>CM045565.1:16536472-17868613 GCA_024721245.1 Mitragyna speciosa | reverse complement strand
AAGGGAGGAAGATATTTTCCATCAGAATCTAATTTTGGCAAAGCCTGCTTTCTTCATCCGAAGTTAACTAAAATCAAAACTTTATGCCTAACTCGTTACACTGACACACTAAAATGATTATTCATAGTAAAAAAAAAATACTAAAAATTTGCACATAAATTAATTTAAAATAATTAATACATGATTTAATGACTATACCTTTTGCTATATCATTATATATAACAGTAGAATGATCAATAATTGAAGTACCTTATAGAATGTAGAGAAACTTGAGAAGTGAGACGTAAGTAAATGCAGACAACTGCCAACAAGTCGTAGAAATTTAGTGACTGTTTGAACAACTGCAGATGCAGAAAATACAGAAAAAAACACCAAATTACAAAATCAGGACTTTATTACTTAAAAAACTTGGCCTGGAGCAAACGTTCAATTTTTCAAGAAGTCACAAGATTTTAATGCTTTTACATTCTTCAGAAAGATGTTCGAGATCTCTGCGTTCGTCAAGACAGCAACTTTCTTGAGGAATGAGCACATCTGTTCGTATATCGTCTTACCAACTATCACCCGAAAGATGTTCGAGATCATCTTCAAAATCATTTTTTATCAACACCTCAAAATCCGGGGTTCCCAAACTCTCCTGTTCTTCCTTTATCTTCCGAAAAAAACTTGCAACAGATTCGTCACAGTCAAGCACCTTTATCATTTGAAGGTTTCCAATCTCTCCAAAACAGGAAGGGACCTCTTTCAAATTCCAGCAACTCTGCAACACTAATTTCTCAAGACAGGGAAAATGATCGACACCATCGATTCCAGTCCATCTGTCAATTTCTGAATGACACAATTGCAAGAATTTGAGATTAGGGAATACCCATTCCTCATTCATGTCCCAAGTACCCCCCACATACTTTAATTTGAGTACCACAAGATTGGGTAGTTCTCCACTTTTTGGAATTGTACTTGAATGGATACTTGATAAAGTCAATTTCTTTAGATTCAAGGGGAAACGAAACCGAATGTGGCACTCGTCATTATCACATCTCATATGGAGTGATTCTAGTCGACTCAAGAAGTCCATTGCCACATGCCCATCGCAATCCGCATTAGAGTCCCCAGATTCTTCTAGTTCACATTTTAGTCTGCGGATGTTTGGCAACTTTCTTAATGTCTTTTCGAGGCTTTGGCCATGACTAAGCCTTAATGTGGAAAAAATGTCCAAGTTGAGTAAGTCAGAGGAGTTTCCAAGGTTGTCTAGGGCCAAAGCAGTAAAAAGAATTAGTCCAGGTGACCATATCACCCTTAATTTGGGCATATTCCAGATAGCGTCTGGCAAAACGCAATTTGGATAGACAAGAAGAAATTCTAAATTAGAGAGGTTAGCTACCGCTGCTAACGCGATGGTACTACTCTCAATTGTAATTGCCAAGTACCTCAACTCAACAAGTAATGCTATTTCACTTGGGAGAGTTTCAATCTGGATGTTTCTCAAATCCAACACTTTAAGAAGTTTGAAAAAATGCAAAAGGACTGAAACACGAGCATGCACAGAACCATCATCCACAGCAAAGAATAGAAGGGAACGCACACCTGGACAAGATATTTTGGAGTGCTTAAATTCGTCTTGGGTAGAATAAATGCACAACCGCGGTAGATCACGCTGTCCGTGAAATGTGAAAAGCTTGTCATACCCTCTTATTAAAGACATAAACTTTTTCCTTTTAGCTTTTATCACACAAAAATCATGCAACAAATCATGAATGCGGCAAGTTTTTACACCTCCTATTGATCTTTCTTTGGACACCATAACCAAGCTTCTGCTAATCAGATCATTTATGTCGTCCTTGGCGACATCTTCTAGGCTCTTTTGCTCACTGTTTTCAATAAATCCTTCAGCTAACCAAAACCAAATCAAGTTCCTAACAGAAATCTCTTCGTCTTCTGGAAGTAATCCAAAATAAAGAAGGCATGACTTCAGATTTTCAGGTAACTTATTGAAACTCAACTCTAATATATCAATGCATTGAACAATAACAGAGAGAGCACTTAAACTTAGCTTTTCTGCAATCTCTTCCCAACTATCCTGCTCTGAGTTTGCAAGAATTCCTGCTATGACGACAACTGTAAGAGGTAGCCCACGGCATTGTTTTGCTATTTTCTCCCCCAGATCTAAAGGATAGCTTTTTATGGAAGATAGCTTCTTTTGCAATAGATTCCAGCACTCATCGTCAGTGAGTTGACGAAGACGGTGAGGTTCACGGCTAGGATTAATTTTCTTCACGACCTCAGAATCTCGACTTGTTAAAAGGATTCTACTTGAATTGGCATCATCTGGAAATGATCTTTCTAAGCAACTCCATACCTCAATGTCCCAAACATCATCCAATATCATGAGATACCTCCTTCTCAGCAAACATTTTCTTAACTTTTCTTCTAGCCATTGTTCATCCTTCTTTAGATAGTCATCATTATCCATCTTTGGATTTTTATTACTAGGAAATTCAGGATCAACGGAACCCAAAATTCGAAGTAACAAATCTTTCTTTTTGTATGCTTGGGAAACAACACACCATGCACTAGCATGAAAGAGGTCTTTAACTGAAGGACTATCATAAACACTTCTGGCTAAAGTAGTCTTTCCTAGTCCCGGCATGCCTACAATGGAAATGATGTCCAAGTTCTTTTGTCCTCTTGTAAGATATTCGATTATTGTGTTTGCCTCTTTATCCAAAGTCACTACAGTTTCGTTGATTGCTGGGGTACTACACTGTGATGGTAAAGGATTGGATGTGTTGGTAGGTTTTTGGGCTTTTGAATCAGAGGTACAATGCTTGTCAACAATCTTCAAGCTATCCAGCTTAATAAGATTGATTTCTTCTATGATGGTTCTAAATTTTAGTGGAGAACAATTAGGAGCGTCTCCGACCACCAAGGATAGAAGGACAAAATGTGTCTTGCATGCCAACTCTACAACACGATTCCAAAGACTTTGGAGCTTTCCATCGTGCTTGCGATCATCTAAAACATTCTCCAAGAAAGATCTTAGGAATACAAGATCTTTTTGGACTGTCTGAATTTGATCCTTTGCAAAAGCAATCGAATCAACCTTGCAAGACAACATGTCATCCAGATTTTCTAGGAGAAAATCTATAAAGACATGCTTATTGCTTTTGGGAAAAATAAATGCTGATGTTATTACCTTAATAAGCTTAATCCTTTCCAGAAAATTGAGGACTGCAAAATCCATCTCCTTAACCAACCCGTCCCCCATTTTGTGCACAGGAAGTAAGCAAATTACTATCGCTGCCTCGTTGATCGCAGCTCTAATAAGATCCTTTGCGTTTTTATGCAGCTGATCAATCTTCTCTAGGTGCTTCGTGAGAATGGTTCTCAAGATTCTTAATCCCTCGAAGAGTATTGGCACTTGATCCTTTAACGAAACCATGTAACTGTCACCGTAAGTGAGAGCTTTCAAAATATTGGATAAGAGCGCATCAACAAAGTCCCCCAGTACATGCTTGTCCGTCTCCAGAGTCAGGACGTGTGATGATGAAGAAACATTTGAAGTTGTCAAGACGTGGACGTAAATCTCACGGATTTGGGGATCAGTAGGCTCGATCTTTGGAAGCTGTTCAGAAACTTTCAACTTGATTTCTTTTAATAACATAGCTGGACCATCATATCCGACAAATGGATACTGATAACAAAGTCTTGCTGTATTGACAGCCACAGCATGCAAACGAGTGAAGAGAACTTGCAATTGGCAAGGCTCAAGGCCTCTTAATTCTGCATAGCGAACGAAATTTATGAAGAATTCCAGCTTGTCTTTGAAGGCTTCAAACGGATCCGGTTCTTCAGTGAGACCAGAACAATTAACAATATCCGCCATATTCATTAGCAGGGAGTCGAAGAATTCCTTCAATTGGTACCGGAATTGCAATGAGCAGTACAACAAAATGCTGTAGGATTCCATGATTTCTTGGTAAAAAGATTTGATGCAATTATTCAATTGCATGACCAATCCATACAAATCCACGTTGATGCCCGTGCTGCGGGTCTCTTCTTGTCTAAGACAAAGATTATGGAAATCCTTGCCATTCTGGATAAGTGAATCTTCAAGCCTACTCAATAAAGATCCCGTCGGACTACTACCACAACCTCTTGCACACAAAAGAAATGTTCTCAGAAATCTTAAATACCATCGCAGCGTTGCCACTTCCTTTTCCACTTCCCTCTTTTTAAGAAAATCTTTCCCCAGCAACACTATATCTTGTAAGGCTCCATCAACGAAAGCGGATGCCATTGCCATCTCTCTCTCTCTCTCTCTCTCTCTCTCTCTCTCTCTCTCTCTCTCTCTCTCTCTCTCTCTCTCAGATATAGATTCTTCACCACTGCAGCAACTGGAGAAACTGAAGCTGAAACTTGAATAAGAACAGCTTTGCAAGTGGGATGCAGTAATTTGGGTACTGATTTGTGGGGAAAAAATTGGAAAATTTTGAGGGTAATGGGAAATTTAGATAACAAACTAATTTTTTGGGGTCTTGCAAGCTAAAGACTGGAAGCAACAGATACTTCGTTGCTGCAAAAGTGATTCTCTGCTCTTTCGTTCAACCCCTTTCTTGCCTCTCCAAATGGACTCAATTTCCCACCCATTGAGAATCAAACTGCAAAAATGGCAAAAACTGAAGCTGAAACTTTGAACAAATAATTTGCAAATGGAATTAATATATGTTTTTAGTGTCAGTATCATGTATGATATACAAGACTCATCAATTTTAGAAAAATTACATTCGGTGATTTCAAAATCACGGTCAATATTACAGTAATCATGGTAAAAACATGATGACAAACAAATAAAATGAAATCTTGGCCCAGTGATTAAGAGATCTAAGTACAAATCTGAGTTAATTTTAGTATAAAATTATTTTAGGATTTGTCTTGCAATTAGAGTTAGTTGTCATATTATATGTATGTATCACTAACCAAAAAAATAATTAAAATATTTTCTTAAAACAATTACTACAATCGTTGTGATTTTAAAATTAAAGACATCATTAAGTACGGTATTGATTGCTAATGTTCAGCAGGAGCATGACCAAATAAATGCAAAACAATTAATGTACGCTTGTTCCTGATGAATTGTTTCGTTAAAATGAATTATAAAAATGAGTAGTAGATGCGTTTGTCAGATAAAATTTATTGTGCGAATAATAATAAATTGAGTTAAAGGAACATTTTCTGAACTTTATACTGAAGAATACCCTGGAAATGAAAGTGGGACATCTCCAATTTCCCTCTCAATTTTTGTCAACCCCCTTCTTCTAAATGAGAATATGTAAGAACAATCACACAAGATCCCGAAAGTCTGGCACGTAAGCCGACTGAGACAACACTATTTTATCACAAGTAGTGTTTCCACCAAGGGATAGTTTATGTTTGTTTGACTTAATGGTTTTTGCAGAAAAATCCCTTTGCATACTTTGCAAGACATGTTATCAATATTTATCTAAATCTATGTTTATATCTATATGACATATAAATGTACCATTTTGTTTAATATTTGACATTTTCAATATCAAAGATGTCGTCATTTTTGTATTTCACAAGCATATTAGAAAAAAGGGCATTAAAGTTGGAATTAAATTCTTTTACAAAAAATATTTTTTTAGAGAAAACTATACAGATGTGTTGGCTACATATCAAACTTTAACTAATAAGCTTCTAAAAGTCCTGTCACTCCAAACTTAATTTAAAAATAAAAGATTAAAAAAATTTGGCATCAACATAAAAAACCAACCCATTATACATTCAAATTTATGAAGTAGAATTAAAAAAAAAAAAAAACTGCTAAATGCTATATATAAACCCATCAAACTAAAAATAAAAAATTGTTATGTAAAATGGGGGAGTATTCTGGATAAAGAAAACAAAATCTAATCACAATCAAAATCAAGCAATTTTTTTTTTTTGTTCAATTTGATTACTTTCTTCTCTATATTCGACTCTTCTCGGATTTTTCTGTAACTTTTGCAATTGCAATCCACACGCAAGAACAATATAGATAATTTCTATATACTATTCTCTATATATCAAAGTGCATATACACGTATTGATTTCCTATATGCTATTTATCATAAACCAATGTGTTTGGATGTATTTAATAAGTATGTACACATTGAATTTAATATGTTGTAATGCATTTTCAAACAATTCTGAATTCCAAGTATATTACCCGTTTCCTATTCAGCATCACATACATATTAATTTCTTGGATATATACAAAGGTTCCTCTCTACTATTCTTTTTGTTTTTTTTGAAGAATAACCTGTATATGTATATGTGATACATTTCCTCTCTACTACTCCTTGCAATTTTTCATTTGTTTTAAAGATAACCTGTACATGTATGTAATACATTTTGGAATAGGATGAAGGTTGAATCTTCAAGAATTACGTATTTTGAATTCAGGTTACAGTATACGTGAGTTTAATTTAATTACATGTAAGTGTTTATCAATCATTTTTGGGTTCATTTATAATATTAATATTTATCTTATTATTTATTGGGGTTTGTTCATAATATTTTTGAATTGAAATATATGCTTATTGATCCCATCATTATAGAACAGTTTTAATCATATAAAAAAAAGCGAATATTTTCACATAGTTCTCTTAAAATTATGAAATTTACAAATTGCACACCTTAGGTTGAAAAATTACACTTATTTCCTTTCATAGTGTAAAATGACGAGAATAACATTCATTGAAGTAACGAATATATTTTTTTTAAATAGAAGTTCAAAAATAGTTACTCCATTATTATATCTATTTATCTTTTCTCAATTTGAAATTGTTTATTTTTTATATTAATATTTACATATTTTTAGCCAAACGCTGATGAAGGTGACAAAACGCATAATCTCACATGGGAGTAACCATCTATTCTGCAGGAGTCAAGCAGAATTAATGCCAGCAATAGCATAAACAATTATGAATAGATCTTATAATATTTTACCCCCCAGTTCTAGCCAAACAGAGAATTTAAGACATGTTAATCCAAGGAAAAAGTAAACATGATTTAGAACAAAAAAAGGAAAATGAAGGCATGAAGTAAAGCAAATAAACTCCCAAAATTTTTTGAAATACAAATTCAAAGTCAACTTTTTAAAAGTCAATAGAAATAATTTTCCATGCCTTGAATCTTAAATTCTCATTCATAACATTTTTTAAGAATTTGACCACAATGAAATTGACACAAAATTATCACTCCCAAAGCTTTAAGCTATTTATAATAATCTTATTGAAAATAATTTGCATTTTTAAGATGAGATTATGAATATATATATATATATATGGTTATTTTTATTTTAATGAATAGTTATGAAAATCTAAAATCTCATGTGATTTTATTAATATTACAAAAAAAAAAAAGGCGGTGGATTAGTATAGTGTTTTTAGCATGGTAATATAAAATTTGTTCTTGTATATGTAACCATCGATTTTCTATACACGTTACTTTTTGACGAAAATAATAATTTTAACGGGAATTCTAAAGTATAAAGACATATTTTTTCAAAATGTTTGTACAGAGAAAAAAAAAAAAAAAATCGACCCTCAAGTCAATACGCAGGTTGGAGGCCTCCACATTGAAACAAGAAATCAACAACTCTGACGCATTTCTTCTTTCGTTATATCCTTTTAGTTTTATTAATTCCCATTTTCCAATCTTTAATTCTCCACTACAATACTTCATAGTTTTTAGCGATTCCAGTGGATAGTATATTTTATAGTTTGGTAGTGATCGCGGTTTATTTGTCTCCTTTGCGGAAAAATTTGACATGATCTTACATTCGTGTTCAATTAATGCATCACTTTCTTAATCTTTCAACATATTGATAGGGAAAAATGGAAACTTGTATCTTTTCCTTTTTATTCATAAATTCTTATTTCAGTGAAGTTTAATCTAAAAAAAAATAGTCCTACATTAATAAAATAAAGTATTCAGTCTTAATGGGGTAAATTAATAGAGAACATTTTCTTGGATTATCTAAGTTATAGTATATCATCCGACTAATCTTTTCATCTATAAAAAAGGATTGATGACTAATACGACAGGGAGGCAAAGAACACTACAAGCTAATTTTTTAGCATGCACATCATCTCAAACAATTCGAAGAGTCAATTACTAAGTCATAATCCTTGATTATATCTTTTTGGATAATGTTCAGTTCCCGTTTTCTGAACATAAACTATTAATTACTAGTGAAAATTCAAATTAATTACCTCAATCTTATATTTAACTACTCTTATCTATTTAAAATCCTCAATTATGCAGATATACCTCTTATAATTAATTTTTCGCAAAAGCTAATAATGTTCTATAGATCATCATATAAGTATCAATTATTAGTAAATTTTTTATTATTTCTATTTTGAATACATAGCAAATATAAAATTATGTTGTTTGTAATAAGTTAGGAAAACAAATATTTATTAATTAGAAGAATCCTAGATATATATAATATATAAAGGGCTATTCCTAATGATTTTCATAAAAATAGGAAGAAGTTTAACCTAGTTATGTCTGTGTAATATCAACAAAGTTCTAAAATCAACTTCTTCTTTGTATTATTTTTCAATGTTATGGATACATACATTGATATACATATACACATACACACACACATGTATGTATGCATGTATGTATATAATGATGTAATCATATTACATTAAAAAGTGCTTGCTTGACGCTTTTAATGTATGAATCAACACGAGTCTTGCATTTAGACTAAGTGATAAAGAATCCAATATCTATAAAGGTACCATTATCTATTCCCCTCTGGTTTGGATGTACATGCATACTTTTTGCTTTCGTTTTCTAAAAACTGATTTGCATATTGATTGAAATAATTTTTTAAAATGTATTGTTAAAATTTTAAAAGGAACATTAGGATAATGAAATGTACCTTGGAAACTAATTTCAAAATTCTCAAAGTTTTTTTGTTAGTTAAAAAAATTCTAGAATCAACTGTAAGTCAATCAAGCTAAAAGATAACTTTGCTAAAGACCTTCTTCATTAGAATCTTATTTTGAGAAAATTTGCGCTTTTCACTACAATTAACACCTCAAGTCTTCCCTTGTTTTTATTTTTAACCACCCTAAAAAAAATTGTTTAAATATGAAAAGTAAGGGGAAAATGCCATCTTTACCCATTATCCTGTTATGTTGAATAGAAAATTTAACAGTTTCTGTTACGCCTCGTGCCTCAAGACGTGGCACCGGCCATGTCCTCGATTACGCTAGAACACAAGGTTAATCGATACAAAATATCAATGACAAATCATAACTTTATACATACATGATAATTACCCAAAAGAATGCTATTTTAGTCATTCCAAAATATACATTATCCAAATACATCTCAAATTCCCCTTTTTACCAAAAAGACGGGGGTACATCATGTATAACCTAACATATATAAAAAATATGACTATACAATCAATGAACAAAACTAACCTCTTTCTAAGTCTAAACTTGACGCACAATCTAAGAGACCCAAAAGTCATACCAATCTCCTTCTATAAATTCATCTCTTGCAAGATAAATAAAAGTGTGAGTGATAAATCACTCAATAAGTAATAAGAGATCTCTTTGAGGCTTGAAATCGTTACACATATGCATATAGTTTTCTAATACAAAATCAAAGTTCACATCATTCACAAAATACGTGGTCATTTCATAAGAAAATACAATTTAATTCATAATCATAGCACAATACAATGAGAGCTCAAGTAGTTAGTAGACAAATGACCCTGGATATCTAATTGTTAACTACGACTCAGTTAACACAGTTCAAATCCAACTTTCACCCAGTTTGTTCAATTCAAAACGAACTATCACCCGATTAGTATGGTTCAAAGAGTATATCACATTCACCAATTTAAGGAACTAATCCCGTCATAATCCATTTCATATACAAGAGCTCAACCCAATAGTCTTTCAAATAACAAATAGGTCACATATACTTATTTCATAGTAAAATAAGAACGTAACTAGACTCAAGCCCATTCATCTAGAAATTAACATTTCAAAACATTAAAGTTAGCAAATTACATTTCCAAAGGCAAAGAAATTCAAGTACTACTTACCTCGATCAAGGGCTAATTTAGATAATTGAAATAGGAATAGTCACCGTCTTAGCCTATAACACACAATTAACACTCAATTATGCACTAATTCTATCAAGGAGATATAATTGAAGCTTAAATCTAACTTAGACACAAAACAAGACAAAGGAGGAAAAACTAGTACGCCGTGGCTCACGCCAGACCCTGGCCACGGTTCCAGTCGCAGCTGGGACAGACGCTCAAAACACCTTAACCGCGGTGTCAGACGCGGTTGGTACCAGAAACCAACCCACTGAGAGCTGCGGTGCCATCCGATGGCTCTTTGACTTTACAGTTAGTAAGGATTTTTTTTTTTTTTTTTGGCTGTGTGGAGGTAAGTTACTTAAGGCCAATTTAGAATTATCAATAGGACTTTTTATTTAATCAACAAAATGAATCTCAGACGACCACGCGTACAAATGAAATGGCTAACATTTCTACATTTCGAGTATAAAACAACTTCCTCTTATGGTTTTGAATTTTTCTCTTTATTAGAAATTTCACAGTCAAAGAAGTAGTATTTCTCAACATCAAAATTAATTTAGATTTCTAAGTAAATGATAATAGCCTCGCTTCAATTTTAGGTAAGTTAGTATACTACTATCACCTTAAAGTCTATCATATGCAGCTTATTTAAGTTAATATACCATTGTCACTTTAAAATCGATTTTAGGTGAATTAATTTGCCTCGTGTATTAATTACAAAGGTTTAACGTTCCAGTGATATGTTTTTCAAAAAAAAAAAAAAAGTGATCTGACATTTTCATAATTTTTATCAACGCATTTTTTTTACAAGATGAATTTATTTTAGTTAATGTACAATTTGTAATCCTGTGAAAAAAAAATATTGTTCTAGGATGTTAACCAAATTGGCGAATTAATTTAACAATGCCTAGCAAAACAATTAATTCTTTTTCCAAGCATTCGATTTATCAAGATATTGAGACAACTTGTCAAGAAAATTTCATTAAAGCTGTGAAAATGATATTACTATTTAAATTTTAGTGTAATCGCTGACATTTAGTTTAATGTGTTCTTGCCCCAAACCTGCTTCCAGAGAAAGATTCTTTCGTCCGCCCTTCAATCCCTAGAAAATACTTAGGTGGACCTGTGGGGTTCGTGAACTCGTAGATTCAACAGTAGCGATTGAATTACAAGTGTTCGGGATTGTTAGGTTCATGAATGAGGCTCGTAAATTCGATTTACCTAAGTATTTTCTTCAATCCCCTCCCCCAAAAGAAAGACAATTGCATCCACATGGCAGTTTTGGTCTAATGGTGAAATCACAGTATAATTTTATTTTAGTAATACAATTGTGATTTTTAAAAAAAAAAAAAAAACCTTTCTAGCTCCTCCATTCGGGTATGGGGCCTCACAATTTGGCCTTCGGCTATTTCTCACAAGTTGAGAGCCATGTAACTCATCAACATTTTGATATAAATCTTCAGCATTTGCATATAATTTTTTAACATTTTGATGTAATCAATTTTCCTTCCAAAAGTACCTCGTTTTTGGCACTTTTTCAGTTCAAATTTGGTTAATATGACAACATCTCAACTATTTATTTTGTCACAATAAATCATAGTCATCAAATTATAATAAATGAAACTTGTGGTGCTCCAAATCCCTTTGAGATGGACTCAAATTCCGAGCCATCACTTCCTACAAGGAAATTTCTCAATAATTGCGCCAATTAATATTATATTACTGGTAATTGCTTCGCACGGAGACTTTGCAACTTAACAAATATAAAGTCTTGGGTCCACAATTTATGGTTGATATTTATTCTTTATTCGATTATTTATCCATGTTGTAAAATAATAGTTTTATGCTACTTACTATAAAATTAACATGTTATTTACCAGATCACTCAATATAATATTTACAATTGGATCAGTGATTTGCGTTTGAATTATTCTTTTCGGGCATAAAAAATATGACGCAAACAAGATCCCGAAAGTCCGGCACGTAAACTGCCTGACTTCGACCAACAACGCTATTTTATCACTAGTGGTGTTTCCACCAAGGGAGATAGTTTGTGTTTGTTTGACTTTCGCAATTGTTGGTAGCTATAGAATTTCTCTAGCTAATCAATATTTTGCCGGACATATTATTTATATCTCTAAATCTATGTTTATATCTATATTAGGGTTGTTCAAAAAGAACCGAAAAACTAAAAAATCGATAAAATCGACCATTTTTTAACTGAAAAAAGAGGGTAACCGAACTGCTCACTGACATCGGGTCGCTTCATATATTAAGCGGGTCGGATAGCGGTTCACATCCTTATGAACCGGTGAGTACTTGACTCGATCCATAGTGAGGGGTAGTTTTGTCATTTTTGTATGTGGTATTGTTTTACTAATTCATTGTTTCATTTTTTTATTTATTTTATTGTTACTACTAATTTATACTTCTATTTCATTCTTGATTAATGAACATTTGACTATTTATTTTATTATTTGGATGTTCATTTGACTATTTATTAAGTATTTTTTTATTTTTATAGTTAATTGAAATGTGATGATGAAGTTTGAAAAACTGTGTCTATTTGTTTATATGATTTTTGTTTTTTGGTTGCTTTGAAAATTACAATTTTGTGATTTAATTTAACTTTAATATCATTGATACTTGTGTTATTTGTGATTTAATGATAATTTTTCTTGTTTTAGTTTTTATTTTAAAAATATTGGTTACTTATGATGGACTGGGTCGGGTAACTGGCCTATTTGAACTAGTTTTGTAGGTAACCAGAAGGCCGGATACCCGTTATATGTGGGTCGGCTCATGGTTCGAAATTTTACCAAACCGATAGGACCGGTTCGGTTCAAAATTTTTGTTCATGGACCAGGTAACCGGTTCACGAACACCTGTAATCTATATTACATATAAATGCACCATTTCGTTTAATTTTTGACATTTTTAATTCCAAAGATATCCTCTCTTTTTTTTTTTTGTATTTCACAATCACATTAAAAAAATGGCATTAAAATTTTTATTTTAAATTTTCTCTTTAATAATAACCGTATTTTTGTACTTCACAATCAACCCTGTCGGCCCATTTAAAAAAAGAGAAAATAAATAAAGGAAAAAAGTGGTTTTTCAAAAAAGGATTTTTAGAAAATGATTTTTACTTTTGAAAACAAAAAGAAAGAAAACTAGCCTAAAATAGAACTTTGAAAAATGTGACAGTTTTGGCCCAAAATACATTCTAAAAAAGGATCATTTATGAAAAAGGAAGTTGACATTTGGTATTGAATTTTGGTGTACAAAGTAACCAAAAAATATTTTAATGGAATAAAATAAAAAAGAACTTTTTTAGAAAATATTTTAATGCAAAAATGAGAAGACCATTTTAGACGACACTAGGTTCTTGAAACCAAGAGAAAAAAGGTTTGGAAGTCACTATGGAAGAAATGGAAGATAAAAGTTTGAACCTAAGGCATTATTTCAATATAATCGAGGCTAGTTGCGAGATTTAGTCGAAATTTTTCTAATGTAACCCTATAACTTATCATATTTTGGATTTATCTACATGAAAGCAAAAAGTTAGACCCAAGAGGGCTATCGGGAGGAGCAAAATGTCCATTAGAAATTTAATTGAAATTTCATATTAATTGTGAAACCTTAAAATGAGACCTCTAAAGGGTCACGAGTGTTGCAAGAATGAGACTCAAAATTAGAAGATAAAAATGATGATAATGATGATATAGGCGTAAGTGGCCAAAGAAAAGGAATGCAATATGACAAATACGGAGGACTAAAACTCGTGACAAGATTTTCCTTTTTACGAAGGGGATGAATGGCGTGCCAAGGCCGAGAGCCCCATACTTGCTCATTACCCATGTTGGAAGAATGACTCTTCTAACCTAAACAAGCAAATGACGTATCTATCTTAAATTCTACATGAGATGCAAATCTATATGCCATGCCTAATCTATATGCCGTGCCTTACATATTTACAGGGATAGAGGGATAATATAGAGAAAATTGTCATGCAAAAAGCCTAAAAAATAAGAAAAAATGCATAGAAATAAAATTCAATGCATGCGAAGGATGAGATTAATGCACAGAAATGTTTAAAGGTCTAACGTTGGACTAGCCCATTTCTACGAATTTTTACTAGCGTTGGACTAACGAGACAATGAGAATCAGACCCCAATTACGTATTGGAAACGTAAGGAAAAGTAAAGAGACAAGTGTAGCCAATACATTTTCTACCATCAGATGACACATGAGCAATGAAGGCTTACCATTCATCCATTTGTCCACAGTTGCTGAAAGCTAATTCATGGATCATATGATACATGAACAAGTAAAGGAACAATATGCGGCTAATATTGTTATACTTAAATGAAATAGTAAATTAAAACTGTGGAATTAATTAGTCTAAAACCAAAAGGTGAAAAAATAAAAGCTACCACCCAGGGAAGAAATTTTGTATGTACCATGTTAAATAATAATCATTATATATTTAATCTATGATTTATTTGGTAGTTTTCTGTTACATTAATCCATTCAAAAGTTAAGGGAACAAAAATAAAAAGAACGGCCATGCCCGTCAATTAATACAATAAAACAAATTTCTTCCTCTATAATATTATATGTTTAACAATTAAATATAAACATGATGTTGCTATAATGTAATATAGATTAAAAAATTAATATGAATATTAATATTAACTAAAATTGCCAAACATGATAAAAATGGAACTTGGATTCATAATAATTTTTTGCTATATCAATTTTTTGCCAAAAGTTAACCAAAATTGCCAAACATTATTTTTATGACAATTTTTTAGCTCTTTCTACCACCTCTTATTCATTTCACAGTTCATATTATTAAGAAACTAATTGGTAGCGGCATTCCTTTGGAGTCAATCTTGATGGTTGATGTAATTTTTTTTTTTTTTTGTTGACAAAAATTTATTAATTTAATTTTTATTAACTGAAGTTATTCAGATCATTGTGCTATTTATATTATTGCCTATGTACTACAATTGTTGATACTTTGTTTAATAATCTACAAAGTGGGTTCAACTCTTTCCACGACCCGCAAACACAACTTGTGCCAAACAGAACCCCGTTAATAAAAAGGATACAGAACCTAGTCATCTCGGTTCATCACAATTTTGGCCGGCTACAGTTACATCATTTTTTTAAACGTATTTTTCCCTTCTTCCATCAAATAAATTCATTGATCTTCTTCCATAAAAGTTCACGTTGTTGGGTCAAAAGTCAAATTTTTTGTTCTCCCGAAATTTTGGTGTAATTTAAGATTGTATATAATTTATCAGTCGTATATATTTTTTTTTGAAATAAGTCGTATATAATTCTAATAATTTATTTATTTTAGTACATTAGTCCTTTTTTAATTGATATTCCAAAGTTTCAGAAAATCTCATGTGACAATCAGATTTGGCAAATTGAAAAAAGATGAAAATTGTTACCTCATAATATTTTCGGATTCCGGCTTTGGTTTTTGTTTTTAGATTCTAACTTTGTTTGCTGCTTTGCAGGTCTCGAGCTTCAATCTTTTAAGGGAGAATTCCGTTGTAGTGAAGATGATTTTAGATAAGTGTTAAAGTTCTGAATATGTATTTATGGATGCACGTTCTTTCCTTTAAAGGAATTAATTTTATGTATAGGAAATTTCTAACTTTGTTTGTTTTGAAACTATTAATGTTTATTTTTAGAATGATAAAAAGAATTTGGGTATTCCGTTTTTGTGCAATTATTTTTTTAGGGTCATGACTAATATACTTGGAAATTGCATTTGTTGTAATTCTTTGGCAATTTTAGGTTTAATTTTAGAAATTGCAAAAGTTGTAGAGATTTCTTAAATTTTATGGTTTATATTTCATTATAAAGACGTTAAAGCTCGTTTCGTATTTATTTGGAACACTTAAAAAAGGAATATTTATGCTTTTTTTATTAGATATGTCATTTTCTTTTTATCTCTCTACTGGTTCTACTTTATAGCGAACATGAAGCAAGAAAATGCACTTTTAACACTTTAAAGATTAATTTGGTTATATTATTAGCGGAGATTGCTTACTGGCTATGGGCTATCATCCCACAACCCAAGTGGGGAACTAACAATTCTTATATGTGGTTACAAAAGAGAAAACAGGCCAACCTTGGATGATGTTTTGTCAGCTCTTGTTAGGATGCCAAACACCATAAAACTAATCATGCCAAATCTAGGCCAAGTCCAACAGACAACAGTGGGCCGCGACCCAAGCAGTAGTCCAACTGAAAGCTGGGTTGTGGTGATGCTAATTTGGTACTAAAACCTAGTTGTGGAATGCCTTTTACTGGCTCACGAGGTTGTAGTGTAAGCCATAAAAACTTTGATCCATGTCACCAGATAAAATTTCGCCAGACTTTTGTTGTGAGAAGAAACAGTCATTTGTAATAAAAAAACCAACTCCAACCTTTCTTTCCTGCGGCTAATAAAGCAATGTTAATTTCAACAGATTCATATTAAAATATATATAAAATTTATAATAAAACAAAAAAGGACCAACATATCTATATAAGAATATGGAAAAAAATTTACAACCATAATAAATAATAATTTCAAAGTAAAGTATCATTCAACCTATTTGAGAAAAGCCACATGCTACTGATGATAGGTGCTCTCTCTTACATTCATCCACTAATTCAACGATACAAAGTAAATGTCCACAGATCAATCTTTTTGTTATTTTTTAGTTTCTAAAAAATTTTCAAAATAATTTCCCAAACTTAAAATTGATTCCAATTTACAAATTTGTTCCAAAAAAATTAAGGTAACATTCTCATATTTTTTATATATTTAATATTCCTAAAGTAAATAGTTAATATAAGTAAACATGCTTTAATAAATCTTATATTCCTAAGATAAATACTCAATCTTAGTATCATAAAAATAGCCCTAACAATTATGAGGAAAAACATTTAATTTTGGTGACATAATATTGATATTACTTTATTTTGTAAGGCTCATTTTAGGAAAGAAAATGTAACAGCTCGCAAAATTCTCTCTTTTAATATACATATGATATATGATATATGATAATTACTACTTCTCTAACCTGAGTTCGATGTAATTTACGCAAATATTGCTCCAATAAATTTCGGCAGAGTAAGCAGAAATGCATAAGTGGCATTCGACATGATGCAGATTGGCTAAATGAAATGAGGTAGAAAAGTTTTTTTAGTTGTATCTTCTTAACAATGAATGGTTTACTTTGTTTATGTGCACTTTCATTTCTAGACCATTACACTTTGCATCAAGGATTCATTGTGTATTCAGAAAAACGAACATGGAATTCTAAGAGATTTAAAGCGTCAAGGAAGAAAGCATACGGTGTGCTTAAATTCAATTGACGACTTTGATTTTAATCAATTGGAAAATATTGAAATCAATTGGAAGAAAGCATACTGGTGTGCAAAATGAAGTTTCGACACCAGAACATATATTACATGATGAATTTTGGAGGAAAAAATTAATGAAGAAAAGGACATAAATTCACATGAACAGACGACAACCAAGTGTTATTTAATCTCATTCTATATATCAAGTATACGTTAGATGATTAATTGGAAACACAATGCTCGAGACATCTTTGCACGTTCATACTCTGCTAGGAACATCAAACTGTAAAGAAAGACATAGTATAATATTAATCAAATGAACAATAATATACAAAGTCTCATCCCCAAAGAATTTTGGCAATTTGGCATGAGACAGCAAACATGTGATCCTCTTTACCAATATTCTATTCATCCTTTTAAGTAAACCATTGAATTGCGGTATTTTTGGTGGAATCTTCTGATATCGAATATCCTACTGCTTGCAATACTGATCAAATGGTCCAAGATATTCTCTTCCATTTTCAATTCGAATATACTTCAACTTTTTACCAGTCTCTCTCTTAACTGAAGCCTTGAAACTGATTGAAAACATCGAGTAATTGATTTTTGGACTTTAATATGTAAGCTCAAACCTTCTTTAGAGTGATTATCGATAAATGTAACAAAATATGAGGAATCTCCACGTGTCACTATTTTCATGGAACCAAATAAATTGGAATTAACCAAATCTAGCACATCCCACTTTTTAGAAGGAGGATGAATCTTAAAACTGACCTTGCTCTTTTTTCTTATTGGACAATGATCACATCTCTTCAAATTTGTACTTTTTAGTCCAGACAATAAGTCTTTCTAGGCTAACAATTTCATTCCTTTTTCACTTATATGACCAAGCCTCTTGTGTCACAAATCAGTTGTATCAAAATCATCTACAATATTGATACAAACATTGGAACACTTGACTTAAATGAAACATAATCTGCAATACTTTTTACCTCTTGTCACAACCAGATTTTCTTTAGTGAGCTTCTATTGTCCATTGAATAACGGTTACACAAACCATCATCATCAAGCATCCCAATTGAAATTACAGTCAATCGGATATCAGGAACATATTTCACAACTTTGAGAACTAAGCTTATGTCATTACCTGTCTTCAATAAAATATCTCTCACACCAACTCTCTCAGAATGGCCATCATTACCCATACTCACAGTGCCAAAGTCACCAAGTGTCAAGAATACAAATAGGTCCTTAAGAGAAGCGGCGTGAATGATAGCACCATTGTTAACTACCTAATTGGTTTCGAGAAACACAAAATCATTCACAACATCACATACAAGAAGGAAATCTTCAACTGTAGCAGTAATTCTCTCTTCAACACCATTTTTCGTATCATGCCCATGTTCTCTTTCTTCAATTTCCAACAATACTTCTTGATATGTCCAATTTTACCACAATGATGACATTTCACATTTGAAAACTTTCTTTACTTCTGCTTTTGGCTTCTTACCCTGATCTCTAGTATGATTTTTGCCCTTGGATTCAACAAGTATTTTTGATTTTGAAGCAGCAGTTCCGTGTGTGTGCCTTATACTTTCTTCTTTAATTATACTACTATTGGCATAATTCTAAGAAATCACACATACTAGGGATTGTATTGCAAATTGTTATTCTAAAAGTATCCCATAAATTTGGCAGAGAACCAAGAAGTATTAAACCTTTGATCTCATTATCAAAATTAATATCCCAAGCCAGTCAACCTGTTTATAATACCTTGAAACTCATTTAAGCGATCAGTCATGGAAGTTCCATCTCTATATCTCATAGATTTCAATTGATTAATCATAAACACCTATGATAGTCACTTTTTTTTTTTTTTGGCATACAATTCCACAAGTTTGTTCCACAATGTACGTGCTTGAACATTGTCACATACATGATTCAATATATGATCATAAATTTATTGACAAATGAATGCATAAACTTCTATATGCAAAATTTTTCAATCATCCTCATCAAATCATCAGGCTTTTTATTCATAATTAGCTTAACAATTACTTAATATTTTCTTTTCCAAGCATGATAGTTTGTATCATCCAAAGAAATCATTTTTGTTGCATTTTCGTCCATTGCTAATAACACAAAAGGGCCAAAAACAGTGAAAAATAGACTTCAAAAATGGATTCAAGATGTTGAATAATGGGGGGAGGGGGAAGACAATGCCGAAAAAGTCAATGGTCACTCTCAGTTAACGATCAATGAATGTTGGCTAACAGTTGGTCAATGATCAACGGTCAGTCACTAGTCAACAATTTGATAAGTCAGTTCGATGGCTCTTGATAGCTAGGTGCATAATAACACACTGCACTTACCTACACAAGATAAAAACTCATATCTAATCCAAATGGTCTTTATCAAAAATTCCAAAAATCAGATCAACGGTTGAGATTAAAAAGTTCTGTGAGCTCATCACACTTGATTATATCACATTAAAAAAAAAAAGCCGGCCCTCATCCAAAATGGAGGCGGCACGTGTTCTTCACCCCCCTGGAATCTTGCAATGAATTTTGGTGAACAGACAAATCTTGAAGAACTTTATCCAATAGTGATAGAAATCTCCAGTAACAGTGGCTAGGAAGGACATGAATTATGAGGCAAACGTATATGATCTTTCGCCAAAGAGTGACACAAAATCCAGCAACGCAATGCGATGATCTTTTATAGATAGATTGATCGAGAATGTAGATTCCAGAGATATCAACACTTTCCTTTAACTCTTTTGAAAACTCCACAAATAAAAAAAAAGATACTCTCTTCTTGACTAACTTTAATGTATACCAGTTTGTTAGAAAAATAGAAACGAAATAAGAATAATCAAGCACATAATGAAAGTAATAGATATAAGATTTACGTGATTCAGTCAAACGGCCTACAAACAGATCAAGAGAAGAAAATCCTATTATGAATAATAATAATAGAGTACTAAAGCATAATTTTTTTAAAACTCTCCACACAACTCACAATAGGTTATCCTTAAATTAACTTACCGCACGCACAAAACTACATAAAGCCCCTTTTAATGGATTAACTCCCAAATACTAAAGAAAGCCCAACACGTCTAAGAATGCATGCCATAAGTCCGTCAGACACACACGTCCACAACCCCATGATAGCGTTTTAACTACTATTTCTGATGATGTATGGGAAAATCTTTTTCTCCATTTATAAACAAAAAGATATGAAACCGAAGCATTCTCAACAAGTAGGTTCCAGCCCATCATATTGAAACAAGACATCCGCGACTCTGACTCAATTTCTCCAATATTATATTTTTCTAGTTTTTCAATCAGTTCTCACTTTTTAAGTTTTAAAAGTCATTTTCCTATTTGAAATTTTTGTATTTAATTCCGACTTCAACCAGAAATTAGATATTTAAGATTTTTTTCCACCAAACGCTGATGAAGGTGTTAAAAAAAAAAAAAAACACCTTATCTCACATGGGATCAACCGTCCATTCAGTAATAGGCGAGCAGATTATTGCCAACAAATAGCATAAATGATTAGGGATAGACACATAATTAAGACAAGTAAATTACCCAAAGAGAAAACTAAACATGACTTATTGCATTTTTTATCAGGTAGCATGGAGATTTTTTAGATAGGCCAAGGTTTGCGGTCTCACCTATAGACCTTGTGATTTAATGGGATCTGATCCTCAGCTCCATCAACAGGGCTCATACCAGAATTTGTTCTTGTGGTGCTGTCATGTGTCTCAAAATATTTATCAACAGTCGTTATAAATAAAATGATTTAGAAGTGGATAAATTTTAAAAACACGTGATAGCACCATATGAATAGAACCTGGTAGAGGCTTAGTTAAAGGGGATCTGATCCTCACCCCTAGTTGAGTCCTTACTAAGTACCATTCACGTGGTGCTATCACATGTATCAAAATATTTATCAACAACTCTGTATGTCTTAAAATATTTATGAACAATTGTCATAAATGAAATGATTAAGTAAATGGATAAATTTTGAAGACACATAACAACAACACATAAACAGGACAGGTTTAGTTAATGCGGCTAATAATCAAATCTTGTTTAAAAGAGATATGATTGTCAGCTCATTAATTAAATTCCTATTAAGTTTCGTTTACATAATATTGTGACGTATATCAAAATGATACATATTAATATAAAAAAAATAATATAATAATATTTATATAATTTTATTTTAAATCATAAAAGTTTAATTAGAGAAGCATTATACCGGTCTATCTCAGAATTTTCCGCGGCACTCCCCAAAGTCTGCAACCATTAACAGGCCCACAGAGGTACCTCCACTGTCACTGTCTTTTGCATAAAAGACCAAACCACTGGCACAATCGACAACTAATCCAAAACGAGAGCCTTTAAATCATTCAATCAAGAATCCGAATTAGAAGAAACGATCAATTATTGAATAACCCTTTAACCAATTGATCAATCGAAAGACTGAATCCATGGAAGCTGAAGCAGCCGAATCTCAGAAGGGCTTCTTCAAGAAACACTGGGAAGGCTACAACGAGTTCTGGTGCGAAAGATTTTCATTTTTGGATAATTATTCCAGATTTATCAAGCGTGAGAAGCCTCTTTTCCTCTTGGACCGCCTCTGATGTTGAAGAGTTCATTGCTTCTGACCCTGTTCATGGACCAGTTGTATGTACTTAGCGATAATACCAACCGCTCTTTTCTTGATAAAGGATTGATTTTTTCCATGTGCGTTTTCTCTTGGTTCAGATTATTTTTTGGTTTATTATGCTATTTTTTAAATGGGTCTTTGAAATTGTTTTTTAATGGCTGTTTTCTTTTTTATGTGAGATTTGTTTGTTTGTTTCGAATTCTTGTTCAGCTTTGGAGTTGAGTTCAGAGTAAGTCTTTTATTACCAAAAATGCCAGAAATTGGGAATGGAGTACAGTGAGAATGTTCTTTAACATAGAATTTTATTTATATAATATATACATTTTTTTGTTTGAGTTCACAAATTGGGAAATCAAGGATTTTGAATCTGGTTTGGCTAGGAGAAAATGACCAAATGGCCACTCTTATTCATTTGTACGGTCCAATTTCCGGCTGAGTAGTAATGACATAATCATAGGCTTTGGAATTTTGTCGACATGATATTTGAAATTGATATCGGGATAGCAGATTATTAGTTTTGTTATCAACCCTAAAATTATATGTAAGGATAAGTTCTGTGCCCACAGTCACTAATTGAATTTAGATAAAATTGGATGAATGTTTTGCTTATTTATTGGCTTATCCGCTTTAAGAGTTCTACTATTTACTATAGATTAGCACAATTGATATATGTAAAATGAGTGATTGAGTATTGTTTTTATTTTGTCGGATTAACATCCCTTTCGAGAATTATTTTCATTATGATAAATAATTTTTCAGGATGGACTAGTTTATATTTGTGGTTCAGCTTGTTTTGCCTTTTTTTAAGTGAGTTATTCCAATGGTAGTTCTAATGTTTCGTTGACAACGGAATCATGTATGAGCACTTGAAACTTGGTTAGATTTCCAAAATCTTTGTACGACTTGCAAATATTGACCATTTGAATGATATCTATTTCTCCAGGTTAGGGGTTTATGAGATATCTTACATTATTAAATGGGTAGCATCGTTTGTTGATAAGGATGCGCTAAAAATACCAAATGAAAATTGACTAAGAAAGCAAGTAAAGAAGCATTATTTCTCCTGGGGTCACTGGTGACAGTATTGCAATAACTTCTGGGGAATCTAGTTAAGAATTAGGGTTACAAAAGACCGCCCACTTTCTGACGCAGAGACAGGAACTTGATGTGATTTTTTTTATGGGGCATGGAAATGAGAGCTGTTGTTCCATTTGTTAGCTCAGTTTGGGTGATTAAATGAATCTGAGAACATGGGACTTAGAGAAGGTCTTTTGGCAGGTCTAGGTTAAGTGATGCACCAAGAATACTGTTACCCTGTTTGGCTGCTGTTAGTCAAGAGAACTTTTTATTTATTTATTTATTTATTTTTGTTGGGGGTATAGGTTGCTTGTCAGGATGATACTTGGACTTGGCTTTCCTTTTTTGATTGCACCCACATAAGTTGTCCTTTGCCTGCTGTCTATACTTTACAATTATAAATTCTAGTTACATGTATCAGCTGGAAACAAAAAGTATGAAACATCCTTCAGAAATGATGTGCCTACAGTCCATTTTTTTTCTTTCCGATATCTGGAGGTAAAATGCTTAACATTGCATTTCTTCCCTTTTTTTTGGTCCTGTGCCTTCTCCTAAAACATTTTTCCTAGTTACAAAGCCTAAATTTGCCATGTGGAATTGTTGCTCTGCAAGTAGTTTCTTCAGTCACACATATTATATACTTTTTCAGATTATTTATGCTGTTCTTTATATATTGATTCCTAGACTTGTTTGCATTTCCATTCCAATTCTTCAGCTTAAGACTGCTTGTGAAGCAATCAAATATGGTGCTGTTGGAAGCATTGCAGGGGCAGTTACAACAGCAAGCGGGGCATGGAAATACTCAAGAAGTCTCCACACTATTTTGTTGCTGTTGTACTGTTCAGTTGCCAATTAACTATGACGATGCGGATGATAGTTTCTGTAAGGTTGAGCATGGGATATAGTTATGAGTTTGCTTGTGTAAATTATTCTGTTGCATTTGTTAGACATGTTACTCTCTTGCTTCTCAGTTTCTGGCTGGCTGGTTTTGTCGAAAAGGTGTGAACGAGTTTTCAGTTTCATTTGTACTAATGGTCTGCCCACGTAGGGTTAACTTAGTCTTCATGGTTGGTGAAAATATGTTAAAACGACTTCTTGATAATACAAGTGCAGACAGAGTATTCTAAAATTTTCGGTGAACAGAAAACTTTTTTATCTGCAGGAGATAACTCTGCCAAAAACCTCAAATTTCTCAGATTGTTTGTGTCACAAACTTGTAGTTGAATATTCTATTTGTTGCATAACTGTATGTATCGGTAAAAAGCAATGAGGACAAGTTCAGTCTTTCCAGTGGTCAATATTGATGAATGATAAGTATCTCTCACAATTGATGTAATCAAGGACAGATTGTATACTGTGAACAATTTTAGTTGTTTGACTTCGTGGACTAGCCAGATCACATTCACATTACTTCTCAATATTGGCTGCATGCTTCGTGTTTTAAGTGTTGAATGTAAGAGCCCACACGCAAAACTAACATCAATATTTAAAATCCTTGCTCAATGTCATTCACATGATTATATGATGTTCGCTTAAGTCTGCTCTCAGCAGTGGCTGTAGAACGATTCGCATGCAGTAACATAATATAACTTGGGCAAGCTTTTAGTTCTCCATTCTTGGGTTTCTGGTGCAATTAATATTGAAGATGATTATCTGAGACTATCTATTGTGAGAAAAAGTCAGGGCCAGTCACATTGATGTGGGATTCAAGATTTTTGTGGATATTTTATGTTATGGTTTGCAATATTTTCTAAAGAGATTGAAAGTAGAAAGAATCTTTTGCTCTTTCTTTTTTCTTTTCTATCTCGTCTGATTGCTTGAAAATTGGTTCCTTTCAGAAGTCCAAGCACAAAAAAGAAAGTGTGCTAAATTTGCTTTATCCATTTCCAAAAACAGTTACTGCTTTTATAGATGGCTGAATAAATTTTGAGGCGTATACCATTATTTTGAAGCTTTGAGAGATTTAGTGATGGTTCTTTTGGTAGAATTTTCAGCGTATTGAAGTTCAAATACTGGAGCATGTTTTGCTTGCTCTCTGGGCCGTCTTTGCCAGGTGCTGATCTATCATTTGCAGCTGGGGCTGTCTTTGGCTGGGCATTCGATCAGGAAATTGCAAACCACCACCTGCAGCTTTATCGCTTGGACACCGTGGCTGCCCAGACCAAATTCACGGAATGGTTGGCAGAAGAAGTGGAAGGACAGTGATAATTTTCCTTGCAATGCAAAATCTTTTCGGCAATAAATCCAGCTGCACAATAAACGTTGTACCGTTTTACCCTGCAGCAAGTGTAGTTGTCGACATCTTATGACTCATGGGATTGGGGCAAATGAAACAGTTGAAAGTATGATTTGCCTTGTGGGGCTGTGGATTTTGCTGGATTAGACCAAAAAAATAGAGAATTTGAGAGTCCAGAAACACAAAACAACTCAAATGCTTATGTGTTCACTATTTCTTGTTTCAAAATGGTTGTCGTCCCCAGTCTGTATGATTCACATATTTCATACATTCCTCGATCTTAGTTTGATCCTTTCACTCAAATCCGGGAGAAATTTCTTCTTTTCATGTGCTTCCTTATCATTAACAGAATCATGCTTGGAGGAAAATGGATACTTCAAACATGCTTTTATCTTGAAATTTCTTCAGATAAATTTGCTATGCTTTGCTGCACTCTGGAGAAGAAATTCCCAATGGTTATTTCAAATGCAACAGAAAAGTACACATAGTTTGCCATTTTGTTGATTTTCTGTCATACAATTTATGAATATTTATGCTAGTATTCAAATAGTATACATATAATTTGGTGCATTTTTAGAAGTCATTTAAACTTGATTCGGAGATTTCGAGAATTTCTACTATACAATCCGACAATGACGGAAAGAAGTATGGTTGGTAGAAATATCGAGTACACTTAATTACACGGTAAATGGTTTAAGTGAATGCCGAATATTTCAGGAAATTAGAAGTGATTAGTGCCAAAAAAAAAAAGAAAAAGAAAAAATCTTGTAATTGCAATTCTACCATTTATATACGGAAGATAAAGAAATGGGCTTCTTTTTTCTTTGGAACATGGGGATTGGTATTGACATTTCATTTTTTAGATTGCTCCAAGTATGCAACAAACATTAAAATTTATGAAGATTTTAATTCAAGATTATTTTAGAGTTTGCTCGATATTATTTTTTTTTGTAAATATTTATAAAACTATCCAAACAAATTAAAGGAATTTTTCTGTATTCATAATCTGCGGAAATAAATTCCTAAAAATCATAATCCTAATTAACTTTACTTAATTTTACTTTCCCATCAACTAAACGAGACCTTTGCATTAAGGATTCATTGTGTATTTCAAAGCCAAACCTGGAATTCTAAGAGAATTGAATCGTTAAAGAAGAAAACATGCGGTGCTAAAAGTCAATCGATGGCTTTAATTGTGATCAATTGAAAATTGACATCGAAATATTGAAACCTGCAAGCGCAGTTACCAGCTAGCAAAATAAAGTTCCAATGCCAAAATATATATTACTCGATAAATTTGTGGGAAAAATAAATAAATTCACCAAAGCAAATACTTAAAAAAAAGTCGTTCTCTAGAGAACATTTATCCATTCATCAATGTAAAATGGTGTCTTACAGATGATTTTTCAATAGGCAAAAATAAATAAGTAAAAGAAAAGGGAAAACAAAAGAAAGAAGGACAAATTTAGAATCAAACCAAAGAAGATGTAAACACCCCAAAATTTGAGGAAAGTTACCAAACCTATTGACAATTGTTCAGTAAGTTATTTCATTCTTCATCACTTATTTCATCCCCCGTCTCATTTTCTACTTGTTTCATCCACCTACCTCATTTTCACTTGGCCCATCTCATTGCCACTGCTGTTTTGTGAGCAACACTTGGAGATCCTCGTTTCCCCAATTGTCCTTCTGATATTCCTTTATCTGCATAATTAAACTCTCAATAGGTTGCCCACATCCACACACCTCAATCATTTGGAGAGTTGTAGTATCCCCTAAACAAGAAGGGACCTCTCTCAATTTCCTGCAATCCTTTAACACTAGCTTCTCAAGCCCGGCAAAATGATCGACACCATCGGTTCCAGTCCATCTGTTAATTTGTAAACGCTCCAATTTCAAGTATTTGAGGTTAGGGAATTCGCATTCCTTATCCATGTCCCATGTATCCCACGTAAAACGAATCATTGATAATTTAAGTACAACAAGATTGGGTAATTCTGCTCCTTTTGGAATTATACTCGGATGGAACCCTGAGAGGTGCAATTTCTTCAGATTCATGGGAAAATGTAACCCAATATTGTCCCCATTTTTACCTCGTAGTTGCAAATGAAGTGATTCTAGTCGACTCAAGAAGTCCATTACCACAATCCCGTTGCAATCCCCATTAGATTCATCGAGTGCGCACGTCAGTCTGCGGATGCTTGGGAACTTTCTCATTATCCTTTCGAAGCTTTGCCCCGGAAAAAGCTCTAATTTAGAAAAGGTGTCTAAGTTATGTAAATCAAAGAAGCTTTCAAGTTTGTCTGTAGTCAAATAAGTAGGAAAAAGGAAAGGTTCATATGACCACAGCACCCTCAATTTCGACAGATTCCAGAAATTGTTTGTCAAAAGAACGCTAGATGCATAGATAAGAAGAGTTTCTAAATTTGACAGGTTAGCTATTGCTGATGGGAAGACAGGAAAACTTCCTTCAATTGCTAAGTACCTTAACCCAACAGGGAATACTATTTCACTTGACAAAGTAGAATATAGATAAATATATGTCAAATCCAACACTCTAAGAAGTTTGAACAAATGAGTAATGCATGAGATATGATAGTGTACACCATTAGAATCATCATCCTTAGTAAAGAATAGAAGAGAACGTACGTTTGGACAAGATACCTTGGACTTCACAAAATCTCGAAAGCTAGAATGCACGCACAACCGCTGTAGATCCCGTTGGCCATGAAAAGTGAAAAGCTCGTCATACCCATTTAATAAAGACATAAAATTTTTTCTTTTAGCTTTTGCCACACAAAATTCATGCAACAAATCATGAATTTGACAAGATTTAACACCTCCGCTAGATCTTTCTTTGGATGCCATAACCAAATTTCTGCCAATCAGATCATTCATGTAGTCCCTGGCCACATCCTCTAGGCTTTTTGTCTCACTTTTTTCAATAAATCCTTCAGCTATCCAAAACCAAATCAATTTCTTAACAGGAATCTGTTCGTCTTCTGGAAATGACCCAAAATAAAGAAGGCATGACTTCAGATTTTTAGGTAATTTTCTGAAACTGAATTCGACTATATCCATGCACTGAGCACCTAAACTTAGCCTTCTTGCCATCTGTTCCCAACCATCCTGATCTGAATTTGCAAGAATTCCTGCCACGATGACCACTGTGAGAGGTAGCCCTCGACAATTTTTTGCTATTTTCATCCCCTAGATCCAAAGGATAGCTTTTTGTGCTAAGATAATTTCTTTTGCAATAGATCCCAGCACTCATCATCGGTGAGTTGGCGAAGAAGGTGAGGTTTCCGGTTAGGATTAATTTTCTTCGCGACCTCATGAATCTCTACTTGTTAGTAGGATTCTACTTGAATTAGCATCATCTGGGAACTGATCTTTCCAAGGCATTCCATGCCTCGATGTCCCAAATATCATCCAATACAATGAGATACTTCTTTTTCAGCAAACATTTTCTTAACCTTTTCTTCTAACTTGTTCTTCGTTCTTCTTTGAATAATTATCAGTCAGAAGAGTCAGGAACAACAGAACCCAAAATCTGAAGCAACAATTCTTTCTTTTTGTATGCTTGAGAAATAACACACCATGCACTAATATGAAAGAGGTCTTTAACTGAAGGATTATCATAAACGCTTCTGGCTAAAGTTGTCTTTCCTAGTCCCGGCATGCCCACAATGGAAATGATGTCCAATTTTTCTGATCCTCCTGTAAGATGTTCAATTACTGTGTTTACCTCATCATCCAAAGTCACCACAATTTTGTTGATTGCTGGTGTAAAACTGCTGTGACGGCAAAGGATTGGAAGTGCTGGTAGCTCTTTGGGCTTTAGAGTCAGACATAGAATCATTGCCAACAATCTTCAAGCTCTCTAGCTTAATAAGATTAATTTCTTCCATGATGGTTCTAAATTCCAATGGAGAACAATTAGGAATATCTCTGACCAACAAGGATAGAAAGACAAAATGTGTCTTGTATGCCACCTCTACAAGACGATTCCAGAGACTTTGGAACTCTCCATCGTGCATGCGATCGTCTAGAATACTCTCCAAGAAAGATCTTAGGGATGCAAGACCTTCTTGGACTGTCTGAATTTGATCCTTTGCAAACGCAATCGAATCAGCCTTGCAAGACAGCAGTTCCTTCAGATTTTCTAGGAGAAAATCTATAAACTCGTGCTCATTGCTCTTGGGAAAAATGAATGCTGATGTTATTACCTTAATAAGCTTAATCATTTCCAGAAATTTGAGGAGTGTCAAATCCATATCCTTAACCAAGCCTTCTCTCGATTCCTGCACAGGAAGTGAGCAAATTATGCCTGCTGCCTCATTGATCGCAGCTCCTATGAGATCTTTTGCCTTTTTATGCAGCTCATCAATCTTGTCTAGGTGCTTCGTGAGAACTGTTCTCAAGAATCTTAGTCCCTCGTAGAGTGTTGGCACTTGGTCCTTTAAGGAACATATGTAGCTGTCACTGCGCTTAAGCGCTTTCAAAATATTGGATAAGAGAGTATCAACAAAGTCCCCAAGTACATGCTTGTCTGGCTGCAGAGTTAGGGCGTGTGATGATCGAGAAATATTTGAAGTTGAGAAGACATGGACGTAAATCTCACGGATTTGGGGATCAACAGTCTTGATCTTTGGAAGCAGTTCAGAAACTTTCAACTTGAATTCATCAAAAAACATATCTCGGTCTTGATACGAGACAAACGGCCACCGATAACAGAATCGTGCTGCATTGACAGTCACGTCGTGTAAGCTGGTGACAAGACCTTGCAATTGGCAAGGCTCAAGGCGTCTCAGTTCTGCTAAGCGAACGAAATTCATGAAGAATTCCAGCTTGTCTTTGAAGGCTTCAAACGGATCTGGTTCTTGACTATTAGAAAGAGGTGAAAAGTTCACGATATCCCCCATATTCACTAGCAGGGATTCGAAGAATTCCTTCAATTGGTGCCCGAATTGCAGTGAGCGGTAGTCCAACAAAATGATGTAGGATTCCATGATTTCTTGATAAAAGATATGATGCAACCGTTCAGTTGCCCGGCCACTCTATTCAATGTACTCACATCCGTGTCCTGTGTCTCTTTTTGTTTAAGACAACAATTATGCAAGTCCTTGCCATTCTGGATAAGTGAATCTTCAAGCCTCTGCAACAAAGATCCCATCGCACTACTACCACAACATCTTGCACACAAAAGAAATGTTCTGAGAGTTTTTAAATACTCCCGCAGCTGCTTCGCTTCGACTATGTGAAAAAGAAAACCTTCTTCGTCCAGCAACTCTAAATCTTGCAAGGCTCCATCAACAAAAGCGGGTGCCATTGCCATCTCTATCTCTACTGAAGCAACCGGAGAAACTGAAGCTGAAACTTGAATAAGAACAGCTTTGCAACTGGGGGCAGTTATTCTCCTTCTCTTACAAACTATTTTTGTTTTCTTGGGTTTGATTTTTGAGAAAGAAAAAATTGAGGGTGATGGGAAATTTAGATAAAACTGTAGTTTTTTGGGGTCTTGCAAGCTAAAGGCTGGAAGCAACAGGCACTCCGTTGCCACCAAAGTGATTCTCTGTCTCCTTCGGTCAACCCCTTTCTTGCTTCTCGAAATTGACTCAATTCCTACTCACTAAGAATCAAACTGCAACAATGGAAAAATTGGAGCTGAAGCTTTGGACAATTATTTTGCAAATGGAATGCTCTCACTATTTTGGTCAACCTTCCTCTTTCTTTGCAAATTAGTCCTCCACCGTCCTCCCTATAGATTAAGATTCAAACTGCAATAATAAAATAAAGAGACAAATCATTCGAGCCTGTCAATGGGTCCTCGATATAAAAAAAAAAAATGGTTAGGCTCATCTCACTTTTTGATTTTCATGTAAGTTGTAAAATTAACATTTTGACAATATTTCAAAATGTTAATTTTATGGTAATATCATAAAATTAACATTTTGAAATATTGTCATCTCAAAAAAAAAAATATCATTATGTCACTTAAAATAACATTTATAACAATCGTTTCAAATCGATGACTTGACAATCACAAGACCTTAGATCCAACCTTCACGATAGAAAAAAATTAACAATTTTAGACTATTTTCTTTTTTGGTTGTGGTTGGAACTTGGAAGTGGAATTAGTACCATGCATGATATACAAGACTCATCAATTTTAGAAAAATTCCATTAGGTGATTCCAAAATCGCGGTCAATATTACAGTAATCATAGTAAAAACATGATGACAAACAATAAATGAAATCTTGGTCCAGTGACTAAGAGATCTTAGTACAAATCTGAGTTAATTGTAGTATAAAATTATTTTAGGATTTGTCTTGCAATTAGAGTCAGTTGTCATATCATATATAGGTATCACTAACCAAAAAATAATTAAAAATACTATCTTAAAACAATTACTATAATCTTTGTGATTTTAAAATCAAAGAGATCATTAAGTACAATATATATTGATTGCTAATGTTCAGCAGGAGGAGCATGGCTAAATAAATGCAGAACATTTAATGCGCACTTGTTCCTGATGAATTGTTTTCGTTACATGAATTGTAAAAATGAATAGCAGATGCATTTATCAGATAAATTTATTGCGCACCCTGGAAATGCAAATGGGGTTTCTTCAATTTCCCTCTCAATCTCGGTCAACCCCCCTTCTTCCAAGTGAGGATATGTAAGAACAATCAGACAAGATCCCGGAAGTCCGGCACGTAAACCGCCAGACTTCGACCGACGACAACACTATTTTTATCGCTACTTGTGTTTCTCCAAGGGATAGTTTATGTTTTGTTTGACTTAAAAGGTTGTTGAAGGAAAATACGTAATTGTTGGTAGCTATAGAATTTCTCTGGCTAAGCTATATGTCCACAACCCCAAAACAACAAAAACTCCCCATCCCCCTGTCCCCCGCTGCACATTTTGCAAGACATATTATCAATATCTATCTGAATCTATGTTCATATCTATATTATATAAATGTACCACTTTTTTTTTAATATTTAACATATTTAATATCCAAATATATCCTCATTTTTTTGTATTTCACAATCATATATCTAAAAAGGGGCATTAAATTGGGAAAATAGGAGGTTGATTGCTCATACTCTAGTGAGGTAGCAACGAAAATTACTATATGATATGAACATTTATAATGTTCATGTCGACACTCATTTTGAGCTCTATATTCAATTTTTTCTTGAATAAATAACAAGGTCAACTATTGAAGCTTGACCTCAGCCTTCCACATTGAAAATCCTCCTTTATGATTTTTTTTTTTTTGAACTTTTTTATTCAATACTAATTTTTTGAATATTAATTCCAACTACTACAATCCATCACTGTTAGCAATTTCAAGTGGGCTATATTTTATCTTTTCATAGTTGTCGGGTTTTATTTGTCCCTTTCTGGAAAAATTGACATATTAGCTATACTAATATTTATATTTAATTTACTTCACTTTCTACTCTTTCAACTAAATTGAAAAGAAACAAATAATTTGCAGCTTTTCTTTCTTTCTTTGATTGATAAATGACTATTTCAATGGAGTTTTTTTAGGGACAAGAAATGGTATTCTATTAATAGAGTAAAAGTTTTCGGTGGTTTTGAATCCATTTTTGTCGGCGGAAATTATTAGAAAATGTAGATTGCTTATGCAGAGTTTGCTGATGTTGTATCATCATCCCACTAGTTTTTTTCAATAAAATAGGTTGGTCACTAACATTTAATTTAGGCAGAGAAGAAAATCGTTACAGGCCAGACAATGTTAATAGCGTGTCAATGGTCGGCAAGGGAGACCTCTCAATAGTACTGAAGGCAGATTAAATGTTTAAGTGTACAAACAATTTAGAAGAGCCAATAATCCAAGGTCTGATCTCAGTTTTCCACATTAAAAAGATATCAACGACTATTGTGCATTTTTTCCTTATTATATCTTCCTACTTTTGTTATTCAATCACCATTTTTTTCAATCAAATTATTTCCTTTTTGTTTTCCTCTTTTTTGAGCAATAATGCCAAAGGGTTAATTTCACTTAGCCTTGCTGAACTTTGAGTCTGGTACACTTCACTACCCTGAATTTTGGAAATATATGCTTTGCACCTCAACTTAATGGTGCTTGTACTTTCAAATGCAAAGAAACTTGCATACAATTTATCCACCAAAACAATCCTCATATTTACTGAGACTCTAGCAATTTTTTCCCATGTAATTAATGGTTAGATTTTCTTTTTCCCATGTAATTATTGGTTAGCTTTTAAATCAAAACTCCCGTTAATTTTTTAAGCTGATGCTCAATGCTCTTTTTAGAATAATTATTTCCCTTATTGTGAACCATCCTGTACTTGAACATCATGCACAAATACTATATATTCTTTATTAATTTTTTGTACTTTATAACTTTTATCAAGTACTTAAAAACATTTGAAAACATTTTCCGTAAAAAGTTAGGTATTCTCATGCAGATGACCATGTGATTTTCACTGTGGCTCTAGGCTGATTCACATGGAAGAAACATAATAAATTTTTTCTGAGCTTTTAGTTCACTATTCTTGGCTCTCTGGTGCAGTAAAGATTAAAAGAGGTTAATCTGTGACTTCTATAGCTATGCTGGAAAAAAGTCGTATCTGTGCTTTCAAAAATATGCTGAAATCCCGCCAGTTACATTGACGTGGGATCAATTTTTGTCGATATTTTCAGCTTATGTTTTATAATACTTTCTTATGGTCCTTGCTTGGAAATTGCCTTACCTTTCATAAATACAAGCACAAAAAAGAGAGTGTGCAAAATTTGTTATTCATTTGCAAAAGCAGTTGCTGCTCTTATAGATGGCTGAATACATTATGAAGAGAATAGATGGCTGAATACATTATGAAGAGAAAATCCGAGAAAGTTGATCAAAGAGGTCCAATATATAAGTTAGAATCTAACATTGGCCCAAAAACTTAAGCTAGTAGGTCTTGGGTCCATACCTATCTATTAATTGCTCTTTCTTTTTTTTTTTTTCTCAAATCAACGTAGGAGAATTAATCTCTACTCATGAACCTAACAATTCTCCCTTTTCATAGGTAGACCTTCACATTGAAACCAAACTCTCCCTCAAACCCAAATCGCTACTCAACACAAGGTAGACCAATTGACTCCAATCTTTCTTTCCTAGGTCTAACAAAGCAATGTTAACCAATTCATGTTTCAACAGATTCATACTAAAATATATACAAAATTTTTATTAAAAAAGACCAATATATCTATATGAAAATTGAGTCAAAACTCACTTGTACTGATACCAATTGATGTAGAACATCCATGAAGCAAAATGTACAGCTGACACTATATGGTGTCTTACAGCTAACTTGACAGAGAACTTTTATACAATTTATCAATGGCACAATGGTGTTTTACAGATGAATTTCCAACTGGCCAAAGAAAGAGAGAGTTGAAAAGGATAAAATAACAATCAAACCAAAGTAGATGTGAACACGCCAAACTTGAGGGAAGTTGCCAAACCTATTGACGGTGGCCTCTTTTATCATCCTACAACCCAAGTGGGAAATTATCAATTCTTTTATGTGATTACAAAAGAGAAAACAGAGCAACCTTGGATGATATACAGTCAGCCCATGTTATGATGCGAAACGTCATAAAACTAATCATGCCAAGTTTAGGCAAACTCCAACAGACGGCAGCGACCCAAGAAGCAGTCTAACAACAATCTAAACCAAATTATGGAATAAAAGCTGGGTTGTGGTGATGCTGATTGGTACTACCTAGCTATGGAATACCTTCTACTGACTCATAAGGTTGCACTGGAAGCCATAAAAGCTTTGTTTCTGTGTCACCAACCTTTCTTTCCTAGGTCTAATAAAGCAATGTTAACCAATTCATGTTTCGATAGATTCATATTAAAATATATAATAAATAAAAAAGAGATCAACATATCTATATGAAAATATGGAAAAAATTTTACAAGCATGATAAACAATAATTTCAAAGTGAAATATCATCCAACCTACTTGTGAAAAGCCACGTTCTATTGATGATTCATTCATCCACCAATTCAACGATATAAAGTAATGTTCAAAGATCAATCTTTTTGTTACTTTTTAGTTTTTAAAAAATTTTCAAAATAATTTTCAAAACTTAAAATTAATTACAATTTACAAATTTATTCCTTAAAAAAAAAAAAGAAACATGGTTTAATAAAACTTACATTCTCATATTTTTACATACTTAATATTCCTAAAGTAAATAGTCAGTATTAGTAAACATGATTTAATAAAACCTACATTCCTAAGATAAATATTCAATATTAATATTACAAAAATAGCCCTGACAATTATAAGAAAAGGCATTTAATTTTGATGACTTAATATTGACATTAATTTATTTTGTAAGGGGCACTATAGGAAAGAAAATGTAACAATTCCCAAAACTCCCTCTTTTAATATACATACATATATGAATATGAATATGATATATGACAATTACTACTTCTCTAACCTGAGTTCGATTTAATTTATGCAAATATTGATCCAATAAATTTCGGCAGAGTAAGCAGAAATGCACAAGTGGTATTCAACGTGATGCAGATTGGCTAAATGAAATGAGAAAGAAAACTTTTCTTAGTTGTATCTTCTTAACAATGAATGGTTTACTTTGTTTATGTGCACTTTCATTCCTAAACCATTACACTTTGCATCAACGATTCATTGTGTATTTCAGAAAACGATCATGGAATTCTAAGAGATTTTAACCTTTAAGGAAGAAAGCATACGGTGTGCTTAAATTCAATTGATGACTCTAATTTTGATCAATTGGAAAATATTGAAACCTCTAAGTGCAGTTACTTGCAAAATGAAGTTTCGACGCCAGAACATATATTACTCGATGAATTTTGGGGGGAAAATTAATGAAGAAAAGCAAATAAATTCACATAAATAGACAGCAACCAAGTGTTATTTAATCTGATTCTATATATCAACTATATGTTAGATGATTAATTGGAAACACAATGCTTAAGGTGAATAAAACTTTGATTGGATGCAATGCTTGGAGTAGTAGAATACAACTTCGACCAAAGAGGCGTGGTATTACAGTTACGCTTTGAATGTTGAAAGTTCAAAGGCGGGGTCTGGAACCATGCTTTTAGACTTCTTCGACCGTGGATCAGTTTTACACCCAAAAAAAAAAAAAAAAAAAAAAAAAAAAAAGTCATCCTGGTCAGGAAACGGAAATTTGAGATGTTCAAGTCCCCAAAAATTGATCAAAACTAACTTGTACTGATACCAATTGATGTATAACATCCAAGAAGGAAAATGTACCGCTTAAACTATATGGTGTCTTACAGCTGAATTTGACAGAGAATTTTATTCAATTTATCAATGGCACAATGGTGTTTTACAGATGAATTTCCAACTAGCCAAAAAAGAGAAAGTTGAAAAGGACAAAATAACAATCAAACCAAAGTAGATGTGAACATGCCAAACTTGGGGAAAGTTGCCAAACCTATTGACGGTGGTCTAGTCCGGCTAGTTCGTCCTCCGTCTCATCTTCACTTGGATCATCCTCCTTCTCCTCTTCACTTGGCTCATCCTCCATCATCTCCTCTTCACTTGTTTCATCGTCCATCTAGTCTTCTCTTGTTTCATCCTCCATCATCTTCTCTTCGCTTGTTTCATATTCTGCCCCATAGAACTCACTGAGCAGCACCTGGAGATCCTCAGTTCCCAAATTGTCCTTCTGATCTTCCTTTATCTGCATAATTGATCTCGCAACAGATTTCGGACATCTAATCACCTCAATCATTTGAAGAGTTGTACAATAACTTAAACAAGGAGGGACCACTTTCAAGTTTTAGCAACACAGCAGCACTAATTTCTCAAGACAGGGAAAATGATCGACATCATCAGTTCCAATCCATCTGCGAATCCATACATAATTCAATTCCAAGAATTTGAGGTTAGGGAATATCCGTTTCTTATCCATCTTCCAGGTATTTTGCTCAAAACGAATTCTCCTTAATTTGAGTACCGCAAGATTGGTTAGTTCTCCTCCTTTTGGAATTATACACGAAGGGAATCCTGATAGGGTCAATTTCTTTAGATTGTTGGGAAAACGAAACTCAATACAGGAGTCACAATCTTCATGTAATGTCGGACAAAGTGATTCTAGTCGACTCAAGGAATCCATTACCACAATCCTATTGCAATCCGCATTAGATTCCCCCGATTCGAAGAGTTTGCAACTTAGTCTACGGATGTTTGGCAACTTTCTCATTATCTTTTCTAGACTTTGCCCAAAAGAAAGCTCTAATGTGGAAAAGGTGTCTAAGTTGTGTAAACCAGGGGAGCTTTCAAGGTTGTCTATGGCCAAATCATAAGGATGAAAATGGCCATCTAATCGTAGCACCCTTAATTTTGGCATATTCCAGATAGTGTCAGGCAATGAAATTTCACTACAACCGACAAAAAGAGTTTCTAAATTTGAGAGATTAGCTATTGCTGATGGGATGGATTTGAACCTACCTTCAATTGCCAAGTACCTCAACTCAACAAGCAATGCAATTTCAATTGGGAAAGTTAAACCTAGAATGATATTTTTCAAAGACAACACTTTAAGAAGTTTGAAAAAATGAAAAATGAATGAGATATTAGCAGAACTCCACTGAAAATTATTTACCTCACGAAAGAATAGAAGAGAATGTAGACGTGGACAAGATAGTCTCGAAATCTTGTACAGTGGAATATATGGACAATCGCTATAGATCACGTTGCCCAAGAAAGGAGAAAAGCTCGTCATGTCCCCTTAATAAAGATAGAAACTTTTCCTTTTTAGATTTTAGCACATAAAACTCATGCAACAAATCATGAATTCTACAAGTTTTAACACCTCCCATAGATCTTTTTTGGGATACCATAACCAAGCTTCTGCTAATCAGATCATTCATGTAGTCCATGGCCACATCCTTAAGGCTCTTTTGCTCACTTTTTTCAATAAATCCTTCAGCTATCCAAAACCAAATCAAGTCCCTAACAGAAATCTCTTGGTCTTCTGGAAATAATCCAAAATAAAGAAGGCATGACTTCAGATTTCTAGGTAATTTTCTGAAACTCAACTCTAATATATCCATGCACTGATCATTATCAGAAAGAACACTTGAACTTAGCCTTTTTGCAATCCCTTCCCAACTATTTTGATCTGAATTGGCAAGAATGCCAGCTACGATGACAACTGTGAGAGGTAGCCCTCGACAAGCTTTTGCTATTTCCATCAAATCCAATGGATAGCTTTTTATGCAACGTAACTTATTCTTCAATAGATCTAGGCACTCCATGTCCTTGAGTCGGCGGAGAGGGTGAGGTTCGCGGTCAGGATAAATTTGCTTCGCGACCTCAGAATGTCGACTTGTTAAGAGGATTCTACTTGAATTGGCATTTTTTGGAAATGACCTTTCCTAGGCTTTCCATGCCTCGATGTCCCAAACATCATCCAATATGATGAGATACCTCTTTCTCATGAAACTTTTTCTCAACTTTTCATCCAATACTTGTTCATTCTCCTCTGAATATTTATGACCAGAAAAGGCACGATCCATAGAATCCAAAATCTGAAGCAACAAATTTTTCTTTTTGTATACTTGGGAAACAACACACCCATGCGCTGGTATGAAAGAGACCTCTAACTGAAGGATTGTCATAAACACTTCTGGCTAAAGTTGTCTTTCCTAATCCTGGCACGCCCACAATGGAAATGATGTCCAATTTATTTGATCCTCTTGTAAGATGTTAAATTATTTTGTTTTCCTCATCTTCCAAAGTCACTATATCTTCCAAAGTCACCATAATTTTGTCGATTGCTGGCGTACTACCCTGTGATAAAAAAATATTGGAAGTATTGGTAGCTTTTTGGGCTTCAAAATCAGAGTTACAATGATTGTCAACAATGTTCAAGCTTTCCAGCCTAATAAGATTAATCTCTTCTAGGATGGTTCTGAATTCCAATGGAGAACTATTAGAAATATTTCCGACCACCAAGGATAGAATGAAAACATGTGTCTTGAATGCTACCTCCACAACACGTTTCCAAAGAGTCTGGAGCTTTCCATCGTGCTTGTGATTATCCGGAATACTCTCCCAGAAAGATATAAGGGATACAAGATCTTCTTGGACTCTCTGAATTTGATCCTTTGCAAAAGCAATCGAATCAACCTTGATAGACAGCAATTCCTTCGGATTTTCTAGGAGAAAATCCACAAAGCCTTGCTCATTTTTCTCGGAAAAAATGAACGCTGATGTTTTCAATTTAATAAGCTTAATCCCTTCCAGAAAATTATGGAGTGCAAGATCTATCTCCTTAACCAAGCCTTCTTCCCATTCATGCACAGGAAGTGAGCAAATTACGATTGCTGCCTCATTGACTGCAGCTCCAATGAGATCCTTTGCCTTTATATGCAGCTCATCAATCTTCTCCAGGTGCTTCGTGAGAATAGTTCTCAAGAAGCATAGTCCCTCGTGTAGTATTGACACTTGATCCTTCAAAGAAATCATGCAATTGTCACCGTACGACAGTGCTTCCACACTCTGACACAAGAGAGATTCAACGAAGTCTCCCAGTACATGCTTGTCCGTCTCCAGAGTCAGGGCATGCGATGATCGAGATACATTTGAAGTCGTCAAAATGTGGACGTAAGTCTCATGGATTTGAGGATCAATAGGCTTGACCTTTAGAAGAAGTTCAGAAAATTTCAACCTTAATTCATCTAAAAACACCTTTTCATGTTTAGATGGGTAAAACGGAAACCGAAAACAGAGTATTGCTGCATTGACAGCCACAAAATGTAAACGAGTGACGAGAACTTGCAATTGACAAGGCTCAAAGCCTCTGAATTCAGCAAAGCGAAAGAAATAAAACAAGAATACCAGCTGGTATATGAAGGGCTCAATCAGAAGCGGATCTTGTTCAGTAGAAAAGAATCCTGAGAACTCCGTGATATCCGCCAAATTTAAAATCAGGGAGCGTAAGAATTCCTCCGATGGGTACCTGGATTGCCGCGACCAGTAGTCCGCCAAAGTGTTGTAGAATTCCATGATTTCTTGGCTAAAAGATTCGATGCAATTTTTCAATTGAAAGAACCCTTGAGGCGAATTATCTATAATTTCAATGGCACTTTGTCGAAGACAAAGATTATGAAAGTCCTTCCCATTCTCAATAAGTGAATCTTCAAGCCTACTCAACAAACATCCGATCGGATCACTACTACTACCACCTCTTGCGTACAAAAGAAATGTTCTCAGATTTCTTAAACACATCCGCATACCAGTGCAAATATGAAACGTGTTGCTGCCGAACAACTCCATATCTTGTAAGGCCCCATCAACGAAAGCGGATCCCATTGCCAAGATTCTTCACCATTGCAGCAAATGAAGCAACTGAAGCTGAAGCTTGAAAGAGAACAGCTTTGCAATTGGGATGCAGTTATTCTCCTCTTAGTCTCTTACTTTCAAGCTTTTTTTTGTTTCTATTTTTGGGTGTGATTTGTGAAAAAACAAATGAAGAGAGGATGATGGGAAATTTAGATAATACTGAAGTTTGGAAGCAAGATACGCCGTCGGTGCCAATTGCCAAAGATTCAAATTCCCACCCATTAACATTATGGTACTAGCCATCACTTTTTCCACAGGGAAGCTTCTGAACAATTGGGCCAATTAATATTATATTACTGGTAATTACTTCGCACAGGGCGTGCGGCTAAACAATATTCACAATAATTTTATAACTTATCAAGATATAATTATGAACATTTATATGTCGAACTTTAATTAAATAAGTGGTGATCAAAACCTATAGAATTTCATATGATTTGATGGTACAACAAATGCTCTAAATTAGTATTATACTATGTTTCTATATTTATTGATTTCACATCAGACAATTGCATTTAGAATCATCGAGGCTTGAACCCATGGTTCGCCGTCGCGGATCGCCATCGTGTCGCAGTCGCCGTTGTTTCACATCCGTCGTAACATATCGGTCAAATATCGAGTGATACGCATATTGTAGCATATAAAATTTTTAAAAAATCTAAAAAAATTACTAAAAATAAAAATATCATAACAAATACAATTATCAAATTAAATGTACTAAATACCTATATTGTCATATATAACCACTAATTATTTAAATAAAGTAATGCTACTATAACTATAGAACTATAGTATTAGCAGTAAATGATTTTAGCATCAAATTTGTATGACATCAAAACTTGAATATAAGAGTAAAATCATCATATCTTATAGTAGTATAATAAGAATTACACAAAGAAAGTATTAGTATTTAGTTCAATACATCAAAGAAACATATATCTATCAAATAATATTACACAATACAAAGGACATAATATGTAAGCATTTTCACCATATTCTCAATAAGCATTTTCATCATAAATTGATCAATAAGAACTTTTGATTGAATTGGGATGATAAATCTACAAAAGGTTGCAAAATTGAAAAAAAAAATCTATGTAGTGTAATAATAATTTTTTATCTTTTGATTTAAAATATTGCGGGCAAGAAAGAAAGAGTGAGACGAGGGGGTTAGATTTTTTGATACAAGATAGATTTTCTCTTTTAAGATTATGATATATGCAAAATACTTAATTTCAATTTGCACTCCTGTTACTTTGTATGGTAGGGTGAAAAGGTTAATTTTTTATTATTTTCGTTTTACTGTTTTGTTATTAAAGCACAAGATTAGCAAGAATCGTGTTTACCTTTTCAAGTTTTTGAGTTCATAACAGTACATATAATAGTACATATCGCCGAGATCTCAGCCGATTTTCACTGATATGGTGTCATACCGTTCATATCGACCGATATCGCCGATTTCTCGGTGATATTTATTTGATATAGTTCTAAAAGCGATGCGGGTAACGGTATCACAACGATAAGCTCCGTTTCAGTTATGACTCGGGTGATACGTCGCGAACTCAGATGATATGGCGAACCATGCTTGAACCCTTTGAATGAGAATGCTCCATCCAAGTTTAGAACAAGTACTCTTTGATTGTTGTTAATAAGAACACGAGAACAAATGAATTCACCATCTAGGTTTACTGTAACACCATAATAAATTCGTGCTCAAACTCTGTTCGTGAAAACGCAAAGAATAATATGCAAGACCATGAATTGATTTTGACACAAAATTGCCAAATTTGCCGGAGATAGTAACAGTGTGAGATTATCCACATAAAAGCTTTCTAAACCTCTGAGAAAATCTTTTACACCAAATCTGCGAATTCGATTCTCTTTTGCCTAAGACAATGATTATTATGAAATTCCTTGCCATTCTGGATAATTGAATCTTCACGCATACTCAACAAAGATCCCATCGGAGTACACCATGTTTGAAGAAAACATCGTTGTGCTACTTTCCCGCACATAAAACATTTAATGCACAGTTGTTTCTGAGATGAATTGTTTTGTTGAACTGCAATATGCTTTGACCATAGTAGTTATAAAAATGAGTAATAGATAGATTTGTCAGATAAATTTTTTTATGCAAATAATAATGAAATTTTTTTTGAAGAAAATAATAATGAATTATGTTAGCAGAACATTTTCTAAACTTTATACCAAGAAATTGTATTACTTGGAAACGAAAATGGGACCCTTTTCAGGCGCGAATATAATTCCAATCAGACAAAATCCTAAAGTCCGGCACTTAAACGGCCTCTTTTTACCAACAACACTATTTTATCACTAGTGGGGTTTCCACTAAGGGATGGTTTATACTTGTTTGACTAAAAAGTTTTTTGAAGAAAAATACGTAATAATTTATCCATGCCAAATTGAATCCTAAATTCTCAATCCTAGAAATACTTCAATCGAGGGGAGAATATTTTTAAGCAGTGGATTCTCCACTACTTTCTATAAAGTGGATCCATTATTGATTGTACGCAATTCAAGTGGATAACTTTTTATGGTTTCATACTGACCCTGATTTATTTGTCTCCCTCCGAAAGCAAAAACAAAACCTTCATATATGCTGAAAAGAGAAAACAAAGCCTTCAACTTTTCTTTCTTTTGATTAGTAAATGGTTAACATTTTTTTTTTGCCACAGAATTAGTAAATAGTTAATTAACTGAAGTTTATAGTAGAAAGCATTGTCCTCAATTAATAGATTGATGTTTTACATGTAGTTGTGAGTCCATTTTGATAGCGTAAATCACCAGAAAATATTTTTGTAAATTGCTAATGTTATCTTATCATCTCACTAATCTTTCAATTTGGAATGAAGGGGTTAGTGGCAAAATTTGTCCTCAACTAATGGAGTATCGTTTTATGTAGTTGTGAGTCCATTTTGATGGCGTAAATCACCTGAAAATAATCTTGTAAATTGTGTATAAGGAAATTGCTAATGTTATCTTATCATCTAACTACTCTTTTCTTGTGGAAATAAGGGGTTGATCGGTAAGGCTAATACTATAGTGGGTAGAAACAAAAACTACTATACCCCATGAACATTTCTAATACACTTATTTTTAGTTCTATATTCAATTTTTTAATACATACATTATCTCGAGCAAATAAAAAAGTTCAATTATTGAATCGTGAACTCAGCCTTCTACATTTGAAAAGAGACATCAACAGCCCTCCTTTATGATAATTGTTTAATTATTCGTTCCAACTACTACAATCTATCGTTATTAGCAATTCACGCGGGTTTTAATTTTTGGTTTCATAGTGATCGTGGTTTATTTGTCTCCTTCTGAAAAAATTGACCTATTAGCTATATTAATTTTTAATTAATGTACACTAATCTTTTCAATAAATATGGGTTGATTACTAATATCATATTGAGGTAGAGAAAAGAATAACTATCCCACATTAACGATGTCAATATCTACGCTTGTATTATTATGCATGCATGGCCGGCAAGCAGGACCCCCGAATACTGAAGGCCGATTAAATTTTTTTACGTGTGTAAGCAATTGTAAGAGCCAATAACCGAAGGCATGATATCAACTTTCCACATTGAAGAGAGACATCAACGACTTTTGTGCATTTCTCCCTCATCATATCTTCCTACTTTTTTTTATTCAATTACTATCTGTAAGTTTTCATTCCAATTACTCCCTTTAAGTTTTCCTTTTTATTGAGCAACTAATTCTGACACTTATCCTGGCTAAACTTTGAGCCTAGTTCACTTTACTACCCTGAATCTTAGAAATACACGCTTAGGCACCTCAACTTAATGGTGTTTGTACTTTTAAATGGAAAGAAACTTACCTATAATTTATGCACAAAAATGCTGTTTTGTGACATTTAAAAGTGTCATTAAAGGTCCATTTAATGACATTTTGACTATAATGACACTCTTTGGCAGCCTTATTCATGCTAACGTCACTATAAGTCTTGTGTCACTTCTACGTATCTTAATTTGTATTTTTATTGGCACTTATTAACGTCATTATTTAATATTATTATGACACTTTTTAACAGGCATGTTATGAATTTAAAGTGATACTTGTAAGTGTTATATTTTGAAACTATCTTAACACAAATGCAATGAGATATAATAACACTTTTGGTTGGGCTTATATGAATCTAAAGTGATACTCATATGTATAATATGTAAAGGGTTATTCCTAATAATTTTCATACAGATAGCAAAAAGTTTAAGTCATGTCAGTGTAATTTATTCCCGCAACCAAAATACGTCTAGGTCATTTTTTTTATCAAAGAAATTAATAATATAATCTATCAAAAAAGATCTAAAAACAGTTTCTTCTTTGCATCATTTTTCAACTTGTGTGTGGATTGGTTTAGGCTTGAGAAATTGATAACAATCTAGAGAAGCACTCGCAACAGCTGCATGGACAACGTGTTGACATATGGTTCCTGGATTGTCAATTACTTCAATCGAGTGGAGAATACTTTTTAAGCAGTAGATTCCCCACTACTTTCTATCAAGTGGATCGATCATTGATTATAAGCAATTCAAGCGGATAACTTTTTATGGTTTCATACTGACCGGCGATTTATTTGTCTCCTCCGAAAGGAAAAACAGAGAAAATTTTTTAAATAAACTCGGTACATGGACCTACTTGTGAATCTTGTAGTTTAAAGAAAAATTACATAAATATTTTTCTATCATTTTATATCATTTGTTCATATCAGCATGCATCACTGCTTACTTGAACCTAAGAATCTTCCAAAACAAAGCCTTTAACTTTTCAGCGCATGTATGCTGAAAAAAAAAAAAAAACAAAGCATTCTACTTTTCGTTCTTTTGATTAGTAAACGGTTAACCTTTTTTTTTCCACTGAATTGGTACATAGTTAATTCACTGAAGTTTATAGTCGAAAAAGTTGTCCTCAATTAGTAGATTGATTCCTTCAAAAAAAAGTAGGTTGATATTTTACTTGTAGTTGTGAGTCCATTTCGATGGCATAAATCACCAGAAAACTTTTTTGTAAATTCCTAATATTACCGTATCATCTCACTAATCATTTAATTTTGGAAAGAAGAAGTAACTGGCAAAATTTGTCCTCAATTAATGGAGTATCGTTTTATGTAGTTGTTAGTCCATTTTGATGGCGTAAATCACCTGAAAACATTTTTGTAAATTGAATATGCGGAATTTGCTAATGTTGTCTTATCATCTCACTACTATTTTCTTGTGGAAATAAGTGGTTGACTGCTAATGCTAATACTTTATTGAGATAGAAACAAAAACTACTATACCTTATGAACATTTCTAGTACACTAATTTTGAGCTCTATATTTAATTTTTTAAATACATACATTGTCTCAAACAAATGAAAAGGTCAATTATTGAATCCTGAACTCAGCCTTCTACGTTGAAACTAGGCATCAACAGCCCTCCTTTATGATAATTTTTTAATTATTCATTCCAACAACTACAATCTATCGTTATTAGCAATTCAAGTCATATTGTTCGTGGTTTATTTGTCACCTTCTGGAAAAATTGACATATTACCTATATTAATTTTTAATTAATGTACACTAATCTTTTCGACAAAAATGGGTTGAATACTAATATCACAATGAGGTAGAGAAGAAAATCAATATTCGCTACACATTTACAATGTCGATGTCTACGCTTGTATTATTATGTGTGCAGCGCCGGCAAACGAGACCCCAGAATACTGAAGGCAGATTAAATTTTTAAGTGTGTAAACAATTTATGTTATGTTTTATAATACTTTCAAAAGAAATTGAAATTAAAAAGAACCTTTCGCTATTTCTTTTTCCTTTTCTATCTTGTCTGATTGTCCTTCATTGGAAATTGCCTTACCTTTCAGAAACACGAGCACAAAAAAAAGTGTGCTAAATTTTCTTTATTGATTTGCAAAAGCAGGTGCTGCTATTATAGATTTAGGGATGGTGCTCTTAGTTTAACTTTCAACAAAATTAAAGTTCAAATACTGGAGCTTTTTTGCTTACTTTGTTGAGTGTGTTTGCCAGTTACTGGTCTATGTTTGCAGCTGGGGCTGTCATTGGCAGGACGTTCGGACAGGAAAATCGGGGGAAATTTCTTCTTTTCTTTTAATTATGTGCTTTAAATTGGAATGACACATACTAATTGATTTCTTTTAATTAAAGATATATCCCTTCAATTAAAAGTCTCAACTAACATCAAGCGTCACACTCCATGACAAACACAGTCCTTTCCAAACAAAAGGACACAACTCTTGTAATATATATTTTACCACATTTCATGCGGGTCTTGACTTTCCAAATTATCCATTTCTGTGTTTATATATTCTCTACAAGTCTTCTTTTGAGATGCTTTATTAGAGAAAATTGTACCAAAGTTTTTCTTTTATTTATGATTCTAAAATCCTTAATAAAAAGAACAAATTTTTCTTCTTTTTCCCCACTAGCTAGTTTTGCTTTGGGGTCATTTATTTTAGGTTAACCTTTAAATTCTAATAACCCAAAAAAAAAAAATTCAAAATTTCGACATGAATTTTGTACTTATTAGCTCCAACAAATCATATTATCATTTTATTATCTCAAACAAGCGTTTATAATACTAGATCTTGATCATTCATGCTATAATATAATTGCAAAAAATGAACATAACAATTACATACTATTAGTTTGCCTTCCTTTTCTCACCATGCGCATATATGAACTCTAATGAGTGTTGCACGTGGGAAATAATCATTTCCTACTATTATTCTCTTATTTCCTCCATCAATATGTTCCTGCCACCTGTCTTCATATCCAGAAATCCAGCCTTTGTAGAACAAAATTAAACCTTAAGATTGTTAGGGTAAAAAAATAAAATGCATACCATATTATTGCAACTGCAACCTTGACAAGAACGATAATTGTAAGGCACGTTACAATGTCAATTTCCATAATGTTTAATTTGTCACTACCATAATTGGTGTGCAAAAGAGTCCATAAAATAACCTTTCGGATAGAATGAAATCTAATGATTGACTCCGTTTAGCACTAAAATAATCAGCAAATTTGTCTAATTTTGTGTGAGAGAAAAAAAGAAAAAAGAAAAAAATTTATTTTTATGCATCTTGTACAACTCACATATCTATGGAATTTTGAGCCCTTTTCATGCACACCGATTCATTTATTCATTCATGTCTTTTGTGAATAGACATACCTATTCGTTTATTCATAACTATTGTGAATAGTCATATCTATTAAATGGAATAGATATTACTAAAAACCTTTCATATGAAATGTATCCTTTCTTTGTACTCTTTCTTATTTTGAAAATTCTCCAACAACATATTATGCACTTTAATAAAATTCAACCTTCCTTGCAAAATTAGAGAAAGTAAACAAATTTATGACAAATGATCATTCAGGCTACTATGACCATTCCTATGAATCTCAATCAAACCCTGAAAAAGAACCCTCAATCTCTTCTGAGAATAGAATCTTCAAATCTACATTTCCTATGTATATTTGTTATTTCTCAATGTTCGCACCAAACTTGCAAGAGACTTTGGATGCTAGCACACCTTAATCAATTCAAAAGTTGAAGGCCCTAAATCAACTTTACACCTCTTAACTTATACCAGATTCTCACTTTGTACCTTCAACTTCAATTTTAGACAGACTGCACCCTCAACTGTCCAAAACATTCTATTTAAATCTAATCGTTGATAGCATCAAATAAACTAACGGAACTTAGGTATGTGTGTTCCGCTCGTTCATCAGATTAAACAAATTGAACTTGAACACTAAAAGCTCGATTATTAAACGGGCGAACACAAGTATTGTTCGCAATTACTCATTTGTATCCGTGAACAATGAGGTATAAATAATATTTAAATTTTTAATTATCACTTTTACCTTGTCTTTTATATATATATCGATTTCATTTCCACATAGGGGTTTGTTATTTGTATTTGAGCTTTAGTTTTTTTTTTTAATAGTTAACATTTTTTTTCAAACAAAAAATAAGCTAAAATTGTTTTTTTTATAGAAAATTTATATTTGAATTCAAACTTGAACTCGAACTCAATTCATGTAACATAAACAAGCCGATGTGACATCAACCTTTAGTTTTTGTCAAACGAGCCAACCTTGAACACCAATTTTAGCTCATACAATAAAAGAGTCGAGTTCGAACAAGTTTTGAACGATAGACGAGTCAAAATCAAACATGAGATACCCAACTTGACTGGACTCGTTTACAGCTCTATCCTCAAATATAGGATTATCGTCCTCCGAGTTTACTATAATTTTTTACTAGAAGGATAATGTTGTCCATCGACTAATAATTTAGGAAAATTAAAGCTATTGCATTAGCTTTTAGGATGATATTAGTATTTCTAATGGTTTGACTTGTATACGGGGAACAATGAATATACTCTTAAAGTTTAAAGTTCAAGTTTATAAAGTGTGACTATCCCTAAAGTTCAACGGGTCAAAGCGTGATTAGCCCTATTGCCAACTACTCCAATCCCTAGTTATTCAGCGATTCATATCGATAATATTTTATGAATTTCGTGGTGATCATCGTTTATTAGTGTCCAGTTGACATGATTGCTACGTTAATAATTAATTAATAAATTTCTTAATCTTTCAGCATATTGAAAAGGAAAATAAGACCTTTCGACTTTTCTTTCTTTTGATTGATAAATGCTTAGGTCACTCAAGCGTGTACTAGAAAAAAGTGGTTCTCTATAACATTTGTTCTGAGTTTGTCTATGCAGAGTTTACTGACGTTTTCTCATCACCCCACCAATATTTTCATTTTGAGGAATGGGGTTGATCCTATTATTATAGTGAGGTAGAGAAGAAACTAACAAATTTCATACTTTGTAGGATTGCTTATCTCAATTTGGTTCTTGCACATGAGATGAAGTATGGATTCTTAGGCTCCCTCGTTGAGTTCATAAAACTCCAAAATTAGCCATCTACTAGCATTTTTAAAACTTGTTACATTTTTCTATTTCTTTTAAAATTGCATCAAAATCCTGTAATTTTATTGCATATTTTTGTAAGATCAACAAAAATTCAATTAAATACAAATATTCCATAACCAAAAATAATTTCTTAAATTGGGCTTTCAAATTACTAATCCAGTTAAAATTTTTGAGAGACAAAGTGGAATAAATAAAATCAAAGTATATTCGGTAATTTATATGATGCTTACTGCTGCTTATTAGCACAACCACCACCATACGTTTGATGAGGCACTCTAAAAAGACTAAATTACCATATTCACGATGCATGATTGATATTCCGAGCACAATAATATCCTCGACTGCAACGTTGCGTCGCGGTTAGAACTTCATTGCAGGTGTAGTTGGGGAGATTGGGTCGTGTGCACAGCAGAACATGGAAATAAGGATCCCAGGATCCTTACTTCCTGAAGGTAAGAAGGGCTTTTTGCATTCTTGGGCATGGAAACTGAACGACAACCAATCCGTACTAACATCATATGCTACAAAACTAAAGAAAGAATAATTTATTTCGTTCATTGATGGCCGAGATTTACCACTAAGCTTTTCATTTGCAGAAAAGGGGTTGATCACTATTACTATAGGGAGGCAGAGAATAAAATCACTTCAAACTTTAAGCATTACAATGTTAAGTGTATACACTTGTTTTGATATCTATATTTGATTTTTATTTATTTTTTAGTATGTACGTTATCTCGAATGATTTGAAGAGTCAATTGTCTTAATCCCTACTCCTCACATGGAAACAAGACATCAACAACCCTCCTTGATTATATCTTTTTAGATATTTGCTCAATTCCCATTTTCTAAATTTTAAGACCAGCTACTCCGATCCATATTTACAGCAATCAAAATCTGACATTGCTGTAACTATGGATAGGAGTAGTTCCCAAGTTATTCATTGTCAGCTAAATTGATCTCTAACGCTTCGCAAAATCATTTTGACTAAATTGATCCCTAAATTTGATAAAATTTTAATTAATAAGAAGTAAAAAAAATTCATAAAATTAATATATAGATTGGAAAATTTCATAAAATTCCTAAAGAAAAAGCATAAAAATTTTGTAAAAAGTCATAAAAGTATAAAACAGGTGTTCTATTTGTGAATTTTACGTGAGGATTATTCTCATTTGATTTTTTATGAAAATTATAGTTTTTCAATCCAAAATTAGCTTCAAGTGTTTTTTAACTAATTTTGAAATATTTTTTTAGGATTTTTTCAAGTTAAAAAAAGGTAAAGAAGCAATAAAATAAGATTCTTTGAAAAATAGTTTTACTTTTTAAAAATAGTTAACGACAAATTGTAATTTTTTTATTAATGACAAAATATGCTTTTATAAAATCCTTGTTGTAAAAGGAAGAAATTAATGAGTTATATGCCCTTAGTTTTTCATACATAGAATTATAGAATATGAGGAAATAACTTTACACCTAATGAATAGAGCAAAATGAATTTTAAAACTATTTTTAACAAATATTTGCAATTTTTATAATTTTTGTGTGTATTTTAAGTTTTTTTTATGAATTTTTTTGAATGTTTTTTATAAAACTTTAGTGATTAATTTGGTCAAAATTGAGCACTTCAAAGACTATGTTGGTAACAAAACATTAGGAATCAAGTGATCAAAAGTAAACATTTTGGGGACTATATTGGTTTTAGCTAAAATATTGGGGATCAAATTGGCTGAAAGTAAAACATTGAGGATCATTTTGGCTGGAGAGCCGAACTTTGAATTGAAAATGATTATTTTCCCCGAAAGTATGTAACGTGAAAGCGTAAATGGTTAGCATCAAAATAATTGAAAATAAGACTATAATATAATTAACCTACATATATACATGCAGATACACACACAAATATGTACATATATGCATGTGTGTGTGTGTCTACATACACACACATACATACATTGATTGAAACAAGCATATATGAGTTTTCACGCAATTCGTGAATCCACCCAATATTGTTTGAAATTCATACAATTGCATATGTGTTTGAACAACTTGTTTAGTGCTTGTATATTATTTCGAACTGTTACTTCCAGCCCTTGTTCCAACGCTCCTTCTTTTGCATTTGGTGTCTGATATGTGGGATAAATTCCAAAAGGACGTTGGAGTAGTTGTCGTATTAATATATAAAAAATAATAGTTGCCTAATTAATCTATAAAAAAAATAAAAACCGAAGTACATATACTGAATGGTTCAAAGGAAGACAAAAGATTAGACTACTAATCCTATATTATCCCATGTTTACTTGCTTTATACATATTAGCCATCTTATTTTACTTAAATGATCCCTTCCACATGAGATAAAATAATCTCATTTGAAATGTGGTATTAGTTATCCTCTGAGATGAATCTTAGATGGGATAATAAAAATTTAGACTATTTTGACGCTACCACCATTGCGTCGACCATGTACCATAACCATCACCACCGTGCACTGGTACTATACCACCACCACCATCGTTACCAAATTGCACCACCACTTCACCACTGTCACCACCTACCACAACTATCTAGTATGACTACCGCAACTACCCCGCATCACTACTACCACTACTAACACTACTAGTAACACTACTATCGCCATCACCATTGTTGTGCAGCATCTATCTAATACATTGCACCACCATTGCCACTAATTAGCATATGTAGTGGAGTCCTCAGTATTTAGTGGTTACTAGCGCCCTGGGAAGCATCCTAAGTTGTGTGATTCATTGTAATTATTAAACGTAGTTTCTTTTCCCACATAACTAGCTACAGGTTCCCCAGAGCTGCTTCTTACTGGGTTGGTTACTGCACACCACTACCCCCACTGAGCACAACTACTATCGCTACCATACAACACCACCACCATTACCATCATCATACAGCAATACTATCTACCACCATGCACTCCTACCATCGAGTACTACCACTACTACCACCATCCAACACTAATACTACCACCGTGTATCATTAGTATCGATCATCACCACTACCATGCAATACCACTATCGTCAATATTGTGGGACACCACTATCTAATACTGTACACCACCATGATAGCTTGTGCACCACTACCATTATTACATAAAAATAATATTAAATTTAAGGGTATTTGGTTAGTTAAATCGATTTGATTCCCAACCAAACACACAACAAGATTATTTCTCATATTATCCTATCAAACCTAGTCTCAACCAAATACTAGACAACTAGAACTATTAATTCGATGACTACTCATCCCAAAATTCATAGCCCGAAAATGAATCATCCTATCTCTTCCAATTCATAAAGCAAATGGACTCTTACACGATAGGACAGGATAAGTGATTTGTCCAAGAAATTAATATTCTATATACAGTATACGGCGAATTAATAATTGAAAAAATGGAATTGAAATTATACATAGCACGGTGATTTTCGGAGCTGGCTAACATACGCCGAGAGAATTTGAACTTGCTAAACTATGCTTTCCCTCTTTTGGCCATTGTTGAGATTCTTTCAAACAATTCGAGCAAAGTAGTTACTACTATCAGATTTACCCTCTCTTTTTCCTCACTTTGTTCTTTAGTGAGTTTATTGTTTTTGGAGATTTAGGAGAAATACAATAGAGAGGTTCTCTCGAAAGAGTTGGCTATTCTGTAGCCGACTCCTTTATTTTCAGGAAAATTACCTTGTCTAGAGGTAAATTTTCACTAAATTCTTCCTAACATGGACTTGCAAAGAGTTGGAAAATTATCAGAAGTAAAGAGCCAGCTAATAGTGGACCTTGGTGAAATGGCAAATTCAGAATTCCCAGCATTAAATGATTTTCATTAGAGTCATACAGCAAACTCAGATAACCAAACTAGATCTTGGGCCCAAGTGGTAGGTGAGAAAAATTATGCTCATGGAGGTATGGAGCTGCAATATGTTGAACCAGAACAACAAGGGCAAACCAAAATGAGCATGGAAGACGTAGATGATAGCTTGGTGAAATGTAGTGGGCTACGCACTAGGGTCTTCACCTCCATTCATGGTAGTGAAGAACTTTATGGAACGAAAACGGAAGGAATGCGGCAATGTAGAGGTGATCTTTTTGAAGAATGGAGTTTTCTTATTCAAATTGCAATCTGAGGAGGATAAAGCAAAATTTTAGACCAATCACCATGGCCATTAGCTAGCTGAATGCTGTTCTTAAAGCTTTGGACCCCTCGCATGAGCTGAAGAAAGGAGGATATGGAAACTGTTCGTATATGGATTCAACTTCCTCATTTAAAGTTGCATTATTACACTACTAAAGGCCTGAAGAAGCTAACTAGCTGTATACGAAAGCCACCATTTACTGATAATCAAACAGCTACTCAGGAGAGAGTATCTTATGCTAGAATATGCATTGAAGTAAAGGCAGGGGATAAAAGACCAAACTCCATATCATATGTAAATGAATTTGGGGGGATGGAGCAGCAAGAAGTCAAGTATGAGTGGCTTCCAACATGCTGTCAAGAATGTGGGATGTTTGGGCACAGTAAACACCAATGCCCAAGGCTGCCTAAGATCTTTCAGAAGTGGGTACCCAAAAGAACAAGGGAAGCAAATCCCAGAGGGTCCAATAAATGAAACAAGCAATCATATTGATCAACAGGATGCTGGCTCTAGTAAGCAAAGTGAGAAACAAATATTAGAAACAAAGGCTCAAGATGAGAAGAGAATACAGATAAGTGCAGTGAATCTGCATAAGGAAAATATGGGAGAATGTGGAGCAAAGAAGACAGGAGAAGAAAACTACAGTGATCAAAACAACAAAATGGACAAAGCAAAGATGGTCGAAACAGCAGCTATTCAGATATGCAATACTTATAACCTGCTAGATACTGACCAAATTCTGCCAGAAAAGAAGCAAAATGCAGAAAATGGACAAAAGATGGGAAGAGGAAGCAGGAAAAATGTAACAAAACCTTTAGCTATAATTAAATGATGCTGGAACACAAGAGGGTTGAATGATCCTATAAAACAAATTAAAATAAAAAAAAATGACAAAAAGCATGCAAGTTGATGTTTTTGGTATTCTGGAAAACAAGGTCAGAAGCATAAATGCAGTTAGTATTTTTGGAAACTATTTTGGAACCTAGGAATATGTACATAATGTTTCAACGAATCAAGTGTGTAGGATATGTTTTTGTTGGAAACCTAGTGTAATAAAATGCCAAGTGTACCAAATTCATGATCAAGCCATAACATGTTTTGTTAAGCATAAGGAGCTGAAGGAGGGCAGCTTAGTTACAATGGTTTATGCCAGAAACAAATCTGAAGAAAAAAAATTTTTATGGAGGCATTTGCTTCAGGTCAAGAGCATGACTGAAAACATCCCCTGGATCATATTAGGAGATTTCAATGAGATTAGAAACACAAAGGAAAGGATGGGTAGCAAAGACCTTGACTATGGAGTAATAGAGGAGTTTAATTAATGCATTGATGATTTGGATGTGGAAGAACTTACAAGAAAGGGTTTCTACTTCACTTGGAATAATAAAAGGGAATTTGGGAGAAGAGTTTACAGTAAGATAGACATAGTGCCCATAAATGAGTACTGGCATGGAAGATTTCCAAATTTTGTAGTGGAAATTATAGCTCCTGGAGTATTAGATCATTCTGCAATCTGTGTGGAAGTGAAGAAACAGTCCTCTTTTAGTCCCAGACCTTTCAAATTTCAAAAGTTTTGGATGCATCATGCCCAATTCCTTGATTTATTGAAAGCTGCTTGGAATGAAAAGATTGAAGCAAATCCAGTGGCAAAAGTCTACAAAAAGTTGAAATTGCTAAAGGAGAAACTAAAGACATTAAATAAGAAAAGCTTTAGCAATATCTCTAATACAATAATGCAGCACAAAGAGTTGATCTATAACACACAATGTTTGATGGAGAAGTAGCCATTTGATGATGAATTGATAAGCAAAAAGAAGTAGCTTCTAGCTGAATATGCTAGCCTAGTTAGAGCTAAGGAAGAACTATACCAGGCAAAATCCAGAATTAGTTGGTTGAAATTAGGAGACAAAAACAAAGCTTTCTTTCACAGAAAGGTGTTATCTCATAATACTACAAACAAAATTTTGGCATTATACGATGAGGAGAATCAAAAGTCACAGATTACAAAGAGGTCAAAGAGACAGCCATAAATTTCTTCAAGAAGCTATTCAGCAAGCCAGCCAGCATCTATGGAAAGAAGAAGGTTGGACAAAATGCAGGAAATCATCACAAATGTGCTTTCAGACTAGCAAAAACAATTATTAGGTGCCCCAATCACTGAGGAGGAAATTAGGAAAGTAATTTTTCAAATTAAGGACGAAAAGGCTCCGGGACTTGATGGGTTCACAACTGAATTCTTTAAGCTAAATTGGAGTCTTATTGGCCAAGAAACCACTCAAGCTATCCTATTCTGCTTTAGCACAGATTCATGTACTACCCATGAATAGTCTATCCTAACTCTACTGCCTAAAACCTCTGAGGCTATGAGGATGAAAGATGTTAGAGTGTTAAATTGACATATATATTATAATTAACTTCCCTTTATTTTGGTCAAGAATTGTGTTTAATACTTTCATTTATTCACTTCTTGTTATTTGGCCTTAATGTAGGAAATTATGGAGAAAATACTCTAAATTCGTCTAAAATTCCAGAAGACTATATCTGATAGACCGTGACCACGGCCTACTCACGCTGCAGTGCAGAATTCTGGAATGTGAACTTTCTAAAAGGCTGATTTTAAAGGGTCCTACTTTCTATACAATGAGGAACTTTCAGTAGACAAAATTCTTTAGTGAAAAGAATTGGAAACCAAGACAAAAGGAAAGAGTTTGACTTGTACAAGGAAACCAAGAAAAAGGGAAAGAAACATGCACGAGGAATAGAATACATATTGGGGAACGCAATTTCTGGAGGGGAGATACGCAACTTTGAGCAGAAAATTTAGAGGGCCTTAGTTTTTAGAGTTTTCTATTAGTTCTTTAGTTTTTCTTCTTCTTTCTCTACGAACAAAAATTTCTGTTAAATATTTTTGGAGATTTGAAGCCATAATTCGTGGCTAAACTCTTCTATCTAGTTGAAGGATAATCGAAACTCTTGGTTCATCTATTACTGTGAGATCTAATTGTTTTTATTATTTTCTGTGTTTTTGGGTATTTATTTATTCTCTGTTTAATTCCAAGGTGATTGTGTTCATTCTTGTGTGATTATTCTTGCCAATTAAATAACTGATCACTATTTAATTGTCAAATAATCTAGAGCCATCTAAAACGTCAAATCCGTAATTGTTTGATAGTTTTAGTATTTGTGGCGAGTGATTAATTCAATTGTAATAGAGACTTTTGGATTATATCACGAGAATAAATAATCTAATTTGAACAAAGCCTCGTAGGTATTTGCTAGTTAGAATTGGTGGCTTTTCTAGTTTTAAGGCTGTTGAATAATTGAATCCTAAGGTCGTACCTAGGGTTATTATTTGATTAGAGAAGTAATTAACGGATCGTACCTTGATTACCGACACAGTAAGGAAGAGCAGGTTGTTAGAGCGTCTCAACAACCATAACCAATTTATTCATGAATGTGAAAATTTATTATTGCATCGATGATCAGTTAAATTGAACCAGAGTTGAGATTATTCCTTTGACTAGAACTTAGTTAATATTTGATTTCGTTTAAATTAATTTTGCGTCATTAAACTTCTTCAATTGAACCCTTTGATTTAATTATTAGATTTCGTAAGTTGAATTCTCTTTAGATTAACTCTTGTTAAATCCCCCTCTTTTAATTTTTTTTAGTTTTTAAAGAAAATAAATCTACTAGTCTCTGTGGATACGATCCCTACTCATCACTGCACTTCATTCTTATTTTTAATTGAGTAGGTGAATTTATTTTGCTGGTTTGACACCCAACAAATTTTGGCGCTGTTGCCGGGGACTGGTATCGATATTTATTTTCCTTTTTCGGTTCTAATTCGTTGCTAGTTTATGCCTCGATCTTCTCGTACAGGTGAGCTGCAATTTGACCCTGAGATAGAGAAGACTGCACGAAGATTGAAGAAAGAGACTAAGCAACTGACTGAACTAGCATCCTCATCACCTGGATTAAAGTTGGCAACCGATCTAGTTGAATTCTCTAGTGCTTCAGAGGAAGAAATCGCCATGGATAACGAGAGAACTCTGAGAGAATTGGCTACACCAGATTTAAATCATCAACCTCTATGCATTCAATATCCTGCTTTAGATGTAGCCTTTGAATTGAAATCTGGTCTTATTCACTTACATCCTTCTTTTCATGGCTTACCAGGTGAAGATCCTCACAAGCACCTCAAGGAGTTTCATGTGGTGTGCTCTACCATGAAACCTCAAGGAGTTAATGAAGAACAAATCAAGCTAAGAGCCTTCCCATTCTCCTTAGCCGATAAAGCTAAAGATTGGCTCTACTACTTGCCTTCTGGATCAATCACCACATGGAATGAGATGAAAAGGCAATTTCTTGAGAAATTCTTCCCTGCTTCAAGAGCTGCAAACATACGTAAGGAAATATGTGGGATTAGACAGCACAATGGTGAAACATTGTACGAATATTGGGAAAGATTCAAGCAATTGTGTGCTAGCTGTCCTCATCATCAAATATCAGATCAACTGCTTCATCCAATATTTTTATGATGGATTGTCTCCTACTGATAGGAAGATAATAGATGCTGCTAGTGGAGGTGCATTGATGAATAAAACTCCCACTGATGCAAGAAACTTAATCTCTGGGATGGCTGCAAATGCACAACAATTTGGTGACAGATTTGATTCCACTTCTGAAAAAGTCAATGAGGTAAGTGTGTCTTCCATTGATAAACGTTTAGATGCATTGACTTCTTTGGTTGAGAAATTGGCTGTAGGACAGTTACAACAAGCAAAGACTTGTGGGATTTGTTATGCTCCGGGTCATCCAACTGATATGTGTCCGACTCTACAAGATGATCCAAATGAACAAGCCAATGCGATTGGTGGATTCCCAGGACCAGCACAAAGAAGATATGATCCTTATTCAAACACGTACAATCCGGGATGGAAGGATCACCCGAATTTCAGTTATGCACCAAGGCCACAAGGATACCAACAGCAGCAATTTCAGCCTAAACCATCAATTCCGTTGCCACAGCAACCGACATCTTCAAAGCAAGGTAAGTCTATTGAAGAAATTGTGAATTCTTTAGCTAATGATGCTCAGCAATTTCAACAGGAGACAAGGGCAAGCATTCAAAACTTGGCGAATCAAATGAGTCAATTGGCTTCCACCGTGAGTCAAATACAAACTCAAATTTCTGGAAAGTTACCTTCACAAACTGTAGTGAATCCTAAACAGAATGCTAGTGCCATAACCTTGAGAAGTGGCAAGGAGTTGAAAGAGCCATATAAAAGGGTATCCAATGATGAAGGAAGAGGAACTCGAGAAGGAGAAAGGTGAAGGACGTTCTCCAAACTTGCAAGAGTCAAAATCTAAAGAGAACTCTCCACCTATGATGACGCCTCCCCCACCTTTTTCCAGTAGATTTGCAAAATCTAAGAAGGAGGAGCAAGAACAAGGAATTCTTGAGACATTTCGAAAGGTTGAGGTAAATATTCCACTTCTTGATGCCATTAAACAAATACCTCGATATGCTAAGTTTCTCAAGGAATTGTGCACAAGTAAGAGAAAGTTGAAAGGCCATGAAAAAGTTCATATGGGTGAGAATGTATCAGCTGTGCTGCAGAAAAAGTTGCCAGCAAAGTGTAAGGACCCTGGTATGTTTACTGTTCCTTGTAGAATAGGAAATTCTAAGATTGAAAAGGCCTATGTTGGATCTTGGTGCTTCTATAAATGTTATGCCTCGTTTTATTTATGATTCATTGAATTTAGGACCTTTAAAAGAAACGGGTGTAATAATTCAACTAGCTGATAGATCTAATGCATACCCTGATGGAGTCCTCGAAGATGTTTTAGTTCAAGTTGATAATTTGGTTTTTCCTGCAGATTTTTATGTTCTTGATATGGAAGAAGATATTTCTTCCAACTCAACTCCTATTTTGTTGGGAAGGTCCATTTTTTAAAACAGCTAGAACAAAAATTGATGTGTTTACTGGAACTTTGACTATGGAATTTGATGGAGATGTTATTAAGTTCAATATTTATGATGCCATTAAATTTCCTAATGATTGTCATTCAGTTTTTGTTCTAGATGTTATTGACTCTTTAGCGCAGCGAAATTTTGAATTGAGTGAAGAAGATGTATTGAAGACTGCTCTAACATGTAGTCTTAATCATGAGGATGTCAAGGGACAAAAAGGGAAGTTTGATCTACCTCTTGAACTGCAGGAAATTATTGTTGCATTGAACTCACTTCAACCTAAGAAGGTTGATGTGTCCTTATCTCGCATTACCTTTGTCTCACTCAAAACTTTTACCCTCTATTGTGCAGGCTCCACAGGTTGAATTAAAACCACTGCCCAATCACTTAAAATATGCATTCTTAGGAGATAAAGATACACTACCAGTGATTATCTCTTCAAAGTTGAGTGAATTGGAGGAAGAAAAGCTAATTCGAGTGCTTAAGGACCACAAAGAAGCAATGGGATGGATTGTTGCAGATATAAAAGGAATTAGTCCCACAACATGCATGCATAGAATTTTGATGGAGGATGATGCCAAACCGTCTAGAGAAGCACAACGTAGATTAAATCCACCTATGATGGAGGTAGTCAAGAAAGAAGTTTTAAAACTTCTTGATGCAGGTATCATCTATCCAATATCGGATAGTAAGTGGGTAAGTCCTTTACAAGTGGTTCCAAAAAAGACAGGTATAACTGTGATGGAAAATCCCAATGGTGAGTTAATTCCTACTAGAGTTCAAAATGGATGGCGAGTATGTATTGACTTCAGAAAGTTGAACTCTATGACTCGAAAAGACCATTTTCCCTTACCTTTCATTGACCAAATGTTAGAAAGGTTAGCAGGAAAATCTCACTATTGTTGTCTTGATGGTTATTCAGGTTTCCACCAAATACCTGTTGCACCCGAAGATCAGGAGAAAACGACGTTCACATGCCCTTTTGGCACATTTGCGTATAGGAGAATGCCTTTTGGTCTTTGTAATGGCCCCCGCCACGTTCCAGAGGTGTATGGTTAGCATATTTTCTGATTTTGTAGAGAATATCATAGAAGTTTTCATGGATGATTTCACAGTCTATGGTGACTCTTTTGATCTATGTCTTGCTAACCTTGCTAAAGTTCTTAAGAGATGCATTGAAACAAATCTTGTTCTAAATTATGAAAAATGTCATTTTATGGTAGACCAAGGCATAATTTTAGGTCATGTGGTATCATCTAGAGGTATAGAAGTTGATAAAGCAAAGGTAGATGTCATTAAGAGCTTACCTTACCCCTACTAGTGTGCGGGAAATTCGTTCTTTTCTTGGCCACGCAGGTTTTTATCGGCGCTTTATCAAGGACTTCTCAAAGATTGCACAGCCTCTCTGCAAACTTCTCCAAAAGGATGTGACCTTTGAATTTGATAACACTTGCAAGATTGCTTTTGACAAGCTCAAGGAGTTGTTAACTTCAACACCAGTTGTCCAACCACCGAATTGGAATCTTCCATTCGAAATTATGTGTGATGCGAGTAACTACGCTGTGGGTGCCGTTCTTGGGCAAAGAGAAGGAAGAGCAGCTTATGTTATATACTATGCCTCAAGGACATTAGACAATGCTCAGTGCAACTATTCTACAACGGAAAAAGAACTCCTTGCTGTAGTTTTTGCTTTAGAAAAATTCCGTTCATATTTACTTGGTACTAAAGTAATTGTCTACTCTGATCATGCAGCATTAAAGTACTTACTCACGAAGAAAGAAGCAAAGCCAAGACTCATACGATGGATACTATTGCTTCAAGAATTTGATATGGAGATTCGAGATAGGAAAGGTGCAGAAAACTTGGTTGCAGACCATCTCAGTAGATTGATCACAAGTGAGGAGCCCAAACCACTGCAAGACAATTTTCCAGATGAGCATCTTTTTAATATTCAAAAGATAATTCCATGGTATGCCGATATAGTTAACTATTTAGTTACTCGTACGCTGCCTAGTGATTTATCTCGAGCTCAAAAAGATAAGATTAGAAGTGATGCTAAATATTATGTTTGGGATGATCCTTATTTATGGAGGTACTGTGCTGACCAAGTTATTCGCAGGTGTGTTTCCGAAGATGAAATCCACTCTATACTCTCTTTTTGTCATTCATATGCCTGTGGTGGACATTTTGGTCCAAAAAGAACAGCTCGTAAGGTGTTAGAATGTGGGTTATTCTGGCCTAATTTGTTTCGTGATTCATATGTGTTTTGTAAGTCATGTGAAAATTGTCAAAAGACAGGTAACTTAAGCCACAGAGATCAAATGCCCCTTAATCCTATACTTGTTTGTGAAATATTTGATGTGTGGGGGATTGATTTTATGGGTCCATTCCCATCTTCTTTTGGCAATGAGTACATTCTTTTAGCTGTGGATTATGTTTCAAAATGGGTTGAGGCAAAAGCTACACGTACTGATGATGCTAAAACTGTTGTAGGTTTTGTCAAATCTAACATTTTTGCAAGGTACGGGATGCCAAGAGCTTTTATAAGTGATCGAGGAAAGCATTTTTGCAATAGGTTATTTGAGGCTTTAATGCAAAAGTATGGTGTGACTCATCGAACTTCCACTGCGTACCACCCGCAAACAAGTGGTCAAGCAGAGATATCAAATAGAGAAATCAAGTCCATACTTGAGAAAACGGTGAATCCCAACCGAAAAGACTGGAGTCTTCGACTTGATGATGCACTTTGGGCCTACCGTACTGCTTATAAAACTCCTATAGGCATGTCTCCTTATCGTTTGATCTATGGAAAATGTTGTCACCTACCAGTTGAATTAGAGCACAGGGCGTATTGGGCGATTAAACAATGCAATATGAGGATGGATGAAGTTGGAGAACACAGGAAGCTGCAATTACAAGAGTTAGAAGGAAATCCGGAATGAAGCTTATGAGAACTCGCGCATTTACAAGGAAAAGACCAAAGGTTTTCATGATCAAATGGTCTCAAGGAAGGAGTTTTCAATAGGGCAAAAAGTTCTTCTTTTCCACTCTAAATTAAAGTTATTTCCGGGTAAGTTGCGATCTCGTTGGATTGGACCATTCATAATCACTAATGTTTTTCCTCATGGTGCAGTTGAAATTCGGAGTCCAGACACCGACAAAACCTTTAAGGTTAATGGTCATCGTCCTTAAGCCGTTCTATGAGGGAATTCAAGCTTTTAAAGTTGAAGAAATGGCCCTTGAGCATCCCAATTATTTAGATTGAAAAGAGACTACGTCTAGCCAAAGACGTTAAACAAAGGCGCTATTGGGAGGCAACCCAATTTCTTTCAATTATTTAGTTCTTTTTATTGTTTTTAGTTGTTTTAAGTTTAGGTGTAAAGTTTGATTATTTTTCGTTTTGGCAGAAGACTTGTTATGGCAGACCGTGATCACGTCTTACAGTTGGTACAATAACAGTTAGAAGTTTGGAAATTCCAGAAGACTTCTTCTTTTACACCGTGACCGCGCCTTGAGAAATCATCATTTATAACATGTCACGTAAAAAGTCAGAAGACTTCATCTGGTAAGGCGCGGTCACGTCGTATACAGACAATGTGAATAGATTGATGCGGGTGAAATTCCAGAAGACATCTTCTGTTATGGCGTGATCACGCCATAACGCAACTAGTCTTCTGATCCCTGAGCGGTTGCAGAAACATATTTGACGTGCCCAAGACAGAAGACCTCATCCGTTACAACGTGACCACGCTGTGTAAACATAAGTCTTCTACCCAAAGTATTGCAGGTTCTTGGTTCATCTATAAAAAAAAAAAAAAGGGCCGTTGCAAATTTTTAGCCCTCAATTTCTTTGTTTTCTTTTTCTTCCTATTTCTTTTTCTTATTTTTCCCTTCTTCTTTTCTTCTTCCCCTTTTCTTTTTTCTCTCCACCGCCGAACCCCCTCCCTCTTGCCACCGCCACGCCTCTCTCTCTCTCTCTCTCTATCGACGGACTCCCCCTCTCTTTTGGTATCACCGAACTCCCCTCCTCTTTTCTCCCCTTCTTTCTTTTCCATTTCTTTTCCTTTTTATTTTTCTATCTTCTTGCTGCAAATTTTTTTTTCTTTTTCTCTTTCCCTCTCCTCTCCACCGCCGCCGTCTCTCTCTCTTTACACTACCGACCGCCGATCGACGACCCCTTCCCCTCTTTCCCTTCTACTTTTCTCTGTTTTTCTCTCCCCCTTACCCCAGCTCCAAGGCCCGACTCCACCTGCACACATACACGACCGACAGCACACACACACTCACGCCTCACTTCGCACACACCACAGTAGACAATCTCCGGCTTTACTGTATTTTCAGTAAGTTCTTTTTGGGAATTTTATTTATTTATTTTATGAATTTTGAATGCACTTAATTTTTCTGGTAATGATGATTGCAGCTTAGTTGACTATTGGATTTAATTACCTTGATTTGGTTACTAGTTGATTACTGGTAGCTTCTTCTACTTGAATTGAAGTTGAATTGATTGTTTTGATAATTTTACATAGCTGCACGGTGGATTGATTTGGTGGAACAGTGTTTATATGCTGGCCATGTATTAATACTTTGTTGGTTATGGTGTTTACTGAGCATTGATTCTAATGGTCAAGCAATTTGTGAAAAATTTTGTGAATTTGGTAGAGAAATTGCTTAATTTGGCTAACTGATGTTACTGCACTAGTCTTAAGTTGGCTGATTGTTGTTTATATTAGGTGAGTTAATGACTATTGACTCCAGTAACTGAGGGATTTGTGTGAAGTTCTGCTGCCTAAATCAGTGCTGACTGTGTTTAATTAACTTATTGGGTTACTAATTTGCTATACACTTCATTGGTTGGATTTGTTAAGCGTAGTGTCACTTCTTGGTGGTAATTCTTAATTAGAAAATATCACTTGGTTGGGCTGTGGAGAAAAACAGTTATTTTGCTGAACTTATTGCTGAAGGTTTGTCATTGATTATTGGCTGTGCTATTGGTGTCTGTGTTGGCTAAAATTTTTGTTTCTCTTCTTATATATTTGGCCATTGTTTTTTAACTGAAACTTCTTGACTTAATTGATGTAACTTTTGAGAAACAATTGCTCAATTGTGGCAGTGATTCGTCTTGGAAGTAGTTGATATTTGTTTTTAGTGGGATGCTAATTCATGTTTGGGAATCAAATGAATACCTTGGAATGACTTGATTAATTGGTTGTTAATTTACTAGGTTGCACTAATGGGGAGAACAACTCAATCTTCCAAGAAGAAATCAAAGGCACCCCAAAGACAAGCGATTCCTCCAATTCCGCAAGCTAAAAAGCGCCAACCCTCTTCTACTTCTAGAAAGAGGTCTAGATTGGGAATTGATAAGGGAGTTCTACCACTTTCCTTGGACCAGCTAGGCGGTGCTCTCGACCAGCTCTCTACTCAGCAAAAGAGACGCCTACAAGTGTTGAAGACTAGATCATTTGCACCCTGCAAATGTATCGATCCAGCAGCGTTGGATCACTTGAAAATTGCTGATGAGGTACATAAGCTCTTCTCTAATATAGGTTGGCAAAGGTATTTGACTATTAATTATCCAACTTATCATGAGTTAATTTATGAGTTTTATAGTACTTATCAGTTTGAGAAACCTGCTGAATTGAATTTGACTACTCCTGGGGTGATTAAATTTAAATTGTTAGGAGTACAATTTAGCATAGTCTATCACCGAGTTCAATGTGTGCTTAGGCTTTGTTGATGAAAGTTCGGTTAATTTCGAAGAATATGTCAAAAGCGCATGTGATTTTGTTGAGCCATTTTTTTCGGGTAGTGTGGGATATTGGCAAGAGATGTCAGCTGACCCTCATGCTTATGACCCCAGTCAATCCAAGAGTTCCTATTTGAAGGATCCAGTTTTAAAATACATCCAGAAATTTCTTGCTTTTAATTTTTCTGGTAGAAAAGATTCTTCTGGGACTTTTACTAAATCTGAATTTTTCTTTATATGGTGCATGCTTCGTAATGTCAAAGTGAATCTAGGTTGTTGGCTTGCTTCTCAATTTCAAACTGTGCTTACTAAGAAAAACAAACCTTTGATTTTGGGCTCACTTATTACTCATTTGGCTGTAGAGTTAGGAGTTTTTGATCCCACTGATACTGATTTGCATATTGCACACCCTTGTGAGCCTTTGACATTGTCTAGTTTAGAGAATATGGGGGTGGTGCGTAATGTAGATGGGTCATTTGAATTTACTCCTCCTGGTAGCTATACACGATCTAGTAGGCGTAGTAGACCTATAGTAGGACCTTCATGTAGCACTGCACCTATAGACGAGTCTGGTCCTTCTATTTCTACTTCTACTGTGCCTTCTATTTCTTCTTTGGAGCACCAGTTACAGCAGGTGAGTGCCAGCATCAAGAGCCTAGATGATCGCTTGTCCCGAATGGAGCACCATCTTTCTCACATGGCCTCGGTGATGACTGCGTTCTTCAATGCAGCAGGGTCAGCTGGTAGTTCCGACCCTCCACCCTCCAGATCTTAGTTTCTATCCAGGGGAGTCCCCGTTCTACTTCTTTCTATCTTACTTTACATTGGGGACAATGTATGAAGTAGGTGTGGGGGGGTTGTTTACTTACTAGATTTATTCACTTGATTATTCCTGGTTTGGTACTTCATTCACTGTCTTGATCACGTTTGTTTCTAGTTTGCTGATTTTTGACTTCTCTTGATCACATTTGACAGTCTTTCTCTGTTCTTTTATTTTGATCAAATTTTGCTGAAAATTTTTGTCACACACAGTCAAGATATTAAGTGTGACTAGCATGAATTTCTTTAGCTTAATTACTTCACTTGTCCTGACAATTGAGTTGAATGAAAAATGTGCAAGATTTGACTTGTTTAACCCTTGTTGTGAGCTTTGAGCCTATAAGAGCAATTCACTTATTTTTGCTCCATTTCTTTTGTTGAGTGATTTTCATACATGGATTGGATATTCTAGAACTTGCATTGTTATGCATATCGAGACCACATTTTTGAATTTAATGCATTAAAATGATAAGGGCACCTAAGCTTAAACCTTTTTGACTACCGTAAAAACATGCCTTGAATTTTTATTACCCTTAGTGAGCCCCTTTGAGCCTTAACCTTTTCTTTGTTTATTAACTACATAACTTAGCCAAAAGCCTTTCTATTTTGACTTTCTCTTTCAACCGAGTATCAAGGGAATTTCACTTTCATTACATAAAAATTAGTTTTGGGAACTCCATTGCGACGTGTCTAATTGAAGGAAATTCATTGGCAAGTGCAATTCTTTTGAATTTTTGTGTTTATGAAAAAGAAAAAAAAAACAATACAAAGAAGAAAAATTCGAAAAAAAAAGAAAAAAAAGCAGAAGAAAGAAAAAAAAGTGAAAAAGTGAAAAAGAAAATACAAAAATATGTGAAGTGTTTAGTATATACGTGTTGGGTTATGGTAGTTGGGCAAAGCCCGAGATATGATTTCACTTGCCTAGATGTTCATGTTATGATAGACATTTAGCAATGGAGCTACATGGAGATGACAATTAAACTCATGTAATGATTTTGTGGGACTTTGCTTTGATGCCTTACACCTAAATTATTCTTTTATCATGCCTTTAACCTAAACCCCGTTACAACCTTTACAAAGACCCTTTGATTTTTGTGTTAAGTTCTTATTTTAAGTGGTGGAGAGTTGATATATGTGCAAGCCTATGGTAATACCTTTCCATTGTATTGATGTGTGCTTCAATGATATCTTATCTCCTTATTCTTTGAGGGTTGAGTGACTATATTGAAAATCTTTGTGAGGATGTTGAATCTTGTGCATTTGAATTTTGACAAAATTGTTGAAAAAGGTGGTAGTAGTTTTGCTGGTTATTCTGTTATGAATATTTAATGTCTTGACTGTGTTCTTTTGAATTGGATGAATGCTTGAGGGCAAGCATTGTCTTGGTGTGGGGGAATTTGTTAGAGTGTTAAATTGACATATATATTATAATTAACTTCCCCTTATTTTGGTCAAGAATTGTGTTTAATACTTCCATTTATTCACTTCTTGTTATTTGGCCTTAATGTAGGAAATTATGGAGAAAATACTCTAAATTCGTCTAAAATTCCAGAAGACTATATCTGATAGACCGTGACCACGGCCTACTCACGCTGCAGTGCAGAATTCTGGAACGTGAACTTTCTAAAAGGCTGATTTTGAAGGGTCCCTACTTTCTATACAATGAGGACTTTCAGTAGACAAAATTCTTTAGTGAAAAGAATTGGAAACCAAGACAAAAGGAAAGAGTTTGACTTGTACAAGGAAACCAAGACAAAAGGAAAGAAACGTGCACGAGGAATAGAATACATATTGGGGAACGCAATTTCTGGAGGGAGACATACGCAGCTTTGAGCAGAAAATTTAGAGGGCCTTAGTTTTTAGAGTTTTCTATTAGTTCTTTAGTTTTTCTTCTTCTTTCTCTACGAACAAAAATTTCTGTTAAATATTTTTGGAGATTTGAAGCCATGATTCGTGGCTAAACTCTTCTATCTAGTTGAAGGATAATCGAAACTCTTGGTTCATCTATTACTGTGAGATCTAATTGTTTTTATTATTTTCTGTATTTTTGGGTATTTATTTATTCTCTGTTTAATTTCAAGGTGATTGTGTTCATTCTTGTGTGATTATTCTTGCCAATTAAATAACTGATCACTATTTAATTGTCAAATAATCTAGAGCCATCTAAAACGTCAAATCCGTAATTGTTTGATAGTTTTAGTATTTGTGGCGAGTGATTAATTCAATTGTAATAGAGACTTTTGGATTATATCACGGGAATAAATAATCTAATTTGAACAAAGCCTCGTAGGTATTTGCTGGTTAGAATTGGTGGCTTTTCTAGTTTTAAGGCTGTTGAATAATTGAATCCTAAGGTCGTACCTAGGGTTATTATTTGATTAGAGAAGTAATTAACGGTCGTACCTTGATTACCGACACAGTAAGGAAGAGCAGGTTGTTAGAGCGTCTCAACAACCATAACCAATTTATTCATGAATGTGGAAATTTATTATTGCATCGATGATCAGTTAAATTGAACCAGAGTTGAGATTATTCCTTTGACTAGAACTTAGTTAATATTTGATTTCGTTTAAATTAATTTTGCGTCATTAAACTTCTTCAATTGAACCCTTTGATTTAATTATTAGATTTCATAAGTTGAATTCTCTTTAGATTAACTCTTGTTAAATCCCCCTCTTTTAATTTTTTTTTAGTTTTTAAAGAAAATAAATCTACTAGTCTCTGTGGATACGACCCTACTCATCACTGCATTTCATTCTTATTTTTAATTGAGTAGGTGAATTTATTTTATTGGTTTGACACCCAACAAAAGAATTTAGGCCAATCTCCTGCTACAACATTCTTTATAAGTGCTATTCTGTAGTGCTACAAAACAGACTTAAAGAAGTGATAACTAGCGTGATCAATCTCAACCAGTCAACTTTCATCAAAGGTAGAAACATAACAGACAATGTTCTTTTGATGCATGAACTTGCTAGAGGGTATACTAGGAAGGGAGGACAGCCTAGAGCTATGCTAAAAGTACATATCATGAAAGCTTTTGATACTCTGGAGTGGGATTTTTTATTTCATGCTGTGAGATTGTTAGGATTTCTAGAGAATTTCACTGAATGGGTGAAACAGGGGGTTGAAATAGCACACTTTTCCATTAACCTAAATGGATCTTTAGTGAGGTATTTCAAAAGTGAAAGAGGCATCAGACAAGGTGACCCTTTATCACCTTATCTATTCCTTATTGTGATGGAGGTCTTCTCTAAGTTATTGGAATGGAATATCAAAAATCAGGGATTTGACTTTCATCCCAAATGTAAGAAGCTGGGAGTAACACACCTCATATTTGCGGATGATTTGTTCATAATGGCAAGGGCAACAGAAAGATTATTTCGGTTGATTAGCAGATCACTCAAGGAATTTGCAAATTTATCTGAATTGACTCCCAACCTCTCTAAAAGTGAAGTGTTTTTTGCTAGTGTAAATGAAGAGATGAAAAGAAAAATTCATAGCATACTCCCAATACCCACAGGTGAACTCCCTGTGAAGTACTTAGGTCTCCCTCTAATCACTGCCAGGTTATCTTATAGAGACTGCCAACCTATTTTGTGTGAAAATGCAGCAAAAAATTCAATACTGGGCAGCCAAGAAACTAACTTTTGCAGGCAGAGTACAGCTGGACAAATCTGTTCTATATGGGATTCAAATGTTCTGGGCTAGTACATTTATACTTCCAAAAGTTGTTTTAAGGAAAATCACCAGCATGATGGCTAGTTGTATCTGGTCTGGAGAAAACAAACAATACTATGCGGCCAAGGTGGGATGGAAAGACATGTGCAAATCATATAAAGAGGGTAGTATAAACCTTCTCGATTTAGAAGCTTGGAACAAATGTCCAATCCTAAAGCTACTATGGAATATTTGTTCTAGAAAGGAGTCTTTATGGGTGAAATGGATACATGCTGTAAATTTGAAAGGCTCGTCAATCTGGGTATAAAATTGCAAGAGATTATTCATGGGGGTAGAGAAAGATCCTAAATGGGAGAGCTCTAATACAACCACTCATCAATATGAATCTTGGAAGTGGGGAGGAGATAAATTTCTGGTATGACTATTAGAACCCATGTACCAGAAATTCACTGAAAATGTGCTGACTTGCATGGGTTTAAATAAGCAAGCTATAGTAGCTATGTGTGTGAAAGATGGACAATGGAAATAGTCCCAAGGGAGGAAAATGTCAAGGGAAGTACAAATCTTGAAACAAAGCACAATTGTCCTTCCAGTTATTGGAGCAAAAGATTCAGTCACTTGGTTGGGGAACAAGATTGGTCTCTTTACGACAAAATCAGCAATCACATATGTGAAACCAAGGCATCAGGTATAAGTTGGTTTGGGGGCCAGGCTATGTTCCAAGGTTCTCTTTTATTCTTTGGTTTGCATGCAAAAGAAGACTAACGACAAAAAGAAGAATGAAAGATTGGGGTTTAACTCTCGAAAATGCAAATTGTGAGTTATGTAAACAAGTGGAAGAAGATCTAGATCACTTGTTCTTAGTGTCCAGTTATAGTAGTAGTTTGGCAGAAAGTTCAATCCTTCACCTTCATATTCAAAGGACAATATACGTGGAGGGATGAAATAAGCTAGATGAGCTCTCATTGGAAGACTAACTCGTTTGCTAATAAGATTAATAGACTAATGCTAGCTATAGTAGTATACCATGTTTGGAAAGCTCGTAATAAGAGCTTACATCAGAAGCAGGACACAACTCCATGCAGATTAGTTGCAGACATAAGGAAAGCACTTGCAGAAACAGTGATTTCTTGGAGGAAAGTGCCCCTTAATCATCGAAATTGGGAGTTGGCAATAGAATAGGGTTTGTCACTAAAATTATTTGACCAGTAGAAAACTTATTTTGAGTCACTAAAAATATTTGACCAGTAGAAAACTTATTTTGATATTTTGTGTACTTTGTGCTATAGGCTACGCATTGTAGATGTATATTTTGGAACTTGTAGAATTTGGTTCTGTTTATAGATTTTGCATTTCTCAAAGGTAGCTTAAGCTTAGCCTCCTCATTATGAAGGCTTATCTTAAGTTGCCTTATGATTGTAAATCCTTAATGTTTCATCAATACAACATATAAAAATTCGCCCAAAAAAATAATAATAATAATCGAAAAAATAGACAGATGTATAAGTAGAAAGTTAAAGAGTAAACATTAGGTTTTTATTCATGTAAATGTCTTTGTTAATGCATGAACACATTAATTACATTAGTGTGCACATGAATATTGGTGTGTGTACATAATTGATTGAATAAATTCTGTATAACAGTTGGTTAGATTGACATGCTAAATTAGCGTCAAGCAGTTAACACATCTTAACTTTATGTGTCAGTAAAATGAGTAACATGTACTTCTAGTCATTTGCATCTTACTAATGCTTGTATAATAAAAGTTGTAGTAACATTTTCCCTTAGTCAATTACTAACAACAATTTATACACGAACAAAAACAAAATGTAGACTTCGTATTTTTTATGCATACATGATACTCTTTCTTGACTAGTAATCTATTATATATTCAGTCTTCACAATTAATTCTTTAACAAACCATTTGTCCTGTAACAAAAAATAATGTATTATTCTACATAACTCAGACCCTAAACCAGAAAACAATGTTAAAATTAGGGCAATGATTTACACCATCCACCTTGTGGTGCATGCATTTCTTTTTCTATATATATTTATTAGGTAAAATGCTAAAAACTCCTGTTCATTGAACATGTAAATTTATAGTAAAAAATAAAAAAATAAATGTATGCATCAAAAGATGGATGTATAAATCATTTTTTTTTTGAAAATTATTTTGCTATAGAAGTCGTTATATATGTTGAGTAACAATTTATGTAAATTTGATGCTCTTTTATATATTTGATAAGCAATTTGTTCACATAATCAATAACAAGTTGTACCCATAATCTGATGTTCCATGTGGATTCGAATCCTTGAAATTTGCTTCCTTATATTTAAATCTCCATTAAATTATATTTATTTAACAAAGTATATGACAACTATTCAACCACACAACTATTTTTTTGAGTACATCAACACAATTAGAGATCGATACTTTAAGCTTTTATCTGTATGTATTATTTATATTGTGCAAAATAGTACAAGTTCTGCCAAAATAAAAATGCTTCTTCAATTACCAACCTGCTATTAACTTAACTTGAATTCCCACTTTACACTGATATTAACAATTAAACAATCACATAAACTTTTAACATAATTTAAAACTGTTATTGCCAATTAATAGATAGAGAATTTTCCTTTAGATCCTCTATTTACTCTCAATTTAGTTGATTATAATCGCTGGGTAGGAATGTAAAGTCATACAGAAGTCAGGGATAACAATATGCCTTCTTATTTTATTTTTGGTTATTTTATGTTTTTCGATTATTTTAAGGTGATATATTGACACTTACCCAGTTTTTGTACTTTTTAATCAAATACTATCCGTTTACACAAAATTGTAGGAAATTTTAATAAACCAAGTAATGTAAGTTTTGGCTATTTTGTTTAGTTAGGCCATGTGTAGTAATTTGATTGTTTAGTATAATAGGGTGTGTGTGGTGTGCGCATGTGATTGTATCCATGCTAGTAGGATTGGCTTTAGACGTCAGTTTAGGAATGTATATATAGTTTAGGTTTTGTTTTGTTTTTAGATATTGTAACCCCACACGTTATCTTTGAGAGAGTATATAATAACTTTACACCTAATAAATAAAGCAAAATGAACTTTAAAAATAATTTTTAAAAATGCTTACAATTTTTGTAATTTGTGTATGTATTTTATGTATTTTCATTTGAATTTCCTTAAATTTTTGTAAAAATTTTAGTAATTAATTTGGTTGAAATTGAACACTTTGAAAATTACATTGGTTTTCACCGAAATATTAGGAATCAATTGATCAAAAGTAATCAACCAAAAATGGGGATCAAATTGGCCGAAAGTAAAACATTGAGGATCAATTTGGCTAAAAGGCCAAACTTTGAAATGAAAATGATCATTTTCCCGAGAAGAACATAACATGAAAGTTTTTATTAATAACATCCAAATAATTAAAAAGTAAGAGTATCATATATACATATATGTTGATGAGTAGAATATTTCATATTGCGTTCGATGGCTTAGATGAGCTATACATATACGTGTGTGTGTGTGTGTATATATTTGAAACACGAATTTTCTCGCAATTTATGTGAATCCACCAAATATTGTGTGAAATTTATACGATTGCATATTTATTTGTACAACTTGTCTAATACTTGTATATTATTACTGTAAATTCTTGCCATTGTTCCCACCCTCCCTCTTTTATGCGTGGTGTCTAAAATTCTAGAAGAATGTTTAGAGTTGTCTAATTAATCTATAAAAAACAATAATTGCCTAATTAATCTACAAAAAATAATAAAACCAAAGTACATATAGTGAATTAGGGTTTGTTTGGTTTACAAGATTAGACTAGTAATCCTATGTTATCCGATGTTTAGTTGCTTTTACACATCAGATTTGCCATCTTATTTAACTTACACAATCCTTTTTACATGAGATAAAATAATTCTATGGAGGAAGTGGCATTAGTTATCTCCCGAGATGACTCTTTGATGGATAACAAAATTTTCAACTAATTTTACTGTACGACCATTGTGTGGACCATGCACCATAAACATTATCACTATACATTACCACTACCACCACCACCACCACCACCCTACCACCATCACCGTCCACCATAACTATTGAGTACAATTACCACAGCCACAATGTATCACTACTACTGAGCACCACTGCTACCACTACCAGTAACACTACCATCATCTTCACCATCACTGTGCAACATAACTATCCAATACCTTGCACCACTATCACACCACCAACCATTGTGCACCACTACCCACCACTAAACACAAACACTACTATTAATGTACAACACCACTACCACTATCATCACCATCATACGACAACATTTACCACCATGCACTACTACTATCAAGTGCTACCACTACCACTACTATGTAATACTAATACTACCACCGTGCACCATCACCACCACAACCATACAACATTACTACCATCACTATTGTGGAGCACTACTATCTACTACTATACACCATCATGATATCTTGTGCATCACTACCTTTATGTAAATAAGAATAATAATAAATTTAGGGTATTTTGGTTGGTAAAATTAATTTGATTGCCAATCAAACATATGATAAGATGATTTCGTAAAATACCCTATGAAACTTAGTATTAATCAAATACTTGACAACTTGAACTATTCATACGATGACAACTCATCTTAGAATTCATTGTCTGAGGATGAATCATCCCAATCTCTAGCAGTTCATGAATCAAACGGACTCCTACGTGATAGGGCAAGACAAGTGATCAATCCAAGGAATTGATACTGAAAATAAAGTACGCGATAGATCAATAATTGAAAAAACATGCACATTATACATGGAAAATTAAAGAGTAAACATTTTGTTTTTGTTCATGTACATGTCTTTATTAATGTGTGTACATATTCATTATATTAGTGTGCACATGAATATTAGCGTGTGTACATAATTGATTGAATAAATTTCTACAACAATTTATTAGGTTGACATGCTAAATTAGCATCAATTGGTCTGTACGTCTTAAGTTATTTGTGCAAAATAAAATAAGTTACATGTACATTTAGGAGGTATTTGAAAACTCAACTTCATGTTTAAAATTCAAGGATTAAGAGCTTTTGGAATTCAGTGCGTTTGATAATAAAATTTCTTTATCACTTAATACATTCAGTACTATTTAATTTGTGTACAAAATTTTAATTGAAAATTTTTACTTATTTTGTTAAATTTTGAATACATGTAATAACTTTTTCCCCCTCTGATGTGCACAATCCCACACGCTCACATGTACACACATACTCTCACACACATTTGGACACATAAACACACACACACTCAATGCACAATCACACTTGCAAGTACACACATATATATATTTTTTCTCTGTCACTCATGTAAATACATAAAATTTCATTTATTGTATAACACTCTTTCTTGCATGTACAATCTCACTCACACACACACACACACACACACAAACACACAAGTGCACAAATTGTTTGTCTCTATCTCTCTACACACGCTTTCTCTCTCTCTCCAGACACACTTTCTCTCAAATATACCTGCATATTCTCTCACATATATACTCTCACACAGACAGATACATACATAAGTATACAAACTTTTTTCTAGCTTTTAAAATTACATTTTCTCTCTCTTACATATACACACACACACATATTTTAAGTTTCCTTCTCTCACATACTCGCACACACTTTCACACATATGTTTTCACACATATAAGCATATTTTTGCTCGCACATATTCTCATACACAAATAAATTTGTCCAATATCTCTCATAACCAAATAATATCCATTCTCATGCACATTTATCAGCAATGATTTCAACTTTTTAACAAAAAATTATTATATTTATGAGGTCAAGATATCTAACTCAATCATAAATTCAGTTAATTATCAAATAGGTATAACTTTATTAATTCAACAACTTAATACTTTTAATATCAGTCTTATCAAATGCCACTATTTACATCTTACTAATGCTTGTATAATAAAAACAAGTAGTAACATTTTCCCTTAGTCAATCACTAATTGCAATTTGTATATGAACAAAAAAAATTAAAATTCGTAATTTTATGTATACTTGTGATTTTTTAACTAGTAATCTATCACGAATTCATTCTTCACAGTTAATTTCTTTAACCAATCATTGGTCCCTTGTAACCAATTAATAATGTGTCATTCTACATAACTCAAACCCTAAAACAAAAAAAAATAATGTTAAAGTTAGGGTAATAATTTATGATGCATACACTCTATTTCTATATATAATTTATTAGGAATGCAAAAAACTCTTGTTCTTTGAACATGTAAATTTATAGTTAAAAAATTAATTTATGCACTGAAAGATGCAGTGTATCAATCATTTTCTTGAAAATTATTTTGCTAAAAACTTGCCATACATGTTGAATAACAGTATCTATTTACATTTGTCGTTCTTTTATATATTTTATAAGCAGTTTGTTGCATACTCAATCAATGTGGTTGTACCCTTAATCTTATATTCCCCATGGTGTTTGAATCCTCGAAATTTACTTTTTTATATTTAAATCTCCATTCAGTTATATCTACTTTAACAAAACATAGAACAATTATTCCAACATACAACTACTTTTATGAGTAGATCAACACAATTAGAGATCGATATTTTAAGATATTATCTGTATGTATTTTCTATGTCATGCAAAATAGTATAAATTCTGCCAAAATAGATGTCACGCCCGGTGCCCAAGACATAACACCACCGTGACCAGGTTAAACTGAGTCACAAGGCTCATGAGGTCAAAGTATCTAACATAAACATCCCAAATATTACACATACGAAGCCATTAACAATATCCAATATCCCAAGTAATAACATTAGGTACAAGTACATTATCATCCACTGTCATAGCCTTCAAATCTTTATATACACAATTTCAAATGTCTATCACATTCACTAAGGTCTTGTCCTAATATAAGAGAGTACAAACATAATCTAAGAGCATAAATACAAACCACTACTAGCTTACTAACATCTAATCACCTTGCATACTTCAAGTGTTAGCACATTCTCCAGCTACATAACCATCAAGTACTGCATATCAACAATAAAAGGGTGAGTGACAAAATCACTCAATAAGTGGCAAAAGTATCGTCTTGCAGCTTGAGAGTGTCGTACATATACTTACGTTCAAAACACACAGTTAGTAGTTCACATAATACCATATAGACTAGACAAATTTTCATTCAATCACAATTCGAATATCAAACATCAAAACCAAACGAAGCACTTCAAACAAAGCATCATTACATTCGTACAAAGCATCATTGCGTTCAAACAAAGCTTTGGATATCCAATCATTCACTGTAACCCGGTTGCCCAATCATACTGACTTTTACCCGGTCAGTCTTGTCAGACTGACTTTAACCCGGTCAGCTTGGTCGTACTAACTTTTACCCGGTCAATTCGATCCTACTAATTATCACCCGGTCAGTTCGGTCCTACTGACTATCACTCGGTTAGTTCGGTCACTTATATAACATTATACATACCTTACTTCATTGTGCAAACAATTCGTTATTCGATAATTCATTTATATCACATATATTATCAAGTCATAGTACAATGAGAACATAATCACAATCAAGTCATTTGATATAGCAAATAGGATTTCAAAGCAATTATACTTGGCAATTAATAATTTTTAAAATCCAAAGAATACATGTCCTACTTACCTTTGTCCGAGCTAACTTAAAACTCCACGTAGAGTTGATCACATTCTTCGCCTAAAACATACAATTAAACATTCGATTACACATTAACTTAGCCAAGAAATCATAATCGAAACTTAGACCTGGAAACAGAACGCAAAACGAAAAGAAACAGTCAAAACTGGGGTGATCTGCGCCCGTGGATCTAGAAAAACCCAGCCGTGGCCCCCAGCACAAGCTGAGCCGCGGTCTCTGGTCGCGGTTGGCTTCAACCCTGCCCGCGGCTCAATCATCAGTGACTAGCCGCGGGTTCCAACCCTTGTGTCGCAGTCGCAGTCGCAGTCGCAGTCGTAGCTCGCTCAGCCTCACCGCGGCTCGTCCATCAGAGACTTGCTGTGGGTGCAAGCTAAGTGAGCCCTGGCCGCATCTCATCCACTTCCAATCGCGTCTCACTGCGAAAAAGCTACAGATTTTACCCTTTATTCACCCAACTCTCATACTACACCTACCAAACACTAATCCAACATCAAAATGGCAAAATGAAGCATTATCAAATCATAATGAGCTCAAAATACTTACTAATCACAAACACAAGTCACAAGTCACAATTATACATAATCCCTCAAAATCCTTTACTCTCCTTTACCACAATTCCACCTCCAACCTACATACACACACACACACACACCCCAACACAAGCACATACCCAATAAGCATAAGACTCTAAAACTTCCCAAATCAACCATCATTATACCCTATAGAAGGAATAAACAAGTTTGAAACCTCCTTTAATCGCCCACTAAACACATTACACCCTATAAACATCATAAATAAGCAATTATCAACCCACACACTCTAACAATACACAACTCAAAACTAATAAAGCATATACAACCTAAAACTCTCTCATTCAACCATTAATCTTCCAAGTTCTAACATAAGTCAAATTAAAGGAAACAAGGTTGGGGCTTTGGAGGAAGATTACCTTGGTTAAAAGCTTTCAAGGCTTCTATTTATCTCTCTTTGAGTACTTGCTCCTTCACTACCTCCTTCAAGCAAGAGTAGGAGGAAAATTGTAGAGAGAGAAGGGGAAGAACTTTGGAGAAAAGAAGAGGAAGAAAATGAGAGAAGAAAGAGAGAGGAAACCCTAGTCTTTCAATAGAGAAAACAAGTTTTCAAAATTGCAAATAAGCCTCCAAGAATTACAATTCATCTATTTACCCAAATAGTCATAATTACGATATTGTCCCTGAAGGGACCTTGGTATTACAATAAACATGTATGATCAATTAGTTACCTCTTGTTAGCTTAACTTGAATTTTCATACTGAACTTTTATTAACAATTAAACAATCACATAAATGTTTAACATAATTTAAAACTGTTATTGCTAATTAATAAATAGAGATCCTCTATTTAGGCTCAATTCAGTGGATTCTAATCCGTTGGTAGGAATCAAGGGAGTCACACAAAAGTAAGAGAAAACAATATGCCTTCTTATTTTATTTGGTTATTTTTGTTTTTTGAGTATGTTAAGGTGGTACATTGACACTACTACTTTTGTTAGTTATCCATGTCATTTTTAATCAAATGCTATCCTTTTACACAAAAATAATGTGTATCAACTAAGTTGTACTAATAACAGTAATAAATTATGGACTTTTATCAATCTCCCATAAAATTTTTGAGTCTTATTTCTTTGTCTCTTATTTTTTGATCAACCTCACATTTGGATTCCTTATCATAATTACTACTTCTCTAATCTGAATTCGGTGTCATTTGCGCAGATATTGTTCCAAAAAATGTGGGCAGAGCAACCAGAAATGCATTAAGTTGTATTCAACATGATGCAGATTGGCGAAATGGAATAATGAGGTGGAAAACCTTTGTTAGTTGTTGACAATGCCCATTAACTTCTTAACAATGAACGGTTTACTTTGTTTATGTGCACTTTAACTCGTAAACATTACACTTTGCATTAGGGACTCATTGTGTATTTCAAAAACCGAAACATGGAATTTTAAGAAGTGTTAAGAAACAAAATATACGGTGCTAAAAATCAATTCATGACTTTCATTTTGATCTATTGAAAAATGACATTGAAATTTTGAAACCTCCATGTCTAGTAACTAGAATACAACTTTGACGCCAGCTATCAGAGACTTTTTAGTTTGGAACGTTGCACGATTTCAATGCTGGACTTTTTAAAGGCGTTGGTTTGGAACTGTGCTTTTAATCCTTCTTTGATCACCACCAGGTAATTTTTACACCCCAAAAAGGAAAAAAAAGTCCTGGTCAAGAAACACAATTTTGAGATTTTCAAGTCCCCAAAATCGACCAAGACTCACTTGTACTGATTCCAATTAATGTTTAATATCCAGGAAGCAAAATATGCCCTTACAAATGAATTTGAGAGAGAACTTTTATTCAATTCATCAACGGCACAAAGGTGTCTTAAAGATGAATTTCCAACAGGCAAAAACAGAAAAAGTAAAAAAAAAAAAAAAAAGATGATAAATTAAGAATCATACCAAAGAAGATGTAAACACGCCAAACTTGAGGAAAGTTGCCAAACCTTTTGACGGTGTTCTGGTGAGGTTGGTTCATTCTCTGTCACTTGTTTCATCCTCCATCTTATTTTTACTTGGATCATCCTTCATCTTATCTTCACTTAGTTCATCCTCCACCTCATTCGTCAGTGTTTGTAACCAGCACCTGGAGATCCTCGTTTCCCCAATCGTTCTTCTGATATTCCTTTATCTGCATAATTAAACTCACAACAGATTTTGGACAGTGACTCACCTCAATCGTTTGAAGAGTTGTATTATCCCTTAAACAAGAAGGGACCTCCTCTAATCCCCAACAACTGTGCAATGCTAATTTCTCAAGACAGGGAAAATGATTGACCTCATCGGTTCCAGTCCAACGGTCAATTCCTAAATAATTCAGTTCCAAGAATTTTAGGTTAGGCAATTCCCATTCCTTATTCATGTTCCAAATACCTCCCTCAAAATCAATGTTCTGTAATTTGAGCACCACAAGATTGGGTAGTTCTCCATTTTTCGGAATTACACTTGAATGAAATCGTGAAAGAGTCAATTTCTTTAGATTCTTGGGAAAACAAAACCCGATATGATACATATCTTCTATTTGAGGTAGTCTTCTCAAATGGAGTGATTCCAGTCGACTTAAGAAGTCCATTACTACAAGCCCGTTGCAATCCGCAATGGATTTCCCTGATTCTTTGAATTCACATTTTAGCTTGTGGATGTTTGGCAACTTTCTCATTATCTTTTCGAGACTTTCCGCAGAAAAAAGCTCTAATGTGGAAAAAGTGTCTAAGTTGTGTAAATCAGGGGATCTTTCAAGGTTGTCAATGTCCATATCATCAAGAAGATAAGAGCGCCTTGACCATAGCACCCTTAATTTCGACATATTCCAGATCGTGTCTGGCAAGAAAACCGTCTTTGCCCAGACAAGAAGAAATTCTAAATTTGAGAGGTTAGCTACTGCTGACGGAATGTAATCGAACTTACCTCGAATTGCCAAGTACCTCAACTCAACAAGCATTACTATGTCACTTGGAAATTTTGAATCTAGATAGATATATCTCAATTCCAACACTTTAAGAAGTTTGAAAAAATGAAAAAAGGCTGGAATATGAGGAAGCTTATGATCATCATCATCCGCAGCAAAGAATAGAAGGGAACGTACATTTGGACAAGATATTTTGGACTTCTCAAATTCTTCTTGGGTAGAATGCACGCACAACCGCTGTAGATCACGTTGTCCATGAAAGGTGAAAAGCTCGTCATGCCCTCTTATTGTAGACATAAACTTTTTCCTGTTAGCTTTTATCACACAAAATTCATGCAACAAATCATGAATGCGGCAAGATTCAACATCGCCTGTAAATTTTTTTCTAGACACCATAACTAAGTTTCTGCTAATCAAATCATTCATGTAGTCCTGGGCCACATCCTCTAGACTCTTTTGCTCACTTTTTTCAATAAATCCTTCTGCTATCCAAAACCAAGTCAATTTTCTAACAGAAAACTCTTGGTCTTCTGGAGTTGATCCAAAATAAAGAAGGCATGGCTTCAGATTCTCAGGCAATCTTTTGAAACTCAACTCTAATATATCCATGCATTGATCAGTATCAGAAAGAGCACTTAAACTTAGCCTTCCTACAATCCTTTCCCAATCATCCTGATTTGAATTTGCAAGAATTCCTGCCACAATGACAATTGTGAGAGGTAAACCATGACAATTTTTTGCTATTTTCATTCCCAAATCCAAAGGATAGCTTTTTAGGCAAGATAACTTCTTCTGCAATAGATCCCAACACTCATCATTGGTGAGTTGACGAAGACTATGAGGTTCACGGTTGGGATTAATTTTCTTCATGACCTCAGAATCTCGACTTGTTAATAGGATTCTACTGGAATTGGTATCATCCGGGAATGATCTTTCTAAGCAACTCCATGCCTCGATGTCCCAAACATCATCCAACACAATTAGATACCTCCTTCTCAGCAAACATTTTTTCAACTTTTCTTCCAAACCTTGTTCATTCTCCTCTAAATATTTATCACGAGAAAAGTCAGGATCAACATAAGCCAAAATCCGAAGCAACAAATCTTTCTTTTTGTATGTTTGAGAAACAACACACCATGCACTAGTATGAAAGATCTCTTTAGCTGAAAGATTATCATAAACACTTCTAGCTAAAGTTGTCTTTCCTAGTCCTGGCATGCCCACAATGGAAATGATGTCCAATTTTTCTGATCCTCTTGTAATATGTTCAATAATTGTGCTTGCCTCATCATCCAAAGTCACCCCAATTTTGTTGATTACTGGCGTACTACATTCTGATAACAAAGGATTGGAAGTGTTGGTAGCTTTCTGGGCTTCAGAATCAGAGCTATAATGATTGTCAACAATCTTCAAGCTCTCCTGCTTAATAAAATCAATATCTTTTATGATGGTTCTGAATTCCAATTGAGAACAATTAGGAATATCTTCGACTGCCAAAGATAGAAGGACCAAATGTGTCTTGTATGCCACCTCTACAAAACGATTCCAAAGACCTTGGAGCTCTCCATTGTGCTTGCAATTGTCTAGAATACTCTCCAAGAAAGATCTTAGGGATATAAGATCTTCTTGAACTTTCTGAATTTGATCCTTTGCGAAAGCAATCGAATCAACCTTGCAAGAAGACAGTTCCTTCATATTTTCTAGAAGAAAATCTATAAAGCCATGCTCATTAATCTTGGAAAAAATGAATTTTGATGTTATTATCTTAATAAGCTTAATCCTTTCCATAAAATTGAGGAGTGCAAAATCCATCTCCTTAACCGAGCCTTCTCCCAATTCGTGCAGAGGAAGTGAGTAAATTACGCTTGCTGCCTCATTGATAGCAGCTCCAATAAGATCCTTTGCCTTTTTATGCAGCTCATCAGTCTTCTCCAGGTGCTTCGTGAGAATAGTTCTCAAGAATCTTAGTCCTTCGTAGAGTATTGACGCTTGATCCTTCAAAGAGACCATGTAACTGTCACCGTAGGTGAGTGATTTCAAAATATAGTTTAAGAGAGTATCAACAAAGTCCCCCAGTACATGCTTGTTTTTCTCCAGAGTCAAGGCGTGTGATGATTGACAAACATTTGAAGCCGTCAAGATGTGGACATAAATCTCATAGATTTGGGGATCATCAAGAAACGGTTCAGCAACTTTCAGCTTAAATTCATAAAGTAACATAGCTTCATCAGCATATGAGACAAACTGCCACTGACAACAGAGTATTGCTGCATTGACAGCCACAACATGTAAACGAGTGAGGAGAAATTGCAACTTGGCAAGCTCAAGGCCTCTCAATTCTGCAAAGCAAATGAAATTTATGAAGAATTCCAGCTTGTCTTTGAAGGCTTCATGCAGATTCATATCTTGACTTTCTTCCCCATATAGATACATCATGAAATCCGCCATATTCACTAGCAGGGAGTCGAAGAATTCCTTCAATTGGTAACAAGATTGCAATGAGCAGTAGTCCAATGAAATGATGTAGGATTCGATGATTTCTTGGTAAAAAGATGTGATGCAATAATTCAATTGCTGAATTGCTGTATACAAACGCGTGCCCATATGCCTGCTGTGGTTCTCTTTGTGTCCAAGACGCATATTATGAAAGTCCTTGCCATTCTGGATAAGTGAATCTTCAAGCCTATTCAACAAAGATTCCACCTCACTACCACCACAAAATCTTGCATACAAAAGAAATGTTCTGAGAGTTTTTAAATACACCCGTAGATGTCTCGCTCGCTTCCCGGCAGAACGAAATTTTATCACCAACTCTATGTCTTGTAAGGCTTCATCAACAAAAGCGGACGCCATTGCCATCTCTGTCTTTCACGTATAGATTCTTCACCACTGCAGCAACCAGAGAAACTGATGCTAAAAACTTGAACAAGAACAGCTTTACAAGTAGGATGCAGTTATTCTCTTTGTAGTCTCTTACTTTCAAACTATTTTTGTTTTCTGTTTTGGATACGATATGTGAGGGGGCAAAAAAAAATAATAATAAAGAACTGATGGTAATGGGAATACTGTAGTTTTTTAGGGTCTTGCAAGCTAAAGACTGGAAGCAACGGATACTCCGTTGCTACCAAAGTGATTCTCTGCTCTTTTGGTCAACCCCTTTCTTGCTTCTTCAAATCGACTCAAATACCGAGCCATCGCTTCCCACAAGGAAGTTTCTTAACTATTGCGCCAATTAATATTATATTAGTAGTAATTGCTTTGCACAGAGCTTGCAACTAAAAAATATTTAGAATAATTTTATAACTTATCAAAAGAATATTTACATTATTATTAATATTTATATATTTTTAACTTTAATTGAATAAATGGTTATCAAAACATATAGAACTTCGTTTGATTTGATGTTACAACAGATGCACTAATTAGTATTATACTTTATTTCTTTTTTTATTCACTTCATATTTTTAATTGAATAAGTGGTTATCAAAACATATAGAATTTCCTTTGATTTGACGTTATAACAGCTGCAATAAATCTTGGATCAACCCCTTTCTTACTTTTCAAAATGACGTTATAACAGCATATTTACAGTCAATGCATGTTCTCGGAGCTCTTAAACCTATATACACGTCAACAACTACACTATGGCCAATTTTTTCCATCACTAACTCTAAATCTTGCAAGGCATCTCTCTCGAAGATTAACAATTAAACTGCAATATTGGAAAAAAAACTGAAGCTGAAACTTTGAACAATTACTTTGCAAATGGAATGCGCTTTACTATTTTGGTCAACCTTCCCCATTCTTTGCAAATAGTTCTCCACCATCCCTCTCTCAAATAGATTAAGATTCAAACTGGCTGTGGTATATTTGTCTCCCTTCGGAAAAATTCACACATGCTCAAAAGAGGGCGGAAAAAAACAAAGCCTCCAAATTGTCTTTCTTACGGTTGGTAAATAGTTACTTTATTTTTTTTTTCTCTTTTTCCTTTTGCTGAATTGGTAAATGGTTACTTCACTGAAATTTTGTAGGAATTAAACCAAAGATATTTGTAATTGGCTTATTAGTTTTAGGAAACTATTTTACATTAGGATTTGTTTTTTGTTAAGTGGAGTAGAATTGGAATTTTCCATGATAGAATTAGAGTAGAATTAGGTAGTTTGATTTTGATAAGAATTTGGTAATTTGATTTCCTATATACACACACGCGCACCATAGGGTGATAGTTTGTGAGTTGAGAGAGAAAAAAGAAAAATCAGCCTCAAGTTTCATTGAATAGAAAACTTTTTCTTTTGCCACCATACACTATTTCTTCTTAGACTTCGGTTCCAATTAACGACGTCCGAACCAAATTGCCACGTTGAGAGATTGATTTGTTTCTTTCTCCATTTGCCTCTGTTTTGTCTTCTTTAGATAACAAATACAATTATTTGCTTTCACGCCTCTAGTCTTGGTTTTCCAGTTTTCGTCCGTGACGAAACTAGAGAAGCTATTCTTTCAATTCTTTAAGTTTAACTTTGATTGGTTTTTCTCTTGAACTACTATTTACCTAAATAGATAATTTAAGGGCCTACAAAATTTATACTAGAAAAAGTTTTTCTCAATTAATACATTGATGTTTTATGTAGTTGTGGGTCCATTTTGATGGCGTAAATTACCAAAAAATATTTTTGTAACTTGCATATGTGGAATTTGCTAATGTTATCTTATCATCTCACTAATCTTTTCATTTGGAAAGAAGAGGTCACTAGCAAAATTTGTAAATGAGAAACAGAAAACCGCAGCTTTTCTTTCTTGGGCTGGTAAATGACTATTTCACTGGAGTTTTGAAAAAATGGTATTCTATTAATAGAGTAAAGTTTTCGATGGTTTTGTTTCCATTTAGTCGGCAGAAATCATTAGAAGACGTAGATTGTTTATGCAGAGTTCGCTGACGTTGTATCATCATCCCACTAAGCTTTTCAATAAAAAAGGGTTGATCACTAATATTTTGTTGAGGTAGAGAAGAAAATCACTACTCTATTTTATTGAGGTAGATAAGAAAATCACTATCCACTAGTAGAGAAGGCCAATGGGCGGAATTTGAGCGAGACTTAATTGGAACTATAAAATATGGACTGTATCCGTTCATGGGATCAATATGGACAAGATTAAAATAGATTTGGCCTTATTTTGGTACCGCTTAAATACCCAATAGTATTTTTTTGATAGAAAAATAATAAATTATTGGATATATTAATAATTTTCAGTCATTTAAATGATATTTGGCTATCAAATATTTTAATTTTTAATTTTTTTATTTAAATAATTTTTAAATAATTATTTATCATACTCTTAGGAGTCGCGAGTAAATCCCATTTATTCCCATATTTAAATGGGTATTGTTGTGTATACTCTCATTTGAGCCTAATCCCATATTTTTTATGCCTATTTCACCCAAATTAAAATTAGGTATAAGTATCCATTGGGTTCTGAAACTTAATTGCCACCTCCACTCGCTAGACATTTACAATGTAAAATTCTAAGCTTTTATCATTACATGTGCATGGCCAGCAAACGAGACCACTGAATACTAAAGGCGATTAAATTTAGCATGCAAACAATTAGAAGAGCCAACAACCGAAACGTTCCACGTTAGAAAGAGGCATCAATGGCCTGTGCATTTCTCGTTGGAATATTTCCTTATTTGGACTACCATTAATTAATTTTGTTTTACTCAAAACGGGCTAAATGAAGACAGGGCAAAACCTATTATTATATGATTCACTATAGTCCAGGCCTAGGTCTATCTCAAGTTACTTATTTGTATGATATAGTAAGGTATAGAGCCTGTGTTGACGAGGGTTACTTTAATGAGAGTTCTCAATACAGCTATTTAAGGCTACGGCCCCTCTCTTACCATTCATAAGACTTCGGTTTTATTTATTTAAGGGTACGTCCCTCTTAAAGAAGATACAGGATTTGGAGGAGTGAGGCGAGGAGAGGGAGCACAAATCCTAAACACGCGAACCACAACGTGCCAGTCAGATCATTCGTTCACCTTCAAGTGTGATTAAGCTTTATCATGGTGAACAGTATGCAATTTTGTTCTGAAGTCTGGTATTATGATCCTGTTAAATCTAACAAGTGGTATTAGAGGCGCGATATCAGATTTTGAATCTTATTATTTGTTGAGGTTATTGTTCTAGAATTTGGTTTAGATTTTGTTTGCGTGTGAGATTGTTTATATAGGATTATTAAAGTTAAATAAAATAATCCAATCTCCTAGAAACAAAACCGAATTTTCACCGGCTTCTGGACGGGTGATTTTGATTTTATGCATAAATTGATTAAAATACTATTTTTTTTTTTTCAATTGTGAAAGAAGTAACGAATCAATCAATTGATTGTCCATGATTTTACGGAACTCTTTAGTTTTTTGATAAAATCAATGCATGTGTACGTTTATGCTGTCTTATTATAGTGATTAAGGAAGAATTGTTCGTGAAAATTTATTGCCTGTCCGTCACCTTTATTGGCGCTGGTTTTCTAAAATTGCCATCAAGCTTTTGTAACCCAACTGATAGTAATTTTTGGGTAAGCATGTAGCACATCTTATGGGGCAATTGTACTGTAAAATTTTGCTTCTTTTGGCACCTTGTTTTGGTATCTTTAATCCAAAAATAGATAAATAAATAAATAAATGAGAAACATCAAAGCATCCATGCGGTTAAATCATGGGGTATCTACGGCGTTTAATATGAGAATTATGGGCTATGCATGTCATCTGATACTAGCAATTTAGATTCATGTCTCTCTCAAATTTGTCTCACCTGCAAAGACCTCATAATATGATAAATTTTTCCTATGGGCCATGCGGATTCTTTGGATCCATTATTTTATTAAAAATTGTCTAGGCAAGCAACACTAGAAAAGCAAGTGTATTGGATGACGAAGACAAATTATGTGAGTCTCTTGAATTGAAGTTTTGATAGAAGAAACCCTGAAGAAGAAAAGATCTTTTAAACTTGTTTCAAGTATTCGGGTATAGATTTGAGGTTTTTATATAAAGTTATTGCTAGTACATATAAATTCTAATTTAGTAAAGTTTTCAGTACAACATTCGACTACATCAAAGTTTTAGTTCAAGTAGTAACACAATTTATTCAAAAAAAAAAAAAAAAAGTAGTAACACAAAGTGCCAGTGGGCCCCTAATAACTACGGTTATGATATCTTTGAACGAATTAGTCTCAACTAATTAGGGTCAGTCAATTATCCGATTGATAGTTTTTTTTAACTTGAAGTTTTGAAGTTATGAATATCTTTATAGGGCAATTTAATTGAATTCTTGAATAAAGATATTTTGGATGCTTCCCTTCTAAATTTTGTCTAATCCAATTAAAGTTGCAGTGACATAATTGTCTCTTTATGCTTGATATCAACATAATTGTTAGTAACTTTATATTGGAAATTGTAGCTCATTTATCTTGTGACATTATACATTTTATGCACATTAAAGTTTTATCTTAGTTAAATAGTTGTAAATTGTAATGAATGGTATCCATGAAGTGACCTTTATTATAATTTATATAAATATTTTGTAAGGATCCTGGGATGTAAGCTTTTTTTTTTTAATTTCATGTTAGCTTCAATTTGATTTATTTAAATGTGGTTATTATACAACCCTTTATATAAATCACTTGTTAGTAAACAATGTTTTGGGGTCCTTTACATTGTTGATGAACAATGTATGTTATAAGCCTATCTAATATGTTCATTGCTTCAACGATTAAAATAAGTTGTTTGAGCATATTAGACAAAAGTTTGACATTTATTTATTTATTATTCCAGACTATTAGCACAAATAGTTTTCTCTCAGATGAATAATTTAATAATTATTATAATTGGTACACCGAAGTGGTCATTATTATAATTTATTAAATTGTTCAATAAGGAATCTGAGATGCTTGTCTTTTGAAAATATTCTGCACAATTACTTGCTCCAAGGGGGTAATTGTGCATATTAATATTGAAATGGTTAACTAGTTACTATAACGTATTTTATATTAGTTAAATAATTTATCGAATTAACCGAAGTGGCCATTATCATAATTCATAAATTTATTTAGTAAGGATTCTGAGATGTCTTTCAAAATTACTATATATAGTTACCTACTCGAAGTGGGTAATTATTTATATTAACTATTGAAAGGGTTGAGTAACCAGTGAGAGTATATTTAGGGCTTTTAGAGGGTTTTACCTACCCAAAGAGGATAAAATTTTTAGAAGGTGCCTCACTATTTACTTGTGTGGGAGGTTTGTATTGTTTGCTACATATTCTAACTGCAGTTTGGCTTGTTTGTCTCATTAAACAAACTAAGCTCGAATAGGAAAAATAGCTCGATTGTTAAACTAGCAAACACGCACATTTTTCGTGATAGCTCATTTGTATCTGAGAACAGTGAGGTTTAAATAGCATTTAAATTTTTAATTATCATTTTTAACATCTGTTGGTAATAAGTTTACATATATTTTAATTTTTTAACATTTTTTCAAACAAAAAAATAAGCTGGAAATGTAATTTTTTTATAGAAAATTTATGTTGAAATTTGAACTCGATCTTGAACTCGAATCATGCAACATAAACGATCTAAGCTCCACTTAACCTTGAACTTTGGTTTTTTTCAAACAAGTCGACTTCAAATGACAATTTTAACTCGTAACAATAGACCAGCCAAACTTAGACATGAGAAACCCAATTCAACTCAACTCAACTCGTTCGATCTATCCTCAAATATAATTTTGTATAATTTTTTACTAGAAGGATAACATTGTCCATAGACTAATAATTTAGGAAAACTAAAGCTATTGCGTTATCCTTTTATGATGGCATTGGTATTTCTAATGGTTTGACTTGTCTACAGGGAACAATGTATATATTCTTAAAGTTCGGGGTTATACAGTATGACCATCCCCAAAGTTCAACGGGTCAAAGGGTAATTAACCCTAATGCCAACTAGTCCAATTTAGCAATTCAAGTGGATAATATTTTATGAGTTCTGTGGTGATCGTGGCTTATTTGTCTCCTTAGGTACGTTAGCATTTAATAAAAAAATTTCTTAGTCTTTCAGCATATTGAAAAAGAAAATAAATTTGGCACTTCACCAACCGTGGTTGTTCAGGGTTAGATTTTTAGCCAACTTCACAAGAATTCTGGTGTTAATACACAAAGAACCAGAACACGGATCTTATGCCAGCTTTATGAGTCTATTTTTTAGCTAAACAAGAATTATTTAATTCTAAATTTTCTAAACCAAGTTATGACCAATTTACCAAAACTGCTCTTGTAAGACTGTTTATACGAGTTTTTAATCATAGTTTATTCGAATCAGCATATCTCGAGTTATACTCACTGAAAAATCATAATTTTTGCACCTTTGTAAACAAGATGCAATACAACAAGTTCAAAAGAGGCATCAAGTCCTTATTTTAATCATAACCTTGTCAAAAATTTACCATAACTTAAGTCAATTAAAGACCCTACCTATACATCCCAGTTTGTAAAAGTTTACTCCTTTGTAATCTTAGTTTCTTCTGGGTTCCAAGTTATATTTCAATCTCAATTCAACCAATAAAAATTATATTATATTTCAATCTCAATTCAACCAATAAAAATTATATCAACTCAGTACTATGTAATATAAATTAAGAGGAAAAGCAACTCTACCTTTACTTCCTTCAAACTCGAGTTTCAGTTAGAGCTTTCAAATTCCAGCTTTCTTCCGCTTGTTCTTCTCTTAATCTTTTAGTCTTTGTTTACGAGGGGTTCATGTTAACAGTTCGTACAGAGGGGAAAGGGTTTGAGATTCGTAGAGAGCAAACGACTGGAAACATGCATGTTAGTGGGGTTGCACAATCCGATCTTGGACGTCTTTAAAGGGTTGTCCTATGGTGTAAGAATTTTAACGTTGACAGAGTGGCTCTTTGACTTTACAGTTAGTAAGGAATTTTTTTTTTTTTTTTTTTTTTTTTTTGTGTGTGTGTGGGGACGAAAGTAACGTAAGGGCAATTTAGGATTATCAATAGGAGTTTTTTTTTTTTTACGTCCGCAAAATCAAACCCTAGACTGTTGTATGGATAGTTTTGTGTAATTTTTGAACTTAACGGACACAGTTTGCAATTGTCGTAAAAACTTCATGAAGGTTTTGGATACTGGGAAAATTTGAGTAGTTTGCCTCCCCATGGACAATCTTTCAATGTTTTAATAATTGAAGAAGGGCTTTCACTATATTTTTCTAGTACACAAGCGTCCATTAGCTGCCTAAGTCAATGTCGGCTTCCTAACCAAAATAAATAAGCCATGAATCAATGCTAAATAACATGGCCAAATAAGTGTCAAACGTTTAATGCACATTTGTTCCCAACAATTTGTTTGTTTGAGCACAACATTCAATACATCAAATTTTCTGCACACACAATTAGAGTGAGTCTCCCAACTTTTGCTACATATAATTTGAGATGAGGCTTCTAGCGACAAGATATGTTAAATCGCTTTTTTTTTTTTTTTTTTGTCAAGCCCTCTCTTGCTTTTCCATATCTAAAAAAAAATTACAGAATCAAAAAACTATTATGTTTTCGTGACAACACTAAAAGAAGGACTCAATTCCACCAAGAAAACTATAATAAATAATACTAGTGATTACTTCACATAACGCGTGCAACTAAAAATATAAGAAGTAAACTCTTGTTATCAAAATAAAATTATGAAACTGATAATTGTATTTAACATTTGTAATTTAATATGATTTGATAATATTACTATAAATGCATTTAAATAGTATACTATTTTAAATATAGAAATAAAAAATTATGTTTGTATAAAGTAAATTACATGGTATCCTTTACATAAATTATATTCCCAAGGACAACTTTATGTTTCAGAAATAGGTCTCCGTATTCTCAACAAGTAGGTTCCAGCCCATTAATTTTTGATTGATGCACCGCTTTTTTAATCTCTCTCAACATACTGCAAAGGAGAGAAAAAAGAAAAAAAGAAAAAAAGGAAGATTGTATTCAATTCAGCCCCTTTCTTGCTTCTCCAAATGGACTCAAATTCCGAGCCATCACTTCCTACGGGGAAATTTCTCAACAATTGCGCCAATCAATATTATATTACTGGTAATTGCTTCGCATAGAACGCGCAACTAAAAAAATTTACAATAATTTTATAACATATCAATAATATTTACAAATATTATTGATATTCACATGTCTAAATTAGTGGTTATTAAAACATATAAAATTTCATTTGATTTGATGTTACAACAAATGCACTAAATTAGTACTGCAATTTGTTTCTATATTTATTGATGCCGTATTTTTAATTAAATAAGTGGTTATCAAAACATATAAAATTCCATTTGATTTGATGTCACAACAAATACGCTAAATTAGTATTATACTTTGTTTCTATATTTATTGATTTCATATTTTTAATTGAATAAGTGATTATCAAAGCATATTAAATTTCATTTGATTTGATGTCAAAACAAATGCACTAAATTAGTAGTATACTTTGTTTCTATATTTATTCATTTCATATTTTTAATAAAAAAAGTGGTTATCAAAACATATAAAATTTCATTTGATTTGATGCCACAACAAATGCAATAAATCCGGTATCAACCCCATTCTTGCTTTTTCCAAGCGAAAATGACAGGTACCAAACAAAGAAGTGCATATTCACCGCCAAAATGGACCAATTTCCCACCCGTTGATATTATATTACTAGCCATCGTTTCCCCCAGGGAAGTTTCAACAATTGCGTGTTAATTGCGCCGTGTAATTCCTCATAAAAAAAATTCAGATGTTGAAACTTTAGAGTTGCTTGAAATTTAAAATTGTGTTAGGAAGGGTATCTATTTTGACCGCTTACCTGGACTAATGAATTAGTATTATCTACATTTGTTTAGTTTGTTGTATTTCTCTACATTTGTTAAGTTGGATATTATACTTTGTTTCTGTATTCGTTGATTTGGTGTCTGCAATTACTATTAAGAATTAAACGGCAAACCCCCGCGCCCGGCCCCCGGAGGGGGGGGGGGTGATAGGGGAGTGGTGGGTGGACTATAGCTTACTCTCTGAGCAATTATTTTGCAAATGGAATGCGCTCACTCTTTTGGTCAACCTTCCTCTTTCTTTGCAAATAGTTCTCCATCGCTCCTCTCTCAAATAGATTAAGAGGTGTTTTGTTTAGGGGAATTAAGGAAGGTAATGGGTACCAATAGTAACAACACCCTTGTTAATATTTGGAAAGACGGTACTGATCCAAATACTATGACGAGGTAGAAAAAATTGTATTTTTCGTTGTTGACAGACGAGTTCTAATTTCGTATGCTTATCGCAATTTAGTTCTTGATGACAGATGAGATTTATGGAATTCATACACCCGTTGGTTAAAATCATGTTCCTATAAAATCAGTCATCGTGGTAGCATTTGATCAGATTTGTAATAATTGCATAAATTGAGCCTTCCAATTTACATATATTAGTTTAAATTTTCAAAAAAGAGAAAATGAAATGAGCACTACTTTATGAATGGAGGCAACAAACATTTATGTACGATATAGCAAATTTGCTCTTTATGAGAAGTTCCAAAGAATTTAATATATGGTATTTCAAAGACAGAGAAAATCAATACTAAAAACGCAAAAGTAAAGACATAAACTACTTAAATAATAGTGAAAATTTAAATTTATTACCTCAATCTTATATTTAACCACTGTTATCTATTTAAAATCCTCAAATTACGTGGATATACCTTTCATAATTAATATTTTCCCAAAAGCTAAAATTGTCCTATAGATCATCATATAAGTATCAATTATTAGCAACTATAAAATTATGTTGTTTGTAATAAGTTAGGGAACAAATACTTATTTAATTGTAATAACTGTTGATATATAATATGTACAGGTTATTCCTAACAGTTTTCATAAAAATAGAAAAACATTTAACCTAGTTATGTCCGATAATATCATTTTTGCAACCAAAATACATCTTAATCACTTTTTTATCAAAAAATTTAATAATCTATTCTATTAACATTTTAAAATCAATTTCTACTCTGCATCATTTTTCAAAGTTATGATCATTGTTTTTGTGTGTGTGTTTGTTATTCTCAGATGATGATGTAATTATGTTACATTAAAATGGTAACTATACACACACACACATATGTATGTATGTATGTATGTATGTATGTATGTATGTATGTATGTATGTATGTATGTATATATGTATGTATGTATGTATCTATCTATCTATCTATCTATCTATCTATACATATATATAGATACATACATACATACATACATATATATATGTATATATGTATATTTATACACATACATATAGGGTTTAACTCTAGGAGAAGGAAATTCAATCGCCCAGCAATCTTTTTGCCGGCCCAACTGGATATATCAACGATACCACATTTGAATTTGAGAAGGGTTGGGGTTTTCTATTATACTTTATGGTGTTACACTTATATTACACCACTTAAGTGAGTGACAAGTGTACTCCTACTAATTATATCTCCAAAAACAATTTTACTTTTAAAAAATAGTTAACAACAAAATGCTATTTCTTAATGAAAATAAATCTTCTTTTGTAAACTCCTCTTCTAAAAAGGAAGAAATAAATATGTATATGCCCTTAGTTTTTCATATGTAGAATTATATAATACGAGGTAATAACTTTACACCTAACAAATAAAGCAAAATGAAATTTAAAAATAATTTTTAATAATGCTTATGATTTTTGTAATTTGTGTATGTATTTTATGTATATTCATTTGAATTTTCTTAAATTTTTGTAAAAACTTTAGGGATTAATTTGGTTGAAATTGAACACTTTGAAAATTACATTGGTTTTCACCGAAATATTCGGAATCAATTGATCAAAAGTAATCAACAAAAAATGGGGATCAAATTGGCTGAAAGTAAAACATTGAGGATCAATTTGGTTAAAGGGCCAAACTTTGAAATGAAAATGATCATTTTCCCGATAAGAACGTAACATGAAAGTGTTCATTAATAACATCTAAATAATTAAAAATCAAGAGTATAATATATACATATATGTTGGCAAGTAGAATATTTTAAATTAGGTTGGATGGCTTAGATGAGCTATAGATATATATATATATATATATATTTTGAAATACGAATTTTCACGCAATTTATGTGAATCCATCAAATATTGTTTGAAATTTATATGATTGCATATTTGTTTGTACAACTTGTCTAATACTTGTATATTATTTCGAACTGTAAATTCTTGCCATTGTTCCTATCCTCCCTCTTTTATACTTGGTGTCTGATCTGTGGGATAAATTCTAGAAGAATGTTCAGTAGTTGTCTAATTAATCTATAAAAAACAATATTGCCTAATTAATCTACAAAAAATAATAAAACCAGAGTACATATAGTGAATTTATGTTCGTTTGGTACATAAGATGATATAGGATTGGACTAGTAATCCTATGTTTGCTTTGTTTTTACACACGGGATTTGCCATCTTATTTAACTTAGATAATCCTTTCTGCATGAGATAAAATAATTCTATGTAGGAGCTGGCATTAGTTATTTCTCGGGATGACTCTTAAATAGATAATAAAATTTTCAACTAATTTTACCGTACAGCCATCGTGTGGACCATGCACCATAACCATTATCACTATACACTATCACTACTACCATCATCATTACCAAATTGTACCACCACCCTACCACCATCACCACCCACCACAACTATTGAGTACGATTATCACAATCACTATGTATCACTACCACTACTACCACTGCCAATAACACTACCATTACGGTCACCATCACTGTGTAAAATAACTATCTAATACCTTGCACCACTATCACACTACCAACCACTGTGCACCACAACCACTGAATACAATCACTACGCTACTATACAACACCACTATCACTATCACCAACATCATACAACAACATTTACCACCGTGCACTACTACCATCAATTATTGCCACTATCACTACTATAGAATACTAATACTACTACCGTGCACCATCACTACCACGACCATACAACATTACTACTGTCTATCTACTACTGTACACCATCATGATAGCTTTTGCATCATTACATTTATGTAATTAAAAATAATAATAAATTCAGGGGTATTTTGGTTAGTAAAATCAATTTGATTCTCAATCAAACACACAATAAGATTATTTCTTAAAATACCCTATCAAACCTAGTATCAATCAAATACTTGACAACTTGAACTATTCATCTGATGACAACTCATTTTAGGATTCATTGTTCGAGGATGAATCATCCATCTCAAACAGTTCATGAATCAAATGGACTCTTATGGGATAGGGCAGGACAAGTGATCGATCCAAGGAATTGATACGGAAAATAAAGTACGTGATAGATCAATAACTGAAAAAATAGGCATATGTATACATAGAAAATTAAAGAGTAAACATTGTTTTTGTTTATTTACATGTCTTTATTAATGAATATACATATTCATTATATTAGTGTGCACATGAATATTAGCATGTGTACATAATTGATTGAATAAATTTCTACTTGATTAGGCTGACATGCTAAATTAGCATCAATTGGTCTACACATCTTAACTTATGTGTGCAAAATAAAATAAGTAACATGTACATTTAGGAGGTGTTTCAAAACTCAACTTCATGTTTAAAATTAATGGATAAGAGCTTTTGAAATTCAGTATATTTAATAATAAAATTCCTTTATTACTTAATACATTAAGTACTACTTAATTTGTGTACAAAATTTTAAATGAAACTTTTCACGCTAAATTTTGAATACATGTAGTAACTTTTTCCCCCTCTAACACACACAATCTCACACACTCACATGTACACACATATTCTCTCAGACACATTTGTGCCCCTACACACACACACACACAAAACACAAAATAACACTTGCAAGTACACATATATAATTTTTTCTCTCTCAAACATGTAAATACATAACTTTTTATTTTATTATACAACACTCTTTCTCATATGTACAAACTGACTCACACACACAAACACACAAGTGCACAAATTCTTTATCTCTATCTCTCTTAGGCACGTGCTTTCTCTTTCTTCATACACAATTTCTCTCATATACACCTGCCTATTCTCTCACATAGATACTCTCACACACACAGATACATACATAAGTATACAATTTTTTTTCTTGCTTTCACAATTACATTTTCTCTCTCTTAGATACACATGCACATATTTTAATTTTTCTTCTCTCACATACTTGTACACATTTTCACACATATGTTTTCACACATATACGCATATTTTCACTCACACATATTCTCATACACAAATACATTTGTCCTTTATCTCTCACAAAAAATAATATCCATCTTTCATGCACATTATCAACAAATCATTTCAACTTTTTAATATAAAATTATTGTAGTTATGAGGTGACATATTTAATATAGTTAATTATCCAATAGGCATAACTTTATTAATTTAGCAACTTAATACTTTCAATACCAGTCTTATCAAATGCCACTATATACATCTTACTAATGCTTGTATAATAAAATAAGTAGTAAATTATTCATTCAGTCAATTACTAATTGCGATTTGTACATGAACAAAAACAAAATGTAAACTTCGTGCTTTTGTGTATACTTGTGATTTTTTTTTAACTAGTAATCTATCACATATTCATTGTTCACAATTAGTTTCTTTAACCAATCATTGATCCCTTGTAACCAATTAATTAAATATTATTCTACATAACTCAAATCCTATACCAAAAAATAATGTTAAAGTTAGCGCATTGATTGTTGATGCATACATTCTATTTCTATATATAATTGATTAGGTAAAATGCTAAAAACTCTTGTTCTTTGAACATGTTAAAAAAAATAATATATGCATCAAAAGATGCAGTGTATCAATCATTTTCTTGAAAATTATTTTGCTAAAAAGTTGTCATACATGTTGAATGACATTATCTATATACATTTCTTGTTCTTTTATATATTTTATTATAAGCAATTTGTTGCATACTCAATCAATGATTGGTTGTACCCTTAATCTTATATTCCTATGGTTTTTCAATCCTCGAAATTTACTTTTTTTATATTTAAATTTCCATTCAGTTATATCTACTTTAACAAAATATATAACAACCATCCCAGCACACAACTACTTTTATGAGTAGATCAACACAATTAGAGATGGATATTTTAAGATAATATCTATGTGTATTATTTATGTCGTGCAAAATAGTATAAATTCTGCCAAAATAAACATGCAAGATCAATTAGTTACCTGTTGTTAGCTTATCTTGAATTTTTGCATTACAATTATATTAACAATTAAACAATCACATAAACGTTTAACACAATTTAAAACTTTTCTCGCTAATTAATAAATAAAGAATTTTCCTTTAGATCTTCTTGCTAATTAATAAATAAAGAATTTTCCTTTAGATCCTCTATTTACGCTCAATTCAGCCGATTCCAATCCACTGGTAGGCATCTAGGGAGTCATGCAAAAGTAACAGAAAACAACATGCCTTCTTATTTTATTTGGTTATTTCTTGTTTTCGAGTGCCTTAAGTGGTATATTGACACTACCACTTTTTTTAGTTATTCATGTTTTGTCGTTTTTAATCGAATGCTATCCTTTTACACAAAAATAACATGTGTATCAAATAACTTGCGCTAATAACAGTAATAAACTATGGACTTTTATCATTCTCCCATAAAATTTTATTTCTATTTCTTGGTCTCTTATTTTTTTGATCAATCTCATATTTAGACTTTGTTATTATTATAATTATTACTTCTTCAACCTAAGTTCGATGTCATTTGCGCAAATATATCGGCAGAGCAACCAGAAATGCGTATTCAGCTTGATGTAGATTGGCAAAATGGAACGAGGTAGAAAAGCTTTGTTAGTTGTTGACAACGCCCACTATCTTCTTAACAATGAATGGTTTACTTGTTTATTTGTACTTCCACGTCTAAACATTACACTTTGCATTAGGGAGTCATTGTGTATTTCGAAGGCCGAAGCATGGAATTCTAAGAGAATTAAAAAGTTAAAGAAAGAAAACACGCAGTGCTTAAAATTAATTGATGACTTTAGTTTTGATCAATTGAAAAATGACATTGAAATACTGAAACCTCCAAGTGCAGTTCTTAGAATACAATTTTGACGCCAACCACCAGAGACTTCTTCAGTTTGGAACGCTGCTAAGGCGTGGTTTTGTAACGACGATTTCAATGCTGGACTTTTTAAAGGCGTGGGTTTGGAACCAAGCTTTTAATCCTTCTTTGATCTCCACCAGATCATTTTTACACCCAAAAAAAAAAAAAAAAAAAAATCCTGGTCAGGAAACACAATTTTGAGATTTTCGAGTCCCCCAAAATCGACCAAAACTCACTTCTACTGATTCCAATTGATGTAGAACACCCAAGAAGCAAAATCTACCCACCAAAACTGCAATAGTGTCTTTACAAATGAATTTGAGAGAGAACTTTTATTCAATTCATCAATGGCACAAAGGTGTCTTACGGATGAATTTCCAACAGGCATAAAAAGAAAAAATAAAAAAAGGACTAATTAACAATCGTAACAAATAAGATGTAAACACGCCAAACCTGAGGAATGCTGTCAAGCCTATCGACGGTGTTCTGGTGAGGTTGGTTCACTCTTCGTCACTTGTTTCATCCTCCATCTCATTTTTACTTGGATCATCCTCCATCTCGTCTTTACTTGGTTCATCCTCCACCTCATTCTTTAGTGATGCTTAATTGTGAGAATGTGACCAGCACCTGGAGATTCTTGTTTCCCCAATCATTCTCCTGATATTCCTTTATCTGCATAATTAAACTCACAACAGATTTTGGACAGTGACTCACCTCAATCATTTGAAGAGTTGCACTATCCCTTAAACAAGAAGGGACCTCCATCAAGTTCTGGCAATTGCGCAACACTAATATTTCCAGACAGGGAAAGTGATTGACATCGTCGGTTCCAATCCAGTTGTCAATTCTTAAATCATTCAGTTCCAAGAATTTGAGGTTAGGAAATTCCCATTCCTCATTCATGTCCCAAGTACGCGTCTCAAAATCAATGCTATGTAATTTGAGTACCACAAGATTGGGTAGTTCTCCATTTCTCGGAATTACATTTGAATCAAAACATGACAGAGTCAATTTCTTCAGATTCTTGGGAAAACAAAACTGAATATCTATTTGAGGTACCTGTGTCAGATGGAGTGATTCCAGTCGACTTGAGAAGTCCATTACCACAAGCCCATTGCAATCCGCAATAGATTCCCTTGATTCTTGCAATTCACATTTTAGTTTGCGGATGTTTGGCAACTTTCTCATTATCTTTTCGAGACTTTCCCCAGGAAAAAGCTTTAATGTGGAAAAAGTGTCTAAGTTGTGTAAATCAGGGGATCTTTCAAGGTTGTCACTGTCCATATCATCAAGAAGATAATAGCCCCTTGACCATAGCACCCTTAATTTCGACATATTCCAGATCGTGTCTGGCAAGAAAACCTTCTTTGCCCAAACAAGAAGAAATTCTAAATTTGAGAGGTTAGCTACTGCTGATGGGATGGAATTGAACGTACCTCGAATTGCCAAGTACCTCAACTCAACAAGCATTACTAATTCACTTGGAAAAGTTGAATCTAGATAGATGTATCTCAATTCCAACACTTTAAGAAGTTTGAAAAAATGAAAAAAGGCTGGAATATGAGGAAGTTCATGATCATCATCATCCGCAGCAAAGAATAGAAGGGAACGTACATTTGGACAAGATATTTTGGACTTCTCAAATTCTTCTTGGGTAGAATGCACGCACAACCGCTGAAGATCACGTTGTCCATGAAAGGTGAAAAGCTCGTCATGCCCTCTTATTATAGACATAAACTTTTTTCTGTTAGCTTTTACCACACAAAATTCATGCAACAAATCATGAATGCGGCAAGATTCAACATCACCTATAAATTTTTTTCTAGATACCATAACCAAGTTTCTGCTAATCAGATCCTTCATGTAGTCCAGGGCCACATCCTCTAGACTCTTTGACTCACTTTTTTCAATGAATCCTTCTGCTATCCAAAACCAACTCAACTTTCTGACAGAAAACTCTTGGTCTTCTGGAGTTGATCCAAAATAAAGAAGGCATGGCTTCAGATTCTCAGGCAATCTTTTGAAACTCAACTCTAATATATCCATGCATTGATCAGTATCAGAAAGAGCACTTAAACTTAGCCTTCCTGCAATTCTTTCCCAATCATCCTGATTTGAATTTGCAAGAATTCCTGCTACGATGACAACTGTGAGAGGTAAACCTCGACAATTTTTTGCTATTTTCATTCCTAGATCCAAAGGATAGGTTTTTAGGCAAGATAACTTCTTTTGCAATAAATCCCAGCACTCATCATCGGTGAGTTGACGAAGAGTGTGAGGTTTACGGTTGGGATTAATTTTCTTCAAGACCTCAGAATCTCGGCTTGTTAATAGGATTCTACTTGAATTGGTATCATCTGGGAACGATCTTTCCAAGCAACTCCATGCTTCAATGTCCCAAACATCATCCAATACAATGAGATATCTCTTCCTCAGCAAACATTTCTTTAACTTTTCTTCCAAATCTTGCTCATTCTCCTCTAAATATTTATCACGAGAAAAGTCAGGATCAACATAAGCTAAAATCTGAAGCAACAAATCTTTCTTTTTGTATGTTTGAGAAACAACACACCATGCACTAGTATGAAAGAGCTCTTTAGCTGAAAGATGATCATAAACACTTCTAGCTAAAGTTGTCTTTCCTAGTCCCGGCATGCCCACAATAGAAATGATGTCCAATTTTTCTGATCCTCCTGTAAGATGTTCAATAATTGTGTTTGCCTCATCATCCAAAGTGACCCCAATTTTGTTGATTGCTGGCGTACTACCTTCTAATAGCAAAGGATTGGAAGTATTGGTCGCTTTTTGGGATTCAGAATCAGAGTTATAATGATTGTCAACAATCTTCGAGCTCTCTTGCTTAATAAGATTAATTTCTTTTATGATGATTCGGAATGCCAATGGAGAACAATCAGGAATATCTCCGACTGCCAAGGATAGAAGGACAGAATGTGTCTTGTATATCACCTCTACAAAACGATTCCAAAGACTTTGGAGCTCTCCATTGTGCTTGCAATCATCTAGAATAATCTCCAAGAAAGATCTTAGGGATACAAGATCTTCTTGGACTGTTTGAATTTGATCCTTTGCCAAAGCAACTGAATCAACCCTGCAAGACAACAGTTCCTTCATATTTTCCAGGAGAAAATCTATAAAGCCATGTTTATTATTCTTGGAAAAAATGAATCCTGATGTTATTATCTTAATAAGCTTAATCCTTTCCAGAAAATTGAGGAGTGTAAAATCCATCTCCTTAACCATGCCTCCTCCCAATTCGTGTAGAGGAAGTGAGCAAATTACGATCGCTGCCTCATTGATAGCAGCTCCAATAAGATCCTTTGCCTTTTTATGCAGCTCATCAGTCTTCTCCAGGTGCTTCGTGAGAATAGTTCTCAAGAATCTTAGTCCCTCGTAAAGTATTGACACTTGATCCTTCAAAGAAACCATGTAACTGTCACCGTAGGTGAGTGCTTTCAAAATATTGTATAAGAGCGAATCAACAAAGTCCCCCAGTACATGCTTGTCTGACTCCAGAGTCAGGGCATGTGATGATCGACAAACATTTGAAGCCGTCAAGACGTGGACATAAATCTCACGGATTTGGGGATCAACAGGCTTGATCATATAAAGCAGTTCAGAAACTTTCAACTTGAATTCATTAAGAAACATATCTTCATCAGCTAATGAGGCAAACGTCAATTGACAATGGAGTCTTGCTGCATTGACAACCACAACATGTAAACGAGTGAGGAGAAATTGCAACTGGCAAGGCTCAAGGCCTCTCAATTCTGCTAAACGAACGAAATTTATGAAGAATTCCAGCTTGTCTTTGAAGGCTTCATGCAGATTCGTATCGTGATCTTCATTGAGATATAGACACATCACGAAATCTGCCAGATTCACTAGCAGGGAGTCGAAGAATTCCTTCAATTGGTAACAAGATTGCAACGAGCAGTAGTCCAATGAAATAATGTAGGATTCGATGATTTCTTGGTCAAAAGAACTGATGCAATCATTCAATTGCTTCACCACTGTATACAAACCCCTGTTCATATTCCTGCTACTGGTCTCTTTGTGGCTAAGACAGAGATTATGTAAGTCCTTGCCGTTCTGGAAAAGTGAATCTTCAAGCCTATTCAACAAAGATTCCACCGCACTACCACCACAGAATCTTGCATACAAAAGAAATGTTCTGAGAGTTTTTAAATACGCCCGCAGATGCCTCGCTCGCTTCCTGCCAGAAGGAAAATTTACCACCAACTCTATATCTTGTAAGGCTCCATCAACGAAAGCGGACGCCATTGCCATATCTCTCCTTCAGGGATAGATTCTTCACCACTGCAGCAACCAGGGAAACTGAAGCTAAAACTTGAACAAGAACATCTTTACAAGTAGGATGCAGTTAATCTCTTTGTAGTCTTAGTCTCTTACTTTCAAACGATTTTTGTTTTCTTTTTGGGGTACGATTTGTGAAGGGGGAAAAAAAAGAACTGATGGTAATGGGAAATTTAGATAATACTGTAGTTTTTTGGGGTCTTGCAAACTAAAGACAGGAAGCAACAGATACTCCGTCGTTGCCAAAATGATTCTTTGCTCTTTCAGTCAACACCTTTCTTGTTTCATCAAATGAACTCTAATACCGAGCGATCGCTTCCCTCAGGGAAGTTTCTTAACAATTGCGCCAATTAATATTATATTAGTCGTAATTGCTTTTCACAGAGCTTGCAACTAAAAAAATATTATATCTTATCAAAATAATATTTACATTATGATTAATAGTTATATGTTTAACCGTAATTGAATAAATGGCTATCGAGACATATAGAAGTTCATTTGATTTGATGTTACAACAGATGCACTAAATTAGTATTATACTTTATTTCTATAAGTGGCTAGATATGATGTTATAACAGCTGCAAAAAATCTTGCATCAACCCCTTTCTTACTTTTTTTTTTTTTTTTTTGACAGAACCCCTTTCTTACTTTTTCCAAATGAAAATTGTTGGTGTGACAGCACCACTCAAACTCAAATCAAATAGTGGATGGTTATCATTATCCATGTTCTAATAGCTATAATTGATGTGCTAGGAAGTTAGGTCAGATAGTGGACCACTACTAAACATGAGTACAAAATTGAGGGAGTGATATTTTCAATAGATAACTACTATCTTTAGAAGCTTATCTATAAATAGCCCAAGATGCATCGGAACAAAAGACACGAGAAGGAATGCTCAGATATAAAAAATGAATCCATATTTCCAAATTCCTTTTTAAGCTTCATTTAGTTTAGCAAAGCTTTCTTTAGTTTTTAGCAATTTCATTAATTTCTAGCAATTGTCATTCTTAGAACTTTAGCTTTCTATTTATTTCCTGTTCGAGTCAATGTACTTTCAGTTACTTTCAATTTCCAGTTTCAGTCGTTGTATTTTCAATTTTTAGTAAAAGTAAATATGCTTAGTATTAATTCAGTTTCAGATTTCTACAATCCTCCTATCCAATTTTATTTTTATTTTTCAATTTCGTTGATCAGTTGCTCAATTCACATTAACTTCTAATTTTAATTTTTCAACCTTCGTCGATCGCTCAAGACTTAAAATTTAAATCCTTAGAGCTGTTCAAGTCTGAACGAGCAGCAACCGACTAAGAAGTCAGATCACATTCGGTGCATTATTTCAACTACTCTTACGGAATCTACTCTACATTCTCGATATTGAATGAGTGATATGCCGTTAGCACCGATCAACAACCAATCGACTAGAGAGAGGGTTTTGCTACCGATTTTGTGCGCAAACAATAAAAGGATATTTACTGCCAAAATGGTCCCAAATTCCCATCCATTAACATTATATTACTAGCCATCGTTCCCCCAGTGAAGTTTCTCAACAATTGCGTGTTAAATTGCCGTGTCATTTCTTACAAAGAATAGATGTTTGAAATTTTAGAGTTGTTTGAAATATAAAATTGTGTTAGGAAAGGGTATCTATCATGAGCCGCTTACCTGCTCTAATAAATTAGTGTTCTACATTTGTTAAGTTTATATATATATATATATATATATATATATATATATCTATATATATATAAAAGCACGTAGGACCTTAAGTGATTTAACAATTAATGTATTTCCTAAAATACCCTTATTTTTTAAGTTATAGTCACATTAGAAAAGAAGGATATTAATGGAACTCCAAAGAGTAGATTAATTAAATCCTAATCAAACTCAACCTTTTGTAAAAAGTGTTTCAGACCTTTTATAAGTACAAATTTAAATTAAATTTTATAAAAATGTATATATATCTTTTTTTTTTAGGAAAGAGACTGCTTAAGTGATTTAACAATTAATGTATTTCTTAAAATACCTTTATTTTTTAAGATATAGTCATATTAAAAAGGAAGGATATTAGTGGAACTACAAAAAGTTGATTAATTAAATCCTAATCAAACCCAACCTTTTTAAAAGTATTTCAAACCTTTTATAAGTACAAATTTAAAATAGATCCTAAAAAAATATATACTTATCTATTAGTATAAAAAATTATATTTTCCTATTTAATACTTTTAATTAATCTGTATATAAATTTAAATTTCAAAATCTATAAAAAAACTAAAACAAAAAATTCATTTAGCAAAAAATAAATAAATAAATAACCAAAACACAGAAAGAGAAATCAATGTGTAAATATTTTTAATTTTATATTTTAAATTTAATTTTAATTGAAAATTTTGATTTAATTCTAAGTGTTATTGGTTTTTTAGTATTTAATTTTTTTTAAGAAAGGCCCTTACTTTTTAAGTCTAATCACATTAAGAATGGACATTTACGAAACACAAAGACCTAGATTAATAAGGTTCTAATGAAACTCGACATCCTTCAATAATTTTTTCAGTCTTTTACAATAAATTTAATTTAGTTTAAATTAATAAAAAATGCAGAAAATATATAGAAAAGAAATAAAAGTCCTCCTCACGAATAAAATTAGAAAGGAATTTAATGCAAAATTAGAAAACTACCTATTTTGCATCAATTTAAATATTAGTACTATAATAATAAAACATGACATTGTCTAAAAGAATATTATATTTAATAATAATGGTACCATGGCTAATTCAGAATTTTTAAAAGTTATAAGAGTAGGAGCCAACCAGGTATGCCGTGGAGATCTTTCTTCTTCTTCTTTTTTGTGAAGTTATTGTTATGTTTATCTCAATCATTATTTACATGTAAATGACTAAACTTGACACATCTTTGGCTTTAAATTCACACACAAAAATCCAGCTTTTTGTGCACAAATTAAAAAGAATACAAGCTACATATGGCAAATATAAAATTAGATAGAGATAACTACACCCTTATTAATCAAAATTAATAAAAAAAATACAAGAAAGGAACATTTAAATATTTCCTATCTAGCTTTTTCTTTTCAATTCAATGGATAATTTCTTAATTAGGTGAGACCTGTTTAATTTATCTTTCATATTATAATAAAAATAATATTTTAATTTTTAAATTTTTTATTCAAAAATTATTCTTAGACATTACATGGTACATTCAATTAAATTATCAACTTGAACTAATTAGCTCGCATATTATTAAAAATGCATGTTCTGTTACTTTACTTTAAAATGTCATGAAAGTATGTAGCATAGTAGGAGGGAAAATAAAAAATATTATGTTTAATTTACTACACTTACTTGAAAATCATAATACGAAATTAGTTAATCAAAATTATGAACTTTTGAATATCATTAAAATTTAAATTTAAAAGACGTAGTAGTTAGGAAATTTTAAAATCATAAAATTAAAAATAAAATCACTCTATCATTGAGCAACATGAGTTTATAAAAAAGAAATTCAATTTCAGAGAAATATAAAATGCCAATCTCATTTTTCTAAATCCTAACTTAAACTAAAAATATAAAAAATAATTTACACTATTGTACCTTGAATTCATTTCACATTGTTACTTTGTTACCTTTTTTACTATGATTTCTTTATAGAAATTAAAAAAATAACTTAACATATTAAATTCAGTACAAAAACTAACTACTATCATACTTCCTTACAAAAATAGTGAAATAACATATACTATAGACCAAGAGGCAAGAAAGTTTTTTTTGGTTTTAATAATCTTGATTTTAAAAACCTAGACAATACCTAAATTGAATATAAAAGATGTGCCCAGAATGGTTAGATTTAGAACTTAAGTGAATTATTTGATTACAATAATTACTATTTGAGAAATTTCCTTATTTTTCTATTTTGTAATCACATTATTGCATTAACATAAAAAACAATCTTAGAAACCTAAACATAAAGTGCCCTAGAAAAATTACTTCAAAATCTAAAAGAATTAACTTAGAATTAAATTCTAAGAATCTACTTCCATGATAAATAGTTAACAAGAATTGAAATTTTAAAAATGTAAACCTCATTCTTGCAAAAAGGTCACCATGCATAATAAGGTTGCATGATATCTTTAATCATTAAAACTTCTTTATGTAAAAATATATGATTTTTTTCTTTAATACAGCCTGAGATTTTGAATGTGCCATTTTGAATCAAATCAATGTCCTTAACAACTCAATCGAGATAGTTGGACAAATATTTATCACTTTTTAATGTGAAATTTAATTACTGTTCAAACTCCTGTTAATATTAAAATACTTATATTTTGATAATATACAAAGTAATTAATTGATTACAAAACAATTTGACCAAAGAAAAATATATAAGTTTAGCTAACGAATACATTAGAGAGCTGGGGTTAAGTAAGCTCTCAAGCATTACTTATTCAAAAAGTGAAGTTAATTAAAAGAAGTTTCTAAATATAAGAGTGCTATAAATATGAGTTTATGCATTATAAACAAAAAATATTTTTGTAGTTTTAAAATTTCATAAAACATAAAATCAAGCTATATCTTATTTCTTGGACTCTTATAGCAGGGAGAGGAACAAAGAAAAACAAAACTGACGAAAAATGGAGGCGAGAAGTTCAACACCTCCAAATGCATTAATTTTTACACTAGATATAAAATGTAAGATTTTGCAAGTCTTTTGAGGCTATAGTTATTAAAAATTTCAAAATTCATCATTCCCATAATATATGATATTTTAATTGACATTGAAAATTTATATTTATTACATAATTTTTGAGTTTGATGACTAATATTAAGTTGATTCTACTGAGTGATCAGTTAGGTCAGTGTCTATGAAAAGGCCAAATATTTAATAATATTAATTCATTAAATTATAATTCCATAAAATCTATCTATCAATTGCTTAAGGTCATTAAAATGAGACAAATTTAAGGAATTCATATACTTAAATGGACTTTATTATAAATATATTGGAAGTGCATCATTCAGAGTTATTTATACCACAAAAATTTTATTATTCATGACAATAAAGGTCTAAGCTCTATCATTAAAAGAGACATATGAAAGAAAGAATTGGACTGTTAGTTTTTTAATATATATGTAAGAAGTACAAAAAAAATCATATTAATTTTCATGTGCATGGTATACATTAGAGAGTTTTATTATATAATTATGTTTATTTTGGGTAAAGAAATAAAACATAATATATATTCTAGAATGTTTTAGGTATATAATTTTTTATGGCTAAAGTATAGAGGAAGAAGAAGAATATTATCAATTATGCATAAAAGATAAAAATTATGAAAAAATAGAATAAAAATAGTAAAAAAAAATTACCTAACTAAATAAGATAAGTCATCACAAGATTGCAAATGAAATGTTCAAAAAATAATTGTACACTTTTATTGCATAATCAATCAAAACAAGTGATATAACTTAATTTTGCACAATAGTAGCATTATGTTTGTATGCAACAAGTAAGTGCTACCTTTGAAATAATTCATTATTTGAAACTTAATTAGAATCACTAGACTTATAAGTGTCTTTGTAAATTGTACTTATTCGATATACTCATATGACAAAGTTATCATCATTCTTATATACATCTTAGATTCATTAAAAATAGACATCATAATAGACAAATTTAAAATTAGTAAAAGTGTCAAAAAATTTTTAAAATAAGTCATTTAGAAATATTAATTGTTGTACAATTATATTAAAGTCTCATTTGATATTTTATAGATATAATAGATATATGCAAATTTATTAGTCAACTTATCAAAACTTTAGAGATTTCAAGCATAATTACATATTTTTATACAATAATATGTTACCTTTTATATGATAACAATTTAAATTTTTTAAAAAAAATTCATAATTTCTTTCACAATGATATTTTAAAGAAACTAACATTATGCCAAATGTTATTAGAGATATTCATCTGTTCTATTCAATTCTTTTAAAAAAAAGAAAATAATACATGAAGTTAAGAAAAGATAAACGTGAAACTAATAAACTAAAGTTAGAAGTATGGTGATACTTGAAATGTAGATTTTTAATAATAGTGGTTATTCTTTATTTGGTTTTTAAGGACATAACTAACTTGAATCTCATGTAGTTTTTAGACATGGCTTTAAAAAATTAAAAACCAAAATTACTATCTTTTTTTTTGGCCTTTTATTATATCATTTATTAAACAACTATTAAACGTGCAAAGCACGTGCCCTATTTCTAGTATATATATATATATATATATATATATATATATATATTACATTTGTTAAGTTGGTATTGTACTATGTTTCTATATTTGTTGATTTGATGTCTACAATTACTATTAAATTAGTACCTACGTTTATTAAATATGTATTTTCCTACAATTTGTATTCTGGACAAGTTGAATCTTCAAGTCTACTACAAACATCCTATTGGACTACCAATACTACTTGTGTTCTCATCAGATATGGAGCTGTGCAACTTTCCTGCACATAAAAGAAATGTTCTCGGAGCTCTTAAACCTATATGCACTTCAACAACTACTCTATGGCCAATTTTTTCCGTCAGTAACCCTAAATTTTGCAAGGCATCTCTCTCAAATAGATTAAGAATTAAACTGCAGTATTGGAAAAAAACTGAAGCTGAAACTTTGAACGATTACTTTGCAAATGGAATGCGCTTCACTATTTTGGTCAACCTTCCTCTTTCTTTGCAAATAGTTCTCCATCATCCCTCTCTCAAATAGATTAAGATTCAAACTGGCAGTGGTATATTTGTCTCCCTTCGGAAAAATTCACATGTGCTCAAAAGAGGTAAAAAAAAAAGCCTCCAAATTGTCTTTCTTATGATTAGTAAATAGTTACTTTGTTTTTGTTTTTTCCTTTTTTTCCTTTTGCTGAATTGGTAAATGGTTACTTCACTGAAATTTATACTAGAAAAAGTTTTTCTAATTAATACATTGATGTTTTATGAAGTTGTCGGTCCATTTTGATGGTGTAAATTACCAAAAAATATTTTTTTAACTTGCACGTGGAATTTGCTAATGTTATCTTATCATATCACTAATCTTTTCATTTGGAAAGAAGAGGTCACTTGCAAAAGTTGTCCTCAAGTGACGTTTTATGTAGTTGTGAGTCCATTTTGATGGCGTAAATCTCCTGAAAACACTTTTGTAAATTGTATATGCGGAATTTGCTAATGTTGCGTTCCTAATCATCTCACTAAGCTCAAGGGGTTGATCGTTAGTAACCTAGCAAGGTAGAAACAGACTTACTATACGATATGAACATCTACAATGTTCTTGTGTACACTTATTTTTAGCTCTATGTTCAATTTTCTAATGCATATTTCAAACAAATAAAAGGGTCAATTATTGAATCCTCACCTCGGTCTTCACGTTAAAAAACAGGTCATGGTTTATTTGTCCCTCTGTGGAAAAAATGACTTCTTAGCTATATTAATATTTAATTAACGTATCACTTTCTTAATCTTTCAACATGCTAAAATGAAACAGATAACCGCAACTTTTCTTTCTTGGACTGGTAAATGACTATTTCACTGGAGTTTTGAAAAAAATGGTATTCTATTAATAAAGTTTTCGATGGTTTTGTTTCCATTTAGTCGGCAGAAATCATTAGAAGATATAGATTGTTTATGCAGAGTTTGCTGATGTTGTATCATCATCCCACTAAGCTTTTCAATAAAAAAGGGTTGATCACTAATATTTTATTCAGTTAGAGAAGAAAATTACTACTGGCTAGTAGAGATGACAAATAGGCGGGATGGGTAGGATATGAGCGGGACTTAATTGGGACTATAAAATATGGACTATACGCAAACAATCCTATATTGGTCAGGAGATCAATACAGACGGGATTCAAATGAGTTTAGTCCTATTTTGGTACCGTCGAAATACCCAATAGTAAATTTTTTGATAGCAAAATAAATAAATTATTAGATATACTAGTAATTTTGAGTCATTTAAATTATATTTGACTGTCAAATATTTTAATTTTTAATTTTAAGTCATTTAAATATTATTTAAATAATTGTTTATCATACTTATGGGATTCCCAAGTAAATTCTATTTATGCCCATATTTAAATGGATATTGTTGGGTATACTCCCATTTAGGCCCAATCTCATATTCTTTTAAATTTTGACATGAGTACCTATTGAATTTTGGGACTTAATTGCCACGTCTACTCGCTAGACATTTGCAATGTAAAAATCTAAGCTTTTGTCATTACCTGTGCATGGCCAGCAAACGAGACCACTGAATACTAAAGGCGATTAAAGTTTTAAGCATGTAAACAATTACAAGAGCCAACAACTGAAACGTTCCACGTTAGAAAGAGGCATCAATGACTCTTGTGCATTTCTTGGTGGAATATTTTTTTATTTGGGCTACCATTAACTAAATTCATTTTGCTAAAAACGGGTTAAATGAAGACCGACAAAATCTATTATTATATGATCCATTGTAGTCCAAGCCTAAGTCTGTCTCAGTTATTTATATTGTATGTTATGTAAGGTATGTAACCTGTTTTAACGAGAGTTACCTTAATGGGAGTTTTTCATGCAGCTGTTTAAGGCTAGACCGTCTCTTCCCATTCATAAGACTCGGGTTTTATTTATTTTAGGGTACGTCCCTCCCTTCCCATTAAGAGACTTGCATTTTATGGCGAGGGTTGGTTTGCCCATTGATAACTACCATATAGGATTTGAAGAAGATGCAAGATTTGGAGGAGAGAGAGAGAGGGAGTACCTATCCTAGACACGCAAACCACAACGTGCCGGTCAGATTATTCGTTCATCTTCAAGTATGATTAAGCTTTATCATTGTGAAAGGTACGGAATTTTGTTCTTAATTCTGGTATTATGATCCTGTTAAATCTAACAAGAATTATTAGAGGCACGACATCAGATTTTGAATCTTATTATTTGTTGAGGTTATTGTTCTCGAATTTGGTTTAGATTTTGTTTGCGTGTGAGATTGTTTATATAGGATTATTAAAGTTAAATAAATTAATGCAATCTCCTAGCAACAAAACTGAATTTTCACCGGTTTCTGGACGTGTGATTTTGATTTTATGCTTAAATTAATTAAAATACTATTTTTTTTTTCAATTGTGAAAGCATTAACGAACCAATCAATTGATTGTCCATGATTTTACGGAACTCTTTAGTTTTTTGATAAAATCAATGCATGTGTACGTTTATGCTTTCTTATTATAATTGTTCGTGATAATTTATTGCCTGCTCGTTAAATTTATTGGCGCTGGTTTTGTAAAATTGCTATCAATCTTTTGTAACACAACTGATGGTAATTTTTGGGTAAGCACGTAACACATCTTATGGGGCAATTGTTTTTACAAGCAGACAATTCACAAAAACTAATTAACTTCTACCTAAAGTTACTGAAACACTTACCTAAACACACCCCATGAGTAAATCTCAAAAGGTAATTGCTGACTTTTGAGACCACCCATGAAACTTAAGTGCAAGAACACTACCTCACAAAGTTTTGATGTGGGACAAGCATCACTCATTTTTTATCTCAGATTTCACTCAACTCACAAATACGATTTCTTACGGGGCAATTGTATTGTAAAATTTTGCTTCTTTTGGCACCTTGTTTTGGGTATCTCTAGTCCAAACATAGATAAATAAATAAATAAATAAGAAACATCAAAGAGTCCATGCGGTCAAATCATAGGATAACAACAGCGTTGAAAATGAAAATTATGGGCTATGCATGTCAATGTCATCTGATACTAGCAATTTAGATTCATGTCTCTCTCAAATTTGTCCCATCTACAAGGACCTCATAATGTGATAAATTTTCCTATGGGCCATGCGGGTTCTTTGGATCCATTATTCTATTAAAATTGTTTGGCAAGCAACTCTAGAAAAGCAATTGTATTGGATGACTTTGACAAATTATGTGAGTCTCTTGAATTGAAGTTTTGGTAGAAGAAAACCTGAAGAAGGAAAGATCTTTTAAACTTGTTTTAAGTTTTCGAGCATAGATTTGAGGTTTTTAGATAAAGTTATTGCTAGTACATATAACTTAAAGTTTTCAGTACAGAATTCCACTACATTCCCCTTTCCCTTTATCCCCTCCTCTTTGGGGTTGATTTCGAAAAAAAAAAGTAGTAACACAAAGTGCCAGTGGGCCCTAATAACTGCGGTTATGATATCTTTGAACGAATTAGTGTCAGTCAATTATCTATCGGGTTAATAACACTTTGCCCCTTAAAGGTATAGGGGAGTCACACTTTGCCCTCCTAACCTTTAAATATATACATTTTGCACCCCCATTCAAGTAGGTGAGAGAAAATTTAGTTAAAATAAATAGTCAAATGACATAAATACTCTTGACTTGGTAAAGAGAAAAATTTTAGGAAAAAAAAACTCAACCGTTACAATATTTTTTAAAAATATTTCTACAAATTTTCAAATAAAATAAACTACTGAATTTTAGATGAATTAAATATAAAAAATACAAAAAATGTGTTTATAATATCATAAAAAATTATACTTTTTGTACTATTAAAGAGGATCTTTACTAATTTTTTACTAAATAAAAATTGCAATGTTATGAATGCAAAGCTAAAATTCAAACTTTTGATTTTTTTTCTTGATTTAAGGAAAATTCTTAATTTACAAAAAAAAATTCAATTTTAACTTTGCATTCATAACAGTGCAATCTTTATTTGGTAAGAAATTACTAACGATCCTCTCCAATAGTACAAGAAGTATAATCTTGTATAATATCTTTATCACATTTATTGTTAACTATTTTTCATATTTAATAATGTAAAATTCAGTATTTTACTTTATTTGAAAGTTTTTCATAAATATTTTTATAAAATATTGTAACGCTTGAGTTTTATTTCTGGAAATTTTCCTCTTTGCCTAGTCAAGGGTATTTGTGCCATTTGACTATTTATTTTAACCAAATTTTCTCTCACCTAATTGATTGAGGGGCAAAATGTATATATTTTAAGGTTAGGGGACCAAAGTGTGACTCCCCTGTACCTTAGGGCGGGGGCAAAGTGTTATTAACCCTTATATGAATGATATTTTTTTTTAACTTGAAGTTTTGAAGTAATGAATATCTTTACAGTGAAATTTGATTGGATTTTTGTATAAAGAAATTTTGGATGCTCCCCTTCTAAATTTTGTCTAATGCAATTAAAGTTGCAGTGACATAATTGTCTCTTTATGCTTCATATCAACATAATTGTTAGTAACTTTATATTGGAAATTGTAGCTCATTTATCTTGTGATATCCTAGATTTTATGCACATTAAAGTTTTATCTTAGTTAAATTGTTGTAAATTGTAATAAACAGTGTCAATGAAATGAACTTTATTATAATTTATATAAACTATTTAATAAGGATCTTGGGACGTAAGTGCTTTTTTTTTTTTTTTAAGTTTCATGTTAGCTTCAATTTGATTTATTTAAATGTGGTTATTATATAGCCCTTTATATAAATCGCCTGTTATAAGCCTTTACATTGATTTGTAAAATACATTCCTTTACATTGTTGATGAAAAATGTATGTTATAAGCCCATCTAATATGTTCATGGCATTAAAAATTAAAATAAATTGTTTCAGCATATTAGGTAAAAGTTTGACATTTATTTATTATTTCAGACAAATATTAGTGTGCTAATATCTAACTTGAATTTAAAGTCTTATTATCTGCACAAATAGTTTTGTCTCAGTTGTATAATTTAATAATTATTACAATTGGTACACCGAAGTGGCCATTGTTACAATTTATTAAATTGGTCAATAAGGAATCTGAGATGCTTGTGTTTTGAAATTATTCTGCGCAATTACCTACTCCAAGGGGTAATTGTGTATATTAATTTTGAAAGGGTTAACCAGTTACTATAACGTAGTTTATCTCAGTTAGATAATTTATCAAATTATTATAATTGATACACCGAAGTGGCTATTATCATAATTCATAAATTTATTTAATAACAATTCTAATTGTCCTTAAAAATTACTATTTATAGCTAATTGCCCAAAAGCGATAATTCTTTATATTAATTTTAATTACTATTTGTGCTTTAGTTTTTTTTTAAATTTAACATTTTTTCACAAAAAAAAAAGCTAAAAATGCAATTTTCTATATTCAAATTTGAACTCGAGCTCAAACTCGACTCATGTAACATAAACAATCTGAGCTCTACTTGACCTTGAACTTTGGCATTTGTCAAATGAGATGACCTCGAATGACAATTTCAACTCGTATAATAAAAAAGCCAGCTCGAACGAGTTTTTGAAAAATAGACGAGCTGAACTCAGATATGAGATACCTGACTCAACTCAAATAGTTCGCTCTATCCTCAAATATAGGATTATTTTCCTCCAAATTTATTATAATTTTTTACTAGAAGGATAACGTTGTCCATAGACTAATAATTTAGCAAAATTAAGGCTCTTGCATTATCCTTTTATGATGGCAGTAGTGTTTCTAATGCTTTGACTTGTGTACGGGGAACAATGTATACAATCTTAAAGTTCAGGGTTATAAAGTATGACTATCCCAAAGTTCAACGGGTCAAAGTATAATTAACCCTAATGGCAACTACTCCAACTAATGTCAACGACTCGAATTTAGCAATTCAAGTGGATAATATTTTAGAGTTGTGTGGTGATCGTGGCTTATTTGTCTCCTTAGGAAAAATTGACACGATTGCTACGTTAATATTTAATTAAACATTTTCTTAGGCTTTCAGCATAGGCAAATAAGATCTTTCAACTTTTCTTGTCTTTTTTTTTTTTTTTTGATTGATAAATGCTTAGGTCACTCAAGTGTGTACTAAAGTGGTCCTCTGTAACGCAATAGTGTTTGCAGTTGTTCTGAGTCCCTCTAGGTAGAGTTTACTTACGTTGTCTCATCACCCCACTAATATTTTCATTTTGAGGGGAGGGGCTGATCCTAATATTTTAGCGATGTAGAGAAGAAATTAGCAAATTATATACTTTGTTGGTTTGCCTATCTCGATTTGGTTCTTGTACGAGAGATGAGTTTATGGATTCTTAGGCTCCCTGGTTGAGTTCATAAAACTGCTAAACTAGTCATCTACGTAGCATTTGATAAGAATTGTTACATTTTCTCTTTCTTTTAATATTGCATTAAAAGCCTGTAATTTTATGGCGTATTTTTGTAATACTTTGGCTAGAAAATTTTAATTAAATACAATTACTCCATAACCAAACAATGATTTCTTAAATTGGACTTTCAAATTTACTAATCCAGTTTAAATTTTATGAAAGGCAAGCAAGATAAATAAAATCAAAGTATATTTGATGCGTTATATAATGCTTACTACTGCTTATTAATACAACCACCACCATACGTTTAATGTGGCTTAAGATTGATATATTCAAGGTTGTTATTAAGTTTATTTTATATTATCATTTTTGTTCAGTAGTCTTTTTAACATATTGTCCTGCATTTTTTCTTCAAATTATGAGGCATTATAAATTACGAAATTACCATATCCACGACACATGATTGATATACCGAGTACAGTTTGTAAAGAACCAAGTTTCCGGTCCACTGGAGCACCAGTTTTCAGCTTGATATAACTTTTAACATATAGCTCCCACGGAAATGATCTTTACATGTTTAGAAACAAACAATTCAAATACTACACATTTCATGAGAATATAATTTCATTACTCAACTAGAATACGCTAAAAATGAGTCCACAAGTTGGCACCTTGTTGCGCAGGGTTGGATTTTCAACCAACTTAGCGAGAATTCTGGTGTTAATACATTAAGAAGCAGAGCACGTATCTTATACCAGCTTTATGAGTCTATTTTCTAGCACAACAAGAATCATTCAATTTTAAATTTTCTAGACCAAGTTATAACCAATTTACCAAAACTGTTCTTGCAAGACTGTTCATATGAGTTTTTTCAACCATAGTTTGATTAAATCAGCATATTTCGAATTATACACACTGAAAAATCATAATTTTTGTACCCTTGTAAACTAGATGCAATATAACAAGTTCAAAACAGGCATGAAGTCCTAATTTTAATCATAACTTTGTCAAAATTTCACCACAACTTAAACCAATTTATGACCCTACCTATGCATCCAAGTTTATAAAAGTTTATTCCTGTCTAATCTTAGTTTCTTCTGGGTTCTAGTTTATATTTCAATCTCAATTCAACCAATAAAAGTCATATCAACTCAGTAGTATGTAATATAAATTAAGGGGGCAAGCAACCATACCTTTACTTCCTTCAAACTCAAGGGCTCCGGCTAGAGTTTTCAAATTCCAGCTTTCTTTCAAGTTTTTCCAGCTTTCTTCCACTCGTTCTCCTCTTAATCATCTAGTCTTTGCTTACCAGGGGCTCTTGTTAGCTGTTTGCAGAGAGGGAAAAGGGTTTGAGATTCATAGAGAGCAAACGACAGGAAACATGCATGTTAGTGGGGTTGCACAGTCCCATCTGGGACGTCTTTAAATTTAAAGGGTTGTCCAAAGGTGTGAGAATTTTAACGTTGACAGAATGGCTCTTTGACTTTACAGTTAGTAAGGAATTTATTTATTTATTTATTTTTTTTTTTTTTTTGGGTGGAGGAAAGTTACCTAAGGGAAGTTTAGGATTAACAATAGGACCTTTTATTTACATCCACAAAATGAATCCGAAACTATTGTCCAGAGAGTTTTGTGTAATTTTCAAACTTAATGGATGCAGTTTGCAATTGTCATAAACTTCATGAAGGTTTTGGATACTGGAAAATTTTTGAATAGTTTGCCTCCCCATGGACAGTCTTTCCATTTTTTAATAACTGAAAGAGTGCTTTCACTATTGTTTTCTAATACAGAAGAGTCCAAACTACCACGCGTACAACTGGAATGGCTAACATTTCTACATTTCGAGTATAAAACAACTTCATCCCAAGGTTTTGAATTTTTCTTTTTATTAGGAACTTCACTGTCAAATAAATAGTAGTTTTCAACGTCCAAGTTAACTTAGATTTCTAAGTAAATGATAATAGTCTCACTCCAACTTTAAGTATGTTAATATATTACTATCACCTTAAAGTCTATCATATGTAACTTATTTAAGTTAATATCGTGCTGCCACTTTAAAATCGATTTTAGGTAAGTTAATTTGCTCGAATTAGCTGCCTATGTCTATGTCGGAATCCTAACCAAAAAACATTTATTATAATTTGTTTGTTTGAGTACAACATTCAATGCATCAATTTTTCGACCAAACACAATTAGGGTGAGTCTCCAAATTTTTACATACAAAATGGGATGATGCTTCCGACAACAAGATATATTAAATCACCTATTATTTTTTTGGTCAAGCCCTCTCCTGCTTTTCCATATTTAAAAAATTACAGAATCAAAAAACCTTTTTTTTTTTTTTTTGTGAATCCACTAAAAAAGGACTCAGATCGACCAAGAAAGCTATTATAAATAATACTATATTACTGGTAATTACTTCACACAACGCGTGCAACTAAAAATATAAGAACTAAACTTATGTTATCAAAATAAGATTATGAAACTGATATTTGTATTTAACATTTGTAATTTAATATGATTTGATAATATTACTATGAGTGCATTTAAATAGTATATTATTTTAAATATAGCATTACAAGACTTATTCTTGTATATATGTATTCATTTACTTTATAAATTGTATTCCTAAGGACAACTTTATGATTCAGAAACAGGTCTCAGTCTTCTCAACAAGAAGGCTCCAGGCCATAAATATTTAATTAATGCGCCATTTTCTTAATCTTTCAATACACTGCAAAGAGAGAGAAAAAAAGAAGAAGAAAGACTGTATTAAATCCAGCCCCTTTCTTGCTTCTCCAAATGGACTCAAATTCCGAGCCAGAGACATGCAGCTAAAGAAATATATTTACAATAATCTTATAAATTATCAAAATAACATGTACAATATTGATAATATTCATATGTCTAAATTTAATTAAATAAGTCGTTATCAAAACACATAGAATTCCATTTGATTTGAAGTTACGACAAATGCATTAAATTAGTATTATACTTTGTTTCTATATTCGTTGCCTTCATATTTTTAATTGAATAAGTGGTTATCCAAACATACAAAATTTCATTTGATTTGATGTTACAACAAACGAACTAAAGTATCATTATACTTTGTTTCTATGTTTGTTGACTTCATATTTTTAATTGAATAAGTGATTATCAAAACATATAAAATTTTATTTGATTTGATGTTACAACAGATGCAATAAATTAGCATCAGCCCCTTTCTTGCCTTGTCCAAATGAAAATAACAGGTATCAAAACCAAGAATTGTATATTCACCGCCAAAATGGACCCAAATTCCCACCCATTAATGTTATATTACTAGCCATTGTTTCCTCGCAGAGAAGTTTCTCAACTATTGGTGTTAATTGCCTGGTGTAGTTACTTATAAAAAAAAAAAATTAGATGCTGAAATTTTAGAGTTGCTTGGAATTTAAAATTGTCTTAGGAAAGGGTATTTATTTGACCACTCACCTGCACTAATAAATTAGTATCTACATTCGTTTAGTTTGTATTTCTGTACATTAGTTAAGTTGGGTTTCGTACTTAGTTTCTGTATTAATTTGTTGATTTGGTGTCTACAATTACTATTAAGAATTAAACTGCGACAAGGAGGGAATATACATTATTAGATGTGAAAAATGTATGTATTAATTTGTTGATTTGGTCTCGAATAGATTAAGATTCAAACTATAACAACAAAATAAAGAGACAAATGATTTAATCCTGACAGATCCAATAAATACATCAATCAATTCATCTACGAGCCTATCAGTTTTTTGGGATGGGGCCTTAGTATTGTTTTCTCAAAAAAAAAAAAAAAAAGAAGAAAAGGTTAAAAAATTCCATTACATCACTTGTTCCAATGTTTGCAATTGAATCGGTGATTTGACAACTATAAAATCTAAGATCCACAATTTACGGTTGAATTATTTTCGTTGTAGAATAATAGTTTTGTGCTATTTATTATAAAATTAAGGAGGTGTTTGATAGCACCACTTAATGCTGAAAATTAATGCATTAAGAGTTTTTTGAATTTAGCGGGTTTGAAAACAAAATTTCTTTATCACTTAATACATTAAGCACTTATTTAATTTGTACACAAAAGTTTAAGTGAAAAATTTTCACTTAATTTGCTGAATTTTAGATATATGTAATATTCTCTCTCTCCTTCACACACGCACTCTCACACACTCACTGATGCACACACATATACAAATATATTCTTTCACACACATTTTTGCACACACGCACACACACTCAACACACACACAAACACACACAATCACCACTGCAAGTATGCACATATATATATTTTTAGCACACATGCAATAACATAAATTTTCTTTTTATCACATACACACACTCCTCACACGTACATTCTCTCTTTCACACGTGCATATACACACTTTCACACAAATACACACATTTGCTCCCTCTCACACACGCACAAACATACACCGCGCAAACATGCATACATATACTTCTCCCCATATGCATTTCTATTCTCTCTCTCTCTCTCTCTCTCTCACACACACACACACATATACATATACATAAATAAGTAGATTATTTTTTTCTCACTTTCACACATATTTTTCTCTCTTACACACTTGCACACACTATCATACATATGCATTTTTACACTTTTACACTTTTACACATTTACACATATACACATACTTTCTCTCACACACATTCTCACACACAAATACATTTGTCATTTATTTCTCACAAAGAAATAATATCTTCTTTTGTCATGCATATTATTAATAAATTATTTCAACTTTTTAAGATAAAATAATTATATTAATAAGGTAAAATATTTGAATTCAGTATATAAATTTAATTAATTATCAAATATGATATAACTTTATCAATTCAGCAACTTAATATTTTCAGTACTTAAATTTCAGATTTCAGATTTCAGACTTTAGACTTCAGTTTTACCAAACGGTACCTAAGACATTGTTATCTCAAAACATAAACTTAAAAAATACCACATCACTTAATCTAAAATTTACAATTGAATCGATTATTTGATAATTATAAAGTCTTGGCTCCAAAATTTGCGGTTGAATTATTCTTTTCGTGCCTAAAATATGACGCAAAACAAGATCCCGAAAGGCCGGCACGAAAACCGCCTGACTTCGACCGACAACACTATTTTTATCACCAGTGGTGTTTCCACCAAAGGAGCTAGTTTATGTTTGTTTATGTTTGTTTGACTTTTTAAGGTTTTTAATATAATATTCCTGACAAAGATAACAAAATCTAATCACAGTCAAAATCAAACAATTTTTTTGTCAATTTAATTCATTGGCTTTCTTCTCTATAATAAATTGCATATATGCGTATTGATTTCTTATATGCTATTTACTATAAGCTACCATGTGTTTGGATATATGTAACACAGTATGTACACTTTGCATTCAATATGCTTGTAATGCATTTTGAAATACATTTTGTATCCCAAAACTTATCAAATGCGTCCTATTCAATATCAGATAGATATTATATTCTCGTATGCACAGGTTTCACTCTACTATTTGTATTTTTTTTTTTTTGGGAAGAATAACCTGTTTGTGTATGTAATACATTTCCTCTCTACCATTCTTTGCAATTTTTTTATTTTTTTTTTGTAAAAAATAACTTGTACATGTATGTAATACATTTTGGAAGAGGATGAAGTTTGAATCCCCAAGAATTACATATTCTGAATTCAGGTTACATTAAACACGATTTTAGTTTAACAACATGCAAGTGTATATCAAACATTTATGGGTTCAATTATATTAATATATATCTCATATATATACATATATATATATATATATAATATGTTCACATAGTTCCCTTAAATTTATGACAATTACGTACAGTAACCTTAGGTTGAAAATTACACTTATTTCCTTTCATGGTGTAAAATGACAAGAATAACTTCATGAAGTAAGGAATTTAACTTTTCTTTTCAAATAGAAGTTCAAAAATGGTCAAAAAAGAAAACCAAAAAAGAACAAGAACAGGACAACTTGATCATAAGTCCCTTCAATCGTATCCTATCATCCACTCCACCAACTCTACAACAATCATTCTCACAATGCCCTCTCTCGTTTATTATTGCCTGATCGAATGCTAAGTTCAAGTTGCTAAACTATAAAAGATTATGTAATCAGATGCCAAACTACATGGTGCTAAAAAGTAATTACCAAATTTCTATTGATATTTCACAAGGATGTGGAATAATTTAAGGATTTAGATATCGATAACAATCTAGAAAAGCACTTGCAATACACATTTTGTCAATATTTTATAGTTTCGTACTGACCTTTGGTTTATTTGTCTGCCTCCGGAAAAATTCATATAGTGCTGAAAATAAAAAGCAAAGCTTGCAGCTTTTCTTTGGTTTGATTACTAAATAGCAACTCTTTTTCATTTTTTTTTTTTTTGCTGAATTAGTGAATGGTAACTCACCAAAGTTTATGGTTGAAAAAGTTGTCCTCAATTAACAGGCTAATGTTTTATGCAGTTGCGTGTCCATTTTGAAAGCAAATGACCAGAAAATATTTTTGTAAGTTGTATATGCAGAAATTTGCTAATGTTATCCTTTCATCTCACTGATCTTTTCATGTGGGAAGAAGGGGTTATTAGCAGACGCTGTCCTCAATTAATAGAGTAATTGGCATAAATCATTGAAAACATTTTTGTAAATTGTATATGCGAATTCGATAATGTTGTCTTATCATCACTATCAGTTTCTTGAGGAAATAAGGGGTTCATTGCTAATGCTAATACTATAATGAGATAGAAACGAAAAATACTATACCCCATGGACATTTCTAATATTCGTGTCTACACTTATATTGTGTTCAACATTCAATTTTTGTTACGTACATTATCTCGAACAAATGAAAAGATAAATTATTGAATCCCAACCTTAGCCTTCAACGTTGAAACAAGGCATCAACAACCCTCCTTATAATTCTTTTTACTTTTTTGTTCAATATCAATTTTCTGATTATTAATTCCAACTATTACAATCCATCGTCATGAACAGTGCAAGTGGGATGTAGTTTTTGGTTTCATAATGATGGTGGTTTATTTGTCCCTTTCTAAAAAAATTAACATATTACGCATATTAGTTTTCAATTAGGGTATCATTATGTTACTCTTTCAACAAGTTGAAAAGAAAAAAATAACCTGCCTCTTTTCTTTCTTTGACTGGCAAATGACTATTTCACTAGAGGTTTTTTACCAAAAAAAAAAAAAAAATGGTATTCTATTAATAAAGAAAAGTTGTTGGTGGTTCTGAGTCTATTTTGTAGGCGGAAATCATTAGAAAATATTTTTGTCGATTGTTTATGCAGAGTTTGCTGATATTGTCTCATCATCCCACTAATCTTTTCAATAAAAAATGGGTTAATTACTAATATCATATTGAGGTAGAGAAGAAAACATGCTACAATTTACAATGTTAATATCTACGCTTGTATATTATGCGTGCATGGCCGGCAAGCGAAACCAATGAATACTGAAAGCAGATTAAATTTTCAAGTGTGTAAACAATTAGAAGAGCAATTTCCAAAAAAAAAAAAAAAAACAATTAGAAGAGCCGACAACCGAAGGCATGATCTCAGCTTTCCACATCAAAGAAAGGCATCAACGACGTTTGCGCATTTCTTTCGTATTATGGTTTTATTTTTTTGATAGTGTTTTTTAAAACCATGTTTTTTAAAAATTTCATACACATTTGTCAACCATTTTTTTGTTTCACATACACATTTACCCAAAAAAAATTTTAAAATAGCCACAGTAATAGTTTTTAAAAAATACCTTAAAAAATCCATCCAGACACATAATCTCCCTAGTTTTTCAATTACCACTTTCTAAATTTTCATTGTATTTACTCCTTTTCTTTTTTCCTCTTTTTTAAGCAATAACGCCAAGGGTTAATTACACTTAGGCTGGCTATGCTAAAAAGTCCAGTACACTCCCTGAATTTTAGAAACATATGCTTTGCTACCTCAAATTAATGGTGTTCGTACTTTCACATGGAAAGAAACATATAATTAATGCATCAAAAAAACCTTCATATTTGTTGAGACTACAGAAATTTTTTCCTATGTAAATAATGGTTTGTTTTTAAACCAAATTTCTATTCCTCTCTATTAATTTATAAGCTAATGCTCAAGACACTTATTAGAATAATTATGCGCTTACTGTGAATTATCCTATACTTGAATATCATGCATGAATAATATGTATTCTTTATTATATTTTTCTTGTACTTTACAGAGTACGTTAAACATTTGAAAATATTTTCCTCGAAAGGTAGGTAAAGAAACATGAATGTAAGAATGAAAGGAAAATTTAAACTTGAAGTGTAAACAATAATACAAATATTATACGAGATAAAATTTGTCTGTTATGATCTAGAATATTGTGATAAGCATTACATATAATATGTGATTGACATAAATTATGAACTTACAGGCGATGACAACAAAACAAGAATATACTATTTGTAAATAGCTAAAATACATGCCACGTGACTACAAATAATTAAAAATATGCATAATTGCAAAATCATTTTCCCTTTTAAGTTTGTAACATGAAAGTGTTTATTAATAACATCAAAATAATTGAAAAATAAGAGTATAATATATTTAACATATATGTTGACCAGTAGAATATTTTATATTATGTTTGATGGTTTAGATGAGCTACAGTTTTTTTTTTTTTAGTTTTTTTTTAAACAAGCATACATAAATTTTTGCATAATTCATGAATCCACCAAATACTGTTATATAATTGCATATTTTGTTTGTATATAATTGCAATTGCATACTGTTATAATATGCATTATTGCTTTTATATTATTTCTAACTGTTACTTCTTGCCATTGTTCCTACCCTCCCTTTTTTATATTTTGTGTCTGAGATGCGGGATAAATTTCAATAAGGTGTTACGTAGTTGTCTAATTAATTCATAAAAAATTTGTAATTGCCTGATTAATCTATAAAGATAATAAAACCTGAGTACATATAATGAATTTAGTGTTCATTAGGTTTATAGGATGACATAGGATTGGACTACTAATTCTATGTTATCCCATTTTTACTTGCCTTTTATGTGTTGGATTAGCAATTTTATTTAACTTAAATAATCCCTTTCACATGAGACAGAATAATCCCATGGAAGTGGTATTAGTTACCTCCTTAATGACTCTTAGATGGAATGATAAAATGTTAGACAAATTTGAGTCTACCACCGTCGTATGGACTATGCACCATAACCATCACCACCATGCACTGCCGCTACCATTCCACCACCATTACCAAATTGCACCACCACTCCACCATCATCATCCACCACAACTATCGAATATGACTTCCGCAACCACCATGCATCACTACATCCATTGAGCACTACTAAGACTACCACCACCACCACTAACACTACCACCACCATCATCGTCACTATGCAACATAAATATCTAATACCTTGTACCACTATCACCACCAACCACCATGCACCACTAACACAACCATTGAGCACAATCACTACCACTACTATATAGCACTATCAGCACCATCGTACAACAACACCATCTACCACCAAGCACTACTACCATCAAATACACACCACTTCCATTACCATTCAACACTAATACTACCATTATGCACTACCACCATCGAGCATCACTACTAACACTACTATGTAACACAACTAACGTCACTATTATAGAACACCACTATCAACTACGGTGTACCACCACAATAACTCATGTGCCACTACCATTACTAAAATAAAAATAATATTATACTTAAGGTATTCTGGTTAGTAAATTGATTTGATTCCCAATTAAACACACAATAAGCCTATTTCTTAAAATATCCTATCAAATTTAGTATCAACCAAATATTGAACAACTAGAATTATTCATTCGATGATAACTCTTCTTAGAATTTATAGGTTGCGGATGAGTTATCCATCTCATCTAGCTCATAGACCAAATGGACTCTTACAGGATAGGACAGGACAAGTGATTGGTCCAAGAAATTAATACTGAAAATAAAGCATGCTATAGATCAATAATTGAAAAAATAGCCACATGTATACATAGAAAATTAAAGAGTAAACATTTGGTTTTTATTCATGTACATGTCTTTGTTAATGGATATACATTTTCATTATCTCAGTGTGCACATGAATATTAGCATGCGTACTTAATTGATAACAACTGGTTACGCTGACCTGCGAAATTAGCTTCCATTGGTTTACACATCTTAACTTATGTGTGCAAAATAAAATAAGTAACATGTACATTAGTCATTTACATCTTACTAATGCTTATACAATAACATCAGTAGTAACATTTTCCTTTAGTCAGTTACTAATTGCGATTTGTTTATGAACAAAAACAAAATGTAAACTTCATACTTTTTTAAGTATAGATACGATTTTTTCTTAACTAGTAGTCTATTACATAATCAACCTTCACAATTAATTTCTTTAATCGTTAGTCCTGTAACCAAAAAGTAATGTATTATTCTACGTAACCCAAACCCTAAGCCAAAAAATAATGTTAGGTTTAAGGCAATGATTTATAAAGTCACCTTGTGATGCATACATTTCTTTTTCTATATACATTTTGTTAGGTAAAATGCTAAAAACTGCTGTTCTTTGAACATGTAAATGTTAAGTAAAAAATAAATAAATAAATAAATGCATCATAGGGTAGAGTGTGTAATCATTGTTTTGAAAATTATTTTGCTGTAAAAGTCGTCATACATGTTGAATAACAGTATTTATATAAATTTGTTGCTCTTTTATATATTTTGTAAGCAATTTGTTCACATAATCATTAATTGTTTGTAACCATAATCTTATGTTCCACATGCGATTTGAATCCTCGAAATTCACTTCCTTATATTTAAATCTCCATTCAATTATATCCACTTTAACAAAATATATGACAACTATTCAAGCTCTATGAGTACATCAACACAATTAGAGATCGATATTTTAAGATTTCATCTGTATGTATTATTTATATTGTGCAAAATAGTACAATATCTACCAAAATAAACCTGCATGATCAATCACTAACCTGCTGTTAGCTTAACTTGAATTTTCGCATTATGCTTATACTAACAATTAAGCAATCAACTTTCCATAGGTAGGAATCTAGGGAGTCATCCAATATCAAAGGAGAACAATATCCCTTCTTATTTTATTTGGTTATCTTTTGTTTTTCGAGTACTTTAAGTTAGAATATTAACTTTTTGTTAGTTGTTCACTTTTTGTGTTTTTTAATCATCCTTTTACACAAAAATAGTATGTGTACCAACTAGATAGTACTAATAATAGTAATAAACTATGGACTTTTATCATTCTCCCGTAAAATTTTGAGATCTGTTTCTTAGTTTCTTATTTTTTGATCAACCTCACATTTAGACTTCTTATTACAATTACTACTTCTCTAACCTAAGTTCTATGTCATTTACGCAAACATTGCTCCAATAAATGTCGGCAGACCAACCAGAAATGCACAAGTAGTATTAAACACGATGCAGATGGCTAAATGGAATGAGGTAGAAAACTTTTTTAGTTGTATCTTCTTAACAATGAATGGTATACTTCGTATTTCAGAAAACGAACATGGAATTCTAATGAATTCTAATAGAATTAAATTGTTAAGGAAGAAAACGGAGGGTGGTTAAAATCAATTGATGACATTAATTCTGATCGACTGGAAAATGACATTGAAATATTGAAACCTCTGACTGCAATTACTTGCAAAATCAAGTTGCGACATCGGAACATATATTACTCGATAAATTTTATGCGTGTTTTATTTTTTTATTTTTTTTGTTGGGGGGGGGGGGGGTTGTGGTTGTTAGTGAATTAATGCACAAAATCAAATAAATTCACATAAACAAATAACAGTCAAGTGGTGTTTAACCTCATTTAACATAGCCACTAAACAATAAAGTTACGCTAGTTGTGAAAAACACTTAATATAGTTTTTTTTTTCATTTTTTTTGTGCGTAAAAACCTACCTTGTATACTTAAAAGGAGAACAAAACTTTGCTTGCATTCGATAGCTTTAGTGCAAGAACACAACTTTGACGCCAACGATCGGAGATTTCTTTAGTTTGGTATGCTTCTAAAGGCATTTTCAACGCTGGACGTCCTAAGACGTGGTTTTTGAACCATGCCTTAGCATGCTTGGATCTTCCGCGGATCAGTTTTACTTCTTCCAAAATAAAATAAAATAAAAAGCGGTCCGAAAAATGCAATTCTGACGCCAGCTATCAAAGACTGTTTAGTTTGAACGCTGCTAAGCTGCTGTTTCATACCACGCTTTTCAATGCTGTACCTTTAAAGGCGTGAGATTGTAACCACGCTTTTTAGGATGCCACGATCTCACATGGGTCAATTTTACCCCGGAAAAGAATTTCCTGGTGGAAAACGGGATTTTTGAGATTTTGATGGCCAATAATGGATCAAAACCCACTTGTACGGTACAGATACCAATTGATGTGGAGCATCGAAGAACCAAATCTAACAATAAAATTATAGTGTTTCTCACAAATGAATTTGAAAGACAACTTTTATTCAATTCATCAATAGTACAATGGTGTCTTACAGGTGAAGTTCAAACATGCCCAAGAAAAAGTTAAAAAGAAGGACAAATTAACAATCAAACCAAAGCTAATGTAAACACGCCCAACAAATCATGAATTTGGCAATTTTTAACACCTCCTATAGAATTATGTATACATAGCAAATATAGAATTATATTTGTAACAAGTTAAGAAAACAATTTTTTATTAATGACAAATATAGAAAAGTTAAAGTGCCCTATAGATCATCATATAAGTATAAATTATTAGCAGACCTTGTATTATTTTTATTATGAATACATAGCAAATATAGAATTATATTTGTAACAAGTTAAGAAAACAATTTTTTATTAATGACAAGAGCTTTATATATATAATGCGTAAAGGATTATTGCTAATAGTTTTCATAAAAATAGGAAGAAGTTTAACCTAGTTTTATATGTGTAGTATCACTCTCACAATCAAAAAATGATCGTTTACTCCGATATTATGTCTATTTAGTCTTTTCTCAATCCCCACCCTCTAAATTGATTCCAATTTTATTTTTGAGATTGTATTTTCAATTTTATTGTAATCAACTTCACGGGTAATTTGGATATTTACATATTCTCAGCCAAACGCTGATAAAAGTGAGAAATTCTACTTTATCTCACATGGGAATAACTGTCTATTCTGCAGGAGTCAAGCAGATTTAATGCCAAAAAATAGCATAAACAATTAGGGATAGGCCTTATAATTTTTTACCCCAGTTCTAGCCAGACTGAGAATTTAAAACAAGTAAACAAAAGAAAAAAAAGTAAACATGATTTAGAACACAAAAAAAGTAAAATAAGGGCATGTATCAAGCAATTATACTACCCAAATTCTTTCAAATACAAACTCGAAGACAACTTTTTAAAGTCAATAGAAATAATTTATCCATGCCAAATTGACTCTTAAATTCTCAATCATAACATTTTTTACCATAAACTTTAAACAGAATTATCAGTCCAAAACTTTAAACTATTTATAATAATCTTATTGAAAATAATTTACATTTTCAAGATAAGATTATTAATTTACAAGTGCTTATTTTTATTTTAATTAATATTACCCAAAAAAGGCAATCGATTAGTATAGTGTTTTTAGTGTGGCAATATAAAACTTATTCTTGTATATGTAACCATTTATTTTCTATCTATGTTATTGTTTGACTAAAATAATATTTTTAAAGGGAATTCTAAAGTATAAAAACATATTTTATCAAAATGTTTGTACAGAAAAAAATAGGATAAATTACTATTCACCCCCTGTGGTATCGCCTTTGACCACATAATCCCTCTATGGTTTCAATATGACAACATAACCCCTTGTAATTTTATAAAAAGTGAAAAATAGAATATTCCTCACTAGGCATATTTAATCCAATTACTGTTACGGAATATTTTATACCGGCAAAAGGAAATTTAGAATATTCCGTAAATATTCCGTGACAGTGCAAGAGTTCCGTCATTTTTTCACTTCTTATAAAACCACATGAGGGTTATGTAGTTATATTAAAACTATAAGGGGTTATGTGATCAAAGAGTATAGCGCGGGGATGAATAGTAATTTACCAAAAAAAAAAAAAAAAGAATCAGCGTGTTCTCAAGTCGATGCGTAGGATCCAAGCCTCCACATTGAAACAAGACATCAACGACTCTGACGCGTTTCTTCTTTCATTATAGACTTTTAGTTTTTTTTATTCAATTCCCATTTTCCAAGCTTTATTCCCCACTACCCCACTTCATAGTTTTTAGCAATTCCGGTGGATTGTATATATTTTTTAGTTTGGTAGTGATCGCGGTTTATTGGCCCCTTTCGGAACAGATTGACATGATTTTACATTGTGTTCAATTAATGCATCGCTCTCTTAATCTTTCAACATATTGATAGGGAAAAAAGAAGCATGTATCTTTTTCTTTTTAATTCATGAATTTTGACTTCAGTAAAGTGTACTCTAGAAAAAATAATCCTATATTAATAGAATAAAGTTTGTGGTGGTTGTGATTCCATTTTTTGATGGGGTAAATCAATAGAAAACATTTTCTTAAATTATCAACATGGATTTTGTTAATATTAACTTATCATCCTACTAATTTTTTCATTTAGAAAAAGGATTGATTACTAATGCGACAGTGAGACAGAGAACACTATAAGCTAATATTTTAGTATGCACATCATCTCAAATAACTCGAAGAGTCAATTACGAAGTTCTAACTCATAATTATATTTTTCTAGATATTTACTCAATTCCCATTTTCTAAATTTTAATGCTACCTACTCCAACGTTGGTTGCAGCAATTCAAGTGGGTAATATTTTATAATTTTTCATAGTGGTAAGATTAACTACGTTTTTTTTTTTTGGTAAATATATGATTAACTACGTTAATACTTAATAAATGTATTACTTTCTCAATCTATTAACATCTTGAAAAGAGAAAAAGAAGTGCCTGCAATTTTTCTTTCTTTTGACTGGTAAATGGTTTACGTCACCGAAGTGCATACTAGAAAATAAAATGGTCCTCTATTAATACATTAATGTTTTTGATTGTTCCTGATGTCAGATATCACCCAAAAAAATATTTTTGTAGATTGTCCACGCCGTATATATTGATGTCATCCCGGTTATCCCATATCTTTTCATTTGGAAAGACGATATCAATCCTAAAATATATTAGGGTGAGGCAGAAAAAGTTGTATTCTATGTTATTGACAAATGAGTACTAATTTCGAATGCTTAAAGCAATTTAGTTATTGATGAGATTATGGAAATTTATGGACTCGATGGTTAAGCTCATGTTACTATAAAATTAGTCATCATGGTAGCATTTGATTAGAATTGTAATAATTTCATAAATTCAGCATTTTAATTTACGTATATTAGTTTTATAATTTACAAAAGAAAAAGGAAAAAAAAAACGAGTAAACAAACATTAATACACTTTGTCGCAATACTCTTCCTAGAAATTGCGAAGAAATTGATAATGGAATGTCAAAGACATAGAAAATCTACATAAAAAAGAAAGTAAAAGCATAAGCAATTAATTAATAGTGAAAATTCAAATCAATTACCTCAATCTTATGTCTAATTATTCTTATCTGTTTAGAATTCACAATTTATGCAGGTATACTTCTTATAATTAATTTTTTTCCCAAAAACTAAAAGTGTTCTATAGATAATTTTATAAGTACAAGTTATTAGCAAGCTTTGTACATTTTCAATATGAATACATAGCAAATATAAAATTATGTTGTTTGTAATAAGTTACCAGAATAAATATTTATTAATTAGAAGAACTTTAGATATATAATATGTAAAGGGTTATTCCTAATAATTTTCATAAAGCTAGGAAGAAGTTTAACCTAATTATGTCCCTGTATATCATTCTCACAACCAAAATACGTCCAGGTCATTTTTTTTTGTCCAAAAAATTAATAATCAACTCTACCAACAAAGTTTTAAAATTAATTTCTTCTTTGCATCATTTTTCAACGTTTATTCGCGCGCGCGCGTGTGTTATTCTCTAATGATGATATAATCATATTATATTAAAAAGTACTTACTTGATGCTTGTAATATATGAATCCAAATAGAGTCTTGCATTTAGACTAAATAATCAAGAATCCAATATATAAAAAAGTACCATTATTTGTTCCCTCTTGTTTTGGATATACATTGATACCTTTTTCTTTTTTCTTTTTTTTCTAAAAACTACTTTGTATATTGAAAAAATGCTTTTCAAAAGTAGCATTAGAAATTTTTTTGTTGAAGATTTAAAAACAAAATTAGCATAATGAAAAGTATATTGAAAATTATTTCAGATTCTCATTTTTTTTTTTTTAGAATCTAGTGTAAGTCAATAAAGCCAAAAAATTACTTTTCTAAAGGGAATCTGATTTTGCCAAAGTTTGCACTTGTCATTACAATTTAATCCCTAAAGTCTTCCCTTATTTTTTTTTATATTTTTGATCCACCCATAGGACAAAATAATATTATTTAAATCTCAAAAGGAAGGGACAAATACCATCTTTTTTATTATTATGTTATGTTTAACAGAAAATTTAAGAGTATCACTTTACACGAAAACACAAGGGGGTGAATTAAACATTTTTTAAACCATAAAACTACAAAATCGAATGCTAAACTACAAGGTGGTGAAAAGTAATTACATAATTTTTATTGATATTTCACAACGAATGTGAAATGGTTTTAGGATTTAGAGATTGATAATAATAATCTAGAAAAAAACCCGCAACAACTCCACTGGGACACCGTGTTGATATATGGTCCCTGCATTGTCAACTACTTTAATCAAATGCAGAATATTTTTTTAAGCAATGGATTATCCACTACTTCTCCGTAGATTGGTTATAAGAAATTCAAGTGGATAATTTTTTATGGCTTCGTACTGGCCCTGGTTTATTTGTCTCCATCCGGAAAAATTCACATATGCTCTAAAGAAAAAAACAAGCCTGCAACTTGCCTTTCTTTATTTTAGTAAATGGTTACTTTTTTTTTTTTCTTTGGCTGGATTAGTAAATGGTAACTTCATTGAAGTTTATACCAGAAAAAGTTGTCCTCAATTAATTGATTGATGTTTTATGCAGTTGTGAGTCCATTTTGATGGCGTCAATCACCTGAAAGCATTTTTGTAAATTGCATATGCGGGATTTGCTAATGTTATCTTACCATCTCACTAGTTTTTTCATTTGGAAAGAAGGGGTTTCATTTAGAAACGGAAATTACTATGTGCTATGAACATTTATAATATTCATGTCTACACTTATTTTGAGCTCTATATTCAATTTTTTAAGGGCGAATTACTATTTACCCCTGTGGTATTACTTTTGACTATATAACCCCCTATGGTTTTAATATGACCACATAAGCACCTGTGGTTTTATGAAAAGTGAAAAATGGACAGAACCCTTGCATCGTCACGGAATATTCGCAAAACATTCTAAATTTCCTTCTGTCGATGCGAAATATTCCGTAAGGATAAGTGGATTAAATATACTAGTGAGGAATATTCCGTCTATTTTTCACTTTTCTTCAAACCACAGGGGAATTATGTAATTATATTGAAACCATAAAAAAATTATATGGTCAAATACGATACTATAAGGGAGTAAATAGTAAATTACCCGTTTATTAATACATACTTTATCTCGAACAAATAAAGGGTCAATTATTGAATCCTGACCTCACCCTCCACATTGAAACAAAGCATCAACACCTCCTTCATGATTTTTTTTTTTTTTTACTTTTTTATTCAATACCAATTTTCTGAATATTAATTCCAACTACTACAATCCATCGCTATTAACAAATCAACTGGGCCATATTCTATGGTTTCATATAGATCGTGGTCTATTTGTACCTTTCTGAAGAAATTGACATATTAGCTACGTAGTATTTAATTAATGTATTTCTTTCTTACTTTTTCTTTCATATTAAAAGAAACAAATAATCTGCATTTTTTCTTTGAATGGTAGACGACTATTTCCCAGGAGTTCTTTGAGGTTAAAAAATGGCATTCTATTAATAGAGTAAAGTTCTCGGTGGTAACGAGTCCATTTTGTTGGCGGAAATCATTAGAAAATGTAGATCACTTATGCAGAGTTCGCTGATGCTGTATCATCATCGTACGCATCTTTTCAATAAAAAAAAGGGTTGATCACTAATATTTTATTGAAGTAGAGAAGAAAATCACCACACGCTAGACAATTACAATGTTAATATCTATGCTTGTATTATTAATCTGCCCTGGCCGGCAAGCGAGACCCCTTATTAAATTCTTAAGTATGCAAACAACCGGAAGAGCCAAGGACTCAGGGCAGGCTGATCTCATCCTTCCACATTCGAAAAAGACATCAACGGCTCTTGTGCATTTCTCCCTTATCATATCTTCTTACTTTCTTTATTCAATTACAACTTTCTAAATTTTCATTCCAATTACTCCCTTTCTGTTTTCCTTTTTCTTGAGCAATAATGCCAAGGGTTAATTACATTTAACCTCGCTAAACTTCGAGTCTAATACACTTCCCTGAATTTTAGAAATAAACATTTTGCGCCTCAATTCAAACGAAAAGAAACATATAAATGATTTATGCAATTTTTTCCTATGCTTATAATGATTAGTTTTCAAACCAAATTTTTATTCCTCTCCATTAATGTTCGAGGTGATGCACAATTCTCTTGTTACAATAATTATTTCTTCATTATGAATTATCCTATACTTGAATATCATGCATGAATAATATATATTCTTTTTTTGCTTTTGTACTTGAATACTTAAGTTTTATTAAGTACTTTAAACATCTGAAAACATTTTCCTAAAAGCCAGGTAAGAAAACATGAATGTAAGAATGACCATATGGAACACTTAAGGGGCGTTTAGTTCGCACTTGGAAATCGGAATTGGAATCATTACTCATGGGTTTGGAATGAAACCCGCAGTTTCAATACATGTATTTGGTTCAATACCTTGAATGGGTATCATTATTATAATTATTGTTTGGTTTAGTATCTGGAATGGGTATCATTACTATATATATTTGTATATGTGTGTATATATATAAATATATATATTCGCATATGTATGTGTACGTATGCATATGAACGTGTACAGATCTACATAGGTATTTGTATATGTGCGTGTATATATGTAAATATATATCAATATAAATAAATAAATATATAAATATATAAAAATATATTAATAAATATACACACAGATATATAAATGTATATGTATGCATGGATATGTACATGTACAGATATACGTAGGTATATGCATATGTATATGTACATGTGTGTGTATTATAAGTAAATAAATGAATAAATACATAAATAATATATACAATTTTATATAAATAAATAAAAATATATAAATAAGTAAATAAATATATATGTATATGTATGTATGCATATGTATGTGTACATATCTACGTAGGTATATGTATATGTGCATGTGTGTATATAAATAAATATATAAATAAGTAAATAAATAAATATAAATACATTTATAAATAAATATATATATGTATGTATGTATATGTACGTCTACATATATACGTAGGTGTATGTATATATATGTGTGTATATATAAATAAATATATAAATAAATAAATAAGTAAATAAATAAATATAAATATATTTATAAATAAATATATGTATGTATGTATGTATGTATGTATGTATATGTATGTATGCATATGTACATGTACATAACTGCGTAGGTATATGTATGTGTGTGTGTGTATAAACAAATATAAATAAATAAATATAAATAAGTAAATAAATAAATATAAATATATTTATAAATATATAGATATATATATGTATGTATTTATGTACGTATGTATGTATATGTATATGCATATGTACGTGTACATATATACGTAGGTATATGTATATGTATATGTGTGTGTATATAGAAATAAATATATATATGTATGTGTGTGTACATATATATGTAGGTATATATATGTATATGTGTGTGTATATAGAAATAAATATATGTGTGTGTGTATGTATATGTATATGTATGTATATGTATACGTATATGCATTTATGTGTGTGTATGTATGTGTGTGTGTGTGTGTGTGAATTTGGGAATGAAATTTGGGTTTTGGCAAAACCCAAATTTTTGGAATTCATTCCCAAATCGCAAATCCTATTCTCTTAATCCAAACTTTCAATATGGGTTTCAATCTTATTCCCAACTCCAAACTCCTTTTACCAAACGCCCCCTTACACATTCTCATGCAGATGACCATGCGAAATTTTATAATGTTTCTTCCATGGAAAATGATGTATTTGAGTTTCCTTTTCCGAATGTCAAGACCAAAAGAATTTGAAGTATTCAATTATACTTTGGAATGCGTATCGGTACACACATACTCGCATTCATGCATCGCTGAACAGAAACTTCAAGTAAAATATGAATCTCTCTTTACCACCAGCAACTTTCTCTTGTTGTCAATATATGAATTATCAGAGACTGTGGCAATCAAAATTATGCGAAATCAGCAGCTGTAAAGAGTAAGCTTATTACCTAAATGAATTCTCTTAGTCACCAATAGGCAAAGAAACGGAAATGCGGTATTTAAACAACCGAACTCCACCATTGAATGGAGCACAATCACTAAAGCCAAGGTATGGAGGAACATTTAAGGCACAAAAATTTAATCCACCGAACATTTCTCGTAGCGTAATTCCGGCCCAGTATCTGTGGTTTCTCTTTCTTGTTTAGTATCTATTTAATGATCTCCCCTTTGGAATTCTGAAGCCATGAAAGGACCCCATAGTTTTTGGACGCTGCCCAGACCCAACTTGGTTAAAAAAGACCTCACTCGGGACAGCAAGAGCAAGTTTCTAATTGGAAGGGGTCCAAATGAATCATAGAAACCAACAATATGAATGAATAGAGGGTAGTTGCGTTAGAGCATTACGTCTCTACTTTAAAAAAGTCGGAGGTTCGAATTTTACTAACTACCAATTCCCCTTCTCTCATTGTAATAGTGCAGATTTGATCCAAAAAAAAAAAAAAGAAAATAGAAACCAGCAATCAATGTTCCATGACAGCCATGACTTCTTTTTTTCCCCTTTTTTTCTTTTTTTTAACTTGTCTTTCAGGAATCTTTATCTATTTATGTATAACTATATTTAATATGAAGTCTTCACATCCTTAATGTAATGGAAACGTAAGGAAGAGTAAAGAGACAAGTGCAACAGATTTTCCACCATCAGGATTTTTTTTTTTTCCTTCTACCATCAGACGACACATGAGCAATGAAGGTTTACTATTCAACCATTTGTCCACAGTTGCTGAAAGCTCATTCTATGATCATATGATACGTGAACAAGGAAAGGAACAATATATGGCTAATATTGTTAAACTTAAATGAAAAAGTAAATTAAAGCTGTAGAATTACTTGTTCTAAAACCAAAAGGTGAAAAAAATAAAAGCTATCACCCAGGGAAGAAATTTTTTATGCACCATGTTAAATAACAATCATTGCATATTTAATCTATGGTTTATTTGAATTTTTTATGCACCATGTTAAATAACAATCATTGCATATTTAATCTATGGTTTATTTGGTAGTTTTCCGTTATATTAATCCATTCAAAATTTAAAGGAACAAAAATGAAAAGAACGGTCATGCTCTTCAATTAATACAACAAAACAAATTCCTTCAACTATAATATTTTATATTTAACAAGTAAATATAAAATGATGTCATGCTCTTCAATTAATACAACAAAACAAATTCCTTCAACTATAATATTTTATATTTAACAAGTAAATATAAAAATGATGTTGCTGTAATGTAATATAGATTAAAAAATTAATACGAATATTAATATTAACTAAATTGCCAAACATGATAAAAAATGGAAATTGCACTCATTATAATTTTTGGCTATATCAAATTTTTTGTCAAAAGTTAACTAAAATTGCTGAACATTAATCTATAACAATTTTTTTGGCTCTTTCTGCCACCTCTTATATTCATTTCACAGTTCGTATTATTAAGAAACTAATTGATGGCCGCATTCCTTTGGAGTTAATCTTGATGGTTGATGTAATTTTATTTTTCTTGACAAAAATTTGTTATTTAATTTTTATTAATTGAAGTTATTGAGGTCATTGTGCTATTTATATTATTGCCTATATACTACACTTGTTGATACTTTGTTTCATAATCTACAAAGTGGGTTCAACTCCTTCCGCCACCCACAAACATATGTTGTCCCAAACAGAACCTAGACATCTCGGTTCATCACAATTTTGGCCGGCCACCATTGCATCATCATTTTTTTTTTGGTATTTTTCCCTTGTTCAATCAAATAAATTTATTGATCTTCCTCCTTAAAAGTTCACGTTCTTAAGTCAACGGTCAGATTTTTTGTTCTGTTGAAATTTTTGTGTAATTTAAGCATGTATATAATTCTAATAATTTATTTATTTTAGTACATTAGTCTTTTATTAATTGATATTCCAATGTTTCAAAAAATCTCATGTGACAATCAGATTCGAAAAATTGAATAAAAAAAAAAGATGAAAAGTGTTACCTCACAATATTTTGGTACTTTGGCTTTGATGGTTGTTTTGAGATTCTAACTTTGATTGCTGCTTTGTAGTTCTCCAGCTTCAATATTTTAAGGGAGAATTCCATTGTAGTGAAGATGATTTTTGATGTGTGTTAAAGTTCTGAATATGTATTTATAGATGCATGTTGTTTCCTTAAGGCATTAATTTTATATTTAGGAAATTTCTAAATTTATTTGTTTTAGGACCGTTAACGTTTATTTTTATAATGATAAAAAGAATTTGGGTATTCAGTTTTTGTGCAATTTTTTTTTAGGGTCTTGAATTATATACTTCGGAAATTGTATTATTGTAGTAATTCTTTGACAATCTTAAGTTTGATTTTAGAAATTGCAAAAGTTGTGGAGATTGCGTAAATTTTATGGTTTCTATTCCATTATAAATATGTCAAAGTTCGTTTCCTATTTATTTGGGACACCTAAAAAAGGCATATTTATGCTTTTTTTTTATTGGATATGTCATTTTCTTTTTATCTCTCTGTGGTTCTACTTTGTAGCGAACATAAAGCAAGAAAGTGCACTACTAACTCTTTAGAGACTAATTTGGTTAGATTATTAGCGGGGGATTGTTACTGGCTATGCGCTGCTTTCTCATCCCACAACCCAAGTGAGGAACCAACAGTTCTTATATGTGATAACAAAAGAGAAAACAGACCAACCTTGGATGATATACAGTCAGCCCATGCTAGGATGCCGCACGTCTAAAAACTAATCATGCCAAGTTTGGGCCAAGTCCAACAGAAAATAGTGGGCAGCGACCCAACAAGCAGTCTAACAACAGTCCTAGTTATGGAATAAAAGCTGGGTTGTGCTGGTGCTGATTGGCACTACCTAGCTGTGGAATGCCGTTTACTGGCTCATAAGGTTGTGCCGTAAGCCACAAAAGCTTCCGTTCTACGTCACTAGATAAAATTTTGGCAGACTTTTGTTGCGAGAAGAAACAGTAATTCATTCATTACCTAAAGAAAAAAAAGGAAACGCAGATCAACCGACTCCAACCTTTCTTTATTCGGTCTAATAAAGCAATGTTAACCAAGTCATGTTTTAATAGATTCATACTAAAATATATACAAAATTTATAGTTAAAAAAAAGGACCGATATATCTATATGAAAATTGAGTCAAAACTCACTTGTACTGATACCAATTGATGTAAAACATCCAAGAAGCAAAATGTACTGCTAAAACTATATGATGTCTTACAGCTGAATTTGATAGAACTTTTATACAATTTATCAACGGCACAATGGTGTTTTACAGATAAATTTCCAATTAGCCAAAAAAGAGAAAGTTGAAAAGATGGACATAACAACAATCAAACCAAAAAAGATGTAAACATGCCAAACTTGAGGAAAGTTGCCAAACTTGCTGACTGTATTCTGATGAGGTTGGTTCATTCTTCATCACTTGTTTCATCCTCCGTCTCCTCTTCACTTGGATCATCCTCCATAATCAGCACCTGGAGATCCTCAGTTCCCAAATTGTCCTTCTGATCTTCCTTTATCTGCATAATTAATTTCGCAACAGATCTCGGACAACGAATCACCTCAATCATTTGAAGAGTTGTACTATAACTTAAACAAGAAGGGACCGCTTTCAATTTATCGCAGTACTGCAGCACTAATTTCTCAAGACGGGGAAAATGATCGACATCATCAATTCCAGTCCATCTGCGAATCCGTTTAAGTTTCAATTCCAAGAATTTGAGGTTAGGGAATTCCCATTCCTCATTCATGTACCAAGTGCCTTCCTCAAAATGAATGTCATGTAATTTGAGTACCACAAGATTGGTTAGTTCTCCTCCTTTTGGAATTTTACACGAAAAGAATGTTGATAGAGTCAATTTCTTTAGATTGTTAGGAAAACGAAATTCAATACCGCACCCATGAGATCCATTTCCGTTCAGATGAAGTGATTCTAGTCGACTCAAGAAATCCATTACCACAATCCTATTGCTAACGCAATTAGATTCCCGTGGTTTTAAGAGTCGACATTTTAGTCTGCAGATGTTTGGCAACTTTCTCATTATCTTTTCCAGGTTTTGCCCAAAAGAAAGCTCTAGTGTGGAAAAGGTCTCTAAGTTGTGTAAAGCAGAGTAACTGTCAAGCTTGTCTATGGGCAAATCACAAAGACAAAAAGGGATATCTGACCACAGCATCCTTAATTTTGGCATATTCCAGATAGTGTCAGACAATAAAATTTTATTCTCAGGTTCATAACCATAAACAAAAAGAGTTTCTAAATTTGAGAGATTAGCTATTGCTGATGGGATGCAATTGAAAACACCCTCAATGTTCAAGTACCTCAACTCAACAAGCAATGTTATTTCAATTGGGAAAGTTAAACCAAGATCGATATTTTCCAAAACCAACACTTTAAGAAGTTTGAAAAAATGAAAAATGAATGAGATATTATAACTACAATAACTCATTTCACAAAAGATTAGAAGAGAACGTACACTTGGACAAGAGACTTTGGACTCCACAAAATCGTCTGCAGTGGAATGCCTGGACAACCGCTGTATATCACGTTGTCCAAGATAGGTCAAAAGCTCATCATGCCCCCTTAATGAAGATAGAAACTTTTCCTTTTTAGATTTTACCACATAAAACTCATACAACAAATCATGAATTCTGCAAGTTGTAACACCTCCCATAGATCTTGTTCTGGATATCATAACCAAGTTTCTGCTGATCAAATCATTCATGTAGCCCATGGCCACATCCTTAAGGCTCTTTTGCTCAGTTTTTTCAATAAATCCTTCTGCTATCCAAAAGCAAATCAAGTCCCTGACAGAAATCTCTTGGTCTTCTTGAAATAATCCAAAATAAAGAAGGTATGATTTTAGATTTTCAGGTAATTTTCTGAAACTCAACTCTAATATATGCATGCACTGATCATTATCAGAAAGAGCACTTGAACCTACCCTTTTGCAATCCCTTCCCAACTATTTTAATTAGAATTTGCAAGAATGCTAGCTACTATGACAACTGTGAGAGGCAACCCCCGACAAGCTTTTGCTATTTCCATCAAAACCAAAGGACAGCTTTTTATGCAATGCAACTTCTTCTGCAATAAATCTAGGCACTCCTTGTTCTCAAGTCGGCGAAGAGGGTGAGGCTCACGATCAGGATTAATTTTCTTCGCCACCTCAGAATCTCGACTTGTTGAGAGGATTCTACTTGAATTGGCATTATCTGGAAATAACCTTTCCAAGGCATTCCATGCCTCGATGTCCCAAACATCATCCAATATGATGATATACCTCTTCCTCAGCAAACATTTTCTTAACTTTTCTTCCAACTCTTGTTCACTCTTCTCTGAATATTGATGACCAGAAAAGGCAGAATCGACAGAATTCAAAATCTGAAGCAACAAATCCTTCTTTTTGTATAATTGAGAAACAACACACCACGCACTAGTATGAAAAAGCTCTCTAACTGAAGGATTATCATAAACACTTCTGGCCAAAGTCGTCTTTCCTAGTCCCGGCATACCCACAATTGAGATGATGTCCAATTTTTTTTATTCTCCTGTAAGATATTCAATTATTTTTTTTCCTCATCATGCAAAGTCACCATAATTTTGTCTATTGCTGGCGTACTACCCTGTGATGGCAAAGGATTGAAAGTGTTGGTAGCTTTTTGGGCTTCAAAATCAGAGTTAGAATAATTGCCAACAATCCTGAAGGTTTCCAGCCTAATAAGATTTATTTCTTCTATGATGGTTCTGAGGTCCAATGGAGAACAATTAGGAATATTTCTGACCACTAGGGATAGAATGACAGAATGTGTCTTGGATGCCACCTCCACAACACGTTTCCGAAGACTCTGGAGCTTTCCATCGTGCTTGCGATTATCTAGAACACTCTCCCAGAAAGATCTTAAGGATGCAAGATCTTCTTGGACTGTCTGAATTTGATCCTTTACAAAAGCAATCGAATCAAATTTGCTAGTCGACAATTCCTTTAGATTTTCTAGGAGAAAATCTATAAAGCCATGCTCATTGTTCTCGGAAAAAAAGAACGGTGATGTTTTGTAATACCCAACATAAGTGAGGGGCAGAAAGGTAATTTGGCAACAAAAAAAAAGGCTGTCTGTGAGATTTTTCCACAAGAAGCCAGCAGAAATTTCTGCAAAGCAAAAGAAAGAAGCAGCGAGAAAGAAAAGAAAAGAGAGAAGAAAGAAAAGGAAAGAGAGAAGAAGAAGAAGAAAGGGGAGAAAGAAAGAAGGAAGGTTCGGCCAGCAAGAGGAGAAGGAGAGAGAGAGATGAAGACAGAAGAGAAATAGAGAAGAAAAGGGAAAATTTGGATTAAGCTACATAAGGTAATTTTATGCTTGAATTTTGTTTATTAAATAAGTTATGATAAAGTATATGATATTTTTGGTGGAAATGATAGCATGCATGGAGTAGAAATTGAGTAGATGGAATTTTAGAGTTTAGGAAATTTTAAGAAATTTGGAGAAAAATGATTTTCTGGTATTATTTAGAGTTAATAGTTTTGTTATGGTGTTAATTACCAATTAGAAGCTGAAAGAGTTGATTTGGGAAATTAAAGTTGAGATTTGATTATAGTTTAAGCCATGTAAAATGGGTAAGTGATTGAGTTAAACATTGGGGTTAGATTAAAGTTAGAGTATTATTTTTCTAATGTATTTTTAGTTGTTAATTTTGATCGTTATGTTATATAATAGATTCAAGAGAGCATTTGGCGGAGGAAGCCGCCTAAGGGGGTGATCGAGTTCGAGATTTTTGGTACATAGCCTATTAGAGGTAAGTGTAATACATATTATGAATCACTAGTACTTTATATTGCTTGCAAAACATTTTGTGAGTATTTTAAAGTATGCAATATGTATAAATTGAAATTGACATACATATATGTTGTTAAATGGATGTATGTTGAGAAAATGCATACAAAGTGATTTAATTTATACATGAAAGTTTAAATGAGCTTGCAAAATATTTAACGGTGAATAATTTACGTTGAGTGTATAAGATAATACATTTGACGTTTTTTTTTCAAAGTATATTTTTATATATTGTTAAAGTTTTAATATTAAAGAATGAGAAAGTGAATGATTGTTTGTAATAATTATTTTGTCAAGTAAGATTGAAAGAAATTAGTTGTGAAAATGATTTGAAAGTAACTCTATGCAGAGCTAACTAAAATTAACAGGGTTATTGTTAGTTTGGGTGCACCCAGTATATGCCAGCTAGGGAATGTCCGCAGTGATTCCCTCCCTTCGCGGGATAGTATACCCTTCGGGGGATAGCCCTTCGGAGAACAGAAACAGATACCCTTCGGGGGATAGCCCTTCGGGGACAGAGTACCCTTCGCGGGATAGTTACCCTTCGGGGGATAGTAGGTTCTGCATAGTGGTGAGTTCGAAAAATAATTAAAGTTGTTTATGGAACCAAAAATGTGATTTTATTAATTGTTTTATGTCATATGTGATGACTATACAAATTTTATACAAAAAGTGGTGATTTTTAAAGAAATTGTTTACAATAGTTTATAATATGTATTATGCTTACTGAGTGTGAAAACTCACCCCTTAATATTTTTTTCAGTATTTTGTAGAAAGTGCAGGAGTTAGAACCAAGAAGAGAATCTCATAGTCATTTGAATTCAGAGGTATTACCCGGTTATTTTTGTCGTTCCGGGTATAGGATAGTATAAGTATTATTCTGCACTTGTGGCCATGTGATATAATATTTGGTGTTGTAAATATTATTTTTGGAATAGATGCTCCGTTGGTTGTAAATTTGAATCTTGGGATATTTATATAGAAATAGATGAAGTTCTTATGAGCATTTTTTTTTATGGTTAAAAATGGATGATTGATGACTTGTGAATGAGATGATATGATGTATTGTGAATGTATTGGAAATCCTTGGGTTGGCTGAAATTTTGTGCAGGTATTTTTAAATTTTTGGGAAAGGTCCAAATACATAGGAGATGCTGCTGAAATTTCAGAAGAATTTAGAGGAAAGTTAAGGCTTACGTGGTTTGGGGCAGTTTATTCTATCTCGAGCTACGTGCCGATCATGGCCTTTAAGTTTGGGTCGTGACAAAATTGGTATCAGAGCAACGGTTATGAGATTGTGAATTATTTTTATAAGATTGAATTAATAAGTTATAGAATTAGTCTATTGTCTTGAACCACGGAACTATAAGCTTTAACTTGTCATTGAATATTTATTATATTTTAGTTTATGCCAATGATTCTTATCGTTCAAGTTAAGTATATTATATATATGTTGCTTGTAGAAATGATAATAATTATGTCATTTGCTATTACAGATGGCGAGATCAACTAGCGGTCGAGGCAGCGGTCGAGGCAGTAGGGGTGGAAGAACCGCAAATGCAGGCCGTGGTAGGGGCGTTAGAGCCCTAAATATGGGGCGTGGTAGGGGTGAAAGAGCTCCAAGCAGAGGCCGTGGTAGGGGTGATAGAGCCCCAAGTGCAAGCCGCGGCAGGGGTGGTAGAGTTCCGCAAGCAGCCCCTAATATAGCTATCTCTCATAGTTACATGGGGTAGTAGGCGTAGTAGACGAAATTTCACGTCAGGTGAAAGAGAGACAGAAGCAGAAAGAGAGACAGAGACAGAGGCAGAGAGAGAGACAGAGGCAGAAAGGGAGGTTGAGTCCGCAGCCACTCCAGGGCCACAGGATGTTATCCAAAGTTTGAACTTGTTGACACAAATTGTGGCCAGGCATAATAGATTACATGCCCAGACAGAGAGTGCACCATCCTCGTCGCGTGCTAAAGAGGATGAGGTGCCATTATCTGAATTCTTGAAGCTTAAGCCGCCTGAATTTGAGGAAAAAACAGATGAAGATCCTTATTTATTTTTAGAGGAGATCGATTATAGATATAAGGCAATGGGATGTAACTCTCAAAAAGTAGTTCAATTGGTCAAGTTTCGTCTGATTGGGATGGCCAAGCGATGGTTTAAGACGGACAAAGTACCTAATTGGACATGAGAGGAGTTCAGTAAAGTTTTTATGGATAGATTTTTGCCCGAGAAGCGTTAGAGATCAAAAAGCGATGGAGTTCGAAAGATTGAAACAAGATCCTTCCATAACCGTTAGCGAGTACGATGAACGGTTTGCAGAGTTGAGTAGGTATGCTCCCTACTTGGTTGGTACTAAGAAGTTGAAGAGATCGCGGTTTATAAAAGGTTTGGTGCCGCGACTCCGTGATCATTTGCTTTCTGCTAGAGTCACTACATACGGAGAGGCTGTTGAATGTGCTCGACAGCTAGAGATATCATTAATGGATAGTTTAGGAGAACAACAGTTTCGACCGAAAAAGAGCAAAAGCACAGGACAATTCAGTGGCCAGCAAAGGAATGGTATTGTTACTGGCAGGACGAGTAGAGGTTTAGGTAATCAAGGCCAAACAAGCCAATAGAGTTCTCAGAAAGAAGTTAAGAGTCAAAGATCTACAGGTTATAACTAGTAAGGATCCAGTCAGTTCGGACAGAGTACCCATCCTTCTACGCAGTGCTTCATATGTAATAGGATGCATCGGGGCACGTGTAGAGTTGGACTAGAACGTATGCTATCGTTGTTGTCAAGAAGGGCATTTTGTTAGGGAGTGTCCGTTGACCTTATTACGATAAGGCTCTGCACAAAGGCAGACATCTGGAGCTTCTGTTCCGAGTCACACAGTAGATCAGATAGAGGGAACCAGTGGACAGGGCTCAAGAAGTAGAGGTTTTGGTGGCAGAGGATTCATACAAGTTGGTAGAGGTCAGCCAAATGCAGGTAGAGGTCAGAATATAGGGGCTCAAAGTTCCGTTGGACGTGGACAGACAAAAGTGTATGCTTTAACTAGACAAGATGCTCAGGCTTCTAATGCTGTGGTGTCAGGTACATTTTCTGTTGATTTTTTTGATGCACGAGTATTGTTTGATACTGGGGCTACTCACTCATTTATATCCCTATTTTTGGCTAAGAAGTTGGGTAGACAGTCAAAAAAGTTAGATGAGCCTTTGTTAGTGTCCACTCCAACAGGAGAGAGTATAAAGGTGAATTCAATATACCGATCTTGTGGGGTTAAGATAGGGAGTAAAGATCTTCCAGTGGATCTTCTATTGTTCGGATTAGTAGATTTCGATGTGATATTAGGAATGGATTTGTTGTCTCAATATCATGCTTCCCTAGATTGTAATAAAAAGATAGTGAACTTTAATCTTCCAGGTGAGTTAGAGTTTCAATTTCAGGGAGACAGAAGTTTAGTTCCTTATAACTTCGTGTCAATGTTCAATGCTAAGCGTATGTTGCATAAAGGATACTGTGGTTATCTAGCTTTTGTTAGATATGTGAATCCTCCGGAACCAAAGATAGAAGATGTACTAGTGGTGAGTGAATTTCTAGATGTGTTTCCTGAGAATTTGCCAGGATTACCTTCAAAAAGGGAGATAGAGTTTTGCATAGATATAGTGCTTGGAATTGAGCCAATCTCAATACCGCCTTATAGAATGGCACCAGCTGAATTAAGGAGGTTAAGGAGCAATTACAAGATCTGCTTGATAAGGGATTCATCAGGCCTAGTGTGTCACCTTAGGATGCACCAGTGTTATTTGTAAAGAAAAAAGATAGGTCTTTACGGCTATGTATTGACTATAGGCAATTGAATAAGGTCACAATTCGTAATAGGTATCCACTGCCTAGAATTGATGACTTGTTTGATCAGTTGTAAGGGTCTCAATATTTTTTCAAAATAGACTTGAAATCAGGATATCATCAGTTACGTATAAGGAATGATGATATTCCAAAGACGGCGTTCAGAACTAGGTATGGACACTATGAGTTCCTTGTGATGTCTTTTGGACTTACTAATGCTCCGACAGCCTTTATAGATCTCATGAACAGAGTGTTCAAGCAATTTCTCGATACTTTTGTAATAGTGTTAATCGATGATATTTTGGTTTATTTTAGGAGTAAGGAAAACCATGAACAACATTTACGTATAGTATTTTAGACTTTGAGGGAGCATCAATTGTATGCCAAGTTTTCTAAATGTGAATTTTGGTTAGATAGTGTGGGATTTCTTGGGCATATAGTGTCAAAAGATGGGATAAAAGTCGATCCAAAGAAAATTGAAGTAGTTACACATTGGCCAAGACCGACGTCAGTCACGGAGATTCGTGGTTTTCTTGGGCTAGCCAGTTATTATAGGCGTTTTGTGGAGAATTTCTCGCGGATAGCTGCCCCGCTGATGAGGTTAATTCAAAAGAATGCAAAATTTGAATGGACTGATGCATGTGAGCAGAGTTTTCAGGAGCTTAAAACTCGTTTGACTACAGCTCCAGTGTTAGCATTACCATCAGGTTCTGGTGGATATGTCGTTTACTGTGATGCTTCAAGAGTAGGTTTGGGGTGCGTGTTGATGCAACATAGAAGAGTTATGGCTTATGCTTCTCGTCAGTTAAAGAAGCACGAGCAGAATTATCCTACTCATGATTTAGAGATGGCAGCGATCGTATTTGCTTTGAAAATATGACGACATTACTTGTATGGTGAGAAATATGAGATTTACACAGATCACAAAAGCTTGAAGTACATATTTGAGCAGAGAGATTTGAATTTGAGGCAAAGGCGGTGGATGGAGTTGCTAAAAGATTATAATTGCTCAATCTTATATCATTCTGGAAAAGCAAATGTTGTAGCGGATGCGTTGAGTAGGAAGTCAGTTGGAAGTTTAACTTATATAGCAGTACGATAGAAGACCATTAATTTAGGAGTTACATGGGTTACATGATCAAGGGATTCAATTAGAGATTCGTGACAGTGGAGTGTTATTAGCTCACATTAATGTGCGTCCAATGCTTTTAGATCGAATCAAAGCAAATCAGGCTAAGGATGAACAGTTAGAAAAGATTCGAGACGGAGTAGTTAAAGGTGAAAATAAGGAGTTCAATATAGATGAAAATAATGGACTTCGTTGTGGCAATAGGTTATGTGTTCCAAATGTGGAGGATTTGAGGAAAGAGATCATGGAAGAAGCATACTAGTCAACCTACACGGTACGTCCTGGTTCGACCAAGATGTATCAAGATTTGAAGAAAATATATTGGTGGAATGGGATGAAGAGAGACATTGCAGAATTTGTAGCTAAGTGCCTAGTGTGCCAGCAGGTGAAATTTGAGCACCAAAAACTTTGGGTTTTACTTCAAGAACTTCCTTTGCCAGAATGGAAATGGGAGAGAGTGACGATAGATTTCGTAGTCGGATTGCCCCGTACGAGAAAGGGTTATGATTCGATATGGGTAATTGTGGACAGGTTGATGAAATCAGCTCACTTTATTCCGATAAAGACTACGTATACAGTGGCTGAGTATGCTCAGTTGTATATTGACAAGGTCGTGAGTCTTCACGGGGTACCAGTGTCTATAGTGTCGGATAGGGGCATTCAATTCACATCACAGTTTTGGAGGAAACTTCAGGAAGCCTTAGGGACTCGACTCAGATTTTAGTACAGCTTTTCATTATCAGACAGATGATCAGTCCGAGCGTACCATTCAGACGTTGGAGAATAATGTTGATAGCATGTGTTATGGATTTCGGAAGTGATTGGGAGCAACATTTACCATTAATTGAGTTTTCCTATAATAACAGTTACCAATCGAGCATTGAGATGGCTCCATATGAAGCACTACATGGTAGAAAATATCGGTCTCCTATTTGTTGGGAAGAAGTAGGAGATAGGAACCTATTGGGTCCCGAAATTGTACAATTGACTACGGAGAAGGTAGCAGTGATCAGAGAGCGTCTTAAAGTAACTCACAGTAGGCAGAAGAGTTATGCGGACGTGAGAAGAAAACATCTTGAATTTAGTGTTGGAGATCATGTGTTTCTTAAAGTGTCACTTATGAGAGGGATTATGAGATTTGGAAAGAAAGGAAAATTGTCTCCTAGGTATATCGGACCATTTGAGATACTTGAGAGGATAGGAGTAGTGGCGTACAGGTTGGCCTTTCCACCGGATTTTTCTAGAGTTTCATCCAGTATTTCATGTGTCTATGTTGAGGAAATACGTGGCAGATCCTTCGCATGTCATTGAACCACAAACAGTTGAAGTTGAGTGAAGACTTAAGCTACGTAGAGCAACCAATAGCAATTGTGGATCGTCAAACTAAGAAGCTCAAGCATAAAGAGATTCCTATGGTTAAAGTACAATGGAGAAATCATTCCATTAGAGAGAGCACGTGGGAGTTAGAGGATGAGATGCGAGACAAGTATTCAAGTTTATTCCTACATTCAGGTATGTAGTTATTTCAAAATTCGAGGACGAATTTTTTTATTAGGAGGAGAGAATGTAATACCCAACATAAGTGAGGGGCAGAAAGGTAATTTGGCCAAAAAAAAAAAAGGGCTGTCGGTGGGATTTTTCCACAAGAAGCCAGCAGAAATTTCTGCAAAGCAAAAGAAAGAAGCAGCGAGAAAGAAAAGAAAAGAGAGAAGAAAGAAAAGGAAAGAGAGAAGAAGAAGAAGAAAGGGGAGAAAGAAAGAAGGAAGGTTCGGCCAGCAAGAGGAGAGAGAGAGAGAGAGAGAGAGAGAGAGAAGAGAAATAGAGAAGAAAAGGAAAAATTTAGATTAAGCTACATAAGGTAATTTTATGCTTGAATTTTGTTTATTAAATAAGTTATGATAAAGTATATGATATTTTTGGTGGAAATGATAGCATGTATGGAGTAGAAATTGAGTAGATGGAATTTTAGAGTTTAAGAAATTTTAGAAATTTGGAGAAAAATGATTTCTTGGTATTATTTAGAGTTAATAGTTTTGTTATGGTGTTAATTACCAATTAGAAGATGAAAGAGTTGATTTGGGAAATTAAAGTTGAGATTTGATTATAGTTTAAGCCATGTAAGATGGGTAAGTGATTGAGTTAAACCTTGGGGTTAGATTAAAGTTAGAGTATTATTTTTCTAATGTATTTTTAGTTGTTAATTTTGATCGTTATGTTATATAATAGATTCAAGAGAGCATTTGGCGGAGGAAGCCGCCTAAGGGGGTGATCGAGTTCGAGATTTTTGGTACATAGCCTATTAGAGGTAAGTGTAATACATATTATGAATCACTAGTACTTTATATTGCTTGCAAAGCATTTTGTGAGTATTTTAAAGTATGCAATATGTATAAATTGAAATTGACATACATATATGTTGTTAAATGGATGTATGTTGAGAAAATGCATACAAAGTGATTTATTTTATACATGAAAGTTTAAATGAGCTTGCAAAATATTTAACGGTAAATGATTTACGTTGAGTGTATAAGATAATACATTTGACGTTTTTTTTTCAAAGTATATTTTTATATATTGTTAAAGTTTTAACATTAAAGAATGAGAAAGTGAATGATTGTTTGTGACAATGATTTTGTCAAGTAAGATTGAAAGAAATTAGTTGTGAAAAGATTTGAAAGTAACTCTATGCAGAGCTAACTAAAACTAACAGGGTTATTGTTAGTTTGAGTGCACCTAGTATATGCCGGCTAGGGAATGTCCGCAGTAATTCCCTCCCTTCGCGAGATAGTATACCCTTCGAAAGATAGCCCTTCGGGGAACAAAACAGATACCCTTCGGGGGATAGCCCTTCTGGAACAGAGTACCTTTCGCAAGATAGTTACCTTTGGGGGGATAGTAGGTTCTGCATAGTGGTGATTTCGAAAAATAATCAAAGTTGTTTATGGAACAAAAAATGTGATTTTATTAATTTTTTTATGTCATATGTGATGACTATACAGATTTTATACCAAAAGTGGTGATTTTTAAAGAAATTGTTTACAATAGTTTATAATATATATTATGCTTACTGAGTGTGAAAATTCACCCCTCAATATTTTTTTCAGTATTTTGTAGAAAGTGTAGGAGTTAGAACCAAGAGGAGAATCTCATAGCCATTTGAATTCAGAAGTATTACCCGGTTATTTTTGTCATTCCGGGTATAGGATAGTATAAGTATTATTCTGCACTTGTGGCCATGTGATATAATATTTGGTGTTGTAAATATTGTTTTTGGAATAGATGCTCCGTTGGTTGTAAATTTGAATCTTGGGATATTTATATAGAAATAGATGAAATTCTTATGAGCATTTTTTTTAATAGTTAAAAATGGATGATTGATGACTTGTGAATGAGATGATATGATGTATTGTGAATGTATTGCAAATCCTTCGGTTGGCTGAAATTTTGTGCAAGTATTTTTAAATTTTTGGGAAATGTCCAAATACAGAGGAGATACTGTCGAAATTTCGGTAGAATTTAGAAGAAAGTTAAGGCTCACGTGGTTTGGGACGATTTATTCTACTTCGAATTACGTGTCGATCATGGCCTTTAGGTTCGAGTCGTGACATGTTATCACTTTAATAAGCTTAATGCTTTCCAGAAAATTGTGGAGTGCACAATCTATCTCCTTAACCAAGCCTTCTTCCCGTTCGTGCACAGGAAATGAACAAATTACGATTGCTGCCTCATTGACTGCAGCTCCAATGAGATCCTTTGCCGTTTTATGCAGCTTATCAATCCTCTCTTGGTGCTTCGTGAGAATAGTTCTCAAGAATCTTAGTCCATCGGGGAGTATTGTTGACATTTGATCCTTCAAAGGAATCATATAACTGTCACCGTACGAGAGTGCTTCCACATTCTGCCACAAGAGAGAATCAACGAAGTCCCCCAGTACATGCTTGTCCGTCTCCAGAGTCAGGGCATGCGATGATCGAGAAACATTTGAGGTCGTCAAAATGTGGACGTAAGTCTCACGGATTTGAGAATCAATAGGCTTGACCTTTCGAAGCAGTTCAGACAATTTCAACGTTTAGTCATCTACAGGCCCACTTATACAAGGTACGTCAAACGAAAACCGAAAACAGAGTATTGCTGCGTTGACGGCCACAAAATGTAAGCGAGTGACGAGAACTTGCAATTGACAAGGCTCAAAGCCTCTGAATTCGGCAAAGCGAAAGAAATTTATGAAGAATACCAGCTGTTCTTTGAAGGCCTCAATCAGAATCGGATCTTGTTCACGAGCATACACATATCCGATCTCCTGGATATCCTTCAAATTTACAATCAGGGAGTGTAAGAATTCCTCCGATGGGTACCTGGATTGCCGTGACCAGTAGACCAACAAAGTCTCGTAGGATTTCATGATTTCTTGGCTAAAAGATCTGATGCAAATTTTCAATTGAAAGAACCCTTGACACGAATACTGTATAATATCAATAGTACTTTTTGTTAGACAAGAATAGTCCATAACATCAATAGTACTTAGTCTAAGACAATGATTATGAAGGTCCTTCCCATTCTGAATAAGTGAATCTTCAAGCCTACTCAACAAAGATCCCATCGGAGCACTACTACTACTACTACCTCTTGCGTACAAAAGAAATGTTCTCAAATTTTCTAAACACGTCCGCAGAGGAACATGCTCAGAAGTATATTTCTCACTCAACAACTTCAAATCTTGTAAGGCTCCATCAACGAAAGCGGATGCCATTGACAAGATTCTTCACCACTGCAGCAACTGAAGAAACTGAGGCTGAAACTTGAACGAGAACAGCTTTGCAAGTGGGACGCAGTTATTCTCCTTTTTTCTCACCTTCAAGCCTTTTTTTGTTTTCTTTTTTTCGGGTGTGATTTGTTTAAAAAGAATGAAGTGAAGATAATGGGAAATTTAGATAATACAGATGTTTTTTGAATCTAAAGTTTGAAGCAAGATACGCGGTAGGTGACCATTGCCAAAGCGATTCTATGCTCTTTTGGGTCAACCGCTATCTTGTTTGCTTCTCCAAATGGATTCAAATTCCCACCCGCTAACATTATAGTACTAAGCCATCACTTCCCAAAGGAAAGTTTCTCAACAATCGCGCCAATTAATATTATATTTACTGGTAATTGCTTCGCACAGTGCGGGACAGCTAAAAAATATTCCCACTGCATATTTTGCAGGACATAGCTACATCTATCTAAATCTTTGTAATTATCTAAATCCATATTTATATCTCTATTAACCTAAATGTACCACTTTGTTTATTATTTGACATTTTTGATACGAAGGATATCCTCATTTTTGTATTTGACAATCATATTAAAAAAGAGCATTAATAAAAAATAAAGAACAATTCAATTTACCCAAGGAAAAATAAATTATAAAAATTGAATTCTATTCAGACTCATCCCGTATTAATACTATTCTACGCGGTTTTGAAAAATCTTACCTCTACAAAATATTAAAAAAAGTTTAATAAAAAAATTCAAAATTCAGATATTGAAGACCTCAATGCTTCAATCTGCATCAAAGTACATGTATCGCCTAATCATTTTTTTTAATTACCTTTTAGAGAAAACCATGCCATGCAAACGTGTTGCCTGCCTACATACATAACTTTAACGAATAAACTTCTAAATGTCCCACTGCTCCAAACTCACTTTAAAAATAAAAAGTAGAGAAACTTTGGATCCAACATAAAAAACCAACACATTTTAGATTCAAATTTATGAATTAAATCAGTGAAAAAATTTGTTAAACACTCTATATAAACTAAGCAACTAAAAAAAAGATTTTCTGTATAATCGAGATTGTACTTCCGGTAAAGAAAACAAAATTTAGTTACAATCAAATATATATATTACCCCTGGCTCCAGCGAGACAGAGCATTAAGACAAGAAAATAGCACCAAGGGAAAACAGTAAACGTGATTTAGAAAAATCTCAAAATTCTTTCAAATAAAAATTGAAAGACGGCTTTAAAAGTCAATCGAAATAATTTAGCCATGCCTCAAATCAATTTGAGGTGCTAAGTGAGAATCAAGATATAATTTAAAGGTTGCAACATAAAATATATCCAACATGAATTATATTTTTAGTAGGTTTACGTTAAGGTATGACCATATGAGTTTTGGACTCGAGTAGCACATAATTTTTTTTTTTACATCTACTTTTTCTTCTCTTAATCGTACTCGCCCCTTATATATATATACATATATATATATATATATATATATATATGAATATGATTGTACCATTTTGTTTTTATTGCACAATCATATTCGAATTAAATTCTTAGTTTAATATTTTTGAAAATTTTTTCTTCTTACAATACCCATATTTTTAACTTCACAATCATCTTAAAAAGGGCATTCATGAAAAAAAATTGGAACTAAATTCAATTTATCAAAGGAAAAAGATTATAAAGAATTAAATTCTATTCGAACCCATCCCATACACTTAAACAGAAATCTTACGCCTACAAGCATTTAAAAATAGTTTAACAAAAAAATCCAAAATTCGAAATGGAGAACACCATAGTACTTCTATCAACATCAAAGTAAATGCATCTTCTAAATATATTTTTTAGAAAAAAACAAATTACCTTTCAGAGCAAACTATTAGCTACATATAAAACTTTAACAGATGAGCTTCTAAAAGTCCTGTGGCTTCAAACTTAATTTAAAAAATAAAAGATAGAAAAACTTTGGCATAACTGTCAAACACTCTATATAAACCCATCAAACTATAAAAAGATTATTATGTATAATCGGGTGTATTCCCAATATATAAAACAAAATCTAATTACAATAAAAATCAAGCAACTTTTGTTTGTCAATTTAGTTCATTAACTTTCTTCTCTATAATTTATTCCTCACAGATTTCTCTATCAGCATCGCAGTAGTGGAAGAAACTGAAGGTGAAACTTGAACAAGAATAACGTTGCAGACAAAAGGCTGACACTCTTTCTTTTCCCAGATAATAAGATAATGCTAATACAACTTTACTGGGAAAACTATTTTCCGTGGTTTGACAGTGGACAATGCACGTTGAATAATGTGGATGGTGAAATTATCTCAAATAAAAAGTGTTCAATCTGACTCGTAGTATTCTGGTCCAGTCTCCTTGTTGTCCATTCTATTATTTCTTTTGCCTGCAATTATTTAACTTTTAGGTGACAGTGGACTTGGCTGTTTGGTATTAGGTGTGGAACTTGAATGGAGGATTACTGCGTCTCTGTAGGGTCCGTAGCATGCTAAATTGTAATACCTTGATCGTGATATACAATGATCGTTAATGTTAGCAAAAACTTAATTGAGTAATAATTCCAAAATCACAGTCAAAATCAAAATAATTATAACTAGTGTGATGTATGTAAAATTTTAAAACCATAAATTTTTTGGAATAAATTTTTTTATAAGCCAAATTCTTTTATAAAATTATATTAAGAATATGTTTTGATTTTCACGAATTTTTTGGTCATAGAAAAAGATCTCAAATGTGGTAGATTTTTTTTAAAAAAATTACATGTTAACAAGTAGTCATTTAGTTATTTATCACACTTAATATTCATTGGTAAAAAATTAATAAATATAAAAAGGAGAAACCAACATACCAAAAGGCATTCTCTCTTTATATATGGTTTGGATCAGAACTCGTAACAATTATAGTTGTCTCACTATTAGTAATTGTGGGATAGTTGTCCAACTGTTTATATGTGCTCCTAAACAAAAAATAAAATCAAATGAAACCTTTACTCAATATAATTACCACAACAATTCTGATTTCAGAGTCCGACGATGCTATATTGATACGGTATCCAAAATTCAACCTAAGATATTAAAATTTTTGTAAAAAGCCTTATCACTTTTCTGCAATTTTTTTTTTTATTTTCTTTTTGGTTTACTCTTTGTTATCATTAGCATCTTCCAAACACGTGGGTATATTAATTATATCATGTCGGTAGTAACAATCACAGTGAGTTGTCCTATACGTGTCATAAGAATATAGGATAAAACACTGTGAAAGGAAGTGAAATTACTATTAAAACTCTCAAATTACTATCCCACCCCGAAACTATAGATCCTTATGGTAGGTGAACCCATAGAGCATTGATCCAAGAGAAACGGACAAGGAGCAGTTCTGAATGATAAATGTGGAACATTTAATCCACACTTGTTCCGGTTAAATTGGTTTTTCAGAGGGCCTAATGTTTCTTTTCATGATTTGTTCGACTTAGGAAGAACGCAAGAACAGATTAATGCTCTATCGAAGTTAGGAACAAGCGCACAAAATCTTTTGATTTCGATTAGTGTAAAACAGGAACGGATAATGCTCTCTTCAAGTTGGTAAGAACACAAGAATAACTTCATGGTCAAACACAGTAACGAAAACCTGTGAAATTATTTCAACAGGGACCTTGTTAAAATGAACGAAATTTCCCAAATTCTATATGTTTCTTAGATTTTGCAAGTAATTTTTTACCACTACAATTAAAGACAATGGTGGAATAAATGCAAACATATTACAATTCAATAACATTATTACAAATAACGACTAAAATCTTACAAATGCTTAGACTAAACCAACGTGTGAGGCTTGAATCATGGTCCTCAATTGCTCGGGGAAAAGTCTATCCTCGTGGAGCTTTAGATAAATTTCCACAAGACACTGACTTGTCAATTTATTGAAAGGCCCGCCCATTAGACTTCTTTTTAAATTCTCCTAAGTTTATCTGGTGGCTCCAACTATCGTCCATCAATGTATCCTTCAAAGTCTTTTTAACTTTTTTTTATCCAGAAGACAAAGAATACTTAACCTGCAAAGTTAGATTAAACACTAACAGTCACAAGAAAATACTCACCTAAACACACCCTATAAGTTAATCTAAAAGGCAATTCCTAACTTGAGAATTAACTTACAGAACTTAAGTGCAGGGAGACTACCACACACATTTCGATGTGGGACGAACTAAGTCATATTTTACTATTAGCACACAAACTCACCACGTTGGTTTTTCTTTTTTATTCAGAAGACAAAGAATACTTAACCTACAAAATTAGATTAAACATTAACAGTCACAAGAAAACACTCACCTAAGCACACCCTACAAGTTAATCCAAAAGGCAATTGCTGACTTAAGAATTAACCCACAGAACTTAAGTGCAGGGACACAACCACACACATTTTCGATGTGGGACGAACTAAGTCATCTTTTACTGTTAGCACACAAACTCACCAAGTAGGTTTTTCTTTTTTATCCAGAAGACAAAGAATATTTAACCTACAAAGTTAGATTAAACACTAACAGTCACAAGAAAACACTCACCTAAGCACATCGCACAAGTTAATCCAAAAGGCAATTGTTGACTTAAGGATTAACCCACGGAACTTAAGTGCAAGGACACTACCACACACATTTTCAATGTGAAACGAACTAAGTCATCTTTTACTGTTCACCAAGTTGGTTTTTCTTTTTGATCCATAAGACAAAGAATACTTAACCTACAAGGTTAGATTAAATACTAACAGTCACAAGAAAACACTCACCTAAGCATACCTCATAAGTTAATCCAAAAGGCAATTACTTACTTGAGAATTAACTCACGGAACTTAAGTGCAGGGACACTCACGTACTATCGGGTTCTCATCTCCAAGTCGAGTCAAGAATTGGAAAGGAGTTACTTATTCCAACACAATGGCTGGAATCTGGATTAATGCATTCTTAAAGTCTTCTACGGGACTTGGGTTCTCATATCTAAGTCTAGTGAAGAATTAAAAAGAAATTAATCATTCCAACACGCTGGCTAAAGAATAGACTGGAATGTTGATTGGTAAAGCTATTTTCCATCCTTTGATAATTACATGATTAAATGCTTTCCAAATTTTCTCTCTTTTGATTGATAAATGGTTCGATCACTCAAAGCGTGTCCTAGAGAGAAGCGGTCCTGTATACTAGAATAGCGTTTGCAATGGGGAGTTTGTTGCCGTGTCCCATCACCCCATTAATGTTTTCATTTTGAGGAAAGGGATTGATCCTAATATTATAGCAAGGTCGAGAAGAAATTAGCAAATTGTATACTTTGCAGGATTGCCTATCTCAATTTTATCGAACGAGAAATGAGTTTTTGGATTCTTAGGCTCCCTGGTTGAGTTCATAAAAACTAAAAAACTAGTCATCTAAGTTGCATTTGATAAAAACAGTAACATTTTCTCTTTCTTTTATCATTGCATCAAAATGCTATAATTTTATTGCTTTTTTTTTTTGGTAAGGTTTTTGCCAGAGAAATTCAATTAATTACAAATATTCCATAACCAAAATTAATAATTTCTTAAATTGGGCACAAAAATCTACTAATCCAGCTAAAAATTCTTGAAAGACTAGTGGAATAAATAAATCAATATATATTTGTTACTACACATTATGCTTACTACTGCTTTTTAGTACAACCAGCACCGCACGTGATGTGGCTTAAGATTGACATATTCAAGGTTGCTAATAAGTTGATTTTATATTATCATTATTTTTTAATTGCGAAAATTGACAGAAGTATGATATGAGTATGGTGGGAAAATTCTTAGGTGGATCGGGTTCATATGTGGGACCGTGAGCCTAGTTCATGACCCACCAATGGTCATTTCATTATTAATGTGGATAATTCTAAACTAAGGGATCCATGGTTCCCCCCGTGACTTGGTTCACCTAAAAATTTTTCGAGTATGATGAGTGATTTGAAAACCCTACATATTTATTGTGTATATGATTGAAATAGTAATTTACACACAAGAAAGAATTAGAAATAATTGAGTGTGTATACATTTTGATTACGTACAAATACATTTTGGAGTTTGAATACTTATATATCTTGATTATATATAATAATTTTAGTATTGTACATCATATATCAATTAGAATAATATTTTATATATAGTATGTTTTTATACTTATTAAATTTTATTAATAAAATGAAATTTTGTTTTTATATATCAATGTGATCCCCAGATCTAAACTTCCAGTTCGGTCTCTGCACGTGTCGTATGGATAATTTCAAAGAGAATACGTATCATTAGAAAACGATGTACGGAATAGTATCAGATGAAGTCTAATTAATTTCATTTCTCCATTTCTAGTTCTTCTAATCTCTCCTCTTAACCGATGCATGGAATAATATCGGATGAAGTCTAATTGATTTCATTTCTCCATTTTCTGTTCTTCTCTCTCTCTCTCTCTCTCTCCTAACAATTGAAGATAGGACGAAAGGTACTAAGAGAAAAATATCAAATTTCCAGGCAAAACAAACTCGTGGAGACAGATTTAACGATTTGAAAGCCTTGAGACAAAAAGCAGCAATCCATCAATCGAGCAAGAAATATATAAAGTGACCACAAACTGTTCAAACAAGCACAAATAACAAAATATAACTAAAAGCTGCTTAATTATTTGAGCACCCATTCGTAACAGCCATTTCATTCTTAAAAAAAAAATATACAGTCAACATATTGAGAGCGAAGCAAGGAAGCTTGTATCCATTTCTTTTTTATTCATAAATTTTTACTTCAGCGAGGTTCATTCTAAAAAAAAAATAGTCCTACATTAATCGAATAAATATTCAATGGCTGTGACTCCATTTTGATAGGATAAATCAAGAAAAAATTTCTTGGATTATCTACGTGGATTTTTTTAAAATTAACACATTATGTCACGCTTTGTGCCCCGGACATAACACCACCGTAATCAAGCTAAATGGGTTACAAGGCTCATGAGGTCAAACATCTAACATAAACATCTCAAATATTACACATATAAAGCCATTAATAATATCCCAAGTCAAGTAATAACATTAGGTACAAGTACATTGTCATCCAATACCATAGTTTTCATATCTTCAAATGCACAACTCATATGTCTAACACAATCACTAGAGTCTTAACCTAACATATCAAAGTACAAGACATAGTCTAAGTGCATATATAGAATCACTTCTAGTTTACTGTCATCTAATCACCTTGCTTGCTCCGAGTGTTAGCACACTCTCCCACTACACAACAATCAGTTACTGCATCTCAAAGATGAAGGGGTGAGTGAGAAAATTAGTCAATAAGTGACAAAAGTATCATCTTGTGGTTTGAGAGTGTCGTACATATACTTACTTTCAAAACATATGATTAATAATTCATATTAATACAATAGGAACCGGACATATTCACATTAAATCACAAGTCAAATATCAAGCATCAAAACCAATCAATGTATTCAAACAAAATATCAATGCGTTCAAACAAATCCTCAATGTATTCAAACAAAGCCTTAGATATCCAATCATTCAATGTAACCCGATTGTCCCGGTTATACTGACTTTTACCCGGCCAGTCCAGTCATACTGACTTTAACCAGATCAGCTCGGTCATATTGACTTTAACCCGGTCAGTTCGGTCCTAATGACGATCACTCGATCAGTACGGTCAAACATATCACATCATACATACATTCACTTCATTGTGCAAATAATTTATTGTTCAACAATTCATTTGTATCTTATATGGTCAAATTATAGTAAAACAAGAATATAATCACAATCAAGCCATTTATATAGCAAATAGGAGTTCAAAACAGTTTATACCTTGGCAATAATCATTTTTCAAAATTCAAGGGATACAAATACCACTTACCTTGGTTCGAGTAAACTCAATACTCCGTGGAGGGTTGATTGCGTTCTTCTGTGACAGCCCCACCTTACCCTAAGGCGTACCAAAAGGCTTAGCAGACTGCCTGCCTAACTCTCACTAGGACTCGGGTCAAGCACGCACTAGATTCCATGAAACAGTCGATATTTTATAAAACTCGTAAATACATACATATGATTCAACTTAAGAGTAAAGGTACCAGTTTAGTAGTTTACATCATAAACACCTAACTAATACAGTAAAATCTCAAACATCCTTTTAATGACAAAATCCTACCAAGAACTACTCTTGAATCCTCACCACCAGCCTTAATAATAGGAGCCTGTTAAGGAGAACAAATAAAAGGGATGAGCTTATAATAGCCTCAGTGAGGTTTCCACACATGCAATCACGCAAGGCAGACAAGCAGAAAAATAAATAAACGAATAACATGTGCCATAAAACAATATAAGAACTAGTTAAGTAAACAATTGATCAAACAAGGAAGGATACATCTCAACCACGGGAGCAAGCTCAACCACAGGAGTATCAAGTACATAATCATGTGGACAATAGTGTTTGGACCAATAGAGAAAACCTAGGTCCTTGCCAATGATCAGGTAAATATCAGATAACAGTACCCGTAACCACCCATGCACCTTTACCTCCTCAATACCTCCACACCAGGGTGAGATCTCAACCCTGGAGGGTAAAATAGTTTGTTCAGTCCAGAGTTAGGCCTCTTTGAGGATTCTCAACTCAGAGGAAAGAACACAATCCCTAACGCCTCAACACCTTATATCCTCCTCAATACCAGTATGACTAACCGTGGTGTAACTAGTAAAGTGTGACCACGGAAGTCTAGCCCGAAGGCTCAGTTCAGTAGAAAGTTCACAGACTAAGTATATTCACATTTGATAGGAGTTGTGCATGTAACAAATTACGGGATAGATGTGATAAAGTACACATCTTACTCTCATATAGCACGTTATAGCAATTAACAAGTATCAGGCATAAAATGAAATTAGCACTTAAACATGCATCAAGCGCACTTAAGGAAACACTCACCTGTAAATCTCAAGAAAGTGCCTCGTAAAACGTGTGAGGTTCAGACTCGGATTCTGAAATTCATAAGTAGCCTAATTAACCTACTGGATTTTCTTTCAAAAGAATTTTATAAAATGTACCCAAGTTTAACTAGGGTTTTAAAATAAATGTAAATTGGTTATAAGGAAAATCCAAGAAGTTGTAATTAAGGAATCCAAGTAAAACCCTAAATCATCCAATTAAAGAAATTTAAGAAATTCCCTTTTTGAAAGTACTTTGGTTCTAAGGGCAAATAATTCATTAAGTGTCAAAATTAAGGTTAAATTTCAAAAGGAATAATTAATACTAGAAATTCGTTACTAATTTCCACTTTATGTACCATATTAGTTGCAAAACTTTAATAATTCACCATAAATTTGGACCAAAAGGAAATATTGCTAAATACTATGGACTAAAGAGGTATTTTAAATAAATATTAATTAGGGTTCAAAGTTTTTGGTGTAAGAAGAAATTTTGTCCAAAATAATTAATTTATAGGTAAACTAGCTTTTAAAGTCCAAGAAATATATTTATTGGTAATAGTCAAGTATAATTTAATAACTTAGCAAAACTAATATAGGTTAAAATGAGAAAACTCCAAAATATCCTATACTTAGGTAAATTAATGGTTTTAAACTAATTAATATCAAACTAATGATATTTAATTAAATTAAGACTAGTTAAATAACAAATTAGGGTTATTTGGTGAAAACACACTAAATCAAGTGTAAAGTGAAACTATTCAAGTTTCACTTATACATTCAAAAGTCAAGCTTCCAACCAATTTAAATCTTCAAAATTTATAAGAATTTCTTCCTAAAATTGATTAACAAGGTTCCAAATTTATTGCATAACAGTTTCCTAAAAACCGGTTTAGTAAGTTAAGCTTAAGGTGCTCATTTTTTGTGTCACTTCAACCAATTCACAAGCTGAAATTTCCAGCAGTTTTTATCACCAAAACTTGGCCAAAACAAGGTTAATATAGCTGGAAATATTAGGTGATCAAAGCTGAATTTTTTGTAAACTAATAAAGTTGAAATTTGTTCAAGGTTTTGAACAAGGAAGTGCCAGTTTGCAAGCTGAAATTTCAGCAACTTCAGCCTGCTAAATAGGCTCTAAATACTGAAATTCTTCCATAATTTTTCCTCTAACAAGAATATCCAACATGCCTTCTAACTCTAGTCAAAATTTCAGCCATAGATTCCAAGATTTTCCACTCAAATAAAGCATCAAATTCCTATACAAGTCCATACTAATCAAGTAGATTATAACATAGTTAATCTACTATCAAAGAAAGGATCAAAACAAGGGAAATCTTCCTAATCATGAGTATAAATATTCATATATATAACAAGAGAACAAAATATAACCATAAATCTTAAGTACTTAATGAAATCATAAGAAAAACATAAGAACTCTTCTAATAAAACTTGAAAGAACTCAAAGTTTCTTGATGAATTTACCTCAAAATAGGTATGGTTTTAGTTGAAGAAGAGTGGATGGATGATTAGTCCCTTAAGAACCTTGAACTTTTGAGCAAGACTTGAGCTTGAAACTTGGAGAGAATTTGTTGAAATTTGAGGGGATTTCTTTTCTAGTTAGGTTTAGCTTTTGGGAAAGATTAAGTTAGTCTTCTAAGTGTTTAAAATGGATGAAATTGAAGAGTATTTCTTGTCAATATGGTGGACGACCAAGAGAAGGAAAAATGCAAGGAAAATTGTGCCAAAAATTTGAAAAGAATTGGTAAAAGTAAAAGCAAATGATAGGAGGCCATTCTTGGGTGCTAGGTGGCATTAATCTCCTAAATATCTAAGTAATAGGTGGCCTTACTTTTCTTAAATATCTAAGCTTGGTTGGTAATATTTAATTGGTGGAATTTTCGTATGATTATCATCAAACATGTATTAATAATAATTCAAGAAATCAAATTGTAAAAGAAAATTATACAATAACAACTAATAAGGGAATTTTTACAACTAACTTTCATAACATAGAAACTAAGTGGTTTTAAGCTTCTAGAGTTTTACATCTTCGCCTAAAACATACAATTAAACATCCGATTATACACTAACTCTACTAAGAAATCATAATCGAAACTTAAACCGGGACTTAAAACGTAAAACAAAGTAAAACGGTCAGGAACTGAGGTGATCTGCGAGTTGGAGATGCTGATCCATGCTCTCGGATCAGCTTGGCTCACCCGTGATTCACCAGATCTGAGCCACGGGCTCCCTCAGACCAGCCGTAGCCGCGACTAGTACTTCACCTACTGCGGCTCGCTGAGCAAAGAGTTGCCGTAGCCTGCTCACTTCGAGCCCTGGCCACGGCTCAACTAAGCCTTACCCGCGGCTCGACTGCGAAAACTTGCAAGTCGAACCGTTACTCATCCACCCTCAACCCCACTCAAATCCAACATAATCCAATCATTAATCCAACCCCAAAATAGCATAATAAGTCAAGATAACATTTTATTACTCTCCCTACACTTCATATATCATAAACACAAGGCATAGAGCATACATTAGCCTTAAGTGTTCTTTACCACATTCATCATGAATCAGCCATCAAACTAACACATACACACTACAAATACTTAGCACATAGTCATCAAGGCACAAAAGGTTTCAAAATTTCCCTTAATCATCCAATAATCACACTATTTCTATTATAAACCAAGGCCCAAGAAATATAAAGTAAAATTTGGAAATTTACCTTGGGTAGGGAGTTGGGTAGAAAGCTCAAAGTCTTCTCTACTTGCTCCCCTGTGAGAATGATGTGGTCCACTTTCTTCTTCAAGAAAGAGTAGAGAATTTAGAGAGAGAGAGGGAGAGAGAAAAAGAGAGCTAGTAGAGCGAGATAGAGAAGGAAGAAAATGGGGGAGAAAGAAAACCCTAAGTTTGTTAGGCTAAAATAAACTTTCCCTCAATTGCAAGTTAGTCTCTCATCAGTTTACTAATTACATCTTCGCCCCAAACCATGTCAAATTACAGAAAGGCCCCTAAAGGTCCTTGCTATTACACATTATACTACTAATTTTTTCATTTAGAAAAAGGGATTGATCACTAATATGACAGTGAGGCAAAGAACACTAAAGCTAATTTCTTAGTGTGCGCATCATTTCAAACTATTCGAAGAGTCAATTACTAAGTCATAATCCTTGATTATATCTTTTGGGATATTTATTCAATTCCCATTTTCTAAATGGTTTCGATCATTACTGATGTCTGTTTCGATGGCAGAAATCACCTAAATATTTTTGTAGATTGTCTACACAGAGTCCATTGATGTCGTCTCATTATCCCACATCTTTTCATTTGGAAATACGATATTGATCGCATTATTACGGTGAGGAAGAAAAAGTTGTATTTTATGTTGTTGACAGATGAATAAAAATTTCATATGCTTAAAGCAGTTTAGTTATATGGGTAAGATTATAGAATACATGGGCTCGATGGTTAAGTTTATGTTACCATCAAATTAGTCATCATGGTAACCTTTGATTAGAATCGTAATAATTTCTTAAATTGAGCCTTCTAATTTACGTATATTAGTTTAAGATTTTCAAAAAAGAGAAAAAAATGAGCATTGCAACATATATTGATACACTTAATTGCAAATGTACTCTTCGTGAGAAGTTCCAAAGAAATTGATTTATGGTATGTCAAAGGTATAGAAATCTACATTAAAAAAGGGGTTTAAAGGGGTTTGGCAGCTTTAGTTTGTGGTTGAGAAAGTGTCTTCAGTCCTACCTTTAGTCCAATCATTTGGCAAATTTTAGTGGATCAAATTTTCTTCTTCATTTTGGTAGAAATGAATCAAGAAAGTAGTCGCGAGATACACGTAGCCCAACCTTTTTCATCAAATTAAGCCAGTATCCTCCAATTAGCAGCGACAGCCCAACCTAAACATCTTTCCAAGTGAAATGTAACAATCGTCGTTTTTGATTGAAGAGGAACAGCCCATAGAATTAATTGGTCAAAAACCAAAAGGCGAAAAAATAAAAACTACCACCCAGGGAAAAATTTTTTTATGTACCATGTTAAATAACTATCATTACATATTTAATCTATGACTTATTTGGTAGTTTTCCATTACATTAATCCATTCAAAAGTTAAGGGAACAAAATGAAAAGAACAGTCATGCCCGTCAATTAATACAATAAAACAAATTTCTTTAATTATAATATTATACATTTAACAACTAAATATAAAATGATGTTGCCATAATGTAATATAGATTTAAAAAATAATACAAATATTAATATTAACTAAAATTGCCAAACATGATAAAAATTGGAACTTGGATTCATAATAATTTTTTGCTATATCAATTTTTTGTCGAAGGTTAACTAAAATTACCAAACATAATTTTTATAACAATTTTTTGGCTCTTTCTACCTCCTCTTATATTCATTTCACAGTTTGTATTATTAAGAAACTAATTGGTAGCCGCATTCATTTGGGGTCAACCTCGATGATTGATGTAATTTTATTTTTCTTGACAAAAATTTGTTATTTAATTTTTATTAACTGAAGTTATTTAGATCATTGTGCTATTTATATTATTGCCTGTGTACTACATTTGTTGATACTTTGTTTAATAATCTACAGGGTGGGTTCAACTCTTTCCACTATTTACAAACACAACTTATCCCAAACAGAACCTAGTTAGTAAAGAGGATACAGAATCTAGTCATCTTGGTTTATCACAATTTTGGCCAGCCACCGTTACATCTTTTTGTTTGGTAACTTTCATTTGTTCAATCAAATAAACCTATTGATCTTCTTCCATAAAAGTTCACGTTCTTAAGTCAAAAGTCAGATTTTTTGCTCTCTTGAAATTTTTGTGTAATTTAAGCACATATACAATTTATCCTTCGTATATATTTCTAATAATTTATTTATTTTAGTATAGTAGTCCTTTTTTAATTGATATTCCAAAGTTTCAAAAAATCTCATGTGACAATCAGATTTGGCAAAATTAAAAAAATGAAAAGTGTTACCTCACAATATTTTAGGAATCCGGCTTTGGTTGTTGTTTTGAGATTCTAACTTTGATTGCTGCTTTGTAGGTCTCGAGAATCAATCTTTTAAGGTAGAATTCTGTTATAGTGAAGATGATTTTAGACGAGTGTTAAGTTTTGAATATGTATTTATAGATGCATTTTGTTTCCTTTAAAGGCAGTAATTTTATGTTTAGCAAATTTTTAACTTTATTTGTTTAGGGATTGTTAATGTTTATTTTTAAAATGATAAAAAGAATCTGGTTATTCCATTCTTGCGCAATTATTTTTTTAGGATCTTGACTTATATACTTTGGAAACTGTATTCTTGTAGTAATTTTTTGGCAATTTTAAGTTTGATTTTAGAAATTGCAAAAGTTGTCGATATTGCTTAAATTTTATGGTTTCTATTCCATTATAAAAGCTATCGAGCAAGCGGTTTGGTGGTCAAGGAAGCCAACTAAAGCGTGCCTCAGTTGGCGTCGCCTTCTCTTGTCTAATGGTGGTTCAGTCATTATTAGTTTCTCAGGTCCAATTGGACCATCCTGTAGAATAGTTTAATAGTAAGTTAGAATGTTGAAACTTGACAAAAAAAAAAAAAATCCATTATAAAGACGTCAAAGCTCGTTTCCTATTTATTTGGAACACCTAAAAAAGGAATATTTATGCTTTGTTTTAATTGGATATGGTATTTTCTTCTTGTCTCTCTGTTGGTCATGAAGCAAGAAAATGCACTATTAACTCTTTAAAGACTAATTTGGTTAGATTATTAGTGGGGATTACTTACTGGCTATGGCCTCTTTTATCATCCCACAACCCAAATGGGGAATTAACAATTCTTTTATGAGAAAACAAAGGAACCTTGGATGATATACGGTTAGCACATGTTAGGATCGAAAACGTCATAAAACTAATCGTGTCAAGTGTAGGCAAAGTCCAACAGACAATAGGGGGCAGCGACCAAACAAGCAGTCTAACAACAATCTGAACCTAGTCATGGAATAAAAGCTGGGTTGTGGTGTAGGGGTGAGCATAATTGGAAAAAATCGATTTATCGACCGATTTCAAATTCATTTTGAAAATTCAAAATTGGTAATTCAGTATATCGATCGATATTCGAAATATACCGAATACAAAATGTCAAATTTGAATTGGTATTCGGGTAGAGGAATTTTGAAATTAGTATGACCAATTTCAAATTCAGTTTAATAAAATTTTATTTTTTAATATATACATATATCTTTATATATATTTGATTAGATATATATATTCAACATATATAGTTAAATATGACTACATATAATTTCATAATTAAAAGATCTAATACAAGTAGAAACTTTTAGTTACAATTAAAGAGATCTAATTCACATAATCAAATACACACATGTAAGTTCAACTTATTTTAAACTTTAATTACAAACGGTTATATACAAATTTATGAATAATAAAGTAAGTGATTACAAAATACACTTACAAGTCTATGTGAATATTTATATACATTAATTAAAAGCTCATATTTATATTTATGAATAAATACAAAATATTTACAAAATTATCAATTGTCAAATGCAACTGTTTAATGTACATTGAAAAAATTTATATTATGTAGTATATTAACTATTTAAAATTTGTAATCATAAATTCACTTTTGTAATCTTTCATCAAAGACAATTGTTAATTAGTGACAATTGATTAGGGAATTATTTAATTGAACAATATTTACTGGGGCTAATATATATTTTTTTCAATGTTGGTGTATAATTGTTATGTCACATTTTTGTTCAATCCAACAATCTAAATCAGTAATTCGCTAAACATCGAATTCGATACTGAATTTGAATTAGGAAATCGCATTCGATAATTTTGAATTTGAATTTGAAATCGGTTGATAAGTTTTCTAAGCAAAAATACTGAAATTACCGAATTTATTTTATCGAATTACGGACTAAATCACCTGATTGGTACCACCTAAGCTGTGGAATGCCTTTTACTGGCTCATAAGGTTGTACTGTAGGCCACAAAATCTTCGGTTCTATGCCACCAGATCAAATTTTGGCAGACTTTTGTTATGAGAATAATATATTCATTACCTAAAAAAAAAAGGAAAAATAGACCAATTGACTAGGTCTAACAAAGCAATGTTAACCAATTCATGTTTCAAAAGATTCATACTTAAACATATGCAAAATTTATAATTAAAAAAGACCAATGTATCTATATGAAAATTGAGTCAAAACTCACTTGTACTGATACCGATTGATGTAGAACATCCATGAAGCAAAATGTACCGCTAAAACTATATGGTGTCTTACCGCTAAATTTGACAGAGAACTGCTATACAATTTATCAATGGCACAATGGTGTTTTACAGATGAATCAACTGGCCAAAAAAGAGAGAGTTGAAAAGGATAAAATAACGATCAAACCGAAGTACATGTGAACATGCCATACTTGAGGAAAGTTGCCAAATCTATTGCCGGTGGCCTCTTTTATCATCCTACAACCCAAGCGGGGAATTATCAATTCTTTTGTGTGATTACAAAAGAGAAAACAGAGCTACCTTGGATGATATACAGTTAGCCCGTGTTAGGATGCGAAACGTCATAAAACTAATCATGCCAAGTTTAGGCGAACTCCAACAGACGGCAGCGACCCAAGAAGCAGTCTAACAACAATCTAAACCAAATTATGGAATAAAAGCTGGGTCTTGATTAGGGGTGTAAATGAACCAAGCAGCTTGCAAGCAGCTCGGTCAAAAGCTCGACTCGAGCTCGGTCAACTTCGAGCTCGAGTCGAGTTCGAGCAGTTCGAATGTCTTATCGAGCCGATCTCGAGTTTTTGTGTTTGTGATTCGAGTGCTCGTCGAGCTATTCAAACATACATATATTATTTTTATTTATATGTAAAATTACTTAAAAGTTTAAACTTTTCAGGCAAATTACATTCTTTACCATCATCTAGTTTTGAATAATGGAAGGTAATTTAGTGAATTCAGCTAGTGCAGAATCAAAATTACAAAAATAAAAAAAATAAGAAAATAAAAAAACAAAAGACCCCACCGTCTTTTCCTTTCGTTCCCCTTTCTTCTCTCTACTGCACCCCTTTTCCATTTCTTCTTTGTATTGCACTTGTCTTCACGGATTCTTCACGGATTCTTCACAAGTCACTCCACACACAAAAGCACACACACACACAGGTGCACACATCCTCCAATAAAGAGATCTACACTCACATGTTGTTATTTTATTATGTTTTGGTGGTTCATTTTTTGAAAAGAAAGCTGTGGGTTTTGAAGCTTTTATTTGTGGCTTTTTGGCTTCGTTTATAGTCGATTATTTATGTAATCTTACTCTACTGATTGTCCTGGTCATTTTGGTGTAAGGATTATCTGAATCGAAGGTGATTTGGTGGAATAAAAATCGGCATATTCTTAGTTTTCTCTTCAGATCTATGCGATTTGGGCCTTTTTTATTCAAATCCAAACTTAGATATGTACTCTATGTGGAAAAACGAGTCCAATGATGTAAGTTGGAAGTGAAAAAGTTGCCGGTGGCTACTGTCGGAGGCGGATCGCCGGCGGCCCGTGGCAGTCGACGTTGCTCTGCCACCCACTTTCACTGAGGACTTTGTTCTGTAAATTAAAGATATTCCAGGGACTTGTATACAAAAATATAAAATGTATAACATTTTATTCTTTTCATTTTCATCCCTTATAACTTTTTTGTAATTTACAGATTTGTCCCTAAATTTAATTAAACTTTCGAGCTAGAGTTCGAGCTTGAACTATTCGAATATGGCTCGAATCGAGCTCGAGCGCGAAATCTACGTGCTTGTCGAGCTCGAGCTCGAGCTCAAGCATAGATAGTTAGTAATCGAGTCGAACTCGAGCACGTGATGTTCGAGATCGGCTCGGCTCGATTACACCCCTAGTCTTGATTGGCACTACCTAGCTATGGAATACCTTCCACTGGCTCAAAAGGTTGCACTGTAAGCCATAAAAGCTTTGTTTCCGTGTGACCAACCTTTCTTTCCTAGGTCTAATAAACCAATGTTAATCAATTCATGTTTCAATAGATTCACATTAAAATATAAACAAAATTTATAATAAATAAAAAAGAGATCAACATATCTATATGAAAATAAGGAAAAATTTTTACAAGCATGATAAATAATAGTTTGAAAGTGAAATATCATTCAACTTACTTGAGAAAAGCCATGTTCTATTGATGATACATTCATCCATCAATTCAACGATATAAAGTAATGTTCAAAGATCAATCTTTTTGTTATTTTTTAGTTTCTCAAAAATTTTCAAAATAATTTCCAAAACTTAAAATTGGTTCCAATTTACAAATTTATTCCTTAAAAAAAATAAACATGGTTCAATAAAACTTGCATTCACATTTTTACATACTTAGTATTCCTAAAGTAAATAGTCAATATTAGTAAACATGCTTTAATAAAGCCCACATTCCTAAGATAAATATTCAATATTAGTATTACAAAAATAGCCCTGACAATTATAAGAAAAGACATTTAATTTTGGTGACTTAATATTGACATTAATTTATTTTGTAAGGGGCACTATAAGAAAGAAAATGTTACAATTCCCAAAACCCCCTCTTTTAATATACATACATATATGAATATGAATATGATATATGACAATTATTACTTCTCTAACCGTTAAGGAAGTAGTATTTCAGAAAACGAACATGGAATTCTAAGAGATTTAAAGAGAAGAAAGCATACGGTGTGCTTAAATTCAATTGACGTCTTTAATTTTAATCAATTGGAAAATATTGAAACATTTCTAAGTGCAGTTACTTGCAAAATGAAGTTTCGACACCAGAACGTATATTGGTCGATGAATTTTGGGGCAAAATTAATGAAGAAAAACAAATAAATTCACATAAACAAACAACAGCCAAGTGTTACTCAATCTCATTCTATATCAACTATACGTTTGATGACTAATTGAAACCCAATGCTTAAGGTGAATAAAACTTTGACTGGATGCAATACTTGGAGTGGTAGAATAGAACTTCGACCAAAGACCATTTTTAGTTTGGAACACTTCTAAGGCGTGGTATTGTAGTAACGCTTTCAATGTTGGAAGTTCAAAGGCGCGTGTTTGGAACCACGCTTTTAGAGTTCTTCAACAATGGGTCCGTTTTACACCCAAAAAAAAAAAAAAAAAAGAAAGAACTGGTCAGGAAACACAATTTTTAAAATTTCAAGTCCCAAAAATTGATCAAAAACTCACTTGTACTGATACCAATTGATGTAGAACATCCAAGAAGCAAAATCTATCGCTCAAACTATATGGTGTCTTACAGCTGAATTTGACACAACTTTTATTCAATTCATCAATGGCACAATGGTGTTTGACAGGCAAATTTCCAACTGGCCAAAAAAGAGATAGTTAAAAAGTAGCACAAAATAACAATCAAACCAAATAAGATGTAAACACGCCCAACTTGAGGAAAGTTAAGTAGGACAAAATAACAATCAAACCAAATAAGATGTAAACACACCAAACTTGAGGAAAGTTGCCAAACCAATTGACGGTGGTCTAGTGAGGTTAGTTCATTCTTCATCTCTTGTTTCGTCCTCCATCTCCTCTTCACTTGTTTCCTCCTCCATCATCTCCTCTTCATTTGTTTCATCCTCCATCATCTCCTCTTCAATTGTTTTATATTCCTCTGTATCGATCTCTATGACCAGCACTTGGAGATCCTCTGTTCCCAAATTGTCCTTCTGATCTTCCTTTATCTGCATAAATTAATACCTCAACAGATTTCGAACAGTCAATCACCTCAATCATTTGAAGAGTTGTACTATAACTTAAACAAGAAGGGACCTCTGTCAAATTAAAGCATTGCTCAAGCACTAATTTCTCAAGACAGGGAAAATGATCGACATCGTCAATTCCAGTCCATCTGCAAATATATATATAACTCAGACCCAAGGATTTGAGGTTAGGGAATTCCCATTCGTCATTCATCTCCCAAGTGTCCTTCTCAAAACGAATGCTCCGTAATCTGAGTACCACAAGATTGGTTAGTTCTCCTTCTTTTGGAATTATACACGAAGGGAATCCTGATAGGGTCAATTTCTTTAGATTCTTAGGAAAACGAAACTCAATACAGGAGTGACAATCTTCATTTACTATCAGACGAAGTGATTCTAGTCGACTCAAGAAGTCCATTACCACAATCCTATTGCAATCTGCATTAGATTCCCCTGATTTGAAGAGTTTGCAACGTAGCCTGCGGATGTTTGGCAACTTTCTCATTATCTTTTCGAGGTTTGGCCCAAAAGAAAGCTCTATTGTGGAAAAGTTGTCTAGGTTGTGTAAACCAGAAGTGCTTTCAAGGTTGTCTATGGCCAAATCATCAAGAAGAGAAGAGCCGAAAGACCACAGCACTCTTAGTTTCCGCATATTCCGGAGAGTTTCAGGCAATGAAATTCTATCTTCATCTCCATAAACAAAAAGAGTTTCTAAGTTTGAGAGATTAGCTATTGCTGATGGGATGCATTTGAAAGTACCCTCAATTTTCAAGTACCTCAATTCAACATGCAATGCTATTTCAATTGGGAAAGTTAAACCAAGATTGATATTTTCCAAAGCCAACACTTTAAGAAGTTTGAAAAAATGAAAAATGAATGAGATATTATAACTCCCATGAAAATTAATTTCCTCACCAAAGAATAGAAGAGAATGTACACCTGGACAAGATAGCTTGGACTCCAAAAAATCTCGTGCGGTGGAATGCACGGACGACCGCTGTAGATCACGTTGCTGGAGAAATGTGAAAAGCTCAGCGTGCCCACTTAATAAAGATAGAAACTTTTCCTTTTTAGATTTTGCCCCCCTCTCTTTCTTTTTCAGACAAATTAAATCTTTCCACCACTTCGATCAGTTCCTCATCCATACTGAATAGCTCCCCTTAGAGAATACCCCAAAAATCCAGGGCACAACGTAGCACAACCACCAAAATCAAAGAGGAAAACGAAAAAGACATACTATTTCCGAAGGAAACGCAGACAAATTTAGACCTGGTTAAACTAAAGGTGACTACCCCCAAGAGACAAAACAACGAAAGCGGATGATAGAAAACAAAGAAGAAGACGAAAACACGGATAAATAAGTCCAGAGTAGACAACAACAACTTAGCATACATCAAAGCGGAGAATAAGATTTTAAGGCCACCATTATAAGTTAAATGTGGTATTGTTACTTTAGATTACCTGTATCATGGAACACACCGCCGTCTCCTTTTGAAAATGAAGATACACCGCTTCAGCCCTCTTCCTTTAACATAATCTGGTACACTGTGGTAATTCTTTTACTTTGATTTAGTCAGGAGTGCTACAATGATTCAGTGAGAATCAATGAAACAAAGAAAAAAATTGCGTACGAAGTTTCTAGAAATTTAAAAATTTTTAAATCTCCCACACTGGGGGAGGGAAAACTCTCATCCCAAGAGAGAGAAGGTGCACTCATAGAGAGAGAAGGTTGATACGTGCATTAGAAGAATCATCTAGTCCGTGTTGCTGTGCCCAGGCATTCCATGCTGTCCTGTGGAATTTTGTCAGCATAAGACCTGACTATGTTGCTTGTTATAATTCAATTTTGAACTGTAGTTCTGCATTGAACTTGGCTTTGATATGGATTAGATGCGAATTATGCTTGTGTATTTCGTTAGATCCTGCAATGTTATGGTAATAACGTTTCGGGTGCATTTGTAGGAAAGGTATATTTATTTGTAGGAGAACAATAATTTTGTCATGTTTCATGCGAGAAAATAATGATAGATTTGGAAATTTTGAGAAAATATTGATCGATTTGGAGATTTTGAGAAAATAACGATAGATTTGGAGATTTTGCCTTAAGAGGATCCAATATCATTATTTGAAACCCTTATATACACATAAAGTAAATTGCAAATAAATTCTCAAGTTGATTACCTTCGTGGAATTGTCAAGTCATTTCAACTTTCTACTAGATGGTGTACTACAGATGGAATAGTATTATCCTATCTAAATTTAGGGGTAAGTCAGGGCCAAAAAGGAAAAAAGCGACAACTTCTTTGATTCCAAAGATGGCTCATGGCTGAACAGATTGCAAAACTAGAACTGAGGTACTTTTGCAAGGATCAATTTGATAAATTGATTATAACAATTGAACGGCAAACATTGTCCTTGCTTTGCAAAGTTAATAATAAGTTGGTTACTCCGCTATCTGTTCGCTTATTTTCTAGAAAACATCCGAACTTATTAATCTTGAGCTTCGAGCTGTGCGTACCCCTAATGATTATTCTTATTTATCCCAACCGTTGTGTGCACTAACTGGTGCATGATAGTATGACTTTTATAAAAATTAATTTTAAATTTGATTTTAGTTTTTTAAAAATCTAAAAATAAGGCAAAGAAAGAAAAAACAATTGAGAGTAATACACAATAAATTTTTCAAAAAGTAGAAAGCAGGTAAAAAAAAAAAAAAAAAAAAGAAAAAGCTATTGAAAACGGGTCTCTGACTGAGATTCACGTCCTCAACCGCGATTCCACTCTCAAATCCTTAATTGTAAATGAGAAAAACTTAAAATAGCCGTAACATGACTTTTTTAAGTTCACACTTATAGTACAAAATTATCTAAGTAAATCTGAGATCTGTTAAATACCCAATTCCATTAGTGTCCTGTATTTTATTTGGGGTGAACTGCAAGCTTCCCCATAAGTTGGTTACTCCTAATTGTGGTACCACTTCACTCCTTGTAGTATTGCCTTATGGTGTACACGGTCTGAAGAATGGTGAATAGAAGACCATACACGGTTATAAATATCACTGGCTTTTGGCGAGAACTGACCTCGACAAAGCCTCGCCACTGAGTCCGGAGGTTCCTGTAGCACTTATTAACATCTCTATGGACAATGCCAAGGCTACCATCTGGATCAAGCGTGACATCTGTGGAAAGAGAGTTGAACAATTGAGCAGCAGCTTCATCACTAACCATGCCATTCCGGATTATACGACGGCGACGCAAGAGGCTAATGTCCTCGGAGTTGCGAATGACGTTGCCCATGAGGTATATATATGCAGTCACTTCTTTCCCTGCCCCAGCATGGAAGCGCTCAAATGCCATAAGATTTCGGAACACGAGTTCAGTTCTATCGTCCACTGTAATCGGAGGAAGCCCAAGGACGGAAGTTTTGAAGGTTATATCTTTGAGACTTACAGTTTTACTCATTTCGAATCCAATTCCAGCAGTTTCAAGCTCGCTCGTAGACCCGAAGATCTCACAGGCAGCAGCGACGGTGCTGATAAGACTTTCGCCGGCACTGCTGCTGGCGCTGGCGCCGCCACTGCCAATGCTGCCCCCACAGCCGTTGCCGCCGGAGGTGGTGCCCATTTTTTTAAAGAGACTTGCATTGTCGCCAGGGGGTGTATTGGTCGGACTTTGCTGGGCTGCTTCTGCTACTTGAGAGGTGGAGTGTACTTCCAATAACAGGCCCTTTCGATACACATGTAATACATGCAAGCATTTGCCTAATCGCATATGTTTGATGTCGTCGTCAGGAAATTGAGGAAAACAGAATTTGAGTACGAGTCTGTTGGTGAACTCCTCGTCATCCTAATAATTTGCAAAACAAAATTGTTTCAAAGTATATAACAATGCTAATGTTCATTTGAAAATGAACTAAAGTAAAATGCCAATGTTCATTATCAACTTAAAAATGTGATGTAGAAGGTTCAAGCTGTCACACCCCGCGCCCGGGTGTAACACGCCGCGTATTGGACTCACCCAATACGCAAGGCTCAAAAACTTATCAAAGCACTTCTAAATCAGAGGCATCATAAATATTTGAATATGCCAATTAATATAAAAATTCTCCAATAATAAAATTTAATATCCATAGAAGTAATCAAATTTTCTTAACATAAATAAATAACACTAAACAAGAAATAAATTACTGTCATTGGCTCCAAGCCAAAACCTACCAACTAAGTATTACTAAAATAAAATTCCTCTTATTGAAGACTAAGCACCCTGCTATCCTATCTCGAACTAATAATACCTGCAAAACAAATAATATAAGTGGGATGAGCAACCACTGTGCTCAGTAAGCAATTCCACGCCTTTCTCACTAGTTTGGGCAGTTACATATATATATATATATATATATATATATAGTACACGCATTCATTCTATCACACACTATCCATAATCGCACAAAACAATAATACATAATATATATCAAAATTGTGGCATATCAAACGAAACATAATCTGCATATACATAAACATACATAGGTAGGCTCAGATTCATCAATGCAGGAACCAGTCGGTCTAGATATTTAGCCTAACTTTTCCCCAGTTAGGAGGGTCATAAGCGTGCGTGCATGTCCTGACTACTCACCGTCAGGGAGGTAGATGAGAACTAGTTCTCTCTGGTGTACAAAGAATTATCAGAGCCAAAATATACATGTCATACATTCACACATAACACACATACATATAAATAATCAAAGTGCCACGATATATGAAGGAATTTTCGCACATATCACCTGCCCATTCTGAGTTTCATATTATGAAAATATTCACGAAAGAAATAAATATATATACGCAAAAAATTTTCCAAAACATGAGAAAGGGTAAGAACCACTTACCTCGGAGTCCAAATTGAAATCATTAACCACTTTAACTCAGATAATCGTGATCACAGAAATACTCACCACCTAAAAATCAAAATAACACACCATCTTCGTCTTAATAATTATATATATAAAATATTAAAACTTTTAGACTGCCTACGGATAATTCTAAAACTCCCAAATTAATTCTATAACATAATATTTTACTTAACTACTGAATAAGAAAACTAAATAGTAATAAACCCGTAATTGAATTGACTCAGGAAAAATAATAACTAAATAATTAAATAAAACAACTAACCTAAAACATATTTATTTTATATATATATATATATTTTTCCTCCTTGGTTTGTAGGCCACAGGGGTGGCCCACCAAAATTTGACTCCAAAGGCCCTGATTTGCAAACTTGTACGGTGAAACTCAAGTGGGGAAAATCATAAACTTCCCTCTGTCTTCTCAAGGCCGTGGCCGGCTATGCCAAATATATATATATTTTTTTTCCTTATTCTTTTCTTCCAGCGATTCAAGAGTTGTCCCACCAATTACCCACAACTTCCATCATCAAGTGAATTGCCAAACTGCTGTGGCTAATTCGTAAGCCACACATCAACAAACACCCCTATTTTTTTTTTCTTCTTCTTCTTTTTTTTTTTTTTCGTCCAGCAGCGATGCTGGCTTTTCTTTTCTTTTTCTTTTTTTTTTTAACCAACAACCAAGACATCAAATCTATATAATAAAATAATTGATCTCCTCCTCAAACAATTTATTATCTCAAATCATCTTATCTCTCAATAATTCAAAAAATTAAAAATCCTAAATTTCTTAATTGGGCATCAATTCCTTTAAAACCCCAATATTCTAATTTCTCACAGACCCATCTAACTTAACCATTGAATTTAGACGTCATTAAAATTCAAACTCAAAGATTCAACTAACCTTGTCCGTTGTAGGGATTGAATGAGTAGTATGTTGTTCCTGGCTTCGCAAACTCTCTGTCTCCTGCTTGTTCTTGCCCTTGGAAGAAGACAAATGTGGGTTTAGAAATAAGGGAACGTCGTTTAATAGACTTTTAATAAAAAAGAAAAATGGTTATTTTATTTAATAATATTATCTTCTCTTTTTTTTTTATATATAACAATAAAGTCCCTCACTTCTTTACAACTCCAACTGACCCCCAAAAGATATTTTTCACAATTTACCATTGAGCCCCTATAGGGCACGGGTGTTTCACAAGCTCTCTCCTTACAATCAATTAATCATCACCTTTGGTTATGAGAAACTTAATTAAAAGTCTATATGCACTTCCAAAAATAAAAAGAAAGAAAAAATGATTTTAAAGCATACGTAGTTTTGAAGGATTGAGAGAGAGAGAGAGAGAGAGAGAGAGAGAGAGAGAGAGAGAGAGAGAGAGAGAGACCTGTATTTCTGGATTTTCAACAGCAAGCAGCTTGTCAAGAACCAAAAGGGGCAACTGATTTTCGAGCACCAACATGTCACCCTCGATGTATGGCATCATGCAGAGTTTGCCATGGTTGCTGAAAATGGGATCATTGCGAGCGTAGCCGTTATCCTCATTCTTGCTTTGAGTTTGTGTTCTCAAGATCTCAAGAATGAAACAACCATCCCGGATCATAAGCTGCAAGAATTTGTCTTTATTTTCAAGCCAGAAAGGATCCAGGGAGTCGTATGCGCCCATGAGATCTTGCACTACCATATTTAGTGCATTGACGTAGTTGCGGAGAGTTTTTTTAGATCTTTTGAGGAAGTGAAGGAGAACTCGGTGCTTGTGGTCTTCCAATGCCTTCAAATTCTGGTCAAAGTGATGGTAAGGACCAAATGAGACTGCCCGAGGTTTGTAGGCATTCTTGTTCAGATTAGTGACACAGGTAGGCAGCTTATAGATGCACCACTGCGCCCATTTCTTCTCCGTCTGTCTGATGTCGGAGATTTGCTTAACTTCTTCATCTACTTGGATCACCCATGCATTTTCTTCCATTTTAATTATCTGCTTTACTTTGGCAGCTGCAATACGGAACCGCTATGGATTATATATTAGAGATTGGGTGCCTCACAATCACCAGTTCTAATTTAGGATATGATACGTAAACTAATATGATTAAATTAGCTACTAACACAACAAATATAAAAACTAATATAATGACTATATATGTATACTGTTGTCAGGCACAGGAGCTAAAAAGGTGAATATCCAAACAAGGCAGTAAGTAGAAGTCAGTTAAAAGGGGTTAGTTGGAAAGGAGAGAGAAGAAGGCAAAGTTGGTTAGACAGTTAAGAGGGACGAGCTCAGGGGAATAAAAAGGGAGGGTGGAAGCTTGGGAAAGGGGCTGGAAAAATTGTCTCTCTCTAGTCTCTCTCTTCCCAATCCCACATTTTTCCCATTTTCATGTAACTGAAATCTGATAATCTCTTCTTCTTTCTCTACTCACTCCTCCTCTATTCTTTTCTATTCTTCTCAATTCTCACTATTCTCCTGCATTATTTCTCAGTTGATTAGGCCTATATTCGTTAGTGTCATTTACTGGTGTGATTATAATAGTAATCAGCTCAGGAGCTGACAATTTGGTATCAGAGCTTTTGATCCTCGGTTGACTGTAGAAGAAGACATGGCGGAAGGGACTAGATTCAAATCGCTAGAAGAACAGGTTAAGAAGCAAGAGAATAAAATTCAAGAACAGATGGACAACTTCCAGCAACTCCAGCAACAAGTAAAAGGTGATCTGGATAACAGTCACATGAAGATGGATTCATTTTTCAGTGGCTTTGATCAGAAATTCAATTCTCCAATCAAGATGTTGAACAAGGACAAAGGGACCCTAGAGGAAAGCGTAATGCAATCAGGGAATCCCCCAATCCTGCCTAACCCTCACATCAATCATAGAGGCTCGATGGAGGACCTGATGTCACCTAGAATGAAAGACAAAACCAGAAAGTATAATCTCTCTCACCTTCCAAAAATTGACTTGCCTATGTTTAGTGGGGATAATCCTCGAGAATGGATAAGGAAATGTCAGAAATTCTTTTTGCATTATCAGGTAGAAGAAGAATATAAACTGGATGTAATTGAAATGTATCTCGAAGGGAAGGCTGATGTGTGGTTCCAAGGGATAAGGTTGGAAAGGCCAAGAATGGCATGGAGAGAATTTGAGGAATGGTCGTGTAAAAGATTCGGAGAGAAAGGATTTGTGGATGTAGTGAAGGAATTCAATAAACTACAACAGAATAGCACTGTAGAGAAGTATCAAGAGAAATTTGAGGAGCTAAAAACTTTAATGATGCTCATAAATTCTGTGATAAGTGAACCACACTTTATATTTAATTTTATTAGTGGATTGAAAGGTGAAATTAAAACCATGGTGAAGATGTTGAAACCATAAAATATGACTAAGGCCATTGAAATTGCACTCTTGCAAGAGCAGGCCTGCAATTTACAAAACAAACAAGTTAGAGCTGGAGGTAAACAGATCCTTGATTAGAGGTTTGGAATGTCAAAACAAATAAGAGTGGGAGGGAGCCACTATAAGATCCCCAGTTGGCCCAACAAAGAGGTAAATCAACAACAACAGGAAACTAGGAAGCTTACGCCACAACAGTTACAGTATAGAAGAAGCAAAGGGCTGTGTCTTAGATGTGGTGAAAAGTTTGAGGCAGGTCACTAATGTGCCAACAAACAACTGAATATCATTGCAGCTGAGGAAGAAGAGGATGAGCTAGCTTTTGAAGATGCGATAGGGGAACAGGATGAGCAAACTGGCAATGTAGGAGAGTTGGTGGACATATCGCTGAATTCTCTATCAGGGTCCTTGTATCGAAAGACTATCACACTAATGGGAGTCTTACAAGGGGTGCCTTGTGACAGCCCCACCTTACCCTAAGGCGTACCAAAAGGCTTAGTGGATTGCCTGCCTAGCTCTCGTCAGGACTCGGATCAAACACGCACTAAAATCCATAAAATAATTGACATTTTGTAGAAAACTCGTAAATACATTCATATGATTCAAACTTAAGCGTAAAGTACTGATTGAGCCGTTTACATCATATACGTTTACTAATACAGCAATATCTCAAACATTTTTTCTATCAAAATCCTACCAAGATCTACCCTTGAATCCTCACCACCGGCTTTAGTAATAGGAGCCTGTTTAAGGAGAACAAATAAAAGAGGGTGAGCTATAATAGCCCAGTGAAGTTCCCACACATGCAAACACAGAGGCAGATAAATAGAAAATAAATAAACAAATAACATGTGCCATAAAACAAAATAAGAACCAATTAAGCAAATAATTGATTAAACAAGGAAGGATACATCTCAACCACAGGAGTAAGCTCAACCGCGGGAGTATCAAGTACATAATCATGTGGCAATAATGTTCGAATCAATAAAGAAGATCAGGTCCTTGCCAATGATCAGGTAAATATCAGATAACAGTACCCGTAACCACCCATGCACTTTTACCTCCTCAATACCGCCACACCAGGGTGAGATCTCAACCCTGAAGGGCAAAACAGTTTGTTCAATCCAGAGTTGACCTCTTTGAGGATTCTCAACTCAGAGGAAAGAACACAATCCCTAATGTCCAACGCCTTATATCCTCCTCAATACTAGTATGGCTAACCGTGGTGTAACCGATGAAGTATAACCACAGAAGTCTAGCCCGAAGGCTCAGTTCAATTGACAATTCACAAACAAGTATATTCACATTTGATAGAAATTGTGCATGTAATAAATTGCATGATAGATATGATAAAGTACACATCTCTCTTTCATATAGTACATTGTAATAGTTCACAAGTATCAGGCACAAATAAAATTGGCATTTAAACATGTATCAAGCGCACACAAGGAAACACTGAAATTTCAAGAGAGTTTCTCGTAAAACGTGCAAGTTTCGGATTCAGATCCTGAAATTCATAAGTAGTCTAATTAACCTACTATATTCTCCTTCAGAAGAATTCTTTTATAAAATGTATCCAAGTTTAACTAGGGTTTTAAGATAAACGTAAATTGATTATAGAAAAATATAAGAAGTTATAATAAAGAAATTTAGGTAAAATCCTAAGTCAAGTAATAAAAAAATTTAAGAAATTCACTTTTTCGGAAAGTAATGTAGTTCCAAGGACAAATAATTCATTAAGTGTCGAAATTAATGTTAAATTTAAAAGAAATAATTAATACTAAAAGTCGTTATTAATTTTTGCTTTATTTACTATATTAGTTGCAAAACTCTAATAATTAGCTATACATTTTGGATCAAAAGAAAATATTACTAAATGCTATGAACTAAAGAAGTAGTTTAAACAAGTATTGATCAGGGTTCAAGGTTTTGATGTAAAAGAAATTTTGTTCAAAATGATTAGTTTATAAGTAAACTAGTTCTTCAAGTCCAAGAAGGATTTATTAGTAATAGTCAAGTATAATTTAATAACTTACCGAAATTAATATAGGCTAAAATGAGAGAACTTCCAAAATATCTTACAGTTAAGTAAATTAATGGTTTCAAATTAATTAATATCAAAATAATAACATTTAATTAGACTATGACTAGTTAAATAACAAACTAAGGTTATTTGGTGATAACTTACTAAATCATATATATAAAGTGAAACTAGCCACATTTCTCTCACACATTCAAAAGTCAAGTTTCTAACCATTTTAAATCTTCAAAATTTATAAGAGTTTCTTCCTAAAATTGATTAACAAGGTTGCAAATTCATTGCACAACATTTTCTCAAAACCGGTTTAGTAAGTTAAGCTTAAAGTGCTCATTTTTTGTGTCACTTTAACCCAATTCCCAAGCTGAAATTTTCAACAGTTTTGGTGCAGTTTTTATCACCGAAACTTGGCCAAAACAATGTGAATATAGCTGAAAATATTAAGTCATCAAAGCTGAAATTTTCCTATACTAGTAAAGCTGAAATGTGTTCAAGGTTTTGGAACAAGGAAGTGTTGGTTTTCAAGCTGAAATTCCAGCAATTTCAGCCCTCTAAACAGGTCCCAAATGCTGAAATTTTTCAAAAATTTTCCCTTAACAAGACTAACCAACATGTCTTCTAACTCTAGTCAAAATTTCAGCCATAAATTTCAAGATTTTTCACTCAAATAAAGTACCAATTTACTAAACAAGTCCATACTATACAAGTAGGTGATAACATAGTTACTCTACCATCAAAAGAAGGATCAAAACAAAAGGAAAACCTCATAATCAAGAGCATAAATATTCATATATATAATCAAGAGAATAAAACATAATCATAATCTTAAGTACTTAATGAAATCATAAGGAGAACATAAGAAATCTTCTAATAAACTTGAAAGAACTTGAAGCTACTTGATGAATTTACCTCAAATTAAGTAGGTTTTAGTTGAAGAAGAGTGGATGAATGATGATTCCCTTAAAAACCTTCAACTTTTGAGCAAGATTTGAGCTTGAATCTTGGAGAGAATTTGTTGAAATTTGGGGGGATTTCTTTTCTAGTTAGGTTTAGCTTTTGGAGAGGGATTAAGTTAGTTTTCTAAGTGTTTAAAATAGTGAAAATTGAAGACTAGTTTGGGTAATAGGAGGGCCGGCCAAGGGAGAGAGAGAATGCAAGGAAATTTGTGCCAAAAATTGATAAGAATTGGTAGAAGTGAAAGCCAATAATAGGTCTCCATTTATGGTATTAGGTGGCCTAATCTTCCAAACTTCTAAGTAATAGGTGGCCTTACTTTTTCTAAATATCTAAATTTTGTTGGTAAAATTTAATTGGTAAAATTTTCCTATGATTGTTTTTAAGCATGTAACAATAATAATTTAAGAAATCAAATTGAAAGAAAATCTTACAATATCAACTAATAAGAGAGTTTTTACAAGTAACATTCATAACATAGAAACTAAGTGATTTTAAATTTCTAGGGTTTTACACTCTCCCCCCTTAAAGAAATTTCGTCTTCGAAATTCAATTCTAGTTGTCGAATAGCTCGGGATATTTTCTTCGCATCTCTTCCTCCGTTTCCCATGTGATCTCTTCTAAATCATGATGTTTCCAAAGAACTTTAACCAAGGGGATCTGCTTATTTCTTAGTTCCTTCACCTTTCGATCTAAGATCTGTACTGGTAATTCTTCGTATGATAAAGTCTCGTCAAATTCGACTTCATCGAGCTGAAGTACGTGATTAGGGTCCGGATGGTACTTCTTCAATAGGGACACATGAAAGACATTGTGTAGTCTAGATAACTTTGAAGGTAAATCCAGTTGATACGCAACATTGTCTACACGTTTAGTGATTCTAAACGGTCCCACGTATCTCAGTTGCAGCTTCTTCCTCTTCCCAAACTTAAGACCTCCTTTAAATGGAGAAATCTTAAGAAACACTTCATCACTAACTTCAAACTCTAACTCCTTTCTTCTATTGTCGGCGTAACTCTTCTGTCGACTCTGTACAGTTTGAATTCGTTGTTGTATTAGTTTGACTTTATCGTATGCTTCTTTTATCCATTGTACCCTTTCCAGACCCAATACCTTTCATTTTCCTACTTCATCCCAGTAGTTAGGTGTTCTACACTTTCTTCCATATAAGGCCTCGAATGGAGCCATCTGGATAGAGGACTTGTAGCTATTATTATAAGCAAACTCTATCAGAGTTACATGTCGATCCCAACTACTTCCAAAGTCCATCACACACGCTCGTAGCATATCTTCTAAGATCTGGATTACCCGTTCTGATTGTCCATCGGTTTGGGGATGATAAGTCGTGCTAAAGTTCAATTTTGTCCTCAAGGGTTCATGCATTTGTCTCCAAAGTCGGGATGCAAATCGAAGGTCTCGATCCGAGACTATACTAACAGGAATCCCATGAAGTCTCATGATTTCATCTATATACATTCGGGCAAGTTTTTCTAAAGAATATGTCATGTTTATTGGTAGAAAGTGAGAGGATTTGGTTAGCCGATCAACTATCACCCAAATGGCATCATGTCCTTTATGAGTTCTTGGTAATTCCGAAACAAAATCCATAGTGATATTTTCTCATTTTCGCTCTGGGATTTCTAGAGGTTGTAGCAATCCTGACGGTTTCTAGTGCTCGGCCTTCACTTGTTGGCACGTGAGGCAGGTTTAGACATACTAGGCTATATCTCTCTTTATGTTGTCCCAACAATATAGTTTCTTCAAGTTTTGATACATCTTGGTACTGCCTGGGTGTGCAGTATATCGAGAACGATGAGTTTCATCCAAAATCATTTTCTTTAATTCTTCATCTCTTGATATGAATATTCGGTTTCGAAATCTCAATAATCCTTCTGGCCCAATATTATACCCAGGTAGGTTCTCTTCCTTAGCCTTTGCTATTCGTTTTTGTAAGGTAGGATCTTTATCTTGAACTTCCCTGATTTGTTCCAACAATTCAGATTTTACGTCAATATTTTTACAAATCACCTTAGTGCCAACTATACGTGGATTACTCTCACTAAGTTGCTCCAACAAACCCCATTCATGTATGGCCAAACTAGCTATTTGAACCTTTCTATTTAAGGCATCTGTAACAATGTTAGCCTTACCCGGGTGGTAATTAATAGTATAATCGTAATCTTTCAGCAGTTCCATCCATCTACGTTGCCGCAAGTTCAATTCATTTTGAGAAAACAGATACTTTAAACTCTTATGATCCGTATATACCTTAAAAGTAATCTCATATAAATAATTTATCCATTTTTTAAGTGTAAACACCACAACTGCCAGCTCCAAATCATGGGTTGGGTAATTTCTCTCATGGGGTTTGAGTTTACGGGAGGCGTAGACAATTACTTGTTTTCCTTGCATTAGCACACATCCTAAACCTTCCCGTGAGGCGTCCGTATATACACTAAAAATCTCCTTCCCATTTGGCAGAGCTAACCCCGGGGCTGAAGTTAGTCGCTCCTTAAGTTCATTGAAACTTTGTTCACACCGATTATTCCAAATAAACTTAATATTCTTCTGGGTCAAAGCAGTAAGAGGTGCTGCTATCTTCTACAAATCCTTGATAAATTGTCGATAGTACCCATCTAACCCCAAGAAACTACGGATCTCAGTTAGGTTCTCAAGTTGTTTCCAATTGATCACCGCTTCTACCTTGGAGGGATCAACTGCTATCCCTTTTCTAGATATTACATGACTCAAAAATGAACCCTGATCCTTCTAAAACTCACTAACTAAACTTAACATGCAGCTTATTTTTTCTTAAAGTTTGTAACACCATTCTGAAGTGTTGTTCATGTTCATCGTGAGACATAGAAAATACAAGAATATCATCGATGAACACCACCACAAACTGATCCAAATACGGCTTAAAGACCCCATGCATCAAGTCCATAAATGCAGCTGGGCATTAGTTAGACCAAATGGCATCACTACAATTTCATAATGGCCATATCGAGTGTTAAAAGCTGTTTTTGATACATCTTTCTTCTTAATTCTCAACTGATAGTATCTTTATCTAAGATCTATCTTGAAAAATACTACTGCTCCTTCCAATTGATCAAATAGTTCATCAATATGGGGCAAAGGATATTTATTCTTTATCGTAATGTTGTTTAACCCTCGATAATCAATACAAAACCTTAAAGTGCCATCTTTCTTCTTTACAAATAGCACTGGAGCTCTCCATGAAGACACACTTGGCTTTACAAATCCCTGTTCTAGCAAGTCGTGAAGCTGGATCTTAAGCTTTCTAAGCTCCGCTGGAGACATATGGTAAGGTGTTTTAGAAATAGGTGTAACTTTTGGCACTAATTCTATCTCAAATTCTACTTCTTTTTCAGGAGGTAGAGAGTTTAATTCCTTAGGGAAGACGTCAGGGAATTCTCTTACTATTGGCACATCCTCAATTCTAATTTTATCTTCAGGGGTATTAATCAAGTAGGCAAGGTAGCCCACTGCCTCTCTAGAGATTAACTTCCTAGCTCGTATTCCAAAAATAAGTGCCGAAGAAGTCAAGATTTTTTTTACATCCAGTCTTAAAGTAGGCTCTCCTGATATGCTAAAATCTACTACTTTCGTCCCACAATTTAGTTGGGCATTATATCGGGTTAAGCAATTCATACCCAAAATCACATCATAACCCCGAATAGGCAATGCTATAAGATCAATTAAGAGTTTTCTTTCTCCTATTCAAAATTCACAATCTTTATACACATGATTAGTTGTCAGGCAATGGTCCCCAGTTAGAGTTCTAACCTCTAATTCATAAGGTAACTTAACAGATTGCACTCCAACAGCAGACATAAATTGAGAATTTACAAATGAATGAGTAGAACCAGGATCTACCAATAGTCTAGCTAGATGATGAAAAACAGGAACCGTACCTTCAATTATCTCAGAAGATCCCTTAGCGTCCTGCTTATCTATAGCGTATACTCGAACCTGTCCATTCTGCTTATTTCCATTGTTCTTAGATTGATTGGGTTCCCTACATCTAGGCTGAGTTGTATTCGGCGTATTGGTAGACCTGGCTGGACATTGGCTGATCTGATGATCCGCACTGTCGCAATATAAGCATTTTCAATTTTTTTTCCAATACTCGTCTATGGCATGATTGCTTTTCTCGCAATATCCACAGACGACTTGAGCAACTGGAGGTTAGGTTCCCTTCTAGGTCTCCTCTCTTCGTCCACTTTCTTGTGGGGTTCTTCTCGTCGGAGCCCCTCTTAACCTTTCGGGGTGTGTACCTTGCCCAATTCTCACACCACCAGCTCCCCTTCTAGCTTTGGGAGTCGAGACATTTTCAATCAGTGGCCGGGAAGTATTAACATTTTCTCATTTTCGTGCTTGAGCAGTCTTAATTAAGAACTTTGTATCCTCCATTTGTTGTGCTTTTTTACCGTGACTCCATACGTATCAATAGTAGTGGCGGTAAGGGCATCTTGAATTTTTAGGTTCAGGCCCTGGATGAATCTCCTTTTCCTCCGTTACTCTGTAACCACTAACTCTGGAGCGTATCGGGATAATTTAGTGAATTGGGCCTCGTACTCGACTACAGTCATTAATTCTTGTCTCAATTTTAGAAATTCATTCTCTCTCTTTTCTTGCACTCATGGAGGAATGTATTTTTCCCTAAATTTTCGAGTGAAATTTGCCCAAATTCTCGTAATCTGGTATCGTTCATATTTAGCACTCACCAGAGACCAATAAGAGGTAGCGGTCCCTTCTAGCTGGAATACTGCGAAAGTTACTTGTCTCTCTTCCGAATATTTTAAAGTGACAAAAATTTTCTCTATATCTTTTAACCATTTTTCCATTATGTCCGGATCTGGCCTACCAGTAAACTTAGGAGGGGCGAATTTTTGAAACTTTTCTAGTGTAATATCTTCCTCTACCCTAGGATTTTGGTGGGGATTACCGGTCTCACCTTCAGGGTTCGACCGGCTTCCAATTTGAATAAGGACATCAGTCATATGGTTCAATACGGCTATCATCAGGTCGCCTCTATCAACTCCAAAGTTAGGGTTCACGTCTGACGTTGCCTCTTCGTCTCGATTTTGCCTACGTGGGCGTCCTCGACCTCGACTCGCCATAGTTTAATATTTTAGAGTGAAATTAACTAATTATTTTAAAATCTACGTGATAGTTAACAAGTCATATATTATAAAATATACATATGCATTAATAAGACAAAAGATACAAGAGTTATAACAAGTAGAGTCATATACAAATAACAAAAGTAACAACATCTCAAAAGTTCGTAATACAAAACACAACAAAACAAGTACAAGTCCTTATACATGCTTCTATCTAGAAGTCTAATCTAATTACCTATACAACTATTTGAGCTCACTTGTCTCAAACCTAAATTTTGATACCAACTGTGACAACCCCACCTTACCCTAAGGCGTACCAAAGGGTTTCGCGGACTGCTTGCCTAGCTTTCGCCAGGATTCGGGTCAAACACGCACTAAAATCCATAAAACAATTGACATTTTGTAAAAAACTCATAAATACATTCATATGATTCAAACTTAAGAGTAAAGTATTGATTGAGCCGTTTACATCATATACGTTTACTAATACAGTAATATCTCAAACATTCTTTCTATCAAAATCCTACCAAGATCTACCCTTGAATCCTCACCACCGGCTTTAGTAATAGGAGCCTGTTTAAGGAGAACAAATAAAAGAGGGTGAGTTATAATAGCCCAGTGAGGTTCTCACACATGCAAACACAAAAGCAGACAAATAGAAAATAAATAAACAAATAACATGTGCCATAAAACAAAATAAGAACTAGTTAAGCAAATAATTGATTAAACAAGAAAGGATACATCTCAACCACGAGAGCAAGCTCAACTGTGAGAGTATCAAGTACATAATTATGTGGCAATAATGTTCGGACCAATAAAGAAGACTAGGTCCTTGCCAATGATCAGGTAAGTATCAGATAACAGTACCCGTAACCACCCATGCACCTTTACCTCCTCAATACTGCCACACCAGGGTGAGATCTCAACCCTGGAGGGCAAAACAGTTTGTTCAATTCAGAGTTGGCCTCTTTGAGGATTCTCAACTCAGAAGAAATAACACAATCCCTAACGCCCAACGCCTTATATCCTCCTCAACACCAGTATGACTAACCGTGGTATAACCGATGAAGTATAACCACGGAAGTCTAGCCCGAAGGCTCAGTTCAATTGACAGTTCACAAACAAGTATATTCACATTCGATAGAAATTGTGCATGTAATAAATTGCAGGATAGATGCAATAAAGTACACATCTCTCTTTCATATAGTACATTGTCACAATTCACAAGTATCAGGCACAAATAAAATTGACATTTAAACATGCATCAGGCGCACATAAGAAAACACTCACCTGAAATTTCAAGAGAGTTCCTCGTAAAACGTGCGAAGTTCGGATTCGGATCCTGAAATTCATAAATAGTCTAATTAACCTACTATATTCTCCTTCGGAAGAATTCTTTTATAAAATGTATCCAAATTTAACTAGGGTTTTAAGATAAACGTAAATTGATTATAAGAAAATCTAAGAAGTTATAATAAAGAAATCTAGGTAAAATCCTAAGTCAAGTAATAAAGAAATTTAAGAAATTCTCTTTTTTTGAAAGTAATGTAGTTCCAAGGACAAATAATTCATTAAGTGTCGAAATTAAAGTTAAATTTAAAAGAAATAATTAATACTAAAAGTCATTATTAATTTTCGCTTTATTTACTATATTAGTTGCAAAACTCTAATAATTAGCTATACATTTTGGACCAAAAGAAAATATTGCTAAATGCTATGAACTAAAGAAGTAGTTTAACCAAGTATTGATCAGGGTTCAAGGTTTTGATGTAAAAGAAATTTTGTTCAAAATGATTAGTTTATAAGTAAACTAGTTCTTAAAGTCCAAGAAGGATTTATTAGTAATAGTCAAATATAATTTAATAACTTAACGAGATTAATATAAGCTAAAATGAGAGAACTTCCAAAATATCTTATAGTTAAGTAAATTAGTGGTTTCAAATTAATTAATATCAAACTAATGACATTTAATTAGACTATGACTAGTTAAATAACAAACTAGGGTTATTTGGTGATAACTTTCTAAATCATATATATAAAGTGAAACTAGCCACATTTCTCTCACACATTCAAAAGTCAAGTTTCTAACCATTTTAAATCTTCAAAATTTATAAGAGTTTCTTCCTAAAATTGATTAACAAGGTTACAAATTCATTGCACAACATTTTCTCAAAACCGGTTTAGTAAGTTAAACTTAAGGTGCTCGTTTTTTGTGTTACTTTAACCCAATTCCCAAGCTGAAATTTCCAGCAATTTTGGTGCAGTTTTTATCACCAAAACTTGGCCAAAACAATGTGAATATAGCTGAAAATATTAAGTCATCAAAGCTGAAATTTTCCTATACTAGTAAAGCTGAAATTTGTTCAAGGTTTTGGAACAAGGAAGTGCCGGTTTTCAAGCTGAAATTCCAGCAACTTCAACCCTCTAAACAGGTCCTAAATGCTGAAATTTTTCACAAATTTTCCCTTAACAAGACTAACCAACATGTCTTCTAACTCTAGTCAAAATTTCAACCATAAATTCCAAGGTTTTCCACTCAAATAAAGCACCAATTTACTAAACAAGTCCATACTATACAAGTAGGTGATAACATAGTTACTCTACCATCAAAGGAAGGATCAAAACAAAAGGAAAACCTCATAATCAAGAGCATAAATATTCGTATATATAATCAAGAGAACAAAATATAACCATAATCTTAAGTACTTAATGAAATTATGAGGAGAACATAAGAAATCTTCTAATAAACTTGAAAGAACTTGAAGCTACTTGATGAATTTACCTCAAATTAAGTAGGTTTTAGTTGAAGAAGAGTGGATGAATGATGATTCCCTTAAGAACCTTCAACTTTTGAGCAAGATTTGAGCTTGAATCTTGGAGAGAATTTGTTGAAATTTGGGGGGATTTCTTTTCTAGTTAGGTTTAGCTTTTGGAGAGGGATTAAGTTAGTCTTCTAAGTGTTTAAAATAGTAGAAATTGAAGACTAGTTTGGGTAATAGGAGGGCTGGCCAAGAGAGAGAGAGAATGCAAGGAAATTTGTGCCAAAAATTGATGAGAATTGGTAGAAGTGAAAGCCAATAATAGATCTCCATTTATGGTATTAGGTGGCCAAATCTTCCAAACTTCTAAGTAATAAGTGGTCTTACTTTTTCTAAATATCTAAGCTCTGTTGGTAAAATTTAATTGGTAAAATTTTCTTGTGATTGTTTTTAAACATATAACAATAATAATTCAAGAAATCAAATTGAAAGAAAATCTTGCAATAGCAACTAATAAGAGAGTTTTTACAAGTAATATTCATAATATAGAAAATAAGTGATTTTAAATTTCTAGGGTTTTACATGCCTATTAAGATCTTGGTGGACACAGGGAGTTCTAACAGCTTTATTAATCCTCAATTGGTAAGAGATATGAAATTACCTTATTTTCTAATTTAACCTTTTACAATCATTGTAGCAGACGGGTCAAGAGTGACTAGCTGCACTACCTGTTCTAGAGTCCTGTGGGAGGTCCAAAATAACTATTTCACTTATGACTTGAAAGTCATGGAACTTGGAGGTTGGGATGTGATATTGGGAGCAGACTGGATGTATCAGTTCAATCCCATAACCTTCGGTTTTAATCAGTTGAATATAATATTATATAATCAAGGGGACCAGATAAAACTTCATGGTCAAGTAGATACACCAGTTATAAATCTAGTACGGGGAAAAGAGATTAAAATGTTCAGGCAAAATTGGAAGAGGTGTTTGACAGCTATCAGTATACCAAAAGGGGCAGAAGAGAAGTCCATAATACCTCCAGGAATCACTCAACTATTAGAGCAGTATCAAAAGGTGTTTGAAGAGCTAAAATCTTTACCACCTGAAAAGAGTGTAGATCAGCAAATACCACTTAAGCAGGAACCCAACCCTTCAAGATGCACCCTTACAGATATCCTCACTCGCAGAAGAGTGAGATAGAATCACAGGTTGTAGAGATATTGAGAACTTGAGTGATCATGCCTAGCAACGGCCCCTATGCTTCTCCTGTGTTATTAGTCAAGAAGAGAGATGGTAGTTGGAGATTTTGTGTGGACTACAGATGCCTAAATGAAATGACCATCAAAGATAGATTCCTTATACCAAACATTGATGAGCTCTTAGATGAGTTAAGGGGAGCAAAAATGTTTAGCAAAATTGACTTAAGATCAGGCTATCATCAGATATGAGTCAAAGCCAAGGACACTCATAAGATTGTTTTTCAGACACATGAAGGCCATTACGAATTTAGAGTGATGGCTTTTTGCCTCACAAACTCACCAACAACTTTCTAGAACTTCATGAACCAAAATTTTCAAACTTGTACTAGGAAATATTTGTTGGTATTATTTGATGATATCTTAATCTACAGCCATTCTTTGGAGGCTCATGTAAAGCACTTAGAAACAGTGCTGAAGATCCTAGAAGTAAATCAGCTGTATGCGAAGAGATATAAATACTCATTTGCTCAGAGGAAAATCAGCCACCTAGACCATGTAATCAATGTAAAAGGAGTACACATGGATTCTAGCAAAGTAGAATGCATAATCAACTGGCCAGAACCAAAAACCCTTAAGGCTCTAAGAGGCTCTTGGGGCTAACGGGGTACTATAGGAGATTCATAAGAGGGTATGGGACCATATGTAAACCACTCACAAACCTCTTAAAGAAGAATAACTTCCACTGCGATCAATATGCACAATCTGCTTTTGAATGATCAAAGAGACTGATGAGTACTTTACCTGTATTAAGTCTACCGGATTTCTCTCAATCCTTTGTGATAGAAACGGATGCAAGTAGTATGGGCATGGGAGCTGTACTATTACAGAAGGCTCATCCTATAGCTTATCTAAGCAAACCTTTCTCAGTCAATCATTTGGGGTTATCTGTATAAGAAAAGGAACTGATGGCAGTGATCGTGGCTATCAACAAGTGGCGACATTATCTGTTGGGGCACTACTTTGTGATTAAAACAGATCATCAGTCACTTAAGTTCCTCTTGGACCAAAAGATTACCACTAGCCTTCAGCACAGATGGCTTACTAAGCCACTAGGCTTAGACTATGAGATTCAATACAAACAAGGTTCGGAGAACAAGAGATGCACTCTCCAGGCAAGCGCAAGCACAGATTAAACCCTCAAATCCCAACAACCTGATGTCAGGGGGCATAATGTTTCTTTTTCAGGATTCATTCGACTTAGGAAGAACGCAAGAACAGATTAATGCTCTATCGAAGCTAGGAAAAAGTATACAAAATCTTTCGATTTCGATTAGTGTAAAATAAGAACGGATAATGCTCCGTCCCAGTTGGTAAGAACACATCAATAACTTCATGGTCAAACACAGTAACGAAAACCTGTGAAATTATTTCAACAGGGGACCTTGGTAAAATGAACGAAATTCCCCAAATCTAATCTGGTGTTTGTATAAATAATGAGCAATGTGATTGGTCAAGTTTATGATATTTAAAATAATTTAAATGGTCAGTAAATAATATAAGACATAATATTTAGGGTCAAAGTGGAAATTGACCAAAATTTGAAAAGTCCTCTACCAAACTCCTATAAAGGAATTGGGTCCTCCCAAGTTGGGTCTCCCCAATTTGTACAAGTTGAAATGTATGTAACATATATATTTGAAAGGTATAACTATATTGAAATAATAGTGTAACTCTGCTGAATCGTTAACTTGTGCCAAACGGCAGTTGTGAGCCCTAAGTGCCGAATGGGCCAACCCATTTGTTAAAAGGAGAAGTCCTTTTTTTCTATCCCTTAGCTGTCTCTGTACTCTCCAAAAGGCCCACACAAATTCATGCTCAAATTCTGTTAGTGAAAAAAAAACAAAGAATAGTACAAAGTCATGAATTGATTCTGACACTAAATCGCCCACCAAATTTTTCGGAGAGAGAGAGAAAGAGAGAGCAACGGTGTGAAATCATCCACATAAAAGCTAGAAAGTTTTCTTAAACTCGTATAATTTATATTCAACTAGCATTAAAATATTATAAAACATATATTCTTATAATTTTAGATCTCAATCAATTTCGCTGTAGAGGTGATATTTTTGTTTAGGGTGTATATTTTGTCGGAATTCAACTTCAAACTCGAAATAGTCCTTAGTTATTCCTTGGCTTCGGAAACACGGGGAGCAAAGGTTGGGTGGAGAGAGGCTGGGATAGTAAATGGTGATGGGGCTGCATGTCAAATAAGGTGCAAGTAATGGTGGAAAAGGAGATGTAGGGTGGAGGGATGTGGTTGGTGAATGGAAATAAAAATCACCTAACTTGACGGAAGAGAAATGATTTAATTGCGAAAATTGACAGAAGTATGGAATGAGTATGGCGGGTGATTTCATTTCTCCATTTTCTGTTCTTCTATCTCTCTTCCTAACAATTGAAGATAGGACTCAAAATCAATTATTCCGTTCATTGCTGACCAATATTTGCTAAGGAAACTCAACGTACTTAATAATCTCTGTGTGGTCATATTCGCTCTTGTATACAGTGACGTTTAGGATTTTTATGCGGTTATGCGGGTATTGTTATAGGAATTAGTGTACAAATATACCAAAGTTAAGCATTAAATTCTATATGTTTCTTAGATTTTGCAAGTAATTTTTTACTACTACAATTAAAGACAATGTGGAATAAATACAAACATATTACAATTCAATAACATTATTACAAATAACGACTAAAATCTTACAAATGCTTAGACCAAACCAACATGTGAGGCTTGAATCATGGTCCCTAATTGCTCGGGGAAAAGTCTATCCTTGTGAAGCTTTAGATAAATTTCCACAAGACACTGACTTGTCAATATATTGAAAGACCAGCCCATTAGACTTCTTTTTAAATTCTCCTAGGTTTATATTGTGGCTCCAATCATCGTCCATCAATAGCCATCAAGTATTTAAAGCGATGTAGCATTCTCATCGGTGGCTTCAATTACCGTCCATCAATGTATCTTTCAAGTCTTTAACGTATTGTCGGGTTCTCATCTCCAAGTCGAGTCAAAAATTGGAAAGGAGTTACTTATTCCAACACGATGGCTGCAATCTTGATTAATGTAGTCTTAAAGTCTTCTACGGGACTTGGGTTCTCATCTCTAAGTCTAGTGAAGAATTAAAAAGAAATTACTCATTCCAACACGCTGGCTAAAGAATAGACTGGAATGTTGATTGGTAGAGCTATTTTCCATCCTTTGATAATTACATGATTAAATGCTTTCCAAATTTTCTTTCTTTTGATTGATAAATGGTTAGGTCACTCAAAGCGTGTCCTAGAGAAAAGTGGTCCTGTATAGTAGAATAGCGTTTGCAATGGGGAGTTTGTTGCCGTGTCCCATCACCCCATTAATGTTTTCATTTTGAGGAAAGGGATTGATCCTGATATTATAGCAAGGTAGAGAAGAAATTAGCAAATTGTATACTTTGCAGGATTGCCTATCTCAATTTGATCGAACGAGAAATGAGTTTTTGGATTCTTAGGCTCCCTGGTTGAGTTCATAAAAACTACAAAACTAGTCATCTAAGTAGCATTTGATAAAAACTGTAACATTTTCTCTTTCTTTTAACATTGCATCAAAATACAATAATTTTATTGCTTTTTTTTTGTAAGGTTTTTGCCAGAGAAATTCAATTAATTAAAAATATTCCATAACCAAAAGTAATAATTTCTTAAATTGGGCACTCAAATCTACTAATCCAGCTAAAAGTTCTTGAAAGACTAGTGGTATAAATAAATCAATATATATTTTTTACTATACATTATGCTTACTACAGCTTTTTAGTACAACCACCACCGCACGTGATGTGGCCTAAGATTGACATATTCAAGGTTGCTATTAAGTTGATTTTATATTATCATTGTTTTTTTAGTACTATTCTTTAATATACTTTCCAGTATTATTTTTCTTAAATTTATGAGACACTCTAAATTGCTAAATTCCCATATCCACATAATATACCTAGTACGGTAATGTCCTCGACCGCATCGTTATGTCTGCGGTTAGAACTCCATGGCAAGTGTAGCTGGGGAGACTGGATCGTGAGGATAGAAGAGCATGGAGGCTTTGTTTGGTTCTTTATGTTTTTTAAAAATATATTTTTTAGAAATTTTAAACAAGTTTTTCAATCATCATTTTATTTTATATACATATTTATCAAAAAAAAATTTTAAAATTATTATAGTAATATTTTTCAATAAACACCCTAAAAAACAAGGATCCCAAGATCCTTACCTCTTGAAGGTAGAAGAGCTCTTTTGTATTCTTGGGCATGGAAACTAAACGACAACCAATCCGTACTAACATCGTATGCTAAAACCTCAAATCATTTATTCCGTTAATTGCTGACCGAGATTGCTAAGGAAACTCAACGTACTTATTAATCTCTGTGCGCTCATATTCGCTCTTGTATATATTGACTTTTAGGATTTGGATGCGGTTATTGTTATAGGAATTAGTGTAATATCCAAGACCTTGGAGGGTCCTTTTAGTCATTGTCTTTGGGTGGAAAATGACAAAACCTTCTTTCCCTCATTTCATCTCAATTTTCTCTTCTTTCTTTTCTTTTCTCCCTCACGGTTTTCTGTCTTCTTCCATCTTTTCTTCTTTGCTCTCTCTCTCTCTCTCTCTCTCTCTCTCTCTCTCTCTCTCCCCCCTTAGAAGAAGAGGAAACTTGAGGCTCAACCCAACATCCTACCAATTAAGGTAATTTCTTGGAAATTCCATTCTAATCTTTAAGGGTTTTTGCCTAATAATTGTATTATGAGTTGTTAGTGTGTGATTTGTGATGGAATGAGAGGGGTTAAGCTTTGATGGGTTCATTTTGTATTATTAATGGTGGTTATGCTTAAGATTGGTTGTGGGTTTCCTATTTGGCATGTGTAAGCATGGGTAGTTGAAGGTTTGGGTAGTGGATTGTGATTATTGGTGGGTATGATTCTTGGGAGAGACTCATGATATATGTTATAGATTGAGCAATGTAGTGTTACTTTGACATATTATGCTATTTTGGAGTTGTTTTGTTGATTGGTTTGAGCTAGAAGGAGATAAATAGTGTTGGGTGTGAGTGTGGGTTATTGCAAGTCGTTTCTGGGCGTTTCTGTTGCCATCCGCGGCTCCATCCGCGCCGCGAATGGAACCGCAGATGTTGAGGTTTAGTCTCTGCCTTGATCCGCGGCGTGGTCCGCGCCGCGGATCAGGCCGCGGGTGCGAGCCGCGAGGTGAGCCGCAGCCGCGGCTCGTCGCTGTTCACCCGCGGCTCGACCCGCTGTGGGGAGCCGCAGGTGATCCTTGTGATCCACGGGCGCGGATCACTCTGGTCCGCCCGCGGATCACACTTCTTGGGTTGGGTTTTGCTTTGTTTTGTGTGTATAAGTTTAGGATTTGGTTTTATACAAGATATGTGGATAGATTAGAGTATGATTAAGTGTTTAATTATGTGTTTTAGGTGAAGACGGTGATAGTATCTCGGACTGATTGATTAGCTTGGACCGAGGTAAGTAGTACTTGTATCCTTTATTATTTTGAAAATGTATTTGTTACAATGATGTTTTCCAACTTATTTTGCATATGTTAAAGTGGCATGAGTATGGTTATATTGATGATTTCCATGGATATGTAAATGTGGTCAAATATGAATGAATGAATGTTTTGTGATCGAGCTCTAGTGTAGAGTAATTATTGACGGGACTAGTTCCTTAAAATTGATGTTTGATGTTTGATGTTTAACCTTTGACCGCGCTAACCGGGGAGTGTTAGCTTATTTGTATCGAACCGTGTTAACTGGGTTGTAGTTAACAACTGGATATCCAGGGTCAATGTGCTTTATTACTTGAGCTCCTTCTTTAGTATCTATATGAAATGTTATGTGGATCACATTTATTTGAATGAATTATGATTAAAATGATGATTATTTGAATGATAGCATGTATATGTAAAGGTAACATACTCAGGCCAATAAAGTGATACCTGTGCTACTTACTGGGTGAGTTTTCACTCACCCCTTTGTTTTTATACGCAGAGAAGGATGATTTTGGATTCGAGGATTTGGGTTAGCTTTTGAAGCTTTTGTCTTAGAAGATGTGAAGTAAGGCTTGTAGTAGTAGTATTATAGTTTATTTTGTTAACCTTGATATGTTATATTAGAATATGTTTTGGGATTTTAGAACGTTAGAATATTGGTTGTGTATTAAAAAGTTGGAGGTTATTATTTTGGGATTTGTAATATTTGAGATTTATGTATTCTTTAATTTGGATAATTAGGATTGATGTTTATCTTTATATGTTATCTTGGGATAATTTGTTTAGACGCTTTGACCTTTTGAGCCTTGTGCCTCAGCGTAGTCTAGGCACGGCGGTGTTATGTCCCGGGCACGGGGCGTGACAATTAGTATCTACAAACATACCGTGTTTATTTTTCAATCAAAACACAAATATTTTGTTTTTACAAAAAAAACAAATATTTTGACAATAATATTGCGATATTATACACCACGTCTTATACTAAATATATCAACTGTGCACAACCTGACTAACACCTAACTATACGTGCTAGAAGTCCGTAATGCAAACATCCACATGATAGCTATTTAGCTACTAATACTCGCCATAATATGACAAGATCTTCGACTCCATTTAATCTAACATTACAAATTCTGTACTTTACATGTGCACATTATTTTGGAAGTCAATCAGCTATAGTAGACTTCTAATATTGTGGTCCAAGAGCGCATTCCCATACTAGCCTCATCGTGCTCGGAACAAGTGAAATGTTCGTTTCACTTATCCTGGCACTTTAACTGGGAAGAAGGGTATCAGTCTATGGTGGTCTCAAAGAAGCGTAGAAACACATAAAAACTCTTAAATGAAAACAGAAAAGAGATTTTAACTCCAATTCCTATATATTAATGGAGATCCAAACCTTCCCATGTTGGGTCCCTTCATTTTATATAAGTTGAAATGTGCGTAACATATTTAGTTAAAAAATATAATTATGTTTAAATGATGGTGTAGTTCCGTTAAAACGTGTTGAATCATTCATTTGTGGCAAACGATAGTTGTGAGCACCAAAGCAGAAAGGGCCAACCCATTTGTTAAAAGTAGAAGTCCCTTTTTTAGGGTTAACAATACTTTGCCCCACCAAAGGTATAGGGGAGTCACACTTTACCCCCTAACCTTTAAATATATACATTTTACCTCCTAGTCAAGTAGGTGAGAGAAAATTTAGTTAAAATAAATAGTCAAATGATACAAATGCCCTTGACTCAGAGAGAAAAATTTTAGGAAAAAAAACTCAACCGTTACAATATTTTTTAAAAATATTTTTACAAACTTTCAAATAAAATGAACTATTGAATTTTATATGAATTAAATATAAAAAATAGCTAACAAAAAATGTGATTATGATATCAAAAAAAATTATACTTTTTGTACTGTTAAAGAAGATCTTTTCTAATTTGTTACTAAATAAAAATTGCAATGTTATGAATGCAAAGCTAAAATTGAAAGTTTTAATTTTTTTTTCTTGATTTAAGAAAAATTCTTAATTTACAAAAAAAAAAAGTCAATTTTAACATTGCATTCATAACAGTGCAATCTTTATTTGGTAAGAAATTAGTAAAGGTCCTCTCCAATAGTACAAGAAATATAATCTTGTATGATATCATTGCCACATTTCTTGTTAACTATTTTTCATATTTAATTAATCTAAAATTCAATAGTTTACTTTATTTGAAAATTTTTCATAAATATTTTTATAAAATATTGTAACGCCTGAGTTTTATTTCGAAAATTTTTTTTCTTTATCTAGTCAAAAGTATTTGTGTTATTTGACTATTTATTTTAATCTAATTTTCTCACCCCTAATTGATTAAGGGGGTAAAATGTGTATATTTAAAAATTAGAAGGATAAAGTGTGACTTCTCTGTACCTTTAAGGCAAAGTGTTATTAATCCTTTTTTTTTATTTCCTCTTAGCTGTCTCTGTACTCTCTAAAAGCCCCACACAAATTCATGCTCAAACCCTGTTAGTGAAAGAAACAAAGAATGGTACAAAATCCTGAATTGATTCTGACACTAAATCGGTCGCCAAATTTTCCACAGAGAGAGAGAGAGCAACAGTGTGAAATCGTGCCCATAAAAGTTAGAAAGTTCTCTATGTCAGACAATAAATGGTGATGGGGCCGCATGTCAGATAAGGTGTAATGGTGGAAAAGCAGACGTGGGGAGTGAGTATTCTGTGCACCATTCGGATCACATAACATGTCACGTGTTGCACTAGAATCAATTATATATTATCAAATAATACAAAATATGACACATTATCATTACATAACGATAAATTATTAATTTTAGTACATCACGTGACAATATATGTAATGATTTCTATACTTTTCCAGACGTGCGCTGGAGGCATGTGGTTGGTTAATGAAAATAAAAATATGGGATAATTTCAGAAACCTCCCCTGAGGTTTCTGACAATTACACTTAGTACCCTTGAAGTTTTGAATATTACATTTACCTCCCTTCAATTCACTGTTTTGGTAACAAAACCTCAGAATCAGTACAAATTTTCAATGAAAACCCCATACTACCCTTTTACTCTTATAAAAAAATCACTACTTTACTAGCAAAACGCCCACCCCCATTCAACGGCTTCATCCTTTTTTACTCTGCCAGCAAAATCATTGCCGCCCTCCCTTAGCAGCAATCGCCGCCGCCACCACCACAGGTAGCCAACTATCACCACCAAGGCAACTTAAAAAAAATCACATCTTTTTACTTGAACAACTAATATTTTTATGCCAATTCATCTCAGTCATTCATCATTACCAAGCAAAATAGAAAAATATCGAAAGGCAAAAAAATTTTTTTTTTTACTGAACCTAGTGACTCAAAAATCGCCTAATTACCTTCATCTACCTCCTACCACCATCATTACCACCACCGGCGCAACTCCACCACAATAGAAACCCCCCTTCCCCACCGTTCCCCTACCCCTGCCTCTTTCCCGCACCAAAAAAAAAAAAAAGGCCCCTCTCCATCTCTTTCTCCAAGAGCCACCCAATACCACCATCGCACAAGAACTTCCTTTCCATCTCTCCTTCCTACCGTCCCTTCTCCAACAGCAAAAGTTACCCCTCTTTATCTTCTTTTTCAACCAACTAATAGCCCACTTACCCTACCCTTTTCTTGTCCCTGTAGAAGAATTAAGACAATCAAAACAATTGAGCAAATTAGACAATCACCATAACAATTGAGCAAAATACCCACAAGATGACAATTTAAAAAATATCATTAATTAAATTCACTTGAAAGTGAGAAATCAAGACCGGTAATAGCAGAGAGAGAGAGGCGCGACATGGAGGCCATGGGAGCCAAAGGAAAGAGAGGGCAAGCAAGGCAGGAAGAGATGGAGGGAGAGAAAAACACAAAGACTAATGAGGGAGAGGGGGTAGGGATGGCATAGTGGGATTGGAGATAACAGAGAGAGAGAGAGCGGCCTTTTTTTTCAGGCTTTTATGTCAATATTTCTCTAATTTGGGTTTAATATTTGTTTGAGGGATACCATAGTCATTTAACTTAAGGAAGGGAGGTATGTGTAATATTGAGAACTTTAGGGGTACTAGGTGCAATTGTCAGAAACCTCAGGGGAGGTTTCTGAAATTATCCCTAAAAATATCCTAACTTGACGGAAGAGAAATGATTTAATTGCGAAAATTGACAGAAGCATGATATTGAGTATGGTGGGCGATTTGAATACCCTACATATTTGTTGTGTATATGATTGAAATAGTAATTTACACACGAGAAAGAATTAGAAATAATTGAGTGTGTATATATTTTGATTACGTACAAATACATTTTGGAGTTTGAATACTTATATATTTTGATTATATATAATAGTTTTAGTATTGTGCACCATATATCAATTAAAATATTATATTATATATAGTATGTTCTTATAATTATTTAAATTTTACTAATAAAATAAAATTTGTTTTTTTATATCAATGTGATACCCAGATATAAACTTCTAGTTCGGTCTCTGCATGTATGGTATGGATAATTTCAAAGAGAATACATATCATGAGAAACCGATGTACGGAATATTATCAGATGAAGTCTAATTAATTTCATTTCTCCATTTCTAGTTCTTCTAATCTCTTCTCTTAATCGATGCATGGAATAATATCAGATGAAGTCTAATTGATTTCATTCTCCATTTTCTGTTCTTCTATCTCTCTCCTAACAATTGAAGATTGGACGAAAGTACTAAGAGCAAAATATCAAATTTCCAGGTAAAACAAACTCGCGGAAACTGATTTAAAGATTTGAAGCTTTGAGACAAAAAGCAGCAATCCATCAATCAAGCAAGAAATATATAAAGTAACCAAAAACTGTTCAAACAAGCACAAATAACAAGATATAACAAGATATAACTAAAAGTTGCTTAATTCTTTGAGCACCCATTCGTAACAGCCATTTCATTCTAGAAGAATAAAAATAGTCAACATATTGAGAGGGAAGCAAGGAAGCTTATATCCATTTCTTTTTTATTCGTAAATTTTTACTTCAGCGAAGTTCATTCTAGAAAGAAAAAATACTCCTACATTAATCGAATGAATATTCAATGGCTGTGACTCCATTTTGATAGGATAAATCAAGAAAAAATTTCTTGGACTATCTACGTGGATTTTGTTTAAATTAACACATTATCCTACTAATTTTTTTCATTTAGAAAAAGGGATTGATCACTAATACGACAGTGAGGCAAAGAACACTAAAGCTAATTTCTTAATATGCACATCATTTCAAACAATTCGAAGAGTCAATTACTAAGTCATAATCCTTGATTATATCTTTTTGGATATTTATTCAATTCCCATTTTCCTATTGTTTTCGATCACTACTGATGTCTACTTTGATGGCAGAAATCACCTAAATGTTTCTGTAGATTGTCTACATAGAGTACATTGATGTCATCTCGTTATCCCACATCTTTTCATTTGGGAATACGATACTGATCCCATTATTACGGTGAGGAAGAAAAAGTTGTAGTATTTTACGTTGATGACAGATGAATAAAAATTTCGTATGCTTAAAGCAGTTTAGTTATATGGATGAGATTATAGAATACATGGGCTCGATTGTTAAGTTTATGTTACTATCAAATTAGTCATCGTGGTAGCATTTGATTAGAATTATAATAATTTCATAAATTGAACCTTCTAATTTACGTATATTAGTTTAAGATTTTCAAAAAAGAGGGAAAAAAAAAAGAGCAATGCAACATATATTGACACAGTTAATTGCAAATGTACTCTTCATGAGAAGTTCCAAAGAAATTGATATATGGAATGTCAAAGATATAGAATTCTACATTAAAAAAGGGTTCAAAGGGGTTTGGCAACTCCAGTTTGTGATGGACAAATTGTCTTCAGTCCTACCTTTAGCCCAATGATTTGGCAAATTTCAGTGGATCAAATTTTCTTGTTCATTTTGGTAGAAGTGAATCAAGAAAGTAGTAGCGTGATCACTGCAGCCCAACCTTTCTCATCAAATTAAGCCCGTATCCTCCAATTAGCAGCCACAGCCCAAACTAAACAGCTTTCGAAGTGAAATGCGACGATCGTCATTTTTGATTGAAGAGCAACAGTCCATAGCATTTATTGGTCTAAAACCAAAAAGGTGAAAAAATAAAAAATACCACCCTGGGAAATTTTTTTTTTATGTACCATGTTAAATAACTATCATTATATATGTAATCTATGATTTATTTGGTAGTTTTCAGTTATATTAATCCATTCAAAAGTTAAGGGAACAAAAAGAATGGAACGGTCACGCCCGTCAATTAATAAAATAAAACAAATTTCTTCAATTATAATACTATATATTTAACAACTAAATATAAAAATGATGTTGCTATAATGTAATATAGATTAAAAATTAACATGAATATTAATATTAACTAAAATTGCCAAATATGATAAAACATGGAACTTGGAGTCATAATAATTTTTTTGCTATATCAATTTTTCGTCAAAGGTTAACTAAAATTGCCAAACATTATTACATAACAATTTTTGGGCTCTTTCTATGCCACCTCTTATATTCATTTCAGAGTTTGTATTATTAAGAAACTAATTGGTAGCCACATTCCTTTGGAGTCAATCTTGATGTTTGATGTAAGTTTATTTTTCTTGACAAAAATTAGTTATCTAATTTTTATTAACTGAAGTTATTTAGATCGTTGTGCTATTTATATTATTGCCTATGTACTACAGTTGTTGATACTCTGTTTAATAGTCTTTTTTTTTTTTTCTCAAGAGTTTAATAGTCTACAAAGTGGGTTCAACTCTTTCAACTACCCACAAACACAACTTGTTCCAAACATAACCTAGCTAATAAAAAGGATACAGAACCTTGTCATCTTGGATCATCACAATTTTGGCCGGCCACCGTTACATTATTTTTTTTGGTATTTTTCCTTGGTCAATCAAATAAATCTACTGATCTTCTTCCGTAAAAGTTCACATTCTTAAGTCAAAAGTCAGATTTTTTGTTCTCTTGAAATTTTTGTGTAATTTAAGCATTGTATAATTTATCAGTTGTATATAATTCTAATTTATTTATTTTAATACATTAGTCCTTTTTTAATTGATATTCCAAAGTTTCAAAAAGTCTCACACCTCGCAATATTTTTGAATTCTGGCTTTGATTGCTATTTTGAGATTCTAACTTTGGTTACTACTTTGTAGGTCTCGAGCTTCAATCTTTTGAGGGAGAATTCCGTTGTAGTGGAGATGATAGTTGATGATATTTGATGAGTGTTAAAGTTCTAAATTTGTACTTATGGATGCATGTTGTTTCCCTTAAAGGCATTAATTTTATGCTTAGGAAATTTCCAACTTCATTTGTTTTGGGACTTTTAATGTTTATTATTAGAACGATAAAAAGAATTTGGGTATTCAGTTTTTGTGCAATTATTTTTTGAGGGTCTTGACTTATATACTTTGGAAACTGTATTCTTGTAGTAATTCTTTGGCAATCTTAAGTTTGACTTTTGAAATTGCAAAAGTTTGGAGATTGCTTAAATTTTAGCTCGTTTCCTATTTGTTTGATTGCTTAAATTTTAGCTTGTTTCCTATTTATTTGGGACACCTAAAAAGGAATATTTATGCTTTTTTTTTTTAATTGTACATGTCATTTACTTCTTGTCCGTCCGCTGGTTCTGCTTTAAGGTGAACATGAAGCAAGAAAATGCACTATTAACTCTTTAAAGACTAATTTGGTTAGATTGTTAGGGGGATTCTTTATCATCCCACAACCCAAGTGGGGAACTAGAGAGAAAACAGACCAACCTTGGATAATACATAGTCAGCCAATGTTAGGATGCTAAACGTCACAAAACTAATCATGCCAAGTTTAGGCCAAGTCCAACAGACTATAGTGGGCAGCGACCCAACAAGCAGTCTAACTATAATGGAATGCCTTTTACTGGCTAATAAGGTTCCATTTCACAAGATAAAATTTCAGTAGACTTTTGTTATGAGAAGAAACAGTAATTTATTCATTACCTAAGAAAAAAAGGGAAAAACATACCAATCGACTTCAACCTTTCTTTCGTAGGTCTAACAAAGCAATGTTAATTAATTCACGTTTCAACAAGTTCATATTCAAATATATACAAAATTTATAAGGAAAAAAAAAAGACCAACATATCTATATGAAAATATGAAAAAAATTTTACAAGCATGATAAGCAATAGTTTCAAAGTGAAGTATCATTCAACCTACTTGAGAAAAGCCACGTTCTACTGATGATAGGTGCTCTCTCTTACATTCATCCACCAATTCAACAATACAAAATAATGTCCAAAAATCAATCCTTTTGTTATTTTTTAGTTTCTAAAAAATTTCAAAATAATTTCCAAAACTTAAAATTGATTCCAATTTACAAATTTATTCCTTAAAAAAATTAAGGAAACATGGTTTATGAAACCTACATTTTCATATTTTTATATACTTAATATTCCTAAAGTAAATAGTCAATATTAGTAAACATGCTTTAATAAAACCTACATTCCCAAGATAAATACTCAATATTAGTATTACAAAAATAACTCTAACTATTATAAGAAAAGGCATTTAATTTTGGCTACATAATATTGACATTAATTTATTTTGTAAGGGGCACTATATGTATATAGGAAAGAAAATATAAAAACTCGCAAAACTCCCTATAAATATCCATATACATATATATGTGTGTGTATTTATATGTATATGTAGCCTGAATTCGATCTAATTTATGCAAATATTGCTCCAGTAAATTTCGGCAGGGTAAGCAGAAATGCACAAGTAGTATTCGACATGATGCAGATTGGCTAAATGAAATGAGGAAGAAAACTTTTCTTAGTTGTATCTTCTTAACAATGAATGGTTTACTTTGCTTATGCACTTTCATTCCTAAACCATTACACTTTGCATCAAGGATTCATTGTGTATGTCAGAAAACGAACGGAATTCTAAGAGATTTAAAGCGTTAAGGAAGAAAGCATACGGTGTGCTTAAATTCAATTGATGTCTTCAATTTTTGTGAACTGGAAAAATATTGAAACCTCTAAGTGCAGTTACATGCAAAATGAAGTTTCGACACCAGCACATGTATTACGCGACGAATTTTGGGGGAAAAGCAAATAAATTCACATAAACAGACAACAGCTTAGTGTTATTTAATCTCATTCTATGTGTCAACTCTACCTTAGATGATTAATTGGAATCCCAATGCTTAAGGCGAATAAAAATTTTGATTGGATGCAATACTTGGGAGTGGGAGAATACAAAGGCGCGTGTTTGGAACCACGCATTTAGACTTCTTCGACCATAGATCAGTTTTACCCCCAAAAATTTAAAAAAAAAAAAAATTCATCCTGGTTAGGAAATGCAATTTTGAGATTTCAAGTCCCCAACAATTGATCAAAACTCACTTGTACTGATACCAATTGATGTAGAACATCCAAGGAGCAAAATCTAATGCTAAAACAACATGGTGTCTTACATCTGAATTCGACACAGAACTTTTATTCAATTCATCAATGGCACAATGGTGTTTTACATGTCAATTTCCAACTGGCCAAAGAAGAGAAAGTTGAAAAGAAGGACAAAATAACAATCAAACCAAAGAAGATGTAAACACGCCAAACTTGAGGCTAGTTGCCAAACCTGCTGACGGTGTTCTGGTGAGGTTGGTTCATTCTTCATTACTTGTTTCATCCTCCGTCTCATCTTCACTTGGATAATCCTCCATCTCATCTTCATTTGGTTCATCCTCCATCATCTCCTCTTCACTTGTTTCACATCTCGTATTCACTCGGGATCATCCTCCATCATCTCCTCTTCACTTGTTTCCCATTTCACCTCAGGGAGCAACTCTCCAAGCACCACCTGGAGATCCTCGGTGCCCAAATTGTTCTTCTGGTCTTCCTTTATCTGCATAATTAATCTCGCAACAGATCTCGTACAGCTAATCACCTCAATCATTTGAAGAGTTGTACTATAACTTAAACAAGAAGGGACCTCTTTCAATTTATAGCAATGCAGCAACACTAATTTCTCAAGGCGAGGAAAATGATCGATATCATTAATTCCAGTCCATCTCTGCATCCATAGAGAAGATAATTCCAAGAATTTGAGGTTAGGGAATTCCCATTCCTCATTCATGTCCCAAGTGTTCTCCTCAAAACGAATGTCATATAATTTGAGTACCACAAGATTCGTTAGTTCTCTTCCTTTTGAAATTATACACGAGGGGAATCCATATAGGGTCAATTTCTTTAGATTCTTGGGAAAACGAAACCCAATACGGCACCCATAACGTCCCTGTACTGTCAGACGAAGTGATTCTAGTCGACTTAAGAAGTCCATTACCACAATCCTATTGCAATCCGCATTAGATTCCCCTGATTCGAAGAGTTCGCAACTTAGTCTGCGAATATTTGACAACTTTCTCATTATCTTTTCGAGGTTTTGCCCAAAAGAAAGCTCTAATGTGGAAAAGGTGTCTAAGTTTTCAAGGTTGTCAATGGACAAATCATAAAGATGCAAACAGCCAAATAACCGCAGCACCCTTAATTTTGGCATATTCCAAATGGTGTCAGGCAATAAAATTCTACCTTCACCTCCATAAACAAAAAGAGTTTCTAAATTTGAGAGATTAGCTATTGCTGATGGGATGGATTTGAACCAACCTCGAATCGCCAAGTACCTCAACTCAACAAGCAATGCTATTTCAATTGGGAAAGTTAAACCTAGATTGACATTTCTCAAAGCAAACACTTTAAGAAGTTTGAAAAAATAAAAAATGAATGAGATATAAGGAGAACCCCCAAACAATGAAGTTTTCTCATCAAAGAATAGAAGAGAACGTACAGTTGGGCAAGATAGCTTGGACTCCACAAAATCTCGCGCGGTGGAATGCACGGACAACCGCTGTGTATCACGTTGCCCAAGAAAGGTGAAAAGTTCATCATGCCCCCTTAATAAAGATAGAAACTTTTCCTTTTTAGATTTCACCACATAAAACTCATGCAACAAATCATGAATTCTGCAAGTTTTAACACCTCCCATAGATCTTTTTTTGGATACCATAACCAAGCTTCTACTAATCAGATCATTCATGTAGTCCATGGCCACATCCTTAAGGCTCTTTTGCTCACTTTTTTCAATAAATCCTTCGGCTATCCAAAGCCAAATCAAGTCCCTAACGGAAATCTCTCGGTCTTCTGGAAATAATCCAAAGTAAAGAAGGCATGACTTCAAATTTTCAGGTAATTTTCTGAAACTCAACTCTAATATCTCCGTGCACTGATCATTATCAGAAAGAGCACTTGAACTTAGTCTTTTCGCAATCCCTTCCCAACTATTTTGATCTGAATTTGCAAGAATGCCTGCTACGACGACAATTGTGAGTGGTAGCCCCCGACAAGCTTTTGCTATTTCTGTCAAATCCAAAGGATAGCTTTTTATCCAATGTAACTTCTTCTGCAATAGATCCAAGCACTCCTCGTTCTTGAGTCGGCGAAGAGGGTGAGGTTCACGATCAGGATTAATTTTCTTCGCCACCTCAGAATGTCGACTTATTAAGAGGATTCTACTTGAATTGGCATTATCTGGAAATGATCTTTCCAAGGATTTCCATGCCTCGAGGTCCCAAACATCATCCAATATGATGAGATACCTCTTTCTCAACAACTTTTTCTTAACTTTTCTTCCAAACCTTGTTCATTCTCCTTTGAATATTCATGACCAGAAAAGGCAAGATCAACAGAATTCAAAATCTGAAGCAACAAATCTTTCTTTCTGTATGCTTGAGAAACCACACACCATGCACTAGTATGAAAGCGGCTTCTAACTGAAGGATTATCATAAACACTTCTGGCTAAAGTTGTCTTTCCTAATCCTGGCATGCCCACAATTGAAATGATGTCCAATTTGTTTAATCCTCCTGTAAGATATTCAATTATTATTTTTTCCTCATCATGCAAAGTCACCATAATTTTTTCGATTGCTGGCATACTACCTTGTGATGGCAAAGGATTGGAAGTGTTGGTAGCTTTTTGGGCTTCAGAGTCAGAGTTAAAATGATTGTCAACAATCTTCAAGCTTTCCAGGCTAATAAGATCAATTTCTTCCATGATGGTTCTGAATTCCAATGGAGAACAATTAGGAATATTTCTGACCACAAGGGATAGAATGACACAATGAGTCTTGTATGCCACCTCCACAACACGTTTCCAAAGACTCTGTAGCTTTCCATCGTGCTTGCGATTATCTGGAATACTCTCCCAGAAAGATCTTACGGATACAAGATCTTCGTGGACTGTCTGAATTTGATCTTTTGCAAAAGCGATCGAATCAACCTTGCCAGACAACAATTCCTTCAGATTTTCTAGGAGAAAATCTATAAAGCCATGCTCATTGCTCTTGGAAAAAATGAACGCTGATGTTGTCACTTTAATAAGCTTAATCCTTTCCAGAAAATTGTGGAGTGCAAAATCTATCTCCTTAACCAAGCCTTCTTCCCATTCGTGCACAGGAAATGAACAAATTACGATTGCTGCCTCATTGACTGCAGCTCCAATGAGTTCCTTTGCCTTTTTATGCAGCTCATCAATCTTCTCTAGGTGCTTCATGAGAATAGTTCTCAAGAATCTTAGTCCCTCGTGAAGTATTGACAATTGATCCTTCAAAGAAATCATGTAACTGTCACCGTACGAGAGTGCTTCCACAATCTGGCACAAGAGAGAATCAACGAAGTCCCCAAGTACATGCTTGTCCGTCTCCAGAGTCAGGACATGTGATGATCGAGAAACATTTGGAGACGTCAAAACGTGGACGTAAGTCTCATGGATTTGGGGATCAATAGGCTTGACCTTTAGAAGCAGTTCAGAAAATTTCAACATTAATTCATCTAAAAACACCTTTCTATAATTGGATGGGTCAAACGATGACCGAAAACAGAGCATTGATGCATTGACAGCCACAAAATGTAAACGAGTGACGAGAACTTGCAATTGACAAGGCTCAAAGCCTCTGAATTCTGCAAAGCGAAAGAAATTTATGAAGAATACCAGCTGGCCTTCGAAGTGGTCTATGAAGGGCTCAAACAGAATATCTTGTTCAGTTATAAAAAAATCTGGGCTACGCGTGATATCCTCCATATTTACCATCAGGGAGCGTAAGAATTCCTTCGATGGTAACCTAGACTGCCGTGACCAGTAGTCTGACAAAGTGTTGTAGGATTCCATGATTTCTTGGCTAAAAGATCCGATGCAATTTATCAATTGAATGGTTTCTTGATACAGATCATCGAGACTTTTATTATCTTTTTGTCTAAGACAAAGATTATGAAAGTCCTTCCCATTCTGAATAAGTGAATCTTCAAGCCTACTCAACAAAGATCTCATCGGACCACTACTACTACCACCTCTTGCGTACAAAAGAAATGTTCTCAGATTTCTTAAACACATCAACAGACTCCTCAGTTGTTTATCGCCAAAAACAAAACTGAAATTCAACAACTCCATACCTTGTAAGGCTCTATCAACGAAAGCGGATGCCATTGCCAAGATTCTTCACCACTGTAGCAACTGAAGAAACTGAAGCTGAAACTTGAACGCGAACAGCTTTGCAAGTAGGATGCAGTTATTCTCCTCTTAGTCTCTTACTTTGGAACTTTTTTTTTATTTTTTTTGGGGTGTGATTTGAGGAAAAAAAAAATGAAGTGAGGATAATGGGAAATTTAGATAATACTGAAGTTTTTTAAATCTAAAGGTTGGAAGCAAGATACTTCGTCGGTGCCAATTGCCGAAGTGATTCTATGCTCTTTGGGTCAACCGTTTTGTTGCTTCTCCAGATGGATTCAAATTCCCACCCATTCACATCATAGTACTAAGCGATCACTTCCCACGGTGCGGGGCAGCTAAAAAATATTTACAAATATTTTATGACTTATCAATTGCTTTAAGTCAGCAATTGCCTTTTGGGTTGAATCGTGAAATTAGTTTAGGTCTCTCCTTCCCCAATTTCCCCTGTAGGCCTTGTGCCGAATTCAAAAAAAGGATAAGATTATGAATATTTATATGTCTAACTTTAATTAAATAAGTGGTGAACAAAACATATAAAATTTCATGTGATTTGATGTTACAACAAATGCTATGAATTAGTATTATACTATGTTTCTATATTTATTGATTTCACATCAGACAATTGCACTTACAATCTTTGAGGCTTGAACCCTTTTTGTCGAACTAAAACAATATGTACGATTACACCACTAATTAATGTTATAGTACTTGTAATTGCTTCTCAATTTATGTGCACCCAAAAAGGTATTTACAATAATTTTATAACTTATCAATATAAGATTATGAATATTTATATGTCTATTTGTAATTGAACAAGTGGTTGTCATAACATACAAATGCAATAAAATTAGTATCCTTTCTTAAGGTAGAGAAGCCTTTATTCAATTAGTAAATTAATAATCAAGGTTAAGGATATAGTATTAGAGATACTTTGTCTAAATCTCGACAAATATGAGTTCACTTTCAACATATTTAAGTATTTATACCACCGTTATGACTTATGGGATAGTTGTAATATCACTAAATTGTAGTATATTTATAATGATTCCTTCTTCTTGATTTAATTGTAATTTTATTTTAAAAAAAGAAAAAAGTAGGCCGTTTTAAGAGAGAGCATGTATGTGTGTTTATAGCAATACAACTTTATATATATATATATATAGAGAGAGAGAGAGATAGAGAGAGAGAGAGAGAGAGAGAGAGAGAGAGAGAGAGAGAGAGAGAGAGGCTTTACATATTTGTGAAGTGACTGTTTATAGCAATACAAAGCTTATTCATATGCACATTTTGGTACGGTTTGGTATTATGCGTTTTATATGTGCCCATAATCAAGACTTGCTCGTATAAAAAATTCATTTATATTGGCGATATCCATAAACAACGTGTTTATAAGACTAATTCATGTTTAAAAAATTCATGTTATCTCTCGAATAAAACTATACTTCCAGGTAGAATTCTAAGGTACAGAAATAGGTTACTGTCTATATATTTCTAAACAAAGGATATGAAGCCACAGAATTCTTAATATTTAGAGCAGTCCATCTCAGCCATTTATCAAGAAACTGATGCGAAACTAGAAGAAATTGCATACTTGTAACTGAAAGTGATTTTCTCCTCTCCTCAGTATTTCGGCCAATTCCTTCTTTATCCAAGTTTAGAACAAGTGTACTCTTTGATTGTTGTTAATAAGAACACGAGAACAAATTAATGCACCATCTAGGTTTAGTATAACACCATAATAAATTCATGCTCGAACTCTTTTCGTGAAAACGCAAAGAATAATGCAAGACCATTAATTGCTTTTGACACAAAATTGCCAAATTTGCAACAGATAGTAACAGTGTGAGATTATCCAACATAAAAGCTTTCTAAACCTCTGAGAAAATCTTTTGCACCAAATCTGCCAATTCGATTCTTTTTTGCCTAAGACAAAGATTATGAAATTCCTTGCCATTCCGAAAAGGTGAATCTTCACGCCTACTCAACAAAGATCTCATCGTAGTACACCATATTTGAAGAATACATCGTTGTGCTACTTTCCTGCACATAAAACATTTAATGCACAGTTGTTTCTGATGAATTGTTTTGTTAAACTGCAATATTCTTTGACCATGGTAGTTATAAGAATGAGTAATAGATAGATTTGTCAGATAATTTTTTTTTTTGCAAATAATAGTAAATTGTGTTAAGAGAACATTTTCTAAACTTTATACTAAGAAATGAAAATGGGATTTTTCTTTCAGGCGCGAATATAATTCGAATGAGACAAAATCCCGAAAGTGCGGCACTTCAAGGGCCTCTTTTTACCAACCGCACCATTTTATCACTAGTGGGGTCTCCACTAAGGGATAGTTTATTTTTGTTTGACTAAAAGTTTTTTTTTTTTTTTGAAGAAAAATACGTAATAATATATCCATGCCAAATTGAATCGTAAATTCTCAATCATAGAATTACTTCAATCGAGGGGATAATATTTTGTATAAAGTGGATCCATTATTGATTGAAAAGCAATTCAAGTGGATAACTTCTCATGGTTTCATACTGACCGTGATTTATTTGTGTCCCTCCGAAAGCAAAAACAAAGCCTTCAACTTTACAGTGCATATGTCATCCAAAAAAAAAAAAAAAAACTTTACAGTGCATATATGCTGAAAAGACAAAACGAAGCCTTCCTTTTTTTTAATATATATATATATATATATATATATATATATATATATATTAGAAAACGGTTAGTTCACTGTGGAAAAGGTTGTTTTTGTAGACACAAATTTTGACACACTATTTATTTTTTAAACATTAGTGGCATGTTTATATTTTTTGAGTCAAATTTTAATTTTTCAATAAAAAGGAAAAACAAAATCAGTAATTTCGGGAGGCAAAATGGTAATTTTTAATTATAAATGTTTTTCCATTAGTTTTGGGCTTTTAAATTCATATTTTGTACTTTCATACATATTTTTTAAATTTTTATGATTTTTTCGGGTTTAACTGGTATTTTCTTGTATTTCGCCAACACGGGGGCAAAACGGTAATTTTTCCTCGCAAATACCATTTTTGCCTATTTTTTAGTACCAAATTTATTTTTCAAGTTTGTAAGCATGTTTCTAAATTTTCTTGATTTTTTTGGAGACGATCGCTATCGCTATTTTTTTTGTAAATACCACGTTCCGAGACAAAATTGTCATTTCACGTTACAAAAGCATTTTTCATCAATTTTTAATGGTTAAATTCATTTTCTAGGATTTTAAGCTCATTTTTTAATTTCTGGTAATTTTTCGAGGCTAATTGATATTTTTCATATAATTTGACAATACAGGGGCAAAATTATCATTTCACATTTCAAACTCATTTTTCATCAATTTTTGGGTCCCAAATTCATTTTTAGGTATTTAAGCATATTTCTAAATTTTTTAAAACTTTTTTCAGGGTGAATTTCTATTAACAAATTTATTATTTACATTTTTCTTAATTTTTTCTATTTTTGTGAGAGAACATAGATTTTTAATTTTTTTGTAAGGGTAAAGTTGTAAATTTTGGTAGTCAAGGGTGTTTTGGTCTTTTAGTCATTTCTTGGAAGATAAGTCTTTTATGCACTATAAATAGCCCATTTTTGGGATTAAAAAAGGGGAAAAAATAAAAAAGGTCTAGAGAGAGTTTTTAATTTTTTTATTTTTTAGTTTTTAGATATAGCACAACACCAAAAACACGCACTTTTTCTTACATTTTTTTTTTAAGTTTTCACCAAGAACATCTATTAGCTTTTAGTACATCTTCAAACCTACACCTAGAACACCTAGAACACACACTAATATATCTTCAAGCCTACACCTAGAACACACACTAATGTATTTTTAAACCTACACCTAGAACACCTAGAACACATACTAGTGTATCTTCAAGCCTACACCTAGAACATACTCTAGTACATCTTCAATCTACACCTAGAACATCAAGAACACATTGTAGACACTAAATTTTGGCACACCATTTATTTTCAAACATTGGGGGGCATGTTCGCATTTTTTTTTTGGACCAAATTTTAATTTTTCAATAATCTGGGGGGGCAAAATAGTAATTTTATCTGTAAATATTTTTTATCAGCTTTTGGGGGTTTTAAAATTCATATTTTTACTTTCATGTGAAATTGTTAATTTTTTTTATTTTCTTGGATTTAATTGCTATTCTTTTACTAGCACAAGGGCAAAATGGTAATTTCACCTTGCGAACACCATTTTAGCTCATTTTAGGTTCCAAATTCATTTTTCTAATTCTTTAAGCATGTTTCTAAATTTTCTTTATTTTTTCAGAAACAATAGCTATTTTTCTGTAAATTTTCATTGCCCCAGGGCAAAATTGTCATTTTACAGTTTAAATTCATTTTTCACCAATTTTGAGTCATAAATGCATTTCCTACGGTTTTAACCTTATTTTTAATTTTTGGTAAATTTTCAAGGTCAATAATTGTTATTTTACAGTTTAAATTTATTTTTGTCAATTTTTGTGTCATAAATGCATTTTCTAGTGTTTTAAGTTTATTTTTAATTTTTGGTAATTTTTTGAAGTCAATAGCTATTTTTCTGTGAATTTTCATTGTCTAAGGGTAAAATCGTCATTTTACAGATTAAATTCATTTTTTGTCAAATTTTGAGTCGTAAATGCATTTTCTAGTGTTTAAAGCTTACTCTTATTTTTTGGTAATTTTTTGATGTTAATAGCTATTTTTTGTGTATTTTCGTTGTCCAGGGGCAAAATCGTCATTTGACACCCCAAGCGCGTTTTTGTCAGCTTTAAGCTCTAGTTTTTATTTTTGAAATCTACTTTGAATTATTTTTGAAAATTTTAGAGATTGCTGTCAATTCTTTGTATTAATTTTAATTTTTGGGGTTAAAAAATATTTTTTAAATAAAATCAGTATTTTTATTACCGGTGACGTTTTCGTTATTTTATAGCATTCTTGGTGACCAAGATAAGTGGCTTATAAGTACCCCTTTTATCAGCAAAAAAACTAAGGAGGAGAAAAATTAGAAACCCTAAGAACACATTTGATTTTATCCAAAAAAGATCAAAACACATAGCAAAACACCTCAAAAACACACACTAAAAAGGGCCGCCGTTTCTCATTTTTTTCACTACTGTTCATCGTTCTTCATCCTAGACTACCGTTCATCGCCTTCAACATCAAATTTCAACTGTTCATCATCAGAAAGAGAGGTAATTCTTCATTTTAAATTCTTTGTTTGATTTATGTTTTGATATAAAACGAATTTGTTTATAGATTTTCTTGAATTTTGGTTGGTGTTTCTTTTTCCGAAAATTTTTCTGGGTTCCTTTATTCTTGTCTGGGATTGGTTTCTGTCTGTGGGTTTTCTCCTTTTCAGTTCTTCTACCGATCAAACCCCAACATCCAGAATCCACAATAACAACGTAGACCAATTAGCCCTCCAATCCTTTCCCTGTAACCATAACAAAGCAACAGGCTTCCCCCATAACCACCGAAGCAATTCTAGTCCAAAACACCACTGCAATCAACAACCCACAGCCACGCCATCATCGTCCCAACTCTGCCCAAATCCACCATAACACTACTGCCTCCTAAAGTCCAGGCCACCACAATTTCACGACCAATCCTCCCTTGCAAATCAAACCACTCACCACCCAAGTGTAGCCCGAATTCAATCCAATAGCCACCAGAAAAATCACTCCAAGCCACCGCCACTCACACCTTCCTCTACCACCAGCAACTCACCACAACGCTCTCACCAAAATCACCAACAACTAGTTGCTCTACTCAACCATCCAAACCATCAGGATCTTCACCATGAACCGCACACAGCCTCAAACCACCAAACCAATAATCGCTGCTAACAGCCCAAACTCACCAACACAATTAGCCTAAACCGCCTTCAATCACTCAATTTCAATTATGAAGGTCACCTAATTCCAGTAACAATCAAGCAAGCAGACACCAACGCCACATCAAGTTCACAGCCTCACCACAAATTGACACTACCAAACATCAAGCCACCTCTATCAGTCCATTTACCACATCCACGACCACACGGACCTCCACCAGAACCAACTGCCCATCCACCACAGCGTATCACCTGCAGAAAATTAAAAAAAAAAGAAAGAAAAAGAAAAAAAAACATAATAACAAACCAGAGCAACAATTTCATCGCACCACCATCATCTCCAACCAAGTTTGGTGACCCATAACACCATAACCACCATTCTCCACCACCAATCATCACTCATAATCACACCCAATTCCACGCACTGCCATCTCCCTTTTCCTTCTCCCTCTCTACTATCGCCCATCTCTGTCCCCCAACTTTGAGAAACTGATGCTGGACTTCGAGTGAATTGGGGAAAAAAAGTTTGATTTCTAGGAGACTCACACTTTTAAATTAGAGGAAGTCGATCGAGGGATTGGGCAATTCGAGAAAGAGAGAATGAAAGAATGAGAGAGCTGAAGGAGACAGAGAAGCTAGAATAGAGAGAAAATAGAAAGCAAATAGAGAATTGGTTAGCAAGAAGGAGAACGGATTAGAGAAAAATTGGGGAGAAAAGAAGGAGAAGAAGGGAAGACGGAGAGAGAACAGAAGAGGGAAGAGTGAGAGAGAGAGAGAGAGAGAGAGAGAGAGAGAGACTGAGAGAGAAGAACGGTGAAAAGAGAGAGAAGAAAATCAGAAGAAAAGAGAAGAAAATTGAAGAGGGAGAGAAAGATAAAACAAGAGAGCAAGATGAGAGAATGAAATTTTTAGAGGAAAAGAAAGACTGGAGAAAAGAACCAGCGTGAAAACAGCTGAACAGAGAGAGTAGGGGAGAGAAATTGAGGGGAAGGTTAGAAATTTTGGTATAGAAGAAGACATGAAAGCAGATATTCTGGAATTGAAATAAAGAGACCGAGTGGGTAGGGTTCATGATTTTGGGAATTTTTTTTTTTAATCTCTAATCAATTTTAGTTTATGTTTTGTTCTGTTTTCATTTCATTTTGTGTTTTCTGAGTTTGTTATTTTTAATCTAATTAACTGTTTTAGTTAATTAAGCTAATCAAGTTTGTTGACCTATCCTTTATTGTCATTTAGTTTATTGAGGGTCATTTGTTTATGACCTATGTTAATCTAGAATTAACCTTGTTAAATTAGTGATTTTAGTTAAATAATGCATTTTTTTATCATTTTCATTTTCATTTGTTTTGTTTTTATTTTTACTTACCTGATTATATATGTGAAAGAAATGTAATAATAAAAATCATTCTTTTGCTCCTTAAGATTTTTTTTTTATCTTATCCGTATGCCTGAAGTTCTTTCATTTTTACGCAATTAAATCCCTCCCATTTACAGATTGATCTCCTGGAGATTTCATTTGCTGTCAATTAGGTCCTAAAACTTAGGTTTTTGCCTCTCTTTTGCTAAAATTTCTGTTTTGACCTGCCAATTTAGCTCTAATTTTCAATTGCCCCCTTAGACTTGTGTAGATTTTTTAATTTTTGTCTCGATTAGTTTAAATTCATTATTTGGCCCCAATTTACTCTACCTTTTATTTTCTCCCTCTAACTTGCTATAATTTACATTCTTCTAATGTGTTAGTATTTCGTATTTTACTCTTTATTTTATTAAATAGTTTTCCCTTTGACTTGTGTGTTCGTTTTTTTAAGCTTTGGTACCGAGTCTCCAAAGAGGTATCCTGATTTCTTGTTATTTTCTTCTTTATGTGTTTCGATATGTTTCAATGTGATTTTATGCATTATTTTTATTATTATTTATTTATTTCTTATTTTATATACTTGTTGCATATTTACGTAGTTAATTTGTTTAATTTTGAATTTTTATGATATTGAAAAAATATAATATTTTGTATTTAGCTAGTCAATATAATAGTTAGATTATTTTTCTCATATTTTAACAAAAATTGTGTAATTAGATAGAAAATATAATAGATAGGGCATTTTAATTTTCCCCTTTTAATTGTAAATTAAGCCCCCGGTGTAATAGTTAGAGTTTATTTACTTTCGCGTGCTTACGTGCTTATTCGTTTTACCGCTTTCATTAGGATTTTGCATCTAGATATTATGTTTGTGTGTTATGTGTTCCTATGTGATCTTACATGTTTTTTATATGTTTAATTTGCTTTCAATTCATGCTTTAATATTTAATTCATGATTTATGGTATTCCGTCACTATACTAGTCCAACGCTAATTGTGGCTTCTTTCTTTTCCCGCTAGTCCAATGCTAGTTGTGGCTTCTTTCTTTTCCCGCTAGTCCAACGCTAGGGGGATTTTTAGAATGGGCTAGTCCAATGCTAGACTCTTAGGACATTTTAATGTTAGGTGCATTCGTGTGCATTTCATCCCACTTCACACACTTTTAGTTTTCTTTCCATTTGGCATGATTTTTATTATTATTATTATTATTATTCTTATTATTATTATTATTTTGACACATTTTTAAAAATGTATGACATTTAGGTTGCATTTCACTTAGACTTTAGGACATTTGTGTGATCCGACTAGAAATAGTCACCTACTCACGTGAGAAGCGGTGGCGTACATGCCATTCGCCCCTCCCTGAGTAGAAACATTCTGTCACGAGTTATTAGTCCCCCGTACCCGTCATGTTGCATCCCCACTTTCTTCAATTACTTATTATCTATATTACTATTTTTCTTTTCTTTTTGCATTTTCATTTTGCATAAGACACTCGTGACTACCTCGAGGTCTCGACTCGGGTTTTCGTAATTAATACGATAATTCCGACCAAGCCTCGACAGGACATTTTGACCCTCTTGATATTCACATTTAGACTTAAGATTTTCATTCATTTAGATACATTCGAACACGATAGAATCTAGGGTTAATTTAGAAAAATTTAATTAAATCTCGCAACTAGCCTCGGCTAGGTAGAAAGGGTGCTTTAGGCGTAAACCTTTGCCTTCTCTTTCTTCAAATGTGACTCTTGGACCTTTTTTTCTCTCGTTTTTCGTAGACCAGAATCAAAAAAGAGTTTTAAATGATTTTTTTAAAATTTTTATTTTTTATTTTTTTTAAACAAATTTTTGGGTGATTTGGTACACTTTAATTCAGTATCAAGTGGCGACTCCATTTTTCAAAATTAATTGGCCAAAACTGTCGCATTTTTCGATCCCAGCCTTATTTTCTTTTAAAATACCATTTTCTACTAAAAAACACTTTTTTCACTAAAATACGAATTTTTTATCATACACGTATCATTTTTCCAAAATCTATCTTTTCAAAAGGGATTTCGGACCGAACCGTACTTTTCGGAACGCGACAGTCAACGACCTCACCGTGCGTGTCATTTCGGGGCATGACACACATACTTTTCCAAATCACACACACTACACACACTCACACTCTTTCACACACACTACACACTTACATAGAGTAACTCACACACAAATATACAGCTCAAATGCATACACACAAACTCACACACAGAGGTCAGATTCTCTCACACACTACAAACACTCACACTCTCTCACACACAACGTCTCACACGTTGCAGCACACATATTCACACATTTTTTCATACATACACGCCCAATTAGACAAATTCATTCCATAACACACACACGGCACATACAAACACACACACTCATGACTAGATTCACACAACACAAAACACAGAATACTCATTTCCCAGAAATACAGACTCACATTTCACACACATCACACACAAAATCTCAAGCAAAACACAACACAAAACACATCACCAATTCATTCAATTCACAGTTTCTCGCACGCACACGTTCATGCAAAAAACATTCACCCTGGTTATAGAATTCCACCTACAAATACACACGAACACACAAAACCTTCATCACCTTCACACAACCAGATTCTTAGCTACATGCAATCACCACATCAGTACCTCGCACACACACTCATACACAACACACAAAACATATACAAACACACACATCACACACACGAAACATGTACTTCACAAAGACAATTCACGCAGATGCACATAGAATAATGTGGATGGTGAAATTATCTCAAATAAAAAGTGTTCAATCTGACTCGTAGTATTCTGGACCAGTCTCCTTCTTGTCCATTCTATTATTGCTTTTGCCTGCAATTATTTAACTTTTAGGTCAGCAGTGGACTTGGCTGTTTGGTATTAGGTGTGGGACTTGGATGGAGAATTAATGCGTGTCTGTAGGGTCTGTACTATGCTAAATTATAATACCTTGATCGTGATATACAATGATCGTTAATGTATCCTTCAAGTCTTTAACGTATTACAATCATCGTCCATCTATAGCCATCAAGTTTTTAAAGCGATGTAGCATTCTCATCGGTGGCTCCAATTATCGTCCATCAATGTATCGTTCAAGTCCTCAACGTAATGTCGGGTTCACATCTCCAAGTCGAGTCAAGAATTGGAAAGGAGTCACTTATTCCAACACGATGGCTGGAATCTGGATTAATGCAGTCTTAAAGTCTTCTACGGGACTTGGGTTCTCATCTCTAAGTCTATTGAAGAATTAAAAAGAAATTACTCATTCCAACACGCTGGCTAAAGAACAGACTGGAATGTTGATTGGTAGAGCTATTTTCCATCCTTTGATAATTACATGATTAAATGCTTTCCAAATTTTCTTTCTTTTGATTGATAAATGGTTAGGTCAGTCAAAGCGTGTCCTAGAGAAAAGTGGTCCTGTATAGTAGAATAGCGTTTGCAAGGGATTGATCCTAATATTATAGCAAGGTAGAGAAGAAATTAGCAAATTGTATACTTTGCAGGATTGCCTATCTCAATTTGATCGAACGAGAAATGAGTTTTTGGATTCTTAGGCTCCCTGGTTGAGTTCATAAAAACTACAAAACTAGTCATCTAAGTAGCATTTGATAAAAACTGTAACATTTTCTCTTTCTTTAAACATTGCATCAAAATACTATAATTTTATTGCTTTTTTTTTTTTGTAAGGTTTTTGCCAGAGAAATTCAATTAATTACAAATATTCCATAACCAAAAGTAATAATTTCTTAAATTGGGCACTCAAATCTACTAATCCAGCTAAAAATTCTTGAAAGACTAGTGGAATAAATAAATCAATATATATTTGTTACTATACATTTATGCTTACTACTGCTTTTAACTACAACCACCACCGCAATTGATGTGACTTAGGATTGACTTATTCAAGGTTGCTATTAGTTGATTTTATATTATCATTGTTTTTTCAGTACTATTCTTTAATATATTTTCCAGTATTATTTTTCTTAAATTTATGAGATTCTCTAAATTGCTGAATTACCATGTCCACATAATATACCTAGTACGGTAATGTCCTCGACCGCGTCGTTACGTCTGCGGTTAGAACTCCATTGCAAGTGTAGATGGGGACACTGGATCGTAAGAATATAAGAGCATGGAGGCTTTGTTTGTTTCTTTATGTTTTTCAAAATATATTTTTTAAAAACTTCTAATAAATTTTTCAATCATCATTTTATTTTATATACACATTTATCAAAAAAAAATTTTTTAAATTATTACAGGAATATTTTTAATAAACACCCTAAAAAATAACTACATGACTCAGCAAGGATCCCAAGATCCTTACCTCCTGAAGGTAGAAGAGCTTTTTTGTATTCTTGGGCATGAAAACTGAACGACAACCAATCCGTACTAACATCGTATGCTAAAACCTCAAATCATTTATTCCGTTAATTGCTGACCAAGATTGCTAAGGAAACTCAACGTACTTATTAATCTCTGTGCACTCATATTCGCTCTTGTATATAGTGACGTTTAGGATTTGGATGCGGTTATTGTTACAGGAATTAGTATCGACAAACATGCCGTGTTTATTTTTTAATCAAAACACAAATATTTTGTTTTTGCAAAAAAAAAAAAACACAAATATTTTGACAATAATATTGCGTTATTATACACCACATCTTATACTAAATATATCAACTATGCACAACCCGACTAACACCTAACTATACATGCCAGAAGTCCGTAAGGCAAACATCCACATGATAGCTATTTAGCTACTAATACTCGCCATAATATGACAAGATCTTCGACTCCATTTAATCTAACATTACAAATTCTGTACTTTACATGTGCACATTATTTTGGATGTCAATCATCTATAGTATGACTTCTAATATTGCGGTCCAAGAGCGCATTCCCATATTAGCCTCATCGTGCTCGGAACAAGTGAAATGTTCGTTTAACTTTTCCTAGCACTTTAACTGGGAAGAAGGGCATCAGTCTATGGTAGTCTCAAAGAGGCGTAGAAACACATAAAAATTCTTAAATGAAAATAGAAAAGAGATTTTAACTCCAGTTCCTTTAAATGAATGGAGATCCAAACCTTCCCATGTTGGGTTCCTTCATTTTATATATAAGTTGAAGTGTGCGTAACATATTTAGTTAAAAAATATAATTATGTTTAAATGATGGTATAGTTCTGTTAAAACGTGTTGAATCATTAATTTGTGTCAAACGAAAGTTGTGAGTCACCAAGGCAGAAAGGGCCGACCCATTTGTTAAAAGCACAAGTTCTTTTTTTATTTCCTCTTAGCTGTCTCTGTACTCTCGAAAAGCCCCACACAAATTCATGCTCAAACTCTGTTAGTGAAAACAAACAAAGAATAGGACAAAATCATGAATCGATTCTGACACTAAATCGGCCACCAAATTTTCCACACAGAGAGAGGGAGAGAGCAACAGTGTGAAATCGTGCCCATAAAGTTAGAAAGTTTTCTATGTCAGACAATAGATGGTGATGGGGTCGCATGTCAGAAAAGGTGTAATGGTGGAAAAGTAGACGCGGGCTGGAGGGATGTGGTTGGTGAATGTAAACAAAAATCTCCGAACTTGACGCAAGAGAAATGATTTAATAGCGAAATTGACAGAAGTATGATATTGAGTATGGTGCGTGATTTGAAAACCCAACATATTTATTGTGTATATGATTGAAATAGTAATTTACACGCGAGAAAGAATTAGAAATAATTGAGTGTGTATATATTTTGATTACGTACAAATACATTTTGGAGTTTGAATACTTATATATTTTGAATATATATAATAGCTTTAGTATTGTGCATCATATATCAATTAGAATATTATATTATATATAGTATGTTCTTATAATTATTTAAATTTTACTAATAAAATAAAATTTGTTTTTGTATATCAATGTGATACCCAGATATAAACTTCTAGTTCGGTCCCTGCACGTATGTATGGATAATTTCAAAGAGAATGCGTATCATGAGAAACCGATGTACGGAATATTATCAGATGAAGTCTAATTAATTTCATTTCTCCATTTCTAGTTCTTCTAATCTTTTTTCTTAATCGATGCATGGAATAATATCGGATGAAGTCTAATTGATTTCATTCCATTTTCTGTTCTTCTATCTCTCTCCTAACAATTGAAGATAGGACGAAAGTACTAAGAGCAAAATATCAAATTTCCAGGCAAAACAAACTCGCGGAAACTGATTTAAAGATTTGAAAGCTTTGAGACAAAAAGCAGCTATCCATCAATCCAGCAAGAAATATATAAAGTAACCAAAAACTGTTCAAACAAGCACAAATAACAAAATATAACTAAAAGCTGCTTAATTCTTTGAGCACCCATTCGTAACAGCCATTTCATTCTAGAAAGAAAAAATAGTCAACATGTTGAGAGGGAAGCATGGAAGCTTGTATCCATTTCTTTTTTATTCGTAAATTTTTACTTCAGCGAAGTTCATTCTAGAAAGAAAAAATACTCCTACATTAATCGAATACATATTCGATGGTTGTGACTCCATTTTGATAGGATAAATCAAGAAACAATTTCTTGGACTATCGACGTGGATTTTGTTAAAATTAACACATTATCCTACTAATTTTTTTTTTCATTTACAAAAAGAGGATTGATCACCAATACGACAGTGAGGCAAAGAACACTAAAGCTAATTTCTTAGTATGCACATCATTTCAAACAATTCGAAGAGTCAATTACTAAGTCATAATCCTTGATTATATCTTTTTGGATATTTATTCAATTCCCATTTGCTAAATGGTTTCGATCATTAATGATGTCTGTTTTGATGGCAGAAATCACCTAAATATTTTTGTAGATTGTCTACACAGAGTACATTGATGTCGTCTCGTTATCCCACATCTTTTCATTTGGGAATACGATATTGATCCCATTATTACGGTGAGGAAGAAAAAAGTTGTATTTTATGTTGTTGACAAATGAATAAAAATTTCGTATGTTTAACGATTTTATTATGGTTAAGTTTATGTTACCATCAAATTAGTCATCGTGATAACATTTGATTTGAATTATAATAATTTCGTAAATTGAGCCTTCTAATTTACGTATATTAGTTTAAGATTTTCACAAAAGAGAAAAAAATGAGCATTGCAACATATCTTGATACACTTAATTGAAATTGTACTCTTCGTGAGAAGTTCCAAAGGAATTGATTTATGGTATGTCAAATGTATAGAAATCTACATTTAAAAAAGGGGGTTTAAAGGGGTTTGGCATCTTTAGTTTGTGGTTGAGAAAGTGTCTTCAGTCCTACCTTTAGCCCAATGATTTGGCAAATTTTAGTGGATCGTTCATTTTGGTAGAAGTGAGTCAAGAAAGTAGTAGCGTGATGTATGCAGCCCAACCTTTCTCATCAAAAAAGCCTGTATCCCCTGGTTAGCGGCTACAGCCCAAACTAAACATCTTTCCAAGTGAAATGTGACGATCGTCAATTTGGATTGAAGAACAACAGCCCATAGAATTTGTTGGTCCAAAACCAAAAAGTGAAAAAACAAAAACTACCACCCAGGGAAGAAAGTTTTTATGAACCATGTTAAATAACTATCATTACATATTTAATCTATGACTTCTTTGGTAGTTTTCCATTACATTAATCCATTCAAAAGTTAAGGGAGCAAAAATGAAAAGAACGGTCATGGCCGTCAATTAATATAGTAAAACAAATTTCTTCAATTATAATATTATATATTTAACAACTAAATATAAAAATGATGCTGCCATAATGTAATATAGATTAAAAAATTAATACAAATGTTAATATTAACTGAAATTTCCAAGCATGATAAAAATTGGAACTTAAATTCATAATTATTTTTTTCTGTATCAATTTTTTTGTCAAAAGTTAACTAAAATTGCCAAACATTATACTACGACATATTTTTGGCTCTTTCTACCACCTTATATATTCATTCCACAGTTCGTCTTATTAAGAAATTAATTGGTAGCCGCATTCCTTTGGGAGTCAATCTTGACGGTTGATGTGATTTTATTTTTCTTGACAAAAATTTGTTATTTAATTTTTTTAACTGAAGTTATTTAGATCATTGTTCTATTTATATTATTGCCTATGTACTATAGTTGTTGATACTTTGTTTTATAATAATCTACAAGGTGGGTTCAACTCTTTCCACTACTCACAAACACAACTTATCCCGAACAGAACCTAGTTAACAATTGCCTTTTGAGTTGGATTGTGGGTGTAGTTTAGATTTAACTCTCCTACGTGACCTTAGTCGTTTAATCTAACTTGTGAGGTTAGTTTCTTGTGAATACTGGAAAAAAACAAAAAGAATACAGAAGCTAGTCATCTCGGTTCATCACAATTTTGGCCGGCCAACATTACGTCATTTTTTTGGGTATTTTTCCCTTGTTCAATCAGATAAATCTATTGATCTTCTTCCATAAAAGTTCACGTTCTTAGGTCAAAAGTCATATCTTTTGTTCTCTTGAAAATTTTGTGTAATTTAAGCATGTATATAATTTATCAGTCGTATATAATTCTAATAATTTATTTATTTCAGTACATTAGTCCTTTTTTAATTGATATTCCAAAGTTTCAGAAAATCTCATGTGGCAATCAGATTCGGTAAATTAAAAAAAAAAAAAAGATGAAAATGTTACCTCCCAATATTGATTGCTGTTTTGAGATTCTAACTTTGATTGTTGCTTTGTAAGTCTCGAGCTTCAATCTTTTAAGGGAGAATTCTTGTAGTGGAGATGATTTTTCACGAGTGTTAAAGTTACGAATATGTATTTATCGATGCATGATGTTTCGTTTAAAGGCATTAATTTTATGTTTAGGAAATTTGTAACATTAATTTTATGTTTAGGAAATTTTGAACTTTATTTGTTTTTGGATTGTTAATATTTATTTTTAGAATGATAAAAGAAATTTGGGTATTCAGTTTTTGTGCAATTATTTTTTTAGGGACTTGACTCATAGACTTTGGAAACTGTATTCTTGTAGTAATTCTTTGGCAATCTTAAGCTCGATGTTAGAAATTGCAAAAGTTGTGGAGATTGCTTAAATTTTATGGTTTCTATTCTATTATAAAGACGTCAAAGCTCGTTTACTATTTATTTGGGACACCGAAAAAAGGAATATTTGTGATTTTTTTATTGGATATGTCACGTTCTTCTTGTTTCTCTGCTGGTTCTACTTTATAAGGAACATGAAGCAAGAAAATGCACTATTAACTCCTTAAAGACTAATTTGGTTAGATTATTAGTGAAGATTGCTTACTGGCTTTAATCATCCCACAACCCAAGCGGGGAACTAACAATTCTCATCTGTGACCTACAAAAGAGGAAACAGACCAACCTTGGATAGTCAGCCCATTTAGGATGCCAAACGTCATAAAACTAATCGTGCCAAATCTAGGCCGAGTCCAACAGACAATAGTGGGCATCGACCCAACCAGTCTAACTAAAAGTTGGGTTGTGGTAGTGGTGATTGGTAATGCCTAGTTATGGAATGCCTTTTACTGGCTCATAAGGTTGTAGTGTAAGCCATAAAAACTTTGGTCCCATGTTACAATATAAAATTTCGACTGGCTTTTGTTATGAGAAGAAACAGTGATTTATTCATTACGTAAGAAAAAAAAAAAAGAAACACAGACAACTAACTTCAACCTTCTAATAAACCAACGTTAACCAATTCATGTTTCAATAGATTCATATTAAAATATATACAAAATTTATAATAAAACAAAAAAAAAGAAAAATATATCTATACGAAATCATGGAAAAAAAATTACAAGCACGATAAACAATAATTTCAAAGTAAAGTATCATTCAACCTATTTGAGGAAAGCCACGTTCTACTAATGATACGTGCTCCCCCTTGCATTCATTCACCAATTCAATGATACAAAGTAAATGTCCACATATCCATTTGTTTGTTAGTTTTTAGCTTCTAAAAAATTTTCAAAATAATTTCCAAAACTTAAAATTGATTCCAATTTACAAATTTATTCCTTAAAAAAAAATTAAGGAAACATTGTCATATTTTTTATACACTTAATATTCCTAAAGTAAATAGTCAATATTAATAAACATGCTTTAATAAATAGTATATTCCTAAGATAAATACTCAACACATATGAAATATATATATATATATATATAACAACTCAGCAAAATTCCCTCTTTTAATATACATATGATATATGATATATGATAATTACTGCTTCTCTAACCCGAGTTCGATGTAATTTACACAAATGTTGCTCCAATAAATTTCGGCGGAGAAAGCAGAAATGCATAAGTGGCATTCGACATGGTGCAGATTGGCTAAATGAAATGAGGTAGAAAACTTTTTTCAGTTGTATCTTCTTAACAATGAATGGTTTACTTTGCTTATGTGCACTTTCCTTCCTAAACCATTACACTTTTGCATCAAGGATTCATTATTTATTTCAGAAAACGAACATGGAATTCTAAGACATTTAAAGCGTCAAGGAAGAAAGCATACGGTGTGCTTAAATTCAAGGGATAATTACAGAAACCTCCCCTCAGGTTTCTGACAATTACATCTAACCCCCTGAGGTTTTCAATATTACACTTACACCCCCTATCTCTACATGTTTTATAACAAAAAACCCCCCTATTGCTGATGCAAGCAAAAAAATCTCATGAATATCCTAAATTACCCCTCTGTTTAAAGAAAAAAAATAAAAAAAAATTTACTACTACACCACAAAAACAGTATGCACCGACCATATCTACCCCAGTACAACCACTCCAGTACAGCCACCGCCAACCCCCAATCCCGGACACCAAACAAAATTTAACAAATCAAAATCACTATTAACATCAAGTCAAATAACCCATAATCACTGAAAAATTTTAAGATCAAACGCAAAAATAAATAAAAAAATTATTACCCATCATCTTCCTGCAAGGCCACAACAATTACAAATAAAATTATAAAAAAAATTGCAACATCTTTTTATACACACAAATACATAGATGCATAAAATAATACCCCCTCCCCCAATGCAAATTAAAATGCAAAACTATACCAGTTGAAATTTAGGAAAAAATGTGAAATAATGCTAGGTGAAATTTATGGAGAGAGAGAGAGAGAGAGAGAGAGAGAGAGAGAGAGAGAGAGAGAGAGAGAGGGTGGGAGGGAGAAAGAAAGTAAGTGAGAGAAAAAGAGAAAGTGGCTTGAGGTAAGATTTAGGAGTTTTTTTCCTTTCTTTTTACAATATTATCATACTTATTTTTTTTTTCGTTTTTACAACATTATGATGCTATGTGAATTAAATATTATGTAAAGGATTTTTTTCTTTCTTTTTACAATATTGTCATACTTATTTTTTTTTCTTTTTTACAATATTATGATGCTATGTGAATTAAGTATTATGTAAAGGATAGTATAGTCATTTAACTAACACAAGGGAGGTGAGTGTAATATTGAAAACCTTAGGGGGTTAGATGTAATTGTCAGAAACCTCAGGGGAGGTTTCTGAAATTATCCCTAAATTCAATTGATGACTTTAATTTTAATCAATTGGAAAATATTGAAACCTCTCTAAGTGCAGTTACTTGCAAAATGAGGTTTGGACACCAGAACATATATTACGTGATGAATTCTGGCGGAAAATTAATGAAGAAAAGGAAATAAATTCAATAAATAGACAACAGCCAAGCGTTATTTAATCCCATTCTATATATTACCTATAGGTTAGATGATTAATTGGAAACACAATGCCTAAGGTGAATAAAAATTTGATTGGATGCAATACTTGGAGTGGTAGAATACAACTTCAACCAAAGACCTTTTTTTGTTTGGAACGCTTCTAAGGCTTGATATTGTAGTAACGCTTTCAATGCTGGAAGTTCAAAGGCGCGTATTCGGAACCACGCTTTTAGACTTGTTCGGCCCTGGATCCGTTTTACACCCAACCAAAAAAAAAAAAAAAAATCATCCTGGTCAGGAAATGCAATTTTGAGATTTTTCAAGTCCCCAAAAATTGATCAAAACTCACTTGTACTTATACCAATTGATGTAAAACATCCAACAAGCAAAATGTACTGCTAAAACTATATGGTGTCTTACAGCTGAATTTGATAGAACTTTTATACAATTTATCAACGGCACAATGGTGTTTTACAGATAAATTTCCAATTGGCCAAAAAAGAGAAAGTTGAAAAGATGGACAAAATAACAATCAAACCAAAAAAGATGTAAACATGCCAAACTTGAGGAAAGTTGCCAAACTTGCTGACTGTATTCTGGTGAGTTTGGTTCATTCTTCATCACTTGTTTCATCTTCCGTCTCATCTTTACTTGGAACATCCCCTATCTCATCTTCACTTGGAACATCCCCCATAATCAGCACCTGGAGATCCTCGGTTCCCAAATTGTCCTTCTGATCTTCCTTTATCTGCATAATTAATTTCACAACAGATCTCGGACAGGCAATCACCTCAATCATTTGAAGAGTTGTACTATAACTTAAACAAGAAGGGACCTCTTTCAATCTATCGCAAAACGCCAGCACTAATTTCTCAAGACGGGGAAAATGATCGAGATCATCAATTCCAGTCCATCTGCGAATCCATATAGAATTCAATTCCAAGAATTTGAGGTTAGGGAATTCCCATTCCTCATTCATGTCCCAAGTGGTCTCCTCAAAACAAATTCTCCGTAATTTGAGTACCACAAGATTGGTTAGTTCTCCTCCTTTTGGAATTATACATGAGCGGAACCCTGCTAGGCTCAATTTCTTCAGATTCTTCGGAATACGAAGCTCAGTATAGCGCCGCCCATAAATTCCATATATTCCCAGATGAAGTGATTCTAGTCTACTCAAGAAGTCCATTACCACAATCCTATTGCAATCCGCATTAAATTCCCCTGATTCGACGAGTTGGCATTTTAGTGTGCTGATGTTTGGCAACTTTCTCATTATGTTTTCGAGACTTTGCCCAAAAGAAAGCTCTAATGTGGAAAAGGTGTCTAAGTCGTGTAAAGCAGAGTAGCTGTCACGCTTGTCTATGGGCAAATTATAAAGATGAAAATGGCCATCTGACCGCAGCACCCTTAATTTTGGCATATTCCAGATAGAGTCAGGCAATGAAATTCTATCGTCATATCCATAAACAAAAAGAGTTTCTAACTTTGACAGATTAGCTATTTCTGATGGGATGGCTTTGAACCTACCTCTAATTGCCAAATACCTCAACTCAACAAGCAATGTTATTTCAACTGGGAAAGTAAAGCCTAGATTGATATTTTTCAAAGCCAACACTTTAAGTTGTTTGAAAAAAAGAAAAATGAATAAGATAGAATACCTATCAAAGTTAATTTCCTTAGTAAGGAATAGAAGAGAACGTAAACCTAGACAAAATAGCTTGGACTTCCGAAATCTGGTGCGGTAGAATGCACGGACAATCGCTGTAGATCACATTGTCCAGAAAAGGTGAAAAGCTCATCATGCCCCCTTAATAACGATAGAAACTTCTCCTCTTTAGATTTTAGCACATAAAACTCATGTAACAAATCATGAATTCTACAAGTTTTAACACCTCCCATAGATCTTTTTTTGGATATCATAACCAAGTTTCTGCTAATCAGATCGTTCATGTAGTCCATGGCCACATCCTTAGGGCTCTTTTGCTCACTTTTTTTAATAAATCCTTCAGCTATCCAAAACCAAATCAAGTCTCTAACAGAAATCTCTTGGTCTTCTGGAAATAATCCAAAATAAAGAAGGCATGACTTCAGATTTTCAGGTAATTTTCTGAAACTCAACTCCAATATTTCCATGCACTGATTATTATAAGAAAGAGCACTTGAACTTAGCCTTTCTGCAATCCCTTTCCAACTATTTTGATCTGAATTTGCAAGAATGCCAGCTACGATGACAACTGTGAGAGGTAGCCCCTGACAAGCTTTTGCTATTTCCATCAAATCCAAAGGATAGCTTTTTATGCAATGCAACTTCTTCTGCAATTAATCCAGGCACTCCTTGTTCTCGAGTCGGCGGAGAGGGTGAGGTTCACGGTCAGGATTAATTTTCTTCGCGACCTCAGAATCTCGACTTGTTAAGAGGATTCTACTTGAATTGGCATTATCTGGAAATGACATTTCTAGGGCATTCCATGCCTCGAAATCCCAAACATCATCCAATATGATGAGATACCTCTTTCTCAGCAAACTTTTTCTGAACTTTTCTTCCAACTCTTGTTCATTCTCCTCTGAATATTCATGACCAGTAGAGGCAGGATCAACAGAATTCAAAATATGAAGCAACAAATCTTTCTTTTTGTATGCTCGAGAAACAACACACCATGCACTAGTATGAAAGAGCTCTCTAACTGATGTATTATCATAAACACTTCTGGCCAAAGTCGTCTTTCCCAGTCCCGGCATACCCACAATTGAGATGATGTCCAATTTTTTTAATCCTCCTGTAAGATATTCAATTATTTTTTTTTCCTCATCATGCAACGTCACCATAATTTTGTTGATTGCTGGCGTACTACCCTGTGATGGCAAAGGATTGGAAGTGTTAGTGGCTTTTTGGGCTTCAGAATCAGGGTTACAATGATTGTCAACAATCTTCAAGCTTTCCAGCCTAATAAGATTAATTGCTTCTATGGTGGTTCTGAATTCCAATGGAGAACTATTAGAAATATCTCCGACCACTAAGGATAGAATGACAAAATGTGTCTTGTACGCTACTTCCACAACACCTTTCCAAAGACTCTGGAGCTTTCCATCGTGCTTGCGATAATCTGGAATACTCTCCCAGAAAGATCTTAGGGATACAAGATCTTCTTGGACTGTCTGAATTTGATCCTTTACAAAAGCAATCGAATCAACCTTGCTAGACGGCAATTCCTTCAGATTTTCTAGGAAAAAATCTATAAAGCCATGCTCGTCGCTCTCGGAAAAAATGAACGCTGATGTTATCACTTTAATAAGCTTAATCCTTTCCAGAAAATTGTGGAGTGCAAAATCTATCTCCTTAACCAAGCCTTCTTCCCGTTCGTGCAGAGGAAATGAACAAATTACGATTGCTGCCTCGTTGACTGCAGCTCCAATGAGATCCTTTGCCTTTTTATTCAGCTCATCGATCTTCTCTAGGTGCTTCGTGAGAATAGTTCTCAAAACTCTTAGTCCCTCGTGGAGTATTGACATTTTATCCTTCAAGGAAACCATGCAACTGTCACCGTACGAGAGTGCTTCCACAATCTGCCACAAGAGAGAATTAACGAAGTCCCCCAGTACATGCTTGTCCGTCTCCAGAGTCAGGGCATGTGACGATCGAGAAACATTTGAAACCGTCAAAACGCGGACGTAAGTCTCATGGATTTGGGGATCAATAGGCTTGACCTTTAGAAACAGTTCAGAAAATTTCAACACTATTTTAACTAAAGATCCATGTTCAAATGGGTCAAGCTAAAGCCGAAAACAGAGTATTGCTGTACTGACAGCCACAAAATGTAAACGAGTGAAGAGAACTTGCAATTGACAAGGGTCAAATCCTCTGAATTTTGCAAAGCGAAAGAAATTTATCAAGAATACCAGCTGGTTTTTGAAGGCCTCAGTCAGAATCCAATCTTGTTCAATTGAATCGTAATGACCCATCCCGATATCCGCCATATTTTCTATCAGGGAGAGTAAGAATTCCTCCGATGGGCACCTGGACTGCCGTGACCAGTAGTCCGACAAACTGTTGTAGGATTCCATGATTTCTGGGAGAAAATATTCGATGCAATTTTTCAATTGAATGAACCCTTGAAGCGGAACGTAGCGAAGTCTATCTTTTTCTCTAAGACAAAGATTATGAAAGTCGTACCCCTTCTGAATGAGAGAATCTTCCAGCCTACCCAACAGAGATCCCACCGCACTACTACTACCACCACCACCCCTTGCGTACAAAAGAAATGTTCTCAGATTTCTTAAAGACATCCACAAACTCCCCAAATCATCGCCAACAAAAAAATTGAAATCCAAGAGCTCCATATCTTGTAATGCTTCATCAACGAAAGCGGATGCCATTGCCAAGATTCTTCACCACTGCAGCAACTGAAGAAACTGAGGCTGAAACTTGAACGAGAACAGATTTGCAAGTGGGATGCAGTTGTTCTCCACTTAGTCTCTTACTTTCAAACTTTTTTGGTTTTCTATTTTTGGGTGTGATTTGTGAAAAAAAAATAAAGTGAGGATAATGGGAAATTTAGATAATACTGAAGTTTTTTTAATCTAAAGGTTGGAAGCAAGATATGTAACACCAAGGCCTTCTTTAAGGGCATTTTTGTAATATTGCTAATTTTGAGTACTTGGTAGATGATTAGCTATAGTTGAGGGCCTTAATTGCAATTTTAAGAAATCTTCATTCCAATTGTTCTAGGGCTATTCTGTCCTTTTCTTTCCATTTTTATCTCTTGCTCTTTCTCTCCCTTCCATTCTCTTTCACAATTTCTTCTTAACTACTACCATTTCTTGAAGAAGGAGATGAAGGTTTAGACTCGTGAGATTAAGCCCGTGGGGAAAGCTTAGGAGGTGTTGATCCATCTTTAAACCAAGGTATTTATTCCGCTTCCCTTCTTAGATCTTTGCTTAGGAAGTAGGTTTTATGCTTTTAAGTGTTAGTTAGGAAGATTTGAGATTGTATATCTTGATGATTTGGTGTATAATGGTGATTGAGGGTGAGAATGAATAAGTATTAGATATGTGTGTTTTTATGCTTGGTGCTTGATTAATCCTTGGAGAAATATGTGTTTGGATGGTAGAAATGTTATGTATATTGGTTTCTTGCGTCTTTGGGGGTTGTTTTGGTGTTTGGTTGGTGCTTGATTGGAGTTGTTTGGAGTTGAGAAGTTTGGTTTTGGTTTTAGAGCTGAGCAAGGTGAAGTTCGTACTTTTCTGGAATGAGTATGGGGGGTGATTGCATTTCTCCATTTTCTGTTCTTCTATCTCTCTTCCTAACAATTGAAGATAGGACTCAAAATCATTTATTCCGTTCATTGCTGACCAATATTTGCTAAGGAAACTCAACGTACTTAATAATCTCTGCGTGGTCATATTCGCTCTTGTATAGTGACGTTTAGGATTTGGATGCGGTTATTGTTATAGGAATTAGTGTACAAATATACCAAAGTTAAGCGTTAAATTCTATATGTTTCTTAGATTTTGCAAGTAATTTTTTACTACTACAATTAAAGACAATGTGGAATAAATACAAACATATTACAATTCAATAACATTATTACAAATAACGACTAAAATCTTACAAATGCTTAGACTAAACCAACATCTGAGGCTTGAATCATGGTCCCTAATTGCTCGGGGAAAAGTCTATCCTTGTGAAGCTTTAGATAAATTTCCACAAGACACTGACTTGTCAATATATTGAAAGACCAGCCCATTAGACTTCTTTTTAAATTCTCCTAGGTTTATCTTGTGGCTCCAATCATCGTCCATCAATAGCCATAAAGTATTTAAAGCGATGTAGCATTCTCATCGGTGGCTCCAATTATCGTCCATCAATTTATCTTTCAAGTCTTTAACGTATTGTCGGGTTCTCATATTCAAGTCGAGTCAAGAATTGGAAAGGAGTTACTTATTCCAACACGATGGCTGCAATCTGGATTAATAGAGTCTTAAAGTCTTCTACGGGACTTGGGTTCTCATCTCTAAGTCTATTGAAGAATTAAAAAGAAATTACTCATTCCAACACGCTGGCTAAAGAACAGACTGGAATGTTGATTGGTAGAGCTATTTTCCATCCTTTGATAATTACATGATTAAATGCTTTCCAAATTTTCTTTCTTTTGATTGATAAATGGTTAGGTCACTCAAAGCGTGTCCTAAGAGAAAAGTGATCCTGTATAGTGGAATAGTGTTTGCAATGGGGAGTTTGTTGACGTGTCCCATCGCCCCATTAATGTTTTCATTTTGAGGAAAGGGATTGATCCTAATATTATAGCAAGGTAAAGAAGAAATTAGCAAATTGTATACTTTGCAGGATTGCCTATCTCAATTTGATCGAACGAGAAATGAGTTTTTGAATTCTTAGGCTCCCTGGTTGAGTTCATAAAAACTACAAAACTAGTCATCTAAGTACCATTTGATAAAAAACTGTAACATTTTCTCTTTCTTTTAACATTGCATCAAAATCCTATAATTTTATTGCTTTTTTTTGGTAAGGTTTTTGCCAGAGAAATTCAATTAATTACAAATATTCCATAAACAAAAGTAATAATTTCTTAAATTGGGCACTCAAATCTACTAATCCAGCTAAAAATTCTTGAAAGACTAGTGGAATAAATAAATCAATATATATTTGTTACTATACATTTATGCTTACTACTGCTTTCTACTACAACCACCGCCGCAAGTGATGTGACTTAAGATGGACATATTCAAGGTTGCTATTAGTTGATTTTATATTATCATTGTTTTTTCAGTACTATTCTTTAATATATTTTCCAGTATTATTTTTCTTAAATTTATGAGACTCTCTAAATTGCTAAATTACCATATCCACATAATATACCTAGTGCGGTAATGTCCTCGACCGCGTCGTTACATCTGCGGTTAGAACTCCATTGCAAGTGTAGTTGGGGACACTGGATCGCAAGAATAGAAGAGAATGGAAGCTTTGTTTGTTTCTTTATGTTTTTCAAAAATATATTTTTTAAAAATTTTAAACAAGTTTTTTAATCATCATTTTATTTTATATACACATTTATCGACAAATTTTTTTCAAAATTACTATATTAATATTTTTTAATAAACACTCCAAAAAACAATTACCTCACTCATTCAGCAAGGATCCCAAGATCCTTACCTCCTAAAGGCAGAAGAGTTCTTTTGTATTCTTGGGCATGGAAACTGAACGACAACCAATCCGTACTAACAGCGTGTGCTAAAACCTCAAATCATTTCTCCATTTTCTGTTCTTCTATCTCTCTCCTAACAATTGAAGATAGGACGAAAGTACTAAGAGCAAAAATGTCAAATTTCCAGGCAAAACAAACTCGCGGAAACTGATTTAAAGATTTGAAAGCTTTGAGACAAAAAGCAGCTATCCATCAATCAAGCAAGAAATATATAAAGTAACCAAAACCTGTTCAAACAAGCACAAATAACAAAATATAACTAGAAGCTGCTTAATTCTTTGAGCACCCATTCGTAACAGCCATTTCATTCTAGAAATAAAAAATAGTCAACATATTGAGAGGGAAGCAAGGAAGCTTGTATCCATTTCTTTTTTATTCGTCAATTTTTACTTCAGCGAAGTTCATTCTAGAAAGAAAAAAATACTCCTACATTAATCGAATAAATATTCGATGGTTGTGACTCCATTTTGATAGGATAAATCAAGAAAAAATTTCTTGGACTATCCACGTGGATTTTGTTAAAATTAACGCATTATCCTACTAATTTTTTTCATTTAGAAAAAGGGATTGATCACTAATACGACAGTGAGGCAAAGAACACTAAAGCTAATTTCTTAGCATGCACATCATTTCAAACAATTCGAAGAGTCAATTACTAAGTCATAATCCTTGATTATATCTTTTTGGATATTTATTCAATTCCCATTTTCTAAATGGTTTCGATCATTAATGATGTCTGTTTTGATGGCAGAAATCACCTAAATATTTTTGTAGATTGTCTACACAGTGTACATTGATGTTGTCTCGTTATCCCACATCTTTTCATTTGGAAATACGATATTGATCCCGTTATTACGGTGAGGAAGAAAAAGTTGTATTTTATGTTGTTGACAAATGAATAAAAATTTCGTATGCTTAAAGCAGTTTAGTTCTATGGCTGAGATTATAGAATACATGGGCTCGATGGTTAAGTTTATGTTAACATCAAATTAGTCATCGTGATAACATTTGATTAGAATTATAATAATTTCGTAAATTGAGCCTTCTAATTTACGTATATTAGTTTAAGATTTTCAAAAAAGAGAAAAAAAAAAGTAGCATTGCAACATATATTAATACACTTAATTGCAAATGTACTCTTCGTGATAAGTTCCAAAGAAATTGAGATATGGAATCTCAAAGATATAGAAATCTACATTAAAAAAGGGGTCTGCCAATTTCAGTATGTGGTTGGGAAAGTGTCTTCAGTCCTACATTTAGCCCAATGATTTGACAAATTTTAGTAAATCAAATCATTTTGGTAGAAGTGAATCAAGAAAGTAGTAGCGTGATACGGGCAAATTCATCGAAATATTGTCCAAAAAAAGAAAAATCCGGCATTTGTGGTTGTCAGAATTTTTTTTTTGGCAACTAAGTGCGCCGCGTTTGGGAAACGCGGCGCACCACTTTTTTTTTTTTTTTTTTATACAGCGCCGCGTTTGGGAATCGAAAAGTCAAAATTTCCATTCCCAAACGCGGCGCTGACACGCCGCCACCACAAGTCCGACACGTGGCAGATTGTCTGCCACCGAGAGAAGGACCGGTCAGCGAGCATGGGCTGCCCGCTGACCGGCACGCTTTTTCGTGTGCCAAACGCGGCGCTCAACCGGCGTTTGACACGTGTCGCTGTCGGTGGGAGCTGTCCCCCCAACGACAGCACGGCCGGTCAGCGGGCAGGTGCTACCCTCTGACCGGCACGCTTTTTCGTGTGTCAAACGCGGCGCTCAACCGGCGTTTGACACGCGTCGCTGTCGGTGGGAGCTGTCCCCCCACCGACAGCACGGCCGGTCAGCGGGCAGCTGACCGGCTGACTTTTGCGAGTGCCAAACGCGGCGCTCGCAAAAGTTTTTTTTTTTTTAAATTTTTGGAATTATCTAGCCGTTGATCTAATGAGATCAACGGCTAGCATTCATTCATTTCACGTCTGCAATTGCAATTGCAATTGCAGATTCATGCCTATAAAATCCCCTCCCCCAGCTTTTGCAATTTCACAAACGCACACACACTCACTTGTGCAAATTTCCATCTTCTCTGGCGATAGTTACATTTGCACACACTCTCACTTTATTAGTGTTAATTTTTCCTTCTTCTCCTAGTTTAATTACAATGTTTTGACTTTTCTTCTGAGAATTAAAGTTTAACACCGGTCTTCGGAGCTGTTGGGGCAAGCAAAAAACTTAAGCACTCTGGTTGTGGACGTACCTAGATCAAGTTAGTACCCTATAATTATTAATTATTTTTCCGTTATATTGTGTTTACTTTATATAATGTGTAATGTGTTTCGTTATAATTATTGTTTTGTTATAACATGTTTATAATTATTTTTATGTTATTGTGTATTATGTTGTTGAAAAATTATTAATATTATTATTTATATATTTGTTTGTATTTATGTAAATTTATAATTTATGTCGAAAATGATTAAATAATTGCATGTAGACAACAACACTGTGCTTATTTACATTTTGCACGTGTATAATTTGAAAAATTACAATTTTACCCTTGAAATTTTATAGAATTATGAAATGGCCCTAAAATTTTAACATAATATTATTATGACCCCAAAAGTTAAACCTATTTACACTTTGGCCCCTATAATTATGAAAAAATAGAATTAGACCCCTAAAGTGTTGTATAAATATAAATTGGACCCGAAACTTGTAGATAATTAAATAATGACCGTTAATTTTGTATATTTACACTTTGGCCCATGTAATTATGAAAAAATAGAATTAGACCCCTAAAGTGTTGTATAAATATAAATTGGACCCGAAACATGTACATAATAAATTATAACCGTGAATTTTGTATATTTACACTTTGGCCCTATAATTATGCAAAATTATAATTGGGCCCCTAAAAATTAAAAAACTCATAAAATGGATTCGAAATTGTACATAGTTAATTTTTAACTCCGAAAATTTTATATATTTACACTTTATTTTGTATAATTGGAAAAAATAACAATTAGGCCCCCAAAACTATTACACAGTTAATTTTTCGACCGATCATTGTACGTATTTACACTTTGGCCCTTACAATTATGAAAAATTACAATTGAACCCACAAAGTTTTACGTATTTTTAAATTGGACTAAAAAACTTGTACGCAATTAATGTTTTACTCTAAAAATTTATCAAATTTACAATTAGGCCCCTGTGATTATGAAAAAATAGCAATTAGGCGGGTGATGTTTAACTTAATTAAAAATTAGACCCGCAACCTTTAGCCGTGTAATTATCAAAATTACAATTATTTCTCCGAAATTTTACGTAATAATAAATTAGTTTGGAAATTTGTACATAATTAAATTTTGACCCGTTACTTTTGCATATTTACACTTTGGACCTTTTAAATTTAATATTTATATTTCGGCCCCAAAAATTTTTAAAAATTGAAATTAGACCCCCTTAATTTTACATGATTATGAATTTACTCCGAAACTCTTAAACAATTATATTTAGGATTTAAATGCAAAGTAAATTTTGATATATTTACCTTTTTTCCTTATAATTAGGGCGCATAATAACATTTAGGCCCCCGAAGTTTTAAGTAGCTAAACATTTGACCCCAAACAACTACACAATCAATTTTTCGGTCCATCGTTGTACATATTTACCCTTTGGCCCCTATAATTATGAAAAATTACAATTGCACCCACAAAGTTTTACGTATTTTTAAATTGGACTAAAAAATTTGTACGCAGTTAATGTTTTACTCTAAAAATTTATCAAATTTACAATTAGGCCCCTGTGATTATGAAAAATAGCAATTAGGCGGGTGATGTTTAACTTAATTAAAAATTAGACCCGCAACCTTTAGCTGTGTAATTATCAAAATTACAATTATTTCTCTGAAATTTTACGTAATAATAAATTAGCTTCTGAAACTCTTAAATAATTATATTTAGGATATAAACGCTAATTAAAATTTGTCCAGTTATTTTCATTACTATTTAATGATTAGTTACGATTACGTATTATGTTACACAAAATACTTAATTGGGCTTGCATTGGTTAGATTGGGTGAAACATGTCGAACGATCATACTTTATCAGTTCATTTATACTGGGGAGGAAAAATTGTATATGCCGGAGGATCAATGTTGTATGACCCGCCTATGCCAAAAAAAGTGTTGTTCCTTAGACGAAAGGTATGCTATCAGGAGTTGGTTGATAAAGTGTACAATGCTATGGGTGTAGATCGAAATAGATACAAAATTAGTTTGATACTTAGGAGCTGTTTTCAACAACAAGGTGTATTTAGTGCTACACCTTTGGATGACGATGACGGAGTAGACACGATGTACTACTTCAAAGCAAACACTCGAGAACCAACAGAGATCTACGTGGAGGTTGAAGAGATCCAAATAGTAGAACAGCAGGATACTCAATGCAATGAAATTGAATGGACACACTTTGATCAAGGCACTAGTCTACGTGGCACGTCAACATTGGAAGAAGCGTGGACATCTGATATGTACAGAGGTCAATCTACTCAGCGTGAAAGAGGAGATGGTCAACGGACTAGGAGAGGACATCGGAGAGGCAGCAGAAACCGTGTTGATCAAGGCACTAGTAGCAGCGCTGCAGGTATGTATTTATCTTCAGCGGGAGAGTTTGGTTGTGGGCAAGACGATGACAATACAGCCAACATTCGTGGCACAGAAGTAGAGACCGATGTTCAAGATGATGATATGGACTCTGAGCCAGAACCTGAATTTGATGAGTCCGAAGATGACATGGAGCAAGGAAATAATGAAACTGGACAGGAAGATGCACGGAGACATTCGGATGTGGGTCCTATTTCAGCATGGACGGGTTATGATCCTGGGACATTACAGTATGATGCTGGTGTAGATGCAATTTTACAATTTGATCCCTTAAGCGGTGGTCCCGTTGAGAGGCTTGATTTGTACAACGAGCAGACGGGTGACATTCGGTTGGGTATGCTATTTCATTCAAAAGAAAAGGTAATAAAAGCAGTACAAACGTGGTCTATCAAGGCAAATAGAGAGTACAAAGTGCGTGAGAGCACTCCAACCACTTGGTATGTCCGTTGTAAGGCTCGTAATTCAACACCTCCATGTAATTGGCAGTTGAGAGCGACGTTGCGTAGATCTCATACTATGTGGATGATAGTTACTCTCGCAGATGAACATACATGTGCTCGGGTCAGCAGTAGGAATGATCATCGACAGTTGACCTCCAATTTAATCGCCGAGTACATTTTACCTCATATTAATAACGGTCCATTGTTTAAGGTGAACGAGATTCAAGCTACAATTAAGCAGCAATTGCATTGCGATGTCTCCTACAGTAAAGCTTGGTACGCACGTCGAAGGGCCATTGATATTAGTTCACGTGCAAAGTAATTTTGCACAAAAATTTAAGAATGACAGGTAACGTCTAAATTATTAAAACATTTAGACATTATATTTTTTTAGAATTTTCACTCACTATTTATGACGTGTAACTATTGTGTAGATTGAAGAAGCTTATTATGGCAGCTGGAAAGGCCAACCAGCCTTATAAGTACGAGCATTACATGCAAGAAATACAAAATTTGAATGAAGAAGCGTACAACTGGCTAACAGGCACAAACATTCGGCCCGAACAGTGGGCCCTGAGCAAGGACGACGGAAGCCGTTGGGGGCACACATCGACAAATATGGCAGAGTGTTTCAACAAATTACTCAGGGATGCCCGATTATTGCCTATTACCGCATGCGTTCGCTTTACATTGGCCCAAACTGTCAAACTTTTTGTGAAGAATGCAAAATTAGCATGTGTTGTGCGCTACCCGCTTCCAGACTACAGTTGGCAAAAATATGTGACAAATGAGAAAAAAGCTAAAAGACATGCAGTCGGTGTATATGACCCTGGAGCAGGTATTTTCTGCATTACTACTGGTCACAGGCATGGACACGAAGGCGGGAAAAGGCAAATCGTAGATCTGCACAAGCAAGAGTGCACATGTCTTAAATTTCAGCTACTCCATTTTCCTTGTTCGCATGCGATGGCGGCATGTTCTATTTCCCAAATTAATTCTATGAATCTTGTCGGGAAGGAGTATACTTATGATTTATATCAAGCATCATTCGGGCGTCAATTTTATCCTCTCAGAGATCAAAGCTACTGGCCGCCATCGGATTTGAAGTTCACAATTAATACTAGTCGTCTAAAACAAAGGCGTCCGGGACCATTGCGAACTGCAAGAATTCGAAATCAGATGGATCGAAGATGCCCTGATGCACCACGTCGATGTAGTAACTGTTCACAACCCGGTCACACGGCACCCAATTGTCCTTTTGCTGGATATTTTAATCGTTAAGATTGTAGGGTTTATGTCATTGTAAAAATAATAAGTACTCCTTATTTATTCTACAATGTAAGCGTATTTGTGTGTAATTATTCAGTAGTACGGTTCTAAAAACTAAATTTAGAAATTTAATAAAATTACGAAGTTTCGTCTTCTCTCGTACACAAGATTTGTCATTTAATAAAATAAATCCGTTTTTAGCTTTTAAATTTTATTTTATGAATTTAGAATTTAGTTATTACGCTTTAAGGTTGTAAGAGTTTAGTTATCAGTTATTACTTTTTGACGACAGAGGGTTTAGGGTTTATAATAATCTGTTTGAGGGTTTAGGGTTTATATTTACGCTTTTATTTAGTGATTATTCAATTTGTATATTTTGTTTATACGCAAACAATTTTTAAATTTTTTGTAAATTTATGGCCAGTATTTGTTATTGATATTTTGTTCATTTTTCATATTTTCAGGTACGAGTTCATATGGATCCCGGCCGCATGAGCGTAAGCACCTCAGCTCCCGTTCAGGGTCCTATAGATGGTTCAGTTTTACGCCTTCAGCCACAGCATAGATCTGCCGCGATTTTTCACGGTGAGGGCGTTGAGCTCGAGGTGAAGAGATGTGATAGACATTTTTGGGAGTTCATGAAGGTGATTGATCCTCGGATCCTGCATTTTATGGATTTAGCCGGATTTGGTCGAGTTTGTCGTGTAGGTTCGTTCAAGTTAGACCACGGTCTTATTAATGCATTAATCGAGCGGTGGAGGCAGGAGACTCATACGTTTCATCTTCCTATTTCTATTGGCGAGGCCACTATCACCTTACAGGACGTTGAGGTGTTGTGGGGCTTACGCGTAGATGGTTTACCTGTCACATTAGTACACCGTTCGCAGAGTTTACCACAGCGACAGCATCAGGTTTATGATTTGTTAGGGATCTGGCTAGAAGAAAATCAATTCAAGGATACCAGGATGAAACTAGTTGGCTTGTACGAGCACATACAGAATAATCCTCTACCACCTGATGCTCCTAATCAGACAGTTCAGCAGTATGCCCGCATGTACATATTGATGTTACTTGGTGGGCAGTTATTTGCAGATACATGTGGAAATGTTGTACACACCTCATGGTTAGATATGTTGGTTGATTTGGAGGCACTAGGACAGTATAGTTGGGGGAGCGCCGTGCTCGCTTGCTTGTACAGGCGTATGTGCCATGCATCAGTTGCTGGCACTAAGACGACAGCTGGACCATACATGCTACTTCAGGTAAAAAAATATCAATACTTACCTCATACATTGAAATTTTACCAGTCAATTAAAGTATTTATATAGTAGAACAACTAAATTGTCTTATTTTAACAGCTTTGGGCATGGGAGCGGTTCCCGACCATTCGACCTCAGATCACCCAGGCACGAGAGCCAGGTGATTACCCGAGGGGAGGTAGATGGGTGACTCGGCGGACTACGAGAAATGCACCTCAGCATGTAGCGAGTTATTATAGAGATCAGCTTTCACTGTTGCAGTCTGATCAGGTAGTTTGACTTTCATATTTTTAAAAAATTACATATACGACGATATAATTTTTTATCTGTCCATAACGGTTGAAATTTTATTGTAGTTCATATGGATGCCATACACGGATGATGTGCTAGCATCTTTACCCCAGTATTGCACAGCAGGTGCACATATCTGGAGGTCGAGAGTCCCACTCATATTTTGGTACATCGTTGAATTTCATTTTCCAAATCGAGTCATGAGACAATTCGGAATGCGCCAAAATATTCCGGAAGGCGTTGACACAGATCCTGGTAAATTGCATTCACTTGGACTATCGGGACGTGCAGGACAGGATTGGCATTATTATCTCAGAGCCTGGATTGATTATTGGAATTCACGTACAAATTCGGTTGTTACAGGCGATATTACGAATACATTTCGACCGTCGACTGAGTATATACGTTGGTATTATCGCCATACTATCTTATATATTGCTCCTCCTGTCTATCATAATCAGCGCGATGGCCTTCAGGGCGTTTCTAGCCAGCACGAGTACATGGTAAAGATAGCTATTTTTTTTAACGTTCTATCTTTTATATTTATTTGATGTCAGTGAATTACTAATAATTTATATTTGTGTGATTTATAGATGAGCAGCATGCAGAGAATCGGGGATGCATCAGCGACTCGCCTCCGTCATATTGACCCAAATGATATTTCTCATCCTATTTTGACGACAATCAGAGATGAGGCATTTGGGTCCATGCAATATTTAGGGCGCTCAGATCGTATGCTTTTGGGCCCAGATCCACGACAGCACAGTGGTGTCTCTATATCGGATACTCCTCAGTATCAGAGACCTGTACGACACGTACCTAGCCAGGCTGGCACCTCGTCTAGTGGACACCGACGTCATCACCAGCATGGATTGCATGATGAAGCAGTACATCAGGAGCAAGTTACTTCTACTGGATACCATGCTTATACGACGCCGTATAGTAGTTCACAGATCCTGCCTTCGAGGAGCACGGCTAATGTGTATGATCCGTGCTATTCTATGACCATGCATGAGGGTACCACTTCTATTATTGGGCATCAGATACATTCGACTTCACTTTCTACTGGATCAGGGCTACACCCCATATTCCAGTTTCTTAGTAGTGATGCCGGTGGATTTCATCATGGAGGTACGTCCACGTATTTCACCCCGAGTCCTCATTCACACATGCCTACCTCAGGTCCATCAACCTCTGCCATCATCCATCATCATATTCAAGATACTCATGACGCTGAAGAATCAGGTGATGATGAGACTGATGAAGATGATCCGTCAGCACATCTTGAGGTACGTGCCCGACGCGCGATTAGGAGGCCTAGAAGATTTTGCTGCTCATCGACGCCTCGAGATCCACATCAACAGCAATTTCGTGGGCGCTAGGGCATTTGATAATTTTTAGGCCCTTGTAAATTTGATATACTCAATAATTTTCATTTCTAAAGTATTTTACTATTTTATTCCTTCCAAAATTAATTTTCATCTAAGTTTTAAAGCAAGCACATCTAAACACGACAAATTTCAAAAATTATGAAATTACTAAAAATTATAAATTATGGTATATTACTAACAAATTTATGTCGAAAAAATCCTTGTGTGCCAAAACGTAATTCATCTCAAAATTTGTCCAAAAACATAAATTTGTTAAAAACTCGAGTTAAAAAACAATTACGTAGCAAAATCATGTTTTGCCCCCGACAAGTGTGTCATGAAAAAAATATTTTGAACCCCAAAAAATTATCATATATTAGAAAATTGTGAAAAAATATATCTATGTTTGAGAATTTTTATTTTTCAACTATAACTGTACATTCGTTGTTTTTTTCTTAAAATCGAATTCTGATATCCAAAACTATAAAATGAGCGGCCAGTTTTTAATATTCCCTAAACCCTAAACAATTTTACATTCGTTATATAAATAAAAAAAATTCTAAACCTCAAACACAATCCTTGTGTATTACATATACGATTTGAACTGCCTCAATTATTTTGGACAATAAAAGTTACAAATTTACCAAAAACACTACCTTCAAATCCATAAAACCCTAAATCCAAAACCCTAACCCTAAAGTCCAAAACCAAAACCCTCCCCAATTCTAACCCTTACTCTACCCAATACCCTAATCCAAAAACCCTTACACATCTCCCAAAAAAAAACCAAAAAAAAAAAAGAATAAAAGAATAAAAAAAAGAACAAAAAAAACAAAAAGAAAAAAAAAAGAGAGAAAGAAAGCGCCGCGTTTCAGAAACGCAGCACAAGTTTACCAAAAAAATTCTAAACCCTAAACCCTAAACCCTAAAAAAATTCTAAAACTCAAACATAATCCTTGTGTATTACATATACAATTTGAACTATCTCAATTATTTTGGACAATAAAAGTTACAAATTTACCAAAAATACTACCTTCAAATCCCTAAAACCTTAAATCCAAAACCCAAACCCTAAAGTCAAAAACCAAGACCCTCCCTAACCTTAACCCTACCCAAAACCTTAATCTAAAAACCCTTACACGTCCCCCCTAAAAAAAAAAAAAAAAACTCAAGCGCCGCGTCTCTGCGTTTCCCAAACCCTAAACCCTAAAATCGAAAATATAAAAAATTGTGAAAAAATATATCTATGTTTGAAATTTTTTTTTTCAACTATAACTGCACATTCGTTGTTTTTACCTAAAAATCGAATTTTGATATCCAAAATTATAAAATGAGTGGCCAGTTTTTAATATTCCCTAAACCCTAAACAATTTTACATTCGTTATATAAATAAAAAAATTCTAAACTTCAAACACAATCTTTGTGTATTATAAATACGATTTGAACTGTCTCAATTATTTTGGACAATAAAAGGTATAAATTTACTAAAAACACTACCTTCAAATCCCAAAAACCCTAAATCTAAAACCTTAATCCTAGAGTCAAAAACTGAAACCGTCCCCAATCCTAACCCTACTCCAAACCCTAATTCAAAAACTCTTACACGTCTCCCAAAAAAAACAAAAATAACCAAAAAAAAACCAAAAAAATAAGAACAAAAAACCAAAAAAAAAAAAGAACAAAAAACCAAAACAAAACAAAAAAAAAAAAACCAAAAACCAAAAACCAAAAAAAAAACCAAAAAAATAAGAACAAAAAACCCAAAAAAAAAAAGAACTAAAAACCCAAAAAAAGCCAAAATAAGAAACAAAAAAATAAGAACAAAAAAACCAAAAAAATAAGAACAAAAAACCAAAAAAATAAGAACAAAAAACAAAAAAAAAAACCAAAAAATTAAGAACAAAAACAAAAAAAAAACCACAAAAATAAGAACAAAAAACAAAAAAAAAAACTAAAAACCCAAAAAAAAAACCAAAATAAAAAACAAAAAAATAAGAACAAAAAAACCAAAACAATAAGAACAAAAAACAAAAAAAAACAAAAAAAAACGAAAATAAAAAACAAAAAAATAAGAACAAAAAAACCAAAAAAAAAGAACAAAAAACAAAAAAAAAAGAACTACAAACCCAAAAAAAAAAAAACCAAAAAAAAAGAACAAAAACAAAAAAAAAAACCAAAAAATAAGAACAAAAAACCAAAAAAAAAAATAAGTAAAAACCCAAAAAAAAAACAAAATAAAAAACAAAAAAATGAGAACAAAAAAAAAAAAAAAAAAAAAAAAGGCGGCAAGCGCCGCGTTTCAGAAACTCGGCAGAAGCGCCGCGTTTCTGAAACGCGGCGCTTGACAGAGCTCGGTCAGCGCCGCGTTTGGCAAACGCGGCGCCCTTAGTTCCAAAAAAAAAATTCTGACAGCCACAAATGCCGGATTTTTGTTTTTTTGGGCAATATTTCAATGAATTTGCCCGTGATACGCGCAGCCCAGCCTTCATCGTCAAATTAAGTCTGTATCCGCCAATTACCAGCCAATTACCAGTCAAAAAAAAAAGTCTGTATCCGCCAATTACCAGCCACAACCCAAACTAAACATCTTTCCAAGTTAAATTAAAAAAAAAGGCGAAAAAAAATAAAAACTACCACCCAGGGAAGAAATTTTTTGTGTACCATGTTAAATAACTATCATTGCATATTAAAGTTATGATTTATTTGGTAGTTTTCCGTTACATAGGGAACAAAAATGAAAAGAATGGTCATGCCCCGTTAATTAATACAGTAAAACAAATTTCTTCAATTATAATATTATATATTTAACAACTCAATATAAAAATGATGTTACTATAATGTAATATAGATTAAAAAATTAATACAAATATTAATATTAACTAAAATTGCTAAACATGATAAAAATTGGAACTTGGATTCATAATAATTTTTTGCTATATCAATTTTTTGTCAAAAGTTAATTAAAATTGCCAAACATTATTCTATAACATTTTTTTGGCTCTTTCTACCACCTCAAATATTCATTCCACAGTTTGTGTTATTAAGAAACTAATGGGTAGCTGCATTCCTTTGGAGTCAATCTTGATGGTTGATGTGATTTTATTTTTCTTGACAAAAATTTGTTATTTAATTTTTATTAACTCAAGTTATTTAGATTGTTGTGCTATTTATATTATTCACTATGTACTACAGTTGTTGATACTTTGTTTAATAATCTACAAAGTGGGTTCAACTCTTTCCATAACCCACAAACACAACTTGTCCCAAACAGAACCTAGCTAATAAAAAGGATACAGAATCTCGTCATCTTGGTTCATCACAATTTTGGCCGGCCACCGTTACATCATTTTTTTTTTTTGGGTATTTTTTCCTTATTCAATCAAATAAATCTATTGATCTTCTTCCATAAAAGTTCATGTTCTTAGGTCAAAAGTCAGATTTTTTGTTCACTTGAAATTGTTGTGCAATTTAAGCATGTATATAATTTATCAACTGTATATGATTCTTATAACTTATTTATTTTAGTACATTAGTCCTTTTTTAATTGATATTCCAAAGTTTCAGAAAATCTCATGTGACAATTAGATTTGGCAAAATTAAAAAAAAAAAAAAGATGAAAAGTGTTACCTCATGTAATGATCAATTCAATTTTCTACTGGGAAATTAAAGATGCAAGAAAGAAAAATAGAGAAGAAGATAGAATTTTGGAGATAGATTGGAAAGGTAGGAGAATTGAGATAGAATGTGAAGATTGGATAGAATTGTATTAAGAAGAATTGAATTCGATTTTACACCAAAAACTGCCTGTTACATTCGTTGTGCCTGCCTTTATACAATTCAAGCTAGCTACTAACTATTTGCTAACTGCCTCTAACTACTCTAACTGTTTCTGTTGCTTTTTCCCGCCCTTCTTCTTTAGTCAACTACTCTTGCTTCCTCCAACTGCCTCCTTTGGTCTTGCTTCCTTCCCGGGTCATAACAATACTCCTCCCTTTAATCAATCCTAGTCCCTAGGATTGAATTCTGGAAATTGAGACTCCAAAGTTGTGATATCCTCCCACGTGGCATCTTCAAGTGCTAAATTTTCCCACTGGACCAATACTTGTTCTCCCTTCTGATTGTTCCTGTGTATGGTTCTCCTTGCAAGGACCTTTAGAGGCCTCACTGCTATTACTCCCTCCTCCGATACATTTGGCAACTCAGGTTGTATGGCTGCTCCCTTAGCTGATTTTTTAAGCAATGAGACGTGAAAAACTGGATGAATCATTGCTCCAGCAGGCAGCTCCAATTTATAAGCAGCTCCCCCTATTTTCTTCAAGATTCTGTAAGGCCCATAAAATTTAGAGGCTAGCTTCAGATTCTTCCTTGCTGCTAGGGATGATTACCTATAAGGTTGTAACTTGAGATAAACAAAATCTCCCACTACAAACTCCCTCTCACACCTGTGTTTATCTACATTTTGCTGCATTCGATTCTGTGCCTATTTCAAATTTGCTCCCAATTTTCTGTTCCACTGCTTCCTCTCATTAATCCATTCCTCAGTGGCTGCTACATTAGTTGAGGTCCCTTGAATAGTCAGCTGAGATGGAGAATAACCATACAAGGCTTGAAATGGAGACATTTTCAAGGCAGTATGATAAGATGTGTTATACCACCACTCAGCTGCAGGGAGCATGGGTTTCTACCTATGTGGCTGTTCAAAGCACATACTTCTCAAATAATTTTCTATACACCTGTTAAGTCTTTCAGTCTATCTATCAGTTTGCGGATGGCAGGCGAAAGACATGTGTAATTCAGTTCCTAGCTTCATGAATAGTTCTTTCCAAAAAAGACTAGTGAACACCTTATCTCTGTCTGAAATGATAGTCTTTGGCAAGTCATGCAATTTGAAAATGTAATAAAAAAATAGAGCAACTATTGATTTGGCTGTATAAGTCGAAGTAGTGGATATAAAATGACCGTATTTTGTGAGTCTATCCACCACCACAAATATGGCATCACTTTCTAAGGACTTTGGTAGTGCCTCAATAAAATCCATAGAAATGTCTTGCCATGCTTGTTCAGGAATTGGCAATGGTTGCAGTATACCTGGATAGCTGCAATTCTCTGTCTTATTTCTTTTGCAATTGTCATAACTTTGTACCCACTCTTCCACCTCTCTCTTCATCCCAGGCTAGAAGAAATGATTCTTGAGTCTGTAATAAGTGGCCAAGTTGCCTGAATGGCCTCCTAATACTGACTCGTGCATGCAGGACAAAAGCTTTTGCCTTAAGGAATTAGCTGCTCCAATGTAAATTCGACCTTTATACCTGATTATACCTTTGTCATACCAATATTCTGAACTGTCATCCTTAGCTACTGCCAGTTTTTGTAACAATTCAGTGGCCTTTGAATCTCCATTGTAGCTTATTGCAACCTCCGTCAACCAAAATGGTTTGATAACTGTTACTTCATGCACTGCTCCCCCTTGTCGCACCTCCTCCATCCCTTCTTCACTCCTTCTTGAAAGTGCATCAGCAACTATGTTTTCTTTCCCTTTTCTGAATTGGATTTCGTAATCCATCCCTAGCAATTTAACAAGCCACTTCTGCTGCAATGTAGTGGTGATTTTCTGCTCCAACAAGTATTTGAGGCTTTCATGATCAGTCTTAATAATGAAATGCACTCCCATGAGATAATGCCTCCATTTACCCACTGCTGCTATAAGAGATAGCAATTCCTTTTCGTATATGGACAATCCTTGATTTTTTGGTCCTAAGGCTTGATTCATATATGCAATGGGCCTCCCCTCTTGCATCAACACAGCTCCCAAGGTTCTATGACTTGCATCAGTGTGCAGCATAAAGGTCTTTGTGAAATTAGGCAATGCCATTATGGGTGTGGAAATCATTAGCCCTTCAATTTCTTGAAAGCTTCCTCAGCTTCCTGGGTCCACTCGAAGGCATCTTTCCTTAACAAATCAGTAAGTGGTTTGGCAACCAACCCATATTGCTTAACAAACCTCCTATAGTATCCAGTGAGTCCTAAAAACCCCCTCAGTTCTTTAACATTCTTGGGAATAGGCCATGATACCATGCTCTCTACCTTGGAAGGATCAGCACACACTCCTTCTCCTGATACTATATAGCCTAAATATTCTACTTGCCTTTTTTCAAAAGTGCATTTGGAGAGCTTAGCTAGTAAAGAATACTATCTTAGAAGTAGTAACACAGACTCTAAGTGTTGTAAGTGTGTCTCAAGAGAAAGGCTATACACCAAGATGTCATCGAAAAATACTAATACAAAGTGTCTAAGATAAGAAGCAAATACTGAATTCATAAGTGCCTGAAATGTTGCTAGGGCATTAGTGAGGCCAAAAGGCATCACTAAAAACTCATATAAGCCTAGATGAGTTTTGAAGGCTGTTTTGTGTACATCCTCCGGGTGCATCCTAATTTGATAGTATCCGGATCTTAAGTCAATTTTTTAAAAAACTTTTGCCCCATTGAGTTCATCTAATAGATGATCAATAATAGGGATTGGAAACTTGTCTTTAATGGTTAGGCTATTAAGCTGTCTGTAATCAATGCAAAATCTCCAGGTACCATCTTTCTTTTTAACTAGTAAAATAGGAGAAGCAAAGGAACTGTGACTTGGCTGAATGATTCCTCCTTGCAACATTTCTTTTACTTGTTTTTCAATTTCATTCTTTTGCAAGTGAGGGTATCTGTAGGCAGCTAATTTGAAAGGTTTAGCATCTAATTTCAAGGGTATTTGATGATCACAGTTCCTAGAGGGTGGTAAATTTTGGGGCTCTCCAAATACATTTTGAAATTTATCAAGTAAATTTTTTATAACTTGAGGAGTATCAGAAGATACCTGTATATTGGAGAGTTTGAGAGAGCAGGCTTGGTGTATAATGGCCTTGGACCGATCCCTTTCTAATTTTTTCTGAATTCTGGTTTCTGCTTCTGTATTCTCTCTAAACAACCATACTCTTTCTCCTTCCTTATCAAAACTAAGCTGCAATTTTCTGAAATCAAAAGTCATTGGGCTGAACGCCCTCATCCAATCTACTCCAATGATCAAGTCATATGGATCCAAATCCAAAATATACACATCATGCACAAAAGAATGCCCTTGCATTTGCCACTTCAACCCTGGTATCCACTTTTTACAATGTAATATTGCTCCATTAGCCACCTTTACAGAAAAATGTTTGATTTCTTTTATGAGATGTGGAAATTTTGCAGCTATGGGGTACCTTAAGAAGCTGTGCATACTACCTCCATCTACCAAAATTGAGATTTTAACCTTCTCTATCCATCCAATCAGTCTTATAGTACTCTGAATCAGCTCTCCAATCACTGCATGAACTGTGAAATTCACATCCTTCTTCATCTGGATACTCTTGTATTCTATGATCTCTTCTTCTTCACCCTCTCCTTCCACTTCTTCTTCCTTCTCAATTAAGATCATGTGAATCCCTTTCTGTATATAATTGTGGTTTGGACTGTATTTTTCTCCACATTTGAAACAGAGATTGTGGGATCTCCTGTATTGTAGCTCTTCAGGGGTGATCTTTTTGAATTTAGATTCTGTAGTTTTGTCCCATTCTCCATTCCTTTTAACTGTTGTTTCAGCCTCGTCAGGCTGCGCGTTAATCCTTTGCAAGTTCTTACCCCATGAACTACTACTCGAAGTGGTATTTGACCCCCATGAATTCCCTATAGCTCCAGCATTGTTCACACCCATTTTCATTCCATTCTTCTGTTTTCTGGCATAGGCTGAATAGGCTGCTTCTTGCCATCTAGCCATCTGATAGGCTTCTAACAATGACTTAGGTTTGTGCATCTTGACTGCTATCTTGATTTCTTCATTGAGGCCACTTAGGAAGCTGGCCAAGTAGTATGATTCAGGTAATTCTGGGGTCTGTAACATGATCAGTGTCCTTAGCTCTTCAAATTTCTCCTGATATTGTGTTACAGTAGAAATTTGTCTGAGCTTGGAGAATTTTTCTACTACCTCTTCCTCCCCACAGTTCTCGAACCTTCTGATCAAGGATTCACTAAAGGTCCTCCAACTTATTACTCCCAGATCCTTCTTGAAACTCTGAAACCATATGTCCACCTTTCCTTCCATATACATCTCTGCTATATCCACTTTTAGTTCTTCAGGCGTGTGGTATAATTGGAAGAATTTCTCACTCTTCCTCACCTATTCTCTGGGATTTTTCCCTCCAAATGAAGGAAATTCCAGTTTGGGTGTACCCATAGGCAGTAGTACCCTTTCACTCCTTCCTTCATGATCAGGCAACCTTGAGGCACTTCTGCCTGTCCTTTCAGCAGATCCTGGTGGGTTCCCTAATATCCCTTTTTCCCCATTGTGACTTCGTAGGAAATTAGTGAACTAATTCGTCATTGCTGCCATGAAGGACTTCATCTCGGCACTACTGATCTCCATGAAGCTCTTTAGCTCCAGATTATGTTCTTCTAACTTTGAATTTTGTGCCTCCATCTTTTCTTCCATCACTCTTCTTTCTTCCCTCATAGAATCAAGAATTTCTTGAATTCTTGACCCTTGTTTCTTCAACTGCTCCTCGATGCCTTTGAATCTCGTTCCCTCTGCCATAATTTCTTGTTGTGAAGGCTAGTATTTGGGTCCGAGAATCACTGGCTCTGATACCACTTGTAATGATCAATTCAATTTTCTACTGGGAAATTAAAGATGCAAGAAGGAAAAATAGAGAAGAAGATAGAATTTGGAGATAGATTGGAAAGGTGGGAGAATTGAGATACAATGGGAAGAATGGATAGAATTGTATTCAGAAGAATTGAATTCGATTTTACACCAAAAACAGCCTGTTACATTCGTTGTGCCTGCCTTTATACAATTCAAGCTAGCTACTAACTATTTGCTAACTGCCTCTAACTACTCTAACTGTTTCTATTGCTTTTTCCCGCCCTTCTTCTTTAGTCAACTGCTCTTGCTTCCTCCAACTGCCTCCTTTGGTCTTGCTTCCTTCCCGGGTCATAACACCTCACAATATTGATTGCTGTTTTGCGATTCTAAATTTGATTGCTGCTTTGTAGGTCTCGAGCTCCAATCATTTAAGGGGGAACTCCACTGTAGTGAAGATTTTTGATGAGCGTTAAAGTTCTTAATATGTATTTAAAGATGCATGTTGTTTCCTTTAAAGGCATTAATTTTATGTTTAGGAAATTTCTAACTTCATTTGTTTTGGGACAGTTAGTCTTTATTTTTAGAATGATAAAAAGAATTTGGGTATTCAGTTTTTGGGCAATTATTTTTTTAGGGTCTTGACTTAAGTAGTTTGGAAACTGTATTCTTGTAGTAATTCTTTGGCAATTTTAAGTTTGAAAAGTTTGGAGATTGCTTAAATTTTAGCTCGTTTCTTATTTATCTGGGTCACCTAAAAAGGAATATTTGTGCTTTTTTTTTAATTGGATTTGCCATTTTCTTCTTGTCCCTTTGCTGGTTCTACTTTACAGTAAACATGAACCAAGAAAATGTTTTATAACTCTTTAAAGACTAATTTGGTTTAGATTATAAGCGCGGATTGCTTATCATCCTGCGACCCAAGTGGGGAACTGAAGACAAAACAGACCAAACTTGGATGATACATAGTCAGCTCATGTTAGGATGCCAAACGTCACAAAACTAATCATGCCAAGTTTAGGTCAAGGCCAACAGACAATAGTGGGCAACGACCCAACAAGCAGTCTAACGAAAAGCTGGGTTCTGGTGATGTTGATTGGTACTGCCTAGCTATGGAATGCCTTTTACTGGCTCATAAGGTTGTAGTGTGAGCCATAAAAGCTTTGGTTCTTGTCACCAGATAAAATTTCAGTAGACTTTTGTTATGAGAAGAAACAGTAATTTATTCATTACCTCAGGAAAAAGAAAAAGGAAAAACATACCAACCGACTTCTACCTTTCTTTCCCAGGTCTAACAAAGCAATATTAAACAATTAATGTTTCAACAGGTTCTTATTAAAATATATACAAAATTTATAATAAAACAACAAAAAAGACCAACATATCTATATGAAAATATGAAAAAAAAAAATTTACAAGTATGATAAACAATAGTTTCAAAGTGAAGTATCATTTAACTTACTTGAGAAAAGCCACGTTCTATTGACGTTAGGTGTTCCCTCTTACATTCATTCACCCATTCAACAATACAAAGTAATGTCTAAAGATCAATCCTTTGGTTATTTTTTAGTTTCTAAAAAATTTCAAAATAATTTCCAAACTTAAAATTGATTCCAACATACAAATTTGTTCCTTAAAAAAAATTAAGGAAACATGGTTCAATAAAACCTACATTCTCATATTTTTATGTACTTAATATTCCTAAAGTAAATAGTCTATATTAGTAAACATGCTTTAATAAAACCTACATTCCTAAGATAAATACTCAATGTTAGTATTACAAAAATAACCGTAACAATTACAAGAAAAGGCATTTAATTTTGATGACATAATATTGACATTAATTTATTTTTTTAAGGGGCATTATATATATATATAGGAAAGAAAATGTAACAACTCACAAAACTCCCTCTCTTTCTCTCTCCCTCTCTCTCTCTCTCTCTCTCTATATATATATACATATGTATATTGCAGAATATATCTACATCTATCTAAATCATTGCAATTGTCTAAATCCATATTTATATCTTTATTACATCTAAATGTACCACTTTGTTTAGTATTTTACATTTTTTATTCCAAAGATATCCTCATTTTTGTATTTGGCAATCATATTAAAAAAATGGCATTAATAAAAAAAAACTAAAAATTCAATTCAATTTATCCAAAGAAAAATAAGTTATAAAAAATTAAATTATATTCAAACTCATCCCATATTAATACTACTCTATGTGATTTTAAAAAATCTTACCTTTACAAAATATTAAAAAATAGCTTAACAAAAAAAAATTCAAAATTCAAATAGAGAAAACCTCTATGCTTCAATCTGCATCAAGGTAAACCTATCGCCTAATCAAATAAAATAAATAAATAAACATTACCTTTTAGAAAAAAAACTATGCTATGCAAACGTGTTAGCTACATATTTAAACTTTACAAATACTCTTCTAAATGTCCTACTGCTCCACACTTATTTTAAAAATAAAAAATAGAAAAACTTTGGCACCAACATAAAAAACCAACCCATTTTAGATTCAAATTTATGAATTAAATAAATGAAAAAAATTGTTAAACACTCTATATACACCAAGCAACTAAAAAAATATTTTCTATATAATCGATATTGTATTTCCGATAAAGAAAACAAAATCTAATTACAATCAAAATCAAGTAAAATTTTTAGCGATTTAATTCATTAAATTGATTTTCTAAAATCTATTCAGCAAGAGTCAAGCAGGATCAATGCCAGCAAAGATATATTTTACCCCTAGCTCCAGCCAGACAGAGAATTAAGACAAGAAAATAGCACCGAGGGAAAAGGGTAAACATGATTTAAAACACGAAAAAAAAATAAGGACATGTACTGAAGCATTTAAACTCCCAAAATTCTTTTAAATAAAAATTGAAAGACGGCTTTAAAAGTCAATAGAAATAATTTATCCATGCCAAGTTGAATCTTAAATTCTCAATAATAGCATTTAAGAATTTGACGACAACAAACTTGAAACGAAATTATCAGTACCAAGACCTTGAGCTATTTATAGTGATCTTATTAAAAATATTTTTACCTTTTCAAGATAAGAATGCTTATATTTATTTTAATGAGTAGTTATGGAAGCATCTGAAATCTCATTTGATTTTATTAATACACAGAAAAACAGTGAATTAATATAATATTTTAAGTATGGCAATATAAAACTTGTTCTCGTATATGCAACCATTTACTTTATATATATATATATTATTTTTCAACTAAAGTAATATTTCTAAAGTAAAGAAATGTATTTTTGTCAATATGTTTATATATACAAAACATATAAATCAGCGGATTCTCGAGTCAATGCATATGTTGCAGGCCTCCACATTCCAGCAAGCCATCAACACCTGAGACGCATTTCCTCGTTTGTTATATGCTTTTAGTTTTTTATTCAATTCCCATTTTCAAAGCTTTATTCCCCACTACTACAATTCATAGATTTTAGCAATTCCTGTGGACAGTATATTTTATAGTTTTCGTAGTGATCACGGATTATTTGTCTCCTTTGGAAAATATTGACATGATTCTTACATTAATGCATATCTTTCTTAACCTTTCAACATATTGAGAGGGAAACAAGGAAGCTTGTACCTTATTCTTTTTGGGATAATTTTACATACCTCTTCCTCTTCTGAAGTTTGTCATAATTTTTACCTACCTCTCCTTAGGTTTTGAAAATTATACATCCACCTTCCGTGTTTGTATTTTTTATAAAAAAATTTATTATGATATTATAACCTAACAACACCAACTTAATAACTTGAAGTGCAATTATTTGCTTTTAAAAATAACAAATAATTTAAAAAACTAAAAAGACCCTAAACATAGAATTTTTTGACCTTCTAATAGGGCCTTCTAAGTTATTTACGTATGCTTTTTGTTATTAAATTGGTCATCTCTTTCTTATTATTATCATTTTTTATAAAATGTTGATAGATAAAATGATTTATTTAAAATTAGTTAGACAACTAGATTTTGGACAGTAAAATCTGGTGGAGATTGAAATTTGGTGTAATAGTATGAGTACTTTGACATTTTTATAGACTTAATAATTCATTTTTTTAAGATTTATTTTTTGTTTTTTAAAAGCAATTAAGAGTATTTGAATTACATTATCAAAATTAATTTTCTAGTTATAAAAGATATAAACACAAGAGTGTAATTTTCAAAACCTAAGGGAAGGTAGATGCAATTATGGCAAATCTCACGATATGTGAAATTATCCCTTTGTCCTTTAATCTTAAATTTTTACTTGAGTGAAGTTTGTTCTAGAAATTAAAAATAGTCCTACATTAATAGAATAAATTATTCGGGGGTTGTGACTCCATTTTGATGGGGTAAATCAGTAGAAAGCATTTTCTTAGATTATCTACATAGATTTTGTTTAAATTATCATCCTACTAAATTTTTCAGTTCGAAAGAGAGGTTGATCACTAATGCGACGGTGAGGCAGAGAACACTACAGGCTAATCTTTTAGTATTCACATCCTCTCAAACAATTTAAAGAGTCAGTTATTAAAGTCCTAATACTTGATTATATCTTTTTGGATATTTGTTCAAGTCCCATTTTCTAAAATCTAGTACCACCTGCTCCGACCGTTGGTTGCAGCAATTTAAGTGGGGAATATTTTACAATTTTTCATAGTCATCTAATTAGCTACGTTAATATTTAACAAATGTATCACTTTCTCAATCTTTTGACGTCTTGACAAGAGAAAAAGGAGAGACTGCAACTTTTCTTTCTTTTGACTAGTACATGGTTTACGTGACTGTAGTACACATTAGAAAATAAGATGGCCATCTATTAATATAATAAATTTGTTCGATGATTACTAATGTCCATTTTGAGGGCAACGATCACCAGATAGCATTTTTGTAGATTGTCTACGAGGAGTATACTGATGTTGTCTCGTCTCATTATCCCACATCTTTTCATTCGGAAATAGGATATTGATCCTGATATTGCGGTGAGATAAAAAAAAAAAAAAAAGATGTATTTTATGTTGGTGATAGATGAGTAATAGTTTCGTATCCTTAAGCAGTTTAGTTAATGGATGAGATTATAGAATTCATGAACTCGGTGGTTAAGTTCATGTTACTATAAAATTAGTCATCGTGGTAGCATTCGATTAGAATTGTAATAATTTCGTAAGTTGAGCCTTGTATTTACGTATATTAGTTTTAAAATTCAAAAAAAAAAAAAACAAAGAAAAATATGAGGGCCGCAACAAACATTAATACACTTTATCGCTAATGTACTCTTTATGAGAAGTTCCAAAGAAATTGATATATGGAATGTTAAAGACATAGAAAATCTACACTAAAAAAAAAGTAAAAAGATAAATTATTAATTAATCGTGAAAATTCAAATTAATTACCTCAATATTGAATTTAACTTTTCTTATCTATTTAAAATTCACAACTTATGCAGATATACTTCTTGTAATTAATTTTTTCCGCAAAAGCTATAAGTGTCCTATAGATCATCATACAAGTATCAATTATTGGCAAACTTTGTATTATTTTTATTAGGGATAATTATAGAAACCTCCCTTGAGGTTTCTAACAATTACACCTGGCACCCTTGAGGTTTGAAAAATTACACTAACCTCCCTTGGCCAGTTAAAATGACTATAATGACCTTCGACTTATCATACTTTTCCCTCTCTGTCTCTTCTTGCAATCACAACCAACTACCCATTTAAGGGCTTTTAAATTTTTAAAAAAATTTTCTAATATAATATGTGACGCCCTCAATCAGGTCCTTCTCTAGAATCCTGATCGGGACTCCTGCCTGGCTCGCATCAGGACTCGAGTACAAATAGTCATATCCTAAAATGTAATCCAACACTAAATGTTGCATATATTCTAAAAAATAATTACAACATTCATGACACTTAGACTCTAACTTACACCAATTTAGTAGCTATTTAAGCAAAATAGAACCCTCTTCCTCTCTTCTTGCCTTTCCCCTAGATTTAAATATCTGTAAGGAAAACAAATTTGACGAAGTGTGAGCTTAAAACCCAGTGAGATCCATTTTAAAACCACGTTGGAAACATCTTTTAAAATTGTTTGTTTGAATAGAAATTCATTCATATTAATAGTATACAAGAATATAACTAAATCAAATAACATGTACTCCAGAGCCATAAAAGGATATAGGACTGTCATGTCAAGTACTGCCCATGGGCGAATCAAGTACGTTGGCCTCCGGCCCTACACCAATTTTATTGCCTCCAGCACTACACCGTTTTGGTAGCTTGAGTTCTACCCAAGTAGTTTTCTTGTACACCCCCTTAACCTACAAAACTTCCTTGTAGGCCGGAAGGTGCCGAGAGACTAAGGTAGTTAGAACTTGGTGACCAAGCCCGCTGTCGACTCAGCCAAGACCAACTACCAAGGTCGGGCCCCAAATCATGCACAAGTATAAGCATGCACAAGCACACTTTGAATTTAACAAGTACAAATACTGCTGGAGAGATAAAGTACACAACCGGACTTATATCAAGTACTACCAATATTTAAAAACCTAGGTACAAGTAGCAAATATAATATCAAGTTATATAATGACAGATTATAACGTTGACTAGTCAACACATATATAAAATACTCACCGACGGTCATACCTTTCACGTAAATGCATGCTAATCATATATCACATGAACAAACTCGTCGGGGAGATCAAAGTGTTTATATTAGAAAAGGTCTATTAAACTTTCTACAAGAATTCACGATAGTTTTTGTAAAAACTAAAATTGGTAAACAAAATAATTTAATGGACACTCATAGGTAATCTTTAGGTTTCTCAAGTTCTTCTCACGTCTGTTCCTTGAGGTTCTGAAGCACCTATAAATAAGAAGTGCATTGATTAAAGCTAAGTCCAAGCGAATGAATAACCATTGGTACTTAAAAGTTTTGTTTTGTTTTAATTTATTTATTTTATTATTTCTATCACCTATATATATTTCCCTTCAAATGGGAAGCCATGAACCTAACCGTGACCTCAATACCACCTGGCCTGAGTTTGTTCAAACATGCCTTACTCAATCCCTACACAACCAATTCCTACAATCTTTAGTACCCTTAAAAACTAGACTCATTTTATTACATTTTTCTTTAAGAAACCAAATTCTAATTCTATTCATAAGTCGATCAAATTGCCATCACAAATCTATTCCTTCTCCTTTAAAACATGTTTTCAGTTTCATTGAGTACCCATATTCAATAGGTCATAACTCTCAATTTATAAGTCGTATGAGGAAAAGCATTGCATGGCTAGAAACTAGATTCCAATGAATACTAGTTTTATGAAGGCCACTAGGTCAAATTATAACAAGAACAATTCCAAAATTGACTCCAAATCTGGTTCATCACCAACCCTATTCATGCAGGGCTGGTTTTCCAGTCCACTTGGCTGCAAATTCTGGTGGCAATCTATCTAGAATCAATACCTGTGGCTTACATGGTTTAAAAATGCATTGTAATGAATATCAATTTCATGAAGATCACCAGCCCAAATTACCACTGTAACAGGTTCAAGATCATGGCTAAATTTGGCCATTTACTGATCCTGTTTACGCAGAATTGTATGTCCAGCCAGATTTGCTCAATTGCTACGATTAATCTACAAAGAATCAGATTGCAAGCTTTACACCGATTTAAACTTCTATGAATATAGTTTATAAATCAATAATAATTAATTAATTTGAAGTTTCCTTATGCCAAGTTACAACTATTTTTGTAACACTACACAATACCGACTGCACATATGTGGGTTTGCATGTGTTCAAGTTTCCTAACCATAATACTATGTATTTCTTTAACTGTTTTCTTTTCCATATCAGAAAATATAGCCCTTTACTTATTAATAATGTTCTTTACTTAGGTAATAATGCATATATAATCAACCAGGAAGTCTAAAGAAAGATGCTACCTTCAATCGGGGTGGAGTCCAAGCTTCAAGTTCTCAACTTGTTTCCCAACTTCTAGCTTATCTTCACTTGTTTTCCTATTAATCTTCTAGTCTTTGTCTACTGAGATCTTTTTTTGTTGATTTTTGGATGCCAAATGGCCAGCCTAATCTGCCGAGTTGAAGCTCTAAATCCTTCCCATGAATTAATTCTTCAAGCCCAAAATTTTAGCCTAGGCTTTTAGCTTTGATTCAACCCTGTTGTTCATTCTTTCTCTCGGCCTCATCTCCAGCTTTCTTAACCCATTTTTTTTTTCATTTGTTTCCTCTCACAGTTTCCTTGGCTTGACAAATTCCAATACTTGTTTAAACAACCAGCTTCACCTCTCAACTTCACCCCACAACTTCCAAGCTCTTGCCACCAAGTACTTGAAATTCTCCTACTTGCTTAGTCCATTTCTAACTCTAGCCATCTGTCATGCCATTTCTTTCTTTCAGTTTATTTTCCTGCTTCGTTAATGTAATATATATCAGTTAAGATGCTTTGCAAGTGTTAAATTTTATTATTTCAGTTATCATGCATGTGTGTCTTATAACTAATAAAATATAATACCACCACCTAGTTTAGGATTTCAAATACAACAAGTTTATTGACTTGAGTTAACCAAGGCAATTATTAATTTCTCCTATTCATCTTGACCTAATAAACATATTTCCTCACAAGTAAATAAGTTATTGGACAATTAAAATTGTATTATTATTAGGTGCTAACATATAGTTCAAAGTATTAGGTGTTAACTTGAACAACTAAAATTTGGTAACTGAATTGTGTTATCACTATTTAATCCTAGAGTTTTCAAGTGTAACAAATTTAACAACTAGATTTAACTAGTTTTTTTCCAAAAATATTTATCTAGTTTGATCTCCAACATTATCCAATTAATGTAACCTTAATAATTGCATTAACAAATAGTAAAGTAGATAAACAAGTAAAATTTTAGCAATGTTTAATGCAAGCCCCCACTTTATCTTGCTAGCTTATTTGTCATAGTATGTCACATGCACCTAATTTATAAGTAACCCAAACGAAGCACCACAACTAAGTTTAGAGGTTTTAAAGATTATCACTTTCAATATTTGGGCTTTATTAACTTATTACTACCACTACCACACGATCCAACGCCAGAAATCATATAATCGAGTAAATACTAATTATGAGCCTTTACATAATATATTATTCTTATTATTATATATGAATTGATTTATGAATTTAGAGTTTAGAAGTTACTAAGTTGCTAATATATAATTGGTTTTGGGCAAATAGATTTGGGTGTCTCGCTAGGGAATATTTACAAATTTTGCCTCTATAATCTGGTTACTGGTGATGGTAGTGATAGATGAAAATAGAACTAGCGTGATATGGTGATGGTTGTGGTTGTTGTTCAACTGGTAAAAAGAAGATGAATTTTTTGTTTTTATTTTCCTAATCAGTTGGTAGTGGTGTACCAGTGTTGGTCAGATTGTTTTATGGCTGTTGGTGGTAATGTTCATTAAATTGGCGGCAGTGGTTCAAGGGGTAAAGAAAATAATATGTTTTTTTTTATATTATATTAAGAAGGGAAAATTTAGATTTTCATTTAAAACTTATATTGACAGGGAGGTCTTGTTACTAAAATAGTAAATGCAAGGGAGTTTTGTGTAATTTTTAAAAGTTGAGGGGTGCCAAGTGAAATTGTCAAAAACCTCAAGGGAGGTTTCTGTAATTATCCCTTTTTATTATGAATACATAGCAAATATAAATTATGTTGTTTGCAATAAGTTAGGAATTTATTAATTAACGAATTTTAGATATGAAAGGGTTATTTCTAATAATTTTCATAAAAATGGAAAAAAGTTTAACCTAGTTATGCCCATGTAATATCATTCTTGCAAACATAATGCATCTAAGTCATTTTTTATCCAAAAAATTTGTAATCTACTCAATCAACAAAGTTTTAAAATTGATTTCTTCTTTGCATCGTTTTTCAAAATTATGTTCCCCTCTCTCTCTATATATATATATATATATTCTCCAATGATACTATAATCATAATATATTAAAAAAGTACTTACTTGATGCTTTTAATATATAAATCAAGATAGAGTCTTGCATTCACAGCATAGTATCAACAAAATTCTCATGTGAACAAGGCAAGAAACACAAAATAATGATAGCTTGATCCTCATCATCAATTTTAACACCAACACATTGTCAATCTAGAATGATTCAGTTAAAACTTTCAACATGATCATTTAGCTGTGTGTTTTTCAATATTCTCAAGATACACAAATGTTGCATCTAAAATAAATGGTTCGTTAAGGAATTCTTCAGATACTTCTACTCCAGCTTTTTCTATAATGACGTGGCGATGGTTTGATCAACCACTTCTCTCAAGACTTTGTCAATTAGACTCAACAAAATCATGCTATGCATTCTTTCCAAAATTTCAGCCTTCTTATGAAGAATTGAGTTGGGAAAAATTCCAACTTAAAACTTTACTGAATAAGGCCTAATGTTTATATACAGAGCATAGTTACAAGACTTAAGGCAAAAGTCATGCCTTAGAATCAGAACAAACCTTGCTAAAACACAGAAAATCACTTCCTAAAATATTACATGACAAAGATAGAAGATATTATACAGCTGTACATTAAGAAATCTTCAACACTCCCCCTTGAGTTGGAGCATAGAAATCATGAATGCCCAACTTGCCAAGTAGGTGATTGAAATGTTGGTTGCCCAAAGCCTTGGTGAAAATATCACCAACTTGATCATCTGAAGGAACATGAAACGTACACAGCTCATTGCTAAGTAATCGATCACGAATGAAATGACAATCGATTTCAATGTGCTTCGTACATTCATAAAAGATAGAATTTGTTGTTATTTGAAGTGCTGTTTTATTGTCACAAACGAGAGACACGGCATCTTGTAACGAAACTGTAAGATCAAGTAATAAAGCACGCAGCCACAACAACTCACTAGTAGCATTGGCCATTGCTCTGTATTCTGCTTCGGCCGAAGAACGGGAGACCATACTTTGTTGCTTTGATTTCTATGAGATGGGACTTTGTCTAAAAAATACTATACAACCATTAGTAGATCGTCGAGTGGCTGGACAGGTAGCCTAATCTGAATCACAATATGCTGTTAAATGCACCTTGCTAGTGGAAGAAAGAAAAATACCTTGTCCAGGTGCTTTCTTCAAGTATCTAAGGACTCTATAAGCTACATTCAAGTGAGGAAGACAAGGATCTTGTATAAATTGACTTAGGACTTGCACTGGATAAGTGATATCAAGCCTAGTAGTTGTCAAGTAGAGTAACCTACCAATAAGACGGCGATATTGGCTAAGATCTGATACTGGATCACCTTCCCCTATAGCCAAGTTATGTTGTGATTCCATAGGAAAACTAGCAGACTTTGCATCCAAGAGTGACGTTTGTTCAAGAAGATCGAGTGTATATTTCCTTTGGCTAATTACTATGCCCTCTTTGCTGTGAGCCACTTCTATATCGAGAAAATATTTGAGGTTGCCCAGATCTTTGATCCAAAAGATTGTATTAAGATAATTCTTGACTCGATGTATCGTACTGGATTCGTTTTCTGCAACAACCACGTCATCCACATAAACAAGCAAAGCTGCAAATTTATCTCCTTGCACAAGAGTAAATAGTGAGTTATCTACAGTAGATTGTTTCAACCCGAGTTCTTACAGAGAGCTTGAAAGTTTTTGAAACCAACACCTAGATGCTTGCTTGAGTCCGTATAGAGACTTTCTCAATCTACAAACACGATTATCATTTGGTTTCCCAAAACCTTGTGGCATCTTCGTATAAACTTCTTCATGGATCTCTCCATGCAAAAAAGCATTGTTAACATCCAATTGATGGAGTTCCCAATGACGTATAGCTGCGACTGATAATAAACAATGCAAAGTAGTGACTTTTGCAACTGGTGCAAAAGTATCATAATAATCCAATCCCTCTACCTGTGAGAAACCTTTAGCAACAAGTCGTGCTTTAAAACGCTCAATATAACCATCTGAATTGTACTTGATCTTATACACCCATTTTGAATCAATTGCTTGCTTTCCTAGAGGTAGATATTCCAAAGTCCATGTTTGATTCTCCTCTAATGCACGGATCTCTTGGTCCATGGCCTGTCTCCACCGATGATCTTTAATTGCCTGGTGGAAAAATTTGGGCTTATCCGAAGAGGTTATAGAGGCCAACAGTGGTGCTAGTGATGGCAATGGTTCATAGTCGAAACCAGAGAACTTTGTGGGCACGCGTCTAGTTTTGAGGTTGATGTGATGAAAAATTCTAAATTACAAGTGATGTGGAACCAACAGTGGTTACATTAGTAGAAAACTTGGGTGAAAGTTGCAAATTTTTACTTGGATTATCCTGTGTTTCATTCATATGATGGGAAGTACAGGGTTCATTTTGTGAAAATGTGCTCCCAAGTACAACAACTAGGCTCTTATAATCATGTGGAATGTGGAGATTTTGGTCTAAAGGATTTATTGGGGAAGTCAAAAATGGTGTGAAGAGATGCTGTTCCTTGGATTCAAAAGGGAAAATGTGTTCATGAGAAATTACATTTTTAGACACAAATGATTTTTGCCTTTCTAAATCATAAACTTTATAACCCTTTTTTTCAATGAGAATACCCAATAAAAACACACTAATGTGCTCTATGTGAGAATTTGTCTTGTTGTTTGTCATAATTGTGTGCATAGCATAGAGAACCAAAGACTCTCAAATGATCATAATTGGGTTTCCTTTTGAACATAACTTCATACGGACTCTTACCATCAATTACTGGTGTTGGCATCAAATTTATAATATTGACGGTAGTGAGGACACTTTCACCCCAGAATTTCAAAGCAAATGGGCTTGGAAAAGTAGAGATCGTGCCACATCAAGGATGTGACGGTGTTTACGTTCTACTCTCCCATTTTGTTGGGTGAAGCAACACATGAGGTTTGATGTTCAATCACATAAGTGACAAAAAAATCTCTCATATCTTTAGAAACAAATTTATTGCCATTGTCGCTTCTCATTACTTTTACCCGAGAGTTATATTGATTTTGAACCAAATGACAAAACATGGTCAGATAAATATAGGTTTCTGTTTTATTTTTTATAAGATAGACCCAGGTACTTCTGGAATGATCATTCACAATGGTAAGGAAAAAATGAGCACCACTAAGAGAAGAAACTGAATAAGGACCACAAATATCAACATGTATAAGAGCAAAAAACTGAATAAGGACCACAAATATCAACATGTATAAGAGCAAAACATTCAACACTTCATTTATTGCTAATAGAAAAAGACAAACGAGATTGTTTTGCTTTATGACAAGCATCACAAACTTCATGAACGTCATTAGGAAAAGAAACATTTGGAATAAATTTCAGTTTGCCTAAAGAAAGATGACCTAAACACATGTGCCATAAAACGTGATCTGGTTGTAAAACACTTCGACTTGCCATTCTATGCTTTTGTTCCAATTGATAAACTCCGTCTTGGAGTTTACCCCTCCCAATCAACATCCTTGTATTCAGGTTCTGAAAAATGCAAGAATTAGGAGAAAAAGTTATTGAGCAATTTAGACCTTTTATGGCTTTGGCAACTGAAAGTAAATTATACTTGAAACCAGGAATGCAAAGAGTGTTTTTTAGTCAAATTTTTGAGGTAACATCTACTGTACCAATGTGTGTAACTTTGAAGTCAGATCCATCAGGAATCTTAACAGGTGGATAAGATGAAGTAATTTTAGCATTGCCAAGCCCTTTTTTATTTCCATCCATATGATCAGATTCACCACTATCTATTATCCAAGGATCATCTAGTGAAGTGCACTTACCAACAAAGTTTGCTTGGTGTTTATTACCATGGTAATTTTGATCTGTGGTTGGACCAAGGAGAGTCGGAAGCTTGGTGTATTAATCTGTAGTTAACCCCAAGACTTATTGAGTTTACTACCGTTGTCAGTTACTGGGATGTTCTTGACTGTTTGATCTAGATTCACTCTATTGTTGCTCACCAACATTGATTTGATGATCACCCACAGCCATGTTTCTATATCTTTGTTGCTGCCCAAAATTTCTTTTTTTATGCCCGAAATTGCCTCCGAAATTTCCTCTGGCATTGCCCCTCGGCCATGTTGATTATTCTTCCAATTAGGCGGGTACCCTATTATCTCAAAACATTCTTCCTTAACATGTCCACCCTTTTCACAATTTTCACATCTTTTGTTGTACTAACTTCCTGAGTTTGGATTTTTATTTCCACGACCCTTTCCATTATTTTCTGGATTAAATTTTGCTGCAAAAGCTACACCCTCGATAGCAATTGGATTTGCATCAAAAATTGTTGTTCTTCCTGTAAGGCCAAGTAAAATATTTTACTAAGTGATGGAGTTGGATCCATTAACAACACATTGGATCTCAAACGATCAAAATTGTTGTTTAAGCCCAGCAAAAACTGGTGACTTTTTTCTCTTTCTTGCCTTTGCTTATGTTCTTTGGTAGCCTCACACTTACAACGTAGTAATGGATCACAAATCTGTAGTTCTTGCCACAAAGTCTTGAATTTTGTGTAATACTCAGTTAACGACTGATTATCATCTTGAATGAGATTGGAAAATTCTTGTTTGATTTTATATGCACGAGGGGCATTGCTTTGTCCATACCTTTCGCAAAGTACCAGCCAAATTTCTTGTGTTGTTTTAGCATATGTCACACTTTCTTGTATGTCTTTGGCTAAGGAATTTCTGATCCAAGCCTTTACCATCATATCATTTTTCTTCCATCTGTTGAAATCTGATGAAGTTAAAGTTGGCAACGGTGGACTCCCGTCGATAAAACCACCCTTATTTTTTACGTAGAAGGCTGTTTCCATGAGTTCTTCCATGAGGCAAAATTTTCACCAGTGAATGGTACTGTAACAAATACCAGACCTGGATGATCTGATGGATGCAAAGTATACAGGGACTCTTCTTGGTTTGCCTTGTCTGTGACTCCCCCTTTCGGTGTTTTGTCTGAACCGTTCGACATTTTTTTAATATCGCCTTGGCTCTGAAACCATATGAAGAATTGAGTTGGGAAAAATTCCAACTTAAAACTTTATTGAATCAGGCCTAATGTTTATATACAGAGCATAGTTACAAGACTTAAGGCAAAAATCATGCTTTAGAATCAAAACAAACCTTCCTAAAACATAGAAAATCACTTCCTAAAATATTACATGACAAAGATAGAAGATATTATACAACTGTACATTAAGAAATCTTCAACACTTCTCCTTCTTCTAGTTAATGCTGGTAATCGGTCTCAAGACCCATTGGGATCCCATGCCCATATTTAATTTGAGTGGGATGAGTATCAATAATATGAGATTGGGCTTATTTAAGATTATACCCATTAATGCCCATTTAAATATTGGTATGGTTGAAAAATGATTAGGATTCCCATATCCAAATATAAACAAACCTTGAAATAATTTGTACTTGATTAGATCTATCTCTTCCATACTCTCTCTTGAAAGAAACTTTCATTTTAAGCTGCATTAATAAAACATCTTTCATCCTTTATTTGTTTTAATAGTTTTTAACATTTTTTTCAATAACAGTAGTAAACCTATTTTTTCAATGATGGACAAGTTGTAAATTTATTTTTGCATTCTTAGCTTCTTCATTTTGTCCTCTTCGATTCATCTATTTCTTCTATGAATATTATGTTAAAGTTTACCTCTTGATATCAATTTTGTGTGGTTAAACTAATCTTTGTACTAAAAAAAGTTAATTGAATTTTATATGTTGAGTGCCTTTATTTCAGTTCAACCTTATTCTTGGAGAAATTAGTTTTTATATTCTGGGTTTCATCAAAGTTTATAATGTCCATGAACGAATGAGATGTTGATTTGTTTTAATTTTTAATTTGCTTCATTACTTTAGCAATGGATTTTAGTATCAGGAGTTTTAATAAGATAATATCTAAATTGATTTTTTTAGGAGTAGATAAATTAAATCTCTACACATCTTCAAATAATTGGAAAACTACAGAGTATAATTGAAAGATTAAAGAACATTAATAAATGAGATCTAAAAAATAATAACATAAAAACAAAAAAGTTTGAAATTTATTGAGGTTAATAAATTAAAAAATAAATGATATAAAAAAGAAATATTCATGTTAAACTAAAAAAAACTAAGTAATCTAAAAAAATAACAATTGATTAATAAGGAAAAGATAATTTAGAAAAATAATAAAATGGGATGTATTGGGTATTTGGCGGTATCAAATGGGACTAGCCCATTTTAGTCCCACCCATATTGATCTCATGACAAATATGGGACTGTTTAGGTATGACCCATATTTCACAATTCTAATTAAGTCCTACCCAAATCTCGCTCATCCCGCCCATTTGCCATCCCTACTTCTAGTGTAGTCGCACATCCTTGCTAAACCAGGACAACCCTCATATTATTCCACAGAGTGAAAATTGTTTATCTATTGAATTTCTCAATATCAAACTTATGTGATGCCATCTTAATCAACAAGAGAAATTGTAGATACTCGGATTCAAACAAGAACCTTGGCTTTAATACTGATTGTTACGAGATCAATTAGAATTCAACAGAAAAGACACAAGAAAAATAAAACACACAGGAATTTATGTGGTTTGGCCAATGCAGCTTATATTCATGGGCAAAGAGATGATTTTTATTCCTTAAGAATACTAATATAGAGTACATTGTAAAAACCCTATAATCACATATTTATAAAGACAGATTAGCACCCAATGAGGTTAGTGGTGGGCTCCAAGCTCATGGAAATAAATCATTTTTTGATTTGAGCTCTTAAAGTATTAGGTCAAGTCACAATTCAGGTCGCATCACAATTTCTAAGCACTCAACAACAATATTTTCAACCCTAGACAAGGCTTAAGAACATCAACTCCTGCTCATGTTGGTTAGCCAAGAAGGATGAGACTTATACCATGGTTGCTCCATTTTCATGCACACAAGAAAAATGTTCTTAGAAGTCTTAAATCCACCATGAGCACTTTCACAAGATACTAATGCCCCTAAAAATTGTTCTCTATTAAGTTCAGTATATCTAATATTGAATCAACACAAGCAAAGGCCATAATTTCTCTTTGACCAGTCCATGCATTTTAACATTCAAATTTCTACATACAGAAGTATGGTTGAGTCTGTAGATGAAGTGAGGATTTCCTTCTAGTCTCTACCCTTAAATGCTGACTCAAAGCTTTGCGGTGCCAACACACTTTACTCAATATTTTCTATTTCCTTTTAATTTATCCAAATTAAAGCTTTCGAATCCACATTTTATTTTGGGAATTCTAAAGTTCCCATAAACTATAGCATTGTACTAGAAATTTTGGCTATTTTCATCCCTACAATTTGGTCTTCATCCCAAATTGGTCTTCAATATTTCATTCTCGCCAATTTGGTTTGTACTGATTTAGTTAAAATTTAATGTAGTCCCTGGAGTATTCATTGTAGGGTAAATTGATCTCTACCGTTTCAAAAAAAATCATTTTGACTAAATTGATCCCTAAATTTCATAAAATTTTAATAAAATAAGAAGTATAAAAATACATAGAAATTCATATATTTATATATAGAATGGAAAATTTTATAAAATTCTAAAAAACATACCAATTTTGTGAAAAGTCAAAAAGGTATAAAATAAGTGTTCTATTTGTGTATTTTACTTGAGGCTTATTCTTATCTGATCTTTTAAGCAAATTATAGTTTTTTATCCAAAATTAGTTTCGAGATTTTTTTCAACTAATTTTGAAATATGCTTTTAGGATTTTTTTAGCAAAAAAGTTAATTTCCAGAAGCAATCTATGAGATTTTTCAAAGATCATTTTCACTTTTAAAAAATATTTAACAACAAAACGTAATTTTTTTTTGATGAAAAAATCTACTTTTATAAAATCCTTTTCTAAAAAGAACTAAATAAATGAGCATAATTTGTTTTCATACATAGAATTATAGAATATTAGGTAATAACTTGACACCTAATAAATAATGAATGAACTTTAAAACTAATTTTTAACACATTAATGCTTACAATTTTTATAATTTTTGTATGCATTTTGTGTATTTTTTATGAATTTTCTTAAATTTTTATAAAACTTTAGCGATTAATTGGTTGGAATTGAACACTTTGAAGATTATATTGGTTTCACTGAAACATTAGGGATCAACTAATCAAAAGTAAACATTCTGGAGACTATAATGGTTTTAGGGAGATTTTTAGTGGATCTGGTCCATTACACTACTTGTGAATTTTGTGGTCTAAAAGAGTGCCACAAGCATAATGATGCATGTTAATGTAACAAAGTGATGTAATGATACTTATGTTGCTTTATTTTAGACCAAAAGATCCATATGTGGGGCCTTGGAATGGGTCCATGTTAGAATTATCCATGGTTTCAACTAAAATATTAGGGATCTAATTTGGCTAGATAGTGAACTTTGAAATGAAAATGATCATTTTCCCTTTAAGTATGTAACATAAAAGTGTTTATTAATAACATCAAAATAATTAAAAAAATAAGAGGATAACATACTTAACATATATGTTGGCGAGTATAATATTTTATATTATATTTGATGGTTTAGATGAGCTACAGATTTTTTTTTTTGAATCAAGCATATATGAATTTTTACATTATTCATGAATCCATCACATATTGTTTGAAATTTGTACAGTTGCATATTTATCACACAACTTGTGTATTGCTTCTATATTATTTCGAAATGTTACTTCTTGCCATTGTTCCTACCCTCCCTCTCTTTTATATTTTTGTCTGATCTGTGGGATAAATTCAAAAGGATGTTAAGTAGTTGTCTAATTAATTTATAAAAAAAAGTAATTGCTTGTTTAATCTATAAATATAATAAAAACCTGAGTATATATCATTAATTTAGCATTCATTTGGTTTATAGGATGACACATTATTGGACTACTTATCCTATGTTATCCCATGTTTGCTTACTTTTTGTGCATCGGATTAGCCATCTTATTTAACTTAAATAATCCCTTCTACATGAGACAAAATAATCCCTTGAAAAAAGTGGTATTATTTTCCTTGCCTCGGCGTAAGGATTCTTGGATAGGATAATAATATTGACATTAATTTATTTTGTAAGGGGCATTACAAGAAAGAAAATATAACAACTCGTAAAAGTCCTTCTTTTAATGTACACTAGTATGAAGGCATGTGTGTTTTCTTTTGCGATACTTAATTAAATAATGTGTTATTCTAAGTTGATTAAGAAGGAAAAAAGTTCTAACTATTTAAATCATTTTATTACTCTATGACAATTAATAAAAAAAATGAAGTCTACCATATATTAATAAAATTCTATTTCTCCTTCAATAAAATATATAAAACACTTTCAAGGTATTTTTATTTTATACCATAGTAGGAAATTTTAGAAAACTTACGAAAGTAAGCAAAGGAAAGGGTCATAAGGCCTATTGAAAAAAGTTCAAAGTTAACAACCTTTGCTTTAATCTCATACACTTTCCCTTACAAGTGTAGCACTTCTCCTAGAAAAAAAATATACGATCCCTTTTAGCCTATTTTATAATAGTTAGTTACAGTAAGTTTTAGTAACCAAAATATTTGATCTAAAGATTTATATAAAACAAAAATGAATAACATTTTTACTTAGAAAAAATTGGGAAAAATCTCTGTACCTAATGTCCTCTTGTTTGTTATCCAAGAAATGGTGATTATTACTTTGAGTTGATAGGCATGTATTTAAACATTTTAAATCTAAATTATAAGTTGAAATACAAATACTCATTTTTATTCTGCTACTTAACTACTATGACCATGGGAAACCTATTGTCAGATCTCTCCAATGATTCAAATCCCAACCCATTAAACTAATTTGAGTGATGGATTCACAATGGGTGTAATGAATTTTAAATTAGCCTCGATAATTTAACTCCAATTTTATTACAAATATGAAACTTCATTTTCAACCTTATTGAAATAAGTACATAAATATAAATAAAAGTTTAAAGTGAAATTATAATACTCGGAACAATGCAAATTTGTTTATAGATATAATTATAAAATGTGTATAACTAAGTTAATAAATGAATAACAAAAGAATTGAAGTTAATTGAAATAGTTGGATTGTGTTATAAAATGATATATGCTAATGTTTTTTTATCACAGGAATGTTTCATTCTATATAGGTCTTCTACATATGGTCTTTATAGGTCAAGATAATTTTAAAAATTCATTTAAAGTACAACATAATAGAAAAAATATGTCGAAAAAGATGAATTAAATATTAAAACTTAGTGATTATACAAATCATGCAAATATTATATATTTGACTAAGGGTACAGATTCATGTGTCCTTATCAACCGCAATATGTTACAAATCAAAGTGAGAAAACAAATTTTGATTTTCTAATTTGTTAATTTAGTTATATATCTTAGTGTTTTTACCTTAAATTTGATCGCATTGTATAATAAATGAATATATGAATTTAGAATTATGAGACCATACTTTTCTTTTTCTAGAAGTTGAATTTAATGATCTCATACATGGTAAACATTATCATATTCAAATTATGATAATCTAAAGTTTGCAACTTAGTGGTTTCTATTTTATTGACTTGGACTAACTGTATTAGTCAATTTGTGAATAGGTCAATTCCTTTAGCTTTTAATTTGCAATTGAAATGATAAAATTTTATCACTATAACTTTGGGAATCCCAAAAAGCAAGCAATTAGCCACTGGAGCTTGCTCCAGTGGTCAAGGCCTTCCTTGTGCCAAGGTCGGGGTTCGAACCTTAGCTTTGGCATTTAGGAGAGGGGAGGGAAAATAGGAGAGATTTAGAATTGGGGAATGATACCCCCAATTTTGTGTGGCAAAAATAGCCTGGGGTTATAGTCAGTACACTATTGGGAGCCTCATCCCACTCGTGGGAGGCAACATACATTGTAATATGAATAGTTGATAAAAAAAGCAGGCAATTCTTAGTTTAACTTAATAAACCCATTTTGATAACAATACACATAGAAAAATGTTTAAAGAACAAATTGTGAACGAAAGAAACATACTTTGATATCAACGCTATGCTTAGTTTCATCATAATTTTCTTTCTTGTACTACACGCCATTATTTAATGATGAAGGATCTCCTTAATTTAACCATTGAGCATTCTAGGAAGGATAGAAATATTTGGTCTATCTTTTCCACATCCTTTGTACAAAAATTAGTACAACATTTGTCATGGTAACTTAAAATTCTAGCCATTATCATATGAAATAATTTCCCGATTTTAAATGGCATCATTTTACACAAAAAATCAAAATAATTGTGTATATCAAGAGTATCTTAGGACTACAAAATGAAATTTTTCATAAATGTGACTTTTAAATTTCCTTCAACTTTTGATACAACCAATTTAACTAACATTATTTTATACTGGAGAAATTAAAATAACTATATATTCCAAAATTATTGTAGGACTGTATAATGAAATTTCATAAATTTGACTTTTAAAATTCCTTCAACTTTTGCTTATTGAAAAGAAAATATTTAATCTCAGACACACATGACCCTATGATTTTTAAATTAAATGATAGTTACAAAGTTATTTGTGAGGTTATTCTCAGTGTGGAATTCAAAATAACATTCTTATATTGTTTTGGAATTTTTAATTATAAATGCCAATTCGTTACTAAATTAGAAGAGCAAGAGAACCACAAAATCTTAACTCACAAATCATGAGCATTTCTAAAAGGCTAGGAATTTATTTTTTGTCCATCAATAGTAGGATAAAATCATGATCATTATTGGTCAGAGTAAACACCCTCCACTTCTTTGACCTAAATAAAAGATCACTATTTTTCAAATAATCCCTTAACAATCCATTATAGGCATGATTTTTTTTTTTAATGCTCGCAAATGCTTATAAAAGAATGCCTAGTGCCATTGGCTTCAAGCTCTATTGACATTCCATTTCTACTAAAACCAATCCTTAATTCTGAATACTAACTAATTAACATAATCATTTGTACGCTTTATACAATTGAAATCTTTATAAATTAATGCACTGATTATCTTATCTTTAATTAGCATAGGAAACTTTATCGTTGAATTTTTCAAAGGAAGCTATATTTCCATATTGTTGAAATTTAATCATTCTAGGACTAAATAAAAGAATATATATGATAATAAAATTACTTTGCAATTTTTCCCTATAAGAAAATGTTATCTTGATATATTGTCAAGGTCCTAAAACTTTTAATTTGGTTTCATGAATAAAACTAAAATAAAGTTTGAGGCACATTTTTTGTCTAATATGTGATGTTTGATTTTTTAAGGAATTCTAGTAAGTTTTCTATTACATTTGATATTGTTTTCTTTCTTTGCTTCTAATTTACAAGTAATATGTTTTTTAATGGTAATGAAACTAGTACTACATTTCTACAACGATGTTGCTCAGCCAGAAGCACTTTGAATGACCTCTCCACCATAGACCTTAAACCCTATGACATCTTATGTGTAAAAAATTTTGTTTTTAATAGTAGAAAACCTTTTTAGAAGTAATATTAAGAAAGAGCATATAACATTTTAAAAGTGAACCTGTTGACATTACAATAATAAATAGCAAATTTTAACTACACTTTGAATGATGTATAAACATTCTTAAAACAGTAATAATTTCAGTAGTATACAATTGAATTCATAATTAAGCAAAAAAAATAATTAGTAAAATTAAACTTGTGAAGATATCTAGTGGACTTCCAGTTCATGTCCCTCATAGTAGTCTATTTTTTTTTCAAAACTTTTGCTTTTTAGAGTAAACTGAGCATTTTTTTTCTTTTTTTCCCTCTTTGATAATAGAAACTAAAATTTCTTAAGCCAGAGCCAAACTTCCAACCATTAAGCAAATTTGGTACACACAAAATCCTCAAATATCATGTACATGCTAGGAACAGGCATTAGTATCGGGAAAGAATTCAAGTGATTTACATATGCTAGGAAAAGGCAAATTCTTCAAACATTTGATGATTTTACATGTCAACGTGGTTTTCTAATTTGTATTGGGAAAGAATTCAATCTTACAAACATACTCTCATTTTTCTATTTTAGTTGTGAACAAAGTTTCCTTTTCCTTACTTTTCTAAATGTATATGGTACAATCTTTTTGTTATTATTTAGTTTCTAAAGAATTTCTAAGTAATTTTTAAAATTTGAAATTCCTTCCCATTTCAAAAATTATTCCTTAAGAAATTAAGGAAACAGAGTTTTGTATTTGCAATAAAATCAAAGTTAAATTATTGAGGTTAATTCTAGAATCCATCATCCATTGTGAATCCAACGCTCAAAATTAGTTTAATAGAGTGGGATTTCAATCATTGGAGAGATCTAGCAATAAGTGTCCCATGGTCATAGTAGTGAAGTCGCAAAAAAAAAAAAAAAAAAGAGTATGTGTATTTTAACTTGTAACTTAGATTTAAAATGTATAAAGACATGCCAATCAACACAAAGTAGGAATCCCTATTTTTTGTGTCGCGCCCTATTTTTCGAAAATAAATAATAAGTGATATAGTGTGGTCCGGAAAAAGGAAAAGGAAGTATTAAATGTGATTTTATTGTAAAAAGAAGCGTGCAAATTTTTTTGTAAAAATAATTTTTAGAAAATGCTTTGTAAAAGATGATTCGATAACAACGTGACAAACAAACGCTTTATTTTTAAAATAAAAGAAAAAGGGCCTAAACTGGGACTTTGAAAATGCGACGGTTTTTTAGCCCGAAAATGGAGTCTAAAAAGGGTTTTTAGTAAAAAGGAGTCGCCACTTGGTATTGAGTTTTGGTATACCAAGTCACCAGAAAATATTTTTTATAAAAGGCAAGAAATCAAGAATTATTTATTTAGTAAAATGATTTTTGAGAAAATATAGGAAAAACAAGAAAAACCCTTTTAGACAACTCCAGGTCTTTGAAAACAAGAGAAAAAGGTTCGGGAGTCACAGTTGAAGAAAGGGAAGGCAAAGGCTCGCGCCTAAGGCACCCTTTCAACCTAGCCGAAACTAGTTGTGAGGTTTAGTCTAAATTTTCCTAATGTAACCCTAAGATTTTATCGCATTTGGATGCAACTATATGAATGCAAATCTAGTCCTAAAAATGGGTATCATTAAGGGACAAAATGTTCCATTGAGGTTTAGTCGGAATTACCGCATTAATTGCGAAACCCGATTCTAGACCTCGATGGAGTCACGAGTATAGATGCGAAATAAAATGCAAAAGGGAAGAAAAATAGTAATACAGATAGTAAGTGAACAAAGAAAGTGGGAATGCAAATGTAACGGGTACGGGGAACTAACGGACTCGTGACTAGATGTTTCTACTCATGGAGGGGGGAACGACATATACACCATCGCTTCCCGCGTGAGTAGATGACTATTTCTAGTCAAATCACACAAATGACCCAAGATTCTATGTGTGGTGGAGTCTAAATGTCATGCACTAAACATGTGTTTTAAAAATAGATAATAAATGATAAAGTATATAAAAATCATTAAAAAATGAAAAAAGGCCTAAAACAAAAAATGTGTGTGAAATAGCATGGAATAAACACGCGAGAAGTGATCCTAATACTAAAATGACCTAAAGGCCTAGCATTGGACTAGCCTATTTTCTAAAAATTCTCCGCTAGCGTTGGGCTAACGAAGAGACCGAAATTAATCACAACTAGCGTTGGACTAGTGTGACGATGATACACACATATATAATAAAGCAAGTAAATGAATAAAACATATATTGAAGCAATAATAACCTAAAAGCACATAATAGCACATAGGAGCACATAAGACATAAGCATGATATTCTAGATGCAAAGTCCTAAAGAAAGCAAATAAAACACATAAGCACATATCACACATAGCACACAAAAGCCCTAACTATTACACCGGGGAAGCCTAATTACAATCTAAAAATAAAAGTAGAAGGTAACCTATCTAGCCTATCTATTACATTTTTTATCTAAAATACATAAAATTTTTGTTAAATAGATAACACGTAAACTATCTATTACATTAACTATCTAAATACAAAATTTTGCTAAAATAGAATATTACCTATCTATTACATTTCTTTGAATAATCAAAAATTAATTTCAAATAAACAGCATGGCATAAATAAATAAACACTTACATATGGATAAAAATTATAAGCATAAAATACATGAAAATACACAGAAGAAACACATAGGAGCACATAGAAGCACATAAAAAGAAATAAAAAGGGTAATTGAGGTACCTCCCATTCGTAAACTCGGTACGAATTGCTACTAAATGAACAAACATGTTAAAAACACCACTATTTAATAAATAAACCACTAATTAAATAACTTCTTATCGATCACTATGAATATACTACGATAATTCAAACAACAAAATAAGAGAAAGAAAATAATGATAATAATAATTAATTATTTAGGAAGAAAAAACAAAAATTGTTTAAGCAAAAATAAATAAGTAAATAAATAAATAAAGCAAAACAACGAAAATAAAGAAATAATAATAATAGAAGATAAAATACAATAATACATACTTAAACTTTTAACGCCCCAAATAAGAATTATTAAAATGACTAAAAGGAAAATAAAGAAACTAATTGGAACATTAATTAGACTATCAAGACCCAATTTTAGAATATTAATTATAAATTTGATAAAATAAATAAATAAAAAATGTGAAAAGAAATAATTTAAAGCTTTGAGGACTTAACTAATTTTAATTAATATTTTTTTGGCAAAAATAAAATATTATAAGGTTTGGATTAAAAGAGAAATTCGGGCAATATTCTAGAGTAAAAAAAATGTAATTTATAACAAACTAAAGGATAAAATTATAATTTCAAACCATAGTTAAGATAATAATATAATTTACAATAAATTTAAAGGCTAAAATATAATTTCCAGCAAGTATAATGCCAAAAATAAAAATTTCCAGCAACATTTAAGGCCAAGAATATAATTTCAGCAAGGTTATTAAATGATACATAGTTTACAGCAATGTATAGGGTCAAATTGTAATTTTCAGCTATATAAAAGAGTTAAAATAAAAATTCTAGCAACTATAAATATTAGAATACAAATTCCAGCAACAAATAAAAGACTAAAATACAATTTCTAACAATTAATGGAGGTATTAAAACAAATTCCAGCAACATAAAGGACCAAAATATAAATTCCAGCAACAATAGGGGGCCAAAAATAAAATTCCAGCAAGTATAATGACTCAAACAAAATTCCAGCAAGGTTGGGAGGGATAAAAATGAAATTCCAGCAAGTATTCTAATGCAAAAATAGAATTTCCAGCAATGTTGGGGGTACAAAATAAAATTTCAGCAAGTTAAAATATGCAAATACAACTTCCAACAAATTTTAAAACCAAATTGCAATTTTAAGCAACATTCAAGGTTCAATTTGCAAATTATAGCCACATTAAAATACCAATTTGCAATATCCAACAATAAAAGGGGGTAAAACGAAAATTTCAGAAATATTTAGGGGTAAAAATGTAATTTCAGAAAAGTATAGGGGTCACAATATAATTTTATAAAAATATAGGGGTCAAAATGGAAATTTGAAAAATGCAGGGGCAAAAATTATACTTATCTAAAAATTGGGGGACCTAAATGCAACTTTGAGGGTTGAATTATAAGCCGGTCAAAATTTAGCCACAAATTGATCCAGTGACAATCCAGTTTTTGGAGAACCAATCCACCAGAGCTCTAATTTTCAGCTTGATATAACTTTTAGTAGATAGTTCCCATGGATATGATCTTTACATGTTTAGAAACTACAATTCAAGCACGATGACTTACATGAAGAATATACTTTCGTATCTCAACTAAAACACGCTCAAATGAGTCCACAAATTGGCACCTCACTAACACTGGTTGTGCAAGGTTAGAATTTTAGCTAAATTTGCAAGGATTATAGTGTCAATACACGAAGTACTAGAACACATATCTTATAAGCTCTAGGAGTCTATTTTACAATAAAACAAGAATCATTCAATTCTAAAATTTTTAAACCAAGTTATAGCCATTACCCAAGACTGCCCTGCAAGAGTGTTCATACAAGTTTCTCAACCATAGTTTGATCAAATTAGCATATCTCGAGTTATACTTATTGAAAAATCATAATTTTTGCACCCTTGTAAACTAGATGCAATATGTATAAAAAGTTTAAAAAAGACATCAAGTCTTGATTTCAATCATAGCCTTGTCAAAATTCCACAGCTTAAGTCAATTGAAGACCCTGCCTATGCATTTGAGTTTATAAATTTTTTTTTATTTTCTAATCTTAGTTTCTTCTGGTTTTCGGGGTATATTTCAATCTCAATTCAACCAATAAAAGTAATATCAACTCAGTAGCATGTAATATAAATTAAGAGGGCAGGCAACTCTACCTTTACTTCCTTCAAACTCAAGAGTTCCAGCTAGAACTTCCAAATTCCAACTTTCTTCCAAGTTTTCCAGCTTTCTTCCACTCGTTCTCCCCTTAATCTTCTAGTCTTTGTTTACCAGTGGCTTGTGTTAGCAGTTTGTACAGAGGGAAATGGGTTTGAGATTCATATAGAGCAAATGACAGGAAACATGCATGTTAGTGGGGTTGCACAATCCGATCCGGGACGTCTTTAAAAAAGGGTTGTCCTAAGGTGTGAGAATTTTAACGTTGACAGAATGGCTCTTTGACTTTAGGAATTTCACAGTCAAATAAATAGTAATTTTGAACATCCAACTTGATTTAGATTTCTAAGTAAATATTAATATTCTCAGTCCAATCTTGAGTAAGTTAATATACTACTGTCACCTTAAAGTCAATTATATGTTGATTATTTAAGTTGATATACTACTGTCACTTTAAAATCAATTTAAAGTAATTTAATTGGCTTAATTTGCCTCATTTATTTATTACAAAGGTTTAACTTTCTTATTGAACCTGTGATATGGCATTTTCGTTATTTTTACCAACGCATTTTTTTTACAATATAAATTTAGTTTAGTTATTTAGTTATTGTACAATTTGTAGTCCTATGAGAAGAAATTACTGTTCTAGGATGTTAACTAAATTGCTAAATTAATTTGACATGCCTAGCAAAGCAATTAATTAATTCTTTTTTCAGGCATTCAATTTGTCAAGAAATTGAGACTATTTGTCAAGGAAATTTCATTGAAGCTGTGAAAATGATATTACTTTTTAAATTTTAGTGCACTTGCTGACATTTAGTTTAAAGCATTCTTGCCCTCACCCCCTTCCAGAGAGATTCTTCCGTCATTTCCTCAGTCCCCTTCCCCAGAAGAAAGATAATTGCATCCACCATGGCTGTCAATGTTATAGTAGTTATAAAAAAAGGACAAATAATGGAAGTTTTGGTCTAATGGTGAACTGGTAACATAACTTTATTTTAGTATTTATGTCACCATTAGTCAATTAGTTGCCTAAGTCTATGTTGGCTTCTTACCAAAATAAATTAGCGATGAAGCAATGCTAAATAACCTGGCCTGATATTTGTCAAACATTTAATGCACACTTGTTCCCATCAATTCGTTTGTTTGAGTACAAAATTGAATACATCAGGTTTTCTGACACACACAATTAGGGCATGTCTTTAATTTTTGCTACATACAATACGGGATGAGTTTCTCAACAACAAAATATGTTACATCACTTTTTTTTTTTTTTTTTTGGGTCAAGCCCTCTCTTGCTTTTCCATATTTAAAAATTTGCAGAATCAAAAAACTATTTTGTTTTCATGCGACAACACTAAAAAAGGACAAGCTATAATAAATAATACTATATTACTAGTGATTACTTCACACAACGCGTCCAACTAAAAATACAAGAACTAAACTTACGTTATCAAAATAAGATTATGAAACTGATATTTGTATTTAACATTTGTAATTTAAATGATTTGACAATATTACTATGAATGCATTTAAATAGTATCTTATTCTAAATATAGCAATACAAGACTTATTCTTGTATATGTATCCTTTACATAAAATTGTATTCCTAAGGACAACTTTATGTTTCAGAAATTGGTCTCCGTATTCTCAACAACTAGGCTCCAGCCCGTTAATTAATGCACCACTTTCCTAATCTTTCAATATACAGCAAAGGGAAAAAAAAAAAAAAAAAGGAAGACTGTATTAAATTCAGCCTTTTTCTTGCTTCTCCAAATGGACTCAAATTCCGAGCCATCACTTCCTAGAGGGAAGTTTCTCAGCAATTGCGCCAATTAATATTGTAGTACTGATAATTGCTTCGCAGGGAGACGTGCAACTAAACAAATATATTTACAATAATCTTATAACTTATCCAAAGAAACATTTACAATATTGATAATATTCGTATGTCTAAATTTAATTAAAGAAGTCGTTATCAAAATATATAAAATTCCATTGGATTTGAAGTTACAACAAATGCATTAAATTAGTATTATATTTTGTTTATTGACTTCATATTTTTAATTGAATAAGTGGTTATCAAAACATATAAAATTTCATTTGATTTGATGTTACAACAAATGCATAAAAGTAGTATTATCGTTTGTTTCTATATTTGTTGACTTCATATTTTTAATTGAATAAGTGACTATCAAAACATATAAAATTTCTTTTGATTTGATGTTACGACAGATGCAATAAATTAGCATCAACGCCTTTCTTGCCTTCTCCAAATGAAAATAACAGGTATCAAACCAATTCACCGCCAAAATGGACCCAAATTCCTACCCATTAATGTTACATTACAAGCTATCATTTTCCACAGAGGAGTTTCTCAACGATTGGGTGTTAATTGCCTGGTGTAATTACTTATAAAAAAATTTAGATGTTGAAATTTTATAGTTGCTTGAAATTTAAAATTGTGTTAGGAAAGGGTATCTATCTTGACCACTCACCTGCACTAATAAATTAGTATCTACATTTGTTTAGTTTGTATTTCTCTACATTTGTTAAGTTGGGTATTATAGTTTGTTTCTGTGTTAATTTGTCGATTTGGTGTTTACAATTACTATTAAACTGTTCGAACAATTATTTTGCAAATGGAATGAGCTCTCTTGCTCAACCTTCATCTTTCTTTGCAAACAGTTCTCCGTCGCCTCTCTCTCGAATAGATTAAGATTCAAACTGTAACAACAAAATAAAGAGACAAATAATTTGAGCCCCGTCAGACCGATCCAATAAATACATCAATCAATTCATCTACGAGCCTATCGATTTTTTGGGAGGGGGCCTTAGTGCTGGTTGTAAAAAAAAATGGTTGCATTCGTTTCGCTATTTCATTAGTTATCTAAGTTGAAAAATAATAGTTTTATGCTATTTACTATAATATTAGCATGTTGTTTTTCTCCAAAAAAAAGGAAAAGGTTAAAAAATTCCATTACCTCACTTAATATAATGTTTGCAATTGAATCGATGATTTGACAACTATAAAATCTTTGATACACAATTTACGGTTGAATTATTTTTGTTGTAGAATAATAGTTTTGTGCTATTTGCTACAAAGTTAATAGATTGTTATCTCAAAAAACATAAACTTAATAAATTCCACATCACTTAATATAATATTTACAATTGAAATAGATTATTTGACAACTATAAAGTCTTGGATCCACAACTTACGGTTGAATTATTCTTTTCGAGCCCAAAATATGACGCAAAAACAAGATCCCGAAAGTCTGGCACTATTTTATCACTAGTGGCGTTTCCACTATGAGATGGTTTTTGTTTGTTTGACTTTTTATGGTTTTTGAAGAAAAATGCGCAATTAATTGTTGGTAGCTGTAGAATTTCTATAGCTAAGCAATATTTGCCAGACATATTATCTATATCTATCTAAATCTATCTTTATATCTATATTACATATAAATGTACCACTTTGTTCAATGTTTGACATTACTTTGTTTAATATTTGCATTTTTAATACCAAAGATGTCACATTTTTTGTTTTTCACAATAAATGGATTTCAAAATTTTTATTTTAAACTTTTCTCATCCAATCATAACCATATTTTCGTACTTCACAATCCTCTCAAAAAAAGCATTAATGAAAAATAAAATGTTAGAATTGAAATTCAATTTATCCAAGAAATAATAAATTATAAAGAGTTAAATTCTATTCAAACTCACTTCCATTTCAATACTACTCTCACATTTAAAACTATTTCTTCCACCTACAAGTATTGAAAAATAGTTTACAAAAAATAAAAATCCAAAATTTGAATAGACGTCAAATTGAATGTATCCTCTAATTAATTTTTAAAAAATAATATTACCTTTTAGAGAAAACTATGCAAATGTGTTAGCTGCATACAATACTTTAACGAATAAGCTTCTAAAAGTCATGTCACTATAAACTTAATTTAAAACAAATAGAAAAACTTTGGCAATAACATAAAAACCAACTTATTTTAGATTCAAATTTATGAACTACAAAATGAAAAAGAGCCGGTCAAACACTATATATAAACCCATCAAACTGGAAAAAAAAAGATTATTATGTATAATCGATGTGTTCCTAATAAAAATAACAAAATCTAATCAATCAAAATCAAGCAACTTTTTTCGTCAATTTAATTCATTAACTTTCTTCCTTATGATAAATTGCATATACGTGTATTGATTTCTCTTATGGTATATTATAAGCTAACATGTGTTTTGATGTATGTAATTCAGTATGTACACTTTGCATTCAATATGTTTGTAATGCATTTTAAAATACATTTTGCATTCTAAAACGTATCAAATGCATCCTATTCAATATTAAATACATATTATATTCTCGTATACACAGTTTCCACTCTACTATTTTTGCATTTCTTTTTGAAGAATAACCTATATATGTATGTAATACATTTCCTCTCTACTATTCTTTACAATTTTTTGTCCTTTTTTTTAAAAAGATAACTTATGTATGTATGTAATACATTTTGGAATAGAATGAAGGTTGAATCCCCAAGAATTACATATTTTGAATTCAGGTTACATTAAACATGATTTTAGTTTAACTACATGCAAGTGTTTATCAATCATTTATGGGTTCAATTATAATATTATTATATATCTCATTATTTATTGGGTTTATTTGTAATATTTTTGACTGAAAAATAAGCTTCTTGATCCCATCATTTTAGATTAGTTCTACTCATGAAAAAAAGAGAGAATATTTTCACATAGTTCCGTTAAAATTATGACAATTACAAATGTTACGCCTTAGGTTGAAAATTACACTTATTTCCTTTCATGGTGTAAAATGACAAGAATAACTTTCATGAACTAAGGAATTTAACTTTTTTCTTTTAAATAGAAGTTCAAAATTGGTCAAAAAAGAAAAAGAACAAGACTACTCTTTCTTGTCCTTGATCATAGGTCCCTTTAATCTTATCCTATTAGCCACTCCACCAATCAATTAACTCTACAACCATCATTCTCGAAATACCCTCTTTTTCGTTTATCATTGCCTGATAGAATGCTAAAGTTCCAGGTGCCAAACCATAAAAGATTATCTAATCGAATGCCAAACTAGTTAAGTGCCAAAGAGTATTTACCAAATTTTTATTGATATTTCACGAGGACGTGAGATGGTTTAAGGATTTAGATATTGATAACAATCTACAAAAGCACCCGCAATGCACATTTTATCAGCTACTTTAATTATGTGTAGAATAATTTTTAAGCAATGGATTGTCCACTCCTTCAATCATGCGGATTGGTCCGTCGATTGGTTATAAGCAATTCAAGTAGATAATATTTTATAGTTTCGTCCTAACCTTTGGTTTATTTGTCTCGCTCTGGAAAAGTTCATATGTTTGCTGAAAAGAAAAAACAAAGCTTGCAACTTTTCTTTCTTTTGATTGCTAAATCATTAATTTTTTTCTTCCTTTTTTTTTTTTTTGTTTTGCTGAATTAGTAAATTGTTAACTCACCAAGGTTTATAGTAGAAAAAGCTGTCCTCATTTAACAGACTAATGTTTTATGCAGTTTTGAGTCCATTTTGATAGCGTGAATCACCAGAAAATATGTTGTAAATTGTACATGCAGAATTTGCTAATGTTGTTTTATCATCTCACTGATCTTTTCATTTGGAAAGAAGGGGTTACTAGCAGATGCTGGCCTCAATTAATAGAGTAATGTTTTATGTAGTTGTGAGTTCATTTTGATGGCATCAATAACTTGAAAACATTTTTGTAAATTGTATATGCGAATTCGCTAATGTTGTCTTATCATCTCACTACCAGTTTCTTGAGGAAATAAGGGGTTGACTGCTAATGCTAATACTATAGTAAGATAGAAACGAAAAATACTCTACTTTATGAACATTTCTAGTATTTGTGTCTACACTTATTTTGTGTTCTGCATTCAATTTTTATTACATACATTATCTCGAACAAATGAAAGGATAAATTATTGAATTCTAACCTTAGCCTTCCACGTTGAAACAAGGCATCATCAACAACCCGCCTTTATGACTCTTTTTACTTTTTAATTTAATACCAATTTTTAGAATATTACTTCCAACTGCTATAATCCATCGTCATTAGCAGTTCAAATGGGATATATTTTGTGGTATCATAATGATGGTGGTTTATTTGTCCCTTTCTACAAAAAATTAACATATTAGGTATATTAATTTTTAATTAATGTATCACTATGTTACTCTTTCAACAAGTTGAAAAGAAAAAAATAACCTGCATCTTTTCTTTTTTTGACTGGTAAATGATTATTTCACCAGAGATTTTTAACCAAAAATAATGTTATTATATTAATAGATTAAAGTTTTCGGTGGTTCTGAATCTATTTTTCGGCATAAATCACTAAAAAATATTTTTGTAGATGGTTTATGCAGAGTTTGCTGATGTTTTGTCTCATCATCCCACTAATCTTTTCATTATTAATATCCATATTGAGGTAGAGAAGAAAATCACTGCGCTTGTGTATTATGTGTGCATGGCCGGCAAGCGAAACCAATGAATACTGAAAGCTGATTAAATTTTTAAGTGTGTAAACAATTGAAGGAGTCGACAACCGAAGGCATGATCTAGCACTGTCAATAGCCCGGGCTCGACCGAGCTCGGCCCATTTAGCCTGGAAAAAAGCTCATAAATGTAGTTTTTCGTCTGGCCAATTTGAGTTTGAACTTAAAAATAAATAATTTTGAGCCCGGCCTCGTTAGGCTCGAGCCCCTTGTAGCGTTGTACCAGAAAGTTGACCATTTTCATCCCCGAAGATTGGTCTTCATCCCAACCTGGTCTTCAATATTTTCAATCTTGCCACTTTGGTCTGTAATGATTTAGTTAAAACCAATGTAGTCCCCAAATCATTCATTCTTGGCTAATTTGATCTCTAACGTTTAGCAAAAATCATTTTGACTAAATTGATCCCCAAATTTAATACAATTTTAATAAAATAAGAAGTATAAAAACACATAGAAATTCATATAATTTATATATAGAATGGAAAAATTCATAAGATTCCAAAAGAAAAAAACATACCAATTTTGTGAAAAGTCATAAAAGGATAAAATAAGTGTTCTATTTGTGTATTTTACTTGAGGCTTAATATCATTTGATTTTTTAAGCAAATTTTAGTTTTTTTAATCCAAAATTAGTTTCAAGTTGTTTTCAACTAATTTTGAAATCTTTTTTTAGGATTTCTTAAGCTAAAAAAGCTAATTTTGCGATCCATAAGATTCTTCAAAAACACTATTATTTTTTAAAATAGTTAACAACAAAATGTAATTTTTTCTTAATGAAAAAAAATCTGCTTTTATAACATCCTTTTCTGAAAAAGAAAGAAATAATATAAGCCCTTTGTTTTTCATATATAGAATTATAGTATTAGGTGATAACTTTACACATAATAAATAAAGAATGAACTCTAAAACTAATTTTTGACATATTAATGCTTACAATTTTATAATTTTTGCTATGTGTTTTGTGTATTTTTATGAATTTTCTTAAATTTTTATAAACTTCAGTGATTAATTTGGTTAAGATTGAACATTTTGAAGATTATACAGGTTTTCACCGAAACATCAGGAATCAAATCAAAGTAGACCTATGTTGACTTTTGGGGAAGAAAAAAAAAACTGATCAAAAGTAGACATTTTGGAGACTATAATGGTTTCAATTTAAAATATTAGGGATCCGATTTGGCTGGATAGCTGAACTCTGAAATGAAAATGATCATTTTCCCTTTTAAGTATGTAACATGAAAGTGTTTATTAATAGCATCAAAATAATTAAAAAATTAGAGTATAATATATTTAACATACATGTTGATGAGTAGAATATATTATATTATATTTGATGGTTTATATGAGCTAAAGATTTTTTTTTTTTTTTGGAGCAAGCGTATATGAATTTTACCATAATTCACGAATCCACCAAATATTGTTTGAAATTTATACAATTGCATATTTAATTGTACAACTTGTATAATGCTTTTATATTATTTCGAACTGTTAATTACTTCTTGCTATTGTTCCTACCCTCCCTCTTTTGTATTTTGTGTATGATCTGTGGGATAAATTTCAGATTACCGTTCATTGGGTTTATAAGATGACATAGGATTGGACTACTAATCCTATGTTATCCTATGTTTGCTTGCTTTTTATGCATCAGATTAATCATCTTATTTAACTTAAATAATCCCTTCTGCATAAGACAAAATAATCCCATGGAGGAGGTTGTATTAGTTACCCCACATAATGACTCTTATATGGGATAATAAAATTTTAGACTAATTTAACCCTACCACAATCGCGTGGACCACACACCATAACTATCACTACCGTGCACTACCACTACCATTTCACCATCACTACCAAATTGCACCACCATTCCACTATCATCACCATAACTATTGAGTACGACTACCACAACCACTACTCATCACTACCACCACTGAGTACTACTATTACCACTACCAGTTATACCACCACCACCATCACCATCCCCATCACTATGCGGCATAACTATCTAATACCTTGCACCACCATCACCACCAACCATCATGCACCACTACTACCACCACTGAGCATAACCACTACCGCTACCACAATCACCACCATAGTACAATAACACCAGTCTGCCACTAAGCACTACTACGATTGAATATCGTAACTTCCATTAATATGCAACACTATAACTAACATCACACTACCACCATCGAGCATCACTTACTACTGAAATACCCAAGACCTTAGGGGCCACATTGCAATTTGGGAAAATTGTGATCTTCCTAAATAGATTTAAATCCATCTTCTCCCATTTGTTTTACCCATTTCATTTCCTTTTTCTCTTGACCGGTTCTCTCTCTCTCTCTCATTCTATTCTTCCATCTTCTCTTCCTTGCTCTCTCTCTCTCTCTCTCTCTCTCTCTCTCTCTCTCTCTCTCTATAGAAGAAAAAGGGGAACTTGGAGCTCAACCCAACTTCCTACCAATTAAGGTAACTTCTTGGAAATCCCATTCTAATCTTTAAGGGTTTTTGCCTAATGATTGTATTTTGAGTTATTAGTGTGTGATTTGTAATGGAATAAGATGAGTTAAGCTTTGATGGTTTCATTTTGTAATATTAATGGTAATTATGCTTAAGATTGGTTGTGGGTTTCCTATTTGGTATGTGTAAGTATATGTGGTTGAAGCTTTAGGTAGATGGATGGTTGGTTTGAGAAGTTTAGGATCCTTATGCTTTTGAGTATGTGCTTGTGCTGATGTGTGTGTGTGTGCGTGTGTGTGTGAATGGTGAAGGTATGTGAGTTGGGTATTTACCTTATGATGATTTTGGGATGTATGATTGTGGTGGTGAGCTATGATCTGTGAAGTATATTGTTTATATATGATGTTTTCTTGGCTTATTGTACCATTTAGAGTTGGATTGAGTGTTTGATTTGTGATTTGTGAAGTTTGGATGGTTGAATGTGGAAAGATGGTGTTGCAGGTTCGTTTTTGGGTATTTTCGGGTGCCAGCCGAGGCACCAGCCGGCGTTGCACGGGTGGAAACCGCGGACTGGAAGGAGCGGTCCTCTGTCTGCGGCCGTGGTCTTGTCCACACCGCGGGTTGCGGCAAGCGAGCCGCTGCCGAAGGCTCAGTTTTCCTCTACCCGCGGCTGAGCCTTTGCAGGCGAGCCACGGGTGACCTCTTCTGATCCGCGGGTGCGGATCGGCCTTTTCTCACCGTTTCGTTTTGCTTTGCGTCCTAGTCTTTAGAGTTAAGCTTCAATTGTGGGTTCTTCACAGAATTAGTGTGTAATTAAGTGTTTAATTATGTGTTTCAGGTGAAGGCGGTGTTCGTTTATCTTTGGATTAATTGATTAGCTTGGACCGAGGTAAGTAGTACTTGTATCCTTTATTATTTTGAAAATGTATTTGTTACAATGATGTTTTCTAACTTATTTTGCATATGTTAAAGTGAGCATGAGTATGTGTATATTGATGATTTCCATGGATATGTAAATGTGGTCAAATATGAATGAATGAAGGTTTTGTGATCGAGCTCTAGTGTAGAGTAATTATTGACGGGACTAGTTCCTTAAATTGATGTTTGATGTTTGATCTTTGACCGCGCTAACCGGGGAGTGTTAGCTTATTTGTTTTGAACCGTGTTAATCGGGTTGTAGTTAACAACTGGATATCCAGGGTCAATGTGCTTTATTACTTGAGTTCTTTCTTTAGTATCTATATGAAATGTTATGTGGGCCACATTTATTTGAACGAATTATGATTAAAATGATGATTATTAGAATGATAGCATGTATATGTAAATGTAACATACTCAGGCCAATAAAGTGATACCTGTACTACTTACTGAGTGAGTTTTCACTCATCCCTTTGTTTTTATATCGCAGAGAAGGATGATTTTGGATTCAAGGATTTGGATTAGCTTTTGAAGCTTTTGCCTTAGAAGATGTGAAGTAAGGCTAGTAGTAGTAGTATAGTTTATTTTGTTAACCTTGGTATGTTATATTAGAATATGTTTTGGAATTCTAGAATGTTAGAACCTTGGCTGTGTATAAGAAAGTTGGAAGATTATTGTTTTTAAGAATTGTAATATTTGGAATTAATGTTATCTTTAATTTGGATAATTGGGATCGATATTTATCTTTATATGTTATTTGGGATAATTTGTTTAGATGTTTGGATCTTTTGAGGCCTTGTGTCTTAGCGTAGTCTAGACACGGCGGTGCCACGTCCCGGGGCACGAGACGTGACAACTACCACCACCAAGCAACTCCACTATCGTCACTCTTGTGGAGCACCACTATCAACTACTGTGTACCACCACAACAACTTATGCGTCATAGTCACTACTAAAATAAAAATAATATTATACTTAAGGTATTTTGGGCAGTAAATTGATTTGATTCCTAATCAAACACACAATAAGATTATTTCTTAAAATATTTTATCAAATTTAGTATCAACTAAATACTGAACAACTACAACTATACATCCGATGGAAACTCTTACAGTTTATGAACCAAATGGACTCTTACAAGGTAGGTAGGACAGGACAAGTGATTGGTCCAAGGAATTAAAACTGAGAATAAAGTATGCTATAGATCAATAATTGAAAAAAATAGCCATATGTATATATAGAAAATTAAAGAATAAACATTTTGTTTTTATTCATGTTCTGTTAATACTGTACACATTCATTATTAGTGTGCACATGAATATTAGCATGTGTACATAATTGATTGAATAAATTCTGTATAACAATTGGTTACGCTGACATGCTAACTTAGCATCAATTGGTTTACACATGTACCTATGTCTGCAAAATAAAATAAGTAACATGTACATTTAGTCATTTACATCTTACTAATGCTTGTATAATAAAATCAGTAGTAACATTTTACTTTAGTCAATTACTAGTTGCGATGTATATGAACAACGACAAAATGTAAACTTTGTATTTTTTAAGTATTCATGTGATTCTTTTCTTAACTAGTAATCTATTACATAATCAATCTTCACAATTAGTTTCTTTAACCATTGGTCCTGTAACCAAAAAATAATGTTAAGGTTAAAATGCTAAAAATCCTGTTCTTTGAACATGTATATTTTCAGTAAAAAAATAAATAACTATATGCATCAAAAGGTGGAGTGTGTAATCATTTTTTTGAAAATCATTTTGCTGCAAAAGTCATCATACATGTTGAATAAAAGTATTTATATAAATTTATTGCTCTCTTTATATATTTTGTAAGCAATTTGTTCACATAATCAATAATTTGTCGTACGCTTAATCTGATGTTCCACATGCGCTTTGAATCCTCGAAATTTACTTATATTTAAATCTCCATTCAATTATATCTACTTTAACAAAATATATGACAACTATTCAAGCACACAACTAGTACATCAACACAATTAGAGATCGATATTTTAAGATTTCATCCGTATGTATTATTTATATTGTGAATAATAGTACAAATTCTGCCAAAATAAACATGCATGATCAATTACTAACCTGCTGTTAGCTTAACTTGAATTTTCGCATTGCGCTTATAATAGCAATTAAACAATCACATAAACTTTCAACATAGTTCAAAACTGTTATTGCTAATCAATAAATAGAGAATTTTCCATAGGTGGGAATCTAGGGAGTTATCCAAAATCTAAGGAGAACAAATCCCTTCTTATTTTATTTGGCTATTTTTTGTTTTTCGAGTACTTTAATTTAGTATATTGACTTTTTGCTAGTTGTTCACTTTTTGTTCCTTTTTAATCAAATAGTATCTTTTTAAACAAAATAATATGTACTATATCAACTAGCTAGTACTAATAACGGTAATAAACTATGGAATTTTATCATTCTCCCATAAAATTTTGGGATCTAATAAAGTATGGACTTTTTTATCATTTTCCCATAAAATTTTGAGATCTATTTCTTGGTCACTTATTTCGTGATCAACCGCACATTTAGACTTCTTATTATAACTACTACTTCTCTATCCTGAGTTCGATGTCATTTACTCAAATATTGCTCCAATAAATGTTGGCAGACCAACCAGAAATGTATAAGTGGTATCAACATGCTGCAGATTTGTTAAATGGAACGAGGTAGAAAACTTTTTTAGTTGTATGTTCTTAACTATCAATGGTATACTTTGTATTTCAAAAAAGGAACATGAAATTCTAAGAGATTTAAAGTGTTAAGGAAGAAAACATACGGTGCTTGAATCAATTGATGACATTAATTGTGATCGATTGGAAAATGGCATTGAAATATTGAAACCTCTAACTGCAATTATTTACAAAATCAAGTTCCGACACCAGAACATATATTACTCGATAAATTGCATGTGTGTGTTTGTATATTTTTTTGGGTTGTGGTGGGGGTGGGGGTTTCGGGAATTAATGCACAAAGTCAAATAAATTCACAGAAACGGATAACAGTCAAGTGGTGCTCAATCTCATTCAATATAGACACTAAACAATCAAATTACGCTAGTTGTGAAAAACACTTCAATATACATTTTTTTTTTCCTTTTTCTTTGTGTGTGAAAACCTAACTTGTATATTTAAAAGGATTATAAAACTTTGCTTGCATGCGATAGCTTTACTGCAAGAATGCAGCTTTGACGCCAACGATAGGAGATTTCTTCAGTTTGGTATGCTGCTAAGGCGTGTTCACTTTCAATGCTGGAAGTCCCAAGACGTGGTTTCTGAACAACGCTCTAGCATGCTTGGGTCTCCACCGGATCAGTTTTACATTTGCTCCAAAAAAAATAAAAAAGAAAATCCGGGCCGAAAAATGCAATACTGACGCCAGCTATCAGAGACTGTTTAGTTTGAACGCTGCTAAGCTGCTGTTTAATACCATGCTTTTCAACGCTGGACGTTTATAGGCATGGATTTTGAACCACACTTTTTAGGATGCCACGATCTCACATGGGTCAATTTTACCCCGGAAAAGAATTTCCTGGTGAAAAACGCGATTTTTGAGATTTTGATGGCCAATAATGGATCAAAACCCACTTGTACATGTAATACCCAACATTAGTTAGGGGCAGATAGGTCATTGGGCAAAAAAAAAAAAAAAAAGATGGCAGTCGGTGGGATCTTTCCAAAAGAGAAGGCAGCAGAACTTTCTGCAAAAGAAAAGAAAGAAGCAGCGAGAGGAAAGAAAGAAAAGAAAAGAGAGAAAAAAGAAAGAAAAGAAAAGAGAGAAGAAAGAAAAGAAAGAGAGAAGAAGAAGAAGGAAGGGGAAGAAGAAAGAAAGAGGGAAGTCCAGCCAGCAAGAGAGAGAGAGAGAGAGAGAGAGAGAGAGAGAGAGAGAGAGAGAGAGAGAGAGAGAGAGAGAGAGAGAGAGAGAGAGAGAGGAAGAAGAGAAATAGGGAAGAAAAGGAAAAATTTTGGATTTATCTAAATAAGGTAATTTTATGCTTGAATCTTGTTTATTAAATAGGTTATGATGAAGTATATGGTATTTTTGGTAGAATTGATAGCATACATGGAGTAGAAATTGAGTAGATGAAATTTTAGAGTTTATGAAATTTTAGGAAATTTGGGAAAAAATGATTTCTTGGTAATATTTAGAGTTAATAGTTTTTGTTGTGGTGTTAATTACCAATTAGAAGAGGAAAGAGTGTATTTGGAAAATTAAAGTTGAGATTTGATTATAGTTTAAGTCATATAAGATGGGAAAGTGATTGAGTTAAGCCTTGGGGTTAGATTAAAGTTAGAGTATTATTTTTCTAATGTATTTTTAGTTGTTAATTTTGATCGTTATGTTATATAATAGATTCAAGAGAGCATTTGGCGGAGGAAGCAGCCTAAGGGGGTGATCGAGTTGAGATTTTTGGTACATAGCCTAATTTGAGGTAAGTGTAATACATATTATGAATCACTAGTATTATATATTGCTTGCAAAGCATTTTGTGGGTATTTTAAAGTATGCAATATGTATAAATTGAAATTGACATACATATATGTTGTTAAATAGATGCACGTTGAGAAATGCATACAAAGTGATTTATTTTGTACATGAAAGTTTAAATGAGCTTGCAAAGTATTTAAAGGTGAATGATTTACGTTGAGTGTATAAGATAATACATTTGATGTTTTTTTCAAAGTATGTTTTTATATATTGTTAAAGTTTTAACATTAAAGGATGAGAAAATGAATGATTGTTTGTGACAATGATTTTTGGTCAAATAAAGTTGAAAGAATTTAGTTGTGAAAATGATTTGAAAGTAACTCTATGCAGAGCTAACTAAAACTAACAGGGTTATTGTTAGTCTGGGTGCACCTAATATATGCCGGCTAGGGAATGTCCGCAGTGATTCCCTCCCTTCGCGGGATAGTATACCCTTCGGGGGATAGTCTTTCAGGGAACAGAGAAAGATACCCTTCGGGGGATAGCCCTTCGGAGACAGAGTACCCTTCGCGGGATAGTTACCCTTTGAGGGATAGTAGGTTCTGCATAGTTGTGACTTCGAGAAATAATCAAAGTTTTTTATGGAACCAAAAATGTGATTTTTACTAATTGTTTTATGTCATATGTGATAGCTATACAGATTTTATATGAAAAGTGGTGATTTTAAGTAAAATTGTTTAAAATAGTTTATAATATGTATTATGCTTACTGAGTGTGAAAACTCCCCCTCAATATTTTTCAGTATTTTGTAGAAAGTGCAGGAGTTAGAACCAAGAGGAGAATCTCAGAGCCATTGGAAACCAGAGGTATTACCCGGTTATTTTTGTCATTCCGGGTATAGGATAGTATAAGTTTTATTCTGCACTTGTGGCCATGTGATGCAATATTACTTTGAAATTGTGGCAATACGGTATATGACCTGTTTGGTATTGTAAATATTATTTTTGGAATAGTTGCTCCGTTGGTTGTAAGTTATGAATCTTGAGATATTTATATGTAATATATAAAGTTCTTATGAGCATTTATTTTATGGTTGAAATGGATGATTGATGACTTGTGTTAGTAGGTTATAAATCTGTGGGAAAATATGGTGTAAATTTGTGAATGAGATGATATGATGTATGGTGAATGTATTGGAAATCCTTGGGTTGGCTGAAATTTTGTGCAGGTATTTTTAAATTTTTTAGGAAAGGTCCAAATATAGAGGAGATGCTGCCGAAATTTCGGTAGAATTTAGAGGAAAAAGTTAAGGCTTACATGGTTTGGGGCGGTTTATTCCACCTCGAGCTACGTGCCGGTCATGACCTTTAGGTTAGGGTCGTGACAGTACAGTACAGATACCAATTGATGTGGAGCATCGAAGAACCAAATCTAACACTAAAATTATAGTGCTTCTTACAAATGAATTTGAAAGACAACATTTATTCAATTCATCAATAGTACAATGGTGTCTTACAGGTGAAGTTCAAACATGCCCAAGAAAAAGTTAAAAAGAAGGACAAATTAACAATCAAACCAAAGAAAATGTAAACACGCCAAACTCGAGGAAAGTTGCCAGACCTACTGGTTGTGAATCAGTGAGGTTGATTCATTCTTCATTACTTGTTTCACCCTCTATCTCATTTACACTTGGATCATACTCCATCTCATCTTCAACTGATTCATCCTCCATCTCTTCTTCACTTAGATCATCCTCCACCTCATTGTCACTAACGTCTGTGAATAGCACCTGGAGATCCTCCATCTCATTTTCACTTGTTTCGTCCTCCATCTCGTCGTCACTTGGTTCCATCTCATCTTCACTTGGTTCATCCTCCATTTCATCTTCACTTGGATCATCCTCCGTCTCATCATCACTTGTTTCATCCTCCCTCTCATCTTCACTTTGATCATCCTTCATCTCATCTTGACTTGGTTTATCTTCCACATTATCGTCACTGATGTATGAGAGCAGCACCTTGAGATCCTCGATCCCTAAATAGTCCTTCTGATATTCCTTTATCTGCATAATTAAACTCGCAACAGATTTCGGACAGTGACTCACCTCAATCATTTGAAGAGTTGTTATATCCCTTAAACAAGAAGGGACCTCTTTCAATTTCTTGCAAAAATTCAACACTAATTTCTCAAGACGAGGAAAATGATCGACATCATCGGTTCCAGTCCATCTGTTAATTCTTAAATCATCCAATTCCAAGTATCTGAGGTTAGGGAATTCCCATTCCTCGTTCATGTCCCAAGTACCCCCCTCAAAATCAATCATCTGTAATTTGAGTACTACAAGATTGGGTACTTCTCCTCCTTTTGGAATTCTACATGAATGGAACCCTAATAAGTGCAATTTCTTTAGATCCTCGGGAAAATGAAACCGAACATGGTACCTTTTCATTTTAGATAGTCGTCTCAGATGGAGTGATTCTAGTCGACTCAAGAAGTCCACTACCACAGTCCCATCGCAATCCGCATTAGATTTCCCTGATTTGTAGAGTTGGCATTTTAGTCTGCGGATGTTTGGTAACTTTCTCAATATCTTTTCAAGGCTTTGCCCATCAGAAAGCTCTAATGTGGAAAATGTCTCTAAGTTGTGCAAATCAGAGGAGCTTTCAAGGTTGTCTATGGCTGAACGACGAAGAGAAAAAAGGCCTGATGACCACAACACCCTTAATTTCCACATATTCCAGAGAGTGTCTGGCAAAAAAAGGAAATTTGCATACACAAGAAGAGTTTCTAAATTTGAGAGTTTAGCTACTGCTGATGGGATGGATACGAACCCACCTCGAATTGCCAAGTACCTCAACTCAACAAGCAATTCTATTTCACTTGGAAAAGTAGAACCTAGATTGATATTTGTCAAATCCAACACTTCAAGAAGTTTAAAAAAATAAAAAATAAATGAAATATGATAATGCTTAAAATAATAATCATTATTCTCCTTAGCAAAGAATAGAAGAGAACGTACACCTGGACAAGATAGCTTGGACTTCTCAAAATCTCGTGCGGCAGAATGCACACACAATCGCTGTAGATCACGTTGCCCAAGAAAGGTGAAAAGCTCATCATGCCCACTTAATGAAGATAGGAACTTTTCCTTTTTAGCTTTAACCACACAAAACTCATGCAACAAATCGTGAATTCGGCAATTTTTAACACCTCCTATAGATCTTTCTTTGGATACCATAACCAAGTTTCTGCCAATCAAATCATTCATGTAATCCTTGGCCACATCCTCTAGGCTCTTTGGCTCACTTTTTATAAATCCTTCAGCTATCCAAAACCAAATCATCTTCTTAACAGAAATCTCTTCATCTTCTGGAAATGATCCAAAATAAAGAAAGCATGACTTCAGATTTTCAGGTAAATTTTTGAAACTCAATTCTAATAGAGCATTGCACTGATCTGTATTAGAAAGAGTACTTAAACTTAGCCTTGCTGCAATTCTTTCCCAATCGTCTTGATCTGAATTTGCAAGAATTCCTGCTATAATGACAACTATGAGAGGATAGCCCCCGACAATTTTTTGCTATTTTCATCACAAGTCCCGACAGTTTTTTGCTACTTTCATCCCCAAGTCCAAAAGGATAGCTTTTTATGCATGACAAATTCTTTTGCAACAGATCCCAACACTCATCGTCGGTGAGTTTGCGAAGATGATGAGGTTCACGGTTAGGATTAATTTTCCGTGCGATCCCAGAATCTCGACTTGTCAATAGGATTCTACTTGAATAGCCTTCTTTTGGAAACGAGCTTTCCAAGGCAGTCCATACCTCGGGCTCCCAAACATCATCCAATACGATGAGATACTTCTTTCTCAGCAAACATTTTTTTAACATTTCTTCCAACTCTACTTCATTCTTCTTTGAATAGTTATCATCAGAAAAGTTAGGATCAACAGAACCCAAAATTCGAAACAACAACTCTTTCTTTTTGTATACTTGAGAAACAACACACCATGCACAGGTGTGAAAAAGGTTTTCACCCGTAAGATTATCATAAACATTTCTGGCTAAAGTCGTCTTTCCTAGTCCTGGCATGCCCACAATGGAGATGATGTCTAAATTCTTTGATCCACTTGTAAGATATTCCTTTATTTTTTTTTCCTCATCATCCAAAGTCAACACAATTTTGTTGATTGCTTGCGTACTACCCTGTGATGGCAAATGATTGGAGGTACTGGTGGCTTTTTGGGCTTCAGAGTTATCATGATTGTCAACAATCTTTAAGCGCTCCAGCTTGATAAGATTAATTTCTTCCATGATGTTTTTAAATTCCAATTTACAACAATTAGGACTTATCTCCCACCACCAAGGAAAGAATGACAAAATGTGTCTTGTATGCCACCTTTATGACACGATTCCAAAGACTTTGGAGCTCTCCATTGTGCTTGTGATCATCTAGAATACTCTCCAAGAAAGATCTTAGGGATAAAAGGTCATTATGGACAGTCTGAATTTGATCCTTTGCAAAAGCAACCGAATCAACCATGCAAAATGGAAGTTCCTTCAGATTTTCTAGGAGGAAATCTATACAGCCATGCGTATTACTCTTGGAAAAGATGAATGATGATGTTATTACCTTAATAAGCTTAATCTTTTCCAAAAAATTGAGGAGTGCAAAATCAATCTCCTTAACTAATCCTTCTTCCAAATCGGTCGCAGGAAGTAAGCAAATTACGATCGCTGCCTCATTGACTGTAGTGCCAATGAGATCCTTTGCCTTATTATGCAGCTGATCAATCTCCTCCAGGTGCTTTGTGAGAATAATTCTTAAGAATCTTAGTCCATCATTGAGTATTGACACTCGATCCTTCAAAGAAACCATATAGCTATCGCTGCAAGTGAGTGCTTCCAAGATGTTGCATAAGAGAGTATCAACAAAGTCCCCCAATACATACCTGTCCCTCTCTAGAGACAGGGAACGTGATGATCCAGGAACATCTGTAGCTATCAAGGCGTCGATGTAAATCTCACGGATTTGGGGATCAACAGGATTGATCTTTAGAAGCAGATCAGAAATTTCCAATTGAAATTTATACAATTCCTCTTCATCATCATACGGGACAAATATTAACTGATAACAGAGTCTGGCTGCAGTGACAGCCACAGCATGCAAACGAGTGAAGAGAAATTGCAACCACCAAGGCTCAGAGCCTTGCAGCTCTGCAAAGCGAATGAAATTTTTGAAGAATACCAGCTTGTCTTTGAAAGCGTCAATCAGATCCGGATCTTGACTTTCATATAAAAACGGGTCGCTCATGATGTCCGCCATATTTACAAGCAGGGAGTTGAAGAATTCCTTCAATTGGTACCCGGATTGCCATGAGCAGTTGTCTGACAACGTGATATAGGATTCAATGATTTCTTGGCTAAAAGATGTGATGCAATTTTGTAATTGAATGACCCCGCGAGACAAATTGTTGCTCATTCGACTCTCTTTATGACTGAGACAAAGATTATGAAAGTCCTTGCCATTCAGGATAAGCGAATCTTCAAGCCTATTCAACAAAGATCCCATCGCACTACTGCTGCTGCTACTTCTTGCGTACATGTTAGAATATCTTGTATACTATGTATACCATGATTCGGTATCCTGTGATTTATTTGCATTTAGGCTGATTTTAGTTAGATGTCATATATAGTCTGATTTACTTTTCTTTAGGCTTAAGTTTAGCTAGGTGCCATATATTAGTTTATTTTCCTTTGGTGCACTCTTTCCATCTGCATGTATAATATATGTACCGAAAGATTTTTAGATTGAATCAATTGGAAGTTTTGCCCAATACAAAGTTCTTTAAGTTCTTTATGGTATCAGAGCAATTATAACCGGAATTGCCGTCATTCGCAAAAATGCCAAAGAACGAAAGAGAAGAGGAGTCCAGTAAGTCACAACATGTGTTGGATTCATATGCTTTGCATCCTTCAGATCACCCTGGACTTATTTTTGTCCCAAATCAATTCGGAGGTGACAATTTTGCCACCTGGAAGAGCGATATGGAGACGGCCTTATTTGCGAAAGGCAAGGCTAGGTTTCATTAATGGCAAATTAGTGAAACCAGAAGAATCTGATGATGAGTTTCTATTGTGGCTAAAAAAATGATTCCATGGTGAAAGCATGGATTCGTAACTCCCTCGCCAAAGAAATCCAAGACAGTTTGACATATGCTGACACTGCTCGCGAGATATGGATTGAGTTGTGTGAACGTTATGGGCAAAGTAATGCTCCCAAACTCTACAAGATCAGAAAAGAAATCTCCAATCTGACACAAGAAGAGGGGCAGACAGTTACACAATATTTCACAAGATTCAAGACTCTATGGCAAGAGATGGAAACATGTAGTTCCTTGCCTCTTTGCACGTGTGACGCAGCAAAGGAGTACAAACGACTCAAGAGAGATAGAAAAAGGCCATCAATTTCTACTCGGCTTGAGAGGAGACTTCGATAGATTACGGTCGCAAGTCTTATCTATGGAACCGACAGCCAACATTGAGCAAGATTTTCTCTCTTGCGCTTCAAGAAGAGCAACAGATTTGCATGGGCAAAGTGATGTCAAACTTGACAATAGAAGGGGCTGCCTTTGCTGCAAATTCAGATTACAAGGGTACAGGTAGAGGACGTGGTAGAGGACAACAGTCTGCTGGAGACAATCGCAATACAAAAAAGTGTGATCATTGCGAAAAGATGAGGCATACAAAGGAGGAGTGTTTTGAAATCATTGGTTACCCGTCTAATTGGAGAGGCAATCGAACAAGTAGTGGTCAAAATTTTCAACAAAATAGGGGTGGACAGAATCGTTTTGGACAGAGCAATGCTGCAAATGTTGATAAGAGGATCACGAACAATATTGGCAGCAATTGGGATGAGCAGAAAACTGGCAGCAATGACATGGCAAGCAAGCATGCCGTAGTCCTAAGTAAAGAACAATATTCAAAATTGTTGAACATGCTCGATGTAGGAAGCAGCCAAAATCAGCCTACTGGTAATGAGTTTGTGGCCAATTTTGCAGGTAATTGTGCTTTGTTAAATGATTCATGGATAATTGATAGTGGTGCCTCAGACCACATGGTAGGTAATGATAGAGTATTAAGTGAGATTACACATGTTTCTTCTTACAAACCTGTTAAAATACCCGATGGATCTACATTGCCTGTTACTTACATTGGGAAAACCAAACTCAACCCAAAGTTGAAACTCGACAATGTTTTGCTTGTGCCTAGCTTCCAATGTAACTTGCTATCAGTTGCCAAAGTAACACGTGACCTTAACTGCTCGATTACTTTCTTCCCTGACTCTTGTATTTTTCAGGACCTTCATACGAAGATGCCGATTGGACGGGGAAGCCTTAGAGATGGAGTTTACCAAATGGAGAGAAATCTCGCAGTAGCGAATCAAAGTAGCTCTCAAAAGGATCCAGGCTTGTGGCATATGCGCCTAGGTCACTTACCTGTGAACAAATTTCATTTGTTGCATAATTTCTCTTTTGCAAATAAAATTCTTGATGTTTGTGATGTTTGCCATAAAGCAAAGCAGACTCGTTTTCCTTTTCCTATTAGCAATTCAAGATGTGCATCCATATTTGACCTTATTCATATAGATGTTTGGGGACCTTACTCAACTCCTACCTTAAGTGGAGCTCGTTATTTTTTTACTATAGTTGATGATCATTCAAGGTGTACTTGGATTTTTCTTATGAAGAGTAAGAGTGAAACCCGTGATTACCTTATCATGTTTTACCATTTCATAGAAACACAATTCAAAACCAAAATTCAAGCCATAAGAAGTGACAATGGAACCGAGTTTTCCACTCTAAAAGAATTCCTAGCTACCCATGGCATTGATCACCAATTGAGTTGCACAAACACACCACAACAAAATGGGAGAGTAGAGCGTAAACACCGACACATTTTAGAAGTGGCTCGAGCTCTTCGAGTTCCAAGCAAACTTGCCCTTAAAGTTTTGGGGAGAATGTGCTTTAACCGCAGTCTACCTTATAAACCTTATGCCTACACCCATACTTGGAAACAAGAGCCCATATGAGATCCTTTTTAAAAGACCACCAAATTATGAAAATTTGAGAGTTTTTGGCTCCTTGTGCTATGCTTACAACCATGACAAAACAAAAGATAAATTTTCCCCAAGAAGTAATCGATGTATTTTTTTGGGATATCCACATGGTAAGAAAGGATATAAAGTTTATGACTTAGAAAATGAAAAGTTGTTCATTTCTAGAGATGTCATGTTCTATGAAAAGTTCTTTCCTTTTGCTTTTAATCCCATTTCTTCTTCTCATGGTAAGGATCATGTTGCACCCATTGTTGATGATAGCCCACTTATTGAAAATTCATCAAACAAGTCCACTGAAGTAGACTCAATAGATTGTGATGCTAACATTGAAAGTCAAACCACAAACCATAGTCCTAGTGAATCGGACCTCCCTAACAATCACAATCCAACACCAGACCACGCAAAAATTACTTCCTCTCCTCCTACAAAACGCACCAGGAACATATCTCACAAGCTAAGTGGTTTTGAGTACACTTTACCGCCATCATTGTTTCCATCTCAAGGCACCACGTCAACGGCATCTTCAGGTACAACCTATCCCTTGTCTCATAATTTAACTTATTCTCGTATTAGCCCAACTCACCAAGCCTTCCTTGCAGCCATATCCTCTCTTGATGAACCTAAAAATTACTATCAGGCTATTCAGGATCCTAGATGGAGACAGGCAATGCAAGAAGAAATTGATGCATTAGAACGCAATCAAACTTGGACTCTAGAGTACCTACCTAAAGGTAAGCATGCTATTGATTCGAAATGGGTCTATAAAATAAAGTACAAATCTAATGGTTCTGTTGAACGTTTTAAAGCACGACTAGTTGCCAAAGGATTTACACAAGTGGAGGGTTTGGATTATCATGACACTTTTGCACCAGTGGCAAAGGTTACTACCTTAAGATGTCTATTAGCAGTGGCAGCAGTTCGCCAGTGGCATATACATCAATTGGATGTAAATAATGCATCTTTGCATGGAGATTTAGCAGAAGAGGTTTACATGAAGGTGCCTCAAGGTTTTTCTAAAGAAGGTGACAACAGAGTTTGTAGATTGAGGAAGTCCTTGTATGGACTCAAGCAAGCCTCAAGAAATTGGTATAAAAAATTTTCTGACAGTCTTCACAACCTTGGATTTCATGAATCGAGCAAATGACAACTCTCTTTTTACTCATGTGCGTAGGGCATTCTTTCACTGCCATTTTGGTCTATGTCGATGACGTCATAATTGCAGGAAATGATATCAATTTTATTGATTATGTCAAGCAATATCTTGATGCTGCTTTTAGCATTAAAGATCTTGGCCATCTGAAGTACTTTCTCGGTATTGAAGTAGCTCGCAACAAAACAGGCATTGTGTTGAATCAACGAAAGTATGCATTGGATTTGTTAAATGAAGTTGGTTTATTGGGAGCTAAACCAATGTCGTTCCCTATGGATTCAAAGCATGGATTGAGTGCAAATTCAGGAGAACCTAGTAGCAGATCCTAGTCAATATCGCCGTCTTGTTGGTAGACTTCTTTATTTGACCATAACTCGTCCGGATATTACATATCCTGTTCAAGTTCTTAGCCAATTCATGCAAAATCCTCGTGTTCCACACATGAATGCAGCCCTTCGAATTCTTAGATATGTGAAGAAGTCTCCTGGGCAAGGTATTTTTCTCTCATCATCTAGCAATCTTGAATTATTTGCATATAGTGATTCAGATTGGGCCAGTTGTCCTGCAACCTGACGTTCTACCACCGGGTATATTGTCTTTCTTGGAGATAGTCCTATTTCTTGGAAGTCAAAGAAACAACAAACTGTTTCAAGATCTTCAGCTGAGGCCGAATACCGTGCCATGGCAAATGCAACAAGTGAATTATCATGGGTTCGATCTCTTCTACTTGATTTGCATGTGAGATTATCTGCACCAATGACACTTTATTGTGATAATCAAGCAGCTCTGCACATTGCTTGCCAATCCAGTTTTTCACGAACGCACCAAACATATAGAGATAGATTGTCACTTCAGTTCGTGAGCGCATCCTCAACAAAGATTTGTGCACTTCCCATGTTCGCTCTACTGATCAATTGGCTGACTTATTTACTAAAGCTCTTGGGAATTCACCTTTTCAGAATCTAGTTGGCAAGTTGGGCATTAGTAACATCCATGCTCCAACTTGAGGGGGGTGTGTTAGAATATCTTGTATACTATGTATACCATGATTCGGTATCCTGTGATTTATTTGCATTTAGGCTGATTTTAGTTAGATGTCATATATAGTCTGATTTACTTTTCTTTAGCCTTAAGTTTAGCTGGGTGCCATATTTAGTTTATTTTCCTTTGGTGCCCTCTTTCCATCTGCATGTATATATATATGTACCGAAAGATTTTTAGATTGAATCTATTGGAAGTTTTGCCCAATACAAAGTTCTTTAAGTTCTTTAGAAATGTTCTCAGATTTCTTAAAGACATCTTCAGACACTTCAGTTTAGGGTAGTAATAAATAAACCCCAGCAACTCTATATCTTGTAAGGCTCCATCAACGAAAGCTAATGCCATTGCCATCTCTCTCTCTCCCTCTCTCTCTGATATGATTCTTCACCGCTGCAGCGACCAGAGAAACTGAAGCTGAACAGTTTTGCAAGTAGGATGCAGTTATTCTTCTCTTAGTCTCTTACTTTCAAACTTTTTTTTTCCTTTTTTGGATATGATTTGTGAAACAAAATGAAGTGAGGATAATAGGATAATACTGTTAGTTTTTTGGAGGGTCTTGCAATATAAAGATTTGAAGCAACAGATACTCCGTCGTCACCATCTTCAAAGTGATTCTCTGCTGCTTCGGTCAACCCCTTGCCTGCTATCTCCAATTAATATTATATTAGTCGCCACCACTTCCCAGAGGGAAGTTTCTCAACTATTGCGAGGTAATTGCCCAGCGTAATATTCCTACACCTGTTATATGAATATCTATTATTTGTTAAGTTTGTTTTTTCTTATATTTGTTAAGTCAATATTACACTTTGTTTTTATATTTGTTGATTTAGTGTTTAAAATTACTATTAAGATAGCATTTTTTTTGTTGTATTTATATCTTCCTAAAAGATTATACATTAATTTAGGATTATACTTTGTTTGTATATTTGTTGATTTGGCATAAGGTAATTGAACATGCAATTATTGAAGCATGAATGCTTTGCTTACAAATAAATGTTATATTAGTAGTAATAATTGCTTTGCACTTTGTATGCAATTCAAAAACTATTTATAATGATTTTATAACCTCTCAAGATAAGATTATGAATATTTTTATGTCTAAATTTAATTGGACTAGAGGGTATCGAAACATGTATAATGTCATTTGATTTGACATTACAACAAAAGCAATAAATTAGTATCCTCTCTTAAGTCAGAGAAGCCTTGGTTTATAGTATAAAAATCAAGGATAAGTTTAAGTCTATAGTATTAGAGATACTTGATTTAAATCTTGCTGAATATGAATTTAGTCTAAATATATGCTAGTGTTTATCCTATCATTAGTGACTCGTGAGTTAGTTATTATTAGCACTATAAACGAATGAAACCCTCAACGAATAATTTGTACTCGATTCAATAAAAGTATACTTTGAATTTAAGTTTTAACAAATTCAAACAAAAAATAAAATTAAGTTATATTATCGAATTCGAGCTTATACAAGTTCACATATGCTCAAAAAAGAGTACGAAGCCTGCAACTTTTCTTTCTTATGACTAGTATACGGTTACTTTTTTTTTTTTTTTTTTTTGGGGGGCGGGGGGGGGGGGGGTGAATGGTTGCTTCACTGAAGTTTATACTAAAAAAAGTTGTTCTCGATTAATAGATTGATGTTTTATGTAGTTGTGAATCCGTTTTGATAGCATAAATCACCAGAAAAGACATTTGTAAATTGCATTCGCTGCTAATGTTACCTTATTATCCCACTAATCTTTTCATTTGGAAAGAAGGGGTTACAAGCAAAAGTTGTCCTCAATTAATAGAGTAATGTTTTATGTAATTGTGAGTCCATTTTGATTGCATAAATCGCCTGAAAACATTTTTGTAAATTGTACATGCAGATTTTGCAAATGTTGCGCGCCTTATCATCTCACTAATCCTTTTTTTTTTTCCAAAAATAAGGGTTGATCTCTAAAACTCTAGTGAATTACTATATGCTGTGAACATTTATAATGTTCGTGTGTACACGTATTTTGAGTTCTATATTCACTTTTTAGTACACATGTTATCTCGAACAAATAAAAGGGTCAATTATTGAACCCTAACCTCACCCTTCCACGTTGAAACAATGCATAAACAACCCTCCTTTATTATTTCTTTTTTACTTTTTTATTTAAAACCAATTTTCTAAATATTAATTTCAACAACTACAATCCATCGCTATTAGCAATTCAAGTGGCTATATTCTATGGTTTCATAGTGATCGTGGTTTATCTGTCACTTTATGGAAAAATTGACATATTAGCTACATTAATATTCAATTGATGTATTACTTTCCTTCTATTTCAACATATTGAAAAGAAAAAAATAACTTGCATCTTTTTTTTCTTTGACTAGTAAATAACTATTTCACTGGAGTTATTTAGGAACAAAAATGGTACTGAAAGTTTTCGGTGGTTTTGAGTCCATCTTCCCGGCAGAAATCATTGGAAAATGTAAATTGTTTATGCAGAGTAAGTTGATGTTGTATCAGCATCCCACAAATATTTTCAATAGTAAAGGGCATCACTAATATCTTACTGAGGTGGACAAGAAAATCACCACACCCTTGTATTATTTATCTGTGCATGGCCGGCAAATGCGCCCCCTTATTAAATTCTTAAGTATGTAACAACTAGAAGAGTCAATAAGTGAGGCTTGATGTCAGGCTTCCACATTGAAAAAAGACATCAACGAGTCATTGTGCATTTCTCGCTTTTTATATCTTCTTGCTTTTTTATTTAATTAACTTTCTAAATTTTCATTCCAATTAGTTCCTTTTTGTTTTCCTCAGTTTTGAGCAATAAAGCCGAGGGTTAATTTCACTTAACCGTGCTAAACTTTGAGTCTGGTACACGTTACGACCCTAAATTTTAGAAATATATGCATTGCCACTTCAACTTAATGGTTTTTGAACTTTCAAATGGAAAGAAAAGTACATATAATTTATGCACCGAATTAACCTTCATATGTACTGAAACTCTAGCATTTCTTTTCCTATGGTAGTAATGGTTAGTTTATAAACAAAATGCTTATTCCTCTAAATTAATTTATAAGCTAGAGCTCAATGCTCTTGTTGGAAAAACTATTTCCTCATTGTGAATTATACAATACTTGAATATCGTGCATGAATAATTTTTTTCGTACTTAACTACATAAATTTTATAAAGTACTTTAAACATTTGAAAACATGTTCCATAAAACGTTAGGTAAAGAAACACGAATGCAACAATGAAAGGAAAATTTAAACTTTATGTGTAAACAATAATGCAAGTATTATACGAGATAAAATTCGTTTGTTATTATTTAAAATATTGCGATAAGCATTACATAAAATATCGTAATTAACATAAATTATGAACTTACACATGATCACATAAAAAAATATACTAGCAAATTGCTCAAATACATGCCATGTAGCTGCAAATAATTAAAAGGGTTAATATACATAACTATAAAATAGAATTGCAATAAAGTTTTTTTAATCACAAATATATAGACGAACTAGATTGCAAAAGTTATTTTAAGTGAGCGTTCTTCTTATTATAAAAAAAGCATTCATGACAATAACACACCCACATAAGTAAATATGTGTGTACACACAAAAGTACACACAGTCCCACACACGCATATATATATATATAGAGAGAGAGAGAGAGATCACATGCATAGTACATGGGCTTTTTCTCATATAGAACTATAAATGAGTCGAATTGTTTGTTAACAAAGCTTGACATGTCTCGTATAAGTTCATGTTTGACTCATTCGTCTGATTAAACAAACTAAGCTTGAATGTCAAATACAGCTCAATTATTAAACAAGCAAACACGAACATTTTTTGCAATCACTTGCTTGTATCCATGAACAATGAAGCATTTAAATTTTTAATTATTATATCTTCTCTTGGTGATAAGTTTATATGTGAGTGTGTATTGATTTAATTTCCTTCCTAGTGGGCTATTTATTATATTTGTTCTTTAGTTTTTTTTTTAATTTAACATTTTTTTCAAACAAAAAAAAGCTAATAATTTTGTAGAAAATTTATATTCGGATTTGAACTTAATCTCGAATTCGACCATGTAACATAAATGACTGAGTTTCAACCCGATCTCGAACTTTGGCTTTTGCCAAACCAACTGATATCGAAAGACAATTTTAGCTCCTAGAATAAAAGAGCCAGCTCAAGTCAGTTTTGGAGAATAGTCGAGTCGAACTCAAATATGAGATAATTGACTCGACTAGGCTAATTTACAATTCTATCCTCAAATGTAGGATTATTTTCTTCAAAACTTAGTATAATTTTTTTCTAGATGGATAACATTGTCCATAGGAAATTAATTTAGCAAAATTAAAGCTATTGCATTAACTTTTATGATTGTAGTAGTATTTCTAATGGTTTGATTTGTCTGCAGGGAACAACGTGTATATTCTTAAAGTTCAGGGTTATAAAGTGTGACCATCCCTAATGTTTAGCTGGTCAAAGTGCAATGAACCCTAATGCCAACTACTCCAATCCTTAGTTATTTAGCAATTCAAGTGGATAGTATTTTATGAATTTCGTGTTGATCGTGGTCTATTATCTCTTTCAGGAAAAATTGACATGATTGCTACATTAAAATTTAATTAATGATTTCCTTAATCTTTTTACATTGAAAACTAAAAATGAAACCTTTCAACCTTTCTTTCTTTTGATTGATAAATGCTTATGTCACTGAAGCGTGTGCTAGAAAAAAGTGGCCATCTATTAAAGAATAATGTTTGCAGTTGTTCTGTGTTTGTCTATCCAGAGTTTATTGACGTTGTCTCATCATCCCACTAATATTCTCATATTGACGAAAGGGGTTGATCCTAATATTATAGTGAGGTAGAGAAGAAATTATCAAATTGTGCACTTTGTTCGATTGCCTATCTCAATTTGGTTCTTGTACCAGAGAAGAGTTTATCGATTCCTAGGCTCCTTGGTTGAATTCATAAAACTACAAAACTGGCCATCTACGTAGCAATTGATAAAAATAGTTGCATTTTTTCTTACTTGTAATACTGCATCAAAATCCTGTAATTTTATTGCATATTTTTGTAAGATTTTTGCAAGAAAAATGCAACTAAATATAAATATTCCACAACCAAAAATAATTTATTAATTTGGGAATTGGGCTTTCATATTCACTAATCTAGTTGAAAAGCTTTTGAAAGACAAGTGGAATAAATCAAATCAAAGTATATTTTGGTACTTTACATTATGCAAATTACTGCTTATTAGTACCACCACCACTGTACGTGAAGTGGCTTAAGATTGATATATTCAAAGTTGTTATTAAGTTGATTTTATATTATCAATACTTTTTTCAGTATTTTTTTAATATATTTTCCTGCATTTTTTTCTTAAAATTACGAGACACTCTAAATTACTAAATTACTATATCCACGGTACATGATTGATATCTCGAGTACAGTAATGTCCTCAACCGCGACGTTACAGCGTAGAACTCCATTGCAAGTGTAGTTGGGGAGACTAGGTCGTGAGAACAGAAAAACATGGAAATAAGGATCCCAAGATCCTTGCCTCCTGAAGGTTGAAGAGCATTTTGTACTCTTGGGCATGGAAACTGAACAACAACCAATCCGTAGTAACATCATATGCTAAAAACTAAATTAATTTATTCCGGTCATTGCTGACCGAGATTTGCCATGAAACTCAACGTACTTATTAATCTGTGTTTATATTTGCTGTTGTATATAGTGACGTTTAGGATTTGGGTGTGGTTATGTGGGTTATTGTTAAAGGAATTAGTATACAAACGTAGCATGTTTATTTGTAATCAAAATGCAAATATTTTGGGGATAATTTCAGAAACCTCCTTGAGGTTTTCGATAATTTCACTTAGCACGTCTCAAATTTTAAATATTACACTTACGCCCTTTGTTTCTACATTTTTTGTAACAAAAACAGCTCTATTGCTGATGTAAGCCAAAAATACGTCATGGATACTGCAAATATTTTCCCTTATTTGTTAAAAAAAATAGAATAAAAATTTTCTACACTACACCACTAACACTAGCATTACTGCACTGCACTGCATTGCACCCATCCCGGTGCATCATTGCCAACCACCATCACCAATACTACTACTAACATTAGCACTACCCACCTCATCCCACCAACACTAGTCAAGCTACCCAAATTCTCTTCCTACCCACCACACCTCAAAGCCACCGCAAAGCAATCAGCACCTTCCAAAAGAAAAATTCTTCAATCAGCCATCAAGCTACCTTGCTTAGACAAAGCAATCCACAGTTGCCAAAATAAATCTTCAACATCTCATCACTTTTACCAAACAAACCACAACTTTACCATAATTCTAGATAACCCTACAACATAATTGCAAAAATTAGGCAAAAAAGCATGTATATATAGCACACAAATAAACATAAAAAAGCCTCTCATAATTGAAGAAATAAATTTGATTAAGGCGATTTGATTATCAAGAGTTCAAAGAAAAAAATTAGGCTAATTGTCTGATTGGACGTTTGCTATGTATAGAGAACTAGGAATAAACTGGGAGTTTTTTTTTTCTTTTTAGGGAGGGGGGGGGAGGGCATGGTAAGTAGTAGATGTGGATTGGGAATTTGATAAAGGGTTTTGGGTATTTGGATGTGATAAGGATACTATATGTGGTTATCAATAGGGAGGTGGGGAGAGGGGATTTAGCAGTGTCGAAAGACAGAAATGAGAGAAAAGACGGGGAAAGTGAAAGTGAAAGTGAAAGGGTAAGAAAAAGGGAAGGGCACGAGTTACCACAGTTAGAAAGAGAGAAAGGAAGAGCTATCCCAATCCAATACATACATGATTCGGGCTATCCACTCAATCATATTAGATTTTTAGAGATGGCTCATACAAGTTCAAAAGATGGCTTCCGCCCTTAAGTCAACATAGTACTTAGTTCCTCTACTTCCTTGCATAGTCACTAACCAATACCACGAACCCAGTCTCACCTTGTGTAGATACCACACGAGATTCGCTTCGATACCATTATATCACGTCTTGGACCCGTAGGCCCAGGCCATGACGAGAGTCTCAACAACCAAGTCGAATTATTTGTGCCATGTTCTCACTTGCCCAAAATGGACATTATAAGTTGGACTTGAGTATTTATACTCAACTTAGACATTGATCCATATTACTTAACTTTTTCGATATGGGACGGGATATTACAAGTTGCTTGTTTAATCCAAAAAAATAATAGAAACCTGAGTAGATATAGTGAATTTAGCATTTGTTTGATTCATGGGATGACACAAAATCAAATTAGCAATGTTTGCTTGCTTTTTATACATCGGATTAGCCATCTTATTTAATTAAATAATCCCTTCTACAAGAGATAAAATAATCTCATGGGATAGTAGGTATTTGTTATACTTGGGATGATTCTTAGATGGGATGATAACATTTTAGACTAATTGGAGCCTACCATCATCGCATGGACCATGCATCATAACCATCACCACCATACACCATCACTACTACGACTATCATCGTTACGAAATTGCACCATCACCATCCATCACAACTATTGAGTACAACAATCACAATTATCACACATCACTACCACCACAGAACACCACTATTATCACTACCAGCACACCATCACTGTGTAGCATAACTATCTAGTATCTTGTACCACTATCACCACCAACAACTATGCACTACCACTATCAGTGAACACAACCACTAACACTGCCATACAACACCACTACCACTATCACCACCATCATACAACACTATCTACGACCTTGCACTACAACCATCAAGTATTACCACTATCACTACAATGCAACACCAATTACCACAATGTTCTACCAATTCGAACACCACCACTACTACCACCATGCAAGACTACTACTATCACTATTGTGGAGCACCACTATCTATTTATCACTGTATAATATAATCATGTTTCTTCCTCCTTTTACAAGTCTTAATTAATTAAACCATTATTTTCACCAACCTAACTTGCAAATAAAATCCTACACTTATATAAATGTTTGCAAAAAATAAATCATGTTATACAAAAAAAAAAAAGCATAAATCACATACAATTTCAATTACATTACAACTCTCAAGACAAACCAACAAATAAATAATATATAATATAATCATGTTTCTTCCTTCTTTCATAATTCCTATTCTACCCTTACTTATCCTATCTACTCTAGACATGAGTGCAAGCCTTAACTAATTAAACCACTACAATTTCTCACCAACCTAACTTACAAGAAAATCCTACATTTATATAATAATGGCAAAAATTAAATCACGTTATACCAAAAAAAAAAGCATAAATCACATACAATTTCAATTACATTACAACTCTGAACGCAAAGCAACAAATACATTCATAATATAATTAAAAAAATAAATTTCCAATCAACGAGAAGACGAGGAAAAAATCCCAAAGAAGCAACCACAATCCACGAACTACTTGCAAGTTTAACTCCTTCATTACATTTATGATCATATTTTTGCATGTTTTAATTTTTTATGCATCTACATGAACTCTGTAGTATTTGCCTTTAATAAAATGATGATGTATACACAAATTTCTTGTCTGCAAACAAAAGACAAGAAAAATTGCACAAATTGAATTTATTAATTTTAAAGTCAAAAGTTACAATCTCTAGATCAATTTTTTTACAAAGGAAATAATCCCCTGATTCTTCTCTTCACGAACAATTAATTCAAAGGCCCAAAAAGGCTTGTCCTTGAATTAAAATTGGAGTCTCCTACAATTTGTGTGTAGGAAACGGTGATTTGATTCCGTCGTATCGAACACTTGAATCTTGGACTTTCAAGCTTCCAACACAAACACAGGAACTTGGTTGAATTTGAACTTGGACTTGAGGATTTGATTTGTACTTGAACTTGGGCTTGAGAGACTTGAAGAAGAGAAATCTTTAGAGAATTTGATAGAGCTTTCTCTAAACTTTTGAAGAATTTGTCATATATCCTAACTTGGGAAGGGAGAGCCCTTATTTAAAACCAAAACTTAGAGTATAATTGGCTTATAAGGAAACTCTTTAGAATTCTCCACCAACTTGGGCTGTTTGTGGCTTAAGAAGCCCATTAAAAATAGACTTCAATAAATGGGTCAGTCCAAATAGTCTAATGTGAATTAATAAAATTAATCCACTTTTAATTTAATGAATATTATATTTAAACTTAAGGCTCACATATCAATGGTCAAACTTATAGGTCCAAACATAAATGAATTTTGAGAACATTAAAATTTGACTTGAATCCCACATGCCAAATGCCCTATTTATAAGCCCAAATACAAATGAACTTATAAAATGATTTTAATTTAATTTAAATTAATCAAGACCAATTTAATTTGTTTAATCTTGACTAATTAAATTAAAATAAAATTTCATCGTCTACAGAGGAATAAATGATGATATTGATGCTCATTGATTACTGATGAAAAGTGTGCTTATTGTGGATTTACCTTTGTTTAGGTGTTCTTTTTGTGAATTCAAGAGTAAATTAATAGACAGTAATTATTTATATTTCAAAACTTGCTGAGAGCTTCAAAGGTAGTGCTTAAATTCAAGAAAATTAATATAAACAGTAATGATTTAAAAATTATGGGTAATTATATTTATAGTTTCCCTATAATGAGTTTGTTAATGACGTTCCTGGGTGCCTAATTTCTTTGGACATAAGAATGTCAATTTCTTTGTGAGTGCATAGATCTAAAAAATGATTGTTCTCGTAGAATTTCTCCTCTTAATGTAACAGAAATATTTCTTCTTCCTAAATTTGCTGAATAAAAACAAAAGCTACCTGAATTTTTATGTACATAAGGCTTTAAGTAGTAATGTTTGCTTGGAAGAATATGTAAGCATTCACTTTATTTTAAAGAAAATGAAAAATGTAGACGACTCAAATAAAACTTAGGTCTATATTGCTTTATTGGAATTGATTGGATAGTGGTCAATTCAGAACCAGGGGATATTTCCTCAAATAAAAAAATAAATTAACCAGCACCAAAAAAAATAAATAAATAAATTAACCAGGAGATATGGTCTAGGAGTACTACTTTGTCTTAGTTCGATGCACTGATTTTACGAGGAAAGCATGTTGTGTGGACTTTTGAAATTGAAAACATCTTCCCTTTTTTATATTTAATATAACTGTTATTGATAGTGAATTAATTGCACAGTCAACAGGTACAATTCCAACAAGTAAGACATTTAGGAGTAAATTCCAATTATTAGTCCAATTAGCTACTTCACTTTTAGAGATCCTAATCTTAGTTTTTGCAGTATTTTTTTTATTAATTCTATAAAATAACCCCATATTGCTACACATGAAGTGCTTAAGAAGATAAGTTTTTCCAAAAAAATGTGAAATTTATTTTCAGCTGTACTTCTTAAAAATCTTGCATTTTTTTTAAAATGAGAGTAAGATTCTAGTTTATATAAAGAACACTCTCAATGAAATAAAATATCCACGTTATTGTCTAATTTAAAGGTCACCAAAAATTTTTAGCATTATGATTGACAAATAAAAATCATCACCAAAAATTTTTAGCATTATGATTGACAAATAAAAATCATTCTCACCTAGTGTATAGGTTTCTAGCAACAGACAACATAGTAATTACCCTTGAGTAATTACCTTTGAGTCCCTAGAGTCATAGAATAAAAAAAAAAGTAAAATTCCTTTTGCACAAAGAGAAATGAAAAAAATTTCGGCAAGTTTATTCTAAGCCTTTAAATGGTAAATTAGTGTGAAATCACTCTTATAAAATGGGTAAATTACTATTCACCCTCCTGTGGTATCGCCTTTGACTACATAACCCCCCCTATAGTTTCAATATGACTACATGACTCCCTTGTGGTTTTATGAAAAATAGAAAATGGACGAAATATTCAGCACTAGGCATGTTTAATCACTTACCGTTACGGAATATTCCACACCGACAGAAGAAAATTTACAATATTTCGGAAATATTCCATGACAGTGCAAGGGTTCCGTCTATTTTTTACTTTTTATAAAACCATAAGAGGGTTTTGTAGTCATATTGAAACTATAGGGGGGTTATGTAGTCAAAGGCAATACCACATAGGGATGAATAGTAATTTACCCCTTACAAAATTTAATATTCGAAAGTTACACTTATTATTGTTCACCATGTATTCAGAAGTTCAACCTAGTCATTAGTTTAGTTGCACATTCTTTCTCACTGAGAGCTCGAAATACAACTTCATTAAGGTTATGGATAAGGACACATACTTTGTTGAAGATTTGAAACTTTCTTGAACTTCAATTTTCATTTCATACAAACAAGTAGGTAAAATTACATTTACTTCTATATGATTCTTTTGTAGAGACTCTTTTGGTTTTGTGCTCACAGTGACTCTTTTAGGCTTTTGTTTTGCTATTGCTCTACTTCTAACGTGATTCATCAGGGAAATGTATAGGACATAACAATATTTAGCTAATTTCTTCTTTTTTTGTTAATATTTGATATTTAATAAGATATTTCCTAAGATAAGTTAATCAAGAATATAGCAGCACTCTATATAGATTCTATTAAGCCCGTCCAAATAATTTATTTATCATGTCAATGTCAAATTTAAGTGAAATAGTATTTACTTCCCATTGGCTACAACTAATGGGAATCAATTTCACAGAAAAATTGTTTATTACAATTGAGTATTTTAATTGGAACCGTCTATCTAAATTTTTCATTTATTTAAAGTTCTGCATGTTAATATTTGTATAACAAGAAGCGAGAGAAAGAAAAGAGCATTAGTAGCCTGTTGCCTCTAATAAATATACAATAAGTTCTTACCACATGGATTGCTCTGTTCCTAATTTAATTCCTTTAGTTAATTCAATCATTTCTCTAAGTAAATTCTATTGTATCATTGTCCTGACTATCCCTACTGTGACGATGCTTTGCTTCCATTTCCTCTTTGCAAATATTCATTCGATAGTTTTAGGATGACAAGATAAAGAATTTTCGCAAGATTTTGGAGACATTAGATTTCAAAGATAAATGAAGGATAACAACTTAGGAACATATTATCAGGTGTAGTCGATTGTAAGATAAAAATAAAATGTCAAAAGTACATACAAATCACTAAGCTTCGCAGACAAAAGTTTGGATAAAAATTAAATCAGAAAGAAACTTTGATGCTAATGAATAGGAACTTTTGAGGATCACGTAGAGGAGAAAAGGAAGATTTCACAGATTGTTAGGATACAATAGAAAAAGAAAAAAAAAAACTAGTTTTATGTCTCTAACAATCTTTGTTATGCATCTTAAGAAATTTCTCTATTTTTCCTCCTAAGTCTCTTCTTTTTGGTTTGTATCTACACCTATGCTCTGAATTTCTCAATCATTATTTATACCTGTGTTCTATCGATTTAGTTTAAATGTCTTAGAAGTATTTGAATTGACACTAAAAAAATATAAAACTAGGTCTGTGTAGTCTCATTTAGAGATTGTTACTTTGAATTTTAAATTATAAAAATATATATTTTTGGACTAACCATTGTTAACCAGAACTCCCTTATGATTTGGCAAAGTTAATAGATCATTCCTAGGTTTTGATAACCTACATTTAACCTCCTTATGATCTAGATTTTTTTTTCAAACATGGAAGAAAATGTGAGAGATAACAGATTTCAAGAAGTACCCATAGACTTTTTGTAATTTTAAACTGTAATTTCTATTCTTTCTTACTCATACGTATGTGGATAGCTATTAATTTTTGTGTATTTCCATTACAATCAGCTATTTCTTTCAATTTTTCAAAAAAGTCTAAACTATAAGGGTTAACGTGTAGGTTTTTTTAAAACATAAGGGGATAATTTATAAAAAAAAAAAAGCCAAACCACATAGGGATTCTGTGTTATTTAGCACTTATTTCTCGAATTCATATTCATTTATGTGTGCTTGATTTAACTAGGTATTTTAACCAAAAACATGTAATAATTTTCAAAGTGTAGATTACTATAGTAAGAAAAATCTATGTCATTGCCTTAACTTAAAATAGGGATACTAAAGAGGAACAAATGAAAATTTTCCTATGAGTAACTTAAAATAGGGATACTAAAGAGGAGCAAATGAAAATTTTCTTATGAGACCCTCCTAATGGTGTTTAAAAATATTGACTATTGTATGAATGCACAAGTCATTCTAAGATAATTGAACAAATATTTTTAGTCATAGGTACGATTGAATGATAGTTGAAACTAATACGTTTATACCAAAAGCACTAGCATGAAAAGATTGGTTTAATTTCTATGGTATTCAAGGGTAGTTTTAAGTGGTTTAACATAGAAGGAGGAAAAAATAAACAATTGATTTATTTCTTTATTTTACAGTGTCAACAGGAACATGATTGTCTGGACCTAATGAAAACTGAAGCTAACGAGTTAACCTATGAATTCTACGTGTATATTAATGCATTTATTATCGTTATTGTCTTTGTAGTTACACAATATTCATTCATATAACTTTAATAGGATAACAAATTTTAGTTCATGACTGACACGTGCAAAGCACGTGCTCTGTTCCAGTCTAATACTATATACCACCCCGATAACTCGTGTGCCACTTCCACTACTAAATAAAGATAATATTACATTTAGGGTATTTTAGTCAGTAAAATCGATTTAATTCTTAACCAAACACACAATAAGATTATTTTTTAAAATGTCCTATCAAACCTAGTATCAACCAAATACTGAAAAACAAGAAGTATACATCCAATGATGACTCTTCTTAGAATTCGTAGTCTGAGATGAATCATCCCATCTTTGTCTAGTTCATGAACCAAATGAACTCTTATAGGATAGGATAGGACAAGTGATAGATCCAAGGAATTAATATTGAGAATAAAGTATGTTAGATACCAATAATAATTGAGAAAATAGCTACATGTGTACATAGAAAATTAAAGTTTAAACGTTTGGCTTTTATTCATGCAGATGTCTTTGTTAATGAATGTACAAATTCATTATATTAGTATACACTTGAATGCTAGCGTGTGTACATAATTGATTGAAAAAATTCTGCTTAACAATTGGTTATGTTTACATGCCAAATTAGCATCAATTGGTATACACATCTCAACCTACGTGTGCAAAATAAAATAAGTAACATGCACATTTAGTCATTTACATCTTACTGATGCATGTATAATAAATCAGTAGCAACATTTTCCTTAGTCAATTACTAATAGCGATTTGTATATGAACAAAAACAAAATGCAACCATAGTAATTCTTATGTATACATGTGATTTTGTCTTAACTAGTAATCCATTACACATTCAGTCTTCACAAGTAATTTCTTTAACTAATCATTGATCTAGTAACCAAAAAATAATGTATTATTCTTCATATCTCAAACCCTAGACCAAAAAATAATGTTAAAATTAGGGCAATCATTTATACAATCCACCTTGTGATGCATTCATTCTTTTTTATATATGTTTTGTTTGGTAAAATGCTAAAAACTTTCGTTCTTTGAACATGTAAATTTATAGTAAAAAATAAAAAGTAAATATATGCATCAAAAGGTGGAGTGTATAAATCATTTTTTTGAAAATTATTTTGCTGTAAAAAATCATCATACATGTTGAATAACAGTATTTATAAAAATTGTTTCTCTTTTACATATTTTATGAGCAACTTGTTCATGTACTCAATCAATAATTGGTTGTACCCCTTAATATATTGTTCTACATGAGATTTGAATCCTCAAAATTTACTTCCTTATATTTAAATCTCCATTCAATTATATCTGCTTTAATAAAAATATATGACAATTATTAAAGCACACAACTATTTTTATGAGTACATCAACACAATTAGAGATCGATATACTAAGATTTTATCTGTATGTATTATTTATATTGTGCAAAATAGTACAAATTTTGCCAAAATAAACATGCATGATCAATTAGTAACCTGCTGTTAGCTTGACTTGAATTTTCATGTTACACTTATATTGACATTTAAACAATCACATAAACTTTTAACATAATTCAAAAATATTATGACTAATTAATAAATAGAGAATTTTCCTCTAGATCCTCTATTCACGCTCAATTGTCATCCAAAAGTAGAGGAGAACATATCCCTTCTTAATTTATTTGGTCACTTTTTGTTTTTCGAGTACTTTAAGTTGGTATATTAACACTCCCAGTTTGGTTTCCTTTGACACAAAAATAACATGTGTATCAAATAGTTAGCACTAATAACGGTAATAAACTATGGACTTCAATCATTCTCCCATAAAATTTTTAGATATATTTCTTGGTCTCTTATTTTTTTATCAACTTCATGTTAGTATACACCCTAAAACTAAATTATTTTAAGTGTTGTATGTTTTACACTAATTTATGTTATATTAAAATGTGGCGTTTTATTTATTGTTTTGATAAAGTTCATAGAATATATTAACGGTGCTTAAGAGTGTAAGAGTTAAAATGATGAGACTGTTAACATGCAAAAGTTATATTCTTAAATATCTCTAATTATAGTATTAATGAGATTGAACATCATTGATATGGAATAAACTAGCACATACTTTGCCTCTAGTTATAGAAAGTTTTAGTTGATCTCATCAACTATGGTGTGTGACACTTAAGTTGATATGTGGATGCTTATTCGAGAATAAGTTCATTAGATAGATCTATCAAGACTTATCTTTCATAGTGCCAATGGTTTGAACTCTTAATGGCAATTATGTAAGTGTTCATTGGACTTGATATTACCATAGTATCTTAAGTATAGATTACTTATACTTTGGTTCCATTACTTAGTACTTGTAAAAGAGTAGCCCATAGGATAGAAGTTGAGTATAGTATGAAGCATAAAAGGATAGTGAATAATTGATATAAGATTCACCACTCCTTATGTTAGGAGAGTATATCCTGGATTGGCTACTTATTAGAAATATTAACCCAATAAATCTTCTGTAGAACTGATAGTATAACTTGAATGGTGTTTCAAAGTTATACTTCATGGAGAGTTATATTTCGGCAATAAGGAAATTAATAATCTAGATAAAGAGTGCGTACTGCGCTCTTAGACGAATTGTTATTAATTACATGTAACATTATCATTGATAGTTGTAGTCTACCATATGACTTTCCTATTCACTAGGGTGGTCATAATACAATGCTAGATGTCACTCATAATCTATAAGTACGAATTAATTAATTAGTTGAATTAAAAATAAATTAAAGTATTAATTTATCTAACTTTTAATTAATTAATTAATGAGTTATAATTTGTACTTATTACCAAAGTGAATGGCACCTGGTCACACACAATAAGGACATGATCTTTGAGTTAAATTGTAACTAAAATAAATATGAGATATTTATGTGGTTAATTTATGAGATAAGTTAACTATAAGAGACTTATTTGTAGTTATCCAAGCCTTGGTGGAATGTAGTTTCCAAAACCAAATGGAAAGAGGTCTTAAGTTTTCTTAAGGAATGGGATTGCTTAATCTTATTTGGTAAGGTTAAACTTTCCTAATTTTATTGGTTTCCTAATAACTTATTTCCTAAAAACTAGGATTCTTTATCTGTAATATGCGCAATTTTTAAAGTATTTTTTCTTGCATACTCTTTAGGATCACGATGCCGTTATATTTGGATGTTATTATCTCGAGGTCGAGTTACTCTCAAGTGGGAGGGTATGATGCGGCGTATCTTAGGCATAAATTATGGATTAATATGGAATTGGAAAAGAAGGAAAAAAAGCTGTGGCTGGGTTCTCGGGTTCTCGAGGATACAACCGTATCTACAAAATAGAGAGTAGCTGCAGGTGGATGGCATGCAACTGCACCCATGGCTGGATTCAATTGCGCATGCCTGTGCATCGTGCACTCAGCTGTGGAGTAAAGACGAGCAGCCGCGCCGGCTGCTCCCTTCACAGGAGCCAGCCGCTGGTTTGCAAAATTTTAGCGATCTTCTAATTTTTATTATTAGTTTCGTTATTTAATTGCAAATCTTTAGGAGTTTAGGTTAGGTGTAGGTCTATAAAAGGTTTCTTTAGCCTCCTTTTGGATAGTTTTTGACATTATTATTCTTAATAATTTAATAAAATTGAAGATTTTGAGAGTTTTTTCTTGTTTATCTTGAATCGTGGGTTCATGTTCAGGAATTAGTTCGTGTAACAAGTTCCTCACCACATATCTTCTTAACAATGAATGGTTTACTTTGTTTATGTGTAGTTTCACTCCTGAACCATTACACTTTGCATTAAGGATTCATTGTGTAACTCAGAAAACGAACATGGAAATCTAAGAAATTTGAAGTTTTAAGGAAGAAAACATACGGTGCTTAAAATGACGTTAGTTTTGACCATTTGGAAAACGACATTGAACTATTGAAACCTCTAAGCCCAGTTACATGCAAAATGAAGTTCCGTCAATGAAACATATATTACTCTATAAATTTTGTGTGTGTGTTTTTTTTTTCTATGTTTGGGGGAAGAGACCCCGGGGGGGGGGGGGGGGGGGTTGGGGTGGAGGGGCAGCGGTGTGTTTTTGATGCAGAAAAGCAAATAAATTCACGTAAACACAAAACAGTCAAGTGGTATTTAATCTCATTCGATATATCCACTAAAGAGTGAAATTATGCTAGTTGTAAAAATCACTTAATATACTTTTGTTTTTTTGTGTGAAAACACAATTCCGTACTTAAATGTGCTTAGATGCAATACTTCGAGTGCATAAATACAAATTTGACGTCAACAACGATCAGAGATTTTTTTCAGTTTGGTATACTGGCAATGCAATTTTGACGCCAGTGATCAGGCTTTTTTAGTTTGAACGCTACTAAGTTGTGATTTCCTATCACCATGTTCAACGCTTGACGTTCAAAGGCTTGGAGTTTAGACCACGCTTTTCAGCATGCTTCAATCTCAAGAGCCGTCAGTTTTATACAGGGGGAAAAAATTACGGGTCGGGAGACGCCATTTTTAGATTTTCAAGGCGACAAAATGGAGCAAACTCACTTGTAGTGATACCAAAATCGACCACTAAAACTGGAGTGCTTCTTACAAATGAATTTAACAGAGAACTTTTATTCAATTCATCAATGGTACCATGGTATCCCACAGACGAATTTCCAACAGGCCAAAAAAAGTAAAAAACAAAAAGTAATAAAGAAAGACAAATTAAAAATCAAACCAAATAAGATGTAAACACGCCAAATTGAGGAAAGTTGCCAAACTTATTGACAGTGGTCTGGTGAGGCTGGTTCATTCTTCATCGCTTGTTTCATCCCTCCATCTCATTTTCACTTGGATCATTCTTCATCTCATCAGCAGTTGGTTCATCCATCACTTCTTCAGTGATGTTTGTGAGCACCACCTGGAGATCCTCGATTCCCCAATTGTCCTTTTGATCTTTCTTTATCTGCATAATTAAACTCGCAATAGATTTCGAACAGTCATTCACCTCAATCATTTGAAGAGTTGTAATCTCCCCTAAACAAGAAGGGACCACTTTTAACTTCCGGCAACCCTGCAACACTAATTTCTCAAGAAGGGGAAAATGATTGACGCCATCGGTTCCAGTCCATCTCTCAATACTTAAATGAAACAATGCCAAGAATTTGAGGTTAGGGAACTCCCATTCCTCATTCATTTCCCAAGTACTCCCCTCAAAATCGGTGCCTTCTAATTTGAGTACCACAAGATTGGGCAGTTCTCCTCTTTTTGGAATTATACGCGAATATAATGTTGACAAGGTCAGTTTCATTAGATTCTCTGGAAAACGAAACCCAATATTGTACTCAGGTGTATCATGAAATGGACATAGATGGAGTGATTCAAGTCGACTTAAGAAGTCCATTACCACAATCCCATTGCAATCTGTATGAGATTCTCGTGATATGTAGACTCCACATTTTAGTGTCCGGATGTTTGGCAACTTTCTCAATATCTTGTCAAGGCTTTGCCAGGAAAGCTTTAATATGGAAAAGGTGTGTAAGTTGGGTAAATTAGAGGAGCTTTCAGGGTTGTCAATGGCCAAATCATCAAGAAAAAAATAGCCTGCTGACCACAGCATCCTTAATTTCTGCATATTCCAGATAGTGTTTGGCAATAAAATGCGAAAGGCATTGACAAGAAGAGTTTCTAAATTTGAGAGTTTAGCTATTGCTGAAGGGATGGATTCGAACGTGCCACTAATTGCCAAGTGCCTCAACTCGACAAGTAGTGGTATTTCAATTGGGAAAGTAGAACCTAGATTGATATCCATCAAATCCAACACTCTAAGAAGTTTGAAAAACTGAAAAATGAATGAAATATTATAACGCTGAGAATGATCATCCCCCTTAGTAAAGAACAGTAAAGAACGTGTACCTGGACAACATAACTTGGACTTCTCAAAATCTTGTGAGCCTAGAATGCACGCACAACCGCTGTAGATTAGGTTGCCCAAGAAAGGCGAAAAGCTCATCATGCCTTCTTAATAAAGACAGAAACTTTTTGTTTTTAGCTTTTACCACACAAAATTCATGCAACAAATCATGAATTCGACAAGTTTTAACACCTCCTGTAGATCTTTCTTTGGATACCATAATCAAGCTTCTGCTAATCAAATCATTCATGTAATCCCTGGCCACATCCTCTAGGCTCTTTGGCTCACTTTTTTCAATAAATCCTTCAGCTATCCAAAAGCAAATCAATTTCTTAACAGGAATCTCTCTTTCATCTGGAATTAATCCAAAATAAAGAAGGCATGACTTTAGATTTTGAGGTAATTTTCTAAAACTCAACTCTAATATATCAATGCACTGATCTGTATCAGAAAGAGCACTTAAACTTAGTTTTTCTACAATCTCTTCCCAACAATCCTGATTTGAATTTACAAGAATTCCTGCTATGATGACGACTGTGAGAGGTAGCCCCCGACAATTTTTTGCTATTTTCTTCCCCAGATCCAGAGGATAGCTTTTTATGCAAGATAACCTATCCTGTAATAGATCCCAGCACTCAATGTCGGTGAGTTGGCGAAGTGGGTGAGGTTGACGGTTAGGATTAATGTTCTTTGCGACCTCAAAATCTCGACTTGTTAGTAGGATTCTACTTGAATTGGCATCATCTGGGAATGAACTTTTCAAGGTACTCCATGCCTCAATGTCCCAAACATCATCCAATACGATGAGATACCTCCTTCTCAACAAACATTTCTTTAACTTATGTTCCAGACATATTTCATCCATCTCTGAATATTTGTCACCGAAGTTAGGATCAACAAAACCCAAAATCCGAAGCAACAGATCTTTCTTTTTGTATGCTTGAGAAACAACACACCAAGCACTAGTATGAAAGAGGTCTCTAACTGAAGGATTATCATAAACACTTCTTGCTAAAGTTGTCTTGCCTAGTCCTGGCATGCCCACAATGGAAATGATGTCCAAATTTTTTGATCCACTTGTAAGATATTCCTTAATTTTTTTTTCCTCATCATCCAGAGTGACCACAATTTTGTTGATTGCTTGCATACCACCCCGTGATGACAAAGGATTGGAAGAGTTGGTAGCTTTTTGGGCTTCAGAATCATCGTTACAATGATTGTCAAAAATCTTTAAGCTCTCCAGCTTAACAAGATTGATTTCTTCTTTGATGATTCTAAATTCCAGTGGAGAGCAATTACAAGTATCTCCAACCACCAAGGATAGAAGGACAAAATGTGTCTTGTATGCCAATTCGATAACACGATTCCAAAGTCTTTGGAGGTTTCCATCGTTCTTGCGATCATCTAAAATATTCTCCAAGAAAGATCTTAGGGATACAAGCTCTTGTTGGATTGTCTGAATTTGATCCTTTGCAAAAGCAATTGAATCAACCTTGCAAGACAGTAGTCCCTCTACATTTTGTAGGAGAAAATCTATAAAGTCATGTTCATTGCTCTTAGGAAAAATGGATGCTGATGTTATTACCTTAATAAGCTTAATCCTTTCCAGAAAATTGAGGAGTGCCTCCTTAAACAAAACTTCTCCTGATTCGTGCACAGGATGTAAGCAAACTACGATCACCGACTCATTGATCGCAGCTCCAATGAGATCCTTCGCCTTTTTATCCAACTCATCAATCTTCTCCAGGTGCTTCGTGAGAATGGTTCTCAAGAATCTCAGTCCCTCGTAGAGAATTGGCACGTGATCCTTCAAGGAAACCATATAACTGTCACCGTACGAAAGTGCCTCCTCAATTTGGCACAGGAGAGAATCAATGAAGTCCCCCAGTACATGCTTGTCTGTTTCCAGAGTCAGGACGTGTGATGATCGAGAAACATTTGAAGCCGTTAAAGCGCGGACGGAAATCTCACGGATTTGGGGATCAACAGGCTTGTTGTTTTGTATGTATCTAGAAAATTCCCCCAGGAATTTAGCATATGGGACAAGCATCCAGTAATTACACAATCTTGCTCCACTGACAGCCACATCATGCAAATGATTGAAGAGAATTTGCAACTGCGAATGCTCAAAGCCTCGCATTTTTGCAAAGCGAATGAAATTTTTAAAGAATTCCAGCTTGTTTTTTAAGGCTTCATTCAAATTCAGATCTTGATCTTGACTTGGAAATAAAACTCGGCCCCTCGTGATATCCGCCATATTTACTAGTAGGGAGTCGAGGAATTCCTTCGATATGCATTGCCGTGACCTGCAGTCCGACAGAGTGATGTAGGATTCCATGATTTCCAGGCTAAAAGCTTTGATGCATTTTTCCAATTGAATGATCCCTTGATACAAATCTTTGCTCATATAATTCTCTTCTTGTCTAAGACAAAGATTATGGAAGTCCTCGCCATTCTGGATAAGTGAATCTTCAAGCCTTCTCAACAAAGATCCCGTACTACTACTAATGTTAAATGAATATCCAAGCCAACTCAACAAAGAACCCATCATACTACCACTATTACTACCTCTTGCGTACAAAAGAAATGCTCTCACATTTCTTAATCCCACCTTCAGAACCTTCAGATCACACAATTGCGTATAATCGCACAAAACAATTTTTGCTTCCAGCAATTCTATATCTTCTAAGGCTCCATCAACCAAAGCAGATGCGATTGCCATCTCTCTCTCAGATATAGATTCTTCACCACTGCAGCAACCGAAGAAACTGAAGCTGAAACTTGAACAAGAACAGCCTTGCAAGTAAGATGCAGAAATTTTCCTTCTAGTATCTTACTTTCAAACTTTTTTTTCTTCTTTTTTGGGTATGATTTGTTGAAAAGAAAAAAGATGAAGTGACGATAATGGGAAATTCAGATAATACTACTGGGGTCTTGCAATTGGAAGCAACATATACTCGGTGCCAAAGTGATTTTCTGCCGTTTCGGTCGACCCCTTTCTTGCTTTCTCCAAATGAAAATGACAGGCATCAAATCAAACAAAACAAAGAATTGTATACACAGCCAATATGGACCCAAATTCCCACCCTTTAATATTTAAATCACTAGGCATCATTTCCCACTGGGAAGTTTATCAACAATTGCATTGTTAATTGCCCGGTGTAATTGCTTATAACTTAAAATTGTTTGAAATTTAAAACTGTGGTAGGAAAAGGTATCTATTTTGACCACTCATCTACACTTGCTAAATTAGTATAGTATGTATACTTATTAAGTTTGTGATTTTTTTTTTATACATTTATTAAGTCAGCATTATACCATGTTTGCATATTTGTGGATTTAGTGCCTACAATTACTATTAAGTTAGTATCTACATTTTTTGAATTCGTATCTTCCTTCACTTTTTGAGATTACTTTGTTTCTATATTTGCTGATTTACAATTGCATTGTTAAGATTATACGCTAAATCAATGTTATATTACTAGTAATTGCTTCCCGCTGGGCGTGCATTTAAAAATATTTACAATAATTTTATAACTTATCAAGATAAAATTATGAATATTTATGTGTCAATTTTTAATTGTATAAGTGATTGTCAAAAGATATAGAATTTTATTTAGTTTGATGTTACAACAAATGCACCCCTTTATGTACTCGGGGTACAACCATATTATAATGCTTTGCACGTGATGTTTTTGCAAGATGAAACATCTTTTACATATTAAATTTTTTGAAATATTTTTATTATACATACAATAGCGAAGTGATTATATGCTCTCTTTTTCTTGTAATAATTGTTGTTGAAAAACATAATTTCAGGTCATAATATCAAAATGTTTGAACTATATGTAACATCTTTTATATATTGAATTTTTTGAAAATTTTTTACTATAACTACAATAGTAGAGTGATTCTTTTTCTAGTAATACTTGTTGTTGAAAAATATAATTTCAGGTCATTATATCAAAATGTTTGACCTATTTCTTTAAAGATCTGTAAAAAATGCATAGCTAGCACAATGACACAAACATTGATACTAAAATTTTTTTAAATACTAAAATTCAAGTAAAAATTTAAAATATACATAGCACTAATAAATAAAAATACAAAAATAGCATTAATAAATAAAAATACAAAAATACAACACCAATTATAAAATCGCCCATCTCTTTTCCTATTCAAATCATAATTTCAGAAAATTGACAACTTCAAACCCAAGGTAATTAAAATTACATACACGTAGGTAGAATAACATGCGATTTTTTATATATCTTTCTTTATATATCAAGGTGTACAATCACATCAATATCCGAAATATAACTTGGATTTTTTGTCAAGCTTTGATTATGGGTGCCTCTATTTTTGTCCTATGTCTATTGCTGAGTGTAGCATCATAATTTGAAGCCAATTAAAAAACACATATACATCCACATTCAGAAAATTCTCTCAAATAAGAAATTAGGAGTAACTCAATAGATAAACTGAAAAAAAATTAATAAAGCAAGAGAAAATAGACACGTTTTGGCAAAAAGCATATGAATTGAGGGGGTGTACTAATCTTTTTCTCTTCTTCTTTTCCTCCACCATTGTAAATACCTTTCAAACTTATTCATGGCAATTGAAATAAAGCATAAGCAATTTTTGTAATTTGTGTTAGTAAGAGATTGATATATTAGATGGTGAAGTGAAAGGGTACTTAAATGGCATTATATGAGGAATTGAAGGATTTTGTAAATTAATTACAAACATAATGTAAATTAAAGGATTTTATAACTCCTCCTCAATTATAACATAAGCAATAGCACTCAATCATATCGTTTTTGCAAGCTCTTCTAATTCTTGAAGTCATCCATCATTTTCTTCGCAAATCCAAAGTTACAACATCTCCCTCTATTAGAATATTTAATATATATTCAGTCATGGGTTCTAAAATAGCTATTTATTTAGTTATATAGCTATGAATATGAAAAATACCAATGTAATTTCAATCAAACAAATCCCCCTACCACAACTCTTTTACTTCCAATTCTCCCTTCTCCCTCTTATACCAGAGTAATGTAAATTAAAGGATTTTGTAACTCCACCTCAATTAAAATACAATCAATTTCATTACAATACTCAATTACAATATAATCAATTTCATTATAGCACAAAAATTTCATTTAGCACTCAATTACAACACAATCCATTTCATTAAGGCACAAAAAGACATTTTTGAAGGACAATTTAGGCATATTTAAAAACTAACACACAAAGTGCAAAGACTCTAAATCTACTAAGACTAACCATACTTTTAAAGAGAGAATAGATTATCAAAAAAGGAATTGTAGGTTCACCACCAAAGTGGACTTAAATTTCCACCAATCAATATCATATTACCAGCCATCACTTCCTACAGGCAAGTTACCCAACAATTGCGAGCAAATTTCCCAGCGTAATTCTTTAGGAAAAAAAATAGATGTTGAAATTTTAATTTAGAGTTGTTTGAAATTCTAAATTATGGTACGCAAGGGTATCTATTTTGACAACTCACTGACATTGTTTAATTAGTATCTATATTTGTAAGTTTGTGCTTTCCTATATTTGTTAAATCAGAATTATAATTTGTTACACATTTGTTGATTTGGTGTCTAAAATTACTATTACCATTAAGTTAGTATCTGCATTTGTTGAATTTGTATTTTTCTACACTTGTCGAGTTAGGATGATACTTTGTTTCTATATTTGCTGACTTTGCATCAAACAATTTCCAGCGTGTATACCTTAGCAATTTTAGACTATTCTTTTTCCCCCTTTTTGGTGGTGATTGGAACTTGGAAGTGGCATTAATTTGCACTCCATTTTTTTAGTATTTTTTTTTCAAAAATATATTTTTACAAAAGTCTAAACACGTTTTTTGATCATCTCTTCATCTCATATACACATTTTTCCAAAATAATCTTCAAAACTACTACAGTAACAATATGTTACTACTCCACACTATGGATTGCAACTTTAAAAAATAATTACATTTTTTATAAAATCTAAATTTACATTATCAAAATATTATTATGAAACTTTATTGTGTATTTAATATCTGAAATTTGGTTTGATTTGAAAATATTACTAGAAATGCAATAAAATAATATATTGTCTTAAATATAACAATAAACTTAAAATAATAATTGTTTCAAATATAGCAATAAACTTACTCTTGTACACGGTAACCATTTACCTTACACACGCACACTCCTCACCATCACATTGAAACAAGACAACAGCTACTCTAATTCATTTTCTCCGTTATAATATTTATTAGTTTTTTTATCAATTCCCACTTTCTAAGTTTCAATTCCAATTTTCTCTTTGAAATTGTTTATTTTCAATTTATTGTAATCAACTTCATGGGCAATTTGGATATTTTGATATTTTCATCCAAACGCTGATGAAGGGGATAAAATAAAATACTACCTAATCTCATATGGAATCAACAGTCTATCTGCAACAGTCAAGCAGAAATTAATGCCAGTAGATATCTTAAAAAATTGAGGATAAATTTATAATATTTTACCCCCAATTCTAGCCGGACAGAGAATTTAAGAAAAGTAGCACTAAAGGAAGAAAAAGTGAACATGATTTGGAACATAAAAAGAATAAGGGCTATGTATTAAAGCAATTAAACTCCCAAAATTCTTTCAATACGTATAATTTTAGCAAGATATGATTATGAATTTGTATGTGCTTATTTTTATTTTTATTTTAATGAATAGTTATGAAAGTATCTGAAATCTCATTTGATTTTATTAATATACCAAAAAGGTAGTGAATTGGTGTACTGTTTTTAGTTGGCAACATAAAACCTGTTTTGTATAAAACCCGTTATTTTATGTACACGTTATTTCTCAACTAAAGTAATACTTTTAAGGGGGAGTTCTAAAATATAGAAATATATTTCTGCCAATATGTTTGTAGAAAAACGAACATAAAATTGAGCTGATTCTCGACTCAATAAGTAGGTTGCAGGCCTCCAAATTCAAACAAGACATCAACATCTCTGACGCATTTCCTTATTTATTATATGCTTTTAGTTTTTTATTCAATTCCCTTGTTTTCAGTTTTATTCCCTACTACTACTACAATTCATAGTTCTTAGCAATTCAAGTAGATATATGATACATTTTATGTTTTCATACTGACCACTGTTTTTTTGTCTCCTTCAGAAAAAAATTGACATGATCGTTACATTAATGATTATTTAATGCATCACTTTCTTAATATTTCAACATCATGAAAAGGAAAAAGGAAGCTTATCTTTTATTCTTTTTATTTGTAAATTTACTTCAGTTAATTTTACTCTGTAAAAAAATAGTCCTACAATAATAGAATAAAGTTTTCGGTGTTTGCGACTCCTTTTTGATGGAGTAAATCAATAGATAATTTTTTCTCAAATTATATACATGGATTTTGTTAATATTAAAATTAATAGAACACAAGATGTTAATATTAAAATTAGATCATCTCACTAAGTTTTTTCATTTAGAAAAAGGAGTTTTTCACTAACATGACAGTGAGGCAGAGAACACTAAAGCAAATTTTTTGACATGCACATCATCTGAAACAATTCCAAGAGTCAATTATTAAGTCCTAATCTTTGATTATATCATTTCAGATATATTCCGATTTTCTAAATTTTAATACCACCTACTCCAACTCCCAAGTTACAGCAATTCAAGTGAGTATCACTACATAATTTTTCATTGTAATAGTGATTTATTTGTCCCGTTCTGCAAAGTTGATATGATTAACTACGTTAATAATTAATAAATGTATCACTTTCTCAATCTTTTAGAAAATAAAATCGTACTCTATTAATAGAATAATTTTTTTATTATTAGAGGTCCTTTTGATGGCAGAAATCACCAAAAAATATAGTTGTGGATTGTCTACGAGTAGTGTATTGATGCTGTCTCGTTATCCCACATCTTTACGTTTGGAAAGATGGTATTGATCATAACATTATGGTGAGGTAGAAATGAAATTTTATTTTACATCGTTATCCCACATCTTTACATCGTAGTTTAGTTCTTGATTTTTTTTTTTTGTCAATTTTTATTTAAAGTTAGAAGTTAGATTAGAATACTCGAGGCTTACCGAAAGGAATTGAATTGAAATTAACTAACCTCTCATGCACTAACAAGTAAGGGTTAAATCAACCTAAATTGGGAACCATAAACTCCTCCTCCAGTAAGCAATTGCATGTATGGAAGAGTTCTGTGAGTCCCAATATAGTTTTGTTCTTGATGATAGATGAGATTATGGAATTCATTGACTCAGTGGTTAACTTCATGCTAGTAATTGCATAAATTGAGCCTTCCAATTTACGTGTGTTTGTTTAAAATTTTCAAAATAGAGAAAAAGAAATGAGCACTGCTTTACAAATGGAGGCAACAAACAATAACACAAGATACTGCAGATCTATTCTTTGTGAGAAGTTTCAAAGAAATTGACGTATGGAATGTCAAAGACATAGAAAATATACAAAAAAAAAAAGGTAAAAACATAAACTACTTAATTAATACTGAATTCAAAATTAATTACCTCAGTCTTATATTTAACATTTTTATCTATTTGAAATCCTCAATTTATGCAGATATACCTTTTATAATTAATTTTTCTGAAAAGTTAAAAGTGCCCTAGATCATCATATAAGTATAAATTATTAGCAAACCTTGTATTATTTTTATTATGAATACATAGCAAATATAGAATTATATTTGTAACAAGTTAAGAAAACAAATTTTTATTAATGACAAGAGCTTTATATCTATAATGCGTAAAGGATTATTGCTAATAGTTTTCATAAAAATAGGAAGAAGTTTAACCTAGTTTTATATGTGTAGTATCACTCTCACAATCAAAATATATATAGATCATTTTCTTAATGAAATAAATTAATATACTTTATTACTAAAAGATAACAAAGTTTTAAAATCAATTTGCATCTTTGCATCACTTTCAATGTTATTATGTGTGTGTGTATCCACATTCTTATGCAATGTCAATGAAAATTAGGTAATTACCTTTTACCGCCTTATTATTTACAGGGGAACAAATAATGGTACCTTTATATATATACACATATATACAAATTTTCATTTGGAAAGAAGGGGTTACTAGCAAAAGTTGTCCGAAGTTATATTGTTTCATGTAGTTGCGAGTCCATTTTGATGGTGTAAATCACCCGAAAACATTTTGTCAATTGTAATTGTATATGTGGAATCTGCTAATGTTGTCTTATCATCTCACTAATCTTTTCTTTTGGAAATAACGGGTTGATCTCTAATACTCTATTGAGGTGGAAACGAATATTACTACACGCTTTGAAACATCTATACTATTCCTGTCTATATTTATTTTGAGCTCTAAATTCAATTTGCTAATACATATATTATTTCGAGCAAATGAAAGGCCATTATTGGGTCCTAACCCCGGCCTTCCACGTTGAAACTAGGCATCAAATTTATGGTTTTTTTATTTTTTATTCAGTACCAATTTTCTAAATATTAATTCCAGCCACAACAATCCATCGTTATTAGCGATTCAAGTGGGTTATATTTTACAGTTCATAATAATCGTGGTTTGTTTGTCCCTTTTCGGCAAAAATTGGCATATTAGCAATACAAATATTTAATTAATGCATCTCTTTCTTAATCTTTCAACATATTGAAAAGAAACAAATAACCTGCAGCTTTTTTTCTTTGGCTGGTAAATGACTATTTCACTCGAGTTTATTCTTAAAAAAATGGTTTTTTTTTTTTATTACTAAAGGTTCTGAGTCCATTTTGCTGGTGGAAATCATTTTGATCCCACTAATCTTTTCATTAAAAAGTTGTTGATCACTAATAAGGCATTGAGGTAGAGAAGAAAATCACTACATGCTAGACATTTAAAATGTTAATATCTAGCCTTTGTATTATTATCTGTGTCTGGCCGGCAAACGGGACCCCTGAATACTGAAGGCAGATTAAATTTTTAAATATGTAAACAATTAGAAGAGCCAATAACTCAGGCCTGTTCTCAACCTTCCACATTGAAAAAAGACATCAGCGATTCTTGTGCATTTCTTCCCTACTATATTTTCTTACTTTTGTATTCAATTACAACTTTCTAAATTTTCACTCCAATTACTTCCTTTTGTTTTCCTCTTTTGTGAGCAATAATGACAAGGGTTAATTTCACTTAACCTCACTAAACTCTGAGTCTAATAAACTTTACTACCCTGAATTTTAGAAAAATAAGCATGACAACCACGAATCTGACTCAATTTTTATGTTTTTAGTTTTTTCAATCAATTCTCACTTTCTAAGTTTTAACGTCATTTTTCTGTATGAAATTGTTTATTTTCAATTTATTTTAATTGCAATTTCGACTGCAAATTAGATATTTAAATTTTTTTCAGCTAACCACTGATGAAGGTAAAAAGAGACTACCTAATCTTACATGGGATTAACCGTCTACTCAGTAATAGCCAAGCAGATATAATGCCAGCAAATAGCATAAATAATTAGGGATGGACACAGAATTAAGACAAGTACACAGCATCAAAGAGAAAACTAAACATGATTTAGAATACAAAACGTAATGGAGTATAATAAAGTGATTAAATTCCCCAAAACCCTTTCAAATACGAATTTTTAAAAAAAAAAACTTTCTAAAATTCATTAAGAATAACTTATACAATCCATATGAATCATAAGTTCTCAATCAAGCAGCATTCAAGAATTTGGCCTCAACAAACTTTAGATGAAATCATCAGTCCAAAAACTTTGAACTATTTACAATAATCTTATCAAAAATAATTTTACATTATCAAGATAAAAGCATGAATTTTTTTATGTTTATTTTTATTTTTATCAATATTTATCAAAGTAATTGAAACCCAATTTGATTTTGTGTACACACACACCCCAAGAAAAAAAAAAGAAAAGAAATGTTGTGAATTGTTTTTTTTTTTTTTTTTTTTTTTTAGTAAGTGTGAATAGTTTATTGATGGATCATTGAGAATTCACAAGATTAAGACATCTTAAGCCAAGCCTTCATCAAAGGTTTTGCTTAAGTTGTCTCTGAGAAAACTACTTCTACACGGACTAATCTACCCAATTCATGGTCCTATACATCTTCTGTACTTCATCAAAGGTTTTGCTTAAGTTGTCTCTGAGAAAACTACTTCTACACGGACTAATCTACCCAATTCATGGTCCTATACATCTTCTGTAGTACTACTACTGAGAACAAAAACAAAGTTCACTTAGGCCCTTCCTGTTGATCAAATATTTTGAGTGACAAACCCCATTCTAGTGCCAACTCCCAATTGCGTTGGTTTAGGGATACTTTCCTCCAAGACCTCACTACCTCTACTACTGATTGTCTTATTTCTTCAACTAACCTGCATGCTGTTATGCTTTGTTTCTGATACAAGCTTCTGTTTCGAGCCCTCCAAATTTTGTATATTGTGGTAGCCAGCATTACTCTATTTATCCTATCAGCAAAAGAATTGGTTCTCCAATGTGAGCTCATCCAGCTAATTTCTTCCCTCCAAGTGTAATGCCCTCTGAAAATGAAGCTGAAGGATTGCACTTTCTGCCACACTGCTGCTGTTACTGGGCATTGGAAGAAAAGATGGTCAATGTTATATTGTTATATTGTTCTTAGTATGGCAATACAAAATCTTGTTCTTGTATATGTAACCATTTACATTATATATAAATTAAAATAAATTATATTTCTAAGGGATATTCTAAAGTATAGAAATATATTTTTGTCGATACATTTCTAAATAGAAAACACATAAAACCAAACGATTCTCAAGACAACCATATAGGTTTTAAGCCTTCACATTCAAAAAAGACATCAACACGATTCATGAGGCATTTCTTCCTTTATTATATACTATAACCCATAGTTATTAGCATTCAAGTTGATACTATATTTTCTGGTTTCATAACGATCATGTTTATTTGTCTCCTTTAGAAAAAATTGACACAATTGTTATATTAATATCTAATTAATTCACCACTTTCTCAATCTTTCAAAACGAAAAAAAGAAGCTTGCATATTTTCTTTCTTTTGATTCGTAAATGTTTACTTCAGTGAAAGTTTACTCTAGAAAAAAAATTTTACTCTTTTAAAAGAGTAACGTTATCAGTGTTTGTGAGTTCATTTTGATGGGCTCACTAAAAAGTTTACTCAAGCATCGAAGTTATCCAGAAATTGAGACAATTTATCAAGAAAATTTCATTGAAGCTATGAAAATGATGTTACTATTTAAATTTTAGTTTACTTGCTGAACTTTATTTTACTGTTTTCTTGCCGCCAGCCTCTTCAGGGTAAAGATTCTTGCACCCCTTCATCCCCTTCCCCAAAAGAAAGATTATTGTACCCACCATGGCTTTCAATGTTATAGTAATTCTCAAAAAGGGACAAATAATAGAATAAAGTTTTGGTCCAATGGTGAAATCGTAGTATAAATTTATAATATTTATCTCACCATTAGCGAGTTAGTTGCTTAAGTTTATGTAGGCATTCCTAAGCACAATGAATAAGATATGAAACAATGCGAAATAATATGGCCAAATAAATGCCGAACGGATGTATACTTACGCCCAATAAGGTCTGTCAAGTCACCTATTATTTTTTTGGTCATGCCCTCTGTTGCTTTTCCATATAAAAAAAATACAGAATCAAAAAACTATTAGTTTTTGCGAATTTACTGATAAAGGGACTCAATTCCAAGAAAGCTATTATAATTAATATCCCAGTGATTACTTCACACAATGCGTGCAACTAAAACAAATTTACAGTAATTCTATAAAAGCTAAACTTATGTTATCAAAATAAAATTACGAAATTGATATTTGTATTTAACATTTGGAATTTGATATGATTTGATAATATTACTATAAATGCAATTAAATAACAAACTATTGCAAATATAGCAATACAAAATTTATTCTTGTATATATAACCACTAGCTAGGCTGTGCGGGAGCCGACCATTATAAATTCATTTTGTTTTTTTCAAAGTTTCAACATAAAATTACTAGTATTTTATATGCAAGTTAGCATGTTAATATTGTTATTTAGTAAGGCGGGATAAAATTTTATTGGTGTATAACACTAAATTTTGGAGCAACATAACCAGCAGAACAAGAGCTTTGTTGAATATATGTTTTTTTTTTTACGTGAAAATGTGAAATTCCATTGAGATATAGAAATGAATTTGTACAAAAGGCAAGCCTATCTACACTATCTACTTATATCAGCTTAGCTATTTCCAAAAACAGAAAGGAAAAAACCCCATTCCATAGCTAGCTTCCAATTTTCCTTTGTTCTTGGTATATTTCTCCTGCCTGCTCTACTGCTCTCACATTAGTTACAATTTCATTCACTATACAAAAAAGTTGAAGGTTGTGCTGCTCTGAAAATAGCTACATTCCTTGTTTTCCATATGTGATAAATTGTCATAGCTAGTATCAAACTCCTCACTAGTTCAGGAAGCTGTTTGAGGACCCGTGTAACATTAACCACCTCATTTCATCATCCCATTCATAGACACCCCTATCGACAAAACGCATTGCTTGCATCTTACTTCAGACCACGGTTCGTCGTCGCGGGTTGCAGTCGCTGTTGTTCCACATCTATCGTGGCATATCGGTCAAATATCGGGTGATATGTATATTATAGCATATAAATTTTTTTAAAAAATCTAAAAAATTACTAAAAATAAAAAAATACCATAACAAGTACAATTATCAAATCAAATGTACTGTATACCTATGTTGTAATTTACAACGGCTAATTATTTAAATAAAGTAATGATATTGTAATCCCAAAACTATAGTATAAGCAGTAAATGATTTTAGCATCAATTTTATATGACATCAAAACTTAAATATAAGAGTAAAACCATCATATCTTATAGAATATAATAATAATTACACAAAGAAAGTAATAGTATTAGTTCAATACAACAAATAAAACATATATCTATCAAATTATATTATAAAATACACAGATATAAAGAAGTAAGCATTTTTACCATATTCTCAATAAGTTTTTTCATCATAAATTGATCAATAAAAACTTTTGGTTGAATTGGGATGATAGATCTGCAAAAAGTTGCAAAATTGGAAAAAAAAAATATAGGTAGTGAGATGAAAATTTTGTATCTTTTGATCCCAAATATTGTGGGCAAGAAGAAAAAAGAGAGATGATGGAGTTGGATGTTTTGGTACAAGATGGATTCTCTATGATATATGCTTAATACTTGGCTCCAATTTGTACTCCCGTTACTTTGTATGGTAAAGTGAGAAGGTTGATTTTTGATTGATTATTCCAACATTTTGATTACTATTCTTCAACTTTTTTGTTTTCTTTTTAGTAGTTATTATTAAAGGATGAGGTTTATGAGAATTGTGTTTACCTTTCCAAGTTTTTGAGTTCATAATGATGCATATCACCAAGATCTCTACTGATATTTGCCGATACTATGCCATATCGTTCCATATCGGCCGATATCACTGATTTCTTGATAATATGTATCCGATTTAGTTCTAAAAGCGATGCGGGTAATGGTATCTATCAATAAGTCCCGTTCCAGTTACGACTTAGGCGATACGTTGCGAACTTGACCAATATAGCAAGCCATGCTTCAGACAGCTACAGAGAAACTGCAACTAAAGCATAAGTCGTCTATGCTTTCCTCATATAACAGAAGACAAAAGTTGTAGCTTCCTTGAGTATCACCCATTTCTTAAGCTTATTTTTTGTGTTCAATCTTCTTTGGTAGACTAACCATAACAGGAAAGCAAAAAAAAAAAAAAAACACTAGCCATAACAGGAAAGCAAACCTAGGTACTGAATTCTTACTCTATAATAATTTGCTCCATTCTACTCTAGTGTCTGGTTGTCCCTCTAATATTGCAGAATGAATAGAGGTATTGGTGTTATGCCTTTTTTTCCTATCCTCCTTATGATCTCTTATTTGCGCAATTGTTGGATCTTCAGGAAGTGGCAGAATATCATCTATTTCTACCAACTCCCATAGTCCATTTGCTTCTAAATAAGACTCCATTTTCACAGCTCATGCATGGTAATTTTCTCCTATGAAAAACTGGAGAAGCAGACAAAAAACTATTTTCTATCAGTGATGAAGGTTAGGTGTTTTAGTTTTTAAGCAAAAGGTTCCTCACTGATTCACTCTCATAGGCCCTTTAAGAAGAGGCTCTAATACCACTTTGTCAGGATCAAGCACTTACCACTGCACCAAAAAGCTATAGCTATTGGTGAAGGTGCAACTTTATTTCCTCAACCACTTGGCAGTGCAAAGCACCGTACCACACTCGTCGCTGGGTGGTTAGTTCCTTCGAGTCAGGGATGTTGTTGGTAGGGCTAAAAGGCAATAAAATACTCAAGTTTTTGGGAGAAAGATGATTTATTTCATTTCACAACTAGGCTATTTATACATAAATTATTGCAACTAATTAGAGAAAATCAGTCATCTAAAATCTTCAAGAAATCCTCAAGAATCCTTAAGATTTCACCAACAAACTAAAATATAAATCCCTAAACTCTCTCCAACAATAATTTAAAACAAAAATATAACTAATTAGCTAACTCAAATCAAAACAAATAAAATTAAACTAACCCAAATCTTGTAGATTATAATCTGGCAAGATTTTTTATTTTTTTATTATTTTTTACTAACAAACTTGCAGCAAATATGGCACTTGCTAACAAGCTTGAACTTGACTCAAGTAAAATAAACAAACCAAATTCGAATTTGACCTTAAACTTCAACTTTTGGTAATGAGTCAATCTAGAACGACAATTTTGACTTGTATAATAAAAAAGCCTACTCGAACAAGTTTTGAACAATAAACGTGCAGAACTTAAACATGAGATACTCAATTCACTTGTTTACGGCTCTATCTCTAAATATAGAATTATTTTCCCACAAATTTAGTATAATTTTTTACTAGAAGGATAACATTGTCCATAGACTAACACTTTAGGAAAATTAAAGCTATTGCATTAACTTTCATATGGTACTAATATTTCTAATGGTTTGACTTGTCTACTGGGGAATAATGTATATATTCTTAAAGTTCAGGGTTATAAAGTGTGACTATCCCAAAAGTTTAGTTCAGGCGTCAAAGTGTAATTAACACTACTCTAGTCCTTAATTATTTAGCAGTTCGAGTGGATAATATTTTATGAATTCCATGGTAATGATTTATTTGTCTCCTTCAGGACAAATTGGCATGGTTGTTAAGTCAATGTTTAATCAATCATTTTCTTAATCTTTCAGCATATTAAAAGGGAAAAAAAAGACCTTCTAACTTTTCTTTCTTTTGATTAAGAAATCGGCAAGTGTAGTTGGGGAGATTGGGTCGTGAGAAGAGAAGTGGAATCAAGTATCTCAAGATCCTTACCTCCGGAAGAGGCACGAGCCTCGTAATTTGACCGTTTGTTATTTCTCCCAAGTTAGAGATGGTGTAACTGTTTATCATTTTGGTATAACTGTCTAACATTCTAATGTAATTGTCTAGTATTGTGATGTAGCCAATTTTTCTCCAAAATCACCTTATTTTTTGTGTTTTTTCAATTCAAATTTTATCCACATGGCATAAATCTCAGCCATTCATTTTGTCACATAAAATCATATCCATCAACTTATGAGAAATAGAACTTGTGAGGCTCCAAATCCCCTCTAGAAGCTAGAAGAGCTTTTTTTATTCTTGGGCATAGAAACTGAAGACAACCAATCCGTACTAACATCATATGCTAAAAACTAAAATCATTTGCCAGGAAACTCATATGTACTCACTAATCTTTACATTGAGGGAGGAAAATGGTGCTAGTGAAATTCAAACTCTCGACCTCTAAGATGAAGTTGTAAAGCTCAACTACTCAACCCTCTATTCGTTCCCATCATATTGATTGTAATCAAAACGTGTAAATTTGACAATGAAATTATTATTATTGTTGTTGTTGTTGTTGTTAATAGAAAATTCTACCGCACAAACTTCATCAAATGCCGCACGTCCGAAAAGTTACCAGCCACCACTCAAAGCGTGACAGGTAGGAGGCTGCCTAAATTTTCAACTTTCAGAAGCAGGCCCATGCACTGGTATACCCAGTCATGTGTTAAGGGGAACCGGTTAGTGAAGATTGCCAAAGTTTCTTACATTTGAGACTGGGTTCTATTTACCGGTATGCTCAATCACTGTAAACAGGTTGTCTCAAAAGAAGAGGTGTAAGAGGCTGACGATATGCTTAGCTATCACCCAAAATGCAGGAAAATTTTGAAGAATATCAGCGTAAAGAAAAAAAATTAATAAAAAAGATATATAAGAGTCCTACACAGCATAGTAGACCTCGATGAATTTTTGTTTTCTTGAGGGAAAACCAAAAGTTTGGATTTTCTAGGCTACCGCTGCCTTAGATGGCGTTACATTTTTATTGCATGGATGTTCTCTGTCATAATGGCACAAGGAAAACAATTTAAATAGAATGCAATGAATTATTTGGATTGCACTTTCTTTAATTAAATTATTGTTGATTATTTTGAAATAATTGAAGAACATACGAATTACAAAATATGCAGAGTGATGCTTTGGAAAAGTTGTTTAGATTGATTATCCTCGAATAACTATATACTAAATATCAAAAAACTTACCAAATCAATTAACAATAGTTATTCAAAATAATATTTTTAAAATAGATAAAAATAATGCAATTCAAATGAAGCAAATGATACATGTCTTAGGATCAAGGTGAAATGATAGTGGCTCTATTTGAATTACTTTTTTTATATTTATTTATTAAGTTATTTTACTATTTATTTATTGAATTTTGTTAGCATTTCATAATGATGAAAATTGTTTGGATTGCAATTTGTTAGCATAATTATTCTAGAAAAAAATATTTGGATAGATTACTTATAGTTAGGTGTTATAATTAAAAACAAAATTAATAACCCTTATTATGAATATATAAATTTCAATCCATGCAAGCACAAATACATATTGAGAAATATATGGAAAAAAAACTCAACCTATTATGGTTATTTTAGAAATTTAATAAGTTTTATTAAGGAACATTTGCATCATTCTCCATTTTTTACAATCCAATTGGAGCAGCGGAGATGTCAGTTGAATATAAGAAAACAAGTTTGACTAGTCTATTTTTCCATTACTTTTGACTATATTAGGACTTAAATACAGCTATCTTACATCATACTTCTTATTGACAACATCGCAATCATAACTATTCGAAACAATGATTCAGTTGGTTCTTTATTACCATAACACTGAGTAAAAATAATAGGTTATAAAAAGTAGTGAGTTCAACATATTTTTTCCATTTTTCTTCAAAATTTTTCTTTTTTTAATTTTCTTTGGTAACTCTTCTTCACACATTATTTTTCGCCTTCTTGTATTCATTCTTCATAAACTAAAAACCTATGAGCATAGTGCATCACTAACAATCAAAATATTTTTTGTAATTACATCCATTATGTTCACATACAATATCATGGCATTCCCTCAATGACCAAAGAACATCTTTCATAAAAAAGAAGGGTTTTTATTACTTTGCCCGCTTAAACTATACCCCAACTATCAGATTAGTCCCTAAAGTTAACTTTTAGTCACTTAACCCCCTGGACTAATGGTAAAACAACGATTAGACTAATGGTCATGTGAAAAGATATATTTAGGTCTAATTTAACTATGAAATTTTTATCACTTTACCCTCTTAAACTATATCCCAACTATTAGTTTAGTCTCTAATATTAACTTTTAGTCATTTAACTCCTTGAACTAACGTCCAAACTAACAATCATGTGAAAAAACATGTTTAGGTCCAATTTAGTTACAAAGGGACAAATATGCCTATAAGGTCTTAAAAAATAAATTTCACTTTTAAATTGTAAAGGAACAAATAAGCCCATAAAAACTTAAAAAATAAATTTTACATCTAAAATGCGGTTTATGAAGTGGCGAATACAGAAATAAATAAGAAAAGAAAAAAAAGAATAATATAACCATGTTTCTTGATAGTAATAATATTTTTTCAATACATTTTCTCTCATCATAAATTTTAGAATTCATCCATAAAAAAAAAGTAAGTGTTCTCATAGTTTGAAAAATTATGAAAACAAATAGATTATCGAAGAAAAATTTTACTAATAAAAAACTTGAGAAAAATATGTATTGGAATGGACCAGGTATAAAATTTTTCTTTTAAGATTATCTTTGTTACATGCAAATAATTGATAAAATTTCACACTTTTATCTCATCAGATTTGCAATATTTTGAATAAGATATTGCACAAAATAGGAAATATGTAAACAATTTAAAAAACAGAGGAGAGAAAAACCTTTTAGCCATTATTTTATACTTAAAATATGAGGGGAGGGTATTTTTGTCATAAAATGGTCAATTATGTGCTTTAATTTAACCAATGGAGTTAAGTGACTAAAAATTAACTTTAAGGACTAAAGTGATAGTTGGAGTATAGTTTAAGGGGGTAAAATGATAAAAACCCAAAAAAGAATTAAATACATCATATGGCATATTTACAACATTATGACTTCTTGTTACTATTCAACCAAACTCCCTTAAAATAAAAATTTGATTGAACCAATTACCAAAAGATATATTTATCTTTTCCACTGTGTTCCTAATGGGAGATGGTCCCTAAATTTTTCTAGTTGCAACCACCGTAAAATTTATAAATGAAAAGGGATTATTTTGCACTTAAAGATAAAGTAGAATAAAGAATTTATACTATGATGGAAAGTCCAACTCTTTATTTTTTCTGGCATAAAACATTGAAATGACTAATTTATTCAAAAAATAAATGAGAACAAAATATTTCAAACATATCCTTTCTTCCCAACCCATTCTAAATTTATGAAAATAAGAAAATAACCTAATCCAAGAAATAAGATAAGTTAAAATTTTTACACCACATAGCAGGCCTAATTCTTCATTTCTTAACTCAATCCATTATAAAGTAAATATTTTATGTATGTATGTATCTATGTATCTACGTGTGTGTATCGGGTTAATTACATTTTACCCCCTGTGATTTTTTGATAAACCACATGACACTCTTATGATTTCAAAAGCTATACATCATCCCTTGTAGTTTTGGTTAAAGTTTCAAACTAACGGAAATTCCCTTCCATAACGGTCCATGGGTAAAATATCTAAATTATCCCGTACAAGTACAAAAAATTACCATGGGATGATGTATAGCTTTTAGAAACATAAGGATGTTATATGGTTCATTTTGAAAATCACAGGGAGGTAAAGTGTATATTTTTTAAAAAAATATACATGCACGCACAGAGATGAAACATTAATCACTGGGGTAATTTGGATATTTTACCCATCTTCCGTCACGGAGGCTAATTTCTGTTACTTTGACATTTTAACCCAAACACGGGGTTGTTGTATTGTTTTTTTGAACCATAAGGGAGTTATGTGGTTTATCTAAAAATCACAAGGGGTATAGGGTATTTTACCTATATATTTTAAAAGATGATCAACAGTAAGACTCCACCTACGCACTTGATGACTTGAACCCGGAACCTATCGATCCCAAATGAAGCATCTTACTAACTAAGTTATGCTCCATTGTCACACAATTGATTCTGGGCAAACGGGAGACATCTGAGTGTTTTCATAAATTTCTACTACCAAAGCAAGTGGGAGGTCTTGAATCCGAGACTCTCTATATACATATATATATATATATATATATATATATATATATATATAAAACAACAATGAGATGCGGTGAAAAATCTCTAAGTAATAAGAATTTTAAAAAAATGAATTTTTGATGCATAATATAAACAATGAGAAGTAGAATTTTTATTCCATAAATTCTTTTAGTAATTAAAAAGACTTTTCTAATAAATTTTCATGAGTAGGAAAAAATTATTTTTGATATCCAACTAACTTTCCAAATAACAATACATATAATGGTTGACTGGGCGTGTCATTTTAGAATCTATAACTTTTTTCCATTCAAGTGTAACTATTACTCATCCAGGAATACGATCTCTTAGCATAATTTACCTACTACACGTATGTGAATAAGTGACATCTATATATCACATAAGACAATGCATCATGAATTCTATAATCCTATTAGGATATCTTAGCATTGGTGAAATATAAGACTGTCGATAGGATCGAGTCAACCCAAGTCCTGCCTACTTAGTCTAAAAAAAAAAGAATCCAATGAGCTTAATCTTTCATTGGGCCCATTTGAGCCTGGACCTAGACATTAGGTTCAAAATATTTCTGAGCTGAGCTCGGACTTCATTAGACTCGGACTAGTTATAGGCCACCTCAGAAATTAGTAGACATGTATATAATTATATATAATATATATTAAATAATACAATATACACACACATATAATATAATTATACATATATATAATTTTATATAATATATAAATATGTCCAAATATATAATATAAATATACTAATTCTAAATACTAAATGCTAACATTTATGAATTATGTGTTTTGTAAGTCAATTATGAGTTTCATATTTATAAATTCGAAACTCATAGTTCGAAGCCAAAAAGTGCTATTAATTATATGAAACGAGTCTGGACTTGTTAAAGCCCAACTTAAAAGACCCGATTGATAGGCTTAGTTAAACATACGCACTGAATTATGCCAATTAGATTATTAGAATTCACAAACTACTTTTAAACTCTTTACAACAAATGTTATGACACTTTATCTGATTAAATAATTTTATTCACAAGTACAATTTATATTATTGATTATTAAAATTTTATTAACTCGTGTGTTTCATTTTTTTTTTTTGGTCGATATCGCTACAAGGATTAATATTATTTTTTTGTAAATCAATTTTGTATGACGAATGGACTCGTGAATAAATATGAATTTAATTATTACTACTGATGTAAACTCCTGCGGTATGAATGTTGCTTTTTTAGAATTGAAGGGTAATTGCCTTTAACATATACTAGTTAGAATATATTTGATCTTGTTTACTTGCATTATTATTTATTTTCTTCATCACTATGTTTGGAGCAATTTAATTGACTAATATTGATTGAGTCAGTATATTTTCGCCCAAAACTTTAAGATTTAATTAAGGCTTGCAATGGAGAAGTGGTGTGTGCCGAGTGCATTAATTAGTGAAGATATTTAATTAAGAGATATTAAGAGATATGACCAGTGTTCTCATACTCGGATCGGACCGGCCGATCAAACCAATCGGATCGAAAACTAGTTAAGTGTCTGGTTCGAGTTAGTCTAAAAACTTGAAAATTAAAAATCCGGTCAAGTTCATTCAAAAACTGAATTTGACCAATCAAAATCAAGTTTCACCTGCATTTACAGAGCCGGACAAAAGTTGTTACAAAGTCACGACAAAACCAAGGGAGGCGGTGACCGGTGAGAGTTGATCGGAGACTTCTGTTTGACTGGTGAAGGAGTGAAAAGTTTGTCACATTTGAACCCAAATCCCAGGCGAAGCTTCATAGTTGAGTCTCCCATCTTATAAAATGTTTCCTCCTCTTCGCACTACGCTTCAAGTCAATTGAGGAGTTTTAGTGCAAATCAGAGAGAGAGAGAGAGAGAGAGACAGAGAGAGAGAGAGAGAGAGAGAGAGAGAGAGAGAGAGAGAGAGAGAGAGAGAGCACAGTAGGGGAAAAGTCAGAAAATAAGATTAGACGAAAGTTGAAAGCAAAGTTATTGTATCAATTAAAACACAAGGGTGAGCTTCTGAACTAAAATGCAAGGGTGGGTCCTATCTGAAAAAAGTAGGGATAATTGCATTTTGTTTGCATGCGTATGCTATTGGGTTTTTTGTTTTGTTATGGCATGAAAGATTTATCTTTTCTACTTGTTTCTCTCTCACCGTTTCTTTTTTTTTTTTTTTTTGAAGTATCTCTCTCACCATTTCTAGATTAATATTTTTAGGTTATAATTTTTTTAAACTTACAAACAATTTTTTCAAATTTGATTAACAACTAAAATTTAAAAAAATAAAAAATCAATAGGTATATAATTATATACCTATATTTACTTATCATTATTATTATTATCATCATCGTCATCATATATATGTATATGACGTCAGCCGGTTTGATCTCGAGTCACTTCCTGATTAAACTCATTGACCCCTAACTCCTGAACTTCGCCGAGTTGATACCCTATCTAAGTCTGAGAACATAGGTGAAGATTTGAGTATCCTTTTAACAAAATTATACCAAGAGATATTAAGAGATATGACTTATGGCCATTATGTGTTTTATTTCCAATTCACTTCCTGAACCGGTTCCCATGACATTTGACTGGATATACTGGCAAATGGACTCGGTCTCAAATGTTGAAAATTTTGGCATTCTTCTACGTGTCACGCTTTCAGTGATTTTGGTTGCTTTTTGGACTTGCAGCATTTTGTGAATGGTCACTGATATTGCCAGAGCAATTTGCATCTTACCAGAGCAATTTTTCTTTAATATCAATAATACCCTCCATGATGCAACACTTGTACTGCGGAACTCTTGTTGGACCCTTATCCTTTGTCACCCCTGAAATGTAGCCCTTCCTCCCCGCTTCTTTGCCTAACCTAATGGGCCTTTTCTCCCCTCTATCTCCACCCTCTTTCCGCTCACTTCTTTGCCTAACCTGATAGGCCTTTTCTCCCCTCTATCTCCATCGTTATTCCCTCAGCTTCTTCCATGTCTATCCATTGCTTCTTTTCTCTTTTTCCATTGTTCTCTACTATGTGAGAGTCAATTTTGTCATTTGAGGCAAAATTGCTCAAATTGGATATAAATTACCCTGACAATAATACTGGCCTTTGTGAATTTTTTGGACCGTAGAATGTTCTGCTATAAACAATATCTCATAACAAATACAACAACTGTACACAACCTGCCTAACATCTGATTATGTATGCCGTAAGTCTGTAAGGCATACATCCACACAGTAGCTTTCTAACTACTAATACTCATGATGTAGGACAAAATCTTTTACCCCATTTAATCTAACTACAAACACTGTAATTTATATTTGCACATTATTTTGGATGTCAATCAATCTACAGCTATGGTATGAGATTCTAATACTGGGGTCCAAGAGCGCATCCCTATAACTTCATCGTACTCAGAATAAGTGAATGTTCTTTTCACCTATCTTGGCTTTTTGATTGGGAAGGGCATCAGTCTTTTGAGGTCTCAAAGGGGCGTGGATGGAAATGAAAAAGAGATGTAACTCCAACTCCTTGCGAAGGGCATCAGTCTCAACTGATGGGGAAAATGATAATTTCACATATTTCCCTCAAGGTACATGACAATTATGCTAGAACCCATGTGGTTTGACTAGTCAAATATACCTCCCTTATTTATACTACTTGTGTAACAAATTAAATCCAAACCCCACATTTGATACACATGAATGAGTTGGAATGGAAAAACCTTTCTAACTTATCCATTTTATTCTCATGTTTGGTATGGACTTTTTAAGTTGGAAAGTCTTTCCAACCGGAATGTCCAGTCTTGCATTTTACTAAAATCTCATTCTTCAACAAAACTTAGAGAAAGCCTTTTCTAAGTTTATCTTGGAAAGGCCATAGTAGTAAATTTTGAACCTACACACATTTTTTTCTATTAATTATTCATAACTCATTTATACATTCATTTATTTTTTATTCTTAAAATTAAAAAAATGTTAGGTTATTTGTAACTTTAATTAGTAATTATTTATTATTTTTAATTCACAATCACTTTAATATGTGCCTAGAATATTTTTTTCTATAACAATGTTTAAGATACTATTTTTAACTTTTATGCAACTATGTAAAAACTAAATTTCCTATAAATTAAATGTAAATAAAATAAATAGAAAATATGAACATTTGGTTCTATTACTAATTTTTAAAAAATTTTAAAATTAATTAAAGAATACAATTAATATAATTTTAACGAGAAAATCAAGAATTTTAATATAAAAAATTAAAGTTTTTTTGTAGGCATAAAAAAAATGCATATCATAAACAAACAAAATAAATGCACTAGTATAAAGAATTTAGGGAAATTAAGTCAAATTAGCATAGATTTTATTTCATCTGGACATTTAAATATGATTATACCAAATATTGGAAAAGGAATAAGTATTCCATTTTGACTTAGGTTACAAAACACTAGATTGAAAATTTTTTTCACCCCTTTCTGAGTGGAAAAACCTTTCTATTCTGGACAATTCCAGTATACTGAACGTGGGAAAAAAGTTGGCATCAGTCAAAAAATTAATTTTATACCCCAAACTACCCTTACATCACTTTCCAAACAGTATTTTGTATAGTTGTTATTTGTTATTCCCTTATCGCTCTCAAATTTCTAAATTTCTTTAAACTTCAAAACTAAATCTCTATATGTGATTTTGCTTTTTATTTACACTCGGAAAGTTGGTTTATTTTCAGTTTATTGTAATTCCAAGTTTACGGAAAAAATGGATATTTAAAAAAAAATTTCAACCAATTGCTAATGACGGTGAAAATAGAGACTGTTAATTTCACATGGAAGAGGCTGCTAATTTCACGCGGGATTAACTGTCAATTCTGTCATAGCCAAGCACTTGCAATGCCAACAAATAGCATAAATAACTGGGAACAGACCTCACAATATTTTACACCTAGTTCTAACCAAATTTAAGACAAGTAAATAGCACCAAATAAAAAATAAACATGATTTAGATAATAAAAAGTAAGGGCATAAGATAAAGCAATTAAATTCCCAAAATCCTTTTCAAATACGAATTCAAAGACAACATTTTTAAAATTCAATAGAAATAACTTATCGAAGCAGCATTCAAGAATTTGATCGCAACAAACTTTGGACAAAATCATCAATCCAAAAACTAAAACTATTTGCAATAATTTTGTCAAACATAATTTTACACTATCAAGATAAAATTATGAATTTTATATGCTTATTTTTAATTTTATCAACGTTTATCAAAGTATATGAAATCTAATTTGTTTTAAATATAAACAAGAAATGCAGTGAATTGCTATAATATTTTTATCATGGCAATATAAAACTTGATTTGTATATGTAATTATCAACATTAGATTAGGGATATATTAAAGGTTTTGTCAATGTGTTTCTAAACAGAAACACATAAAAACCAGAGGATTCTCAAGACAACCATGTAGGTTCTCTAAGCCCCCATATTCAAACAAGACATCAACAACTCATGAATTTCTCCTTTATTATATGTTTCTAGTTTTTTAAACCATTCATATTTTCAAAGTTTTAATCCCAACTATTGTAATTTACAGTTAATAGAAATTCACGTTGACAGTATATTTTTTGGTTTCGTAGCGATCATGGTTTATTTACCTATGACATGATTGTTACATTAATATTTAATTAATGCACCACTTTCTTAATTTTTCAACATACCGCAAGGGAAAAAAAAGAAGCTTGTATCTTTTCTTCTTTTGATTCGTAAATGTTTACATTAGTGAAGTTATTCTAGAAAAAAAATACTCTCTATTAATGAAGTAATGTTATCAGTGTTTTTGAGGCTATTTTGTTACGCTCCTTAGAAACCAGTTTCTTAGATTATTTACACAGAATTTGCTGATATTGTCTTGTCAACCCACTAATCTTTACATTTGGGAGAAGTGGTTGATCGCTAATACTATTGCAAGGCAGAGAATAAAATCACTACAAACTTTAAGCATTACAATTTATTGTATACAGTTGTTTTTTGTCTGTACTTAATTTTTTAATATGTACATTATATTGAATAATTCGAAGAGTCAATTGTCTTACTCCCTACTCCTCACAAATAAAAATAATAATAATAATCAACAACCCTCCTTGATTATATCCTTTTAGGTATATTTGTTCAATTCCCATTTTCCAATCCTTAGTTACAGCAAGTTAGTGGATAATATTTTACGATATTTCACAATGATAATGATTTATTTGTTCCCTTCCTGAAAAATTCTATGATTAATATTCATATTTGATAAATGTTTCACTTTTCTCAATCATACAACATCTAATAAATGTATCACTTATCTCAATCTTTTAACTTCTTGAAAAGAGAAAAAGAAAACCTTGCAACTAATATTATGGTGCAGTAGAGAGAAAATGATTAGCCAACTGAATTTTATTTCGTTGAGAGATGAGTAGTAATTTCTGATGCTTATCCTAGTTTAGTCCTTGAATGACAGATGAGTTTATATGGAATTCATAGTCTTGCGGTTAAGTTCAAGTTACTATAAAATTAGTCATCTTGGTATCATTTGATTAATATCGTGTTGATTTCGTAAACTGGAGGTTCCAATTTCCGTATATTAGTTTATAATTATCAAAAAAATAGAAATAAAAATGTCTCACTTTGCAGATAGAGGCAACAAAATACATATAATATATGCTATTGCAAATGTACTATCGGTGAGATTCTCCAAAGAATTGACATATGGAATGTTAAAGAGAAAATTTAAACTTAAAAAAAAAGTAAAAATAAAATGTTCCTTGAAAACTATTCCAGGCTCTCATTTTTTTTCTAGTACAAAAAATTATAGAATCAAATTTCAGTTAATAAAGATAAAAGATCACTTTCTGGAGCAAATGAGGAAAGATCTTCTCCATCAGATTCTAATTTTGCCAAAGCCTGCATTCTTCATTCGAAATTTATTAAAATCAAAACTTTATGCCTACCTAGTTACACTGACACAATAAATGATTTATGCATTGTTCAAAAAAAAAAGATACTAAAAAATTAATTTAAAATAATTAATGCATGATTTAATGAGGAATTCTTTTGTTATATCATCATACATAACAGTAGAAGGAACAATAATTAAAGTACCATAGAGAATCCGGCGAAACTTGAGAAGTGAGACGTAATAAGTAATTAAACACAGACAACTGCTAACAAGTCGAAGAAATTTAGTGGCTGCTTGAACAACTGCAGATGCAGAAAATACATAAAATACGCTAAATTACAAAATCAAGAAATTATTGCTCAACAAAAAAAAAAAAAAAAAAAAACCACTTGACCTGGTGCAGACGTTCAATTTTTCAAGAAGTTACAAGATTTTAATGCTTTTACATTCTTCAGAAAGACGTTCGGCATCTCTGCATTCATCCAGACTGCAACTTTCTTGACGAACGAACTCATTATTCATCTATGGTCTTGCGAACGACTTTCCAGAAACACCCGAAGATCCGTGTTTCCCCATTCGTTCTTCTGATGTTCCTTTACCTTCAGAAATAAACTTGCAACAGATTCATCACAGTCACGCACTCTAATCATTTGAAGAGTTGTAATCTCTCCTAAATAAGAAGGGACCTCTTTCAAATCCCGGCATCTCTGCATTACTAATGTCTCAAGACAGGGAAAATGATCAACACCTTCGGTTTCAGTCCATCTTTCAATTGTTAAATAACCCAATTGCAAGAATTTGAGGTTAGGGAATTCCCATTCCTCATTCATTTCACAATTATCTCCCTCAAAATCAATGTGGTCTAATTTGAGTACCACAAGATTGGGTAGTTCTCCACTTTTTGGAATTCTACTCGAGTGGAACCTAGATAAAGCCAATTTCTCTAGACTCAAAGGAAACCGAAACCGAATATGGTTCTCATCCATTTTAGGCAGTCCTAGTTCTAGATGGAGTGATTCTAGTCGACTCAAGAAGTCAATTACCACAATCCCATCGCAATCCGCGTTAGAATCCCCTGATTTATGGAATTCACATTTTAGTCTACGGATGTTTGGAAACTTTCTCATTATCTTTTCGAGGCTTTGCCCATGAGAAAGCTTTAATGTGGAAAAAGTGTCTAAGCTGTGTAAATGAGCGGACTTTTCAAGGTTGCCTATGGCCAAATCTAAACTGAAAGATCCTGATGACCATAACACCCTTAATTTTGGCATATTCCAGATGGTGTCCGGTAAAAAGCCCTCGTCATAAACAAGAAGAAATTCTAAATTGGAAAGGCCAGCTACTGCTAAGGGCCAGTAATTGAATGGAATATTAATTGCCAAGTACCTCAGCTCAACAAGCAATACTATTTCACTTGGGAAAATGCAACCTATTTTGATATTTCTCAAATCCAACACTTTAAGATTTCTATAAAAATGCAAAAGGACTGAGAAGCGAACATACTCACCACCATCATCCATAGCAAAGAATAGAAGGGAACGCACACCTGGACAAGATAGCTTGGAGTTCTCAAATTCACTCTGTGTAGAATACACGCACAACCGCGGTAGATCACGCTGTCCATGAAAGGTGAAAAGCTCGTCCTTCCCTCTTATTGAAGACATAAACTTTTTCTTTTTAGCTTTTATCACACAAAACTCATGTAACAAATCATGAATGCGGCAAGTTTTTACACCTCTTATTGATCTTTCTTTGGATACCATAACCAAGCTTCTGCTAATCAGATCATTTATGTAGTCCTTGGCCATATCCTCTAGGCTCTTCTGCTCACCTTTTTCAACAAATCCTTCAGCTATCCAAAGCCAAATCAAGTCCCTAACACAAATCTCTCTGTCTTCTGGAAATAATCCAAAATAAAGAAGGCATGATTTCAGATTTTCACGTAGCTTTTTGAAACTCAACTCTAACATATCAATGCACTGACGAGTATCAGAAAGAGCAGTAGAACTTAGCCTTCCTGCAATCTCTTCCCAACTATCCTGCTCGGAGTTTGCAAGAATTCCTGCTACGATGACAACTGTTAGAGGCAGCCCCCGACATTTGTTTGCTATTTCCTTCCCCAGATCCAAAGGATAGCTTTTTATGCAAGATAACTTCTTTTGCAATAGATTCCAGCACTCATCATTAGTGAGTTGGCGAAGAGGGTGAGGTTCACGATTAGGATTAATTTTCTTCGCTACCTTAGATTCCCTACTTGTTAAAAGGATTCTACTTGAATTGGCATCATCTGGACATGATCTTTCTAAGCAACTCCATGCCTCGATGTCCCAAACATCATCCAATACGATCATGTACCTCCTTCTCAGCAAACATTTTCTTAACTTTTCTTCCAGCCATTGTTCATCCTTCTCTAAATACGTATCATCAGGATCATGCTTCTTTGAATATTTATCACCAGGAAAGTCAAGATCATCCTTCTTTGGTGCTTTATCACTAGGAAAGTTAGGATCAACAGATTCCAAAATCTGAAGCAACAAATCTTTCTTTTTGTATGCTTGAGAAACAACACACCATGCACTAGCACGAAAGTGGTCTCTAACTGAAGGATTATCATAAACAGTTCTGGCTAAAGTTGTCTTTCCTAATCCCGGCATGCCCACAATGGAAATGATGTCCAATTTTTCTGATCCTCCTGTAAGATATTCAATTATTGTGTTTGCCTCATCATCCAAGGTCACCATAATTTTGTTGATTGCTCGTGTATTACCCTGTGATGGCAAAGGATTGGAAGTGTTGGTAGCTTTTTGGGTAGAATCGGAGGTAAGACGATTGTCAACAATCTTCAAGCTTTCCAGCTTAATAAGATTGATTTCTTCTATGATGGTTCTAACTTCTAGTGCAGAACAATTAGGAGTATCTCCGATCACCAAGGATAGAAGGACAAAATGTGTCTTGTATGCCAAATCCACAACCCGATTCCAAAGACTTTGGAGCTTTCCATCATGCTTGGGATCGTCTAAAATATTCTCAAAGAAAGATCTTACCGATACAAGATCTTTTTGGACTACATGAATTTGATCCTTTGCAAAAGCAATCGAATCAACCTTGCAAGACGGTAGTTCCTCCAGATTTTCTAGGAGAAAATCTAAGAAGCCATGGTTATTGCTCTTGGGAAAAATGAGTGCTGATGTTATTACCTTAATAAGCTTAATCCTTTCCAGAAAATTGAGGAGTGCAAAATCCATCGCCTTAACCAAGCCTTTTTCCGATTGATGCACATGAAGTATGCATATTACGATCACTGCCTCATTGATAGCAGCTCCAATGAGATCCTTTGCCTTTTTATGCAGCTCATCAATCTTCTCCAAGTACTTCGTCAGAATAGTTCTCAAGAATCTTAGTCCCTCATAGAATATTGGCGCTCGATCCTTTAAAGAATCCATGTAACTATCACTGCACGCGAGTGCTTTCAAAATGTTGGATAAGAGAGTGTCAACAAAGTCCCCCAATACATGCTTGTCCTTCTCCAGAGTCAGGGCGCCTGATGATCGAGAAACATTCAAAGTTGTCAAGACGTGGACGTAAATCTCACGGATTTGGGGATCAACAGGGTCGATCTTTGGATGCAGTTCAGGAACTTTTAACTCGATCTCAGCAAATGACATGGCTGAAGCACCACACTGGACAAATGGATACTGAAAACAGAGTCTTGCTGCATTCACAGCCACAACATGTAAACGAGTAAAGAGAACTTGCAATTGGCAAGGCTCAAGGCCTCTCCATTCTGCATAGCGAATGAAATTTATGAAGAATTCCAGCTTGTCTTTGAAGGCTTCAAACGGTTCCGGTTCTTCGATTAGAGCTGAACAATGCACGATATGCGTCATATTCTCTAGCAGGGAGTCGAAGAATTCCTTCAATCGGTGCCAGAATTGCAATGAGCAGTAGTCCAACAAACGGATGTAGTATTCCATGATTTCTTGGTAAAAAGATATGATGCAATTTTTCAATTCCATGACCACTTTAGACAACGTGCTGCTATACAACATGTTGATCTCCGTGCTTCGAGTGTCTTTTTGTCTGAGACAAAGATTGTGAAAGTCCTTGCCATTCTGGTTAAGTGAGTGTTTAAGCCTATTCAACAAAGATGGCTTCCTTCTACGACCGCAACCTCTTGCACACAAAAGAAATGTTCTCAGAAATTTTAAATACGACCGCAGGGGCATCACTTGAAAACGCACTTCCCTGTTTTCGGAAAGAAAATCTTTATCCAGCAACTCTATATCTTGTATGGCTCCATCAATGAAAGCGAGTGCCATTGCCCTCTCTCTCTCTCTCTCTCTCTCTCTCTCAGATAGAGATTCTTCACCACTGCAGCAAACGGAGAAATTAAAGCTGAAACTTGAACAAGAACAGCTATGCAAGTGGGATGCAGTTATACTCCTCTCAGTCTCTTACTTTCAAACTATTATGGTTTTCTTTCTTGGATACTCATTTGTGAAAAAAGAAAAAGAAAGAAAATTGAGGGTAATGGGAAATTTAGATAATATTCGAACTGCAACAAAAAATAATAATAATAATAAAGAGACAAATCATTCGAGCCTGTCCTTTTCTTGGATGGCGCCTCGATATAATAAAATGGTTGGGTTCGTTTCAGTATTTGATTATTTATTCAAGTTGTAGAATAATAATTTTATGCTATTTAACATAAAATTTAACATTTATAAAATAAATAAATAACAATTATGGTTCGGATTAGGAAATCTTAGTACAAATCCCCAAGTTAATTGTAATATAAAATTATTTTAGCATTTGTTTCACTCTTAGTAAATTATTTTTCACTTATCATATTATACATAGGTATCTCTAACCAGAGAATTAATTAAATATTTTCTTAAAACAATTACTATAATGGTTGTGATTTTTAAAGTTAAAGAGATCATTAAGAATAACATTGCTAATGTTCAGCAAAAGCATGGCTAAATAGATGCAAAACATTTAATGCACAGTTGTTCCTGATGAGTTGTTTTGTTAAACTGGAAAAATTGTTTTGTTGAATCGGAAAATGCTTTGATGATGGTAGTTATGAAATAAAGTAGCAGATTTATCAAATAAATTTCGTTATGCAAATAATTGTGTTAATGCAACACTTTTATACTGAAGAAATAGTCTACCCCGGGACCTCCCCGTTCTCCGAGGTAAGAATACAAGTCCAATCAGACAAGATCCGGAAAGTCCGGCACCTAAACTGCCTCTTTTGAGCAACAACTGTAACTGTATTTTATGACTAGTGGTGCTTTGCTGGTGATGGGAGTTATAAAAAGGGTTAATAACACTTAGAGGTTAGTCACACTTTACCTCCCTCAACTTTAAATATATAACTTTGCTCTTCCTAAAGACTAGTCAAAGTTAAAAGCTAAAAAAAAAAGTGAGTATTATGATATTATTACCCCTTTATTCGTAAAATTATTTATAACTTAATGTCATTTCCTTTTATTTTTAAAAAAAAATTATATTTTTTTATCGCATTAATTATTTAAAAATATCAAACTAAAAAAATTTAAAAATTTATATTTAGTTTATATCCTTGAAATTTTCGTCTCGGATTAATATTTAATACTATGTATGTTTTGTTTAATTTATTAGACTTTAAGTCAAACAAAACTGATAAATAACATAACACTAAAAATAAATTTAATTGTCAAAATTTATCTAAAAAAGGTACCAAACTCATTAATTTAAATTAATATTTTAAAATTTTAATTTATTTAAAATTTTGGACTAATATCATAATCATTTTTATATTTATGAAATTAGTCCAATATGAAATTCTTAATTAAAGAATTTCTTCTCATTTATTCTTTTGGACTAGACATTATATTTTTTGTTTGACATTTTTTCTTTTTGCCCTAGTGCTGTACAATTGCTTACGTTTCTATTTTTCTTAATTATTCTTTTGGACTGAACAATATATTTTTTTTTTGACTTTTTTTTTTGCCCTAGTGCTGTACAATTGCTTACTTTTCTTTTTTTTTCTTAAAATATTTTTTAATTAAGAATTTTATATTAGACTAATTTTACAAATATAAAAATAACAATAATACTAGTCTAAAAGTTTAAATAAATTAAAACGATAAAAATTACTTTAAATAAATGAGTTTGGTATTACTTTTTTATATAAATTTTGGTATTTGTATTTATTTTAGTGTTGTGTTATTTATCAGTTTTGTTTAACTTAACATCAAATAAATTAAAAAATATATATAGAAGTAAATATTAATCTGAAAAAAAATTAAAGATATAAATTAAATATTAATTTTCTTTAATTTTTTATTTTGATATTTTTATATAACTAATACGATAGAGAAGATATAGATTTTTTAGAAATAAAAAGAAATAATATTAAATTATAAATATATTCATTAATATAAGAGCAATAATATCATAATACTCACTTTTTTAATTTCTAACTTGACTAGTTTTTGAGGGACAAAGTGTATATATTTGTTTTCAGCAATACTGAAAACAAAGTCTTGCTGAATCGACAGCCACAACATGTAAACGAGTAAAGAGAACTTGCAATTGGCAAGGCTGAAGGCCTCTCCATTCTGCATAGCGAATGAAATTTATGAAGAATTCCAGCTTGTCTTTGAAGGCTTCAAACGGATCCGGTTCTTCGACAAGTGCTGAACAATGCACGATCTGCGTCATATTCTCTAGCAGGAAGTCGAAGAATTCTTTCAATCGGTGCCAGAATTGCAATGAGCAGTAGTCCAACAAACGGATGTAGTATTCCATGATTTCTTGCTAAAAAGACATGATGCAATTATTCAATTGCATGACCACTCTAGGCAACGTGTTGGTATACAACGTGTTCATCTCCGTGCTTCGAGTGTCTTTCTGTCTGATACAAAGATTATGAAAGTCCTCGCCATTCTGGTTAAGTGACTGTTTAAGCCTATTCAACAAAGATGGCTTCCTTCGACGACCACAACCTCTTGCACACAAAAGAAATGTTCTCAGAAACTTTAAATACCACCGCAGGTCCATCACTTGACGGTGCACTTCCTGTTCTTAAAAAGAAAATCTTCCTCCAGCAACTCCATATCTTGTAAGCCTCCATCAACGAAAGCGAGTGCCATTGCCCTCTCTCTCTCTATCTCAGATAGAGATTCTTCACCACTGCAGCAAGCGGAGAAACTGAAGCTGAAACTTGAACAAGAACAGCTATGCAAGTAGGATGCAGTTATTCTCCTCTTAGTCTCTTACTTTCAAACTATTTTTGTTTTCTTTTTTGGGTACTGATTTGTGAAAAAAAAGAAAGAAGGAAAGAAAGAAAATTGAGGGTAATGGGAAATTTAGATAATAATGAAGTTTTTTTTGAGGTATTGCAAGCTGTAGACTGGAAGCGTTGCTGCCAAAGTGATTCACTGCGCTTTCGGTTTGAACAATTATTTTGCAAATGGAATGCTCTCACTATTTTTGGTAAACCTTCGTCTTACTTTTTCTTTGCAAATAGTCCCCCTCCCTTTTGATTAAGATTCAAACTGCAACAATAAAAAAAAGAGACAAATCATTCGTGCTTATCCTTTTCTTGGATGGAACCTGAATAAAAAAAAATAAAAAAGTTGGGTTCGTTTCACTGTTAGATTATTTCTCTAAATTATAAAATAATAATGTTATGCTATGTACTATGAAATTAATATTTCAAAAATATTGTCATCTTAAAAAAAGTTAAAAATTTTATCATTACCTCAATATAACATTTATGACAATGATTTCGAATCGATAACTTGATAATTGCGAGGCCGGGATTAAACTTTCATGGTTAAAAAAGTTTTAAAAAATATCATATCGAATCATTGAGTTGACAATTTCCAGCATGTATAACTTTGCAATTTTAGACTTTTCTTTTTTCCTTTTTTTGGTGGTGGTTGGATCTTGAGAGTGGAATTAACACGTTATTCAGTGTCAATATAATATATGATAAGCAAAGGCTCATTAATTTTAGAAAAATTCAGTTAGATGATTCCAAAATTACCGTCAATGTTGCAGTAACTATAGTAAAAACATGATGACAAATTATAAAAGGAAATTTTGGTCTGGCGAGAGTAAATACATAACAATCAAGATTCAGATTAAGAGGTCTTAGTACAAATCCAAGGAAATTATTTTAGTATTTGTGTCATTATTAGTAAACGGGTTGTCACTTATCTTATTATATAAAGATATCTCTAGCCAGAGAAACAATTAAAATATAATCTTAAAACAATTACAGTAGTGACTGTGATTTTAAAATTCAAAGAGATTAGGAAATATAATATTGCTAATGTTCAGCACAAGTATGGCTAAATAAATGCAAAACATTTAAATGCGTACTTGTTCCTGATGAATTGTGTTGTTAAACCAGCAAATTTCTTTTGCTAAATGGGAATGTGCTTTTATGGGGTAGTTATAAAAATTAGTAGATTTATCAAATAAATTTTATTATTCAAATAATAATAAATTGTGTTAATGGAACATTTTCTAAACCTTATGCTGAACAATTGTACGCCCCGGAAATGAAAGCTTGACCTATTCTTCCAGGTGAGAATATAATATAAGCCTAATCAGACAAGATCCGGAAAGTCCGGCACCTAAATCGCCACGCTTTAACAAACAATACTATTTTATAACTAGTGCAGTGGTGCTTCGATGATGGTAGCTGTAAGCAGATAGATTCATCAGTAAATATTTTTATGCAAATAATAAAAAAATTGTATTAACGGAACATTTCTAAACGTTATATTTGTATTCTCCCGAGTAAGAATAAGATTCCAATCAGACCAAGATCTTTATCAAAAAAAAAAAAAAAAATTCAGACCAAGATTCGAAAGTCTAGCCCACAAACAGCCTCGCTTCGACTAACAACACTATTTTATCACACTGGTGTTTGTTTCCACCAACAAATAGTAGAATAATATAGAATGGAACATAATATATATATATATTATCACGTGGTGTGTTAAAATTAATAATTTATCAACACATAGTAATGGCAAGTCACATCTTATAGTATTTGGTGTCAAATGTTTGATTTTAATACACCACATGTCGTGTTATTTTTTTTCAGGACATAGTGTCTTTAGTAGGGGTGAGAATAATTAGAAAATATCGATTTACTAATCCATTTTGAATTGACTTTAGAAATTCGAAATCAGTAATTCGTTAAATTGGTCGTTGTTTCATTATATACCGAATTAAAAAAGTTAAATTCAGATCGGTAATAACACTTTGCCCCCATAAAGGTATGGGGAGTCACATTTTGCCCCCCTAACGGTTAAAATTATACATATTGTCCCCTCATCATAAAATATAATTAAAAAAATAATTAAATGACGCAAATGCCCATATTGTTGTAATTATTGGACAAATGTATCCATGGCATCAAGTAAACCATTTCACACGTGCGCTCGCGTGCACATTTTCACCTCTTTTCTCACACCTTTCCCTTTTGCCATCTTTCCCCTTTGTCATAATTCCATCGCACACATTTCACCCAATCTCCGATAGCCCATCATCACCATCAGCGCAACAATCACCACCACCAAGAGTTACGATCACTCCACAAATTGCTCCAATTTAGCCAAATCGCCATCAGTTTACCAGAAGAAGAAGAGCTATTGATCAGTCCAAATGCCACATATGCTCTCTCATCATAACCAGCACCCATCATTCACAGCCAAGAAACCCAACAGTTCGAACCCATTGCTGCTTAAATAGCTCTTGCACAGTGAGTTGTTGTTAGTTTTTAAAATTTTTAGGCATGAATATCTGCTTCATGCTCTAATTTCTAAGTGGACTGATCCGCAACTAATCCACCATTATTATCTGCAACTGATCCACAAAACCTTCTAGTATATGTTTTTGTTAGAAAGAGCATGCTCTTTCTAAAACTAGTAATGGTTATAATATCATAGCAAATACATGTTTCTTTTTAGCATTTGGTGCGATACATGTATATTTATTCTTGCTGATTTGAATAGTAATACAATTTTTATTTTCTTAATAGAACAGTTGAATAGTATGTGTTCAAAGCTGATATTAGCTTAGGAATAGATTAGGGTAATTTGGGAAGAGAAAATTCATATAGGTGGGTCAACGTAAAAAATGACACATAGAGGGGACAATATGTATATGTTTAGCCTTTATGGGGGCAAAGTGTGACTCCCCCTACCTTTAGGGGCAAAGTGTTATTAACCCTGCATTATATGCGTTTAGTTTTTTATTCAATTCCCATTTTCCAAGCTTTATTCCCCACTACTACACTTCCTAGTTTTTACTTTTCAGCAATTCCAGTGGAAAGTATATTTTATAGTTTCGTAGCAATCACGGTTTATTTGTCCTCCTCCGAAAAAATTGACATGATTGTGACGTTAGCGTTCAATTACTGCATCACTTTCTTAATCTTTCAAGACATTGATCGGGAAAAAGGATGCTTGTACCTTTTTCCCTTCTATTCGCAAATTTTTACTTCAGTGAAGTTTACTCTGGAAAAAGAAGTAGTGAGTGAGAGAATATTACAAACTAATTTCTTAATATTAATTTATCATCGCATTTATTTATTTATTTATTTTCCATTTAGGAAAAGAGGTTGATTACTAATACAACGGTGAGTAAGAGAATACTACAAACTAATTTCTTAGGGGGTGTTTGGTTTAGGGGAATCAAGGAGGGGAATAGGTATCACAAGTAATGATACCCATTGTTGATGTTTGTTAAACAACTATCATTATCATTCAATGGGAATGATAGTGATTTATTGGAGTATTAATGATTCCCCTCAAAATACTAGTCTATCAAACCCATTAACCCTTATGATTAAGGACAAAAACACACCCACTAAAAATATGCATATCTTTTGAGTTACCCACTCTCTCTCTCTCTCTCTCTCTCTCTCTCTCTCTCTCTCTCTCTCTCTCTCTCTCTCTCTCGATTTTGAATATTTTTTATTAGTACTTTATAAATTTTTTAATAAAAATTCTTCTTAATAATTTTTTTTACATTCAATAATTTTTATAAAAAATTGTATGAAAATCAAAGATATATAGTAGTCTATGTTAATACAATAAAAATAACTTTTTTTTTAAGATTATCATTTGCATAAAACTTAAATTAGAGCATGGCTATATTTAAAATCAAAGAAATCTTTTTAAAAATTTTCTTTAAAATATGCAAAATAAGAAATCTAAAAAATACGTGTATCATAAATTAAAATTTTAAAATTTACTTGAAAGTCATTCCATCATACCAAACAAATATTCTTATAATGATACCCAGTCCATTATTAAACCAAACATGTTGGGGGAATCATCAAAATCCATACTCATAGTAGGGTTAATAATACCCATAGTGATAGTGGTTGAGGAATTTGAACCAAACGACTCCTTAGTATATTTATTCAGTCCCAATCCTTATATATAGCATTTTATATATTTATTCAATTTCCATTTTCTAAATTTTAATGCCACCTACTCCAACTCTCGGTTATAGCAATTCAAGCGGGTAATATTTTCATAATTTTTCATTGTGATAGTGATTCATTTGCCCTCTTCTGGAAAAGTTGATATGATTAACTACATTAATAATTAATAATTGTAATGCTATCACAATCTTTTAACATCTTCAAAATGAGAAAAAGTAAAGACTGCAAACTTTTTTCCTTTTGACTGGTAAAAATTGTTACGTGACTAACGCATATTAGAAAATAAAATGTTAGAAAATAAAATAGTCCTCTATTAATAGAATAATGTTTTCGATTATTACTGAGGTCCATATTGACAGTCGAAATTACCAGAAAATACTTTGTTAAATTGTGTACTGAGATTGTCTCGTTATTCCACTCTTTACATTTGGAAAGACGGTATTGATCCTAACATTATGATGAGGTAGAATAAATTGTATTTTGTGTTGCTGACATATGAGTAATAATTTTCTATGCTTATCCCAGTTTAGATCTTGATGATAGATGAGATTAGGGGATTTATAGAATCTGTGGTTAATTTCATGTTAATAATTTCACAAAAGAGTATTGCAATTTACGTAAATTAATTTAAAATTTTCCCAAAAAAAAAAAGAAAAAGAAATGAGCACTAATTGTTGGTAGTTATAGAATTTCTTCAACTAAGCAGTATTCTCCCACATATTTTGCAGGATTAAGATTAGCAATTTTTGACGCGATATGATAATACAACTCAAAAACGATTCGTAATTAGTAAATATTAATATGACATGACACGAAAGTCTAGTCAGGTAAATTAAAACTAAAATATTTTAACACGAATATAATGGCACGATATGACATGGCACTGTCGATTGCCTCGCAAGACATTTTATCAATATCTATCTAAATCTATGTTTATATCTACGTTACATATAGATGTGCTACTTTGTTTAATATTTAAAAATTTTTTTACTCAAGACATCCTCATTTTGTATTTAACGATCATGTAAAAAAAATGACATTAAAGTTGAAATTAAATTCTTAGTTTAATATTTCATAATTTTTTATTTTACACTTTTTTCTTCTAGTAACATCCATATTTTTATACTTCACAATCATCTAAAAAAGCATTTAAAGAAAATAAAAAATTGGAATTGAATTGGATCCATCCAAGAAAAAATTAATTATAAAAATTAAATTATATTCAAACTCATCCCATCTGAATACTATCCTACACACTTTGAAAGATCTTTTGTCTACAAATATCAAAAACTAGTTTAACACACAAAAAAAATCCAAAATTTGAATAGAGAACATCTCAATACAATAATCTACATCAAAATAAATGTAACCTCTAATCAATTTTTTTTTTCTTGAAGAATTACCTTGTAGAGAAAACTATGTAAATGTGTTAGCTATATATAAAACTTAAGCAGATGAGCTTCTAAAAGTCCTGTCTCTCCAATCTTCATTTAAAAATCAAGATAGAAAAACTTTGGCATCAACATAAAAAACCGATCCATTTTAGATTCAAATTTATGAACTTGAAAATGAAAAAAAAAAAAGAAAACTGTTAAACACTATATAAACTCATCAAACTGGAAAAAGGATTATTATGTATAATCGGGGGTGTATTCCCAATAAAGAAAACAAAATCTAATCACAACCAAAATCAAGCAACTTTTTTAGCAATTTAATTCGTTAACTTTCTTCTCTATAATCTATTCTTCATAGATTTCTCTGTCATATTTACCATCGCGGTCCACACACAATAAAAATGCAGATAATTTCTATATAATATTCTTTGTACGGTAACTTGCATATATGCGTATTGATTTCTTGTATGCTCTGTTATAATCTACTGTGTTTGGATGTATGTAATATAGTATGTATACTTTGAATTCAATATGTTTGTAACGCATTTTGAAATACATTCTGTATTCCAAAACGTATTGAATGCTGTCCTATTGACCATCACACACACATACACACGTAATTATATATATATACATATACATATACATATACATATACATGCATGTATGTATGTATTGTGTGCACAGGTTCCTCTCTACTATTATTGCATTTTTTTTTTTTGAAGAATTACTTGTATATGGACGTAATACATATATACACATACATACATACATATATATATACACACACTCTCTTGTGTACACGGGTTCGTCTCCACTATTCTGGCATTTTTTTTTTTTTGAAGAATTACCTGTATATGGATGTAATACATTTCCACTCTACCATTCTTCGCAATTTTTTTTTTTTTTAAAGATAACTTGTACATGTATGTAATACATTTTGGAATAGGATGAAGGTTGAATCCCCAAGAATTACGTATAGGGAATTCAGGTTACATTATATGTAATTTTAGTTTACCTACATGCAAGTGTTTATCATTCATTAATATTACTGTTGATCTCATTATCTATTAGATTCGTTTATGATATTTTTAAATTTAAGTATATGCTTCTTGATCCCATCATTATAGATTAGTTTAAGCATGAATAAAAAAAAGAATATTTTCACATGGTTCCCTTAAAATTATGACAATTACAATCAGGTTGAAAAATTAAACTTATTTCCTTTTCATGGTGTAAAATGACAAGAATAACCTTCATGAAGTAAAGAATTTAAGTTCTTTTTAAGTAGAAGTTAAAAAATGGCCAAAAAAAGAAAACAAAAAAATAAAAAAGAACAAGAGGACTCTTTCTTGGCCTTGATCATAAGTTCCTTTTAATCTTATTCTATCATCCATTCCACCAACCAAATAACTCTACAATTAACATTCTCATCCCACCCTCTTTCGTTTGTTAATGCCTGATCAACATCCCTAATTCCTTCGTTTCTAGGCCTCCACCATTGTTATCAACTTCTTGACTCAAATTTCTTCTTTCTGACAAAAAAGGATAAAAAATATAAGAACTCCTGTTCTGCATAGAATTTTTCTCATCCTACTAAAAACTCCCTTGATTTCCCTAACCACCTACCACACTTCCCTAATTTTCTTTCTAGCTTCCCTTTATCCTAGGCACACCATAGCAGCTCTTCCTCTCTCTTCGACCATGCCACAGGACCACTTTTTTTCTGGACTTCTCAATTACATCTATTTATCTAGATCAATTCTCCCTTTCCTCTTATTCTTCTTTTTGTGTTTGATTAATTTTTTTTCTTTTTGTGTTTGATTAATTATCTGGATCTTGCAACGGCTTGAAAAGGATTGTGCTGCGATATGAGAGTTTTGACATTGAGGGAGTGGACCTTTGACTTTGCAATTTATTGTGGATTTCTTTTTTGTGGAGAAAAGTTGCCTAAGGGCCATTTAGAATTTATTACTAGTAGGGATTATTTGCTTACATCAACAGATTGAACCCCAAACTATTATCTGAGAGAAGTTTGTACAGTTTTCAAACTTAAGCGGTATTGTCTGCAAATGTCGTAAACATAGGGAGGCTTTTTTTTTTTTTTTTTGATAAATCCTATACCATTACAATAGGGGTGGGGAATTGGTGTTGATGAGATTCGAATTTGTGACCTCTGGGATGGAGTCATAGAGCTCTAATTGCTCGACTCTCTTTTCGTTCCCCATAGGAAGGCTTTGGATACTAAAGAAAATTTGAGTAGTTTGCGGGCCCAAGGTCTATCTTTTATTTTCTTTTAATAATTATTTTTTTCCTTAAAAAAGGGAAGTTAAACCTGCCCTGCCTTTTTTTTTGAATAATTTAAAGACAATTGTTTTCATTTCTCCATTTTATGTTGTTCTAATCTCTCCTCTAACAATTGAAGATAGGACAAAAGGTACCAACGAAAATATAAAATTTCCAGGCAAAACAAACTCATGGAAACTGATCTAAAGATTTGAAAGCTTTGAGGCAAAAAGAAGCGAATCCATCAATCAAGCAACACAAAATTTGCATCTTTGTATAACTTCATCACAGAGAACTATTTGGTTACTATGTGAAATTTATAAAGTACTACAAAACTGTTCAAACAAGCAGAAATAACAAAATATAACTAAAAGCTGCTTAATTCTTCAAGCACCCATTCGTAACAGCCATTTCATTACGATAGTCAGATTTATTACCACACTAAGTTTCTATGTTGCTCAAGTATCCCATCTGGGTTCTTATTTTTGATGACCAAACCAAAGTTCACCGTATCGCAAACAATGGCTTTGCCCATGAGCTTGACTTCAACGATTTCAAGATTCCTTTCTTTTCCTCAGTATTACATTGGTTAAGGCAACTCTCGTCCATCACATTCTCATATTATTAAAAAAAAAAAAAATTACATCTATCAAATTGTTACCATTGAGCAAGTGTAACCATCTGGCACTATATTCTATTGCACGAATGACATTTAGATACAAGATTTTGATTAAATTGGAAATTTAATACAACAAAATTACCTTACAAACACAATACACTAAAAGATTTCAAGAGATTTTTAAAACATCATCAAATTATCAGAAACATGGATATTATACAACATGAAAAAGAGAGGCATGCATCAAGACAGAGACTTCTTTGTGGAAAAATTTACGAAAACATGTCACTCACTTACCTCCAACATTTCCTCTCCTATTACATACCGGACACAGATGATGTTGTGAAATCTATTAAACTGGCACAGACACAAGCCACAAGCCACAAGCTAATCGACAAGTAACATTGTTTGCTTTCATTTAATTTAAAAATGTGAATGATAGAAACTACTTTTATACTTCCAAACAGCATGACTAAGCATTTTCTTTGAAATTACTGATAATGAAAAGTATTTGTACTTCCAAACAACATTCAAATTAGTACATTCAAATAAGCCATAGCAATCTCAAACCGGGCCTCAGTTACCGACAAGGTATCTAATATGATTAGTTGATGATGGGAAAAAAGAATACAGCACAATAAACAAATAGCAAACCGCAAAGAAGAAACCAAATGTTGGGTACCGACAACATGAACTTATTCAAGTACTACTTATCCTTCAATCTAAGACAGTGAGCAACAGACCAGAGTAATTTCATGAACAGAAATTACAAGGCAAAACAAGGAGGATCCTGGAGTTGCATGCTCACTATTACCATCAAATCCCAAGCAAGCTTCACTGCGCCATTTTGTCGACATAAACGAAATGTCCTCAGAAGTCTCAACTCCAGCTTCAGGATGATCAACTGATGACGCTTTATATTTCCAGCATTATCCAACACTAGATAAATGCAGAGGCCTCCTCTCAGCATAAGACCTGGAGATCCTTGTTTCCCCAATTTTCTTTCTGTTCTTCCTTTATCTTCAAAAACAAACTTTCAAGAGATTTAGAACAGCCAAGAATTTGAATCATTTGAAGAGTTGTAATATCACCAAAACAAGAAGGGACCTCTTCCAAATCCCAGCAATTCCACAACTGTAATTTCTCAAGACAGGGAAAATGATCAACACCATGGCATCCAGTCCACTTGACAATATCTGTTGATCTCAATTTCAAGAATTTGAGTTTGGGGAATTCCCATTCCTCATTCATGTCCCAAGTACCCCTCTCAAATCTAATATGGGATAATTTGAGTGCCAAAAGATTGGGAAGTTCTCCTCCTTTTGGAATTAAACTCCAATGAACACTCATCAGACTCAATTTCTTCAGATACAAAGGAAAACGAAGCCCAGTATGGTACTTATCCATTCTAACAAGTCTCAAATTGAGTGATTCTAGTCGACTCAAAAAGTCCATCACAACAATCCTATTGCAATCCGCATTAGATTCCTTCGATTTGGAGAGTCTGAATTTTAATTTGCAGATGTTCGGCAACTTTCTTATTATCTTTTCCAGGTTTTACCCCAAAGAAAGATTCAGTGTGGAAAAGGTTTCAAAATTGTGTAGATCAGAGGTATGTAAATTGTTCAAATCAAAATCAATAAAAAAAATATCATGTGACCGTAGCACCCTTAATTTCGGCATATTCCAAATAGTATCTGGCAATAAAATGGTATCTGCATGGATAAGAAGAAATTCTAAACTTGAGAGGTTTGCTATTGTTGATGGGATGGAATTGAACACACCTCGAATTGCCAAGTACCTCAACTCAACAAGCAATGCTATTTCGCTTGAGAAAATAGAACCTAGATTGATATTTGCCAAAAACAACACTTTAAGAAGTTTGAAAAAATGAAAAATGAATGAGATATGATAATGCTCAAAAATAGCGATAGGATAACATTCAAAATTATTATCACCCTCAGAAAAAAATAGAAGAGAACATAAACCTGGACAAGAGAGCTTGGACTTCTCAAAATCTTGTGGGGTAGAATGCACACACAACCGCTGTAGATCATGTTGCCCGTGAAAGGTGAAAAGCTGGTTGTGCCTACTTAATAAAGACATAAATTTGTTTTTTTTTGGCTTTTACCACACAAAACTCATGTAACAAATCATGAATGCGACAAGTTTTAACACCTCCTATAGATCTTTCTTTAGATACCATAACCAAGCTTCTGCCAATTAGATCATTCATGTAGTCCTTGGCCACCTCCTCTAAGCTCTTTTGCTCACTTTTTTCAATAAATCCTTCAGCTATCCAAAACCACATCAATTTCTTAAAAGGAATCTCTTCGTCTTCCGGAAATGATCCAAAATAAAGAAGGCATGACTTGAGCTTTTGAGGTAACTTTTTGAAACTCAACTCTAATATATCCATGCACTGATCCGTATCAGAAAGAGCACTTAAACTTAGCCTTCCTGCAATCCCTTCCCAACCATCCTGATCTGAATTTGAAAGAATTCCTGATACAATGACAACTGTGAGAGGTAGCCCCCGACAATTTTTTGCTATTTTCATCCCCAAATCCAGAGGATAGCTTTTTATGCTTGATAACTTCTTTTGCAATAGATCCCAGCACTCATCATCGGTGAGTGGGCGAAGAGGGTGAGGTTCACGGTTCGGATTAATTTTCTTGGTAACCTCAGAATTTCGAGTTGTTAAGAGGATTCTGCTTGAATTGGCATCATCTGGGAAGGATCTTTCCAAGCAACTCCATGCCTCAATGTCCCAAACATCATCCAATACGATGAGATACCTCCTTTTCAGCGAGCATTTTTTTATCTTTTCTTCCAACCCCTGTTCGTTCTCCCCTGAATATTTATCACGAGAAAAGTTAGGATCAGCAGAACTCAAAATTCGAAGCAACAAATCTTTCTTTTTGTATACTTGAGAAACAACACACCATGCACTAGTATGAAAGAGTTCTCTAACTAAAGAATTATCATAAACACTTCTTGCTAAAGTTGTCTTTCCTAATCCAGGCATGCCCACAATGGAAATGATGTCCAATTTTTCTGATCCTGCTATAAGATTTTCAATTATTGTGTTTGCCTCATCATCCAAAGTCACCATAATTTTGCTGATTGATGGCAAACTACCCTGTGATGGCAAAGGATTGGAAGCGTTGATAGCTTTTTGGGCTTCAGAATTAGAGCTACAGTGATCGTCAACAATCTTCAAGCTCTCCAGTTTAATACGATTGATTTCTTCTATGATGGTTCTAAATTCCAATGGAGAACAATTAGGAATATCTCTAACCACCAAGAATGAAATGACACAATGTGTCTTGTGTGCCACCTCTACAACACGATTCCAAAGACTTTGGAGCTCTCCATCGTGTTTGTGATCATCTAGAATACTCTCCAAAAAATATCTTAGGGATACAAGATCTTCTTGGATAGTTTGAATTTGATCCCTTATAAAAGCAATCGAATCAACTGTGCAAGACGACAGTTCCTTCATATTTTCGAGGAGAAAATCAATAAACCCATGCTCATCGGTCTTGGAAAAAATGAATGGTGACGTTATTACTTTAATAAGTTTAATCTTTTCCAAAAAATTGAAGAGTGCAAAATCCATCTCCTTGACCAAGCCTTCTACCAATTCATGCACAGGAAGTGAGCAAATTAAGATGGCTGCCTCATTGACAGCTGCTCCAATGAGATCCTTTGCCTTTATATGCAGCTCATCAATCTTCTGTAGGTGCTTCGTGAGAATGGTTCTCAGGAATCTTAGTCCCTCGTAGATTATTGGCACTTGATCCTTCAAAGAAACCATGTAACTGTTGTGGTAGGTGAGTGCTTCCAAAATATTGTGTAAGAGAGTATCAACAAAGTCTCCCAGTACATGCTTGTCCGTCTCCAGAATCAGGGCATGTGATAATCGAGAAACATTTGAAGCTGTCAAGATGTGGACGTAAATCTCACGGATCTGGGGATCATCAGGCTTGATCTTTAGAAGCACATTAGAAATATTCAATTCAAATTCATCAAGAAACTTCTCTCGATCAATATATCGGTCAAACCGCCACATATAACAGAGTCTTGCAGCATTGACAGCCGCAACATGTAAACGAGTGACGAGGACTTGCAATTGACAAGGATCAAAGCCTCTCAATTCTGCAAAACGAACGAAATTGATGAAGGATACCAACTTGTCTTTCAAGGCGTCAATCAGATTCAGATCTTGCCTTGTACTAAAATATGGGAACCTCATGATATCCGCCATATCTACTAGCAGGGAATCGTAGAATTCCTTTAATTGGCACCCGGATTGCAATGAACAATAGTCCGACAAAGGGATGTAGGATTCGATGATTTCTTCACTAAAAGATCTGATGCATTTTTTTAATTGGATGACCCCTTGATTCAAATCGTCACTCATGTGAATCTCTTTTTGTCTAAGACAGAGATTATGAAAGCCCTTGCCATTCTGGATAAGTGAATCTTCAAGTCTACTCAACAAAGATCCCATGTAATACCCAATATAAATAAAGGGCAAAAAGGTCATTTGGCCTAAAAAAAAAAAAAAAAAAAAGAAGAGGCGGTGAGATTTTTTTCTAAAAGAGAAGTCAGCAGAAACTTCTGCAAAGAAAGAAAGCAGCAGCGAGAAAGAGAAGAAAAGAGAGAAGAAAGAAAGAGAAGAAAAAAAAAGGAGAGAGAGAAGAAGAAGAAGAAGAAGAAGAAGAAGAAGAAGAAGAAAGGGGAGAAAGAGAGAGAGAAGTCCGGCCAGCAGGGGAGAGAGAGAGAGAGAGAGAAGAAGAAGAGAAATAGGAAAAAAAAAAAGAAAAAAAAAAGAGGAAGAAAAAGGGGGGGAAAATTTGGATTTAGCTAAATAAGGTAAATCTTTATGCTTAAATCTTGTTTATTAAATAGATTATGATAAGTATGTGATGTTTTTGGTAGAAATAATAGCATGCATGGAATAGAAATTGAGTAGATAGAATTTTAGAGTTTAGGAAATTTTAGGAAAATTTAGAGAAAAATGATTTCTTGGTATATAATAGTTTTATTATGGTGTTAATTTCTAGTAAGAGGAGGAAAAAGTTGATGTGGGAAATTAAAGTTGAGATTTGATTATAGTTTAGGCCATGTAAGATGGGTAAGTGATTGAGTTAAGCCTTGGGGTTGGATCAAAGTTAGAGTATTATTTTTCTAATATATTTTTAGTGGTTAATTTTGATGGTTATGTTATATAATAGATTCAAGAGAGCAAGTGGCGGAGGAAGTCGCTTAAGAAGGAGACTCTACTCTGAAATTTTTGGTGCATAGTCTAATTGAGGTAAGTGTAATGCATATTATGAATCACAAATACTGTATAAGGCTTGCAAAGCATTTTGTGAGTATTTTAAAGTATGCAATATGTATAAATTGAAATTGACATACATATATATTGTTAAATAGATGTATGTTGAGAAAATGCATTCAAAGTGGTTTATTTTGTACACGAAAGTTTAAATAAGCTTGCAAAGTATTTAAAGGTGAATGATTTACGTTGAATGTATAAGATAATACATTAGACCTTTTTTTTTTGTCAAAGTATGTTTTATATATTGTTAAAGTTTTAACATTAAAGAATGAGAAAGTAAATGGTTGTTTGTGACAATGATTTTTGTCAAATAAAGTTGAAAGGATTTAGTTGTGAAAATGATTTGGAAGTAACTCTGTGCAGAGCTAACTAAAACTAACAGGGTTATTGTTAGTCTGGGTGCACCTAGTATATGCCGGCTAGGGAATGTCCGCAGTGATTCCCTCCCTTCGCGGGATAGTATAGCCTTCGGGGGATAGCCCTTCGGGGAACAGAGACAGATACCCTTCGGGGGATAGCCCTTCGGGGACAGAGTTACCCTTCGGGGGATAGTAGGTTCTGCATAGTTGTGACTTCGAGAAATAATCAAAATTTTTATGAAACCAAAAAATGTGATTTTATTGATTGTTTTATATCATATGTGACGACTATATAGATTTTATACCAAAAGTGATGATTTTAAATAATTGTTTACAATTGTTTATAATAGGTATTATGCTTACTGAGTGTGAAACTCACCTCTCAATATTTTTCAGTATTTTGTAGAAAGTGCAGGAGTTAGAACAAAAAGGAGAATCTTATAGCCATTCAATTCAGAGGTATTACCCGGTTATTTTTTGTTGTTCCGGGTGTAGGATAGTATAAGTATTATTCTGCACTTATGGCCATGTGATGCAATATTTGGTATTGTAAATATTATTTATGGCATAGTTGCTCCGTTGGTTGTAAATTATGAACCTTGGGATGTTTATATAGAAATATATGAAGTTCTTATGGCATATTTTTCTGGTGGAAATGGATGATTGATGACTTGCGAATAAGATAAAATAATGTATTGTGAATGTATTGGAAATATTTGGGCTGGCTGAAATCTTGTGCAGGTATTTTTAAATTTTTAGGAAAGGTCCAGATACAGAGGAGATGCTGCCGAAATTTCGGTAGAATTTAGAGAAAGTTTAAGGCTTACGTGGTTTGAGGCGATTTATTCCACCTCGAGTTACGTGCCGGTCGTGACCTTTAGATTCGGGTCGTGACATCCCATCACACTACTACTTCTACCTCTTGCACACAAAAGAAATGTTCTCAGATTTCTTAAACATACCTGCAGATTCTCCAGCCGAAAATTGTAAGAAATAAATTTTGGCCCCAGCAACTCTATATCTTGTAAGGCTCCATCAACGAAAGCGAATGCCATTGCCATCGCTCTTTCAGATATAGATTCTTCACCACTGCAGCAACTGAAGAAACTGAAGCTGAAACTTGAACAAGAACAGCTTTGCAAGTGGATGCAGTTCTCCTCTTAGTCTCTCCCTTTCAAACTTTGTTTGGTTCACTTTTGGGTGCGATTTGTGGAAAAAAAAATGAAGTGAGGAAAATGGTAAATTTAGATAATACTGTAGATTTTTGGGGCCTTTGCAATCTAAAGATTGGAAGAAACAGATACTCCGTGCCAATTGCCAAGGTAGTTCTCTGCTTCCGGTCAACCCCTTTCTTGCTTTCTCCAACAAGAGGTATCAAACAGAGAATTGTATATTCACCGCCAATATGGACCCAAATTCCCATCCATTAATATTATATTACTCGGCATCACTTCCTACAGGCAAGTTTCTCAGCAATTGAAAGCTAATTGCCCGGTGTAATTTCTTTATAAAAAAAAAAAAAAAGATGTTGAAAATTTAGAGTTGTTTGAAATTTAAAATTTTGGTAGGAAAGGTATCTTATGGACCACTCACCTACACTTATTAAATTAGTATCTATATTTGTAACTTGGTGTTTTTCTACATTTGTTAAGTCAATATTATACTGTGTTTCTACATTTGTTAAATTTGCATTTTCCTACATTTTTAAAGTAAGGATTATATTTTGTTTCTATATTTACTGATTTTGCACACATAATTGTTGAGGCCTTAACCCTTTGCATGCAACTAATACAATTTGTGCAATTATACCACCAATTAATATTATATTACCAGTAATTGCTTCGCACTTTACATGCAATTAGAAAAATATATTTACAATAATTTTATTACTTATCAAGATGAGATTATGAATATTTATATGTCTATTTTTAATTGAATAAGTGGTTATCAAAGCGTCTAGAATTTCATTTGATTTGATGTTACAACAAATGCAATAAATCTAGTATCCTCTCTTCAATCAGAGATAAAGGCTATAGGATTAGGGATGTAAGACAATCAAGGTTAATTAAGGATATAGGATTAGAGACACTTGATATAGATCTCACTATATATGAGTTTAGTCTACAACATATATTAGTGTTTATCCTGCCATTAGTGACTTGTGAGTTGTGAGTTAGTTGTAATGTTGCTGAATTGTGATATGCTTATATTTTAAGTTACTTATTCTTGCACATGTAAATATTTACCTTTTTTTTTTTTTTTGGCCAATGGTCATGTAAACACCAAATTTTGACACACCCTTTATAAAAAGGATATATTTTACTTCATTTGGAGATACTTTTTAATTTTCAAGGGCTAATTGTAACTTTTGCGTAAATTATGTCTAATTAGTTGTATCAGGGGAGAAATAATAATTTCACCGTGTAAATATTATTTTATTTTAATTTATTTTTTTAATACATAATTTTACTATTTTTATCATTATTTCTAATTTTAACATTTTTTGGATTCATCTAGTATTTATTTAAAATTTTAGAATTTTTTTAACCTAATAGCACGTTTATTCATGAATTTTCTGTATAAATTTCATGATTTTTAGGAATCGTTTAGTATTTATTTCAATACTTTACCTTTTTTCTATTAATCGCACATTTTAATGTTATATTAATTTTTTGAATTTTGCTGTAATTTACTCATTCTTATAACTCTAAATTTTAGTATTTTTCTTATGGATTTTAGGGAATCCAAATATCTTTTATTTTACTTTATTTCATTTGTTTTTTTTTCTTGTTTATTTCCATTACAAATTTCTTCCTTTAAAAAAAAAAGAAAAAAAAAGAGAGAGAAAGAGAGTCAAACAACAGCAACCTGTTTGCTTTCTGCCATAGCTGATAGCAGCTATGCTTTCTCCCATCATCAAAACTACTCTATGTTCAATCCCATCACCCTCCCAACTTGCACTCAATTCAACAGACTTTAGGGGATTTGGATTGATTTTCTTCACCCACCCTCATTGCACACAACACTCACCTTCTCTTCTGTACTCACACCCCTGCACTCACAAATTTCAAACTTGCAAAAACACTCCACCTTGCACACAACTTCCTTCCACTCTCACTCTCTCGGTTTGCATAAGCACCACAGACACAACTCTCCTCCTCACTTCCCCTGCACACAGACACAAACACACAATTCACACTCTCACAAGTTCACTTACCACATATACTGCATTTTCTTCTTCACCAGACACATTCCATTCACACACAACCCTCATCTTGGCACACCACAATACAGACTTGCAAAACATTACCAAGCATACAACAAATTCACTCAAGACTCTTCGCTAAACTCTAGCCAATTCATTCGCACATTGCAAATTTCACAACAAAACACTCTCTGATTCACTCACCTCTCTCACGGCTCTCCTTCACAACACACATCACACACGGATTTCACACACACACCAGACAGACATCACACTGGAAACATACACACAACACACTTGCACACACAAAACACACACCACCGCACACAAGTTCCACTCACAACAACAACACAGTTCACACACAATACACATTCACAGTCACACAAGACACGCACTACAATTCATCACCATCAGTATACCAGAAGCTACTACTAAAGCCACCACCAGCGCTGAATCTTCCTCCGAATACAAGTATGCTTTTGTCTTCTTCGTTCTTTTAATTTTGTCCGAATTAGCTACTAATGTGAACTCTTCTTCAATTTGTACTGCTTTATTTGCTTGGTGAATTTTTGGTGGGTAACCAAATAGAGAGAGACCAAAAGACCGAGAGAGAGAGAGAGAGAGAGAGAGAGAGAGAGAGAGAGATTGAGGAACGAGAGAAGAAAGCAGGATCGTGAAGCAGAGAGGGAGGAACTAGGGAAGAAGGGGAAGAAAAAAAGAGAAAAGAGAGAAATAAAAGGAAATCTGGAAAAGGAAATCAGGGGAAGAAAGGAAGAAGCGAGAAAAGAAGAAGGAAAAGAAAAAAAGAGAGAAATGAGGAAAAAGAAAGAAAGAGAGAAAAGAAAAAATGGGGAAAGAAAGGAAAAAGAAGAAAAGGGGGGGGGGGGGGGATCGGGGGAATAGATAAAGAAAGAAGGAAGAAAAAAAAAAGAGGGGAGAAAATCATAAAAAAAAGGGCCTTAGCCAAAACTACATCGTTTTGGCATGAAACGACGTAGTTTTTGTCAATTTGTTTTACCTATTTATTGTTATTATTTTAGCAGATATATATTTACGTTTTGCCTCCTTATGTTCTTAGTTATTTTTATTATGTCCTTCAATACTTTTAAGTTTTTTCATTTAAGTCCTTGTTTATTTAAGTTGACTCCTAGAATTTGTAATTCCTTTCAATTATGTCCAGAATAATTGTAATTTAGTGTTAAACTTGCTGAAAATTATATTTTGCCCCTTTAACTTGTTAGAAATTGTACTTTTATCCCTCAAGTCTTGCAGAAATTACGTTTTTACCCCCTAGGTTTGCTCTAGTTTTCATTTTTACTCCCCAAGTTTGCTGAAATTGTATTTTAGCCCTTGAATGTTGCTGAAAATTGTAAATTTGGTCCCTTATGTTGCTGGAAATTGCATCTTTGCCCCTATGCATTGCTGGAAATTTTATTTTGGCCCAAGAATATTGTTGGAATTTATATTTTTACCCTTCAAGTAGCTAGAACTTGCATTTTTACTCTTAAATGTTGCTGAAAATTATAATTTGGTGTTTAATACTTGTTGGAATTAACAAATTGGGGCTTATTGTTGCTGTAAAGTTCATTTTTATCCTTGAACATTGCTGGAAATTGCAATTTAGTTCTTAAGTTTGCTGGAATTTCAATTTGATCCTCAAATGTTGCTGGAAATTTGATTTTTACCTCACCAAACTTGCTGAAATTGCATTTTTGCCTTTAAATGTTGCTGTAAATTATGTATCATCCCATAACTTTGCTGAAATTACTGATTGTGAGGTTTAGGTACTATCAAAATTAGGCAAAATTCACACAAACAAGAAATAAAATTTATAACCTAATACCGCTTTCCGCAAGTGCACGGGTCAAATGTAGTAGGGGAAGTATTAGGGTCGATCCTACGAGGAAACAAGAATTTGCAAATACCAAAACTACTAACTTACTCTATTATCTAGACAATACATCAAATAAGTGGTGTGCAAAATAAGAAAATTTAACTACTTGAAGTAAAACAAATGGAAGAAATTCACAAACACAAGTAATAGGGTTGAGAATCCACTAATTGTCATTAATACGATTGAATGAATTAACACCTTGCTATGTTAATCTTATCTTATTTAGGATTGCAATTTCATATAAAATCAAGACTTGTTTTCACAATGAATTGATAGAGTTCAAATATTTCCATGATGAACCCTTGTGAAATGCATGAATTGTGGTATTAAACAACCTCAATCCACCTACTTGTACAACTATTTGTATGTGTACAACATAAGTTTCATCTACTATTTTTTAATGTTATAAGCATTTCTTAATGTCAAATAACATCTAAATAATTTGCAATGGTTGATCAAGCTACTACAAATGTTAAATCTTGATAGATGAACAAGCAAATACAAGTTATAACAAGTATAATAACATTCAAATCATATAATTAGCTTCATCTTGCCCTAAGATAAGTATTTAGTTAAGCATGGAATTCAAAACTTGAAAGTATAAGAATTCAAAGAAGTAATTCATAACAAGTAAGGAAATAAAGAGAAAGAGATAGAAATTCTCATTTCAATGGCCCCAATCCTTCATTTCTTCCTTGAATATGATGTAGTACAAGTGAATTCTCCAAGAGTTTTCTTACAAGTATTGAAATTTCCTATAAAACTACAAAGAAAACTAGTAAACTAACTACTTTAGGAGTGCTCCTCCCTTCAAGACTTGTTCTAATTGTCTTGCAAGAGCTCCCTATTTATAGACAAATTCACCCTAATCATCTCACCAACTTGCATGGCAAGTTGCATGACAAGTTGTTTTTAAATCACAAAAAGATTTCCCTTGAATTTTACAATGTTTCCTTGAGTGGTGCAGGTGCAAAGAATCTTCAAAAAGTCATCAAAAGAGGCTGGAAGATAAGCTGCAAGTTGAAAGTGTTATTTTCTGGCCGACATGCATGCTACGCGCCTGACGATACGCGTCTGGTTAGACGCGTATCTTCAGCCGCGTATTGCTCCCAGAAGAAGTCAGAATCAGCTTTTTCTCAAAACACAAAAGTTGTAGCCCTTTGAATTATCTTTCCAAAACCACAAGAATCAGGTCATTTGGAGTTTTGGATGCAAAGATATAGCCAAAATATTGAGACGTAGTTGAGAGAACTTTGTTCTTCAGTAATTTGGATTTTTGGCTATGAAGATGTAAGAACTGGATTTTGATGTCTTCATAAGAATTGTAGAGTATTCTCTTAGCTTTAAAATTTCACAAGAATAATCTCAATCCAACATTTTTAGCTCAAGTTATTACCAAAATACAGAAATGTATTGCTGTTACCGACGTCTAGTTTTGTCCAATTCTTCACTTCCATTGCTTCTTTGCATTTCTCTTTTGCTTGTTATGCCTCTTGTGACCTTGAGACCTTGTTGTGATGTTGATCCTTTAATTCCATGGTGAATTTGTTGATGAGAATTTTCTAAAAGTTGAGCAAAACAATCCTCCAAATTTGAATATAAAAGTTGTTCTATTGAAATTCTTCAATCCAATCATCCTTGAATCTACTATGAATTGTGATGAACTTTACTTCAATTGATCCAAATTATGATTGAATGTATAAAACCTGAAAGATTGTACAAAGATTGTGCATTAATTTGCTCAAAATATAGATTTTGCTTCAAAACCATAAAAATCAGGTAAAAATCCAAATTTTTGAGAAATTCTTCAAATGGAAGAAAAATTATAAAATTGAGCCATTTTTATATTAAAATACTTAAAATGTACTAAAAACACACTAAAAATATATATGTAATACTATGCTAAAATATGTAAAATTATCACTTATCAATTACATTTTTAGCCTTAAGTATTGCTGGAAATTTCTATTTTTGGCATTATGCTTGTTGGAAATTATGTTTTAGCCTTTTAAATTTGTTGTAAATCATGTTATTACCTTAACTATGGTTTGAAATTGTAATTTCACTCTTTAGTTTGTTGTAAATTATATTTTACTCTAAAAATGTTGCCTAAATTTTCACTTTTAACCCAAAACTTATGGAACATTTTATTTTATTTTGCCAAAAAAAAGGAATTTAATTAATTCCTCAAATTTTTTAATTATTTTCTTTTCGTATTTTATTTTTATTTTAATGTTCCAAAATTTAGCCTTTTTATCTAATTAATGCTCAAATTAGTTTCTTTATTTCTCCTTTAGTTATTTTGATTATTCTTATTCGGGTGCTAAAAGCTTAAGTATGTATTATTGTATTTTATTTTTTTATTTTTATTTTCTTTTTTTGTACTTTTTTTTATTTTTTTACTTAAACAATTTTTATTTTTCTTCCTAAATATTTAATTATTGCTTTTTTTAATTTTTATTCATTATTGCTATAATTGTTTTGAACTATTGTGGCATGTTTATAGTGATTAATATGAAATTATTTAATTAATAGTTTATTTATTTAAATAATGGTACCTTGATAAGTCTATTCATGTTGTTAGCATTTATACCGAATCTTCAAATGGGAGGTACCCCTATTATCCTTCCAATGTTTTTTTATGTGCTCCCACATGCTCTTATGTGTTTTTCTATATGTTTTTTTATCTATCTCTTTCTGTTTATTATTTTTATTCATGTGTGAGTATTTATTTATTTATGTCATGTTATTTATTTGAATTAATATTAATTATTCAAAAAAATGTAATAGATAGGTGATATTCTATTTAGCAAAAATTTTGTATTTAGGTAGTTAATGTAATAGATAGTTTATATTTTCATCTATTTAATGAAGGCTTTTGTATTTTAGATAGAAAATGTAATAGATAGGTTAGATAGGCCATTTTTCTTATCTTTTTCCATTTTTAGATTGTAATTAGGGTTTCCTGGTGTAATAGTTAGGGCTTTGTGTGCTATGTGCTTATGTGTTTTATTCACTCTCCCTAGAACTTTGCATTTAGAATATTATGCTTATGTGCTATGTGCTCGTATGTGTTATTATCTGCTTTTATGTGATTATTGCTTTAATCTATGTTTTATTTATTTACTTGTTTATTATGATATATGTATATCGTCGCCACACTAGTCCAACGCTAGTTGTGGTTAATTCTGGTTTCTTCGCTAGTCCAACGCTAGCGAAGAATTTTTAGAAAATGGGCTAGTCCAATGCTAGACTCTTAGGTCATTTTAGTATTAAAATCACTTCTCGTGTGTATTTCATCTCATTTCACACACATTTTCTCTTTTAGGCCTTTTTCCATTTTTGCATGGTTTTTATGTATTATTATTCTTATTATCTATTTTTACATATATTCAGAGCTTGACATTTAGGTTACATTTTGCATAGAATCTTGGGTCATTTTGTGTGATTCGACTAGAAATAGTCATCTACTCAGGTGGGAAGCGGTGGCATACATGCCGTTCCCCCCTCCATGAGTAGGAATAGCTAGTCACGAGTTTATTAGTCTCCCATACCCATCATGTTGCATCCCTACTTTCTTTATTCACTTACTATCTATATTACTATTTTCCTTTTCTTTTTACATTCTATTTTGCATCTATACTTGTGATTCCATCGAGGTCTAAATTCGAGTTTCACGATTAATGCGATAATCTCGACCAAATCTCAATGGAACATTTTTGTCCCTTAACGATATTTATTTTTAGGTCTAGGTTTGTATTCATATAGCTGCATCCAAATGTGATAAAAGGTAGGGTTATATTAGGAAAATTTGAACTAAACTTCGCAACTAGTTTCGGTTAGGTTGAAAGGGTGCCTTAGGTGTAAATCTTTGCTTTCCCTTTCTTTAACTGTGACTCCCGAACCTTTTTTAAGGGGTGGCAACGGGTCGGGTTGGTGGGTTGGAGGGTCAGGTTGAGACCCGTGTATAACAGTCAACCCGTCAACTCGAACCCGACCCGCCAACTCACCAACCCGAAAATGCTCAACCTGAACCCGACTCGAAACGAGTTGGTGGGTCGACCTGCCGATCCGAAAAAAAAAAAAATTACTACTAACATTTTGTAACTTTGTTTCACTTATTCACATTCAAACACAAATTTCATTCATTGGATAATTAATCAAGTAAATTGTAAAAAAAATTAAGATTTCTACTTAGGTTTGTGAAAGTAAATTGTAAGAGGAATTAAGCGTGTGTTAGTGAGTGACTTCGATATTAGTGTGTGCAAAAAATGTGTTTGATCATTTTGTGTGTGTGTGTGTGTGTGTGTGTTTTGATGTCTTTTCTTTCATCTTTTCTTAAAAAAAAAAAAAAAACTACTACTAAAATTTTGTAGCTTTGTTTCACTTATCCACATTCAAACACAAATTTCATTCATTATGCTTTATTTCACTTATTCACATTCAAACGCAAATTTCATTTATTGGATAATTAATCAAGTAAATTGTAAAAAAAAAATTAAGAATTCTATTTAGATTTATGAAAGTAAATTGTAAGAGGAATTAAGTGTATGTTAATGAGCGATTTTGATATTAGTATTTGCAAAAAATGTGTTTGATCTTTTTTTTTTTGTGTGTTTTAATCTCTTTTCTTTCCTATTTTCTTCTTCTTCTCCTTCCTCTTTTTTTTTTTCGGTTTCGCGGGTCCACTCGCGGGTCGACTCAAACCCGACCGATTTTTCTTCGCGGGTCAATCGGATCCGACCCGCCAACCCCCAACCCAAATCCGCTATTTTCGGGTTAGATTCCTGTCGGGTTTTCGGGTCGTGTCAGCAATTGCCACCCCTACCTTTTTCTCTTGTTTTCAAAGACCTGGAGTTGTCTTAAAAAGGGTTTTTCTTATATTTTCTCAAAAATCATTTTCTAAATAAATCGTTCCCGATTTTTTTATCTTTTACAAAATATTTTTTTGGTGACTTGGTGCACCAAAACTCAATACCAAGCAGTGACTTCCTTTTCATTAAAAACCTTTTTTTGGACTTTATTTTCGGGCCAAAAAACCGTCGCATTTTCAAACCCCCATTTTAGGCCATTTTCTTTTTGTTTTCAAAATAAAGCATTTTCTAAAAATCACATCTTTTGTCAAACTATTTTTTGTAAAGTATTTTCTAAAAATCATTTTACAAAAACCCACACTTTTTTCCAATAAATAAACACATATTCCTTTTTCCGTCTTTCAAAAAATAGAGTGCGACAGGTCAACTGTATTCTATCATACTCCTAACTCATTCTATGGGGGAGGCCCAACTGGGCTCATGGGGAACTGATGGGGACCTAACTACCATCGGACCAAACAGATATATTATGCACCCATTTGGATTTTCAATAGAAGGTAGGATTCGAACCCTTGACCTCCCATCCCACTTAGGCTTTAAAGGCTTTGTGATGGTCAACCTAATCAAGTTGGGTTGGTTATCATTTACCGTATATACATACATAAACTAATTATATATTTGTGAACGGATTAGTTATATATTTATACAGACTTTACATATTTGTGAAATGGCTGTTTATAAAAATAGAAAGCTTATTCATAAGCACATTTTGGTATTATTAAAATATTTTCTGAAAATAATTACTATAATCATTGTGATTTTAAATTTAACCCCCTTCTTCCTACTGAGAATATAAGTCCAGTCAGACAAGATTCTGAATGTCCGGCACCTAAAGCGCTCCACTTTAATCAACGATACTATTTTATCACTGGTGGTTTTTCCACCAAGGGATAGTTTATGTTTGTTTGACTGCAAGGTTTTTTTAAGAAAAATTTGCAATTGTTCGTAGCTATATAGAATTTCTTTGATTAACCAATACTCCCGCTGCCTGGACATAATATCTATGACTCCATTTGGATAGCATAATTTAGAGTGTTTTTTTTTTAGAATTATTTGGAAAAATTATTTAAAGTATTTTTGTTGACCTTTTTGAAAATGTAAAATAGTGTTTGGATAGTGAAAAAAATTTTAGTTTGTTTAAAAATTTTGTAACAACTTTAGAGACTTGTTACACAGCTATTCACAAAAGTAAATACGTTTATGTTCAAGATCTGTTTAGGAAAATTGAAAAAATAGCGAGTAACATAATGAGATCCATTGTCGGTAAATTTTGTGATGAGTTTTATGGAACAAGCACAAGTGTCGAATGCTTACTGTTATGTTTGAGCACCTGACACCAGTGCTCGTTCCACAAAAACCTTCCACAAAATTCATCGACAATAGATCTCATTTTTTTCTAATTTTGAAGCAGTTATTGAACATAAACATGCTTACTTTCGTGAATAATTATGTAAAAAGTCTCTAAAATTGTTACAAAGTTTGAAAAAATATTTAAAATTTAAAATGAAAACACTTGTGGGAAAATTTGAACCATTATTTTTGGAAAAGTGGCAAAAAATTTTTGGTCAAATCAAACTCAACAAAGTTAAAAAATTTTCCAAACAATCCAAACATGAATAGTGAAAATTTTTTCTGAATAATGCCCAAAAAAATAATCCAAACAGAGCCAATGTATTATTCTACATAACTCAATTCCTAAACCAAAAAATAATATTAAAGTTACGGTAATAATGTATATAATCCACCTTGTGGTTGATACATTTTGTGTACACACACAGACACATTTATGTATGTATGTATAAGCAAAATGCTAAAAGCTCCTGTTCTATAAACATGTAAATTTTTAGTGTTATAAGTAATGGGTATTTAATCTCTCTATATAATAGAAAATTAAAAAATACATGTATACATTAAAGATGGAGCGCATAGATCTTTTTTTTGAATTATTTTGCTGTAAAATTTGTTATACATGTTGAGTAACAACATTTATATAAATTTGTTGCTCTTTTATATATCGTATAAACAATTTGTCCACATGCTCAATCAACAATTGGTTGTATTCTTTATCTGATGTTCTACATGAGATTTGAGTCCACGAAATTTACTTGCTTATATTTAAATCTTCATTTACTTATATCTGTTTTAACAAAATATATGACAAGTATTCAAGCACACAACTACTTTTATGAGTATATCAACACAATTAGAGATCGATATTTTAAGATGTTAACTATATGTATTATTTGTATTGTCCAAAATAGTACAAATTCTGCCAAAAATAAACATCATGATCAAATTAGTAACCTCCTACATTAGTAGTTTAACTTATTTTTTTGCATTACACTTGTACTAACGAATAAATAATCACAAAAACTTTTAACAGAAATCAAAACTGTTATTGCTAATTAATAAACAGAGAATTTTCCTTTAGATCCTCTATTTCCGATCAATTCAATGGATTCTAGGGTTACTTTTTGTTACTTTTTCCTTTAGATCCTTATTTTATTTGGTTACTTTTTGTTTTTCGAGTATTTTAAAGTGGTATATTGGCACACCTCCTTTTGTCAGTTATCCACTTTTTTTTTTCTTTTTTTAATCAAATACTATCCTTATAACAGAAATAAATTATGGACTTTTTATCATTCACCCATAAAATTTTGAGTTCTATTTCTTGGTCTCTTACTTTTTGATCAACCTCACATTTAGACTTCTTATTGTCGTTGCTACTTCTCTACCCAGAGTTTGATGTCATTTACGCAAACAGTGCTCCAATAAATATCGGCAGAACAACCAGAAATGCATTTGTAGCATTCAAATTAGAAAACCTTTTGTTAGTTTGACAATGGCCACTATCTTCTTACAATGAACGATTTACTTTGTTTATCTGCACTTTCACTCCTAAAGATTTCACTTTGCGTTAAGGATTCATTGTGTATTTCAAAACCCGAACATGGAATTCTAAGAGAAGTAAAGTGTTAAGGAAGAAAACAAACGGTGCTTAAAATCAATTGATAACCTTAATATTACCTAAATTTTGATCAACTGAAAAATGACATTGAAATATTGAGACTTCCAAAGTGCAGTTACTAGCAAAATGAAGTTTCGACACCAGCACATACATTCCTCGATAAATTTGGGTGGAAAAATTAATGCAGAAAGGCAGATAAATTCGCCTAAGCAAATAAGGTCAAGTGGTGCTTAATCTCTATCAATATAGCCACTAAACAATAAAATTACGTTAGTTGATTAATTAATCACACACACACACACATATGTAATTATACATTTCAAAATCAAGCTTTCAACACCGAACATTCAAAGCTGGATTTTGAATCACGCTTTTTAGCCTTCGCGGGTAAATTTTAAACATAAAATTTTAAAAAAAAAATCAGGTGAGGAAAAAGCAATTTGACATTTCAAGGCCACAAAAATGGATCAAAACTCACTTGCACCCCAATCTATGTAAACTTTCAAGAAGCAAAATCTACCACTAAAACTACAACGGTGTTTTACAAACGAATTTGAGAGAGAACTTTTATTCAATTCATCAATGGCACAATGATGTAATGTATTTCCAACAGGCCCAAAACAGAAGAAGTAAAAATGAAGGATATATTAACAATCAAACCAAAGAAAAAGTAAACGCGCCAAACTAAAACAGAAGAAGTAAAAATGAATGATATATTAACTATCAAACCAAAGAAATGTAAACACGCCAAACTTGAGGAAAGCTGCCAAACCTATGGACAGTGGTCATATGAGTTGGTTCATTCTTCATCACTTGGTATCATCATCATCTCATTCTCACTCGTTCAACCTCATCGTCGATCGTCGATGATGTTTTTGAGCAGCACCTGGAGATCCTCGTTTCCCCAGTTGTCCTTCTGAGATTCCTTTATCTGCATAATTAAACTCACAACCGATTTTCGACAGCCACTCACCTCAATCATTTGAAGAGTTGTAGTATCCCCCAAACAAGAAGGGACCTCTTTCACTTTCCAGCAACAATGCAACACTAATTTCTCAAGACAGGGAAAATGATCGACACCATCGATTCCAGTCCATCTACTAATCACTAAATCATCCAATTCCAAGTATTTGAGGTTAGGGAATTCAAATTCCTCATTCATGTCCCAAGCACCCCCCTCAAAAACAATCTTGTCTAATTTGAGTACCACAAGATTGGGTAGTTCTTCTCCTTTTGGAATTATACATGAATGGGACTCTGACAAGTGCAATTTCTTTAGATTCAAGGGAAAAGAAAACCCAATATGGTACTTATTCATCTCAGAGAATCTCAAGTGGAGTGATTCTAGTTGACTCAAGAAATCCATTACCACAATCCTATTGCAATCTGCATTAGATTTCCCTGATTCACATTTTAGACTGCGGATGTTTGGCAACTTTCTCATTATCTTTTCAAGGCTTTGCCCAAAGAAAGGCTTTAATGTGGAAAATGTGTCTAAGTTGTACAAATAAGAGGAGTTTTCAAGGTTGTCTGTGGCCAAATCATTAAGAAGAAAATAGCCAAACGACCACAGCACTCTTAATTTCAGCATATTCCAGATAGTGTCTGGCAATAAAATGTTATATGCTGCATAGATAAGAAGAGTTTCTAAACTTGAGAGGTTAGCTACTGCTGATGGGATGGATTTGAATGTGCCTCGAATTCCCAGGTACCTCAACTCAACAAGCAATGTTATTTCATTTGGGAAAGTAGAACCTAGATTTATTTTTGGCAAATCCAACACTTTAAGAAGTTTGGAAAAATGAAAAATGAATGAGATATGATAATGATCACGATCAGAACCCTCAGCAAAGAATAGAAGAGAACGTAAACCTGGACAAGATAGCTTGGACTTCTCAAAATCTTGTGGGTTAGAATGCACAGACAACCGATGTAGATCACGTTGCCCAAGAAAGGTAAATAACTCGTCATGCCCATTTAATAAAGACAAAAACTTTACTCTTTTAGCTTTCACCACACAAAACTCATGCAACAAATCATGAATTCGACAAGTTTTAACACCTCCTGTAAACCTTACTCTGGATACCATAACCAAGTTTCTGCCAATGAGATCATTCATGTAGTCCTTGGCCACATCCTCTAAGCTCTTTTGCTCACATTTTTCAATAAATCCTTCAGCTATCCAAAACCAAATCAATTTCTTGACAGGAATCTCTACATCTTCTGGAAATAATCCAAAATAGAGAAAGCAGGACTTCAGGTTTTTAGGTAATTTTCTAAAACTTAATTCTAATATATCCATGCACTGATCTATATTAGAAAGAGCAGTCAAACTTAGCCTTCCTGCTACCCATTCCCACCCATCCTGATCTGAATTTGCAAGAATTCCTGCAATGATGACAACTGTGAGAGGTAGCCCGTGACAATTTTTTGCTATTTTCTTCCCCAAATCCAAAGAATAGCTTTTTATGCAGGATAGCTTCTTCTGCAATAGATCCCAACACTCATTGTAGGTGAGTCGACGAAGAGGGTGAGGTTCACGGCATGGATTAATTTTTTTGGCGACCTCAGAATCTCGACTTGTTAAGAGGATTCTACTTGAATTGGCATCATCTGGGAACGATCTTTTTAAGCAACTCCATGCCTCGAAGTCCCAAACATCATCCAATACGATGAGATACCTCCTCCTCAGCAAACATTTTTTTAACTTTTCTTCCAACTCTTGTTCGTTTTCCTCTGAATATTTGTCACCAGAAAAGTTAGGATCAACACAAACCAAAATCTGAAGCAACAAATTTTTCTTTTTGTATACTTGAGAAACATCACACCATGCGCTAGTATGAAAGAGGTCTCTAACGGAAGGATTATCATAAACACTTCTGGCTAAAGTTGTCTTTCCTAGCCCTGACATGCCGACAATGGAAATGATGTCCAATTTTTCTGATCCACTAGTAAGATGTTCCTTTATTTTTTTTTTCCTCATCATATAAAGTCACCACAATTTTGTTGATTGCTGCCGTACTACACTGGGATGGCAAAGGATTGAAAGTGTTGGAAGCCTTTTGGGCTTTAGAGTCAGAGTTATCAGGATTGCCAACAATCTTCAAGCTCTCCAGTTTAATAAGATGAATTTTTTCTATAATGGTTTCAAAATTCATCAGAGAACAATTAGGAATATCTCCGACCACCAAGGATAGAATGACAACATGTGTGTTGTATGCCGTCTCTACAACACGATTCCAAAGACTTTGGAGCTCTCCATTGTGCTTGCAATCGTCTAGAATACTCCCCAACAAAGATCTCAGGAATACAAGATTTTCCTGGACAGTCTGAATTTGATCCTTTGCGAAAGCAATAGGAACAAGAATGCAAGACGACAGTTCCTTCAGATTGTCCAAGAAAAAATCTATAAAGCCATTTTCATTGTTCTTGGGAAAAATGTATGGTGATGTTATTACCTTAATAAGCTTAATTTTTTCCAAAAAATTGAGGAGTGCAAAATCCATCTCTTTAAGCAAGCCTTCTTCCAATTCGTGCATAGGAAGTGAGCAAATTACCATCGTTGCCTCATTGACTGCAGCTCCAATGAGATCCTTTGAGTCTTTATGCAGCGCATCAATCTTCTCCAGATGCTTCGTGAGAATGGTTCTCAAGAATCTTAGTCCATCGTAGAGCATCGGCACTTGATCCTTCAAAGAAACCATACAACTGCCACCATAAGAGAGTGCTTCCACAATTTGGCACAGGAGAGAATCAATGAAGTCCCCCAGCACATGCTTGTCCACCTCCAGAGTCAGGGCGTGTGATGATCGAGAAACATTTAAAGCGTGTGATGATCGAGAAACATTTAAAGCGTGTGATGATCGAGAAACATTTAAAGCCATCAAGACGTGGACGTAAATCTCACGGATTTGGGGATCAACAGGCTTGATCTTTAGAAGTAGATCAGAAAATTCCAACTGAAATTTATCAGAAAACTTCGCTGCATAACTATATGTTCCCTTTGCATAGAGTCTTGATGCATAATTATATTGTATCATTGTCCACTCATAACAGAGTCTTGCTGCATTGACAGCCACAAAATTTAAACGAGTAAGTAGAACGTGCAATTCACAAGGCTCAGAACCTCTCAATTCTGCAAAGCGGATGAAATTTATGAAGAATACCAACTTGTCTTTGAAGGCGTCAATCAGATTTTGTTCTTGGCATGTAGAGAAACATGGATCCCTCATCATATCTGCCATATTCACTAGCAGGGAGGCGAAGAATTCCTTAAATTGGTATGCGGATTGCCATGAGCAGTAGTCCAACAAAGTGATGTAGGATTTGATGATTTCTTGGCTAAAAGATCCGATGCAATTTGCCAATTGAATGAGCCCCTTTTCAGACAAACAGTAGCTCATATCCATGCTGTGAAATCGATTCTCTTTTTGTCTAAGACAAAGATTATGAAAGTCCTTGCAATCCTGGATAAGTGAATCTTCGACCCTGCTCAACAAAGATCCCATCCTACTATTACCTCTTGCGTACAAAAGAAATGTCCTCAGACTTCTTAAACCCGTCTGCAGAAACTTCGATAGATCCTTGTCATTTAAAAAGTATTGCCCCAGCAACTCTACATCTTGTAAAGCTCCATCAATGAAAGCAGATGCCGTTGCTGTCTCTTTCTCAGATATAGATTCTTCACCACTGCAGCAACCGAAGAAACTGAAGATGAAACTTGAACAAGAACAGCTTTGCAAATAAGATCCAGTTATTCTCCACATAGTCTCTTACTTTCAAGCTTCGTTTTCTTTTTTTTTTTTTTTTGGTACGATTTGTCGGTTTTTGGGTTGGGGGGGGGGGGGGGGGGGGTGTGTGTGTGGGAAGGAAGAAGAGTGGATGATAGCAAATTCAGATGATACTGAAGTTTTTGTGTCTTGCAATCTAAAGATTGAAAGAAACAGATCCTGCGTTCGTGCCGAAGTGATTCTCTGTTCTTCTGGTCAACCCCTCTCTTGCTTTCTCCAAGTAAAATAACAGGTATCAAATAAAGAATTAATATTATTTTTTTATAAAACCATTTGTCCTTTTTTGGACCCCACACTTTTTTTTGTTTTTTTTGAGGAATCCTACCCCTGTTGAATTAGTATCTCTATTTCTACGTTAGTGTTTATCCTATCATTAGTGACTTGTTAGTTAGTTGTGATGGCGCTGAATTGTTTTAATTGTAATTTTTTCCACAAAAGAAAAAAGTATACTGTTCTTCAAGTATGTATGTGTAATACCCAATATTAGTAAAGGGCAAAAAGGTCATTTGACCTAAAAAAAAAAAAAAAAAAAAAGAGAAAAGTGAGTCGGTGGGATTTTTCCCACAAAAAGCCTGCAGAATTTTCTGCAGCAAAAAGGAGAAAGAAGCTGCGAGAGAAAGAAAGAAAGAAAAGAAAAGAGAGAAGAAAGAAAAGAAAGAGAGAAGAAGGAGAAGGAAGGGGAAAAAGAAAGAGAAGGTCCGGCCAGTAGGGAAGAGAGAGAGAGAGAGAGAGAGAGAGAGAGAGAGAGAGAGAGAGAGAAAAGGAAGAAAAAAAAAAAGGAAAGAAAAAGGAAAATTTGGATTTAGCTAAATAAGGTAAATTTTTATGCTTTAATCTTGTTTATTAAATAGATTATGATAAGTATGTGATGTTTTTGGTAGAAATAATAGCATGCATGGAATAGAAATTGAGTAGATAGAATTTTAGAAGTTTAAGAAATTTTAAGAAAATTTAGAGAAAAATGATTTCTTGGTATATCTAGAGTTAATAGTTTTATTATGGTGTTAATTTCTAGTAAGAGGAGGAAAAAGTTGATTTGAGAAATTAAAATTGAGATTTGATTATAGTTTAGGCCATGTAAGATGGGTAAGTGATTGAGTTAAGCCTTGGGGCTAGATTAAAGTTAGAATATTATTTTTCTAATATATTTTTAGTGGTTAATTTTGATGGTTATGTTATATAATAGATTCAAGAGAGCAAGTGGCGGAGGAAACCGCTTAAGAAGGAGACTCTACTACGAGATTTTGGTATATAGCCTAATTGAGGTAAGTGTAATACATATTATGAATCACTAGTACTATGTATTGCTTGCAAAACATTTTGTGAGTATTTTAAAGTATGCAAATTGTATAAATTGAAATTGATATACATATTTATTGTTAGATGGTTGTACTTTGAGAGAATGCATACAAAATAGTTTATTTTGTAAATGAAAGCTTAAATGAGATTGCAAAGTATTTAAAAGTTGTCGATTTATGTTGAGTTATGAGATAACGCATTTGGCATATTTCGAAGTTTATTTTCATATATTGTTACGATTTTGACATAAAGATTGAGAAAGAAAATGATTGTTTATGACAATGATTTTTGTCAAATAAAGTTGAAAGAATTTTGGTTGTGAAAATGATTTAGAGGTAACTCTGTGCAGAGCTAACTAAAACTAACAGGGTTATTGTTAGTCTGGGTGCACCTAGTATATGCCGGCTAGGGAATGTCCGCAGTGATTCCCTCCCTTCGCGGGATAGTACACCCTTCGGGGGATAGCCCTTCGGGGAACAGAGACAGATACCCTTCGGGGGATAGCCCTTCGGGGACAGAGTTACCCTTCGGGGGATAGTAGGTTCTGCATAGTTGTGACTTCGAGAAATAACAAAAGTTGTTTATGAAACTAAAAATGTGATTTTATTGAATGTTTTATGTCATATATGATGATTATACGGTTTTTCTGCCAAAAGTGATAATTTTAAGTAAATTGTTTAAAATATTTTACAATATGTATTATGCTTACTGAGTGTGAAAAACTCACCCCTCAATATTTTTCAGTATTTTGTAGAAAGTGCAGAAGTTAGAACAAAAAGGAGAACCTCATAGCCACCTAATTCAGAGGTATTACCCGGTTATTTTTGTTGTTCCGGGTATAGGATCGTACAAGTATTATTTTAGCACTTGTGGCCATGTAGTATAATTATTGGTATTGTAAATGTTATTTTTGGAATAGTTGCTCCGTTGGTTGTAAATTATGAATCTTGGGATATTTATATGAAATATATGAAATTCTTGTGGGTATATCTCTTTATGATTGAAATGGATGATTGATGGCTTGTGAATGAGGTGATATAGTGTATTGTGAATGTATTGGAATTGTTTGGGTTGGCTGAAATTTTGATGCAGGTATTTTTAAATTTTTTGGAAAGGTCCAAATACAGAGGAGATGCTGCCGAAATTTCGGTAGAATTTAAAGGAAAGTTAGGCTTACGTGGTTTGGGGCGGTTTATTCCACCTCGAACTACGTGCCGGTCATGGCCTTTAGGTTCGGGTCGTGACAAAGTTGGTATCAGAGCAACGGTTATGGGATTGTGATTATTTTTATAAGATTGAATTAATAAGTTATAGAATTAGTCTATTGTCTTAAACCACGGAGCTATAGGCTTTAACTTGTCATGGAATATTTATTATATCTTAATTTATGCCAGTGATTATTATTGTTTAAGTTAAGCATATATATATATATGTTGCTTGTAGAAATGATAATAATTATGTTATTTGCTATTAAAGATGGCGAGATCAACTAGCGGCCGAGGCAGCGGCCGAGGCAGTAGGGGTGGAAGAACCCCAAATGCAGGCCGTGGCAGAGGGTGGTAGAGCTCTAACTATGGACGTGGTAGGGGTGAAAGAGCTCCAAGCAGAGGCCGTGGTAGGGGTGATAGAGCCCCAAGTGCAGGCCGCGGCAGGGGCGGCAGGGTCCCACAGGCAACTCCTAATATAGCTATTCCTCATGTTACATGGGGTAGCAGACGTAGTAGACGGAATTTCACATCAGGTGAAAGAGAGACAGAAGCAGAAAGAGAGACAGAAGGAGAAAGAGAGACAGAGGCAGAGAGGGAGACAGAGATAGAGAGGGAGGTTGAGTCCGCAGCCACTCCAGGGCCACAGGATGTTATCCAAAGTTTGAACTTGTTGACACAAATTGTGGCCAGGCATGATAGATTACATGCCCAAACAGAGAGTGCACCATCCTCGTCGCGTGCTAAAGAGGATGAGGTGCCATTATCTGAATTTTTAAAGCTTAAACCGCCTGAGTTTGAGGGGAAAACAGACGAAGATCCTTATTCATTTTTAGAGGAGATTGACTCTAGATGTAGGGCAATGGGATGTAGCTCTCAGAAAGCAGTCCAATTGGTCGAGTTTCGTCTGATTGGAACGGCCAAGCGATGGTTCAAGATGGATAGAGTACCAAATTGGACATGGGAGGAGTTTAGTAAAGCTTTTATGGATAGGTTTTTGCCTGAGAGCGTTAGGGATCAGAAAGCGATGGAGTTCGAAAGATTGAAACAAGATCCTTCCATGACCGTTAGTGAGTACGATGAACGGTTTGTGGAGTTGAGTAGATATGCTCCCTACTTGGTTAGTACTGAGAAGTTGAAGAGATCACGATTTATAAAAGGTTTGGTGCCGCGACTCCGTGATCATTTGCTTTCTGCTAGAGTCACTACGTACGGAGAGGCTGTTGAATGTGCCCGACAGTTGGAGATGTCACGAATGGATAGTTTGGGAGAACAACAGTCTCGACCGAAAAAGAGCAAAAGCACAGGACAATTCAGTGGCCAGCAAAGTCGTGGCATTGTTATTGGCGGGATGAGTAGGGGTCCAGGTCATCAAAGCCAAGTGGGCCAACAAGGTTCTCAAAGAGAAGCTAAGAGTCAAAGATCTACAGGTTATAGCCAGCAAGGATCCAATCAGTCTGGACAGGGTACCCGTCCTTCTACCCCGTGCTCCATATGTAATAGGATGCATCGGGGCACGTGCAGAGTTGGACAGAACGTATGCTATCGGTGCGGTCAAGAAGGGCATTTTGCCAGAGAGTGTCCGTCGTTCTTATTACGACAAGGCTCTACACAGAGGCAGGCATCTGTAGCTTCTGCTCCGAGTCATACTGTAGACCAGATGGAGGGAACCAGTGGACGAGGCTTAGGAGGTAGAGGTTTTGGAGGTAGAGGATTGATGCAAGCTGGTAGAGGTCAGCCAAATGCAGGTAGAGGTCAAAATACGGGGGCTCAAAGTTCTGTTGGGCGTGGACAGGCGAGAGTGTATGCCTTGACTAGACAGGATGCTCAGGCCTCTAATGCTGTGGTGTCAGGTACACTTTCTGTTAATTCTTTTGATGCACGAGTATTATTTGATACCGGGGCTACTCACTCATTTATATCCCCATTTTTGGCTAAGAGGTTGAGTAGACAGTCAGAAAAGTTAGATGAGCCTTTGGTGGTGTCCACTCCAACAGGAGAGAATATAGAGGTGAATTCCATATACCGATCTTGTGGGGTTAAGATAGGAAATAAAGATCTTCCAGCGGATCTCTTATTATTCGGAGTAGTGGATTTTGATGTGATATTAGGAATGGATTGGTTGTCTCAATATTATGCTTCCCTAGATTGTAATAAGAAGATAGTGAACTTTAATCTTCCCGGCGAGTTAGAGTTTCAGTTTCAGGGAGACAGAAGTTTAGTTCCTTATAATTTCGTGTCAATGCTCAATGCTAGGAGCATGTTGCATAAAGGATGCTGTGGTTATCTAGCTTTTGTTAGAGATGTTAACTCTCCGGAACCAAAGATGGAAGATGTACCGGTAGTGAGTGAATTTCTAGATGTGTTTCCCGAGGATTTGCCAGGATTACCTCCAGAAAGGGAAATAGAGTTTTGCATAGATGTAGTGCCTGGAACTGAGCCAATCTCAATACCACCTTATAGAATGGCACCAGCTGAGCTTAAGGAGCTGAAGGAGCAATTACAAGATCTGCTTGATAAGGATTCATCAGGCCTAGTGTGTCACCTTGGGGTGCACCAGTGTTGTTTGTAAAGAAGAAAGATGGGTCTCTACGGCTATGCATTGACTATAGGCAATTGAATAAGGTCACAATTCGCAATAAGTACCCACTGCCTAGAATTGATGACTTGTTTGATCAGTTGCAAGGATCTCAATATTTTTCTAAGATAGACTTGAGATCAGGATATCATCAGTTACGTATAAGGAATGATGATATTCCAAAGACGGCGTTCAGGACTAGATATGGACACTATGAGTTTCTCGTGATGTCTTTTGGACTCACTAATGCTCCGGCAGCCTTTATGGATCTCATGAACAGAGTGTTCAAGCCATTTCCTCGATACTTTTGTAATAGTGTTCATTGATGATATTTTGGTCTATTCTAGGAGCAAAGAAGACCATGAGCAGCATTTACGCATAGTACTTCAGACTTTGAGGAGAGCATCAGTTGTATGCTAAAGTTCTCTAAATGTGAATTTTGGTTAGGATAGTGTGGGATTTCTTGGGCATATAGTGTCAAAAGATGGAATAAAGGTTGATCCAAAGAAGATTGAAGCAGTTACACATTGGCCGAGACCAACGTCAGCCACGGAGATTCGTAGTTTTCTTGGGTTAGCCGGGTATTATAGGCGGTTTGTGGAAAATTTTTCGCGGATTGCTGCCCCACTGACAAGATTAACTCAAAAGAATGTAAAATTTGAATGGACTGATGCATGTGAGCAGAGTTTTCAGGAGCTTAAGACTCGTTTGACTACAGCTCCAGTATTAGCACTACCTTCAGGTTCTGGTGGATATGTGGTTTACTGTGATGCTTCAAGAGTTGGTTTAGGGTGCGTGTTGATGCAACATGGAAAAGTTATGGCTTATGCTTCTCGTCAGTTAAAGAAGCACGAGCAGAATTATCCTACTCATGATTTAGAGATGGCAGCGATAGTATTTGCTTTGAAAATATGGCGACATTATTTGTATGGGGAGAAATGTGAGATTTACACAGACCATAAGAGTTTGAAGTACATATTTGAGCAAAGAGATTTAAATTTGAGGCAAAGGAGATGGATGGAGCTGCTAAAAGATTATGATTGCTCAATCTTATATCACTCTGGAAAAGCAAATGTGGTAGCAGATGCTTTGAGTAGGAAGTCAGTTGGGAGTTTAGCTCATATAGCAGTTGATAGAAGGCCATTAATTCAGGAGTTACATGGGTTACATGATCAAGGGACTCAATTGGAGATTTGTGACAGTGGAGTATTATTAGCTCACATTAATGTGCGTCCAGTGCTTTTAGATCGAATCAAAGCAAATCAGGCTAAGGATGAGCAGTTAGAAAAGATTCGAGACGGAGTGGTTAAAGGTGATAATAAGGAGTTCAACATAGATGAAAATAATGTACTTCGTTGTGGCAATAGGTTATGTGTTCCAAATGTGGAAGATTTGAGAAAGAGATCATGGAAGAAGCACACCAGTCAGCCTATACGGTACATCCTGGTTCGACCAAAATGTATCAAGATTTGAAGAAAATATATTGGTGGAATGGGATGAAGAGAGACATTGCAGAATTTGTAGCTAAATGCCTAGTGTGCCAGCAGGTGAAATTTGAGCATCAAAAGCCTTCGGGTTTACTTCAAGAACTCCCTTTGCCAGAATGGAAATGGGAAAGAGTGACGATGGATTTCGTAGTTGGATTGCCCCGTACGAGGAAGGGTTATGATTCAATATGGGTAATTGTGGACAGGTTGACGAAGTCAGCTCACTTTATTCCAGTAAAGACTACCTATACAGTGGCTCAGTATGCTCAGTTGTATATTGACAAGGTAGTGAGTCTTCACGGGGTACCAGTGTCTATAGTATCGGATAGGGGCACTCAATTCACATCACAGTTTTGGAGGAAACTTCAGGAGGCCTTAGGAACTCGACTCGATTTTAGCACAGCTTTTCATCCTCAGACAGATGGTCAGTCCGAGCGAACCATTCAGACGTTAGAGGATATGTTGAGAGCATGTGTTATGGATTTCGGAGGTGATTGGGAGCAACATTTACCATTAATTGAGTTTGCCTACAATAACAGTTATCACTCGAGCATTGAGATGGCTCCATATGAGGCACTATATGGTAGAAAATGTCGGTCTCCTATTTGTTGGGAAGAAGTAGGAGATAGGAAGTTATTGGGTCCCGAAATTGTACAATTGACTACGGAGAAGGTAGCAGTGATTAGAGAGCGTCTTAAAGCGGCTCACAGTAGGCAGAAGAGTTATGCAGGATGTGAGAAGAAAACATCTTGAATTTAGTGTTGGAGATCATGTGTTTCTTAAGGTGTCGCCTATGAGAGGAATTATGAGATTTGGAAAGAAAGGAAAATTATCTCCTAGGTATATTGGACCATTTGAGGTGCTTGAGAGAATAGGAGCAGTGGCGTATAGGTTGGCCCTTCCACCGGATTTTTCTGGAGTTCACCCAGTATTTCATGTGTCTATGTTGAGGAAATACGTGGCAGATCCTTCGCATGTCATTGAACCACAAACAGTTGAGTTGAGTGAAGATTTCAGCTACGTAGAACAACCAATTGCAATTGTGGATCGTCAAACCAAAAAGCTCAGGCATAAAGAGATTCCTATGGTTAAAGTACAATGGAAAAATCATTCCATAAGAGAGAGTACGTGGGAGTTGGAGGAGGAGATGCGAGACAAATATCCAAGTTTATTTTCACATTCAGGTATGTAGTTATTTCAAATTCGAGGACGAATTTTTTTATTAGGGGGAGAGAATGTAATACCCAATATTAGTAAAGGGCAAAAAGGTCATTTGACCTAAAAAAAAAAAAAAAAAAAAGAGAAAAGTGAGTCGGTGGGATTTTTCCCACAAAAAGCCTGCAGAATTTTCTGCAGCAAAAAGGAGAAAGAAGCTGCGAGAGAAAGAAAGAAAGAAAAGAAAAGAGAGAAGAAAGAAAGAAAAGAAAAGAGAGAAGAAAGAAAAGAAAGAGAGAAGAAGGAGAAGGAAGGGGAAAAAGAAAGAGAAGGTCCGGCCAGTAGGGAAGAGAGAGAGAGAGAGAGAGAGAGAGAGAGAGAGAGAGAGAAAGGAAGAAAAAAAAAAGGAAAGAAAAAGGAAAATTTGGATTTAGCTAAATAAGGTAAATTTTTATGCTTTAATCTTGTTTATTAAATAGATTATGATAAGTATGTGATGTTTTTGGTAGAAATAATAGCATGCATGGAATAGAAATTGAGTAGATAGAATTTTGAAGTTTAAGAAATTTTAAGAAAATTTAGAGAAAAATGATTTCTTGGTATATCTAGAGTTAATAGTTTTATTATGGTGTTAATTTCTAGTAAGAGGAGGAAAAAGTTGATTTGAGAATTAAAGTTGAGATTTGATTATAGGTTTAGGCCATGTAAGATGGGTAAGTGATTGAGTTAAGCCTTGGGGCTAGATTAAAGTTAGAATATTATTTTTCTAATATATTTTTAGTGGTTAATTTTGATGGTTATGTTATATAATAGATTCAAGAGAGCAAGTGGCGGAGGAAACCGCTTAAGAAGGAGACTCTACTACGAGATTTTGGTATATAGCCTAATTGAGGTAAGTGTAATACATATTATGAATCACTAGTACTATGTATTGCTTGCAAAACATTTTGTGAGTATTTTAAAGTATGCAAATTGTATAAATTGAAATTGATATACATATTTGTTGTTAAATGGTTGTACTTTGAGAGAATGCATACAAAATAGTTTATTTTGTAAATGAAAGCTTAAATGAGATTGCAAAGTATTTAAAAGTTGTCGATTTATGTTGAGTTATGAGATAACGCATTTGGCATATTTCGAAGTTTATTTTCATATATTGTTACGATTTTGACATAAAGATTGAGAAAGAAAATGATTGTTTATGACAATGATTTTTGTCAAATAAAGTTGAAAGAATTTTGGTTGTGAAAATGATTTAGAGGTAACTCTGTGCAGAGCTAACTAAAACTAACAGGGTTATTGTTAGTCTGGGTGCACCTAGTATATGCCGGCTAGGGAATGTCCGCAGTGATTCCCTCCCTTCGCGGGATAGTACACCCTTCGGGGGATAGCCCTTCGGGGAACAGAGACAGATACCCTTCGGGGGATAGCCCTTCGGGGACAGAGTTACCCTTCGGGGGATAGTAGGTTCTGCATAGTTGTGACTTCGAGAAATAACAAAAGTTGTTTATGAAACTAAAAATGTGATTTTATTGAATGTTTTATGTCATATATGATGATTATACGGTTTTTCTGCCAAAAGTGATAATTTTAAGTAAATTGTTTAAAATATTTTACAATATGTATTATGCTTACTGAGTGTAAAAAACTCACCCCTCAATATTTTTCAGTATTTTGTAGAAAGTGCAGAAGTTAGAACAAAAAGGAGAACCTCATAGCCACCTAATTCAGAGGTATTACCCGGTTATTTTTGTTGTTCCGGGTATAGGATCGTACAAGTATTATTTTAGCACTTGTGGCCATGTAGTATATATTGGTATTGTAAATGTTATTTTTGGAATAGTTGCTCCGTTGGTTGTAAATTATGAATCTTGGGGTATTTATATGAAATATATGAAATTCTTGTGGGTATATCTCTTATGATTGAAATGGATGATTGATGGCTTGTGAATGAGGTGATATAGTGTATTGTGAATGTATTGGAATTGTTTGGGTTGGCTGAAATTTTTATGCAGGTATTTTTAAATTTTTTGGAAAGGTCCAAATACAGAGGAGATGCTGCCGAAATTTCGGTAGAATTTAAAGGAAAGTTAGGCTTACGTGGTTTGGGGCGGTTTATTCCACCTCGAACTACGTGCCGGTCATGGCCTTTAGGTTCGGGTCGTGACAGTATGCATACACATATATACAGCAATACAAAACTTATTGTTGGATGCATAACCATTTACTATATAAGCTTTCTTGTATACACAACCATTTGCCATACAAGCTTTATACATTTGTGAACAGGTTACCATATATACATATATAACTTTTTTATATACTTGTGAACTGATTGTTTATATTGTAGCAATATAGCAATAGAAAACTTGTTCAATAGCATACTTCGATATTATACGTTGCAGTTGTACATACGACTACAATCTAGACCTACTCTATAAAAAATTGTTTTATATTGAAGATATACGTAAAGACAGTGTACATAAAATTAATCTATGTTATTCTTCAAATAAAATTACACTTTCAGGTTATGTACGTAAAAATAGTGTAAATAAGATTAATCGATCTTATTCCTCAAGTAAAATTATACTTCTAGGCAGAATTCTATAAGTATATAAATACGATACGGTATATACTTCTAAACAAATATATATGAAACCACAGGATCTCAATATCTGGAGGAGTAGATATTCTCAGTATGTCGAGGAGGTGAGGAGCACATCCCAGAAACTGATCAAGAAACTGATACGATACTTGAAGAAATTGCATCCTCCGAAAATGAAAATGATGATAAGTTCAATCAGACAAGATTCGTGAACTCATACACCTAAATGGACTCACATCGAAACAATGTGAGGTAGTGTTCTTGCACTTAAGTTTTGTAAGTGGTCTCAAAAGTCAGCAATTGCCTTTTGAGATTCACTCGTAAGGTGTGCTTAAGTGTGTATTTCAGTGGCTTTAAGTGTAGTTTAATTAGTTTGTGTGAACTATTTGGCTTGTCAAAAAAATACACCTAAATGGCCTCACTTCGACCAGTAACACTATTTTATCACTACTTGTATTTCAACAAAGGGACATATATTATGGTTGTTTAACTAAAAAATTTGAAGAAAAATAGTAAGAGTTGGTGATTACAGAATTTCTCTAGCTAACAAATAATTTCGGCCAATTTTGCCAGACAAAACATATAACATAGGAAAGTTCAACATAAGAGATAATCTCGAGTCTTGAGTTACGCCGGTAGTGCAGACTACTTGTGTTCCACTATTTCATCAACAAGATAATACTCCCTCCAAGTTTGGAACATACTCTTTGATTGTGGTTAATAAGAACACGAGAATAGATTAATATTCCGTCTAAAATCACCAGAATAAATTCATGCTCAAACTGTGTTGATCGAAAACACAGAGAATGATGCAAAACCATGAATTGATTTAGACACAAAATTGCCACCAAACTTGCCTGAGACAGTAACAGTGTGAGGATTATCCAACATAAAAACTTCCTAAAACTTGTATAATCTATAAGAAAATCTTTTACCCCAATTCAACTAGCATAACAGTATTATAAATCATATATTCTTATAATTTTTGTCGTGAATCAATTTGCAGCTATATCGTCACATATTCTAATATGAAGATCCAAGAGCTCTGCCGGTCACTAATTTCACTGAATCAGAAAGATCAAAAAGATCTTTTCACCTCCTGTACCAGTGACTTTCATAAGGATTGGTTGGAAGCAGAGCACAACACCAGCATCAAACGCTGTACGTAAATACTTATATACCTGACACCAAATATGAAATATACAACAGTATACCCTTGCCAATATGCAAAACTAAAAAACATCGTCCATAATAAGAATAAAGCCACCAAAATAACAAACTTGGGATTTGGTATTGACAAGAATTTATTCTGCAACCTTTCGAAGCTCCGACATTTTCCTAATTCTAAACCTAGTAAGCTGCAAAGAAAGTATACAACTATATACAAGGAGTCTGCAGCCATAAATGTAAGGGTACATAAACCCGGCCTCCAGTGAAGTTTAATTGAATTACAGACACCCCCGAAAGGCTTAAAGAACTGTATCAACCTCACTTGGGGATTGACAGCTGATTAGCAGATTCCTTTAAAGTTAGATTCCTGTTAGAAATGTAACGCCATTATGGTAAATATACAAATTTTACCTTTTTAAAAAGAGGCAAGCAACACAGGAAAAAACAAAAAAATCATTCTACACCAGCTCTCTCTCGGCCGCTGCTATTTCCCCTACCCTCTGTCCCTCTCCATTCCACTCCATCCTCACTCCCACCCACTACAACTCCCATCTTTTCCCTAACCTGCTGTCCTGCTTCCCCCCCCCCCCCCCCACAACCAGGCCCTCTCTTCCTGTCTTCCTTGCTTTCCCCTCTCCCCCAGGCTTGTCTCCATTCTAAATGGCTTCCCACTCTTTCCTTCCCCTACTGATTTATTCCTGCTTCTCCATACAACCTGTCAGCCAATCCCCCAACACCCTGCGCACCCATGGTTCTTGCTTCTCTATCCTTTTCCATCCTAATCAGGACACCCCTCCTATATACCCTTCCTCCACTCTTCTGCTCCCATCATCACCCAAACACCCCCCCCCCCCCCCCCCACCAAAAAAAAAAAAAAAGCAAAAAAAAAAAAACCATAAATAAAAAAAAAACCCCACAAAAAACGAAAAAAGAATAATTAAATACACTTCTACACCAGCTTCCCCTCTCTCCTCCCCCTCCGCGGACCATCAGTACTCTTTCTATTATGTATGGCATCTTAGCCAAAGGAAAAACATGGTTCTTGCAAAGTACAGGTATGGAACAGGGAGAACTTTGCCTAGACTAGATTCTATGCTCTAGCAAAATGGACATGTAATACCCATGCCCAAGTTTGGGCTTAATTGCAAGTTTTTAAAAGATTTACTTTTGGGCTTTTGGAAAATTTAGACAAGACATAAGGGACTCAACTACAATAATACTAGTAGTAATAACGGTAGTTATAATAATAAAAAAAAAGAAAAAAGAAAAAGAAAAACTGTCTCTTTTCTTTTCAGAAGGATACGACGTCTTTTTATTTTCTCCCAATCTGATTCTCTTTTTGTCTCCAAGATCAAGAACAAGAGGTGGCTGAAGATTTTGCAGATCCGGGGACTGAAGGGCCTTCTTCTGATTCCTACTACGAGCAAGGTTAGATTGGTTTTAATTTTATAGTTTTATTATTTTTAGAATTAGGTTTAATAGGAATAGATTGTGGAATATTAGGAGATGAGTTGCTGAATTTTATAAGCCTAAAAAAAAAAAAAGAATTGCTGTAGTTTTTTTTTTCTTTTGCACGGCTTTAATTTGAAAGAAACTAGAGTAGAATAAATTCTATAGATGGTCGTCGTCAGTGGAAGGCTAACGAAATTGATAAGTCCGACGGCGTAATTGAAATATTGAATTGCTGCACATGAGTTCTCATATTGATTTGGCATTTTGTTTGTTAAATATTCTAAGCAATTGATCTGATTAAATAGTGAGCCGTCTGCGTGGAATTCTATGGACATAAGACACTTTGGCTCATTGATTGGTTTTTAAAATAAGTAAAAGTGAGATTGTCAAGCTAGCTACGGTTTAACAAGGAATTGGAAGTATTTGGCTTCCCAGGTTTCTGGAAATTGGTGGACCAAAAGTCATTGGTAGGCATTGACTTCGTTAGTTGCCATTTTGTTTGTGGATCAGAGGTGACCAGAAAGAAAAGATTGTATGAAACTACTAGTCTAGCAAAATTGAAACTTGGGATTAGTTACGTTTTGTCGTTCATGGGGGGTTGATGAAACTGTCAACGTTTTGTGGGCCATGACAATTCAACAAGGGTTATTTAAATGGTTTTGGGTATTGCAGGTTCTTGTTTTGATTATTTAGCAGTATGGTATTAATTATTTGGGATGTTTTGGGTGTTTTAGAATTTGATATTTTAGGGTCACAGTAAGTTCTACTATTAAATTGGGAGCTTAGGAAATTTTTGTATCATATTTTTAAGACTTTTTAGTATTTTAGTAATTTAGTTATTAAGTGAATTATATTATCTTTTATTGGTCAATAGGTGGTGGTTATTTCTCGGATCAAGACTATCTGAGCTAGTTGATTGGTATTGGACCTTACGGTAAGTGGTTCCCAACCTTTCTCACGTTTTGAAAACTGCTTCGTATATAAATATTAATTCTTAATTCTTATGCAAATATTTTATAGTATAAAATTCAGATTGGGCATGTTATATGTGTGATAATTCTTTGTATAATTGTGGCACCTTGACTATATATATGTATATGCATGCTTGTGTGTGATGTGTGAATGTATGTCATATATGTTTTGGCTCTAATTATTCTTTGTACACCAGAGAGAGCTAGTTCTCGTCTACCTCCCTGACGGTGAGTAGTCAGGACATGTATGTATGCTTATGACCCTCCTAACTGGGGAAAAGTTAGGCTAGATATCTAGTACCACTGGTTCTTGCATTGATGAGTTTGAGCCTAATTACGTATGATCATGTATGTTTTGAGTATGTTTCTTTGATATGCCACGATCTCGTTATATAATTATATATTATTATTGATGTGTGAATATGAATAATACGTGGTTGAATGAATGCATGTACTATATGTATATGTATATATGTAATTGCCCAAACTGGTGTGGAAGGAACGGAACTACTTACTGAGCAATTTAGTTGCTCACTCCATTATACTATTTATTTTTGCAGGTGTCTATAGTTCGGGTTAGACAAGTGGGACAATTGGCTTATCAATAGAGGATTTATTTTTATTAGAGATTATTTAGTTGGTAGGTCAAGAATATTAATTTTAGTTTATGTTTTATGTTCTTATTTTACCTAAGAGAAATTGATTATTCCAATAGATGTTATATGTTTTTATTTTGAGGATTATTCAAATGTGATTTGAAGTCTTTACAAATTTATATTAATTGTGATTTAGATTTGCTTTGAATATTTTAATAGCCTTGCGTATTAAGTAAGTCTAATACGCGGCGTGTTACACCTGGGCACGGGGTGTGACAGGACAACTGTTAATGCCATTTTTAATTGACATGCAACTATGGAGTCCAATGAATAAAATCTATATCGTCAAGAAACACAGAACTATTACACATTTTTCTAATTTATTCTAATTTCCACGTGTCATTCTGATATATGAAATTCCAGCTCCACCAGAAAAATATTTAATGAGTTTCACTCTAATTCATCTTGTACTCCAAAAACCGTGTCCCTGAATGTAATTACCCTACATAAGAAAAAATATGGCAGAGATAATTCCCTTGCTTATGTGCTGTAGTCACTGCTTTTCCCATTGTCTCTTGACTTCTTCCCCCAAAAACACATGCTAATTCATCATATAGTGTTGCATGGAAATGCTTCATTTTGCACCTTCCTTACGAAATATCATAAAAAACGAACACAACAAAATACCTCAAGACTGCATTAAGATCATCAAGCGACCAAAAGAGCTCAAAAATAAGAATAGTAGAACAGAGAAAAATAAGAAAGAAAAGCAATTAAATCGATAAGTAGAGCCAGTTAAAGAAACTACAACACCAAAAACTCACCCCATAAATGATGCAACCTCAGCACTCAATGAGAAGCAGAATCTGCGGCACACGGAGCTTGCATACTGTCCTCAGTCACAGAAAGATTGCCTGCAACCTCTGCATGTTGCTCTTTAGTCTCGCCAGAAGATAAGCTATTCTGATGACAGTTTGATACAGTAGCTATATCATTTCTCCTATTTTCTCTGGTTTCTAGATGCTCCATCAGGTCTGTCACATTAGCAACACCAGCATCACTTTCTCTTCTAACTTCAGAACCAAGTTCTTGTGTCGAACTGTTTCGGGAGAACAATCTCTACTTCCAACCTCTTGTGCTCTAGGTGATTGACTCTTTGTATCTTGAAAAATGAATTTAAAAGAATATAAGGTTAATCAAAAGACTTATTAAGTTATTACCAATGTCACAACCTGTAGCACAATATTCTTCTACCTCATTGAAGTTGCACTAAATCGAGACTTTATAGATTCTAAGAATGTCTGAAAATCTGATGGTCAAGCTCTATGCTGACTGTTAGGGGAAGATTGATTAGGAGACATCCTAAAAAAGACCATTGAGATCAGAAGGAAACAGAAAATGGTAGCAATCTAAAGTGAATGCGGGTTGACAGATGAAAGTGTAATTGCTTTACATTCTCATGTTTATTGGCTAAGAAAGAAACTCAGAATTTGATAAGAAATACATACCGATTATTCAGCGGTCTTACCAACAGGGCTTGATCCTGATGCTGAAGCAGACACGTGATCTGCTTGGTCAGAAGGAGCTGAAGTAAGCTGTGTTGAGTCTCCCCCATCAGTAACTAATGGAGGTGCTCCACCAGCAATTATGACTGCATGTTCCAGTCTGCCACCAACCATTAAAATTGGGGATGAAGCAGCCGCCACAATACGAGTATTAGGATTAGTAGAGAACACAAGAAAGTGCGGACGACCTTAAGCTGATGACCTACCCTTCCAGCCTTTCCTTCTAGCAACGTAGATCTAAGAATATGAAATACTAATTTTTCCCACCGTTCATTTTACAACACCCATATAACAATAATGTTAGATAAGGGAAATTTCATAATTTATGAAGAAACTTCACACTTATGCTTTCCTCACGTTTCACACCCCGGAGGCAGCCATGTACGATAAGTATAACTCCAAATAGAATACAAATCATCAGTGCACAAAGTATGGAATAATTTCAGATGAAATCTATGTGTCTTCATTTTTCCATTTCTGTTCTTCTAGTCTCTCCTCCTAACAACTGATAATATCAAATTTCGAAGCAAAACAAACTCATGGAGCTGATCTAAAGATTTGAAAATATTGAGACAGAAAGCAGCACGTCCATCAACCAAGCAGCATAAATTCGTATTTTGTACAACTTGATCAAAGATAAGTATTTAGTTACTAGTAGAACCATGGTTCAATGTCGCGGTCTCGGTCGCGGTCGCGGTGCGTATCGTTCCACATCGGACTCGGCGTCTCGGTCGCGGTCTCGGTGAGACGCACATTTTAAATCAATTTCTATTCTAAAAATTATAAATAATCATTCAAAATATAAAAAAAAAAAGCATGCTACACAAAAATAACCAAAAAAATAAGTAAATAAAATCTCTAAAATGTGTCATTTTTATTGATATAAAAAAACAATCTATATCTTTAAAAAGGAATCACATTACACAAAATGTAAAGAATTGAAAATATATCAAATATTATTTTGAATGTTCACCTATCAATAACAATAACATATATATATATATATATATATACATATGAAAAATATATAAAAATAAAACATTATAAAAACAACAAACAATAATATACCCATATCAAGGATAATATATATATACACACAAACGCGTGTATATATATGTGCGTGTGTGTATTACAATAATAATACATAAAAAAATCCGGAATATAAATATATATATATCATAACAATAATATATATACATATTTAAAATATATAAAAAATAAAACATTATAAAAAAATTTGATGATAAATTACAAAAAACAGGCTGTTCAAATTGTTAAAAAAATCATAGTCTGCGCGCCATGCGCGCAGAACAGCGCATTTTTTTAAAATAAAAAGCGAGCGCGCATTGCGCGCAGGGTGCTTCTATTAATAAAAAAAGACACCGCGCGCATTGCGCGGGTGCTTTATTATTAAAAAAGGCATCGCGCGCAATGCGCGGGTGCTTTTATTATTAAAAAAAATCACACCGCGCGCATTGCGCGGGTGTGCTTACAACACAAACAAAAAAGCAGCAGTCGTCTTCCTCTATTCTCCTCTTCTCCACTCGAACCCAACTGGTAAGTGACCGCGCCGCTGCCGCCGGAACGCTCCCTCTCTTGTCATCACCACCGAAGCATTGCTCTCAACTCAACCTCAACCACCATCCCATGGAAACCCAAGCAAATTGCAGCAACAATAAACACTAAATAACCCCCAAATCAACCATTTTAACCGTCCAAAAATCAACCCCAAAGTCTGGAAATCAATTGGATCAAGCCCAGGAAGAAGATTCAGCCGTCTCGGAGTCGTACCGGAACGGTATCGGACCGCTAGGCTCCGATCCGGTTCCGACTCGGCCGAGTCGTCGGCGACTCCGGCCGAGTCTTTGAACCCTGAGTAGAACTTCATAAAGCAACTCAAAGCTGTTCAAATAAGCACAAACAACAAAATATAACTAAAACCTGCTTAATTCTTCAAGCACCCATTCATAACACCCATTTCATTACGACAACGAGATTCAATACCACACCAAACTTCTATACCCCTTCCCATCCGGATCCTTACTTTTGATGACCAAAGTTCACCATCTTGCAATGATATGATAATAGCTTGACCATGAGTTTTGACTTCAACAATTACAAGATTCCTTTCTTTTGTTCAGTATTCCATTGACTAATACAATTCTCATCCATCGCGTGCTTATAGCATTGGTAACAAAAATCGTACCTACTACATTGTTACCACTGAGAGTAACCACTTAGCACTATTTTCTATTTCACAGATTACACTACAGATTTAACATTTTGATTAAATTGGAAATTTAATATAACAGAATTACCTTAGAAATACAACAAATCTGCCAACGTAAAAACGAAATAAGAACCACAACATACGAAAGATATCAAAAGATTTTTAAAACAATGTCAACTTATCATAAATTAATGGATATTATATTACATGAAAAAGAGAGATATGATCAACACAGAGACATCTTTGTGGAAATAATGAAATAAGAACCATAACATATAAAAAGGTTTCAAAAAAATTTTAAAACAACATCAACTCATCAGAAATTAATGGACATTATATTACATGAAATAAAGAGATATGATCAACACAGAGAAATCTCTGTGGAAAATTTCCAAAAGCAATTTACTCGCTATCCTCCCAACTTTCCTCTCCTGTTACATACTGGACAGGGAAGATGTTAAAATCTATAAAAATGGTGTCGACACAAGCTATAAGCTAATAATACAATTCACATTGTCTCCTTTCTTTTAATTTAGTCATCTTTATAGAAAAGTCCACTTTTCTACACTGGCTATATGCCTATTATAAGCTCCATTGCCAAAAGGACTTCTTATGCTCTACTTGGGATTGTATTGCTTCTACAAGAAAATACTTTTACAATAACAGCGCTTTAACAAGGTTTGATGATCATCTTCACAAAACTTTATAGCACAAGCTAAAAATTGGTGCTTTTGAGATAAATTTTCAAGTTAAAAAGCATTAAAGATTAAGTTTGAGTTATAGTACTATTTTGGAACAAAAATAAAAATGGAATGTTTTATAAAAACTCAAACACAAATGCAAATGAACACCAAAAGTGCTTACATATACTTCCAGACAGCAAAACTAAACACTTTCTTTAAAAGAAGTAATAATAAAAAATACCTGTGCTTCCAAACAACATACCTAAGCAAAGTAACAAAAAGTACATTCAAATAAGCCACTGCAATATAAAACGATAACTTAGCAAACGAGGTATCTAATATGATCATTTGAGATCATGGGAAACAATAAAGCTCAATAAACAAACAGCAAAACACAAAGAAGAAACAAATGTAGGTCTTCACGACATGGTCATTCAAAAGAAAAGACAGGACAAATCATGATATGAAAGTAATGAAGATGAGTTTCTAGAGATTAGGCTTTGAAATCAGTATAAATGATTAGTAGGATTACTCATCTGATAGAAAATTTTCACTTCTTTTATTTACCCACTTCACAAGAGTATATCAACTCTAATTGCAATAAATCAGTCTCGAACATAAAAGGCTGAAAGCAGTTGAAAAGGAGAGGAAAATCTGGTTATTTGAGAAGGTAAAGCATATTAAAGAGACAAGAGAATATTGTGAACTACTGACATCAGAAAAGAATATCATGAACATACTACCGCAATAGGGATGTAATGGTCTATAAATAGTTAGGCATTTGTACACGTCATTTTGATTTTTGGTTTTGCCATATAAAGGAAACGATCAACAGGTAAAAAGCCACTGTAATTTGTGAATCTGCACGTAAGTGGAATACAGCATCTCACAAAGTAGAGCAAACAAAAGAAGAATTGTAATCAAGTTTTCCCTGCCCAGTTTTTTAAAGAGGGATAATTTCAACCTCTGCATTGTCTCTTGAGTTCTGCATACATTCAACTTATTTAAGTGCTCTAGATCCTAACCATACTAAACAGATTGCAACAATAATGAACCCCATCCAACACAGAAAATCATCATTAAATTACAGCAATGCGTTGTCATTGGGGCATGGGGCCTGTAGGCCCAGCGCGTGACCCGAGTCTGAGCAACCAAGTCTAACTATTTGGGCTCCATCCTCGCTAGTCCAAAATGGATATCCCAAGTTGGACTTGAGGGCTTAGACTCAACTTATACATTGGTCCATATTACTTCACTTTTTCGATGTGGGACGGAGTATCACATTTACCCCTCCTTAGTAGGCTTTGCGTCCTCGCAAAACCCAATCCATATCATAATCCAGACTGTACACTCGGTTGTGTCGGATTCGAGAGGTAGCTTGTACGGGTTCTAGAGATGGCTCCCGCCTGTAGGTCGACGTAGCACTTAGCCCCGCACAGCACTTAGTTCCTCCACTTCCTTGCGTAGTCTGGCCCAATACCATAGGCATAGTCTGACCCCATGCAGAGACCACACGAGATTCGCTCTGATACTATTTTGTCACGTCCCGGGCCTGCAGGCCCAGCGCGCAACCCGAGTCTGAGCAGCCAAGTCCAACTATCTGGGCTCCGTCCTCGCTAGCCCAAAATGGATATCCCAAGTTGGACTTGAGTGTTTAGACTCAACTTATACATTGGTCCATACTATTTCACTTTTTCGATGTGGGATGGAGTATCACATGAGTAGTTTGATACTCAGCTCGAGAAAAATTCGATGCAAGGAAATCAACTAACTAACTAACTTAACTGCTTGGCTCTGACTAACTAACTTCTAGCCAAGTCATTGGTGCCACATCAGCTGCTCATTGTTTCCACCTGACTGGTCGCTGAGTCCAGGTCATAACGATATTTGTTTAATATGATTTCAAGAATACATAGTCTTTTTCTTGATCGCATTTATTCTTAAAAATACTTTTTAGTAAATTTCAACAATCCATAGCATTCAAAATTGTTCTTACTCGTGAATCTCGTGTGTGTGAAAGCAAAATATGCAATTATCCATTTTCTTTCCCTTAAATTGTTAAATTGTTTATGTGAATCCAACCATTTGTTTTCAAGTATTTTCAATTTAAATAAGTAATCAAATTTATTTAAAATAGACAAACCCTTATCCCAATTAATTCAACAATAATGTTTGAAAATTTTCAAATAAAACTTCAAATGGTTTAAAAATCATTTAACCTAAACTTATACCCTCAGTTTCCCTCTATTTAATACGCACAAACACCATATCTATATTTAGTCCAACGCCATTAACATTCACTGGTCTCTATTAACTATTTTATTTGGTAAAAAAACAAAATCTTATGTGCTATGTTATGAAAAATTATTTGTATTTCTTGGCTAACATTTCCAATTAACAAGAAAAAGCAAAAACAAAATTTTTTTCCCACATCAGATAATCATTCTCCAATTGTCCAGCAAAATCTCCCAACAGCCAAATTCGTATTTGACCAGAAAAATAAATAATTCATTAGCCAGAATTTTAGATCACTTCACAAGAAGAATAAAAACGGTCAGAAAATAATTTAAACTTCTAATCACCATCCAGTTACATCTACGGGCTCGACCCAATGAGTTAAGCTTAAGTTACAATCGATGGGCTGAATTAGGCTGGTAAACTGGCCTTAATCAGCAGGTGAAATGAAGAGTCCAACAGAGATTACTAAGTCCAGCTAGCACAAAAGACCCGCAAGTTCACCATCTTCTGCAGCAATAAAAGCCCAAGTTGAGCAGGAACCAATTTGGCCCATTTTCTCTATTATTATATCTTTTCAGTTTTTCAGTCAATTCCCACTTCCTAACATTTAAAATCAATATTCTATTTGAAATTGTTTATTTTCTGTTCATTGTAATTCCAAAATCATTCAACTATTCACAATAATCTTATCAAAAATAATTTTACGTTATTAAGATAAAATTATGATTTTTATATGCTTATTTTTAATTTCAGCACATTGATCAAAGTACTTGAAATCCTATTTGCTTTTGTATATATAAATGCAATGCAGCGAATTGCTATACTGTTTTTAGCACATCAATACAAAACTTATTCTTATATATTTAACCATTTACATTTTATACATTAAAATTATATTTCTAAGGGATATTCTAAACAATGGAAAAATATATTCTTGTTGATACGTTTCTAAGCAGAAATCATATAAAACCAGAGGATTCTCAAGACAACCATGTAGGTTCTGAGCCGCCGCATTCGAACAAGACATCAACAATTCTGACGCATTTCCTCCCTTATTACGTGTTTCTAGTTTTTTATTCAATTTCCATTTTCTAAATTTTAATTTCCATCTACTACAATTCACAGTTATTAGCAATTCAATTTGATAGTATATATTCTGGTTTCATAGTGATCATGATTATAATGGGGAAAAACATGATTATAATGGGGAAAAAAAAAGCTCGTATGTTTTCCTTCATTGGATTCAGAAATGTTTACTTCAGTGAAGTTTATTCTGAAAAAAAAAAAAAAATTCTCTTCCAGTAGAGTAATGCTATCAGTGTTTGTGAGTTCATTTTGATGGGCTCACTAGAGAGCATTTTCTTAGACTGTCCACACAGATACTGTCTTATCATCCCACTGTTCTTTTCATTTGGAATGTGGGAATTGATCACTGATGCTAACAGTGAGGGAGAGCATAAAGTCACTCCAAACTTTAAGCACTACAATGTTTTGTGTCTCCAGTTGTTTTGATGTCTGTATTTAATTTTTTTAGGTATAAAAAGAGGTTGATCACCAATTATATCCTACCCCTCACATTAAAACAAATATCAACGACCCTCCTTGATTATATCCTTTTAGGTATTTGTCCAATTCTCATTTTTTGTTTTTTGATTCCTTTTTAGTGTTCTACTTTTTGTTCAAGTCATGGGTCAATTATATCCTTTTTAGTGTTTTACCTTTTGTTAACAGAGGAGTAGTAATTTCTTATGCTTATTTCCTAGTTTAGTTCTTGAATGACCGATGAGTTTTTACGAAATTCATGGTCTTACTTGTTAGTTTGCTTTACTATAAAATTAGTCATCCTAGTAGCGTTTGATTAGAGTTATAACAATTTCGTAAGCTGGGGCTTCCGATTTCTGTATATTAGTTTAGAATTATCAAAAAAAAAAAAAAAGAAACAAAAATGCAAGCAGATAGAGGCAAAGCCAAAAGTAAAAGTGTAATGTGCCTTGAAAAGTATTTCAGATATTCATCTTTTTTTTCCAGTACAAAAAATTAGAGAATCTAATTTCAGTCAATAAATCTAAAAGACCATTTTTCTGGAGCAAAGGAGGAAAGATCTTCTCCATCAGAATCTAATTTTGTCAACGCCTGCATTCTTCATTCCAAGTTAATTTATATCAATATTTTATGCCTAACTAATTACACTGACACACTAAAATTAAATGATTATGCATGGTACAAAAACTAAAAATTTGCACGTAAATTAATTCTAGATAATTAATATATGATTTAATGACTATATCTTTTGTTATATCATTATATAAAACAGTGGAATGATCAATAATTAAAGTCCCTTATAGAATCTAGAGAAACTTGAGAAGTGAGATGTAATTAAATACAGACAACTGCCAACAAGTCGTAGAAATTTGGCTGTTTGAATTGAACAACAGCAGGTGCAGAAAACACAGAAAATACACTAAATTACAAATTCAGAACTTCATTATTTACAAGTTTTTAATGCTTTAACATTCTTCAGAAAGATGTTCGAGATCTCTGCATTCATCAAGACTGCAACTTTCTTGAGGAATAAACACATTTGTTCATCTATCGTCTTACCCAACTTTTTTCAACCAACACCTGAAGATCCTCGTCTCCCCAACTGTCCTGTTCTTCCTTTATCTTCAGAGATAAACTTGCAACGGATTCGTCACAGTCAAGCACTTTAATCATTTGAAGAGTTGTAATCTCTCCTAAACAAGAAGGGAACTCTTTCAAATTCCTGCAACGCCGCAACTCTAATTTCTCAAGACAAGGAAAATGATCGACACCATCAGTTCCAGTCCATCTGTTAATTGTTAAATAATACAGTTGTAAGATTTTGAGGTTAGGGAATTCCCATTCCTCATTCATGTCCCAAGTACCACCCTCAAAATTAATGCTCTCTAATTTGAGTACTACAAGATTGGGTAGTTCTTCACTTTTTGGAATTATACTCGAATGGAACCCTGATAAATTCAATTTCTTTAGATTCAAGGGAAATCGAAACCTTATATGGTACTTATCCCTTTGAAATATTCCCAGATAGAGTGATTCTAGTCGATTCAAGAAGTCCATTACCACAATCCCATCACAATCCGCATTAGATTCCCCTGATTCATGGAGTTCACATTTTAGTCTCTGGATGTTTGGCAACTTTCTCACTATCTTTTCGAGGCCTTGCCCAACAGAGAGCTTTAACGTGGAAAAGGTGTCTAAGTTGTGTAAATCAGAGGAGCTTTCAAGGTTGCCAGCGCCCAAATCAGAATGAAGATAGATTCTAAATGACCTCAGCACCCTTAATTTCGGCATATTCCAGATAGTGTCGGGTAATAAAATGCTATCTGCCCAGACAAGAAGAAATTCTAAATTTGAGAGATTAGCTACTGCCGACGGAATGGATTTGAACTCACCTTGAATTTCCAAGTACCTCAACTCAACAAACAATGCTATTTCACTAGGGAAAGTGTAACCTATATCAGTATTTCCCAAATATAACACTTTAAGTTTGAAAAAATGCAAAAGGAATGAGACATGACAATGATCAGGATCATCATCTTCAGCAAAGAATAGAAGAGAACGTACACTTGGACAAGATAGTTTGGACTTCTCAAAATCTTGTAGGGTAGAGTGAACGCACAACCGCTGTAGATCACTTTGTCCATAAAAGGTAAAGAGCTCATTATGCCCCCTTAATAAAGACGTAAACTTTTCTTTTTTAGCTTTTACCACACAAAACTCATGCAACAAATCATGAATTCGACAAGTTTTAACACCTCCTATAGATCTTTCTTTGGATGCTATAACCAAGCTTCTACCAATCAGATCATTCAAATAGTCCTCGGCCACATCTTTTAAGCTCTTCTGCTGACTTTTTTCAATGAATCCTTCAGCAATCCAAAGCCTAATCAAGTTCTTCACATAAATCTCTTCGTCTTCCAGAAATGATCCAAAATAAAGAAGGCATGACTTCAGCCTTTCTGGTAATTTTCTGAAACTCAACTCTAGTATATCCATGCACCGATCTGTGTCGGAAAGAGCACTTAAACTTAGCCTTCCCGCAATCTCTTCCCAACCATCCGGATCTGAATTTGCAAGAATTCCTGCTATGATGACAACTGTTAGAGGTAATCCTCGACAATATTTTGCTATTTTCATTCCCAGATCAACAGGATAGCTTTTTAGACAAGACAACTTCTTTTGCAATAGATCCCAACACTCATTGTCGGTGAGTTGTCGAAGAGGGTGAGGTTCACGGTTAGGATTGATTTTCTTCACGACCTCAGAATCTCGACTTGTTGATAGGATTCTACTCGAATTGGCATCGTCTGGAAACGATCTTTCCAAGCAACTCCACGCCTCAATGTCCCAAATATCATCCAATACGATGAGGTACCTCCTTCTCAGCAAACACTTTTTTAACTTTTCTTCCAGCAATTGTTCATTATCCCCGAAATATTTATCACCAGAAAAGTCAGGATTAATAGAATCCAAAATCCGAAGCAACAAATCTTTCTTTTTGTATGCTTGAGATACAACACACCATGCCCTGGTATGAAAGAGGTCTCTAACTGAAGGATTATCATAGACACTTCTGGCTAAAGTTGTCTTTCCTAGTCCCGGCATGCCCACAATGGAAATGATGTCTAATTTTTTTGATCCAGCTGTAAGATATTCCTTTATTTTTTTTTCCTCATCATCCAAAGTCAACACAATTTTGTTGATTGCCGCTGTACAACCTTGTGATGACAAAGGATTAAAAGTATCGGTGCCTTTTTGTGTTTCAGAATCAGAGTTATAATGGTTGTCAACAATCTTCAAACTCTCCAGCTTAATAAGATTAATTTCTTCTATGATGGTTATAAATTCCAATGGACAACAATTAGGAATATCTCCAACCACCAAGGAAAGAATGACAAAATGTGTCCTATATGCCACTCCTACAATACGATTCCAAAGACTTTGAAGCTCTCTATCGTGTTTGCGATCGTCTAAAATACTCTCCAAGAAAGATGTTAGGAATGCAAGATCTTCTTGGACAGTCTGAATTTGATCCTTTGCTAAAGCAATCGAATCTACCGTGCAAGATAGAAGTTCCTTCAGATTTTCTAGGAAAAAATCTATAAAGCCATGCTCATTTGTCTCGGAAAAAATGAATGATGATGTTATTACCTTAATAAGCTTAATCTTTCCCAAGAAATTGAGGAGTGCAAAATCCATCTCTTTAACCAAGCCTTCTTCCAATTCATGCACAGGTAGTGAGCAAATCACGATCGCTGCCTCATCGACAGCAGCTGCAATGAGATCCTTTGCCTTTTTATGTAGCTCATCAATCTTTTCCATGTGCTTTGTGAGAATAATTCTTAAGAATCTTATTCCTTCGTGGAGTACTGGCATTTGATCTTTCAAGGAAACCATGTAACTGTCGCCGTACGTGAGTGCTTCCGAAATATTGTATAAGAGAGCATCAACAAAGTCCCCCAGTACATGCTTGTCCGTCTCCAAAGTCAGGGCGTGTGATGATCGAGAAACATTTGAAGCCGTCAAGACGTGGACGTAAATCTCACGGGTTTGTGGATCAGCAGGCTTGATCTTTAGAAGCAGTTCCGAAAATTTCAACTGAAATTCATCACTAAACTTCGGTTCATCATCACATGGGACAAACGTCCACCGAAAACAGATTCTTGCTGCATCGACAGCCACAACATGCAAACGAGTGAAGAGAACTTGCAACTGCCAAGGCTCAAACCCTCGCAGTTCCGCAAAGCGGATGAAATTTATTAAGAATACCAGCTTTTCTTTTAAGGCGTCAATCAAATCCGGATCTTGCCATGTATAGATAGATGGTTCCTTCGTGATATCCACCAAATTTACTAGTAGGGAATCGAAGAATTCCTTTGATGGGTACCTGCATTGCCGTGACCAGTAGTCCGACAAAGTAACGTAGGATTCGATGATTTCTTGGCTAAAACATCTGATGCAATTTTCCAATTGAATGACCACCTCTTCAAACAAATTGTCCTTTATTTGATTCTCTTTTTGTCCAAGACAAAGATTGTGGAAGTCCTTGCTATTCTGGATAAGTGAATCTTCAAGCCTACTCAACAAAGATCCTATCACACCACTAGTACTACCTGTTGCACACAAAAGAAAAGTTCTCAGATTTCTTAAATACACCCGCAGATACACCCGTCGATACCTGTAAGAAATAAACTTTTTCCTCAGCAACTCTATATCTTGCAAGGCTCCATCAACGAAAGCAGATGCCATTGCCATCTCTCTCTCTCTCTCTCTCTCTCTCTCTCTCTCTCTCTCTCTCTGAGATATATATAGATTCGTCACCACTGCAGCAACCGAAGAAACTGAAGCTGAAACTTGAACAAGAACAGCTTTGCAATTTGGATGCAGTTATTCTCCTCTTAGTCTGCTACTTTCAAACTTTTTTTTGTTTTCTACTCGGGTATTATGATTTGTGGGGGAAAAAAGACGAAGAGAAGATAATGGCAAATTCAGGTGATATTGTAGCTTTTTTTTGGGGCCTTGCAATCTAAGTATTGGAAGAAACATTTTCCAGGAAAAAAAAAAAGACTGGAAGAAACAGATACCCTTGCTTGCTTTCTCCAAATAAAAATCTAGCCGCTAAATGTACTTCCCACAAATTAATATTACATTACTACCTATCACTTCCCATTAGGAAGTTCTCAGCAATTGCACGTTAATTGACAGGTGTAATTTCTTAAAAAAAAAAATTGATGTTGAAAATTTGGGGTTGTTTGATGTCTAAATATTTGTTAGTCTTTATCTTATTATTAGTGACTTGTAACTTTTGAGTTTGTTGTAATGTTGCTGAATTGTAATGTGTTTATATTGATTCCTTCATTTTGAGTTAATTGTAATAATATATATAGATATATATATATATCTATTGTTTTAAGTATATATATGTATAGACATATACAACAATACAAAACTTATTATTGTATACGTAACCATTTACTATAAAAACTGTAATATTTGTGAACAGATTACCATACATACATGTATAAACTTTATATATCTGTGAACTGACTGTTTAGAGCAACAGAAAACTCACTCACGAGCACATTTTGATGTCATAGGTATGAAAACTAATCCATGAACACATTTTGATGTTATAAGTTACAGGGCCTATAATCTAGACCTACTCGTATTAAAAATTCTTTCATATTCACGATGTAGGTAAAGACAGTGTAGATTAGACTAATTTGTGTTGTTTCTCAAATAAAATTATGCGTCTCAGTAAAATTCTAAAGTATAGAAGTAGGTCACTGGCAATACACCATTAAACAGAGAACAGGAGCCCATCTGAGCAATTGATTTGGGAACCGAAACGAAACGTTAAGAAATTGCATACTCTGAAAATGAAAGTGATTTTCTTCTCTCCCCAGTATTTCGCTGAGCCCCTTCTTTTTCCAAGCGAGAAGATAAATCCATTCAAATAAGATTCTTGAAGTCATACACTTTATTGGCCTCACTTCGACCAGCAACACTATCTTGTTACTAGTTGTGTTTCAACAGAGGTATATAGTATGTTTAACTAAAAAGTTATGAAGAAAAATTGTAAAAATTTGTGGTCACAGAATTTCTCTAGCTAACAAATAATTCCCCTGCAAATTTTGCCAGACATAACACATAACATAGAACAGTTTTAAGAGATTAGGTAACAATAAGAGATAATCTCCAGGCTCGAGTTACGCCAGTAGTACAGACTACTTGTGTATTGCACCATGTCATCCAAAAGATAATTTCCCATCCATGTTTGCAACAAAGTGTACTCCTTGATTGTTATCAATAAGAATAAGAGAATGGATTAATGCACCATCTAGGTTAGTATATATCCCATAATAAATTCATGCTCAAAATCTGTTGGTGAAAACACAAAGAATAATGCAATACCATGAATTGATTTTGACACAAAATTGCCACCAAATTTGCCAGCGATAGCAACAGTGTCACATAATCACATGAAAGCTTTCTAAAACTTGTATATCTATAAGAATGTATTTTACACCATTCAATTAGTATAACAATATTTTGGAATATAGATTCTTATAATTTTAGTGGTCAACCAATTTACAGCTATACCGTCACATATTCTAATTCCAAGAACCAAGAGCTCTGATGGTCACTAATTTCATTGAATCAGAATCGATGAAAATGATCTTTTCACCTGTATTAGTGACTTTCATAATTGGTTGGAAGCAGAGCATCATACCAGCCTCAAATGCTGTAGGTAAATACTTCTATACCTGACACCAATTATGAAATATACAACAGTGTACCCTTGCCAATATGCAAATGAAACGAACATCATCCATGACAGGAAAAAAGCCGCCAAAAATAACGAACTTGGGATTTGGCATTGACAAGAATTTAGTCTGCAACTATTTGAACCTCCGACGTCTTACTAACTTCAAAACCTAGTAAGCTGCAAAGAAAGTATGCAACCATATACAGGGAGTCTGCAGCCATAAATGTAAGGGTACATAACACTGGCCTCCATTGAAGTTTAATTGAATTACAGATACCCCCTTAAGGCTATAAGAACTGTATCAACCTCATTTGGGGATTGACAGCTGATTAGCAGATTCCTTAAAAGTTAGATTCCTGCTAGAAATGTAAGCCATTATGGTAAATATACAAATTTTACCTTCTCAAAAAAAGGCAAGCAACACAGGAAAAAACAAAAAAATAATTCTACACCAGTTCTCTCTCTCTCTCTCTCTCTCTCTCTCTCTCTCTCTCTCTCTCTCTCTCTCTCTCTCACACACACACACACACACACACACACACACACTCACAGTCACTCTCTCTCTCTCACCTCAGCTCGCTCCTATTTTTCCTCCCCTCCCTCCCACTCCAATTCCTGTCTTTCCCCTAACCTGCTGTCCTGCTTCCCCCCCAACAGCCCTTCTCTTCCCGTCTTCCTTGTTTCAGATCTCCTCCCCATTTTAACTTGCTTTCCCCTCTCCCCCAGGCTTTACATCACCTCTCCATTCTAAATGGCTTCCCACTCTCTCCCTCCCCTACTGATCCATTCCTGCTTCTCCATACAATCTGTCAGCCAATCGCCCCTGTGCACTCATGGTTCTCGCTTCTCTCCTTTCCCATCCTAATCAGGACGCCCTCCTATCTACCCTTCCTCCACTCTTCTGCTCCCGCCATCACCCAACCCCTCCCCCCCTTTATAACAAAAAAAAAAAAACAAAAAGAGAAAGACAGAAAGAAAGAAAGAAACAAACAAACAAACAAACCAAAACCAAAAGGAGAATAATTAAATACACTTCTACACAAGCTTCCCCTCTCTCCTCCCCCTCCACTGATCATCAGTACTCTTTCTATCATGTATGGTATTTTAGCCAAAGAAACAACACGGTTCTTGCGAAGTATAGGAATGGACCAGGGGCAACTTTTCCTAGACTAGATTCTATGCTCTAGCAAAATGGACAACTGTTAATGCCTTTTTCAATTGACAAACAAGTATGGAGTCCAATGAATAAAATCTATATCATCAAGAAACACAGAACTATACACATTATTCTAATTTATTCTAATTTCCACATGTCATTCTGATATATGAAATTCTAACTCCGCTGGAAAAATCTTTAATGAATTTCACTCTAATTTATCTTGTACTCTAAATACCGTATCCTTGAATGTAATTACCCTACATAAGAAACAATATGGTGGCGATAATTCCCTTGCTTATGTGCTGTAGTCACTGTTTTCCCCATTGTCTCTTGACTTTATCCCCCAAAACAGATGCAAATTCTTCATTTAGCATCTTCTGTATAAAATATCATAAAAAACCAACACAAAAAAATACCCCAAGACTGCAATAAGATCATTGAGCAACCAAAAGAGCTCAAAAATAAGAATAGAAGAACAGAGAAAAATAAGAAGGAAAAGCAACCAAATCGAAAGCAGAGCCAAGTAAAGAAACTACAACACCAAAAGCTCACCCCATAAATGATGTGTCCTCAGCACTCAATGTGAAGCAGAATCTGCAGCACATGGAGCTTGCACACTATCCTCAGTCACAGAAAGATTACCTGCAACCTCTGCAAGTTGCTCTTTAGTCTCACCAGAAGATAAGCTATTCTGATGACAATTTGATACAGACACTATTTCGTTTCTTCTATTTTCTCTGGTTTCTTGATGCTCCATCAGGTCTGTCACATTAGCAATACCAGCACTACTTTCTCTTCTAACTTCAGAACCAAGGTCTTGTGTCGAACTGTTCGGGGAGAACCATCTCTCCTTCCAACCTCTTGTGCTTTTGGTGATTGACTCTTTGTATCTTGAAAAATCAATTTAACAGAATAGAAGGTTAATCAAAAGATTTATTTAAGTTATTACCTATGTTGCAATGTGTAGCACAATATTCTGCTACCTCATTGACATTGCACTGAATCGAGACTTTAGAGATTCCGACAATGTCTGAAAATCTGATGGTCCAGCTCTATGCTGACTACAGGGAGAAGACTGATTAGGAGACATCCTAAAAAGGACCACTTGAGATCAGAAGGAAACAGAAAGTGGTAGCAATCTAAAGTGAATGCGGGGTGACAGATGCAAGTGTAATTGCTTTACATTCTCCTGTTTATTGGCTAAGAAAGAAACTCAGAATTTGATGAGAAAATATATACCGATTATTCAGCATCCCACATTGATTACCAACAGGGCTTGATCCAGATGCTGAAGCAGACACCCGATCTGCTTGGTCAGAAAGAGCTGAAATAAGCTATGAAGAGTCTCCCCCATCAGTAAGTAATGAAGGTGCTCCACCAGCAGCTATAACTGCATCTTCCGGTCAGCCACCAACCATTAAAGTTGTGGGTGAAGCAGCCGCCGTAATAGGAGGAGTATTAGGATTAGTAGAGAACACAAGAAAGTGCAGACGACCTTGAGCTGATGACCTACCCCTCTGGCCTTCCCTTCTAGCAATGTGACGAGCTCTTCCCATAGCAGCAGCAGCAGCTAAATGCTGAATAATACATTCTTCTAGCTCAGATTCATTTGCACTAACTGGTAACTGGAAGATTTCAAAAGATAAATAAAGAACATGATTAAGTCAAGACAATTCAAAAAAGTGTCACTAAATGAGAGAAACATAGAAGACGGTTGAAAAACAAACATGCTGCAGCTCAAAATCTCCCAAGGTCGGATGATGAAATTTTGTGGTGTTTCTAGGTGGGTTCATCCTGATAGTTCTTTCATGCTCTACAGCATCAAGCAGCTCCTGGCTGTCAAGAAGAAAGTATATAAAAACTTTGATCAATGTAAGCAATATGCATGCGGAGCAGGAAAATACAGCAGGATCACCGAAAGGAAAAAAGCATGGAAGCAGTGCATGTACCTGCCACGGTCCTTCAAACTGATGGGCTGCCAACACATTGGGCACTTGGAGCTTCTCTGACACCTACAAATGAGGCAAATATTATATGCACTGCCGTATTCTTCTCCAAAACATTCAATGAATCATGAGAAAAGTAACTTATCCAAAAATATTTAAAAAAAAAAAGAAAAAGCATTACAAAAATATCTAGGTAAATAACAAACTACTAACCACAAGAACAATTGGAAACTTAATATATCTGTTACCCAATATGAAAATGTTTCATCCTCATAATATCTCCACCACAATATGAAGGGATGTCCATGACTAGGACACAGCGAAAAAGATTTTCTCGGACAATACTTTCGGGAATGAGTTAACGGACACCATTAAATGAAGAAAAAGATGGAAAAAGAGAGTTCACTCTAGAATTTCATAACATGATAAGAGGCAGATGATCTCAAAATCCCCATGTAATCAAATCTGGAGTACAGGAGCACCAAGAAGTAGCCTTTTTCACATGTGACGCAGCTCATGAAAGCACCCTTGTAGTTGAAAATCCAAGGAAGAGGAGGATAATATATGTTAACTCTTTCCTGCCGTGTCTGAAAGATAAAGAGACACTGAATCACCTAACGTTACACAGCGAAGTGACGAGAAATTACTTATTTTTACAACATGTAGAAAATGATGGATCATGACTAGCACTTGAGTATTTTACCATGTTGAAATTTTTATAGCAGGAGAAATTAAAAATGAAAATATTCAGAATTATTCCCCATAGTGCTTCACCTCGTTAGAGTTGAAAAAAAAAAAGGAATAGCAGGCCATTTAAGGATTTCACAGAAGCTTAGAGAAACTAAAATTCCACTGGAATATCTTCATTTTTTGGTTAAACAAATTCTATCCAACTGAATGCCCATCTTCTGTTGACAACTTGATAAAACATTTTTTAAGTTGCTGAAGATTATTTAGGGTTGCACCACCTTGATGTCTCATATAAGAAATACTTACAATTCACAAAAACAAGGGATGGTGTATACCTCCAACAACAATTCCCATATTAGCTATATAAAGAACTCCACAAGTAAACCACAAGGGGGCAAAAGATAAAGGACACCATACTGATGTGCTTCATCAAAAATGTAAATCAAATTTATCAACTGCTCATATGTCAGTATAGTGAGCTTCTAACATGTTAAACCTAGAAAAATAATAAAAGAATTGAAATTACCAATTGCGAAATTGAGACGTGTATGGACACACGTTTGGTTATCCAGGCACACTAAAACTGACACAACCATCAGGGTTCTGATACGAAGCATCAGAATTTACTGAAGTTCTAAGAGGAAGACGTAGATAAATGGAAAGAAAACGGGCAGCAAAAATGGTAAGTTGCAGAAGAATAACATATTGTGAAGATTTCTTTCGTTATTGCTCAAAATCATGTTTCATAAACTTTAGACATTTTATTTCATCATGAAAGAGTATTAGGTGATCTCAATCCCAAGATAAAAGATAAGGAACCCAACTCTTTATGTATCAACCAAATTACTTTGCCACCAATCATCCTATTCCACATTACCCATAAGGCACAGACTTTCATGTAGATCCAAGAACATGAAATACTAATTTTTCCCACCATTCATTTTCTAACACGCATGTAACGTTATTGTTAGATAAGGGAAATTTCATAATTTATGAAGAAACTCCATGCTTATGCTTTCCTCATGTATCATACCCCAAAGGCAGCCATGTACGATAAGTATAATTCCAAATAGAATACAAATCATGAGTGCACAAAGTATGGAATAATTTCAAATGAAATCTATTTGTCTCCATTTTCCCATTTTCTGTTCTTCTAGTCTCTCCTCCTAACAAATTGAAGATAGGACGAAAGGTAGTCTGAGGAAAATATCAAATTTCCAAGCAAAACACACTCATGGAAACTGATCTAAAGATTTGAAAATATTGAGACCGAAAGCAGAACATCCATCAATCAAGCAGCGTAAAATTTGCATTTTGTATAACTTGATCAAAGATAAGTATTTAGTTACTATTAGAACTTCATAAAGAAACTCAAAACTGTTTATATAAGCACAAATAACAACATATAACTAAATCCTGCTTAATTCTTCAAGCGCCCATTCATAACAGCCATTTCATTACGACAATCAGATTCAATGCCACGCCAAACTTCTATACTGCTCAAATTTCCCATCTGGATCCTTACTTGTTATGACCAAAGTTCACGTTGCAATGATATGATAATAGCTTGACTATGAGTTTTGACTTCAACAATTTCAAGATTCCTTTCTTTTCTTCAGTATTACATTGGTAAATACAATTCTCATTCATCGCATCCTCACAGCATTGATAACAAAAATCGTACCTAACAAATTGTTTCCATTATGTGTAACCACTTAGCACAGTTTTCTATTTCACGAATTACACTTCAGATTTAAGATTTTGATTAAATTGAAAATGTAATATCACAGAATTACCTTAGAAACACAATAAATCTACCTACATAATAATGAAATAAGAACCATAACAGATGAAAATATTTCAAAAAAATTTTCAAACAATGCAAACTTATCAGAAATTAACAGATATCATGTTACATGGAAAAAGAGAGATATGATCAACACAGAGACATCTTTGTGGAAATAATGAAATTAGCACCATAACATATGAAAAGATTTCAAAATTTTTTTTGAAACGTCAACTTATCCGAAATTAATGGACATTATATTACATGAATATATATATGTACATACATGTACATATAGATATATATATGTATCTATATGTATGTGTGTGTATATGTATAGATATCTATGTGTGTGTATGTATATGTATATGATCAACACAGAGACAGCTTTGTGGAAAATTGTCCACAAAGCAATTTACTCGCCAACCTCCCAACTTTTCCTCTCCTATTACATACTGGACAGGGATGATGTTGAAATCTATAAAAATGGTGTCGACACAAGCTACAAGCTAATAATACATTTAACATTCTCTCCTTTCATTTAATTTAATCCTTCTCGTAATAGAAAAGTCCACTTTTCTTCACTGGCTATAAGCCTATTATAAGCTCCATTACCAAAAGAACTTCTTATGCTCTGTCTGGGATTGCATTGCTTCCACAAGAAAGTACTTTTACAATAACAGTGCTTTAACGGTGTTTGGTGATCATCTTCACAAAAATTTAAAAAAATTTCAATTTAAAAAGCATTAAAGATAAAATTTGAATTATACTACTATCATAGAACTAAAATAAAAAATGTTTTATAAAAATTAAAACCCAAATGCCAATGAACACGAAAAGTACTTATATATACTTCCAGACAGCATAGCTAAGCACTTTCTTTAAAAGAAGTAATAATAAAAAGTACTTAATAAGTTAAAAAAACAAAAGCACATTCAAATAAGCCACTGCAATATTAACCGGTTACTTAGTCAACGAGGTATCTAATATGATCATTTGAGATCACGGGAAAAAAATTAAAGCACAATAAACAAACAGCAAAACACAAAGAAGAAACCAATGTAGGTCTTCACAACATGGTCATTCAAAAGAAAAAACAGGTCAAATCATGATATGAAAGCAAGGAAGATGAGTTTCTAGAGATTAGGGCTTTGAAATCCGTATAAATGTTTAGTAGGATGGGTCGTCTGATAGAAAATTTTGATTTCTTTTCTTTACCAGCTTCACACGAGTATATCAACTCTAATTGCAATAAAGCAGACTTCAATTTGCCCCCTTCTCTGGTGAGACTACATCAAATACTACCCACCATAGAATCTTAAGGGAGGACTAGAACATAAAAGGCTTGAAGCAGTTGAAAAGGAGAGGGAAATCCAGTTCTTTGAGAAGGTAAAGCATATTAAAGAGACGAGAATTTTATGACATATCGATATCAGAAAAGTAAAAAATGAACATAATTCCGCAATAGGGATCTAGTGGTCTGTAAATGGTTAGGCATTTGTACACGACATTTATATTTTTGGTTTTGCCATATAAAGGAAATGATCAACAAGTAAAAGAAACCACTGCAATTTGTGAATTTGCATGTAAGTGGAATATAGCATCGCACAAAATAAAGCAAACAAAGGAAGATTTGTAATCAATTTTTTTGTCCCAGTTTTTTGTAAAGGAATAATTTCAACCTCTGCATTGTCTTTGACATACATTCAACTTATTTAAAGTACTCTAAATCCTAACCATACAGAACAGATTGCAATAATAATGTGCCCCAGCCAAAAAAGATAATCATCGTTGAATTACAGTAAAGCATTGTCTTCTTCAAATGCCATACTACTGAGAAGAGTACTCTTAACTTCCACACACATCAAACAAGTAATTACAAGATAAAATGACTAAAGTGCAACATCAAATTCCAATTGCATCGTATAGTGTACAAATTAAATCATTCACGCTTTTACTGTCAATTATACATAAACAAATTGCCCAAGGGAATTACAGAATAGGCTGAATAGCAAAATACTGACCTACCATCTAAGTTTCACAAAAATCAATAAGTAAATAACTCTGCATTCCATCATTCACATACTTTTTCATTCTTTGACCAAAACACATCACTCTAAGAAGTAAAACATATCATATAGAAAATGACCCATTTACCCATACAAAGGCTAAACCTTCAGAAGAGTAGGATACGAAACTAGATATTTTGAATGCTACTTTGTCACCCACATCATAGACACCACCTAACAAATCATCATTAATATTGACACTCAAAGGAGCAAGTTGTAACTCATTTTCACTACCAAGAATGTAAAAAAAATTCCTTTGTATGTCAATTACATCACTATGTAGAAAATCTGCATTATCCTCCTCCCCTCGCATACCTGGAGTCATCAACTCTTAAACAATTAAAACCATATTACCTATAGGATTGTTCTCTCTTCTCTATCCAATCAATGAAAGTACACTACTCCTACAACCACATTTCCACCATGAAATGTTCCAATTTAAAACATTGATGAGACCTTTAGCTTATGAAAGAAACTATTTTAGGACAGTACATATGTTTTCGCAGTGTGTGGAAAATACCATTCAAGAACGCACTGAAGATGAAATTCGTGCTTGCAATTCGTCACCTGCAAGAGGAAACAAGATCAAATGTCATTGGAAGGAAAAGTAGAAAAAGTCAATTCAAATCGAGTACACAAATGACTCATAATTATACACATACAGTCAAAGGATCGCTTTCAACAAATTCTTCTAGGCATATGCTACAAGCATCATCACAAGCATCCAGAATTCCACCTTCCACGAATGCTGCCGCTGATGTCAAATGGCTCTCAGACACTTTACCCTCTTCCATCTGCAAAAAGTTGCAATCTTTAGAATTAATCTGAAAGTCACTCCAACATTGCAGCACAATTTTCCCTTTCATCATAAACAACATAAAAAGAAACTTACCAATGTCTAGCAATACGATAGATAAGTGGCTAAAAACGTTATCAAACTATAAAGGGAACAAAAATGTCAAATTCTACCATGAAAAGAAACAAACTTCATAGACTTGCGAAGAAAACACAGTGTTCTATTATCACAAACTAACTGTTCAGTTCATTAAGGCATATTACATGTTCCTCTTGTTCCTGGTTTTCTTTTCCCAATGCCTATTTCGTCAGAGAAAATCAAAATAATCACTATATTTCAAATGCGAATGCATATTAGTTAGCCAAAATTAATTTTCACATAAATAAAAAAGGCAGCCCTTTTGATCTTTAATCAAACTACAATCTATTTATCTTATGATAAATTAAAGCTAAAACCCAGAACAAAGAAGAGAACTTCCACATATACTAGACTTAATCAGATAAAATTAGAACCAAGAAACACACTTGAAAATCCTCCAGCCCACCTAATCATTTCTTTTCAAAAAGCTCCCACGGAAAATCACAAAAGTAAGCTATTTAAAAACTGCCCACTAACCAAACTGATCAAAATCACCATATTCTATAAAACAAAATCATAACTCACCTGAGATAGATCAAAGCTGATCAAATCTCAAAAAATTGACCAAAAATCTGAACTTCACCAAAAAGGGCTACAGCCAAAGAGCAATGGCTTAATATGCTGAGGTTATTTTAACAAAAAAGAATAATGTGTGGAAGGGCATATTGGAGCATAAGAAGAGAGGAAGAAGACGTCCTCTTTCTTTGGACGATTTATTGGTAAATTTTTGTGGTTTCTAATTCTTTCCTTCCTTTCTTTCCCTGTTTAAATTTTACGGGGCGGTGATGACCGATGACTGAAGATTGAGCCAACAACTGCAGACCAGCTTTGCAGGAGGAGCAGGAGCCCAGCTAGCCAAGGTCACCACAGCTCGATCTTCTGCCAGCTACTGTTGCTACACGTGGCTTACATATTTTCTATCTTTGAGTTTTTTTTTTTTTTTTTTCCTCTTATGTGGGGACAGAAACTTTTCAAAGTTTAATCTGTAGAACGAGAGAACAGATAGATTCTCACGCTAAATATTTTTTAGAGCCATGTTGTTTAAATTTTTGGAAAATTCTTCTCATTTTGGTTAAATTTTTGTTTACTTTCTTTCTTTATTTTACGGTCACTCTAACGTTATTAGTTAAAAATATTTTCATATATTATTGGAATAGTAAAATTCTTCTTTGTTCCAATAAAATGCAATATTTAACATTCTAATCGAATAATAAAATCACTTCCAATGTATTTTGGGTAACCAATTTGGGCCCTAATTGTTATGGTTTTCTAGAAAGGGTATGGCGTCCGTTTCATGTGTTTGACACAAATAATCTTTATTTTGAATGGTTCAATGGATATATCATTTTGGGATATTCGTCAAATTAGTCTCTCATATTATCACAAAAAATTTTTTTAGTCCTTAACATTTAAAATTAGTCAAATCAATCCCTAACATATCACAAGTGTATTCCGATTTGTCCCACTAATCATTTTTGCTCACTATTCCTGCGAAATCAAGGGCAAAATAGGGAATTTACCTATTTCTCCTTCGCCGGAAAAGTGAACAAAAATGATTAATGGGACCAATTGGAATATACTTTTGATATGTTAGGGACTAATTTGGTTGATTTTAAATGTTAAAGGCTAAAAAAGTTTTTTGTGATAATGCAAGAGACCAATTTGGCGAATATCCCTATCATTTTTTACACTCTTTAAGCTTTCATATTTCTGGCTGAAATAAATTTCATTGTAATTAATTTTGACTCTTTTAGGCTTTTTCGGGTAAGGATATTGGTGTCTTGTTTTTTATAGGAAGGTTCATTTTTTGCTGTTTAACATATTTTAGAGTATTTGACTTTGACTATGAGGGCTAGATTTGGTGCACGGGGATGAGTAATTAGGTAATTAATTATAATGGTTTTAGGATAAGATTTGTGTCTTTCTTTCTTCTTCTTTTTTTCGTTTGAAAATCAAAGTTTGGCGTCACAACAATGACTTCTATTTGATCCAACTCTTAGTCAATTCTATAGTTAAACTAGTACTACAACGTATATTGCAATTAGGGGTGTAAATGATTATAATTACTCTTAAGTAATTTGATACTTGGTTCGAGAAAAAATCGATGCAAATAAATCAACAGTTCGGATCTATATTTAGTTAATATGATTTCAAGAATACATAGTCCTTTTTCTTGATCGCATTTAGTCTTATAAAATACTTGTTAGTGACATTTTATCAATCCATTGTTCTTACTTATAAATCTCATGTGTGTGTTAGCAATTACTCATTTTCTTCCCCTTAAATTGTTTGTTCAAGTCCAACCATTTGTTTTCAAGTATTTTATTAATTTAAGTAAGTAATCAATTAAAAAAAAAAAGATAAACCCTTATACCAACTAATTCAATAATAATGTTTAAAAATTTTTCAAATAAAACTTCAAATAATTTAAAAATCATTTAACCTAAAGTTATCCTCTCAGTTTCTCTCTACCCATCACACACAAACACCATATTATGAAAATGATTTGTATTTCTTGCCTAACATTTCTAATTAATAATTCTCCGTCATTGATACACATTTTTCTTGTGAACTCCTTTTTAAATTATTATGTGGTTTTATACTATTTGTTAAAAGTGTAAAAGTAAAGCCAAAATGGTTAAACTTGTGCATTGCAGGGGGTTAACAACTAGTTCTGTTATGAAGTATAATTAAGGAATGATGTTGTTATTAATAATCGTTTAAGCATGTCTTAACACGATAAATACTCTAGTAGAATATTTCAATGTTGTGCAGTTTATTTTACCCCATATTTGCTATTTGGAAATGGTTTATAATGAGAAATTTTTTTTCAATTATTCTGTTCTTATTACATTTTAAGTTAGAAAGTCATTTCCATTATGAATGATTATTATGCTTTCTTCTTGAAAATCTCATTCCTCAACAAAAATTTAGAAAAAGTTTTTTCCAACTTCAACCTAGAATGGCAAAAATAAGGAATAATAATAAGGGATAATTTCACATACATCCCATGAGATTTGTTGTAATCATACTTACCTCCCCTTAAATTTTTAAAATTACACTTACACCCCGTGTTTATATTTTTTTATAACAAAAAAAACCCATTTTGATAAGCAGCCCCGTCCAAATTACAGCTCCAACGAATTAGAAATTACTGTCTTAAGTCATGGGTAATGTTGCTAAAATACAACTTCTGTTCTTCCTCTTACAAAATGTCTCTGTTTCTGCCTTTCATTTTCAAATTGCCTCTAGACAGGGAAGGAACAAGAATTTGTCATACTCAGTCAAGCAAGACTAAATCAAGGACAAATCACATCAAAAACCTTCTAGTAGACCAGATCAAAAACTCTAGAGCTAAAACCACTCCACACAACAAAGCTTAAAACTATGAATCAATAGAACCAAAAAAACACTTACCAATTACAACAAAAGTGGCCTACTAACATTTAGCAAGAAAACACAAGAATATAATGAATTAACTTTAGCTTTCCTTTACAATTCAAAACACAACATTGAAAGCACTTAAATCTTAAAAATAAAAATAAATTCAAATGCTTCGTGGCTGATAAATCCTATTAAACTTCATAATATGGGTTTCTGCTTGAATTATTTTATGATGGCAAGATTCAAAGGAAAACAATAATGACACAAACAAGCATAAATTGCCTTTAAATTGCTTTGAATACTTTTTGGTTCAATTCATTCTATGCAATGACAATATTATACACAAACTTTTGATTGTTGCCTGTAGCATTGTATACCTCATAGAAAAATAGTGATCAATCATGCAAAAACTCCACTCAAAATCACAACCGTCAATCATCACTCATCTTTGATTAATCACAAACCAAATACATTAAATTTTCTAAGTTTCATCGTCCCAAAAATCCCCCAAAAATTTTTGTGAAACAGATCCCAAATATTTACCTCTCAACAAAATAAAAAGGGAAAAAATCTTGGAACGAGTCATCAATCACTTTTTAATCTTCCCTTTGAGAAAAACTCCTCCAAAATCCAGCCCCATAAAACCGGTCCCACATCTCGGAGTCAAGGTCAACGGCCTCCATCACACCAACCCCCTTATCATCCCCACCGTCCGATGACTGACGATTCATCATCGGTGGGGCCGTCGGAGCCACTCTTATTCTGCATTTCCATCCATTGATCTTCATACAACAAATTCTTCTTTTTCTTTTTTAATAATCTTTTTCTTTTATTTTTCTTCAAGGCCTTTTTACACAGCCTCGTGGGAACTTTATAAACGGCCAAGATGATCAGATGCATCATCGCGCATGGACAGCAGCAGCACACAGCCGCACACTCCGCCGTAGTCACACCGGCAACCTCCCCTATTCTCCTCCCATTTCCGCCGTCCTTCTCGTCTTTCTCCACGCCACCAGATAATAACGGCTGCATCCGATTCATCGTGGGCGACTCAATCAAAACGGGACCCGTCATCGCCATCGCCATCGCCATCTCCAACCTCCGAGCCAACTCGGCCGGATCACCGAGTCAACTCACCCAATCAAGAACAGTCCAATTCACCGATCCAATCTGAATATTTTCCCCCTATTTTTCCTGGGTTTTCGAGCTAAGCAATAGCTAGCCAGTCTGGGAGAAAAAGATGGGATTTTTTCAAGAGATAGAATTTACTTATGAGGAAATTTTATAGAAGGAAGAAAAAAAGAGATTAAAGCTGATTAGGAGGGGAATTTTGACGGAAGAAAACAGCGAAGATAAAGAACAGATGAGTGTTTTTATAGGTACTCGATCCTTCTGTTACAACAGAACTAAGTAATTGAATTGTAGCAGAAGAAGAAATCTGAAGGACGAGTGGGAGACGCGTCAGCAGAGAGAAATTGAGAGGCAGACGAAAAGACAAGAAATAAATGCGTGAAGGAAACACGCAACGCTTGTGCAGAAACGCCACATTAACTAAAAAGTCCTCCTTTTTGTTTTGACTAAATTTAATAGAAGTTCCCCCCAGCCCAACGAATCATGAATTTGTTTGACGTACTCGCCAAAATCACTAAAATATATATATTTTTTAAATTGCAATGACTGCCCATGAGGTTTTTCATAACTCTACAATAGGCTAAAATGTTAATTTTTGACTTATTTGTAAATTGCATTTTGGGTGTCAAAACATTTAATTTTTAGAATTGTTTGAACCATACTTTAAATTGCATTCGCTGCAATTTTGGTTAGAAAAAATCATGACGAATTGATAAAATTCTTTCATAGCTTATCGTTCAATGGAAAAAAATTATCACATTCCTTAATAGTGTCTCGCAATAAAATAGGAACTTTCTTTCATTACTACATCTCGCTTAACAATTTAATGACATAGCTGAAGCTGAAAAATTTTGTGGCACTTTTAGGATTTTTTGTTTTTTTTTTTTTGGGAGATGAGTACGAATAGTAATTTCTAGATTTTGTTTACGCTTGACACGCTATCTGATTTTGTTGACTTCATTGAAGAAAGTATGCAAATGATAATCAAGTGAATAATTAGCAAAACAGTTGTCTATGATTAAATGTAGTCAATGGTACTTGAATTAATTTCCACTTTTGATGCCTTGTTATCTTGCAGTAATAGTTGTTTACACAACATAATTTTTATATCCATCTAATGAAATTATATTTTTTTTACTTTTTTTTTTGTTTTATAAATTATACCCCAAATGGCACTAAACCAAATTTGTTTAATGCACATTCGGCGCCTACCCATGATCTTTACCACGTCAGATGGCGGCTCAAGATAGCCTCGTTATATAGCCCATAACGTTTTCTAGTATTCCTTCTTGATTTTCCTTGTCATACGTGACAAAGCAACGCATTTCCTTATATAACGCCAAATGATGTCGGCTTAGAAGAGGAGGACATTGCCCTTAAAAAACTGGAGTTACAGAAAGAACCAAACTGGCTGACAATAGATTGGATGGAGCAATTCAACCATGGCCATAAGTTAAAATAAGTGTTTGATGTGACCTTGGCTACCTGCCAACATTGGAAAATCCAACGTTGGTTGCCATCTTTGACCAGGTTCTTTAGTTTCCCCTAGTCTGCAACAGCCCCATTTTTTGGTCCCACAGTTAGATTATAGTATAAAGTGACAAAACAACCTGCGCATGAATCATGAGATTGCAGATTTATACCATGCTGAATTAAGGTACAGCACTACAAAGTCAACTCTTGAGAAAATATATAGATTCTAATCATAAACTTTCGTAGCAGCCAATCAAAATCTTTACTTCTGGAATTGGTAAAGTACGGAATAATTTGAGGCTGTATTATTCATAGAATGTTACAAGAAACATGGGATGGACACTTGGTTCTCCCTTCTTAGATTTCTCTCATACAAAAGAATGGGACAAGGAACGAACGCATGGGCATGTAAGCGAAACAAAGAAATAAACAAATAAACAAGGATCAAAGATAGATACTAGCACAACAAAACAGTGGGTGACATCTTCTATCCACTGAATGCACCCACACTCGATCTGCACAGAGATCTATTAGGTCCATGGAGACATGAGGACCAGGGAAACATTGATCAACCATCGTTAGTTTGAAGATCAGCTTTTCTGTCACACTACCTTGATATAGCAGGTTGCAGCCCCAGTCTACCTACCAATATAACCCAGCCAGTGGAGGAAGATTGCTAAAAGGAGCATCACAATTGCCAAAATCATACCAGGTCTTCCTAGAAGCCAATTCTTTGTCTTCTTAGCCCCTTCCACTACCCGCTGCAACCTATCTGCCCACCTCATCTGCATTGAGGATTTGTTCAGTGTTTAAAAGGCACATACGAAAGTAAGGCACAAAGAACAAAACAACCTCCTTACAAGATCAATCTCTAACAGGGATTTCAATTAAGATTAAAAATCTGTCTTACTCATACACATTTGTGAACAAAATAATTCACATCTAAAACAGTTTTTTTTTATTATTATTTTTTTTCGGGGAGGGTGTAGGTCTTGTGGTTTATGGTGATTTTTAAACGTGAAAAATCACTGATAACAATGAAAAAGTATGAAGGAATTTAAACAAGCTTCTATCGACCAAATTAAAAAGTGAGGTGATTTTTAAACAGCATTTCAATGACACCAACTGATATTCTCTCTCCACTCATCCATCACATAATGGAAAAGGACAATGCACTCAAGACTTCATCCTTGATACCTATGAGACGGGAAGATATCGGCAGCATCTGAAAACTGACACCTTTTAATTAAACCAAAACCTCTCCTATTAATTATACGGTAGATTGCAGATGGTGTGAGTAACACCAATCTCTTAGAATGTGAAATCCCGAACTAGAAACAATTTTGATTGGACATCTGCTGATGTAGCAAACATATAAAATTTCGACAGATAAATAATATGCTGCAAGGCATAAAAAGTTGCAAAAATATTGCATGAAGATAGCAAAGCAAAAAGAGGAAGGGAACATAATAATATGATCTTATTAGAGCGAGAATTTACCATTCTATCTAAGTCTTCTGGTGACAGAGATGACATGGCTTGTTGAGCTTTGACAGCATCCTCCCGAGAAAGCTTTAGGCCAAATTGTTCGCTCATGTTTGCCATCATGTCTGGGCTAATATTTTTTATCATTGATGAGAACATCTGCAAGAACATTGTGAAACGAAATATTTTAAGTAACAAAAGAACAAACAGACACATCATCTACAACAGAACACAACTGGAGGTCCCATAGAAGTAAAAAGCAGACATCATATGCTAAATCTTATTATGCTGCCAGTTTTAAGATATTTATAGCAAGATGTATGGGTTCATAAAGGGAAAGGAGCAGTTGATGTAACCCAAAAAAAAAAAATGACAATCTGGAAAACAAATTTGTTCATATAATAGAAGTTGAGCACCTGTCGCATAGCTGGATCCTTCATTTGATTTCTCATCTGCTCTTGGAGATCAGCACCCGAGCTTGGTATACTTGACTGAGAAGCTGTCCTTGAAAATAGTTGAGAGATACTACTTTCACCAGCATCATTACCATTTACTTTACTATTATTACATTGAATTTCTTGAGTTATTGACTGGTTATTTGATCTATTTCCACTAGACTTTACAGCTGCAGAAGATGAAGCCCCATCAACCTCTTTCGAAGTGGATGCCATGTCAGACATTCGTCGAAAATCTTCAGGTGACATCTTGCTCATCATTTCCGTTGCCATCTTAAGCATGTCAGGCGTCACATCAGTCGGAATGGAACCTGGATTAAAGCTGTTACCATTTGAATTAAAGGAACCTCTATTTAAAAACGGGTTATCTCCTTGGAAGGATGATGCAAGCTTAATCATCCTCTGAAGCTCGTCAGGAGGCATCTTGCTAATAACATTTGAGGCAGTCCTAATCATATCAGGAGATATGCCTTCAGCTTGTCCATTACCCAAAGCAGCTAGGGTTTCAGGATCTGTGTGAGAAATAAGGTTTTGGAAGGATCTGGATCCATGCAAAAGAAGAAAAAGCTGACAATTAGGATACATTATACTTTAAACATTAGAAAAGAGATACTGAGGCACGGGGATAACTAAAAGCAAGAAAAAGTGGAGGAGGCAGAAAGAAAGTGCTAGAGAGGAAAATGCAAAATGAAAGCCAATGATAAAGGAATTTGAACACATCAAGACTCTTTGAACATATGATATTTCTCAATTAGTGCAGGTATCCCTCTTTTGCTCTATTGGCACCCCACCATCTACCCAAATGTCAAGAAAGAATGCGGAAGGAAGAGAAAGAATGGGAGGGAGAAAGGGAAGGGGGAGGGGAGAAACTGTATAAGCCTATACAGGACTCCAAAAGCCATATCCTTAGGTGCATTGAATTAATAGAAGCAAAGTTTATATTTACCAACACCAGTATATCGCAGTGTCCAAATTTCATATCACCTACCATGCTTTCCATTCTCCAAATTACTACCAAGTGAGTGCATTTATAACAGCATGTAGCGAATGAAATGCACATATATTAAGTGATGAACTTGCAAATGTTATAAAGCCTCATGGAATACAAGATACAGAATTATGCCGTAAACATTATATGCACAAAAGCAGAATGATCACCAACCTTGTCATTGCATATGCAACCCAATGCATATCCAATCAAACTGAACATAGTTGTGTAGACAATAGAGAATTACATATAATTGCCTGTCTACTAGAAAATTTTCAGATACCAGCCCCTGCCCTTCTCTCTCTCTCAAAAGTGATTACAAAGACAGCCTAAGACCTACTTTATGCAGAAGAAACTTTTTCCCTGTGACAAGAACAGAATAATGTAAAATTTCTGAACTTCCCCACACCGAAAAAAATAAAAGAAATAAAAAAACGCACTAAGAGTACACTTGTCCCCACTAGCACTCAGCTTCTTGTAAATGGAACTTTTCTGAAGTTGTCATACTTCTAAAAATTTTCACTCAATAAATCATCATACAGGTAAATTTACCTGATAGATTCTGGATCATCTTTTATAGCATGAAAATACTCTGAACTTGTTGAATGAGACGCATCAAGGATATCCGGTTGATTCTGAGAGCATCCACTGCTTTCCTGTGGTTTTGATACAAAAGATTCTGTGGGAGAATTTTCATGGCTTGCTGATGAGTCGATTGGCTCTTCTTCATTTATTTCTTCAATTCTCAACCCTACAAAACAACAGAGAAATTAAGGAGGCGTTTGGTTCAAATTTCTCAATCACTATCACTATGGGTATCATTAACCCTACTATGAGTATGGGTTTTGATGATTTCCCCCAACATGTTTGGTTTAATAATGCAATGGGTATCATTATAAGAATATTTGTTTGGTATACTTGAATGACTTTCAAGTAAATTTTAAAATTTTAAATTTTTATTTGTGATATACATATTTTTTAGATTTCTTATTTTGTATATTTAAAAAAAATTTTAAAAAATTTCTTCAATTTTAAATATAGTCATGCTCTAATTTGAGTTTTGTGAAAATGATAATCTTAAAAAAAAAAGTCATTTTTATTATATTAACAGAGAGTATTATATATCTTTGATTTTCAATACAATTTTTTATAAAATTATTGAATGTAAAAAAAATTATTAAAAAGAATTTTTTATAAAAAAATTATTAAAAAGAATTTTTATAAACAAATTATTAAAAAGAATTTTTATAAAAAAAATATTAAAAAGAATTTTTGTAAAAAAATTTATAAAGTACTAATAAAAAAATTCAAAATCAAAAGACGAGAGAGAGAGAGAGAGAGAGAGAGAGAGAGAGAGAGAGAGAGAGAGAGAGAGTATAAAGAGTGGGTAACTCAAAAGATATATATTTTTTAATGGGTGTGTTTTTGCCCTTAATAATAAGGGTTAATGGGTTTGATAGACTAGTATTTTGAGGGGAATCATTAACACCCCAATTAATCACTATCATTCCCATTGAATGATAGTGATAGTTGTTTAACAAACATCAACAATGGGTATCATTACTTGTGATACCCATTCCCCTCCTTGATTCCCCTAAACCAAACACCCCCTAAGTCTAAAGATAGTAGAAATGAACCTGAGTTACTCAAATTATGGCTAATTCTGAAATCTGGGACTCATTAAACACAATGCATACCTAAGAAAGCAAATGTAAATTACTTGTAGGGTCTACATGTCTAATAAATGCAGATGATAAACCCACATACCTCTTGATTTTTGACTACCACCTTCCTTCATCAGATTTTCCTTAGCATCCCTACGTTGGGAAGCGACCCACTGTTAAACCTCAATTTATAAATATTTTGAGAAAGGAGCAAAGCAAAGTACAACACAGACGTGAAACACATCAAGGATACAACCATATGGGGAAAATTACCTAATTGAGCTAATCTTTTAAAGTAGCAATAAAACAGGTTGTGTTAATTCAAATATTCAATACCTTAAAACATCTGCAATAGTTTCATCCTCGGGAGAAACTTCATGTGCTTTAGTCAAGTCCGAAACCGCACTCTAACATATTCCAAAGTTTAAAGAGATAAATAAAGAAAATCTGACAATGCATAAACTATATAACAACAATAAAGGAAATGAGAGTTGAATTTACAACCCCTACTAAACTAAGTAAACTCACTTCAAATTGTCCCAATGCTTTGTAGGCTTGACCCCGGCGGTAGAGAGCCTTCACATTTTTGGCATCATGTGCCAAAACCTATAATAATCCATATCACAAAAATAGTTTAAGAGGCATCCATCTTTAAGAATAACATGCAGCAAAACACTTAAACATAAGTCTCCAAGAGCAAGTGGTAACACAGACAGACACATTCTGTTGGCAACATGATTTTAGCGCTTAAAGCATAACAAATCTTATAACCAAAAGCAAAATCTTAAAGTAAGCCATACCTCTGTACCTTCCTTTATGCAGTCGTCATACTGACCAGTTTTCAAATAACAGGACATCAAATTAAGAGAACATGCACAAAGAAGAGTTCTGCCTTTGGAGGCAGGAATGCCTTTCAGATTATTCTTTGCCTGAAAATCACAGAAAATGGGTAAGTAATTCTAAAAAGGCACAGAATAAATTAACAATAAGTAACCAAAAGCTGCAAAAATCCATATAGATATACTTACATGCAAATATTTTTGCAATGCATCATTATATCTTCCCTGGCTGTGAAGTTCATTCCCCTGTAATGATAAAGCAAAAAAACCATATTTTATACGGCAATCTATACAAAGCATGTGCACAAAATAAAGAAAATGAATGGTGACACTTCCATCAAGTACTAGATAGTTGGTGACACTATTGACAATAGATCAGTTACAAGCAAGTTAGTCCTTCACACAAACTCAAATATAGATTTCACATTCATTCTCTGCTTCACTTTTAACAGCAACACCCAAAGAAGATGTGAAAACACAGGAGAGCTTAAAAGGTCTCGAAGTCTAAGAGATTGCAGTGTGAAAGGAAATATCCATTTGTAAGCTAGTGAAGAAATACTCATTGACATTTACGTATAAAATTTAATCCAGACTTCTGCCATCAATGCATCACACTTCAGTAGCGAAGATTATGGCTAGTCAAAAGATTTTGACACTGAAAATGTATTCTCTCAGGGCCAATAAAATACCTGCTTCTTCAGCATCTGTGCAGCATTTATTTCATAAGTAACATGTGCATCTAGACGAGCACGCATAGACGCAAGCTCCTCAGGCGATGCACTAGCCATCTTCTCACCAATCTCAGCCATCTCCTCCGGAGGTGTATGCTTCAACTGTTCCGCAGCAGTCCTTAGGTCTTCAGGCCTCAAATTTTTCATGCCTTCAGAAGCCATTTTCAATAACTCGGGATTAGACATCATCTGCAACGAGAACATTTAACCATGTCTATTAGTTACATCAAACAGCATAAACATGAGTTACGGTTCATACTTTACATTGAAAAATGGGAAACCTGGTGGAAGAGAAGAAAAGGAAAAGAGAATAAGATATAATTGATGCAAACAAATCAACAAAAGAATCTCACCGATCTTGGAAAACTGAGCATTTACAATCAATCAAGAGTGAATTTCACTAATCTCGAGGTGCAGCTACCGGGTTGGGGAACAGTCCCAATCCCTTTCCCTTAAATTGATCACCAATGTTATGCAACAGCATTTAACCAAATACTAGTAAATTGGCTTTGGATAACTAGTCTATCTTAGTTCTAATCGGTCACAAAGATGACTTAATTGGCCTGTAACACTCAACGTCTGCTTTTAAAATTAAACTTTCATACAGCAAAATCCCAAAAAGGACCAAAAGTAATAACAGAGACAGCCCATAACAACATTTAGTCGGAATTGAAGTAAACATGTCAAAAACAACAAAAATTGCACATAATTTAAAAATTGTTCCAGATAATACTAACACATGAGTTTATGACAAAATTACATCAAAATAAACCTCGGATTCCTCAAAAACGGTCAATTGAAACCACAAAACCCACACCATAAATGCTAAATCCAAAGCAAATATTCACAATTAAACTCAAATCTAAAACATGGGTTCTCCTCAAAATCATAAAGGGTAACCTAATCAATCTCAAGAACCCAAAATTACTAATCAAAATCAAACTTTTATCTAAGCAAAACTACCTGTTGCTGAATCCGGGCTAACTCAGCCGGCGACATCCGGCTCATCTGCTCTTGAGCCAATCTGATCATTTCAGGATCCATCATACCGTTAAACATTATTTAATTCTTTCCAAATCCTCGCGATTTTCCGATCCCTTTATTGTTCTTTCAAAATGAAAAAGACAATTCGTCGAATTTATAGGAAATTGAGACGGGATGTTTTGTGGGTTTTATTTGGGCTTTCTGGTTTTTATCTGTCCTGAATGTATTATCAATTAAATTACGAAAATCTGATCATATATAGGAGTGGTTATTTTGTTTTTTATTTGTTGAAAGGGACAACAATATTTATTGGTCTGACCGAGTAGACTTGGACGCCCACCAGAAAAGAAAGTGAAACGGGAGTTGAAAAACGCGACGAATATGCTTAGCTTCCTAGAAAGTTGCAAGTGAAAAATACTTGCTCAAAATTTCCGCCTAAAGTATGCTTGGAAATTGGATGCTGCCCTTCTATTTATGGAGACACACACATATATATAGACACACATGCATATATATATATATATATATATTGAGAAATTTGTCAAAATGGTGTTACCATGGATTATTTGAACCTTACATTGATTGATGGCTAAAACACATAAATAAGCAAAAAATGATTATCACGAATTGGAGTGAAATAGTAGTTTGGGGTATCTTATGTTTTGGAAGAAAGCAGGAGGTGAAGTTATATGAATATACGAGGGAGATGGGATTAATAATCACAAAGTGGATAACGAATGGAATAAAGTTATACAATGAATAAATTTTTGTTGCACTAGCTTTTTCATTGATAGTGATTCGACATCATCTTTGTGTTTTGATTGACAAAAAAGTTGGAAGAGAATATATAAATTAGGCGAGAGAAATGGATTAATATTCATGAAATCAAGCATACTGAGAGGAGGGAGAGAGGGAGAGGGAGAGGGAGAGGGAGAGGGAGAGAGATTAATGGTCACCAATGAGTGAACGTTAGATGAAATAAAGTTATAAGATAAATAATTTAGTGTTTTCACTCAATTTTTTACTGATTGATTTTATTTTTACCATTATAATACTACAAGTGCTCGTACTAATTTTTATTACTTGTAATGAGATTGTTAAGCCAGGATAGTTTACTAGTAGAAATAGGGAATTATAATACAACATGTCTATTCATTATGAAAGGGAAACCAAAAGTAAGCTTATTTTGGAAAGGATTAAAAATTTTGAGAATCTTGGTCTCAACATTTCTTATATCGTGAGAAATCTTACCTCTTGCATCATTGTTGTTAAGTGATCATTAAACACAATCATGAATACAAGCGCAACTTGAATTGCATATTGAAGAGGATTTTTATTTTTATTTTTTGAAAAAAATATTTATAGAACCATTTTGGTATCATGGTATGTGTTTGTGAGTAAATAAGTAGTTAAAAAATGCGTTTTGTGAGTTTTTAGAAAATAATTTTGGAAAGATTCCTCATCCAACCGAAGCCTATTAGATTTGAAAACATCATTTAGAAAACAATTCTGATAGTAAATTTGTAGCTTTTTTTATTTGAAAACATTATTTAGAAAATTGATCTTTGATAATGAATTTTGCAAGAACGTGTAACGGAATGCTTTTATTAAGTATTGATGGGAGATTTTTACATGCATTGAATCAACAATTCCACTTATGGATCTTAATCCATTGGCTGAGAAGTTTTACTGTTTGTCTACTTCCTAAGTATTATGATTTGTTTTCTACGTTTGCTTAAGCAAAAGTTTGAGGGTTGGTTTAAATGCCAGAAGAATAACAAATCTTTTAGGGCAAGTGTAACAAATGCAAGCAGCCGAATAGTTTGGCCCCGCTTTTAAGTACATAATTTTAGAAAACTTCAAGCACGTGTTTCAACTATTTTTTTTTTTTATCTCACATATACTTTTATCGAAAAAAAATTTCTAAAACAATTACAGTAATATTTTTTGAAAAAACACCCTAAAAAACAACTTGGATTTTTCAGAACCTAATGCCTTTATGCCTTTCCCTAGAAAACCTTGACTTATGCAGGATGAGCAGAAAAGCAAAATACAACTAAAAACATCGGTCTCTCCTCTTCTTAGGGGCCATTGCAGTGACAAACGACCTTGTTTCGGGCTCAAAATTTCCTCTATTTTTCTCTAGAAAACAGACTTTTTGTACAATGTTGAGAAATATGGATGTGATTCAAATATCAGCCAGTATCTAATTGTTGATAGTTCCACACACATTAAAGCGTATGTTATGTGACACCATAAGACTATTCAAATTATATTATGCTAGATTTCTTATCTGAAGCACTCCTTTTGGCATGGGCAGTTTAAGAAATAAGAAAGATTTAAGAAAAAGAGATTTTGAATTATGATAAAAGGAATAGCACCACATCATAACAAATTTAACAACAGACATTATGACATGCTATGGCCGATTACATGAATCCATGGCTGGACTATCAAGGGGAATACAGATCAAAGGAGTCGAAGATTCAAAAGCTAGATAGCAACTAATTCGGTGCTTAATCCTTCTGTAAATCTAGATGAGCTAGAAATAAAATGAAAATTCATCAAAGAGATCTTGTATCCAAGCACAGAATTAATAGAAAATTCATCAAAGAGATCTTGTATCCAAGCACAGAATTAATAGAAATCCTTCTTAATTGCTGGAACTAGGAAGACTTGAAAATTAAGTTGCATATCATGATGACGATTTCGACAGGTCTTCATGTTCAACATCCATTTCTTGATTCAACTCTTTGGGAAACCATCTTCTTGATTCTTGTCAACGTGGCCTCGATCACGTCCTCCAGAACTCCTCTTTAGCACTGGACCAGACAAAGCAAGCTTTTCAATCCTATAACCCCATAGCATCTTGGACAATTTGAAGATTTCTTGGTCATTAGTGGAACTTGAAGACCCTGGTTTCCCATCTTCTTTTTTCACAGAATTCAAATACCTCAAATGCAAATCTATAATTCTTTCATAAACGTATAATGGATTATCATCATAGACAAGAAGGCATTTCTTGATGAAGTCCCGCAAGTTCAGAGGGTTATCAGTAGGGTATGCCTTATATTCAGCATAGTATCCAAGCATGCACTTCAAGAGTTCAATGTCTCCAACATCATTCTCATGTTTCTTCGTCTTCTTGCTCTCAAGAACGTCTTCTCCATCCGCACGCTCGAGGGCTCTTTTCTTAGTTGATGGACCAGCACTATCTTTTACATCTCCACCTCCAGGAATATTCATCTCTTGGTTACTGAATCCACCTGAAGAAGTAACATCCCTATCCCATACCATCTGGGACAATAAGAATGACAGATCATCAATGGGACATGAATTCCTTGGTTTCGCATCCTCAGTTTCCGAAGAATCCAAATACTTTTGCCTCATGGCCTCTATTCTGTTGTTCACATCTGATGGATGATGCATATGATCATTACTGATATGCAGCCAATTCTCAACAAAATCAACCAAGCAAGCATAGTCTTTCAAAGAAGGATATGACTTGTGCTGGTCATAGTATTCAAGCATACTAATCAAGATTGCAATGTCTTCTGCAGCAGTAAATGACTTCTTATTATTACCAGATCCTTCAACTGAGTTTGAAGCTGAACCAGAGGATGCCATGATTTTCAATTCCTTATTCTTTAAAGATTTTCAACTCTTTTTTCTTCTTATTCTTGATTCTCTGAATTATTGTAATCTTGAGATTCTTTTGCAAGTTCAAATGGAAGTCTAGGCTGTTCTAATGACTTGAAAAAGAATATTGAACTGGAATTTGAAGAGAAAGAACTTGATTACAGAATTATCTTGAAGAATTTGATTATGGGCTGTTTTCTGATGTCAACTTAAAAGTTGGAAAAGAATATTGAGTGAGAAATTAAAGAGGGAAGAACATGAAAACAAAGGGAATTCTTGATCAAGAATGAAATTCAGCTGTTAAAACTGTTAAAGCAGATTAGTGGGAAGGTGGAGTTTGGAACATTTGAGCTGTTGGTCTTGTGTAGCAAGGTTAAAACTGTTAGTTATTGCGGTTAATTAGTTAACCTTTTCTTTTTTTTTCCAATTCCAAGAAAAGGAAACATTAAAAATAAAATTAAGAATCTCGACTGATTGGACAATCGGTTAAAATTCATAAAAAAAAAAAAGGATAAGGACAAAAAAAAAAAAAAGAGAATTACCAAGTCTAGCTAAAATGAATACTTCTATTTTCAACTTGCAACAAAGGGGTGAAAACTAATGCACTAAACTACTTTGTATTACACTTACTTAAAGAGTTTTAGGATATTTTTCCTTGCTCTGTAAAAAAAAAAAATTGTGTTCTTGACTTGAAATCTAGTGGTCTTTACTTACAGTGTGATATACTATCTAGTTTTGTATTAATATATATATATATATATATATATATATTTTAGGGTAATCTAGGATGCTTTTATTTTGGAAATACTACTACATACTGACTCCCATACTGATACAACACTATTAGTTACACTTGCCTCTCTAATTTTTCTCCTTAATTAACAATTTTCAGAATTTACTACATTGAATTTAATTAGGAGGAAACTTTATTAGAATTCAGTATTGCAAACATTTTTTGGTTTTATTCAATGCTTTTTGTGTGTGAAGATAGTAATTTGACTTGAGATGATCCAAGGAAAGCCTTACTTCCTACTATTTGTGGTCACTTTTTTTTTTTTTTTTTTTTTTTTGGGCGCTAAGAGAACCGAGGAAAGCCTTACTTTCTACTATTTGTAGTCACACTATTGTATGTCATGTCTCCTCTCTTCCCTGTAGACAAAGCTAAACTTGTAACCATCAATATGTTTTGAAAAATGACAGAATTGACTTTGCGCCTATTTTTCATTTTTCGATCAATCATATATAAATATATTCACATCCCTAAACTTATAATCCTTATCATTAATTTCGTTCGTGTTCTCATTAAATTATTCATGGAATTGGTTCAATACGTTATAACACCATCAAATTTTGGTGTATAATTGTTCGATATTTGTTAATTTACTTGAAATTTCTTATGCATAATAGCTCTTAAGGGGGTGTTGGGCTTATAAGAATTAAGAAGGGAATGGGTATCAGTAATAATGACATCTATTGTTGATAATTAAAAAAATAAATATCAGTATCCTTAAATTGGAATGAAAGTGTTCAACCCAATAATACTATTTTATCAAATTTATTAATCTTTTTAGGAAATGATACCTATTCTATTACTAAAATAAACGTGTTGAGAGAAACGTCAAAACTCATACTCATATGAAAGTAAATGATGTTCATAGTTATAGTGATTGAAAATTTTAAACCAAACAGCTCCTTAGATTTTATATGATTGAACCCAAATCCACAGCAAATGCCTAATTCTCACTTAAAACCTTGTATGGGCATAAGCTTTTATAATAACCCTTGAGCGAAAGGAGTGGTAACTAACAAATTAAGTTTAAATGTATCCCCTATTCTTTACTTAACTAACACAATTTTTTTTAAGTCAAACCGAACAAGATATTATATTAACTTCAAAAGTCACCAGACAGTACAGATATTACCCACGTAGTACTCGCTTATAAATACTTTCCCAACATTTTCTTGTTGGTATTTCACTTTAACGGAGAGCTCAGTGAAATATTTTTTAAAGAATTCTTCAAGAAAACCTCTCCAAGAAATTTTTTTTTCCCACTTCATTTCCCATTCAACATTCTTTCTAACTCTTTAGTTGATATTAGAAAACAGCCACCCTCAAATTCTTCTTTCTTCAAGAATCAGCAATAGGACTCGCAAGAGGAAGAAGAAGAGGAAGAGAAATTGAGAGGCGGACGAAAGACAAGAAATAAATGTGTATAAGGACCACGCAACTTAAAAACACCAGATCAATTAAAAAGTCCTCTTTTCTGTATGGACTAAATTTTCAATAAAAGGCCCCAACCCAATGAATCATGAATTTGTTTAAACCAAATGTATTCGCCTAAATTCTTGAAATAAATTTTTGTAAATTGCAATGATTTTGCACGAGATTTCCTATAACTATAATGGGCCAAAATGCTATTTTTGACTTTTATCAAAATTACATTTTTGGTGTCAAAGCTTTGAAATTTTTTTTAGAACTATCTGAATCCTTACCAATAGAAAAGTGTCTAACGCACGCAGGGAGCGTGTTTCGTCCCACATCTTAGTTTGGCATTGTGGATATTGTGGAGTCTATATTGGTCATTTTGGCACCTTTGGCTACTTTGTTTTCTCTGCTGTTTTGTCTCGATTTTTCACGCAGCGCTGTTTTGTCTATATTGGATATCGGCACTGGAGCACCGCTGCAAAGAAGCTTAAAATATATTTGCCTTCTCATCTTATATGTGTTTCTTCTTTGATTTAGCGGTTATTATCGATTCCTCTCTACATTGTCGGTTAGTATCTATCACTGTTTTCCTTTTTTTTTTTTTTTTTTTGGCTTTTGCAGTTGCTGTTCTATTATGTTCTCTGCTTCTTTTTTGTATGCTAAAGATGGATATTGCTATTACATTTTGATGATTTTTGTCCACTTTGCTCTTCTGTGCGTGGCTTCGATGGAGGCCATATCGAAGATACTTCAAAATTAGCACAATTCTTGACATTTGAAAGCTTCTAATTTTGATTTATGAATTGCCTTTGCTTTTATTTTACTTTTGGGAACCAATCCCAAAATGCACTTCTCTTTAATAAACGCCATCCAGATTTCACTTGTCTTGGCCTATTCGATCGAATTTAACTTATTATTAACAAGTTGTTTTTGTTATAACCTTAACCTGAATTCATAAGTTCTTAACTTTTTCTTTTATGATAAATCAACAATTGTGATCGATAAAAAATTACATCTTGGGAACTAATCAAGATGCTCGAAACTCAACCAAGAATAGAAATTGAAAGCCACGCTCAATTAAACAAGCTTTTAGCTACAAATTACTAAAAAAAAAAGAGAAAAATAGAATGTACGACATCATACATATGGCTTCTTGAAAAAAGAAAAAAATTTGAAGTCTAGGTGATTGATATAATGCCAGATTTACCTTTTGAGCCTGAATGCTAAAAGGGATGTTCTGGGCCATATACTTTGCAACTGGAATTGGCTTAGAAAATCTTAAATGGGGTTTGAGGTAGATGGATTGAGAGGCCACGCCCCAGGTAGATGTATTTGTTGTTGTTGCTTTCAGGGGTATTGAAGCTTTCATTTCTTGAATAGCTGAAAAGAATTATCAAATTCCTTTTCCTTTTGTTTATTCAATGTATGTGCCCAAAATTTCCCTATACCTTTATGTTCAACCAAAAGATTACTATTATTAATTCAAAAAACTGACCTGCAATGGAGATATACATGGTTGTAGAATCCAAATGTGTGGATATTATTATACTAGAAATTGTTGTGCATTATGATATCTGAGTATAAAATTTGATTACATATACATATAAATTAGATGATACTACTCCATCTACACTACTGGAATAGGATCGAGCTTGTTGGCTCTGTGTTTCTATGATTCCACATATAAAGAAAAGGCTCTAGCAAATTATTGATTGGACCACTACCTTATTTTTTACGCAAAGATAGCAATGCATATGGACTGGAGTATGTTATTCTCCTTCTGTAGTTAAACATGTTTGTCCACTAAAGTAGAAGTGTTTGGACTAATGATCAATGCGATACTTCTGCTGTTGAAATCGAAAGATTATCATTTATGTTGACTATTTCTTAAATTCGCCTTATCTTACCCTCACCTTATTTTAATAAGAGCTTTTATATAGAGTTTTCTTATGCTATGCATCTTATCCTGTCTGTCAGCTGAGTTCTCTGTACGCTCATGTCTATTTCTGTTCATCTTTGTCAAAATGTCTAAATTCTTATTCTATCACAGTTTTTGCCGAACCGTCAATAACTATTCTCATCAGCGTTGCGAAGTGAATATTCTGAGGTACGTTGGCAGGGTAAGTCCTATATTGCAATTCTTTTCTTGCTTGGCTCTTTCGTCGGCCTTTCTTGTCCTTTCCAAAAAAAAAAAAATTGCAAGCTACACAGTTCAGGGATAAATTTCATTTTCTCCTTCGTATTTATATAACTCATGTGGTTGCTTAAATATTCACTCGCTAAATTCAGAGTTATGTGGTTTCTTTTCTGTGAAGTCTTTATTTAATTTGCTTATTGATTACATGTCTCCATTCTAGCTCTACTCCTTTGATGGGATCTTGTAAATCAAAACTTGCTTTATGAACTTAAGACTGTTCAAGATGACAAAAAAGTCACAAGTCATAATGCATTCAAATTATGATGTTTTACTTCTTCTCTTTATTATACATGTGAATGGACAAACATCAGTCCAGCTAAGTGGCCAGTAGTTTGTTGACATTTGATTTAGTGTCAATCTATAAGAGACACGTTTATACACCAATTAAAATCAAATCCATAGAAAGCACCACAAGCTACATTCATGAATTCTTTACTGCTGAATCTATACATAATACTTTCTAAAGTGAATGCCATGAAGGCCTTCACTAACAAATTGAGTTTGATATGAAACTTGGGATGTTGCATTAGAGCATGTGTAGTAAATGTCAAGTTTATAGCTTCAAAGGCACTAGGCTATGAACCAATCTATTGTAGAACTCAGTCCATGCATGTCATAATTTGACTAATTCCCAATCAAAAGTCCCTATTTGGACACAACGTAGAATTTAGAAAAAAAAAAAACAAAGAACATTCACCCCCAAAAAAATTTATACGATCCTTTATTACTTCTAATCCATTACCAAACATTCCACCCACCACCCACGCCACCCTCGCAACGAAAAGAGAGAGAGAGAGAGAGAGAGAGAGAGAGAGAGAGAGAGAGAGAGAGAGAGAGAGAGAAAAGAACTGTTTTTATCTGTAGTCCATAGCATTATTTATGTTTTTGCCTTCCTTGGATGATATCATAAAAGTGCATTTTTTTACTATAGTACAGCATACTCATGTCCACAAACAAAGTCTTAATCTTCACTGGAGAAAACAAATTATAATAAAAAAAACCTATGCCTGCACATGCGAATATAAACATTAGAACAATCACTCGCAAGTTCAATTCGAGGCGGAATGGCATCCCGTCATGTTCATAGCCTATGCCGTATGTTTCACTTCTACCTTCAAACCAATTCTAGGTTCTCTAAAATGTTCTCCTTCATGTTATATGAAACTTGGGATGTTCACAAATTGTTCGCCAATGACGTCTTATATATGAAACTTGGGATGTTACATTCTAATAATAATAAGATGTATATGCCATTTCATGTTACCTATTCACTCAGATCCATTAATGTTCTGGCATATATTGTCCACAAATATTTGCGTGTGAATAAATGACTTGTAGGTTTTATTTATCAAAAGCATCCTATAGAACTAATTCAATAAAATGATTTAGATGCCACAAAGAAAACCAAAACGCATAGCAAATCACGTTTTAAAATCCACACACATGGAACAAGCATGTGCAAAAACTGTCAGGCTTCCCTCGAAAAAAAAAAAGGGCATTGGGTTATGAACCCACTATCGTAGGACTTGATCTACGCACGTCATAATTTGACTAATTCCCAATCAAAAATACTCATTTGAACGTCATGTAGAATTTTTTTTAAAAAATAGAGAATATTCACCACCAAAAGAATTTTATACAGTAGTTAATTACTTCTAATCCTAATCAAACATTCCGCCCAACATCTACCCCACCTTTGCCCAAAAAAATTAAAAAAAAAAAAATTGCTCCCATTTGTTATGCATAGCATTATTTACATTTTTGGCTCCCTCAAATCATAGGCAAAGCCTATTGTTGATAAAAGCACATTTTTTACTACTGTACGTTATACTCATGTTGACACTAACATGATTAATGCTAAATTTGACGGTACCAAGCTCTACTTCCAGCTCCTAAACATGAACTACTCACCCAAAGCCATGTACCCAACTAGGTACATGATCTCTGCCTGTTTGCTAGTCACACAGGGCTCACTCCAGCTAACATCACAAATAATACCTGCTCCAAATTCAGCCACTACACCTACATCATGCTCAAAAATTGGTCATGTTGATGAGACAACCTCAGCCACAGAAACAAGTCAATACTACACACTCTCATCAGCAGCTACTGCTGCAGAAACAGAAGAAACACACTCCAATTCCCCACAAAGAAACGAGCTGCCGCAAGTGCACCTGAGACCCCACTAAAAAAAACCAAGAATTAGCATACCTGAAAACCTGTCCTATTACTGTTATGCTGAATTTCTTTTGACCCAAATCATGTACTTTTGCAAAAAATACGTCACTATGACATGCACATAGTTGAATTCATATAAGTGTGTAAATATTTTTGACTTAGCACTTATATATTAGTGATCATGGTGCACATAAGCTTATGCATTACTAGAGAAGCGTAGGAAAAAAAATGCTATCCTACTGTAAATATCAAACAATGTTAATATTTTTTTTTTTTTTTTGTCTTCACAGGGGTATCGGGACTTGGACCCACTAATCTCACTGCGCCTGTACAGAGCGGGCCCCACCGATGCACAGGAGAGTTCTAGGGGAGAGACTCGAACCTTGATCACACTGGGATACTATCGTATACGGCTGAGCCACCCCCCAAGGGCATCAAACAATGTTAATATGATCAACCTTTTCTTGTTTTTGTTTATGTTTTTGTTTGTATTTATGTATAGCAACTCTGTGTATTTGTGTTCATCCATGTATCTTTAGCTGTCTACAGGTGTTTTGGTATACTATGTTTTCTCTCTAGCTAAAAATTAAAACAGATACTGCTGTTTCTTCATGATACCCGTATGTATCAAGTGTGTCCTTAACTGCTGCTGCATCATACAGTACAACACAAAAAACTGCACATTCAGGTACGCAATGCCTAAACACTGAATTCATCAAAGACCAACTGTGAAATGTTGATGCCTATTTTAATTTTGATTATTTGCTTACGGTCACATATTCTGTAAAATGATGTCATATACCAGAGAGTTCTTCTTAAGCATATTTTTTTCATTTTATATATTTGCTTTTATAACGTAATTGATTCTTCCAAAATGAATAAATTGGTGTCAGCATCATCTACACAGCACTTTCTCCAATCACTTCACAAATTAGTTAATCCATTATCATCAACTATTGAAAGGTACGCATATATTTAGTTCACTCCTTTTCCAATTTGATTTTATTTTCATTATTGTCAAATGCAATGATTTCCAGTTTCTAACAAATATATTTATACATTGGGTGAACATTTGCAAAATTACTGATGGATATTCCCATAGAACAACAAATCTTCGCAGGACTTTCAAAGGCTAGAAAATGCTTCAAAGTGAATTATTACTAAATAACTTTGTCCTGTGGCGTATGCGAGTGATTGTCTAGACAAACATTCTTGCGGCACGAACAAAATCTGGTTGTTCTTTAATACATTTTCAGCAACAAAAAAAGTTTGATAATTTGTCCCTTTTCTCTTCACTCCAGCAGAGGATCTTTATTGTATGTAACATATCAAGAATTCCATGCCTTCATTGGGCATGTGTGAGGCTCAACCACTAGTCATGCTCTAAATTGCATTCGCTCAAAGACAATTCAAGCCACACCTAAATTAATGGTAAGAAAATGTTGCTGCGACCTGCAAGACATTTCAAGCCACATCTAAATTACTTGTAAAAAAACGTTGTGGCAACCTAGAATTGAGTTAGGAGGTGTAATTGGTCCCACTAAATTGATAGAATTCTTTAATAATTTACCTTTTAATTGAAAAACTTTAACACTTTTTGCCGCATCATGGTCGCACACTCCTTAAGTTTGTCTCGCAAAAATAAAAACTTTCTTTCATCATTACATCTTGCTTAACATTTTTTTTTTTTTTTGGTCTTTGGATAAGTAAGAACAGTAATTTAGTGATGTTTAGAATTTGCTTTTGCTATCTAATATTGTTGACTTCATTAAAGTAAATATGCAAATGAGAATCAAATGAATTCCACCAATGTCAAAATCTCCTGTAATAGTGTAAGTTTATCAAAAAGTTAGCAAAAACTTGTCTATGATTAAATTTAATCAATATTACTTGAGTTAAACTCCACTTTTGATGCCTTGTTATCTTGCATTATTGTTGATTACACAACATAATTTCAAATCCATTTAAACAAATTATATTTTTATTACTTTTTTTTTTTTGGTTTATAAACTATACTCCACATGACACCTAACCAAATTTATTTAAAGCACATTTGGTGCCTACATATGATGATTACCAACGGCGGCTTAAGAAAGCCTTATGATATCCCCCATAACTGAACGCACCAACACTCGTCTGCACAGAGATCTGTTAGGTCCATGGAGACATGAGGAATAGTGAACCATTGATCAACTATCATTAGTTTGAAGATCAGCTTTTCCGCCACGCTACGATGATATAACAGAGGCAGCACCAGTCTACCTTCCAATATACCCCAGCAACCAGTGGAGGAAGATTGCCAAAGGGAGCATCGCAATTGCCAAAACCATACCAGGTCTTTCTTGAAGCCAATTCTTTGTCTTCATAGCTCCGTCCAACACTTGTAGCAACCTACCTGCCCACCTCATCTGCATTGAGAATTTGTTCAATGTTTAAAGAGCATATATTAAAGAAAGTTACACAGCATGAAGAACAAAATCACCATCGTACAGGATCAATCTCTAACAGGAATTTCAATTAAGGTTAAAAGTCTATCTTAGTCATACACATGTATGAACAAATTGTTTGTGTCTAAAACCGGATTTTTTAAATTTTTTTTGGGTATATGTATGGGGTTCAACGTATTTTTAAAACAGTGAAAAATCACTATTGATAATGGTGAAAAAGCATGAAGGAATTTACAAATGCTCCTATCTACCAAATTAAAAAAGTGAGGTGATCTTTAAACAGCATTTCAATGGCACCAACTGAAATTCTCTCTCACTCATCCGTGATATAATGGAAAAGGGTAATGCACCCAAGACGACAAAGTGCAAGATTATTCTTTAAAACTGATTTAAAATACACCTTTCATCCTTAATACCTATGCGACAGGGGAAGATCCTCTTGGCATATGAAAACTGACACCTTTAAGTTAAACCAAAACCTCCTATTAATTATATGGTAGATTGTAGATAATGCGTGAGTAATATCAATCTCTTACAATGTGAATTCTGAACTAGAAACAATTTTGATGTGACATCTGCTAATGTAGCAATCATATAAAATTCCTACAAATAAATATTATGCTGTAAGGCGTAATAAGCTGCAAAAATATTGCACGAAGACAGCAAAGTAAGAAAAGGAAGGGAACATAATGATATGAATCTTCTTAGAACAAAAACTTACCATTCTATCCAAGTCTTCTAGTGAGAAAGATGACATGGCTTGTTGACCTTCCCCATCATCCTCCCAAGAAGGCTCTAGTCCAGATTGTTCGCTCATGTTTTCCATTATGTCTAGGTTAATAATTTTTATCAATGATAAGAACGCCTGCAAGGACATTGTGAAAGAATATATTTTGAGTGACCAAAAAAAAAAAAAATGGATGCACAACATCTACAACAGAACACAACTGGAGTTCCCATAGAAGTAGTAGGCACAATATGATAAATCTTATTCTGTTGCCAGTTTTAAGATATTTATAGCAAGATGGATGGGTTCATAAAGGAAAGGGAGGCAGTTGATGTAACGAAAAAAATGGCATCAATCTGGAAACTCATATGGGAGAAGTTAACAACCTGTCGCATAGCTGGATCCTCCATTTGATTTCTCATCTCTTCTTGCGGATCAGCGCTAGAGCTTGGTATACTTGACTGAGAAGCTGTTCTTGAACTTGAAAATAGTTGAGAGGTACTACTTTCACCTGCATCAATATCTTTTACTTTCCTATTACTATCTTGAATATCCCGAGTTACTGACTGGCTATTTGATCTAGTTCCACTAGAATTTACAGCTGCAGATGATGAAGCCCCATCAACCCCTTTCGAAGTGAATTCCACGTCAAACATTTGTTGAATTTCTTCAGGTGACATCTTGCACATGATTTCTGTAGCCATCTTGAGCATATCGGGTGTCAGATCAGTCGAAATAGATTCTGGATTAAAGCTGTTACCATTTGAGTTAAAAGAACCTCTATTTAAAGAGGAGTTATCTCCTTGGAAAGATGAAGCTAGCTCAATCATTCTTTGAAGCTTCTCAGGAGGCATCTTGCTAATAACATTCAAAGCAGTCCGAATCATATCAGGAGATGTGTCTTCAGCTTGTTCATTACCCATAGCAGCTAGGATTTCAGGATCTATGTGAGAAATTAGATTTTGGAAGGATCTGGATCAAACGCAAAAGAAGAAATAGTTTACAATTAGGATACAATATACTTTTAACATTAGAAAAGAGATACAGGGGCAAGAGTAAAACTAAAAGCAAGAAAATCTGGAGGAGGCAAAAAGAAGTTGAGAGGGAGGAAAATGCGAAACGAAAGCCAATGATATAGGAATTTCAACACGTAACAAGACTCAACAAACATATCATATTCTCAATTAGTACATGTATTCCATCTTTTGCACTATTGGCAACCCCATCATCCACCCAAATGTCAAGAAAGAATGAGGAAGGGAAAAAGGGGGAGGGACCATATATGCCTATACAGGACTCCAAAAGCCATATCCTTGGGTGCATTGGCTTTAGGAAAGCAAAGTTTATCTTTTCCAATACCAGTGTATCAAAGTTTCCCAATTTCATATCACATGCTTTTCATTTTCCAAATTACTACCAAGTGAGTGCATTCGTAACAACGTGTAATGAATGAAATGCAAATATATTTGGTGATAAACTTGCATTTGTTATAAAGCCTCAAGGAATGCAAGATACAGAATGATGTCTTAAATGCTATACGTGCAATAGTGTACAACCAAAAGGATCACCAACCTTGCCATTGGATATTTAAGACAATGCATATTCAATCAAACTGGACATGCCTGTATAGACAATAGAGAATTACAAATAATTGCCTGTCTACAGGAAAATTATTCAAATACCAGCCCCTGCCCTTTTATCTCTCTTTTTCTTTCAAAAGTGTTTACAAAGGTGCCCTTAGACCTACTTTATGTAGAAGAAACTTTTCAACACATGGAAAAAAAAAAAAAAAGAATAACACGCATGCCCGCGCGCACACACCCTCTGAATACACCGGTCCCCACTATCACTCTGCTTCTCTTAACTGGAACTTTTTTGAGTTTTCTCATCCCTTTGAAAATTGTCAATCAATAAATCATCAAGCAAGCAAATTTACCTGATAAATTCTAGATCATCTTTTGTAGACTGCAAATACTCTGAACTTGTTGAGGGGAAAGCACCAAGGATATCAGGTTGATTCTGAGAGTGGCCACTTCTTGCTTGTGGTTTTGACACAAAAGACTCTGTGGGAGATCTCTGATGGCTTTCTGATGAGTTGGTTACAGAATAATAGAGAAATTAAGTCTAAAGATAGAAGAAATAAGCTTGATTTACTCAAATTATGGCTATTTCTGAGATTGGGGACTCATTAGCTAGAATATATACCCAAAAGAAGCTAATGTACATTAGCATGTAAAGTCTACATGTCTACTAAATGCAGATGATAAACCCACATACCTCTTGATTTTTGACCACCACCTACCTTCATTAGATTTTCCTTAGCATCACTATGTCAAAAAGCAACTAACTATTAAACCTCAATTTATAAAAGTTTTGAGAATGCAGCAAAGCAAAGTACAACAAGGACTTGAATACAACAAGGACTTGAAACACATTTAGGATACAACCATATGAGGAAGATAAACTAATTAAGCAGTTATTTCATATTCTCTTAATTCAACTATTGAATACCTTAAAATATCTGCAATTGTTTTATTATTGGGAGAAACTTCATGTGCTGTAGTCAAGTCCGAAACCGCACTCTAACATGTTCCAAAAGTTAAAGAGATATATAAAGAAAATCTAACAATGCATAAACTACATAACAACAATAAAGGGAACAACAGTTGAATTTACAACCCCTACTAAACTAAGTACACTCACTCCGAATTGTCCCAATGCTTTGTAGGCTTGACCCCGGCGGTAGAGGGCCTTAATGTTTTTGGCATCACGTGCCAAAACCTACAATAATCCATATCACAATAATAGTTTAGGAGGCATCCATCTTTAAGAATAACATGTAGCAAAACACTTAAATGTGAAGTATTCAAGAGGAAGTGGTAACACGGGCACATACAGATGGCATCATGATTAACACTTCAAGTGTGACAAATCTTATAACCAATAGCAAGCCTTTAAGTAAGCCATACCTCTGTACCTTCCTTTATGCAGTTGTCATACAGACCAATTTTCAAATAACAGGACATCAAATTAAGAGAGCATGCACAAAGAAGAGTTCTGCCTTTTGAGGTAGGAACCCCTTTCAGATTGTTCTTTGCCTGAAAACCACAGCAAAAGGATAAATAGTTCTGAAAAGGTACAGAACAAACAGACAATAAGGAACCAAAAGATGACAACATCCATATGGATATACTTACAAGCAAATATTTTTGCAAGGCATCATTATATCTTCCCTGGCTGTGAAGTTCATTCCCCTGTAATGACACAGCAAAACCCATATTTTATATGCAATCTATCCAAAGCATTAAATAATAACATTTTGGGCAGAAAATAAAGAAAATGAATGGGGACACTTTGATCGAGTACTTAATAGCAGTTTACACTATAGACAATAGATCAGTTATGAACAAGTTAGTCCTTCACGCAAATACACAAATATAGATTTCACATTCATTCTCTGCTTCACTTTAACATTCGACAACCAAAGAAAAAGTAAAATTACAGGAGAGCTTTGAAAGATCTCCAACTCTAAGAGATCATAGTATGAAAGCATATATCCATTACTAAGCTAGTGAGGTATACTCGATGACATTTATGTACAAAAACTAAATCCGAACTTCTGCCATCAATGCATCACAATTTAGTAGAGAAGATTATGGCTAGCTAAACATACAAAGATTTTGACACTTGTAATATACACTCTCATGCCCAATAAAATACCTGTTCCTTTAGCATCTGAGCGGCATTTATTTCGAAAGTATCAAGTGCATCTAGATAAGCATGCATGGCCACAAGCTCCTCAGGCGATGCATTAGCCATCTTCTCACCAATCTCAACCATCTCCTCTGGACATGTATGCTTCAACTGTTCCGCAGCAGTCCTTAAGTCTTCAGGCTTCAAATTTTTCATGCCTTCAGAAGCCATTTCCAATGACTCAGGATTAGACATCATCTACAATGTCAACATTTAACCGTGTCTGTTAGTTTCATCAAACAGCATAAACATGATTTACGGTTCATACTTTCCATTAAAAAATGGGAAACCTGAAATAAGATACAACTGATGCAAACAAATCAACAAATGAATCTCACTAATCTTGGAAAACCGAGCATTTACAATCAATCAAGAGTGAATTTCACTAATCTTCGAGGCGTAGCTGCCAGCCGTTCCCAACGGCGCAACGACGACGTCGTCTTCCCCGACTGATGGTGCCTTCTTTGCTTCATCGTCTTCATCTACTTGGGGTTGTACATTTTCCGGTTGGCCAGCCACGTAGTCTAATATCCCTTCACCAGTCTTTTCACCGGAAGCCTCCATAGACGGTGGCGAAATCCGGCCAAACACCACTATGGCCCCGAGAAAAGAGCCGTTGAGAACAAAAGGGGCCAAAAGTATTTAAGAATATCTAGAAAACTAGGTGCAAGATAGACAAGAACGATGATTAACAGGCTTAAAATGGTCCCAAATAACATTGGGACCTTGAACTTCAAAAGCTTTTCTGGGATCTCCATGGCTGAGATGGGCTTAGTATGGAAAGAGAGTGAGGGCCTTGAGGAGGCTTGGGAATTTATCTTCGTTGCAGAGATATTCTATCAGGAATTTTTGTTTTAGGTTTCGAGGACTGTAAATATTTTGCAGTCTAAAAAAAATAAAATCATCTCTTTTCGCTAGCCAGTTTGGGGATGCATTGCAAATTGGCTGGAAGGTCTTGCTAGCCAGTTTGTTTAGCATATTTCTATATATATATATATATATATATATATATATATATATATAAAACTTGTAACTTGCAGAAGACTCTTAGTTAAACAATTGTAGCCACGCATATTCAGAGGACACAAGTATAAATAGGTCACTCTTCTCATTTGTAATTCACCAAGTTAGAAGCAATACAAACTCGAGTATTCTCCCAAACTCTTGTGAAGTGCTCTTCTAATCTCCTGACCTCTTCATTATTTTAAAGTGCTCTCAAAACTATTTCTACACACTTTAAAGCAAACTTAGTGACTTGAAGCAAACTTAGTGACTTTGATAGCAAGTTCGTCAAAGTGCTGCGCGAGTTATATATATATATTGAATTATTATTTATTAAATAAAATTTATTTTAATATTTTTTAATATTTTAAACAATTATTTATAATTTTTTAAATAAAAATTAATTTAAAATATATTTCTTACTGACGTTACAGTCAATATGTCGAAACTAATGTGAAACATGCAAACCATGATTGCGACTTTAAACCATGATCCGACCCATTTCCTTTCCCTTAAACGTTGACCAAGTGTAATGCAACAGCATCTAACCAAAGTATTCGTAAATTGGCATTGGATAACTGGTCACTTATCTTAGGTCCAATTAGTTGGAAAAATGACTTAATTGGCATGTAACTCTCAACATCTTTTAAATTGGGATAATTTCACATTCCTCTCTTGAGGTTTATCATAATTGTATAAACCTCTTCTCAAGTTTTCAAAATTATACTTATATCCCAAATATATATTTATTTTGTAACAAGACAAACTCATTTTGATAATATAATTCAAAAACACCAATCAAATAGCCTTAATTGCATTTAAAAACAAAATAATAAGTAAAAAAGTTAAAAAAGACCCTAAAAACCAAAATTTTTTACCCTAAAAACCAAAATTTTTTACCCTCTAATCAGGGTCTCCCAAGTTACTTACACACGGCTTTTGTATTCAATTAGTCATCTTTTTTTTTTTTTTACTAATGTATTTGTCTATGTGATTTTAAAACATAAAATAGATTTATTTAGATTACACAGATAACTGAGTTTTGGATAACAGAATCTTATGAAAATTGAAAATATGGTGTAAAAGTACAAGTTCTTTTGATGTTTTTATTACAAATTAATTATTTTTAAGATTTATTTTCTTTTTTAAAAGCAATTAAGCATATTTTAGGGTGTTTGACTGGTGTTTTTGGATTACATGATTAAAATGGGTTTCCTTATAATAAAAAATATAAGCACAACAGGTCTATATATAATTTTTAAAACTTGAGATGAGTTAAATGTAATTATGACAAACACCAAAGGAGGTATGTGAAATTATCCCTTTTAACATTTAAACTTTCATATAGTAAAATCCAAAATAGGACAAGAGGTAATGGAGACACAACCCATAACAACATTGTCATAGAAATTGGAGGAAGTATAGTTCGGGTTTTTGTTTCCCTGGTTGACCCGAACAAGTTGGCTGCGAATCAACCGCTTCTCTTCGACTTGGAAATAATTCGATTCAAGTTGACTGAGTTCAAGTGAGTTATCGTCTAGTTTTTCATCTTCAAATATAATTAGAACGATCTCGAATCAGAATCTTTCATTTCGGTAATGAACTCCGTCTGGTAACCACTCAACTGAGTCTTTGAACTATTCGAACCAAGATAGAAACTAAAATAAACAGGTCAAAAAGAACAAAAATTGCACATAATTTAAAATTGGTCCAGATAACACTAACGGAGGAGTTTATAGCAAAATAACATCAAAACTGAACCTCAGATTCCTCAAAAAACCAACAATTACACCACAAAACCTACACCATGAATCCTAAAACCAAAGCCAATATTCACAATTAAACTCAAAATTAAAACAAGGGTTCTCCTCAAAATCATAAAGGGCATACTAAACAATCACAAGAACCCGAAAAACTTAATCAAAATCAAAATTTGATTTATCTGAGCAAAATTACCTGTTGCTGAAGCCGGGCGAACTCAGCCGGCGACATCTGACTCATCCGCTCTTTAGCCCATCTGATCAATTCAGGATTCTCTCGTAACATTAGACATTATTGTTTCCTTGTCTCCAAGCGACATTGTTGTTTCATTGCTCCCAAGTGACAATGTTTTATTCTTTTTAAGTCTTCGCGATTTTCCCATCCCTTTATTGGTATTTCAATTTGAAGAAGATAGTTCGTCGAATTTATGGGAAATTGAGATCAGATTTTCTGTGGTTTTTATGTGGGCTTTCTAGTTGCGATTTAGTATCAATTAAATTACGAAGAACTGAACATATATAGGAGTAGCTACAGCTATTTTGTTTTTTTTTATTTTAATTGAAAGGGACAAAAATTCATTATTGGTCCGACCAAGTTGAATTAGTTGGATTCCCTCCACAAAAGAAAGTGAGATGCGAACTTAAAAAAACGAGGAATACGCTTAGCTTCCTAGAAAGTTGCGAGTGAAAATTGCACTAATAATTTTAGCCCAAAGTCTAATTGGGAATAAGATGCTACCATTTAACGTTGGAAATAGACTTTGGATTGCGTTTCAGATGCTATCATTTTACTCTGGGAATAGATTTAGATTTCGTTTCCATGTAAAATATTTTCTTTGAGAAATTATTATTTTTTTCAAAAAAAGAAATTATTATTTTAGAAGAACATTTTATGTGTAAATAATCATTTTAGTTACAATTTTTTTTTAAAATACGAGTAATATGCTTAACTCCCTGGAAAGTTGCAATAATACTAAGGTCTTGTTCCCAATAGCTCTTGATTTTAATAAAAACTAATTTTAGAAAATCTGAAAATAAGTTGCTCCTGATTTTAGTTAAAAATTTCAAAAACATAATAAAAAAACAGTTGGGAACATTACAAAATAGATTTTACAAAAATTAGAAGTTAAAATCAGGTAGAAAAAAAGCTAATTGAGAAAATGCCCTAATAATTTTAGTAGAACGTCTAATTGGGAATTGGATGCTACCCTTTTACTCTGGGAAAAGATTTTGGATTCCATTTGGTGGATGCTATCCTTTTATTTTGGGAATAAATTTTCATTTCCTTTTCAATGTAAAATATTTTCCTTAACAAATTATTTTCTTAAAATATTTTCCCTACAATTTTTCAAAAACTCCACAAATATGCATAGCTTTCTAGCCCAAAGTCTGATTGGGAATTGGATGCCACCCTTTTACTTTAATAACAGATTTTGGATTCCGTTCGGTGAACGCTATCCTTGTACTTTGGGAATAGATTTTGGATTCCGTTTCGACGTAAAACATCTTCCTTACAAAATTATTTTCTTAGAAGAATATTTTATATAGAAAAGTCATTTTTTAGCCATTTTTCGGTGTTTCAGTGATAATGTAAAAATGTTTTGAGATAAAGCTCTTTATATATTTCATTTTAATATTGTCAATACGAAATAATTACAACAAATATTTGATGGGTAATTGGAGTCAACCAAAGATTATTTTGTTTACAACCAATCTATAAGATAATATAATGGTAAAGTATGTATAACTATAATTATATTAATGTAGACCTAAGATGAATAAAAAATGAGTTGATAAGAATTAAAAACAGAAATTAATTTGGTAATTGAAGTATAAAAAGTAGGTACTTAAAGTTTAATGTTATTCTTGAATTCTTTAGAAAATCACTTACATTCATTAAATACGTAAACTGTTTTTAGCTAGAGTGAGGAAAATTAAAAAAATATTTCACACATGAAATTATGTTTTGGTGTTTGATACCGAGGATAATTCTAAAAGTACTTTACAATAACATATTTTCGCCCTTACCAAACAGTTTCTGGAGAAATTTGCCTACATGGGTTTAGCCATGGTGTTACGTGTATCATATATGGATTATTAAAACACTTATTACTTGTAATACGTGGGGTGATAAATATTTCGAGTAATTAATTTCTATGAATTAGATTGAAATAATAGTTTTAAATTATATTATGTTTTTTGAAGGAAAAAAAAAGGAGGCAATGTTTATTGAATAAGCGATGGAGATGAGATTAATAATCACAAAATAGAGAACAACCGGAATAAAGTTACATAATGAATAAATAGAGTAATTCCACATTATCTTTGTGTTTTGATTGAAAAGAAATTGGGCGAAAACATATAAATTAGGTAAGAAAAATGGGATTAATAATCATGAATCGAGGATATCAAAATAATAAATTATGCGGGAGAGATGAAATTAATAATCGCCAAATGGTGAACATCGAATAAAATTGGTGATAAAATAAAGTTATAAGATAAATAATCTAGTGTTTATCACTTAATTGTTCACCAATTGTATTCGATTTTGACCACTAAAATACATCAACAAGTATTCCACATACAATTTTGTTTACTTGCACTGAAATTGTTAAGCCATGATACTTTAGTAGCAAAATGGGGAATATACAATATATTTAGCCATTATGATAGAGAAGCCAAAAAAAAAAAGTATTTTAGAAAGGATTAAGAAATCTGAGATACTTAGGTGTTGTTTGGTAAAACTGAAGTCTGAAATTTGAAATCTGAAATCTGAAATTTAAGTATTGAAAATATTAAGTTGCTGAATTGATAAAGTTGTACCTGTTTGATAATTAACTGAATTTATACACTGAATTCAAATATTTACCTCATTAATATAATTATTTTATCTTAAAATTTTGAAATAATTTATTGATATTATACATGAGAAAGAAAGATATTATTTGTTTGTGAGAGATAAATGATAAGTGCATTTGTGTGAGAGAGAAAGTATGTGTATATATGTAAAAGTGTAAAAATATATATGTCTGAAAGTATCTACAAGTATGTGAGAGAAAAAATATATATGTAGAAGTGACAAAAAAAATATATAATTATATTATATTGATAATTGTATGTGTGTGTGTGCACAGAGAGAGAGAGAGAGAGAGAGAGAGGGAGAGTGGGGAGAGTGCATGTATGAGAAAATATGTGATTTTGTGTGAGAGAAAATGTGTATGGAGAAAAGTATGTGCTTACACACGTGCATGGTGTACGTTTGTGTGTGTAAGAGAGGGAGAGAATGTGTGTATTTGTGTGAAGGTGTGTGAATGCGGGTGTGAGAGAGAGATTGTGCATGTGAGAAGTGTGTGTATGTGATAAAAAGAAAATTTATGTTATTGCATGTGCAAGAAAAAATATATATGTGTGTGTGCGCACTTGCAAAGGTGATTGTGCGTGTATTGAGTGTGTGTGTGAGCGCATAAATATGTGTGTGAAAGAATATGTTTGTATATGTGTGCACATCAATAGGTGTGTGAGAGTGCATGTGTGAAGGAGAGATAGAGAATATTACATGTATCCAAAATTCAGTAAATTAAGTGAAAATTTTTTACTTAAAATTTTGTGTACAAATTAAATAAATACTTAATGTATTAAATGATAAAGAAATTTTGTTATCAAACGCAGTTCAATTCAAAAAGCTCTTAATGCATTAATTTTTAACATTAAGTGAAGTTATTAAACACTACCAGTCTCAACATTTTCTTATGTGGTGACAACTCTTATCCCTTGTGTCATTGGCGTATAGCGATTATAAAACACAACGATGAATATATCTACAAGAAATACCTTAAGCTCAACTTGGATAGCATTTTTAAGAGAGGTGTTTAAAAAATATTATTCTAGCACCTGTTTTGTATGTACGTGTGAGTAAAAAAGTAACTAAAAACATATCCCGTGAGTTTCTCAAAAACTATATTGGAAAATCTCTTAATCCAAACAGAGCTTTTTGAGATTTGAAAACGTTATTTAGAAATTGATTTTTGATATTTAATTTTGCAACACTGTATTGCGGAACTCTTTTATTAAGTATCGGTCTATGGGTTAGACATTCAAAATTCTATATTTGTTAAAAATTTTCAAATAAACAATAAAAGTTATATACTACCATTTTTCTTATTAAATGCTCTTTATACATGCTAAGAAGCATTTTACATTAGAAGGTCAAAATTGTCATTACAATTTGGGTTGGGCTCATGCTGACTAGGGGTGGGCATGAACCGGTTAACCGGTCCATTCATCTAATATCCTAACCGGAACCGCTTATAGCGATTCGCCTAATTTGCTAACCGTATCCGACCCTCATTAGTCGGTTAACCGCTTAGCGGTTACCCGGCTAAAGAGGGTCGGGTATTGCGGGTAACCGGAACCGTATGGTATTAAGTTAATTTAACAAAATAGGTAAAAAATATTACAACATAAATAATTTTTCAAACAAAAAAAACTACTTGTACAATTTCCAACTATTGCATCCACTCTTTTTAAAATTAAAAAAAGTTAGAAATCAAAAATTTTCACAATACGAGTAAAAAATATTTGTGTTATTTCCATATTTCGTATTGTATGAAAGTATTTTTTTTATTTACTATCAAGAATATATATGATAATCGGAGTATAAAAACAAAAATAAAATACAATTAAAAAAATTAAATTGGAAGACAATCTAATATGATGTATAAGTTTTTGAGTTAACTTAAATTTGAAAATGAAATGATTTAATACTTCTTATTTCTCCATAATATTCATAAATATTAACCTCTAAGACATAGATGTGGATCGGTTCGATTAACCGCGGTTTTTAAAAATTGATACCCGAAACCGGAATTGCTTTTGTAAATAAGGTTCGGTTAACCTAACCGCTTTTAGAATTCAGTTAGGTTATCCTCATTTTTTGGTTCGAAATAGACCAGATATTGCGATTTTTTGATTTTTCGATTATTTTTTCCCACCCCTAATGCTGACGAGAGGAGTCCATTCACTTATACGAATCCTTACATTGTAGGGCAAGTAAATTGTCATATTTGGGCTTGTACTTGAGAGTTGAGACACTAGAAGTCCAGCCTTGTGCCCAAAACTCAGACCCACTAAATGTAGGTGCTTGTGAAAATAAATAATATATTTAGTTAGGCGGACATCATTAATTAAGGGGGTGTTTGGTTTTAGGGAATCAAGGAGGGGAATAAGTATCAAAAGTAATAATACTCATTGTTGATGTTTGTTAAACAATTATCACTATCATTCAATGGGAATGATAGTGATTTATTGGGGTATTAATGATTCTCTTCAAAATACTAGTCTATCAAACCCATTAACCCTTATGATTAAGGACAGAAAGACACCCACTAAAAAAATGCATATCTTTTGAGTTACCCACTCTCAATATACTCTCTCTCTTCTCTCTCTCTCGATTTTGAATATTTTTTTATTAGTACTTTATACATTTTTTTATAAAAATTCTTCTTAATAATTTTTTTTTTACATTCAATAATTTTTATAAAAAATTAAATTGAAAATCAAAGATATATAGTAGTCTCTGTTAATACAATAAAAATGACTTTTTTTTTAAGATTATCATTTGCATAAAACTCAAATTAGAGTATGACTATATTTAATATCGAAGAAATCTTTTTAAAAATTTTCTTTAAAAATATACAAAATAAGAAATCTAAAAAATATGTGTATCATAAATTAAAATTTTAAAATTTACTTGAAAGTCATTCCAACATACCAAACAAATATTCTTATAATGATACCCATTCCATTATTAAACCAAACATGTTGGGGGGAATCATCAAAATCCATACTCATAGTAGGGTTAATGATACTCATAGTGATAGTGATTGAAGAATTTGAACCAAACGACTCCTAAGTAATCGCAAAATTTATTGGTTCAACTCTTGAACATTTTTCATTTTTTCTGTTCTACGTGTGAAGTTTACAGTCTCACTCGAAAAAAAAATATTTGTGTTATTCATTAAAGTAACATGATTTTTTTAAAAAAAAGAGTATTTAAAGCAATATATTATTTATGTTAGTGTAGTTTGTAATGTAAAGCTTTGGGCATTTGTTCCATATTGGAAGACAACAAGCAATCCAATGCCCTTATAATTCCTTGTCTTCTTCCCGTAACAAATTTAATTCAAACTTTAGTTTGGAGGAAAATTTGGGTGGGAAGACAAATTTTCAATTGGATATATTCATAAGAATACAATTGAAAAGAAAATCATTTATAATCTTGACAAATGCATTCACCTTGGGGCTTGGAAATTAATTAGTTAATTACCGTTTAATTAATTAATATTTTTTTAATTTGACAGTTATCGTTTAATAGATGTAGTCTTTCAATTGTTCGTTAATTTAACTGTCAATGCCTGTCTTTAAATACCAGAATTTAACAGAATTCTTTTTACTTAGCAATTGTAGTTTTAATCGATAATCTAACTTTGTTGTATCCTAGAGGTAATTTGCTTGCAATCAATAAGGGGCAAATAACACCTTAATAACATTGAAATTCACGCCTCAAAGTCTTCTGTTACTTTGGTTTGATTTCTTTATATACGTTAACAATTTAACCCCTCCATAGTCAAGGTTACGTTACGCATAGTTACCTTACTAAAAATGCAAAAAGTCTATATTCCAAAAAAAAAAAAAATGCAAAAAGTAACACATTTGCAATAACTGGGTGAATTAAAATTTTGTTTGGAAGAAAGACGAGAACAAGCAAAGGATTAGAATTGATTTCTCAAATGCATTTGACTATACAGTTATCTTTTTCTTTGCTCACTGGAAAATACAATGTTGATATGAAAAGTAGAATTGAAATTCATGATATGACAAGAGAAGCCCTTAGAAACTAATATAATTTCATTATTCTCTTTTTTTTTTTTTTTGGGTTTTGGTTAAATTGATTATTTTTGTTATTTACTTATAAAAGAGCGTAAACAATCTATCAAATGTCATGTCCAAAATAAATAAACAGGTGGTTTATTGAGTTACATTGGTTGCCATTACATTGCTGGCAGAACTCCATTGTTGAACAGAGAGTAAGTTTGGCTCTCGCTGTTTCCCTTTGTCATATCTCGAGTGCTAGAAATGAAAGTCTCTTTTATTATTCTCAAATGCTTGCCGCTGCCATACTGAGAAATGCAGTTCATGATGTTGAATATTTTGATATTAGCTGGAAGGTGCTGCAAAGATCCTAGAGAACTGCTAACTTGCAACGCGATGGGGTTTTGAATTGATCATCTTAGCTTTGGTAAGCGATTTATGATTTTGAATTCTAGTGTTACTTTTATGCTGAGTGCTGTGTTATGCCTCATTTCTAAGTTCCTTGGCTGAGAAGTTTTCTCTGTTTGTCTACTTCTTCCCATGGATTATGATTAATTTTCTACGTTTGCTTAGGCGAAAAAGTCAGGATTGGTATAAATGCCTAAAGAACAACAAATCTTCTATGGGAAGTGTAACAGGTTCAGCCAGCCAAACAGTAGGAGCTTGTGTAGAATCGAGGCTTCAATCATCAGAATCTTTAGTTTTTGGATTTTTCAGAACCTTAGCAATATACAACTGAAAAAATTGGTCTTTTCTCTTCTTAGGGGCATTTTCAGTGACAAATTACTTTGTTTCAAGCTCAAAAATTCCTCTAATTTCTCTAAAGAACAGGCTTTTCGTACAATTTTTGAGAAATATGGATGTGATTCAAATATCAGCCAGCGTCTAATTGTTGATATTTCCACACACATTAAAGCGTATGTTATCTGACATTATAAGATTGTGTTCAAATTATATTGTGCTGGATTTCTTATCTGAAGCATTCCTGTCGGCATGGGCTGTTTAAGAAATATGAAAGATTTAAGAAAAAGGCATTTTGAATTATGATAAAAAGAACAGAACTACGTTATGACAAATTTAAAAAAGACATTATGACATTCTGTAGCCAATTACATGAATCAATGTTTGGAATATCAAGGGGAGACCAGATCAAAGGAGTCGAAGATCCAAAAGCTAGAAAGCAACTATTTTGATGGTGCTTAATCTGTCAGTAAATCTAGAAAAATTTAAAAACCAAATGAAAATTACTAAAAGAAATCTTGTGACCAAGCACAGATGTAATGGAAATCCTTCTCAATTGCTGGAACTTGGAAGGCTTGAAAATTAAGCTGCATATCAGGATGATGATTTCAACAGGTCATCATGTGCAGCATCCATTTCTTGATTCAAGTCTCTTGGGAAACCGTCTTCTCGATTCTTGTCAACATGGTTTTGATCACCACCTCCAGAAAACTCCTCTTTAGCACTGGATCCAAAGTAAACTTTTCAATTCTATAACCCCATAGCATCTTGGACAATTTGAAGATTTCTTGGCCATTAGTGAAACTTGAAGACCCTGGTTTCCCACCTTCATTTTTCACAGAATTCAAATACCTCAAATGCAAATCTATAATTCTTTCGTAAACATATAATGGATCATCATCATTGAGAGGAAGGCATTTCTTGATGAAATCCCGCAAGTTCAGAGGGTTATCAGTAGGGTATGCCTTATCCTTAGCATGGTATCCAAGCATGCACTTCAAGAGTTCAATGTCTCCAACACCGTTCTCAGTCTTCTTTGTCTTCTTGCTCTCAGGATCATCTTCTCTTCCGAGGGCTCTTTTCTTTGTTTATGGACCAGCATTATCTTTCACATCTCCACCTCCAAGAATATTCATCTCTTGATTACTGAATCCACTTGAAGAAGCAACATCCCTATCCCATACCATCTGAGACAATTTGAATGACAGATCATCAATGGGACATGAATTTTTTGGTTCCCCATCCTCAGTTTCCGAAGAATCCAAATACTTTTGCCTTAAGGTCTCTGTTCTGTTGTTCACATCTGATGGGTCATGCATACGATCATTACTGATATGCAGTCAATTCTCAACGAAATCAACCAAGCCAGCATAGTCTTCTATCGAAGGATGTGACTTGTGCTGGTCATAGTATTCAAGCATGCTAATCAAGATTGCAATGTCTTCTGCAGCAGTAAATGCCTTCTGATTACTACCAGATTCTTCAACTGAGTCTGAACCTGAACCAGAGGATGCCATGATCTTCAATCCCCTATTCTTTAAAAATTTCAACTCTTTTTTCTTCTTATTCTTGATTCTCTAAATTATTGTGATCTTGATAGTATTTTGCAAGTTCAAGTGGAAGTCTTGTCTGTTGTAATGACTTGAAATTTTTTATTGAACTAAAATTCGAAAAGGAAAGAACTATTACAGATTTTTCTTGAAGAATTTGATTGTTGGCTGTTTTCTGATATCAACTTAGGAGTTGAAAAAGAATATGAGAAATTGAAGAGGGAAGAATATGAAAACAAAGGGAATTCTTGATCAAGAATGCAATTCAACTGTTGCTCTGCAGATTAGTGGGAAAGTGGAGAAATTTGAGCTGTTGGTCTTGTGTAGCAAGGCTAAAACTGTTAGTTATTGCGGTTAATTGGTTAATATTTCTTCTTTTTTTTTCCCAATTCCAATCCAAGAAAAGGAAAAATTAAAAATGAAATTAAGGATCTCAAGTGATTGGGCAATCAGTTAAAATTCATAGAAAAAGATACGAGAAAAATTACTACATTCACTTGAAGATTTTATTATATTTTTCTTTGCCCTGTAAAAAAAATAAATAAATAAAACTGAGTTCTTGACTTGAAATCTAGTGGTCTTTACCTTACAGTGTGAAGTAAAATTTAGTTTTGTATTAATATATATTTTAGGGCAATCTAAGGTGCTTCTGTTATGGAGATACTACCGCATGCTGACTTCCATAGTGATACAATACTATTGGTTACATTACACCTCTAATTTTCCTCCTTAATTAACAATTTACTATATTGAACTTTAATTATCAGGAAACTTTATTAGAATTCAATATTGAAGACATCTTTTGGTTTCATTCTATTCTTTTTGTGTGTAAAAGTAGTAATTCAACTTGAGATATTCCAAGGAAAGCCTAACATTTGTAGTCACATTATTGCATGTCATGTCTCCTCCCTTCCCTAAAGGCAAGGCTAAACTTGTAAGCTTCAACATGTTTTGAAGAATGACAAAATATAGCAAGCTTCAACATGTTTCGAAGAATGACAAAAATTGACTATGTCACCTATTTTTCATTTTTCTATCAATCATATATAGATATACTCACATCCCTAATTCCTGTAAACTTATAATCCATATCAAGTTCGTTCATGTTCTTATTAAGTTATTCATGGAATTGGCTCAATACGTTATAACATTATCAAATTTTGGTGTATAATTGTTCGGTATTTACTAATTTACATGAAATTTATTATGCATAACAGCTCCTAGGTTTCAATGTAGTCTTGGGCCCCAACTTGAAATATAATGAGAAGAATAACTAATAATGTAATTGTTCAAATTATAGAAAATAGAATCTGTTAATAGACTTTTTGGCATATTAAATTGTTCAACTTAAGAACCAGAGATCCCTAATGAAGAAAAAATCACTTGGGCGCAGATAATATCCTTCCATAATCAAAACTTCTATCTAACATCATTATTTCCAATCAAAGAAGTTCAAGTTGAATGAAGAATAAATCACATTTGAAGATCTGAAGAAGAAGAAGAAGAAGAAGAAGCCACACCTAGAACATGGTTTATTGTTGATACCAGAAATGTCCTACAAACAGAATTTTATTGGGAGCCAAACGCTGAGAACTTTGTTACATGGAAAATCACAGTATCAGAGATTGGCTTTAGGATTATGAGAGATTTGATGCCACCATCCACCTAGTTCAGTGACAATTTACAAATAAGAAAATTGAAGGAACTTAACCTGATGAAGGAAAAAAATTAAAGGAGACTAACAAGAAGAAATCTATTGCCAATACACGAATATTTTCAGTGACTCCTCATTCAATAGATCAATAAGAAGAAATATATTGCCAATGCACAAATATTTTCAGTGACTCCCCTCATTCAATAGATCAATGAGTTCTTTCTCAGTGTCGGCCTCTCGGACTCCTGGAATGGTTCTTGAGTTGATGATTAGATCCAACAAGCATTATCAACATTACCAGTTTTATGATCACTTCAAAGCTTCTTGGATAATTCGAATACCTGTAGACCATGGAAACTTGGAAATTCTGGTTTTCCAACTTCAGATTGCGTGTATTTCTTCTTCAATATCAGAACTCTGTGGATAAATTTGACAGATCAATACTTTCATGAAGCCAATTCTTAACAAAATCATGCAAGGCAACCGAGTTATCAAAAGCGTATACCCCATTCTTGGCATTGTACTCAAGAATGCCCTTCAAGATTTCAATATCTCCAATATCTTTCTCATTCTTGTGGTCACCAGTGGCTTGGCTGTCAATCCCCTCGTCATTCATGACTGACTTCATCTTCTTTCTTTCCAAACCATCTCCTTCGATCAAGTTCTCAGAGGATCGCTTCTTCGGTTCATAATCATCATTGTAATTAAAATCATCCAAATCTTCCATCTTAATCCAAAAACTTGGTTTAGATTTCAACTTGTGATCATTTCATTTCCTAAAGTAGAAGTTATGTCCTTGGGATAATTTCTGACTTCTTTTTTCAGGATCATGATCCTTCTTTCAGAATCATCATCATCATCCCCATCTTCCATGTTCATTTTCTCAAATTCATTCTCTGAAGTAGATCTTTCGGGCCAACAGGGGAATCAGGGGAGGATGCAACAGGAGCGTCATCCCAGTCATCAAGGATGATTGCCTCAGGTTCATTTCCAGGTGAAGAAAAGCCAGAACGAGAAGGCCTCCATGTTCATATTCCTATCCTATCCATCTTGAATTTTAGCTGCAAGAAATAGTGGAACCAGAAGAGATTTTCATTTTCCTTGTTCTTTTTGTCTGCGGATTCTTGTAACTCTTTAATGCTTTGATACCTGGTCATCTTGAAGCAGATTTTTTAACAGTTATTTTCAAATTCTGTAGATGAAGATTGCAGATTGAAGAATTGACAAACAGATAAATAATGAAAAATCTGAAAGAGGAAATTAACTGTCACGACCCGAACCTAAAGGCCATGACCGGCACGTAGTTCGAGATGGAATAAACCGCCCCAAACCACGTAAGCCTAACTTTCCTTTAATTCTACCGAAATTTCGGCAGCATCTCCTCTGTATTTGGACCTTTCCCAACAAAAAAAAAAAAAATACCTGCACAAAATTTCAGCCAACCCAAACAATTCTAATACATTCACAATACACTATATCACCTCATTCACAAGCCATCAATCATCCATTTCAATCATAAAGAGATATGCCCACAAGAATTTCATATATTTCATATAAATATCCCAACATTCATAACTTACAACCAACGGAGCAACTATTCCAAAAATAACATTTACAATACCAAATAATATACTACATGGCCACAAGTGCTACAATAATACTTGTATGATCCTATACCCGGAACAACAAAAATAACCGGGTAATACCTCTGAATTGGGTGGCTATGAGGTTCTCCTTTTTGTTCTACCTCTTGCACTTTCTACAAAATACTGAAAATTATTGAGGGGTGAGTTTTCACACTCATTAAGCATAATACATATTGTAAACAATTGTAAACAATTTATTTAAAATCATCACTTTTGGTATAAAATCTATATAGTCATCACATATGACATAAAACATTCAAATAAATCACCTTGTCGATTTCAAAAACAACTTTTATTATTTCTCGAAGTCACAACTATGCAGAACCTACTATCCCCCGAAGGGTAACTCTGTCCCCGAAAGGCTATCCCCCGAAGGGTATCTGTCTCTGTTCCCCGAAGGGCTGTTCCCCGATGGGCTATCCCCCGAAGGGTATACTATCCCGCGAAGGAAGGGAATCACTGCGGACATTCCCTAGCCGGCATATACTAGGTGCACCCAGACTAACAATAACCCTGTTAGTTTTAGTTAGCTCTGCACAGAGTTACCTCTAAATCATTTTCACAACCAAAATTCTTTCAACTTTATTTGACAAAAATCATTGTCATAAACAATCATTTTCTTTCTCAATCTTTATGTCAAAATCGTAACAATATATGAAAATAAACTTCGAAATATGCCAAATGCGTTATCTCATAACTCAACATAAATCGACAACTTTTAAATACTTTGCAATCTCATTTAAGCTTTCATTTACAAAATAAACTATTTTGTATGCATTCTCTCAAAGTACAACCATTTAACAACAAATATGTATATCAATTTCAATTTATACAATTTGCATACTTTAAAATACTCACAAAATGTTTTGCAAGCAATACATAGTACTAGTGATTCATAATATGTATTACACTTACCTCAATTAGGCTATATACCAAAATCTCGTAGTAGAGTCTCCTTCTTAAGCGGTTTCCTCCGCCACTTGCTCTCTTGAATCTATTATATAACATAACCATCAAAATTAACCACTAAAAATATATTAGAAAAATAATATTCTAACTTTAATCTAGCCCCAAGGCTTAACTCAATCACTTCCCCATCTTACACGGCCTAAACCATAATCAAATCTCAATTTTAATTTCTCAAATCAACTTTTCCCTCCTCTTACTAGAAATTAACACCATAATAAAACTATTAACTCTAGATATACCAAGAAATCATTTTTCTCTAAATTTCCTAAAATTTCTTAAACTCTAAAATTTCATCTACTCAATTTCTACTCTATGCATGCTATCAATTCCACCAAAAATACCATGTACTTATCATAATCTATTTAATAAACAAGATTAAAGCATAAAAATTTACCTTATCTAGCTAAATCCAAATTTTCCTCTTTTTCTTCCTTTTTTTTTTTTCTTCCCTACTTCTCTCTCTCTCTCTCTCTCTCTCTCTCTCTCTCTCTCTCTCTCTCTCTCTCTCTCTCTCTCTCCTGCTGGCCGGACCTCCTCTTTCTTCTTCCCCTTCCTTCTCCTTCTTCTCTCTTTCTTTTCTTTCTTCTCTCTTTTCTTTTCTTTCTTTCTTCTCTCTTTTCTTTCTTCTTCTTTCTCGCTGCTTCCCTCCTTTTTGCTGCAGAAAATTCTGCAAGTTTCTTTTGACCAAATTCCACCGACTGACTTCTCTTCTTTTTTTTTTTTTTTTTTAGGTCAAATGACCTTTTTGCCCTTTACTAATATTGGATATTACATTAACGATGTAGTTAGTGAAGTTTTCATGAAGGATTGTTGAACGGACAGACTTTTCCTTAGAGGGGGAACAAGTTCCTGAATTATAATTATTGATAGGTGATATTCATAAGAGTGCTTCTCATCTTGTTGGGAAGTGCAGAAATTCCACAATATATGGCCTTTAGCAGTTGAAAATCTAATATATGTTAGGGATTTTACATTCCATCAACTTGAAAAATCATTTACTGCGACAACTTGAATAAAATAGTGGATTCTAATTGTTAAAGAGGAAGCCATAACTCTGGAGCCAAATATAGGCCAAACCATACGATAAGTCCAAGAAACTAATATATTCTGTGCTGATGTGGCCTTTTGTGGTGCATTATTTTTTTCAACATATGCAGGTATGGATTATGTAGAATTTTATATTCAGTTTACATAAGAAAGTTGTATAATTTGATCTAATCTGGGCTTGAGATTTTTTATGGTTTAATCTAAATTCACAGCTAATGCCTACTTCTCACTTAAAACCATGCATGGACATAAACTTCTATAATAACCCTTGAGCCAGAGGAATGATAACTAACAAATTAAGTTTAAATGTTATCCCCTATTCTTTACTTAACCGACAAATTCTTTAGTACTCGCTTATAAATTCTTTCCCTACATTTTCTTGTTGGTATTTCAGGTTAATAGAGAGCTCCGTAATATAATTTTCAAGAATTCTTCAAGAAAACCTCTCCAAGAAAAATTTTCCCACTTCATTTCCCATTCAACGTTCTTTCTCAAGTCTTTAGTTTGTTATTAGAGAACAGCCACCGTCAAATTCTTCCCTCTTCAATAATCAGCAACAAGAACCTGAAGAAGAGGAAGAGGTTAATATTCTTCAAGAAAACCTGTCCAGGAAAATTCTTCCTACTTCATTTCCCATTCAACATTCTTTCTCAACTCTTTAGCTGATTTCAGAAAACGGCCACCATCAAATTCTTCCCTCTTCAAGAATCAGCAACAAGAATCTCAAGAAGAAGAGGAGGAAGAAGTTGATAAATTTCATTCTCCAGTTTGAATATTTTTTTTGAGAAACAATCTTGAAAACAGAGGATTACAATCTGAAAGATGGAGAAATCCTGTGATCCCAGCTATTATTCAACCTCATCTGAGCAATCTGATAAAAAAAGTACTGGAACATCCCGTTTCATCCCTGAAAAGTCTGCTGCTCAGCGAAATCTCTCTCGGTCTTCGACCATGAATTTGAAAGACTCTGCCAGTTCATCAATGACTAAACGACCATTGGAGGATTTGAACGAAGGAGATGATACTGAAAGAAAGAGGACAAAGGGAATTGATGATAGTACTCATGAGAAATCAGCTACTGCTGCAGAAGATCATCAGCCTTCGTTTCCAAATGACATCAATATATTGACTACCATGCGTGTCTACTGCGACGAAAACAATAAGGCATATCCTTATGACACTGCTGATAAGTTGTCTGATTTTGTCAAGAATTGGCTTAATAGCAATGCTGATCCAGTAGAAGTCGGTCAAAGAATTCAAGAACTGCTGGAAATGTATCTGAAGTCACTGGAAGGGAAACCAGTGTATTCAGATTCCCCTGATGATGTACTGCGACGCAGATTGTCCAAGAAGCTATGGCATCGTCAATTCGGCTACCCTGATGATTAAGAGGACAAGAGTCTTGGCAGAAATCTGATGATGAATCTTGAAATTGTTGCAGTTAAAAGGTTGAAGATGAAGCCTATCTAAATAAACAGTATTTGGAGACATAAAGATTTTACATGACATTTTTTCTCTCTGTGTTCTTGATTTTTTTTTCCCTAAATTGATCAAAAATTTAAGAATCAAATTCTTGATTTGAAGTGTCTAAAGTTTCTCAGGGGGCATGATGATCAACTTATCCATGAATCGAAAATTTTATGCCTTCAAATTTCTTCTTGTAAATTGATATTGAACTAGGAGATCATCAAACCCTCATCATTCTAAAATGTACTGCTCGAGTTTGTTTCTTCAAGTGTATCAATAACAAGTCTTGCTCTTCATAATTTGGTCTGTTTATTTCTTTTTAATTTCCTTGTTTGTGTCCTATATGGTTTGTTAGATCTTAAAGGGCTTCAACTTGTCTATCGATAATGAAAAAGTTCAATAGAAAGTAATTTTTGGACGAAATTATCTGAAAATAACTGAACTTTCTTTGGACTTGTCTCTCCGTAATTTCTTTCTTTTTAACAATCATTATTCCAAAAAATTTATTAATTCTCTCATTTTGATTAATAAAAGTTTAGATTTCTTTTACGGATGATGATTTCTTTCGTTATGCTTTAGATAGAAAAATTGATGTATAAAATTGAAATAATTCAATTGCTAGACTATTGAATATGCAATGTACAAAATACATCAATATTAAGCTCCTTATACGCGTTACAACGTACGTAGATGTTAACTTCTACATTAAAAAATGAAAATGTTAATTTCTTTTTCTTTTTTTTTGAAAAAAAATATAATGCTAAAGTTTGGCACGTATGTAAAACTACATGTATCCCAGCTTTTGTTATCCTATTGTTGAATTTGTACAAATTTTATATTATGCAACATGAATTAGTGTATTTTTTTGGATTAGAAGAAGGTGTGCAACATGACCTATTTTGGACTATGGATTTTCATAATTGTTAAAACTGAAACTTTGCCATTAAGGAAGAGCAATTTAAACTAACCAATCAATAAGTATATGGTGACTTTGTGTGGCAAATAATGTTAGGTAAATAAAAATGTTGATATGAATTGAAGAATAAAATGTACTTCACAAAAACCTGTAGCATTATACTCATCTACCATAAGGCCTTCACAGTATGTTGTGACAATAGTTGTTTTGTAGGTAATGTGGAAATAAGGCAAAGTATTTTTGGAGGCCATTCTAATTTTTTTTTTTATCTCCCTTTTTATTTTGTTTCTATTCGGTTAATTTCCTTTTGGTTTACTCAGATTACTCTTCTTTCGGATTAGTTTTCTCTTGCTCTAACTGCTATTACATAACTATTTCTTATTTCTGAAACTCTTAATTTTTTTTCTTTTTAAGTTTTAGTCAAAGATCAAATTTTCATGGATAATCTACTATAAAAAAAATTTCCCTTTTTTCCCAGAAAATAGTACTTTTATCTCCATCTACTATTTTATAACTCCTAGTTTCAGCATTTTTTATCACAAACATTGTACCAAGGTGGCCAAATATCGAAACATATTTGTGAACTTGTGATAAAGTCTTTTATAAGTAGAGGCCTAGCCCAATTGACCTTTTTTTTTTTTTTGGCTTTTCCTTCATTTGGGAGATCTTAAAAGTTTACTCTCAAGAAACTGAAAGGAGAGAATTCTTTTATAAAAATGTTTTAGATCTGATAACTTTCTATGAGATGTGTTATTATACTGTGTTTGTCTAGCAGGCGCTAAAGCCACTCATAAACCGGATCCTCAAGTGTTAATTTTTCTGTAAAATGAAATTAAACTGCAAAAATCTCATGTATTAGTTTTATATTATATTAAAGTTGAATTGAGAAAGCAATTAATTGCCATGAGGTAATAAATATAAGTGTATGCATATGTGGTACGCTGTGGCAAAAAATGTAAGATAATTAAAAGTATGTTATGTGACAGTGCAAAATGGTATGTCGATATCTGTCTCATGCTACTAGACAAGTAAAGTGGATTTTTGACCAAGTTAATTTTAGTTATCTTTAACCAAGACAGTGGCAATTTCTCTTTCGGCTAGAGTTTTTGGGAAGCCACAATATTTAGTAATAGTTATGTAGTCTAATTAATCAATATTGTTATGGACAAAACAAAATTAGTACCTTTTAGTTGGATCTCAAATGTGGTACATTTTTTAAGGTTTGTGTATTATTTCATAGTATGACAAAATTCCTATGCACAAAAAAAAAAAAAAACTTGTGATTTGCCTGACTTACTCATCACAAAGCTTAAGCAGCAATTGCATGGAAAAATCAGGATTGAGTCAATTTTGTGCCTGGAACAATTTTGGAATTTTTGTCATATTGTAACAAATTTTGCATCCAAAGCAGAATGTTGCATCTACCATTTGCAATTCACTTTCTTTACCTATGCTTCTTCCACGTACCCACTATTCAAGAACCTATCTGTCGCGCCCCATTTTTCGAAAAAGGATAATAAATGATAATATGATAATAAGTGTGGTGAATGTGTTAGTTGGAAAAAGGAAAAATTAAAATGCATTGTTGTGTTTATTTGTTGGGAAAAGAGGATAGGTATTTGTAAAATGATTTTTAGAAAATATTGTACAAAAGACGTGAAATACTTTATTTTTGAAAGCAAATGAAAAGGGCCTAAAATGGGACTTTTGGGAATGCGACGGTTTTTGGGCCCGAAAATAGAGTCTAAAAAGGGTTTTTTTAGTAAAGAAGGAGTCGCCACTTGGTATTGAGTTTTGGTGTACCAAGTCACCCGAAAATATTTTATAAAAGGTAAGAAAATCAAAATGCTTTATTTAAAGAAATGGTTTTTGGAAAAAATAAGGAAAAACAAGAAAACCCTTTTAGACGACTCCAGGTCTTTGAAAAAACAAGAGAAAAAGGTTCGGGAGTCACAGTTGAAGAAAGGGAAGGCAAAGGCTCGCGCCTAAGGCACCCTTTCAACCTAGCCGAAACTAGTTGCGAGGTTTAGTCTAAATTTTCCTAATATAACCCTAAGATTTTATCGCATTTGGATGCAACTATATGAATGCAAATCTAATCCTAAAAATGAATATCGTTAAGGGACCAAATGTTCCATTGAGGTTTAGTCGGAATTATCGCATTAATTGCGAAACCCGAATGTAGACCTCGACGGAGTCACGAGTATAGGTACAAAAATGGAATGCAAAAAGAAAAGAAAAATAGTAGTATAGATAATAAGTGAACAAAGAAAGTAGGGATGCAACATAACGGGTGCGGGGGACGAATGGACTCGTGACTAACTGTTCCTACTCACGGAGGGGGGAACGACATGTACGCCATCGCTTCCCACGTGAGTAGATGACTATTTCTTAGTCAAAATCACGCAAATGACCTAAGATTCTATGTGTGGTGGAATCTAAATGTTATGTACTAAACATTTGTTAAAAAAATAGATAGTAAGTGATAACATATATATAAAAATTATACAAAAATGAAAAAGGCCTAAAAAAGAGAAAAAAAAAAGCGTGTGTAATGGTCATGAGATGCACACAAAAAATGATCCTAATGCTAAAATGACCTAAAGGCTTAGCATTGGACTAGCCTACTTTCTAAAAATTCTCCGCTAGCGTTGGACTAGCGAAGAAAGTCGAAATTAACCACAACTAGCGTTGGACTAGTGTGGCGACGATACACATATATAATTAAAGCAAGTAAATAAATAAAGCATGTATTAAAGCAATAATCACATAAAAGCAAATAATAGCACATAGGAGCACATAACACATAAACATGATATTCTAGATGCAAAATCCTAAAGAAAGCGGATAAAACACATAAGCACATAGCACACATAGCACGCAAAGCCCTAACTATTACACCGGAGAAGCCTAATTATAATCTAAAAATAAAAAGGGTAACCTATCTAGCCTATCTATTACATTTTCTATCTAAAATACATAAGATTTTTATTAAATAGATAACATATGAACTATCTATTACATTAACTATCTAAATACACAATTTTGCTAAATAGAATATTACCTATCTATTACATTTCTTTGAATAATCAAAATTAAATTCAAATAAACAACATGGCATAAATAAATAAATAAACATTCACACATGGATAAAATTATAAGCACAAAGATACATGAAAATACATAGAAAAACACATAGGAGCACGTAGGAGCACATAAAAAGAAATTAAAAGGGTAGTCGAGGTACCTCCCGTTCGTAAACTCGGTACAAATTGCTACTAACATGAACAAACATGTCAAAAATACCACTATTTAATAAATAAATCAATTAATTAAATAATTTCATACCAAGCACTATGAACATACTAAAATAATTCAAACAACAAAAATAAAGGAAAGAAAATAATGATAATAATAATTAATTATTTAAAAAAAATGAAAATTGTTTAAATAGAAAACAAAACAACAAAAATAAAGAAATAATGATAATATAAGATAAAATACAATAATACATACTTAAACTTTTAAAAAAAACCAAAATAAGAATTATTAAAATAACTAAAAGAGAAATAAAGAAAATTAATTTGAACATTAATTAGACTAACAATACCCAATTTTAGAACATTAATTGTAAAATTTTTTTTAAATAAATAAAGAAAATGTGAAAAGAAATAATTTAAAGTTTTGAAGACATAACTAATTTTAATAAAAAAATATTAAAAGATTTGGATAAAAACGGAAATTTAGACTACATTCTAAATAAAATGTAATTTATAACAAGCTAAAGGGTAAAATTATTTCAAACCATGGTTAAAATAATGATATAATTTACAATGAATTTAAAGGTCAAAATATAATTTTCAGCAAGTATAATGCCCAAAAATAAAAATTCCAGCAATACTTAAATCCAAGAATATAATTTCAGCAAAGTCATTAAACAATACCTAATTTACAGCAATGTCTAGGGTCAAATTATAATTTTCAGCTATATAAAAGGGCCAAAATAAAAATTCCAGCAACTACAAGTATAAAAATACAAATTCCAGCAACAAATAAAGGCTAAAATATAATTCTAACAATTAATGGAGATCTTAAAACAAATTCCAGCAACATAAAGGACAAAAATGTAAATTCCAGCAACAATAAAGGGCCAAAATAAAAATTCCAGCAACTACAAGTATAAAAATACAAATTCCAGCAACAAATAAAGGCTAAAATATAATTCTAACAATTAATGGAGATCTTAAAACAAATTCCAGCAACATAAAGGACAAAAATGTAAATTCCAGCAACAATAAAGGGCCAAAAATAAAATTCCAGCAAGTTTGGGGACAAAAATGCAAAAATTCCAGCAATGTGAGGGACCAAATTGCAAATTCCAGCCACATTCAAGGACTAAAACAGAATTCCAGCGACATTTAAAGCCTAAAACACAATAACAGCAAGCTTGGGAGGTAAAAATTGCAATTTCCATAAATATCAGGGGTAAAAATGCAATTTTAGAAAAATAGAGGGGTCAAAATGTAATTATCGAGAAATGTAGGGGTCAAAATAGAAAATTAAAAAATATAGGGGCAAAATTATAATTATCTACAACTTGAGGGACCTAAATGCAATTAATTGGGACCTAATTGCAAAGAAAATAAAATTATGGGGGTCAATCTATAAAAAATAGAAACTTAAATGCACAAATCAGAAAATTTATGGGCCACAGTAGCATTAATGAAAGCATAAGGACTATAAAATAATTACCTATAATTAATTAAAATAAATTAAAAAACTTAACTAATCAAAACGACGTAGTTTTGAGTGAAACTACGTCAAAACGACATAGTTTCACTAAAACAATTTTTTTTTTTTTTTACCGGTTTCAGTTTTCTCTTCTTTTTTTTTTCTTTCTTTTTTTTTTCTTTTCTCTCTTTTCTTTCTTTTCTCTCTTCTTCCTTTCCCGATTCTGTTCTTCTTCCCCCCTGGCCCTTCTTCCTCCCGATCCTGTCCGATTCCCCTCTATCTCTCTGTGTCTCTCTCTCTCAGTCTATCTCTCTCGGTCGGTCTCTCTCAGTCTATCTCTCTCGGTCGGTCTCTCTCTCTTTTGTAATTTCTTCTCTCGACCGAAAATTCGGGAAGATTTTTCTCTTAACCCTCAATTCTAAATTCCAAATTTGGATCACCACATCTCTAATTACTAACAGAAAAATCAAATCCGTCATCTCTTTGTTCGATTAGCTAACAAACCAAACAAAAAAAAGAAAAAAAAATAAGCATTTAATGAACAAAGGGAGCTGGGGTATACCTGGTTTTGCCAGAGGTGAAAGCGGAGGCAATGGAGGTTGGCAGTGCTGTGGCGGTAGTTGCTAGTTGATGGTGTTGTTGTTGCTGTTGTCGTCGTCGTTGTTGTTGTTGTCGTTTTTTTTTTTTATCGAATTTTTGCAGGTGTGTGCGTATATGTTTTGCAGGTGTATGTGTTGTGTACAGGTGTGTGTTCTGTGTGTGTTCTGTGTGGGTTGTGGGAAGGCCGAAAGAGAGGGAGAAGTAAAGGTGCAGGTGTTCTGTGTGTGAGGCGTGAGAGTCTGCAGGGGAGAGGGAGTGAATTGCAGGTGTGAGTATGTGAGTGTGGTGTGTGTTTCTGTGAGTGTCTGTGTGAGGATGGTGTGTGTTGTGTGAGTGAACTGGTGTGCAGTGAGTGCGTGTTTGCAGGTGAATTGTGTGTGTGCAAGTGTGTGAATTCTGTGTGTGTGAGTTCTGTGTGTGGGTGTGTGTTTGAATGCTTGTGTGAGTGAACTGGTGTGCAGTGAGTGCGTGTTTGCAGGTGAATTGTGTGTGTGCAAGTGTGTGAATTCTGTGTGTGTGAGTTCTGTGTGTGGGTGTGTGTTTGAATGCTTGTGCAGGGAAAGGGTGTGTGCAGGTGTGTATTGGTCTGGCAGAGGGAAGGGGAGGCAGAGGGAGTGAGGGAAAGTGGCGTGAGATGTGTGTGCTTTGTGTGTGAAATGTGAACTGGTGTGTTAGCTTGTGCTGTACGTGTGTGTGCAAGGAGAAGGGGAGTGCTTCTGTGAGTGAGATGCAGAGAGAAGAAGAGAGAATGGGATTGTGTGTGCAATGAGTGTGTGCAGTGAGTTGTGTGCGTGAGGATGGTGTGTGAATGGTGAGGAAGATGATCAATCTCTCCAAATCCCCTCAAATCTGCTGAAATGCAGGGGAGTTGGAGAGAATTGTGATGATGGCATGGGGCTGCTCTGATGGCAGCTCCCATGCTGCTACAGTAGCAGCAGGCTGCAAACGCAGCCTGCTCTTTCTCTTTTTTTTTTTTTTAAGAAGAAATTTGTAATGGAAATAAAGGAGAAAGAAAAGGAGAAAAATGAAATAAATAAAAAAATAAAAGATATTTGTATTTCCTAAAATTAATAAGAAAAAAGAAAAAAAAAATAAAATAAAATACTAAAATTTTAGAGTTATAAAAATGAGTAAATAAAAATTTACTGCAAAAATTTAAAAATTAAAATATCATTAAAATGTGCGATTAATAGAAAAAAATAATAATAACCAATAATAATAATAAAGTATTAAAATAAATATTAAAAATTTTTAAAAATCATGAAATTTATACGGAAAATTCATGAATATATGAGCTATGCATAAATAAATTCACTTGAAAAATTCTCATAAAAAGAATGCATTGGGAAACGTGTCCATTAAATTAAAAAATACTAAAATTTTAAATAAATGATGAATGACTCCTAAAAATCATTAAAATCATAAATAATGATAAAAATAGTAAAATCAATGTATTTAAGAAATAAAATAAAATAAACTAATATTTACATGGTGAAATTACCATTTTGCCCCTGACACGACAAATTAGACGTAATATATACAAAAATTATAATTAGCCCCTGAAAATCATAATAACCCCTAAATAAAGTAATACGCATATTTTTATAAAATGTGTGTCAAAATTTGGTGTCTACACTATCCATCCATCATTTGTTAAAGAAAGGGTGATACAATTTTCTACTTTCCATGAAACATAAAACACTAAACTTATCCTAAATCCCTTGATTAAGATGGACTAATGGTCTTTAATTAGTGAGTAAAATGGCCCTTACTTGTACAATAAGTAAGAATTCGAACCATAAGCCTTTCCCATAAATGGTAAAAGAAATAATCCATGCTTATGCACAGAAACAAATCTTTTTTCATCTTTTCTTAATAAACAAATAATGAAATATATAGCACTATTTTATTGTTCAAATGGCTGTTCAAATTTAACATTATATATCAATTATAATCATGGTAATTTTGCATCATTTTTTGCAATATTCTAGCAATTAATATGGATTTAACCATGACATTGCAATTTTTCAATTTAAAAGATAATGAAAGAAAAATATTACAGAAAAAATAATTGGATTATGTACTGAGAAAACGAATTGAAATTTAAAAATTTTCCGGAAAATGAAGAGAAATTTAGAAATTCTCTGGAATATGATTTTACAAAAAAAAAAAAAAAAGAGATATAAAGAAAGTTGCAATTTGGGAACTGCAAATCTCATCCCAAAATCAACTTCTTTATCATCTACTAGGTGCAAATTTCTGCCAAAAGAAATCCAGAAACCAAAAAAGATAATTGAACAAGAATGAAGATCATGACTTATTATTAACATTGAACCAGAACTTTAAAAAGAATTGACTACTTGAGTTCATGTCTGGATTCAATTCTATAAATCTTCCCAGCTTACAAAGATGAGAATTGATTATAACTGGGCAAGATTCAAGAAAAACTAAACACAAAAAAAAAAAAAGAAACACAGCTTTCTCTAAAAGAAAGAAATCTGTAATCAACTTCAGAACAATGTGACTAAAGACACAATGATTTTGATGCTAAAATTTCCTATCAATCTGCAGAGAAATCAAAAGAGAGGTAAATTTTGATGTCTTAAACTGAATGGTATCACAGAACTAATGCAAACCACTTGAATATTGATCATAATTCCTTCATCTTCTGTATTGATCATAACTACTTCAAGATTCTTCATTGTGTTTCCTGTCAGTGTTGTCATTTCTTACTTCCTGAACCTTTTCTCTTTCCACGAGAATTTCGTGTTGTAGCAGGTGTTGTGTTCTGATCATCAATCTCATCATCACCACCATAATCATCATCCTCTTCATTCGTGCCTTTTTCAATCTTCCTACTTCTCTTTTTGGTCTTAGAACCATCTCCTCTAGCCAAGCTCTCTGCTGATCGAGTTCTCATCTGTGTAAGTAGGAGCATCACCAATCCGAATTCCTCCACTAATCCGATTTCTTCCACTTGAGGCAGCAGTATTTTTGATATTTTTATGACCACCAGTTTTTTTATGATTCCTCCTCGTTCTTTCTGTCCCAATCTCAGAAAGATCTCTTTCAGTTGAGGCTTGTGGATGACGAGGATTATGCTCTCCAGGGTTGTCTTCCATTTGCATTTCTTGATGCGGTTCTTCTTCCTGTGCCGGAGGAGCACGATCAGGCTGACTTTGAGGGACTTTCATATGCAAGTCTTGAGGTGGTTCTTCTTCTTGTGCAGTAGGAGCAGGATTAAGCTGATTTTGAGAGACGTCAACGTCCGGTTGTTCCAAGTTCTGATTGGATTGTGCAACAGGAGGAGCCTGTTGAGATTGAGACACTCCCATGAATTCCCTGTGCACGCTCATTGCCTCAAGATTTTGTGTCGCCTCCTGTGTACTGCTGCCTGATGAAGTTATTGCCATAGGACTTAGAGAACTTGAAGTTGATTGTTCGGGGTGAACAGATGAATCACTAGAGGATTCATCATCAGAACTGTCCCGAAGTTTATGTATATCAGCATCCATTTTTCAAGATTGTCTCTTAATACAGAAAGTGGAATCAGAAAGCAGTAGATTTTTCCTTGTTCTTCTTCTTTTCTGCAGATTCTTGATTCTGCTACAAGTATTTGCTTTCCTTGAACTTCAAGTTGAAGTTCAAGCTGATCAACAGATCTTCAAGAATGGAACTCTGGAAGAAGAAAGAATTGATTACAAGGATTTTCTTGAAAATTGGTAGTGAAAAACTTCCACAGACTTCAAAGATTGTTAAAGAGTATGATAGAACAGAGTTTTCAAGATTTATGGAGATGATAATTCTAGGAACTAATCTTCGTTCTTGTTTTCTGCAGATCACTGTGATTTTGTCGAGAGATTGTATTCAATGATGCTACTGACCTGAAAGAATAATGATGGGGAAAGAGGGAAATGAGTTCTCAAGGACTTGTATTCACTTTATTTGGGCAGAAATTTCAGAAAAAGTGTTACTTAGCCCCGGATCAAGTTTAAAGACTATCATATACGCCCATCAAGGCTCAAGCCATCATCATCAATAATTCCACTGGCAAATACCTTGAAAGATAATCACACTTTCCACCCACAACTTTTATGCTAATCACACTTTCGACCCACAACTTTTATGCCCTTTTATCAGTAAAATCTTCATTGCAAATATTGAAATGTTCATGTAGATTATCGGGCAACTTGATTAAAATTACAATTTTTTATCTGTAAAATAAAATATGATATAAGTAGAAAGAATTTAGTATTTTATTAAATTTTAATCAAAATTAGAAACCTCGGGTAACTAACTGCCTACCTACATCCGAAAGTCTATTGGGCTCTCAACTCCAAAAATGGTCCCGTAGTCCACACTGGGCCCATACAACAGAAGCCCTAAGCCCATATTCTCTGTGTCTTCCTCGTAGCTTGTCTGAAACTTCCATTTGATTTATTATGCCAAAAAAACTGCCATTGGATTTTGAAACCCTAAATATTTCTCCGGACTTTTCCTTTCTTGGAGGCCAAGAAGAAATTTTTAACCTCTCTTTGATTCTTGATTGACAATCATGTTCTTCAATGCAACAGACAAGAAAAACAGCCTAACTAACAAAACCCTGAAGCAATTTCCAGAGCTTCCCCTATTCTTCACAGAAAAGAACCCAACAGACAATATTTTTATCTGTTTCTCCAGAATCCCTTTTGTTCTTGTTAAGTATATTTATCTCTGTAAGTCAAAGTTTTCACCTTTTTGTTGGGTTTTTCTTCAATTCAAGTAATACTCCAAGAACTATCGAAAAGGTTTTATTTTTGCTGATTTTACCAGTTTATATTTAGATGCTTAGGTCCTGTTATTGATACGTATACTGGGTTTTTGGTAGAATTTGTTTTAGTCCAGTAGAACTCAATTTTGTAGGTTTATGCTATTATGCATAAATTTGTATTTTTGGTATAATTAGAGGGCTTGTAATTTTTTTTATTTGAGATAAGTGTTGTTTGTTGTGCTTGGAAAATAGTAAAATGAGTGAGTTTGAACGTGAGAAGATTAGAAATATATGCATTCTTGCTCATGTGGATCATGGCAAGACTACAATGGCAGACCACCTGATTGCCTCTTATGGAGGTGGGGTGCTCCACCCGAAGCAGGCGGGTAGGCTTAGGTATATGGACTATTTAGATGAGGAGCAGAGGCGTGCGATAACGATGAAGAGCTCGTCTATAGCTCTACATTATAAGGAACATTCAATCAATCTTATAGATTCTCCAGGTCATATGGATTTTTGTAGTGAGGTTTCCACTGCTGCAAGGTTGAGTGACGGGGCTTTGATATTAGTGGATGCTGTCGAGGGGGTTCATATTCAGACCCACGCGGTCTTACGTCAAGCTTGGATTGAGAAGCTTGCACCATGTTTGGTATTGAATAAGATTGATAGGCTGATTTCTGAATTGAGATTGAGTCCCATGGAGGCTTATAATCGGCTGCAAAGGATTGTTCATGAGGTTAATGGGATTGTCAGTGCATACAAGTCTGAGAAGTATTTATCGGATGTGGATTCACTTCTTTCTGTTCCTACTGGTGATTTGGGTGGTGATAATTTTGAGTCAATAGAAGATGATGAGGAGGATACTTTTCAACCTCAAAAGGGTAATGTTGCTTTTGTTTGTGCACTGGATGGGTGGGGATTTAGCATTTTGGATTTCGCAGAGTTTTATGCTTCCAAACTTGGGGCAAGCTCCGCTGCATTGCAGAAAGCATTGTGGGGTCCTCGGTATTTCAATGCAAAGACTAAGATGATTGGCAAAAAGGGAATCAATGCTGGAACCAAGGCAAGGCCCATGTTTGTTCAGTTTGTGTTAGAGCCACTCTGGCAAGTATATCAGGCTGCTTTTGAAGAAGATGGTAATCAAGGGGTACTTGAGAAAGTTATTAAGTCATTTAATTTGTCGATACCTCCTCGTGAACTTCAGAACAAGGATCCAAAGGCGGTACTTCTGTCTGTCATGAGCCGTTGGCTCCCATTGTCTGATACAATATTGTCAATGGTGGTTAAGCATATGCCTGATCCTATTACTGCTCAGTCCTTCCGGATATCCCGCTTGCTTCCTAAGAGAGAAACACTGGACATAAATGGCATTTCCGACGTTCTTGCTCAAGCAGAGGCTGTGAGGAAATCTGTGGAGGCTTGTGATTGCAGCCCTGATGCACCATGTGTTGCTTTTGTTTCTAAGATGTTTGCAGTACCGTCAAAAATGCTTCCTCGAGGAGAGGTTCTCGGTAACTATTCAAATGATGGTAATGTTGAGTCAGAAGAATGCTTTCTTGCATTTGCAAGGGTCTTTAGTGGTGTTTTACATCCAGGACAGAAGGTTTTCGTGCTTTCAGCTTTATATGATCCGTTAAAGGGGGAATCAATGCAGAAACATGTGCAGGAAGCAGAACTGCAGTCTGTGTATCTGATGATGGGTCAGGGGTTGAAACCTGTTGCCTCCGCAAAGGCAGGAAATGTTGTCGCCATTAGAGGTCTTGGTCAAAACATATTGAAAAGTGCAACTCTTTCATCCACAAAGTACTGTTGGCCATTTTCAAGTATGGTATTCCAAGTTGCACCCACTCTAAAAGTTGCAATTGAACCATCTGATCCTGCTGATATGGGTGCACTCATGAAAGGTCTAAGGTTGTTGAACCGTGCAGACCCATTTGTTGAAGTGACAGTCTCTGCCAGAGGTGAGCATGTGCTTGCTGCTGCAGGTGAGGTTCATCTTGAAAGATGCATTAAAGATTTGAAGGAGAGATTTGCGAAAGTAAGCTTGGAAGTATCACCTCCCCTTGTCTCATACAAAGAGACAATTGAAGGCGAGTTCAGTAATCCGCTAGAAAATCTGAAGTTGTTGAGCGGCAGCTCTGAGGTAATTGAGAAAACTACACCAAATGGAAGGTGTGTGGTTCGAGTGCAGGTGATAAAGCTTCCAACTGTTTTAACTAAGCTACTGGATGAGAATTCTGAGCTACTTGGAGATATTATAGGAGGTAAATCGGGTCAGGCTTGTAAGAGCTTGGAAATATTAAGAGGTAGCATTGTGGAAGATGAAAATCCAATTGAAGCACTAAAGAAGCGCATTATAGATGCTGTTGAAAGTGATTATTCTTATGGGGATTCAGAGACAGACAAAGACCGATCTGAGAAATGTAGAACACTATGGCAAAAAATTTTGAAGAGGATCTGGGCTCTAGGACCTCGGCAGGTGGGTCCTAATCTTCTGTTGATTCCGGATACTAGGGAAAGCTGGACAATGGTTCCGTTCTAATTAGGGGATCCCCTTTTGTTTCTGTAAGATTGGGTTTCCTACATGGACCCTGACTTAAATGGTAAATCAGCTGATACATCAGCAGCGACAGATCAAACCTTGTGGCGTGAAGCAGAGAGTCTTGAGAGCAGTGTTCTGTCTGGGTTTCAATTAGCTACATCATCGGGCCCATTGTGTGATGAACCTATGTGGGGTTTGGCATTTGTAGTTGAGGCTCATGTTTCTCCGCTGGCTGAGCAACCAAATGAGGCAGATTCTTCTGTTCAACAGTCAGAGCAATATGGCATTTTTGCTGGACAGGTCATGACAGCTGTCAAGGATGCCTGCCGGGCAGCTTTACTCCAAAGAAAACCTAGGCTTGTGGAAGCAATGTACTTCTGTGAGTTAAACACACCAACTGAGCATTTAGGTTCCATGTATGCTGTGCTTGCTCGGAGGCGTGCCCGAGTGGTCAAGGAAGAAATGCAGGAAGGTTCACCACTATTCACTGTACATGCATATGTGCCTGTTGCTGAAAGTTTTGGGTTTGCCGATGAGCTGAGGAGATGGACTTCTGGTGCTTCGAGTGCTCTACTTGTTCTTAGTCACTGGGAAACACTTTCAGAGGATCCTTTCTTTGTGCCTAAGACAGAAGAGGAGATAGAAGAGTTTGGAGATGGTTCTAGTGTGCCCCGCAATACAGCAAGAAAACTCATTGATGCCGTGAGACGTAGGAAGGGTCTTCCTGTGGAGGAGAAAGTGGTTCAGCATGCAACAAAGCAGAGGACATTGGCTCGTAAAGTATAGCAGTTGCTTATGGTGTCTTAGCTTAGCTTATGAAACTCTTGTACTTTACTACATTACTGACCTACAGATTCTGGCCAAAAGAATACAGATTGTGAGCAATTTTTATTTTTTTCTTTACATGGAAGTTAAATGTTTCTGATTTTGAAGGTGTAGCAGGAACTTGTTAGTGTAATATGTAAGGTATATCTTGTGAAGGAAAAGGAAAGATTTGAGAAATAGTATTGTCTCTTCAATGTATGAGCATAATTTCGGTTTCAAATTTGTTTTTATTTCCCATTATGTTATTGAAAATTTCGTGTCAAATCCTTTCCTATTTCTGACTTCTGACGAGTTCTTGCATAGCTCAGACAAATCTAGTGAGTCTATTGATATCAATTGAGCGAACAGGAATTTGGCATTGATATCAAAGGGCATTGGATGTCGTGACTATGTGCATTTGTCTGGTAGCAAATCCGTAAGGGCCAAGTAAATGGTGCATTACTCTTCCTTGCACGTGCCAATGGTTGTAATTATTAGATAATACATGTCTTAGCCATCTAATCATATATATCATTGTTCTGGAGCATCAGTTATTACATCAGAAACCTTGCTATGTTGTGTGCTTAATTTTACCGGTTCTGTCAGTCTGCCTCATTTTCAACATGTAGACTACCCTCAATTTTATTACTTCATGCTGGATAAGTTACTGGTGCATAACATAAGAATTAGGCTGGCTGCAAAAGATTCGAACTTTTAGATTGCCTTTCTATGCCATCTCTTTCATGTCATTATATTATCCCATAATAAACACAAGTCCACATTTGGGCGAAACTTCAGAATGGGCAATGCACAGGCTAAGTAGATATTAACAAAAGATAAGCAAGGCGTACAGATTTTGCAGTTACGATACTGCACAACAATGGAGCAGAAAATTCATCTTTCATTAGCAGTCACTAAGTATTGAGCTCAACTCCATAATCGACATCCTTATGCTATGAAGATCCTCCTCAATCTTGTCAGATACAAAGCATGAATGGCCAGAAATTGCCACCGACAACTGAGATTTTCTCCCCGTGACTACAGCTTTTGCTCTCCGTAACTCCTCTATTTTCCTCAAATATGAATGCAATTCTTCATCCAAGATCCTCATTTCTTCCTCCTTTAGTTCAGATTCAAAGATGTATTGATGATACTCAATAATCAGGTTCTCAAATTCGTTCCTTCCTTTTTCTTTCGTGTCCAACACCATTTCCTTTTCTTTAATGATGCTCTGAAGCTTGTGTCCCTATCTCCTCCACAGACAGTGAACTATTTTCTATCTCCTTGCTGACAAGTTCAATATCAATCTCCACCTTTCCAAGCTTCTTGTTCATATCCTCAACTTCCTTTCTCATGAGCCCAAGTTTTTCTCGAGTCTGCTTCATTTGATTTTGCAGCTTTGTCTTCTCTTCCTCAGACTTCAAAAGTTCGGTAGCTTTACCAGTCAGATGCCAATCCCTTTGTGTGTGAAAACAATCTGTTTTTTCAACATTTTCTATGGCAAAGAGGACCCTATCATTTTCTAGTCTTCGAGTTTCTTCCTCAACTTTTGACTTTAAGTCAGCTAGGTAGTTTTTCATTTCAACTTCAGATTGTTTCGTCTTTGTCTGTGCATCCAGTATTTCCTCTTTACAGGCTTGAAGACGGAGCAATTCTTCTGTCTTCTGGTTTAGGTAAGTAGATGAAGCAGTCAACTTCTGCTTTGCTTGAGTTTCACGTTGGTCAAAATAATCAATTGATACAGAGAAGCTTGATAAAGAATATCTCAGTGCTGCTAACTTTCTATCTAGAAGAACTCTCCTCTCATGAATCTCAGAATAGAGAACCTTAGATGATTCATACTCCTTCTGTTTCAGCTGTAGGTTATTTTCTATCCTTTCAATTTCTTGAAAAACGCCATCAACCTGAATTATCGCCCGTTCAAGTGAACCAAACATGTTCATAAGTTGGGCAGAGTCTGAAATCTTCTCTTGTGCTTCAATGAGCTTTTCTCTAAACGAGCTTGTATCTTTTGATAAGTGTCTTACAGCCACATCTGAGGACTCTGTGTCTACCTTTGAACTACAACGAGCACACTGATCCACATGAGCGGTATCATAATCCAGAGAATCTTCTTGGAGGAAAGCTGCACTTAATTCAGACGAACCAGCTCCCTTCCAGAGCTGGTCCCCTCTTGAAGCTTCAGAGTCATTCAGCATAATGGTTTCAACTGTTTTCTTTGCGGTTTGCCCTGATAATTTATTCTCTGCAAGATCTGCTACGAGAGAACAAGGAAAATCTTCATCAGGTCTATCACTGTTCTCTCTACTAACCAAGCATTCACGGTCGCCATCCTGCACATTTACTTCATACAAACCAGTTTCCACAAATAAGTTTGTTCCATCATCAGATACCAAATAATCTTCTAATTTAGGAAACTTTTCATCCTCCGTTACTGTTTCAAATGAATCAGCATCAACCCTTTGGTCAACAGGTAAGAAAGATTCATCAGACTTCGGATTGTTCCCTCCATCAATTTCAACAAGCTTCTCTGGGAAGTTAAAATCACCCAAATTTTCCACAATTTTCTGTTCAGTAGACACAAGAAGTCGTTTAAATTCATCTCTCTCTTGCATCGCCTTCTCATAGAGACCCATCAGTTTCTCATTTTCTTCATGCATCTCCAGAAGTTGATGCTTTAGATTATTAACTTCTTTTTCAATCTCCAAGTGCTCCCCAGCAAATTGGCTGCAATGAGATATTTCTTCTTCTCTTACCTGTTCTTTACATATAACAATTTCCTTGGTGTCGGTGTGGTTATCTGCAACTGCTGCTTCATATAGTTCAATCAGCTTATTGTTATCTTCAATCAGTACTTTTAGCTTCATCTTGAGTTCATCATTTTCTTTGGACAAGAAAATTGCTGTTTCATGAGCTTCTGCTTCCCTTTGGCTAGCAGCAGCAATGGCATCGACCATTGTTTTGAGTTCTATCTGATCAGTTGGACCAGCATTGGGCATCTGCTTGTTAGCAAGGGAAGGAAGCCCTATTTGCATTCTTGGTGCCTCTTCAGTTTTGGCAGCTTTAGCAGCTCTCTCTGCTTCTAGTTGTACTACCAAGTCATCTACATGCCTACAAGATTTCCGAACAGCAAAAACAACTATGGAGTCAGAAATACGTCCGAATTTAGCTCTGTAAGCAAAAAATAGCAGCCACATCTAGGGTTGATATTAAAGTTATAATAACACAAGAGGTTATCATGTTCTATCATCATCCTGGAAAAGAAGATGAAAAGTAAAACCTAAGAAGTAATGCAGAACAAAACTTATCACCTTTGTAATTTCTCTTTCTCATCAACACAGCTGTTGAGCTTCTTCTGAAGAGAATCCAATTCTGACTGGTTCTGAATTGCCTGATACAATTTAAATGAACTTGTTTTTAGATGAAGCGACAACAAATTTTGACATACATCTCAAAGGACATCCCTTATTCTCTATTATGCTGCTAGGCACATAATATTCTTACAAGACAACTTTCTAATGACAGAAATTATACCTGCATCTTAAGGAACTCATTCTCCTCATTGACTGATGTACGCCAAGGTGATGCAGAACCCTGCAATCAAAATATTCATTCAATAAATGTTTTTTGTATGCTAACTGATTTTTTAAATTAAATCTATAAAAAGAAAAGCATAAACCGTGAACCCAAAATTGTAAGTTTACAAAACTCAATCCTATTGCCATAAGTAATGCTCATTGAAAAAATTTCTCCTGCCAATTTCAACACCTTCTGGATGTACTTGAAAGGGATCCAAATTAACAAACTTGAAATTTTGTTTATCAATATTCCCAAATAGCCAACAGGCTGATAAAGAATCACTTGGTAATTATTTTACGACTACAGGAAGCAATCCACCAAGTTTCATGATAAAGCTCATCAACTAAGAGAGCAATGTATCTTACATGACTGGAAAGCAGTAGATCATCACCACTTTGGAATGTAGGCCCAGAATTTCCTTTCTGTATGACATAGATGAATCAAAGTCTCAGTTACATAAGAAACGAGTACTCAATAGATAAGTACTAAATCCAAGTAAGAAAGACTTGAAAGAACCTGAGCTGTCATGGGTTCTGATTCATGCATAAGTTTCCAGTCCAGAGCTTCTAATAACTACATTTCACAAGAAGAAAGTCAGCTTTTTTTTTTTTTTTTTGTTGGGGCGGCCCTAACTCAAGTTATAGGAATCCCGAATGCCTGTCAATGTTAAACACTCTTAAAAGAAGACGTAACTAGGAAAAATTCTTCTTTCTTTCCTGGGCTCTATAAATGCAAATATATGGACATTTATCTGTATGCATTTACGCATGTGTTCTCAGTGAAACATACATGGTAGTTATACTCTTCCATGTTTCTTTGAGATTTTGTTTTGTAGTCCATCTGATTTCCCCGATAGCATTAAGTATCGAAGTATAATGACAAATATTGACTTAGCACAACGTCAAGTGTCAAAGAATAATGATAAATGTTAACTTATCACAACATTAACAAGGGTCTGAACAAAAAATAAATAAAAAATCAGGGACCTCAAATCAGTAAATGTGTTTACAGAAGAAAAAAGAAAAACAAAGTGGAGATGGTAAAATTATTCAAAAGAACATATCAACTTCAGTAAGTAAGGTACTATGCTTGAGGACAATCCCTTCTAAAGATAGCATCGTTTGAAAGAAATTTGGTGATTTGATTCAAAGGAACTTTACAGAAGTAAAAGTCTGAGTTAAAAACTATTGCAGATAATTTTATACTCCAATATTAGTGTTTAATGCTTCACCATACAAGCAATCCAGCATTAAAATGAAAACATAAAGGTAAGCGTTCACCTTGTTTTGTAATGTTGTTATCTGTTCATTCATTCTGTCCCGTTCTCCTTCCTCGCAAAACGATTTCAGTCTACACTTTCAAGGAAAGAGAGACAACAAAATCAAATTATTCAGAGAACAACAAAGACATAGAACAGAAAAGCAGTCAGGAATTGAAGTATGGGGGACTATGTTGGGACTGGCATTTTCGTCTCTGAAAGTAAAAAGAAAAAGAAAGAAAATGCGTGCCTTCTGATCTCTTCTTTCAGTCGCAGGTTTTCCATCGCAAATCTTGTGGCATCCTGGTTACGATCAGCCTGAGCACGTAAGACCTCTAATTCCTTCAAATGCTCCTCCCTTTCTTTGAGCAAGTGGGTCTCAGCAGAGATCTTTCCGGAAGCAACAGCCTCTAGTCTCTTTATTCCTGCTTCTCGAAACCTCAATCTCATCTTCAAACCCTGAATTTCATCTTCTCGCTGTTTGGCCTGATTTATGAAATGGACAAATAAATTTCAGCAAAAAGTTAAGAAAAGAAGCTCCCAGCAACTATCTTTATCTTTTTAGCATTTTTGTCATCAACAAAGTCACCACATCCTCTTCCCAGACTTTGAAAGAGAACATGATATAGTGAGCACAATCAACAATGCCTCAATTTACTTAGAAGGCAAGTCCAACTTAATGACATGTCAAATATGTCTAAAAGGAACCATGTTGCACTTAGATATACCATCTTCATTGCTGCCTGATTCTCAGCAGTCAGTGCCTGTATTGCGATCTCTTTATCCTCTAACCTTCTGAAAGCTCCAGCTAGGGCAACATCATACTCTTTCTTCTGAAAAAAATTAACTATTTAATCATATTGAGAAATGTTTTAAACAATCTTTTCAATATCAGGAGACAGAACTTACATTTGGCATCTTTTTATCAGAAATGAGTGGACTAGATAGCCCATGTAGTCCTTCCCATTTAAAGGTTCCTGGGGATCCAGGAAATGATACTGCCAGAGTATCACATTCGTGGTTCTCAGGCACTCCTTTTGCTAGACTCTTCCAGTATAGTAGTTCTTTCTGTAAATCATATCAAGAAAGATCAATAAAATGTATACGTCAACAAAATCCTGTTGCTGGGAACTATGAAACCTAGTCATACATCATCCAGTGGTTTGTCTATAAACAAATATCTTACTTGATGGTTTATTATTCCTATTAGATAGACAAAATTATAAACAACAGAATAGCCATGTCAGGTAAAAACAAACACCGTATTTGGTAGGTTTATTGGTTTCATTTGCTAGAGAAAATTATAAACAGAATAACAGTATCAGATAAATGAAATCCAAGATGGCTAAAAACCAATAGATTTCTCTAATCTGGATACCTCTTTCTATTTTATGATACCTGAAATGCAATGAAAATATTTTACAGTTTATACAAAGGCAAACTGCCATCAAATGGATGCCACAACACGGACACATATTTAGAAAATTAACTACTAATTCGTAAAGAAATTGACAGAGAGAAAAATAATCCGAACAATCCCTTGTAAGAAGTAAAAAGCCCCAATAGAAGTCATTACATAGCATGCCACCAAAATGATCATTTATTAAGACACATAATGCTTTCTCTCATATACAAGATTGTGTATGTATTCCAAATGAGGACAAAGGCTTCATAGATAGTGACTCACTCTGAATAATTTAGACTCATAGAAATGTCACACACAGAAACAATGTTCTAACTTTAATTAATACCTTCAGATTTTGGTTCTCTATCCTCATGGCAAGAACATCTCCAGAAGTATCTTCATTTACAATAGCCTGAACAATTTAACAGAAAACAGAGAAGAAAGAAAAAAACAAAAGACCAAAAAATCAATTAGCAATAATGAGTATTTTATTTTCATTGAGACTTATATTGCACTCTGATGTTTAATTTGTTCTGACTGATTTTAAACACATAATAGTGCTCGTTCCCTTTTAATAAAAATAACTATGGCAGAGTCAAATGAACCATTGCATTTAGAGAGATGCAACTTGTTGAGGTGTGATAGAGCAAAGAAATAGATAATTGAGTATATGATATTGTGTACCCTAAGGTAGGAGGTTCAAATAGTGGTTCCACAACAGGGATAGGAAGATACAGTTGTATTATCTATCTACAACACAAATATAATTTAGTGGAACATATCTGCTCAAAATAATTATCCAAATAAGCAAGTATAAAAATTTTTCACAAATTTGGTGATATACAAGGACAAATAACATCAAGCCTTCATCCCACAAAGCTTTGGTTGGCATTCTAGGTGGGTTCAGATCATCAATGGCTGCAATGACATTAAATTTTAAACAACACAATGACGCAGCCAACTGAGCATAGCTTACATGATTTTTTATGTATTTGGCACGTTGGGCAAACTTCAATGTGCTCAAGGTCTCCAAAGAACAGCTGTAAGGTAACAATTTTTGTTCATTAAGTTCATACACATTAATGTTAAGGGAAATAAGAGAAAGGAAAAAAAAAATGGATAACAAACGAAGTTATTAACATGTGTATTGACAATACATGATTGGCAATACATACTGTCAATGGTTGAACGCAAAAATTATTCAATTTAGATTGCTAACCAGCTAGATGGACTAATATTTGCTATTATACTTGTTTTTGCATTTCCGCCAAGTGAGTCCTGAGAGACAGCAACAAGATCAAATAAATACAAACACCATAGAGTTGTACAAATTGTTAAGTCAAACAAGCAACAAATGATTTGCGCAAGGAAGATCAGACAAAGCCAGTGCATAATGTCGCAAGTTAATGTAAACAGCAGATCTTACCTGAAAAATCCAACTAAATGCAAAATGAAAAAAATTCAGTTGAATGCAGCTTATGGCATTTGAAGAAATATTCAGTTTTCTAATTATAAATGAGACTTGAGATACTGATTTTTGTGATTTCGTTTCAGTACATAGGAGTTTATAAAAATGAAAGAAAAACATTAAATAGCTAAAACTTATTCTCCACTAAAAATCTGAGGATTACTAATTCTCGCATTTATTTAATCGACAAAGAGTTGACCACAACTAATAGGATCACAACGCACACCTATTTATTAGAAATTCAATCAGCATATTTCTAAAATTACTCTATAGCAGCCCACTATGGAGGAATTGCACGAATTTTGCAATAACAGTTTTTACCTGAAGCAAAAAGGTGAGCTTTGAATCTCTATAAGGAACATGATGTGACTTCCCGTTGGATATGTTAACAAGATTCATGATCACAAGCCTATAAATGACACAATCAAATATTTACTCAGTCATGTACTGTAAATAGTCAAGATTAAAAACATACTAACAGGAAAAAGACAACGAAACACAAACAGTTCTTTTGTCTAAAACAAATAATTCAAGATATAAGCATCACAAACCCTAATGTTGAAAGAGACTTATTGATGTTGGTAGCTTCCTTTAGACGTTCACCTTCTGCACCAGAGCTCTTTTGTCTGTTTTTGTAAGTTTAACATGGTAATAAGTAAATAAAACACTTCAACAATGTTATATGATTAATCAAATGGAAATCTTCCTATTATTCATGATTCTATTTACATACCTTTCAGAGCCTGCTAAATCAACAAGATTAAGCCGAGCAAACCTATGATGATTTACACCTTGTGATTCCCACTAAAACAAAAGGCACACTAAATTTGGTAAGCCAAATAAGGGATGTAAAAATGAATAAAAATAAGAAAATAAAACCACTTCATTACCTTACTCTCTACTGTGCAAGTAAAAACGCTATGCGAGCGACTGCTAGCATGATTCATATTGGTTGCAGCAACCTTTCTGTTTGTTGCCCCCTGGATGATATTTATAGGCCGAAAGATGATATACAGTTAACAAAATATAAGATAAGAGAAACTCAGCTTTTGCACACTGAACAAAAGTTTTACAGATCATGCATTTGCTAAATTATCATAGAAAACAAACATAAACAGGTATAATTACAAATTCTCAAACCTCAAAGAGACAATGTATTTTTTGATGCTTTAATTGAGTGCAATGTTGGAGGGCAATCATTTACGCTTCTTTCCAAACTTTAGTTTAATGGGAACACTAATTTAATTGTTTGTTTAGTTCGTACTTTGTCAAAAGTTCATCATTAGCCACAGACGCCTTCCCCAGGATATGTAACTCTAAAACCACATTTCTCTTTGTATAGCAGCTTGAAGCCAATATTTCCAACAGGTGGAAAGATGCAAACTGATATTGCAAGCATAAAATGTACTTAACCTTCTGCTGCAGAACAATATGCAACTTACTATTTCCTCTATCAGGAAAATACAACAAAAAGAAGCACTATTTACAACTCTTCACATACCAAGTAAAAAACTGTGTGCAATGTGAACATATGTCCTTCCTTAACAGGAATAAGAACTGAAAACTCAGATCATAAAAGGATTATACCTGAAGAAGTTTCTGAACAACATCTCTCGCGCTTGTCACTTCTACCTCAGTAAGATTCTCTACATAAATTCCCTTCTTATTATCTTCTCTAATCTGTAAGTTCAAAATCTCTCAAGTTTGTCATTTTTCACAGAGGTTACACACACACATGTAGGTGTGGATATATGTGTGTGTATTAACATCAAAATGCTATCAACAAGCACCTGTAGATTAAGGGACGAAGGATCCAAAAGATCAAGAATTTGCTCATTGTATATTTCCAGAAAAGAACATCTGCAAGTAAATCTTAGTTTTTCCTCTCTCCGTGCCTCCCTTTCCTGTAGGAGCAACATGAACAATAACTTGAGATTAACATTATGGATCCCAACAACCCATAGTAGACATCACCCTTACAAGTCAAATTAGTTCATTCACTAAGCACAAATTAGGCCATGGAAAATTCTAGTAAGATTAAACCATACTGCTGTTTACATGTTCATGTGCCGAATTTGGATGAGGGCCAAACATAAAAGATAAGCCACAAGCAAAAGAACAAAATCACAAGGAGAATGTACAGCGTGTTTGAGATTCATATTAGCAGGAATGTAAAAGGACTTTCCTCATGACTGCAGAATTTCTTAATTCCCAGTTAAACATTTCTGTCCCATATCCAAAATGAGCAGTATCTAAAAACTTCTTAGACAGGATTAAAGAATTTCTCTAGTATCCTTCCATAAGCAATTCTCAAGTTTCATCAGAAACTCCATGTACACGTATTTGGTTGCTTAACTTACCACGTTACACATTCATAACCCCAAGGGAAAGTCATCTAGTCAATACAACACAACAAACCAACAATTGATGCATGCTGAACATGCATCTTTAAGTAATTAGAACCCACCTTTTGAATTCTTGAAAACAAATACTCAAAGACTCTAGGTGTCATCCCGCTGTTGACGCTATGTCTTCTGGTTCCTCCCTCTATATCTCCAAGCATCGTGTGAGTTTTCCCACTTCCAGTCTATTTGTTAAAAGAAAAACAAAAGAAAATTAAAATTCTTCAGTCCATTTTAAAAAATCAAAAGAAATCAAGGAGTCCATTGCTAAATGCTTTCTTTGTGAGGAATATATTAGTTTAGACGTCATTCCTCACCCAAAGTTGATTTAGAATTTCTGCAGGTTTAATGAATAATTAAGTCAAGAAGCCTAACATCGTATGCAATTTTTGAAACAGGAAAGAATTAGGATAACAAAAGAGGAAGAAGAAAAAGGAAAAAGCAGGATTCCTCTGAATGACTCGCCATAATAAAACATGCAGCAAGTGTAGCCTCCTCCTATGCAGGTCTGCACCATGTCCATTTTATTTCAAAATTATAAGTTCCATTTAATCTCTAATTATCGTATGAAGCCCAATTTTACACAATGCTAGTGACCAAAACTATCCATAATGACTCAAAAAAATTTAAAGTAAAAAAGGAAGACCGCCTTTGACTCACTTGGCCATAAGCAAACATGCAACTATTGTAGCCTCCCATGCAATTTTCCACCATAGGCACCCCAGCCACTTTGAACAGCATCTCCTGTTAACATATGTTCATAAAAAATACAAGAACATAGAAGCAAGAATGCAGAGGCCACAAGAAGGTATAGCAGAATGACAGAAAAACATATACCTGGCTAACATTTTCGTCTGCAACAAGGTCAAAGGTGAAACGTGACTCCGGATGTCCTGTCCAAGTGATTGACTGAGAACTATCTTGCCTGACACATCTGCTATGTCCTTGCAATGATATCTCAGAATTACTCAAAGGACGAATTCTAATAATAACCTGCAAATTGTTAAGCAAACTTAAAGACACGAAGTAAAAACCTAAACCAATTAAAAACAAAATATTGATTTTTTGATAGAGATGGAAGCGTACCAGATTTTTGAAAAGGACACGTTGAACTTAACTTTAACTCTAGAATAACTGCCTAAATATTCCTACTTTAACTTTCTTATCAATGTGGAAACTTCACATCCTACTAATATTCACACAAGATTCATGTGTGTGCCCTTTCCTTGCTGCATCCGTCTTTATCTCAACAAAGACCAACTATAGTAATGCAAATTTTCGAGATCGTACTGAGCTTGAGCTCATTGACTGTTCTGCTTCATTAGTCAAATGAATGAGGAGAACAACAAAAGAAGATATATCTCTTTTGAAATATTTGATATTGCCTTAGCAATCTACAACTTTTACTATATAATATCTCTTGCAATTTTGCTTAGCTGCCAATAAAGAATTTCAAGCATCCTACCAAAATTTTCTTCTAATCCGATATAGTTTTCCACAACCAACTAGGCAACGGATCCAAAATTACTAAGCAAATTTCCCCATCAACCAAACTAAGAACCCAAGCTCTTGAGTACTTCCCATCCCATAAAATGAAATTAGGTACAGCCCTTAATGCATTCCGTACAATACTAATCTATCACTCCTCAGTCCAATTTCTACATTCTGAAAGCTTGAAACTTGCTTCCAACCCATCAATTTTATTTAAAAAAAAAAGAACAAATTTATGATATTCCACATTAAAAATGTTAAACTATAAAAATATAGTACCGAAATTCCACAAAAGCACCTTTCTTCCATTATCAAATCCAATAATCAGACAAAATTAACAAAAAATTGCGGTTTAGTACCTCGCGCTTCAAAGATTGTATCCCAGCTTCAACAGTGCCAATTAAATTTCCAAGCTAAAAAAGAATTACAAAATAAACACGAAATCTGAGATCAAGACTACCTGAATATTATGCTCTTTCCAGAAGGACGGGTCCTCACTAAACTCAAAACTCCTCACAAGCGGCCCAGCTTTGGAGTCTTCGTCGTCATCAAAACCACTCTCACTAAAATTTCGAATAGCCGTAGCATTTCCTTCCCTCGTTGCTGACTTAAAAAGTAGATCTGGCGTGCTTTTCACCGTCGGCATCATCGTCGATGAAACTTCCGACGACGCAGAAGCGTGGTCCTGGAATCCGAATCTGGATTTAATCGCGCTTGCGGCGTCAGAGAACAACGGCATTTTCTCGGAAACTTCTGGGACAACAGAAAGATTAGGGTTTTTAGGGTTTGAATCTGAAATAATGGGAATATCTGAGGAGGATTTTTTTGATTTTGTGAATAGAGAGATTGGGAGAGTGAGAGCCCAGAGCGGGTGGGTTTGGAATTTGAAAGGGGGGAAATTGGAGGGGGAAAATCGGACGGTGTATGATGAGAGGGATGGACGGTTAAGATTGGGAATGGAAATTCAAATGTTTGAGCGTTGGCGTGAGAGAGTACCGTTAGAGTTTCTTATTTTTTTTAATTTGAAATTTTGAATTGTGCGAGTCAATAGTGGTGGAGCAAACCGAAGCAGAAATTACCCTTTTGTCCTTCAATGAATCCTATAATTTTTTTTTTTTTTTTGGTTGTCGTTTCAATTTGAACTAGTAATATACAAGTTTTTAACTTGAATTGATAAATTTGATCGAATTACAAGTCACAATTGTATTACTTGTTTATACCATATTCATTTTCACAATGTTAAGACTATCTTTCAGTATGATCTCGTGACTCAACATTCAACTTATAATACACAAATTATCAAAAGATGAAAGTTGTATTAAAGGTAATAATATAAGTGTAGTCATATAATTATTTCTCCTTAAAATTTTCTTTTTTAATTTATGGAGTTCTTAGAATGAATTAAGAAACACAATAAATGTTCTCTTTCTTAGGTTTCTAAAATAGGTTACTTCGAACTCTCAAATGCATATCAAATTGTCTTTAGTTCTTTTGAAGTTAGGATAATTTCAACAATTTCACTTACATAAAGTTTCTAACATTGCACTTATTTCTTCTATTTTTTGAAATTCAATGTAGCGATGTAAATCCATTCCATATGCATAAAAAAATTGACACGAATTGTTAAAAGATATTTTCATTTATATGTTACCCTTTCATGGCCTATAAAAAAGGAAATATGACAAATACAACTAAATAGTGAATTGAAAATATATTAAAAAAGGCAAGAATTTGATTCTAAAAAGTTACTTAAGGCATGCTGCAAAAAAAGGTAAGTCAAAATCACGGAGAGAATAAAAAAAATCTAAATATTGATGTTTGAAATACTTAGATTTATAAAAAATTTGAAATAATAAATTTAACTTTACAAAGTGCTTAAATTTAAAGTGCTTAAATTCAAAAACATTATCTTCATAGTTGTCCGTATGATCACATTTTACAGGACCTAAAAATGAATGTCTTAATGTCTTAAGAAATTTTTATTAAATATTTTCAACCATCAATAATTATGTTTTTAATTCTATCAATAACTTTGTTACATGATACCTGATCAGCTTGCCATAGATAATTTTTTAAAATCAACTTCTCTCATTCTTTCAACATTTTAAGTCTTTTTCCTAGTTAAATTTATTATATGAGTCATGCAAGGACAATTTGAGAAAGAAAATATATTTAAGCATTTTTTATGAATTTTTTATTGTATATGAATTCATTTGTGCACTAAAAGTAGGATTAGGATAGGCTAGTGTAACATTAGAAACCTCAAGGATGACCAGTGAAATTGTCAAAAACTTTAAGGGATGTTTCTGAAATTATTTATTAAAAGTAAGTCAGTCCTTGGAAAATTTTGTGAACATACCAACATAAAAGATCATGTATTTACATTACATATCATCCCAATCTCAATTGAGAAGACATTAAAAAATTGAATGTATAATAGCCGTCTATCTGAATAGGGAGATGCCCCAATTCATTTTTTTACCCAAATGTTTGTCCAAAAGGCACCTCACTCCTAATTTCACTAGATATATTGTTTAATCAGTTCAGATAAATCGATTCCATGATTACAAGTGCATAATCTTAGCCTGTTCTCATTTTGAGCAAAGCCAACACTTATCAAATTTGAAAAAGAGTCAGAAAAAATGATTATATTTTGTTCTTATAGAATTTTGATTGTCATTGAGTGTAAGAAATTCCTTCCCAACACTTTCACCATTGTCACGATTTTGCTCACTGGGAATAATTTATCCATTTTGAGAAATGTCCAAATACACAAACCAAAGGGCATCATTGGGAAAACTCAAATCTAGACTTAAATACTAATGTACAAAGATTGTATATTCCCAAAGTTTATAAGGAGCATTGCGTGCAATGACACCTAACTATCCTAGAAATTATATTACAAAATAGTTCAAAGACATGTAATAGTTGTCATAAAGGCATCAAGAGTGATGTTATATTCAAAAATATCGGACTACTGTCACGCTGAATAGGTTAGTAGACCTTTTTCATCCTTGACAAAACTTTGGTAATATAAGCATTTTGCATCCTTGACAAAAGTTTGATAATGTAAATATTTTTATAAACATTGTCCATCCATTATCTTGTATGCAAGGATTTTTCTGAAACAAATCGATCGATGGACTCAATGGTGGATAAATGAACCACCAAGACTCGGTAGATCCCGTTGAACCTTGATGGTTTACATTTTCATCATTACATCCACTGGTCCTAAACTTAGTCCACGTGAGAATGCCCTTGTATCCCATTCTTAGTCAGTACCTTGACAAAAGTTTGGTAATACAAGCATTTTCCATCCATTATCTTGTATCCAATTCTTGGTCGGTAGAAGTCAATTCTGTTCTGCGACAATTCTTTTTCCCTGACGTAAATGAATTTAATTGGCAGCCATGTGTGCTTTGTCATTTGTGAAGAAATGTCTTCCATTATCTAGAAAAGTTGAAAACCTCAGTACTACCAAGTTGTATTTGACGGGCCTGCCTGCTTGTGCCTTTCGGGCTAAGGAGTAAAGACTCTCCGCATGCAACCGGAACAGAGGTTCTATCAATAAATGGCTTAAGTACATTAATCATGGTCGTACATTTTACACGCCATCATAATACAAAATGCATCCCATCAAGCAGTCTATTTTTACTGTTTATTAAAACGTATTTGTTCAGCACTACACACACACACACACGGACACACGGGGGGAGCTCCAAATAACTCTTTTTCTTTTTAAAGTCTAATTCATTTATTAACTTCTTAAGTACATTTATCAACAAAATCATCCATAAAAATGATAACTAACAAAATAACTACAACTAATTATAATTTTCTTTAATAATGCTAAATTACTTTTTATGGAACTAATCCATAACACATAATGTGTGTCTTTAGCACTAGTCAAAGAATAAATAAGGTGACCTTTTCTTAATCATGGATTGACTGATTTGTGGTGCGATGGTCCTAGGACTCGTGACAACGTCCACAACACAAATTAATACAACTATTGCAGGCGTAACTTCGTTGGAAACGCAATTTTTACACAGCCATGCTTCTTCTTAGGCTACAATAAAAAGAAGAACACAACAAAAGCCAGAATGCCATCTTCAAAACAAGCCAAAAACTGAAACATCAAACTATAATGAATCACAGGGACAGGGAATAGAGCAATTGCCAATTAGGCTTCTGATTTAAGCGGAAGAACGCGCTTTGTCCTTAAGCTTGTCCATTATTTTTTGGCTCCATATTAAGAATAGAATTTGCTTACATAAACGTTTTCCAACCTAATCCACAAACTCCTAGGGTGAAATGTGTTCACTAACTATATGCCAACAAGAACTCCAATTTAGCATGATCAGTAGTTGAAACTCTTTTGTCCTGCTAAACCATTTCTTTTTTCCATTTATTTTTAAGGGGAAAGAATGAGACTGGGAGGAAGATGGCAATAATGAGAGTCGCAATCTTCTTCTTCTTTTTTTTTTTTTTTTTTGTGAGACGAAAAATAAAGACGCTTAATTAGTCAGTCATTTAGTTTTATCCAACTCTCCAATTAGCCATTATCCCCTTCATAAATACCAAAGAAGCCAGGCTTGTTTTTGCTACCTTAAATTTTGGGACTTTTCCTAGAATTTTTTCTTAGGCAAATCATCAAACATATAAGAGACATGTCGAATACCGGCATTCCTGAGGCGGTCACTGCCTCCGCCACCGAACCTTCCGAGGTGGATGAATGTCGCGGAGTTCTCCGAGTCTACAGCGACGGTTCAATCGTCCGGTCCACCAAACCAAGCTTTGAAGTGCCCCTGGAAGACGACGGCTCGGTTCTTTGGAAGGATGCCGTTTTCGACCCAGTAAACAATCTTCAGCTCCGGCTCTACAAGCCCGCTTCAACGACGTCGTCGAAGAAGCTGCCGATCTTTTACTATATTCACGGTGGAGGCTTTTGCATTGGCTCACGTGCATGGCCTAATTGCCAAAACTACTGTTTCAAGCTGGCTAAGGAGCTTCAAGCCGTGATCATCTCGCCTGACTATCGACTGGCGCCTGAAAACCGCCTCCCGGCTGCTATAGAAGATGGGTTCATAGCTGTGACATGGCTACAATCCCAAGCTGTGGCTGAGGAACCGGATGCATGGCTCACTGATGTAGCTGACTTCGGGTCTGTGTTTATTTCAGGTGATTCTGCTGGTGGAAATATAGCTCATAACCTAGCTGTTAAGCTTGGAGCCGGCTCGCCTGAGCTGGCGCCGGTCAGAGTAAAGGGTTATGTTCTTTTGGCTCCTTTCTTTGGTGGGACAGTGCTAACTAAATCTGAAGCCGAAGGACCAAAAGATGCATTCTTGAATTGGGAACTCATTGACAGGTTTGTATTTGCTGGACAAATGTGTCCTCTATTAATCTCATATAAATTACACTAATTTACTTGAAAAATACACTAAACACTCTTCCTTTCGCTAATAAATAGCTTAAGTAAATAATTCTCGAAAAATTGAACAAATGACGTCTACAAAATATTCACAGAATGCGAACACCCCTTTGTCAGAACACCAGGCCAAAACAGCCCCTTATCGAAAGATTCTGTGATTAACCATAATTTAAAAATTGGCTCCAAAATATCTGGATGATTGGGATTTTGTTACATACATCATTTGTGATTTTTAAAACTTAGATATTATGTTTCTTGAATAATTAACCAGGTTTTGGAGACTCTCATTACCAGCTGGGGAGACTACTGACCATCCACTCATCAACCCATTTGGACCAGTAAGCCCCAACCTTGAAATAGCTGATCTTGATCCTATCCTTGTGGTTTGTGGAGGGAGTGATTTGTTGAAAGACAGAGCTGAGGAGTATGCAAAGAAATTGAAAAGCTGGGGAAAGAAAGTTGAATATGTGGAATTTGAAGGACAGCAGCATGGATTTTTCACTATTAATCCCAATTCTGAACATTCCAAGAAATTGATGGGAATCATCAAAGGCTTCCTTACAGAAAATTCTGCTTAACATCTTTTAAGCGCTCAAGTTCGATGAGCTGTTTAAAAAGATAAAAGAAGAAACAGTTGAAGCCTCTTATATGTGTTTAGCATTCGTTTGAATTTTTGTTCGCGTCCTGTTATCGAAACTTGTTCAAATAATATTTCAGGTTATAAATTTATTGACAAGGAATTACGTGCTCTATATTTTTTGTGTTTATGAGTTTGTAATTTTCCATCAAACATACCAAATGCCACAACGCGATTGACAATGTGTTCGACTCAGTTTTGCGGAGAATACTTTCTGTACTATGTCTATATGGCAAATATCATCAGCTTCAATGTGCAGATTAAAGTCAGATCAATAGTGAAATTTACATTCAAACAACCTTTTCTCTGCTTGAAGAAAATTTAAAATACACGTAACAATGAAAGGTTGATAATGTTTTTGAAACTACAAAAACATGTTAAAGAAGTATGGATACATAAATTATGCAACGTGTTTAAAGATACGAAGCTGCCATTACTCCAAATTCACCATTTTATTTGACGTTAGCATAAAACGCATCTGCTATTTCCCTCCTTTATCAAAGAGATCTACATTTGTAGAAATTCACACTTAATCACACGTTTGAATGCTATTCTTCAAATTAATACCTTCATGGCTGTTTAGCACATGCAGCCGTTAATATGGATAAAATATTTTCCTTCAAAAGCACAGTTTATCATCTTGGCTACGGCCGAAATAAATTATTTTTCGAGTTGCCTAATACCTTTATGGCTCTGACTTGATAACTGTGGAGGATTACTGGCGTTGGAGAATTTTCTGATAATATGTCACTGTAAATTACACATATTGACTCTGTAATGAAGTGTAGACTAAGGCCACAACTACATAAACAACAACCCCCCCCCCCCCCCCCCTGCTCCCAAAAAAAATAAAAAAAAACACACACACAGACAAAAGCCCAAAAAAAAAAAAAATCCTGCTTTATTATTCTGCTGTAAAGTAGAACAACATCAAAGATGCAAAGACGATAATTATGAATAAATGAATTAGGGATATGACACTATCTTCCGTATTGACAGTTAATTACAAGGAAGAAAGAACAAACTAAGGATTCTAGAGTTGTTTATAAACGTCTTGCATATCCAGAACCTCCACACTTCTTGCAGAGTATCAAACCTGCGTTTAATAAAAATTATAAGACAGAATACTTTCTCAAGTTTAACAACAAAATAAATAATGAAACTCCACACTACTAATTCATGGAAAATATATTCTGAATCCTGTTGATGCTTATGATTTCTGTAGGTTTTATAATTGGAGGGAACAGTTAAGAGTGATGAACCTGCGCCCTTGCAAACTCTGCAGTCAACCAGCCCTGTTTCCATTTTCATCTTACCATCATTGCAGAACACACATTTGGTGCCACCTGTCCATTAACAAAGACTGATTGATCAGGAAACAAAAGGGAAATTGCTACTAACAAGTTACGATTACGAAAGAGTACCACAGCACCTCTAGCTTCCAATAACGAGCAAAAACACAAAGGAAAGCTACAACAGTGCTAAGGACTGACCATTCTATTTCCAAAGGCACACCACCTTATTTAATTGCGCAATTTATGCCTCAAATATCTTTTGAGGAATGATCTGTAGAAATGATGCTTAACAGCAGTTCTGCTTGTTTGATTTTGTTTTTTAAAAACATATTTTTTAAAAACTTTAAAAACATTTATAACCAACTTTTTATCTCACAAATACATTTGTCGTGAAGAAACTCTAAAACTGGTAGAGTAATGTTTTTTTAAAGAACATCCCAAAAAATAACCATCTAAACGGAATCATTTTTCAGAATTTGACTTTGCGTTCCAAAATGAAAAGAACCATATTAAGTTTATGAGATTGTGCAGAAAATAATGATTTTGACATATTTCTGGAGTTGTTAGCCTTACAATAACAGTTGGAATACATAGCAGGAACACCGTAAAAAGTCAAGGAAATAATTCCAGCATATAACATGATTGCTGGTATAATTAACACAGTTATCAAAAACTCTCATAGCTTCAAACTATAGAGATTTGCATAAGTTTTCAAGCAAAACAAATGCATGCTTCGGTAATCATTATTTAAAAAAACACGGTTGTGTCCGTTAAGATAAATTACATGTTTAAATGGCGTTGGACAAATCTAAAACATGCACTGAACTACAAAGAATTATTCAATAACACTGGAAAATATAACTGACTGAATTAGCCTCGGCATAACAGCACAAAGTAAAACTTACAAACTTATAAAAGAAGCCTGACCAATAATAGGCAAAAAATAAACAAAAAAGAGACATAGATAAAAGGAAATAATTCTTCTAACAACACTGTACATGGTCTCTGGTATGCATAGAAAAATCACCACCGAAACTACCAAGAAACAACATTGGCTTTGTTACCTAACCATCTGGACTCGAGCCCACCAGTTACAGCTCCTCATAGTACGTCAAGGAAAGTACGTTGATCAGTGTAATAAAGTTCATTCTATTAATTGACCTAATTCTGCTTCTACATATTCAAGGATGCTGAATCCGTACACTGTATGCCACTTGAAATGGCTTTGTTTTGACATGGATGGTGATAGCTATTATACAGATGGTGAAGATTTAACTGCATTGATGCTGTGTGATGACAGCTAAACCAAGAGATTGGCTAGGAAAAGGATGTGTTTCCATATGATTGGCCACTGACAGGCATGTAATTAGACATTTGTGTACTTTAAGAGACAAACAGAAAGGCAAAAAGGCTTGGTGGTTCAGTATTTGAACTTTTAAAAAAGATGTGCAGGACCAGGAAAAAAGAGGTGAGCAAATGCATGCATCTAGTGCCACAAAAGAACTATCTTATTTGGCCAAGGTCAAGGTACCATTCAATCCCATAGAGTAGGAGGATGAAAGATTGTGAACTAATATTGGTAGAATTCAGTATAGGTTCCAGAGTATACTTGTTAAATAACAGCAAATGCACCTACCATAAGATCTTTTATTTAAGCCTTTCAATCACATTATAAGTTATCCTTACAAGAAGATGCTGGAAAACATTTCCCCATTTGCCTATAGTTAGTGAAAATATTTTTACTAATGCCTCACAAAAACCCACCAATGAATTCAACTGAGTGGTAATTTTGTTAACTTACAAAGCAGTTAACTAAACAGCAATCTAGTACAACTCATGCAAACACACATATCTAAACAAAATTTAATATAGCATATCATTGTATACAAACTAGTATATAGACTTTACTTCTCTCCAAGTTTTATCAATGTTCCGACTTTTTAACCTGAAAAATGTTTATGATTTACTAAGATTGTCTTACTTTATTTACATAATATTTAATAGCAAATTTCATTGTAACATTTTTTCAATCGAAGATTTCTAATAATGTCAACTTACTCAACTTAAAATATGAGCTTTTGTTGTAGTAATTCCTCTTTCTTATTGCTTATGTTTAGGGAAGGCATGCAAAAGTTACTTAAATTCTACCCTATTAACAACTGAGGTGTAGGTAGATATAATTTTGACTACGAAACCAAGGATTTTGAAGCTCACAAGGGACATGTGGTCTACATTTTGACCTTCACTGTACACTATTGTATCTATCATTCGCCTGTTGAAAATTAGTTGCTGAGCTCTTCAACATCAAACTACGAAGTTGTGGCTTTGATTTTGCGTGGTGCCTCCATGTATTTGCTTTTGCCAGGAATAGCTCAGTCAATAGTTTGGTCGGTCCCTTCAGGTCAACTACCACGTGAGAGACAGAGAAACATGACCGTCTTGTTTGTCCCAACTCAATCAGTATGACTTCATTTCGGTGAGTAACCCCTCAAACACTCAGACAGCCAAATGAAAATTTCCCATGTCATATTACCCGGAAAAATAGAGAACAGATTGTAGCTTTCTTTCCGAACTTTAACTTAAAGGCACAGATTTTGACACTTCTCTAGAAGCATATTCTCGGATTCATACAATAGTAATTTTGGACCTGGTTATGGCAGATTTATATTCCGGATGTTAGGATTTAGAGACAAGCAAGAAACTTTGGATTTCGGTGTTTAAATGTTCTTGACATTATGGAAAAGCACAGAACTTCAAGCAACAAACCTTGATCATTTGAACATTCTTTTAAACCAGATATTTTCAACAAATCTTCCCTGCTCTTTTGTCTTATTACAAACCTTTTATTTTTTTTTATTACAAAAAGTTTCTGCAAGCGAAAGAGTTAACATTTTACATTTTAGTACCGATTTCCTCTTTTTTGGTTCTTTTTTTTTTTTTTTTCCCAATAACATAATCTACAAGTTACAATCTGCAGTCATGATTGGAATATCTTTACCAAAATATGCCGAATTTCCACTACTCTATGTGAAGATTAAACAAGTGACACCAAAAAACAAATCTCGCAACTTAACTTTCTAGATTGTTAATCTTAACCAGACTTCTAAAATTTTCTTCTATCTCCATTCAAATTTTTGTGCATTTTACAAAAATATACCCATGACATATGTGAATACATATTAACAATAATCTAGTACCTATAAAAACAGTAATGAGAATCAAATTAATTTATTAAGTTAGGAAAGATTAAATTTATATATCAAAAGATTACCATTGCCAGCACACCTCTGACAAGGAACAGGATCCCCCTACAACAACAAAACCACAAAAGTCACATTTTTTCATCAAAAGAAAACATAATCCTCATGGATATGATCATAAAGAGAAAATTTGACTGCTTCAAGAAAATTGTAACAGAATTTAACCCTCTTGCCTAATAACCACATAAGGCCAAACCAAGCAGAACCCAACAAAAAATAAATAAAAATAATTAACTTCATCCACAAAAGTGTTACCTTGAGACCGAGAAAAAGGGAGAGAGCAATGGCAGCCAAAACACTAACAGTAGCAAGAACTGATTGGGTGTCCACAGGAGGGGTATCAAAGCCAGTGAAGAGCAAAATGGGATGCTTTAATGTTGTGGTGGTAGTGGGGTGATGTGGAATGAGTTGGAGCTTGGAGGAACAAGAGGAAACTGAGGAAAGAATTAAGATTTTTGGGCTTGTTAGGAACTGAGCTGGAAGAGAAGAAAATATAGTTGTGGGACAAATTGATGAAGTTGAAGATGAAGATGAAGATGTAGATGACGATGAGGGAAGGGAATGGAATGAGGAGTGAGCAAATGTTTTGGCCATTGAGGGGACATACATAAGCCTATAGTCCAGATGAAATTCTTTGTGTGGAGCTCAGCTTTTTGTTTGGCCGCTACAGTTGCTTCTCTCCTTTTTTTTTTTTTTTTAATATTATTATTATAGGTCTTCTAGTCAATTCATTTTCTCCAAACTAGTTTGTCCTAGAAAAAAAATTGTATAATTAAAAGCATCACTAGTGCATTTATATAAAAAAATATTATGTATAAACAATATTGCATTTTTTTATATCAAACAGTAAATTTTTAATATTAAAATAAAATTCATAAAAATTTGCAAAAGTTCCTCATCTAATTTATTATAAAATTTAGAAATGGACAGTGCTTATGAAAATTGTCTTTTTAACTAAATTGGACTTATTTGATTCGATTAATAATCTTTGACAAAATGAAGGAATTATTACAAATTGAAAACTTATTGCTAAAAAGGTGAAGAAATTAAATAGACTAAAACTAACTTTTTGGTCTAGTTAATAGTAATATGTTTTTCTAGAATGTCCAATCTTCTTTTATTTAATAGATTTTATCTTTATCTTTATCTTTTGTTTTGTTATGACATGGGAAAGGCATTTTGTTTTGTTTTAATAGATTTTTTTTATCAAAAAAAAAAAGATTTTTTTTTAACCTTGCTTTTCAAATAAAAAAAAAGATTTTACGTTATTACTTTTCTTTATTAGATAAGAATAGTTTTTGTAATAATTCTTAATTACCAATATGTGTTATTTTTTATTATTGGATGATATATGTTCATAATTGGCATAGATGTTTTAAAAAAAAAATGAGAAGAAAATGGGATATTTTCTTTCATTTTGAAAATTTTCTAATGAATAAAAAGTTTTAATAAAAAAGAGGCCACAAAGTGAAAACCTTGACCATTTTAACGTGATAAAACTTAACACAAACATGTCCATTTTATTTCAAAAATAAATAAATAATTTTTTTCTTCATTTTTCTCCTCACTCCTTTTCACTTCCAAGTCCGAAGGCTTCTCGGATGCACTCACCTTTCTGGTAAGCCATGCCATATTCCTTATTTGTTCTGTTAATGGTTGTCTCTTTTTGGATTATATAGAAAACCCATCTCTATAATTCCTTTTTTACCTTCTGTTATTACTGTTTTCTTTTGATTTTAGGCTTTGGCAATTCTTTTTATGCCCACTTTTCCATTTCTTTCTTCGTATATACTCGTATTTTATGCGGGTAACAAATAACCGATTCTGGGTTGCTTTTGTTTTATGTCATTAGTTAAAATACAAAAAAGTTTGAATCTTTATATTTTGCAATCTTTTTATTAACTTCGTTTGGAGGATTGATGTTAGGATATCGAGAATATTGCAATCGGGTTATTTTGGTATGGCCATAACTTCCCATTCCAATTTAACTTTTTTGCAAATTTTTCTCACTCGTATTTATAGAAGAAGAAACAAAATGTGATTCCCTTTTTGCTTTACTTGATTAATTTTTATTTTGAAAGAGATAAATTGGACTCTGTTATTGTTATTAAGTTATGCAATTCTAGATTTATGAAACCTGGATATTGATGGCCTAGTTGAACAAACTTAACAGGGCTCTAAGGATTTTAATGCCAGTTCTTGGGCCATCTGTGTACAACTAATAATCTGTTAGCTACACATTTCTAAGAAATAACTCAGTTTAACTTGAGTGCAAAATAAAGCAGGGATGTCTGTTCTGGTGCTACTGATAACAGAGAATAGTTGTAAGATTGTTACTTAACAGTAATATCCTCTTTTAAAGATTTTTTTATTTTTAAAAGTCCTAACTTCTAGTCAGCGTTATTGTAGTTGGTGATGAAACAAGTTAGCCTCCCCCCCCCCCCCCCAAAAATCCCAACCCAACCCTAAAACAAAAAAACTCCACCTTCATCTAAGACTGCTCAGAAATGAAAAATGGAAAAGTTTAAGCATTTGTCAATATAATTGAAGTTCTTTTATCGGGTACTCCAATTCACTGTAATTCCATGAAAAAAGTTGTAGATTACATATTGTCTGCAGAGTACAATTTCTAAATTTGCTAAATGTGAACCAATACTGTCAAGAGAGTAAGACTGATTGATCCCTGTCCAGCATATTGCTTAGGCACCAGGACTGGTACTGAGAAAAAAGAAAGAGATAGCTGCCGAGCAAGTGGTTAGAAGAAGGGGAAAAGCATAGGAAAGACTGATGCTGGGGATTTCATATGGGGAGCTGTTTCTCATAATTGGAGCTACTGCTGCTCTCATTGGTACACGGTTCCTCATTGTGCAGACTTAGTTTTCGCATCGTTTCTTACGATTAGTTACTGATATATAGTTGCCAAAACTTTGAATTTGATCAAGCAATTTGCAAAGTTTTACTGTTCATTATCACAATGAAGTTTTCTGTTTTGTGGTTTCCACCATTTCAGCTTGGGAAGGTTTCAATGATTCTCTAACTATAAAGTTATACTCTGGACTGTCACTCTCATTCTAACATGCGTACACGTCTATGAAATTGACATTAAGGTTTATATTTTGATATATAAAGATGCATTTATGCAGGCCCTAAGGATTTGCCAATAATTGCAAGAACAGCAGGAAGGTTAGCTGGACGGGCCATTGGATATGTCCAAATGGCCCGTGGCCAATTTGATAGCGTTATGCAGCAATCTCAAGCTCGCCAGGTTTCTCTCACTCTCTCTTACATAAATGCATATGCATGTATACGCTTACACATCTTCATGCCCACACATGGAGATATACATGTATACAAAGTCTCATATGCATATAATGCACATGCATATGGCATGGATGTTGTTTGAGCTTCCTTATTGTAAATGCAGCAAAATAAAGTTCACACTTTCTTTCACATATGATTATGATTTCATGTACAAGAGTTGTACTATAATGGTGTTTTTGATAATTCTTATAGGTGCACAAAGAACTGCAAGATACAATATCCCAGCTCGAAGCCATTCGTCATGAAATTCGAACTATATCTTTCATGAATCCCGGTCCATTGACTCGGAGGCTTGTGGACAATGTTGTGAACACTAATCCTGACAATTGTATAACTTCTGGTTCTTAAACAGCCATAATTTTCTTATTTGGGGTTTTCATCTGATTATCTTTCTTTTCTGAATTTAGATGAAACTGCACCTGGAAAACCAGGTGAAGAGCGCACTTCAGCACTTCCACCTGCTAAGGTTTATCATTTATTATGATGTTGTCTTAAATCTATTTTATGTAGTGTCTCTAATGTCACTGTCATTTAATGATTTTTGTATCAACTGGCATTTGAAAATGTGTATCTTGTAGGATTATGCTTCGCCAATCTCAGCTTCATCTGACATTCACAGCCAAGCTACTGCTTATGCAAAGTTGGCTGCATCTACGTCAACTAACTCTGGGTCCAAGAATAATGAAGTTCTAAATGAGCTAACTGATGAATCTGGTCTTACCATCCTCCCTGTATCAGCTGAAAGTGCAGGACTGTTGCCAAATCGAAAAGGTGCAACCTGATTTTCAGATTTGGTTTTTTGCCAATTTCCATCTTTCTTCTTGCCTTCTACTTTTGTTGGTTACGTTTTCATTTATCGTCTAGATTTTCAGTTTCACTTTTCACATTTTATGCTTATACTTAAGTAGCCAATTAAAGATCTTTATGGGTGAGCATGCTTTGAATGGTAATTTAGGAGACCTCACTTGAATCTTAACAGATTGGTTGATGGCACAAAAATTAAATATATCTTCCCTTGGTGAAGAATAGACTGAAGTAAATGTTATTGGCTTTTTTGAGGTATTTGGTGTGCAAGAGAGTGATCTAATCGATGCTGAAGGGATAGTTTGGCTCCTGAATCTATATCAAAGCAGCAATTTATGAAATTTAAAATTGCATTCTGGATTAAACAGAAGATATGTGTATCGTTGAAATTATACCTTCTCGCTTGTTACCATGTCCTCTTATATTATCCTGCTTCACTTGATCTAGGAGATCAAGACTCATCCTCACTATGATTTGGCAAGGATTAATAGAATCTGGAGGAATAAGTGGGCAAGGGAGAGCTGGAAGTAACTGGCCTTGCCAGTTATTACAATTGGGAGGCTGTTATCCTGAGGATATTATCCTTACCTGGGATATTATTCCCCTACAAAGGGAATGCATTATTTTCTTGAGTGCATGCTGGGAGCTAGAGGAACAGAAGACAATTAGAACAAAAGATGAATTATGTAATCTTTCATGCCATTTGGAGTCTACCTAATATTGCGAACCTCTGATCACTTTAGTTTCTTCCACAGAGTGAGGCTACATTCTTCTGCATCTTTTGATAACTCGTTGTTACGAAAATATAGCCTGGGGTTATGGCGTTCTTTTACATGTTAAAAGTGAATATATTAGCCCATTAACATTAATTGCGATCAGGCCTTTGGGGAGTGGTGTATGAACCTGTTAGTTGTCTGGGTACAATGGTGTTGACGTTCTGCTGATTTGCATATAGTTGCTTTATTTTAGCATGAAGTTGTCACAAATAACTAATTGATGATGGTGATATCAGATGTTGTGATGGGATCTGACATAGTTTTGGAAGCGGTGTTGGAGGCAGAGGTTGCTCGTAATGCAAAAGACTTCTTTTCACAGCCTCAAAACTTAGAAATACGGGAATAGGAAGGTAATATTTTTTATGCTGTTTAATAGTTTGTGCATTTTGACAGTCGGCAATTGTGAATTCACGTCATGTGATGAATTATACTCTTCAAATGATAGGAAAGGCTGCATTTACTGGTCAAAGTGCACAAACACTTGTATGATATGTGGAAAGAAGAATTACAATTCTCTTATAAATTAAGAGTACATATACTAATTAAAACTTTCATGGTTTTTAGTCAAAGCTGCTAGGCTGTTTGTGTATTTTTGTGGTTTAATGTTCAAATGAATATATCTTAATTCTTTAGCTCATCCAGTAATGGTTTTAATTGTTGCTGTTTGACAGGCTTTGCGTGTTTGCATGTTTGGGGAAATTTCGGTATCATTTTGCAGCCAGCAGATCCGATTGGAGAACTGAGCTCAGTATAGCTGCAACTATAACCAGATCCACTCTTTCTCGCCCTCCATTTCTTTCTTTTCTCAAGGAGAGAAGCTGCCTGCAGTAAAATGGGATTAATGAAGTTTTGCTGCGTTTTACTTTCTCCAATTCTTGTAAATATATGCTATATCATTTCCGAAAGTGATAGGATGATGATATACACATGTATTAAACCTTTTTGTTTTTGTTGCTTATTAACTGAATGTTGATAGCTTGGGTTTCGTTTCACATCTCCTAAACCTGTTAATTTATTTTGCTTCTGTATCTTGCTTCCGTTGGCGTTATGATATCACAATTCTCTAAGCATGATATTTATGTACTTGAAACCTTCTTTCGCAGTCTATACTGGAGCGGTCTAGCAAAGGCTCTTTTTATTTCTGGATTTGATTTTTTGAGTACAGAGAAACAGTCCTTACTGAGGAAAACTTTATATTAATCACCAAACTATAGATGTCCTAGTTATTTTTTAGTAACAACTGTTTGTAAATGAAAGACTAAAATGAAAAGAATACATCTTACTTTTAAAATCCATAGGAATTGCTTATCAAAAGTCGCTGGAAATGTTCATTTGATTCTCAAAACAAGATTCAATTCAACCAATATTTGCGTGCGAACAGAAAGACTTTATTTCTAAAAAAACTACTCCAAAGCGTCTAGTTAAAGTGAATTCATGTTCATTTGCATTATCTCTATGACATATGAAAGTTAACTGCAAGACGTTTAATACCCTTTCGAACCGTAGAACAGTTATTCACGATCTCATTACCTTCCAGTCAGCCAAGTGCAAATAACTGAGTCAAACAGCCGATTTGAATTGATGCCTTGTTCAACAAACATGCTCCCTATTCAGATACTGTATATAAATTCACACTTGAGAGCACAACATGTAAATAGGTCTCCCATCTACTGATTCACAGCAGTTTGATGTGTAAATTGCAGGTATTTTAAAAACCAAAAAGCCTCTAAAACATGTATATAGGACGCCTATATTGACTTGCCACTGTCTTGCACCAAAGGCTAAGAGAAGCCTACATTTTTTTTGTTTTTGTTAATCAACTTCTGGGGAAGGATACGTTGCGGCAAAGCATAATCTCCTCCTCCTCCCATAAAGATAAAACAGAAAAATGCAAAAGACGTAAGAGTCACTATCCAAGATCCCCACTTTCAAGAGAACCGAAAGCTGATACTGCAACAACAGTCAGCAAGTCAAACTCACTTGTCAGATTCAAACTACAACCAAATTAGTCAAGAGCAGAGTCATCATCTAATTAAAGAAAGAGTGAAAGAGATTATTTTGCTTTACACTGGTCAAAAAAGTAGAGAGATGTATCAAGGCACATTGAAAATTTTCTATCCTTTCATTTTGTCTTCATTAAGAGAAATGGTATATGATTATTTTTATTAGCAATAATAACATAGGTCTGGTTAAACTTATACCTCGAAAGTTATGGTTCTATGAGTAGAATGCGATTTTGTATATCTGAAAATGTCTTCACATCTGTGCCCCATAACCTGTTTATTCAGAACAGTTCATTGTTGAAAACTGACACGTCATATTTCAATTTAGACAAACTTGTTCAAATGTTCAACCTTGACTGAATAATGAAAGACTCGTTATATTTCTAGAAATGTTTCATCTGACAAAAATAGCTGGTGTTCAATTTTAGATATTAGTTAATATTGTTAACCATTGGGCTTGGCAAAGGAATGGATTCACTCATAAATTCTACCAATTATTTATATCTAAACATTGCCAGAATCATTTAACCAACCAGCAGTCTATCCCGACAGCATTAGCTCCTGCTTTATCAGCCTTTTGATCATCTCCAACATGAATTGCTCTTCTAGCTTCCACAGAGATCTGATCTACAAAAATGTCAAATACTAAGTGTAGAAACTGCTATATCCATTTCAAATCTCTTGGAAACATGCATGATTATTAGACTTTTACAAGTAATGAATTTCAAAGTTCACATTTCTTATAATCCAAGAATGATTTAATCAGAACTAGGATGGTTTTCTAAGAAGTTCAATAAGAGAAGTCACAAAATTGCAGATCATGTTCCTGGTGATTATGATCGTATTCAAACACATACCTAGAGCAGCTTTGAATATACGTGCATCTGGTTTTTCATATCTAACCTCTGAAGATATGATGACAGCATCAAATCTGTTCGAGAAATGACCAAGATATTCAATACAGTTTACAATTTATTCGCATCCCACATGCATACAGATGAAGCTTTATATTCTTCCCCATTTTGATATATTATTTCCCCTCTGGGTTTGGGAAGAGGTGATTATATTGATTTTGGTTGTGAATTTATGTATTTTGAACATCCGACTAATCTACATGATACAGGTGTTTACAGTCCAGTCATCCTTCTAAAATGCTACAGTTCTCTCCAGCTTGTGGAATTCCCAGTCTTCCTTTTCAAGATGAAAGCTAAAATCAAAACCATCCTGATACTAATGAAGAACAGGAAAGAGAGACAAAGACAAATTGCCACTTACAGATCCAATACATTGAGATCTTTCAATAGCTTCCTTAAGCGGGTGTCAAAGTTGGACACAACAGCCAGTTTCACTGTATCATGTCCAAGTATTTCAGAAACAAAAAAAAAGGAAAAAGAATATAATGAATTGTCAAAATCATAGTTACAGACAATGAGAATACTTGATAACCTCCTGAGTCCTTCAGAACCAACATTGTCTCATAGGCTCCAGCTGGAAGATGCCATGCCTCACCATTGGCATAGTACTGACAAATATAATCATCAAGTTAACAAATAATAGTTCCCAGCATTAAACTTTTGCATGGTTTCTTGAGAGCTAAAACAATATTTTGAAGAACTATTGCGAATAGCTTGAATCCAAAAAAAAAAAAAAAGGTATCACCTCATACACTTCTTCAAAATAATCATTATTGTCACAGCCAGTGGCCTCAGAAACAACAAGTTTCCAAAATGGCCTTCCATCACCCTGTCAGTTTGCTTAATACATGTCAGTAGAACCATGGGGGAAATTAATGCTGAGACGAGTATTATTTATGCGTTAAGATACTTAATTTCTTCACTTAATTGACTCACTATTTTGCAGAAACTGCCAAAATGCTAATGGAGAAATCAGAAGGCGGACCATTTGAACATCATGCTTGTCCATGTTTTATGCATTGTGTAAGCACATAATTCAACCATGTGCAGACATCAATATTTGATAGACAAAGGCCGCTACCAATTGCCTTAATTTTGTCTTCTTAATTTTTAAATGAAGAGACTGAAGAAAGAACACAAAGAAATGATTATGCTAGACATGCACGAATCAAGTTTCTGACATTTATCTGTAATTATGTGATACATGAACATCTTCTATGATCAAAGATGTCTGTATTTACTTTAGAAAGGGAACTTCTCTTCTAAAAATGACTCTTGCAGGAACAAAATGACTTCTTATCAACATATGAGTAACTTGGGCAGTCAAATCTCCACCCACAATAATCCCTCCTCCGATGCAATTATATTAGTCCACTGTTGTCAAATGGTTGTGCTGATTATCCCGTATAAAAAAGGTGCAATTTCTATAGAATAGTTTTAGATCCAGTTGAAATGATGTTTATGCTTGTGAGAAAACCAAGATCTCATGTCCCTATATATAAAAAATGGCTGGAGCAGCAAGTAAGAATTATTTTAATCAAACATGTCCTAAAATCGATAACTTTTTGCTAACTTCCTATGGGTCGCCCACACCCCCGGGCCCCGGAGTAGTCAGATCAGCCAGGATTGTTCAATTAAAAATTGGGAGCATTGTACTATCCTATAGAAGAAGGAGATTTTGGATTCAGATCTTTAGAGCAGGCAGTCATAACTACAAATATGAGATTAGGGCGGGGATTTAGGACTACAAAGTTTCTGCCAGCGGCATTTGTGATGCAGGTTATTTCATAGTCTTCATGGCAGCAATTAAGCAGCTTACAATCTAGCAAAGCTGGGTGCTAGTTACAGTGTAGAATTTCCAAGATCTTTCGCGCTCGTCATAAAATCTTCGAGGACTAGTTAGGCTCAATATTATAGGATGCAACTGTATCAGACTATAATTTCAGCACTGCAACTTTTGCAGATCAGGCCAAATACCTCCCTCCATGCAAATTTCTTAAATTAATTTCAATAAAAACGATAGGGATGCATGCCAATTTTATAAAATCACCTACCTCATGCTTGAAGAAAAAATAGAAGTATCAATATGCATATATCAAATGAGAAGCTACCCCATTGTTGTTTTAAGTGGTTGTCAATTCTATAAGTTGAAAATGACCAAACCTGGTAACGAAGTTTTTCAGGCCATGGAGCGGCAAAAGCTTTCTTGAATCCCTGCTTTATTTCAGCCGGGGTAGTTCGAAGACCTATCATCAACAAATAAGACATTTGCAACCAAGTCAGTCAATAACGAACTATACTTTTAATCATCAATCCCTCGAAAGGCAACACATTTAAAAGAAATACCAACCAAAGGAACTCTTTTTCTGATAATTCAGATCACACGAATAAATTTTTATACCGATAATATTTCATTAAAAACTTTATTATACAAGGAAAACTAACCATATTTTTTGCCAATTTCAGCATAAGTCTGTTCAACTGGCTTTGCAAGCTGCAAAAGCGTACCCCCAGCATCTAATAGCAAGCCATCATATGCTTTCTTCACCATTCTTTCTCCCCCTGCCCAAAATCGATTATACAAAAACAATTACAGTGTAAATCTCAGTTCAATTAACCAACACCACTGCATTAAAATGCACAATTTCAAAAATTAAAAAGAGAATACGGTTTTTCCTAAACAGTCCAAAGTTCACAACTTTTAGCCGGAAACGGCCATCCCGGCGGAAGCTAACTTCCGGAATTAAAATTTTCGGTACATTTCAGCTTAATTAACCAACATCACTCCGTTAAAATGCACAATTCCAACCATTAAAAAGACAAGATGGGTTTCCCTAAAACTGTCCAAAGTCCACAAATTTCAGCCGGCTCCGGCCGGAAAACGGCCATCCCTGCCGAAGCTAGCTGCCACAACAACTGTTTTAATATTAAGATTGATTTCGCACCTGTTCTATATCATTTTAAATTTCTTTTATTTGCATGAAAATTAACGGAATCTAGCTAAATTAGTATTGGATACAGGAATATTTAAATTGGAAATTAGGATTTAAATTTCAACTCAACTGACCTGTGTGAATTTTGGAAGCAGGAATAATTAAAGGAGAAGAAGATCGAACAGAAAGAGAATGAGTGAATTTTAGACTGAAGGGTTTAAGAACTCTGAAGAAAGTGCATGCCTCCATTGCTACCTCCAGTTTTGGACTGAAAGAATCTGCAGAAAATGACCGACTACTCTGAGAAAATTGCAGTGTTTCAAAGAAGGCGTTAATTTTTATGCGTCAAGTTTCACGCCTTTAATATTAGTGGCCTGGAAGGCGCATGTGGATAGACGACGAAAAATTTTTGCCTTCAGTAGCGAACGAAAAAAGAGGTAAATGCAGTCTGCAATGGAAGGCGTGGTTCCCCTCGGAGGAAATATCGCGCCTTCTGAGACTCGTAAGTACTATTCGTAACTTCAACATCTGAACTTCTAATAATGAAGAAAAACTTTAAAAAAAAAATGGTGAAAATAACATTGGTCATTGTGGTCTGGATTTTTCAACCAAATATATTAGAGCTTTTTTAGTTGTTTGTGTTAAAACTGGTCAAGAACAAGAAATGATAATAGCTGTTCGAGATATTATTATGCTGCTTTTATTCTATGAACTTTAATTTAGCACAAAATAATTTAAAAAGTATTTTCAAACATAGAATTTTTATTTGTATATTTTTACAAAGCAGCACAGTAAAACAAAATTCCAAAATACTTTTTCACCCCAAAGCAAGAGGGGAAAAAACAAAAGTTTTAAAAAAAGGCAAATTTAACATTAGCTTGTCTTTTATTAGCTATTTTAAGAGAGAAAGATGTTCTTTCAAACCGCAACACAGAAGTTGTCATGACTAAATATTCTTCCTGTCTCTTTTTTTTCTTTTTTTTTTTTTTTTACAATTTTCTGATAATAGTATCTATTTAAGGGTAGTTTAATGCAGTATCAACCATGCCACAAAAGGTCACTTCTTGTATGCTTGTCTCATTGCACTAATTCCACAAACAATATATCAAAATTGAATTGCCGTAGCTCTATTCAATGTAAAGTAATATTGGTTTACAAGAAAGATTTGATTACTGAAACTTTTACAGTAAAACACCAAACAGACAGAAGCTTAATTACATTTTACCAAATTAAATTGGGAGAACTGATGACTGTTCTTAGTTTACAACAGGTACAAAAATTTGAGATTGTATAGGCGTTCAGACCGGATGAACAAATTATCCGAACATTTCCATTCCGGGCTATTCTCGCGCCAAAAGCAATGTAACTGAACAGTGAAGCTGCAAAAAAGCAGGGTCAAACCATCAAGGAAATGTTTTGTGATGTTTAGTGAGGTAGCGAAATTGGGGAACTTATTGTGATGTTCATCAAAGTACAGAAAATAAGGGATTACCATTTAACCAAATAACAATCGGTAGGTTCATGGCCCAAAAAAAGATTAAAGATCAGGCCAAACTTGGGGGCCAAAAACATTTCCACTGCAGTATGTGGTCGATTTGAAAAACATGACTGCAGAAGAACACCTTGTGTACAATCCTGGAGTAAGAAGTTCAAGTAATGAGCAATTTTGATTGTTTTGCTCTCATTTCTAAAGCAAATTGCAGCACTTAGTAGTTTCCGGATGTAGACAAACGTAACAAGAGCTTGCTTACCACTAAAGAGCCAAAGAATTCAGACTTCTCAATGGACCGGGGGAGGTGAAAGTTCTCTATGATGAAACAACTTCACGAGGGCCCTGCGCTCACAGTCCTGTATGAACACTAATAGTTAATAAAGTTCAAAATCTGATGGACATAGTTTTACTTCTACCGATGTGCACGCTATAGATATTTCAGAATATATTGATAGCAATAAGCAACCAAAACCAATGGAACCGGAACACCAATTACATGAACAGGAGCATTCTCAGCAGTCATTCAATAAGTGATAATGCAGAGATGAACTTGTATGTATAATGTTTGACGAGTTACACTGTCTTTAAGTTCTCAGCAACGGTTTGATGAACTTCTGTAGAATGTTTCCAAGGCCTAGGTGAAATCTTAAACTACTAAAAGCACAAAAGCATATATAGAAGAATAGACTGACTACAGCCAGAAAAACAAAAATTATATTTTGTCAGACCATTAAGACCAGAATGACACAATTGAACAATAACAGCAGGCAGAGAAATAAAAGAACTATTGTTCCTGAACTATAGCAAATTAAAATGATTCTTCAATACTAGAAATTCTTGTGCAGTTTTAAGGGCCTAAAGGACATGGAAAGCAGTTACAATATTAGAATCCAACACACACCCCATCCCCTTAACCCACAAGTAGGGGAAAACAAGAAAGAGACCAGGCATATATCTCACCTTAAACATATATAAATGGAAAGGTCTATCTGGATTCATTCTCTTAAGTTTCAAATAAGTATAAGCAAAACTTAGTTGGTCTCGTGATGTAAAGCGGTCAACTTCGTTGAACCAAAGGCATGAAAATAAATTTGACATTGGTGTATGGGCTCTTACAATAAAAGAACCTTCAGGTACATCTACAAAATAACACAAAAACCAAATTTAGCACATCCATCACGGGGTAAATGATTAATCATAAAGTAAGCCACCAATAAAAGCAGAAATATGACAATGAAGGCACACACAGCTTGGAAGAGGGATATTGGGATCTGATGGATCAAACTTGATTAGGCCATCAGACTGATAGAAATTAAACTGCTCATCAATTGTTGTGAGATTGTACTTATTTAGACGCTTATTCTGGAGAACCTCCTCCCAAACACAATGCCGAGTATAATGATTGGAAATGGCATATTCTGAACCAGTTCTCCACAAAAAGTACTCGATAATCAACATAGGATCAGCCACAAGGCGCAACTTGCTGTCAAGCCATATAGAATATCTGGATTTGCCAAAAGAAAAGAAGTCACTGTTCAATCCTTGAAAAAATAAATGAGTTCAACAGTCCACAGAGCTATGTATGTCGTTTTGGCTCACCTAGAAGAAGGAAAAAGGCGATGCGATAAAAATTTTGGCACCTTTCCAGTTTTCCGCATATCTTCATATGGCAAGTTTGCCACGACTACAATTTTCCACAGTCCTATATATCCTTTGTCATCTGGGACATTTCCCTCTGCAGAGAGTTTGGATAGAGTTTGCTCGTCAACAAACATGACAAAACAAACATTTCTCTTGGAATAATCACTGATCTGCAATGAACGATGAGAATTGGGTGATATTCACATATGGATGGAGAAAACAGACAGTTTCACCCAGTGTCTAATAGCTCATAACTGGATAATGGTAGAGATCGTATGCAGCACAAGTACAAATACTCTACATCCCAGTACAGAGTGGTTAAGCCAGATTGTGTGAAAAGTTTTTTCCAAAGCTGAACTCCAATATGTTGTGAAAAGGAGTAGCATATTACCAATTTGCTGGTTGGCCTCCGCAAGAAATCGGAGCTTCCAAATATGCATGATGAAACAGCAACACTACAGCTACTCATATACTTTTTGTCCTCCTTGTTCAAATCAAATCCAGTGCTTCGAAATCCTTCTGGTCCCTTTACAAAACCACAATGAATTGTGTGGTTTCTTGCATAGAAAGACCTCTCTCTCTCTTCAAGGGATTGATGACCACCAAATTTGGGTTTAAATGCATCATCATGCAAAGATCTCTCTTCTCTTTCAACATACTGCACTGAGAATTGGCTGATATTCGCAGAGTCCTTGGGCTCAATAAAATAGTTAACTGAATCTAACAGTGATACTTCACAAGGAAAATACTCTGAAATATCAAGTTGAAGCAATCAATTACAGCATAAAAGTTGAGCAACAAACAGTAAGAATCACGACATAAGTCACAAGAACACAACATCAAATATATAGATAACCTGCACAACATATGATAGACGCTCAACGGATAATGAAGAGTAATCATTATGATACTTTTGAAGTAATATTAATTGTCAGCTAACTGTTTATACCTCACTTTTTGCAACTAATGAGAAAGTAAAGAACAAAAGTGCACCGTTGTGCCAGCATATAAAGAATTCATTGTGTTGGAACTTGTCAAGCGTCAGTTTTACTTTATTATCTTCCATTTCTAATAAGTAGTTAATGGTCATTTATTAAATCCATGCAGACTGAGAATGAAAAACTAACTCACAGATATTCCATTCTTCTTCATTTTATAGAATTTGAGATGGAAGTTCCTAGTATAGCAGTAGTTAAAAGTTGCAGAATATCCTTACGAGATGCACAATAGTTAAAATGTGTACAACCTAGATATATTATCAGTTAAAAACTACTACTCGAAAATTTTTGTTGACATACGTTCAGATATGATAAAACCAGCTAAAAATGACAAAAAAGTTATGGCTACTAAGAATGGGGTGGCTCTACAGTTGAATGTTCAAAACAGTTTCATGTTACTAACCTAAAAATTCATAGAAGAACAAAGACATTTTAATACAATCAAAGTTCTCTTACTCTGCCTACGGAGTTTTTTCTTTGGTTGATCTAACACATCATCACCAAATGATCTAGCTCCTACTTCTCTTGAGACATCACGCACGGAAGAACCTTCTAATTTTCTCACAGATGACAGCCCACCTTCCAAATTCACTGCATTTAAGAATTCAAGGTAAGTTGTGACTGAGGGGTGAACATTACCATTTGTTTTTATATGCAATCAAAAGTATGCCTCAACCCCACATGCATTTACTTTCAAAAATTGAAAAGAAAGTCATATACATCTCAAAAAATGTAATATTTAAATCCATTCCAATAAATGACATGATATTCACATCTTATTTGACCTGGTTTTCAACACTGCCTCAGGCATCATGAAAATAGATTCTAACAATAGGTATGTTTTCTACAAGGAGTAATTCGAATTACATATTGACCAACCTCAGACTTAAATGAAATATCAAGCAATTTGAATGAAAGAATTTTAATTTTAAAGAAAATTTTAAAGAATTTTTTAAATCTCACCATGTAACAAGTTGAAGCCAAAAACTGACAGATAAATGGAGAAGAGCACAGCAACAGAAAACACCCACATCAATAATTTTCGTCCAGAAATGCGACCAAACCTCCGGCCTCGACGAGTATTTCGCAAACTGTGGTCACTTTGACCCTGTACTTTATCAACTCCACCAACTACTATTCTTCTTTCTGGCAATACTTCACTGTTATGCTTATACAAAGCCATCCCAACCTATTTCCCAAACCTCAAATTTCTCAACCAACTCATCTGCAGAAAGAAATGCAAACTGAAATACAAAACATCAGCCCAACCCTATATATTAAGCACTAGCACTAAAATTATCTAAAAATTACTGCAGTCCCACAACCAAAAATTCCAAAAAATAATTAAAAAAAAAAGAAAGACTTTTTACAGCTCAACCATCCTTAAGAACCAGCTCATCTGCAAACAGAGAAAGCTGCACATATTATTATCAGACAAAAATAGTGTAACCATTTCAAGATCACCTGAAAAATCGAATAAATTAATGACAATCAATGCAAGTTCCAATTTTTACATGATAAATAATGACAGAAAACATAATGACTACGCAAAAGTTCCAACCTTTGATTTTTAGCTACATATTCAAATCTTAAAAAACCCATTAAGCATTATGAACTTAAATCAAAGATATTTAGGAAGAAATCAATTTCAAGAGTGAAAATGGAAAAAAAACCGAATTGAAAGAGAGAATTAGCTGATAAAAATTGGAGTTTTACCGGGAGGTGAGATCAGTAGGATGACGAATAACGAGCAGAATGGTGATTCTTGTCTTTCGTTGGATTGAAAAGCCCTGATCTTTTGCAGATTGAGGAGTTTTTAATGCCCCAAAAATCAGATGTTAGCAAATGCAAAATTGCAGCGGGATTGCCAAATTAGAGTTCAAGATTCTGTGTCTGATTGTCTGAAATGATTTTCTCCTATTAATAAATATGTTTCTTTCTCCTATTTATTTTGTTTTTTTTTTTTTAACGTTTTAGTGTTAATTACAGTAAAACCTCTAGAGGTATCATTGTAGTTTAATTTCGTCCCCTGAAGTTTCTTTTTGTGTAATTTGATAAGAAAAAATTGGCCTTGCATTGCATATAACATAATATTTTTAAATTTTTACTTTTTGTTCATTTTTCTTATTTATTTTTTGAATTATTTACATTAATATTGTTATTTTTATTCAAGGTTAAAAATTTTGATACTTTTATTTCAATCCACAACATATTTAAGTTGACATTGAAATATCGAATATTAAAGTAAATGTTTCAAGTATTGATTTTTATTTTATGCTTTAAATAAATTTCTTCACTTGTAGGATAGGCTTCGGGATATAAATTTTAAATTTTTGTGCCTTTTGTATTCTTTGCATTTTTCTATGAATATTTTGCATCTAGTTCTCCAATTTTTTTTTTGGGGCATCTTTTTAGCTAACTCTTAAAGCATGTTCTCAATAGTTTTTTTTATTTGATTTTAGCTTATGATCTTTAAAAAATTTATTTTGTGATGTTCTTAACTGCTTTTTTAACTATATTTTTGGATTTTTTAACCTAAAATTAGGAACAACTGATTTTTAGCTTTTCAAAAATTAATTTTTATAAAAATCAGAATCTATTGAGAACAAACCCTTAATATTAATTAGTTTCATAAGCTATTGTCTATTTTGGTGCCCAATTAGCCTGGGGCATGTCCTTATCCTTCTATATCAATAGATTCGACGAATGTCGGTTTCGCCAATTTATCTATCTAGTGCATTTAAGATTGTCAATGTTATTGTCATTAAAATTTTCACGAACCGATTATCTTGTGTATAGAGTTATAAACTAGTTGAATTGAGCTGAGCACTTTAGATTTGAATTCATGTTCGTCTAATAAACAAACACATTCAGGTTCGCTTAATTACCAAAAGAGCCAAATTTTTCTAGAGTTTGGTTAGTTAAATAAAACTTGACTCGAATTTAGTTCGTTTTATGCTAGCTAAGTTTGAATAATCTCATTGTTTAATTTAAAAATATACATTAATTCATGCTCAGATCTAACACAAGAGAAAAAATACTTTTTTTTTATGAATTGAGGCTCAGATCTAATAAATTCATTTTAATCGAATAAAAATTATATGCACTGTGGCTATAGATCTCCAGTTGCATACGAGCCCCCATATCATCAGGGTTTGTCCCGCCAAGACATGTATCGAATTCTCTCAAATGTCTGATTTAACTTCGTCTAGAAAGAATTCAAGAAATATCATTACAAATAGGAGGTCAAAATCCTCAGGAAAGATGCCCAAGAAATATCATTTACGAATTAGATTCGTCACGGCTCCTTGGTTAATTGATTAAAATATTGTTAAAAAAAAATTTATACCGCGTTTGTGGCTACTGTGGAGAATTTTGTAAGTTTTATGCCCACCGCGTTTGGCAAACGCGGTGGGCTAATTTTTTTTTTTTTAATTTAAATGGTCGCCACGTTTGGCAGATGCGGCGGGCCCGCCGCATCTGCCAAACGCTGCGAGCAACAGACTCGCCCAATTTTTCTTGCATTTTTTTTTCAGTTGTGTGTTTCGGTTTTTTTTTTTTTTGTCCATTTTGTTAGGATTTTAATTTTTATTTAGGGTTTAGGAAATTAAGTTTAGGGTATAATAACTTTTGGGTTTAAGAAAGTTTTAAGGATTATTTTTTTGATAAATTTATAAATTTTATTATTCAAAATAATTAAGCTAGTTTAAATTATATATTTATTATATAGAAGGATTGTTAGTAAATTGTAAAATTTTATATTATAAATAATAAATCCGTAGACATCAATTATGTAAAAATTAAATATATTCCAAATGTATAATAACTTTTCAGATTTAAAAACTAATTATTTCTCAATTTTTATTTTTAGTATTTTCATAATGCGTGATATTTGTAGGGTTTAATTTCGATTGTTTTAAAAATTATGTGAAAGTTAATTTTTACCTTTAAGTAAAATGGCAAAATACTTTATAATTAAATCTACAAGTATAAAATTTATCAAATTGTATAAAAATAAAATTCATATTTACAAATATACAAATTCTCAAACACCCCTAACGTCGACGGAATTGTTGTTCATTTGGGTCTCGCGGCGTCGATGAGCAGCAAAATCTTCTCGGCCTCCTAATCTGGCGTCGGGCATGCACCTCAAGATGGGCTGACAGCTCATCTTCGTGGATCTCATCATCATCTGATTCTTCGACATCATCGGCATCTTGAATATGCTGATGGACCATGGTAGAGGTGGATGGACCCGCGGTAGCTATGTGCAAAGGAGGACCCGGGGTGAAAAATGTGGATGGATCTGCATCATAAAATCCACCGGCATGACTGTCGAGGAACTGAAATATAGGGGTGCTACTCAGATCCAGTAGAAAGTGAAGCCGAATGTGGCTGGTGGCCAGCAGCAGAAGTACCACCCGTGTGCATAGCTAAAGAATAGTATGGATCATATACACCGGCTGTACTCGCTGAATGTAGGATCTGTGCACTACCATGAGACATATAAGCATAGTAACCAGTAGGGGTTACCTGCTTCATCTCGTGAAACCTGATCATGAAGTCCATGCTCGGTGACGATGTCTATCTTCACGAGACGATGTGCCAGCCTGACTAGGGACATGACTTACTGGCCGCTGATAATGAGAGTTGCGCAATGTAGATGCGCTAGTGTCCCTCTCGCGGATCTGGGCCCACAAACATGCGATCTGAATGCTGTAAGTACTGCATTGACCCAAAAGTCTCGTCCCTAATCATCGTTCAAACTAGGATGAAATGTATCGTCGGGGTGAGTATGACGAAGACCGGTCACTGACATGTCTCCAATTCTGTGCATGCTGCTCATCTGTAAAAGAAATAAATTGTAATGATTAGTAATTCACTCATATGACTTATGATATAAAAGATAAAATGTTAGATCTAAAAAGATTTAACGACCATGTACTCATACTGTCCGGAAATGCCCTGCAGCCCTTCACGCTGAGTCTGATGGACGGGAGGAGTGATATATAAGACTGTGTGGCGATGATACCAACGCAGATACTCGGTCGATGATCGTAGTGTATCCGTAGGCTCTCCTGTAACAACCGAACCTGCACGTAAATTCCAATAACCAATCCAGTCCCTGTGAAAATGATTCCAATCCCGTCCATCATGTCCTGCTAGTCCAAGTGAATGCAATCCGCCGTGATCAGTGTCAACATCTTCTGGAATATACTGCCGTAGTCCGAACTGTCTCATGACACGATCCGAAAAATGAAACTCAACAATATGTCCAAAATATCAGCTGGACTCTAGCCCTCCAAATGTGTGCACTCACTGTGCAATAATGAGGTAGAGATGCTAGCATATCGTCGCTATATGGCATCCATATGAACTGCAATAAATTTTCAATCGTCATTTACATATAACATATCAAAAAGTATATAGGTAATATTTAAAAAATATGATTGTCAAAATACCTGATCGGGGTGTAATAGGACAACTGATCTCTATAGTAACTGGCTACATGCTGAGGTGCATATCGAGTAGTACGCTGAGTCACCCATATACCTTCCTCTAGGATAAGCACCTGGCGGTCGTGGCTCAGTGATCTGAGGTCGGATGGTCGGAAAACGCTCCCACGCCCAAAGCTATTAAAATAAGACAATTAGACTCTTAAGTTGTAAATAAAATTGTACTGCAACGTATACGGTAACTGTTAATTATTTTACCTGAAGTAGCATGTATGGCCCTGCTGTGGTCTTAGTACTGGCACGTGATGCATGGCACATACGGTGGTACAAACAGGCGAGTACGGCACTCCCCCAACTGTACTGTCCATCGCCTCCAAATCTCTCAAAATATCCAACCACGAAATATGTACAACATTCCGCATGTATCTGCAAATAACTGTCCACCAAATAACATCAAAATATACATACGGGCATACTGTCGAACCATCTCAATAGTAGCATCTGGTGGTAGTGGATGATCGTGTAAATAGTCGGCCACACCCTTGAGCTTCATCCGTGCCTCCCTGAAATGAGCTGCTGGAGGCAAGAATCCCAACAAATCATGAACCAACTCCCGTCGCTCCTCAATGCTCCGCGAACGGTGGACTAATGTAACTGGTAAACCATCCACACGTAAGCCCCACAACACCTCCACATCCTGTAAGGTGATGGTGGCCTCACCAATACTGACAGGAAGATGAAATGTGTGTGTCTCCTGCCTCCAGCGCTCAATAAATGCAGTAATAAGACCATGATCCAAGTTGAATGAACCAACTCGGCAAACCCCTCCAAGTCCGGCAATATCAATAAAGTGAAGAACGCGGGGGTCAATAACCTTCATCAACTGCCAAAAATGTCGGTCGCACCTCTTGATATCGAGCTCACCACTCTCACCGTAAAATATCGCCGCAGATCTATGATAGGGCTGAAGGTGTAAAAGAGAATCATCTATAGGACCCTGAGTGGGGGCTGAGGTACTCGCGTGCACGTGCTCCATATCAACTCACACCTACACATATAAAGAATGAACAAAATATCAATAATAAATATAACATTTAAATTCTCATTGAAATGTACAAAAAATATATATACATATATATATGCATACAAAATGTACAAATTATTAATGCTTGAATCATAAGTAATCAAAACACATAGTATAGATCTTAAAACCCTAAATCCTAAATCTTGGACCTAAAACCTAAAAAACTAAAAACTAAAAACTAAAACCTAAATCATAAATCCTAAACCCTAAAGATTTAACTAATAACCAAAAAACTCTAAATTTTAAAAACTAAACCCTAAAAACTAAATGACAAAACCTAAACCCTTAATTAATAATCTAAACCTAAACTTTAAAACCCTAAACTTTAAAACTCTAAACCCAAAAAATATAAAACAACTAAAAACTTTAAACCCTAAAAACTAAACCCTAAAAACTAAATGACAAACCCTAAACCCTAAACTCTTAACTAATAATCTAAATCTAAACTTTAAAACCCTAAACCGCCACAATTAAAAACTAAACACTAAAACCCTAAAAAAAATCTAAAACAACTAAAAACTCTAAACCCTAAAAACTAAATGACAAACCCTAAACCCTAAACCCTTAACTAATAATCTAAATCTAAACCTTAAAACCTTAAAATTTAAAACCCTAAACTTTAAAACTCTAAACCGCCACAATTAAAAACTAAACACTAAAACCCTAAAAAAATCTAAAACAACTAAAAACTCTAAAAACTAAACCCTAAACCCTAAACCCTTAACTAATAATCTAAATCTAAACCTTAAAACCTTAAACTTTAAAACCCTAAACTTTAAAACCCTAAACCGCCACAATGAAATACTAAATCCTAAAACCCTAAAAAAAATCTAAAACAACTAAAAACTCTAAACCCTAAAAACTAAATGACAAACCCTAAACCCTAAACCCTTAACTAATAATATAAATCTAAACCTTAAAACCTTAAACTTTAAAACCCTAAACTTTAAAACCCTAAACTGCCACAATTATAACCTAAACCCTAAAACCCTAAAAAAAATCTAAAACAACTAAAAACTCTAAACCCTAAAAACTAAATGACAAACCCTAAACCCTAAACCCTTAACTAATAATCTAAATCTAAACCTTAAAACCTTAAACTTTAAAACCCTAAACTTTAAAACCCTAAACTGCCACAATTATAACCTAAACCCTGAAACCCTAAAAAAATCTAAAATAACTAAAAACTCTAAACCTTAAAAATTAAACCCCTAAAAACTAAATACAAACCCTAAACCCTAAAATCCTTAACTAATAATCTAAACCTAAATCTTAAAACACTAAATTCGCAACAATTATAACCTAAATCGTAAAACTCTAAAAAAATCTAAAATAACTAAAAACTTTAAACCCTAAAAACTAAAAATTAAATTACAAACCCTAAACCTAAACCCTTAACTAATAATATAAACATAAACCTTAAAACCATTAAACTTTAAATCCCTAAACCGCAACAACTATAACCAAAATCCTAAAACTCTGAAAAAAATAAAACCTAAACAATTACAAACTTAAAAAAACTAAAAACTATAAAACTAAATGATAAACCCATGTATCTAAAAAAAAAACTACAATGAGTTTTTTTTTATTAAATAGCAAACCCCGTGCAAGGGAGAAGGGCGCCACCCTTAAATTTTATTCACTTGATAATTTAAGAGGGGGGCATCAACCTTACCTCTACATCACAACACAAAAACACGCTTAAAGAGCAAAATAAATAAGGAGTATATACTCCCTTTTACAATGAACATAAAACCTACATTGCTAACGGTTAAAATATCCACTAAAAGGACAATTCGGTGCCGTGTGTCCGGGTTGTGAACAGTTACTACATCGACGTGGTGCATCGGGGCATCTACGATCCATCTGATTCCGAATCCTTGCAGTTCGTAATGGGCCCGGTCGCCTTTGTTTTAGACGACTAGTATTGATTGTCAAATTGAAGTGCGACGGCGGCCAATAATTTTGATCATTGAGAGGATAGAATTGATGTCCAAATGATGCCTGATATGAATCATACTTATATTCATTCCCGACCAGATCCATGGGGTTTATTCCACTGATAGAGCATGCTGCCATCGCGTGCGAACAAGGAAAGTGCAGTAGTTGAAACTTTTGACATGTGCACTCCCGTTTGCTAAGGTTTACAATTTGACTTTTTCCGCCTTCGTGACCGCGCCTATGCCCAGTAATGATGCAAAAAATACCTTCTGCATGATTATATATCCGAACCTCGTGATTCTTACCTTTTTTCTCATTGAGCACATATTTCTGCCAACTATATTCTGGCAGTGGGTACCGTACATCACAAGCTAACTTCACATTCTTAACAAACATTTTCACCGTTTGGCTCAATGTGAAGCGAACACATGCAGTAATAGGTAACAATCGGGCATCCCTCAGCAACCTGTTGAAACACTCAGCTATATTTGTCGATGTATGACCCCAACGGCTTCCATCGTCCTTGCTTAGGGCCCATTGTTCGGGTCTAACATTTGTGCCTGTCAGCCAATTGTAAGCTTCTTCATTCAAATTTCGTATTTGATCCATGTAGTGATCGTACTTGTAAGGTTGGTTGGCTTTTCCAGCTGCCATTACAAGCTTCTTCAACCTAAACAATTACATATTATGAGTGCATCACCCAAAGATTTTTTTAAAAAATAACCTTAAAAATTAGACATTACCTTTCATTCTTAAATTTTTGTGTGAAATTACTTTGCACGTGCACAAGACAGAAGCGATGTACTCCATTTGGTTCCCGCCACTCCGGAAGCGTCGTCATTGCATGAATAATTGATTTGTGCCGATCCGATATGACACATACTTTTTGAATGTTGCCACAAACATGAATGCGCAATAACTTCATGAACCATGACCAACTTCGATTGTTCTCCTCGTCAACGAGGGCGAAGGCTAGCGGCAACAGGTGATTGCATGCATCGTATCCGACAGCAACAAGTAATTTTCCTTGATACGCTCCTTTCATGAAAGTGCCATCCACACATATTACCGGCTTCATATGTTGGAAGGCTTGAATAGCAGGACTAAACGACCAAAATACATAGTCGAAAATAAAATTGTACGGAGTGCTGTCAAGATGTGGTTCCCAAACAACAACTGTCCCTGGATTGCTACGTTGTAATTCCTCCATATATCTTGGAAGGATATGTATTGACGACGGCCAGTCTCCAGTAAAGCATATCAATTGCAATGCGACGACCATACCAAGCTTTCCTGTATGAGACATCGCAATGCAATTGTTGCTTAATTGTTGCTTGAATATCCTTCACTTTGAACATTGGACCGTTACTAATATGAGGTAAAATATGCTCGAGCAATTAAATTGGCGCTCAACTGGCGGTGATCATTCCTATTGCATACTTCGAGCACATGTATGTTCATCTGCAAGAGTAACTATCATCCACATATTATGAGATTTACGCAACGTAGCTCTCAATTGCCAATTGCAGGGAGGTGTCGAAGTACGAGCCCTGCATCGAACATACCATGTTGTTGGAGTACTCTCTCGAACTCTGTACTCTCTGTTTTCCTAATGGACCACTTTTCACCGCTTTTATAACTTTTTCTTTATTATCAAACAACATGCCCAATCGAATGTCTCCCGTCTGCTCATTCCTACAGATTAAGTTGCTCAACGGTACTCTCCGGTTAGGGGGTCGAACTGTAACATTGCATCTACGCCAGCATCGTATTGAAGTGTTCAGGATCGTAACCCTGTCCACGCTGAACTAGGACCGAAATCGGAATGTCTTCGTGCATCCTCCTGTCCTGTAACATTATATCCTTGCTTCCATTTCATCTTCAGACTCGTCTTCTTCCGGTTCCGGTTCAGAGTCCATTTCAATATCGTCAACGTCGATTTCCGGTTCGGCAGTCGGAATGTTGACTGTATCATAATCGTCGCTTGCACCACCAAACTCTTCTGCAGAGGACATATAAATTCTCGCTGCGCTGCTACTAGGGCGACTGTCGACACGGTGCCTACTACCTCTCCTACGTCCTCTTCTACTTGGTTGGACAGCTCCTATATCTAAGTCAATATACTGACCTCTGGACGTATCAGTTGCCCACGTTTCTTCCATTGCCAATGTGCCACGTACAGTAGTGCATTCTTCAAGTATAGAGCTAGCAAATTCATTGCCTTGAGGATGCTGTTGTTCTACTTGTCGGATTTCTTCAACCTCAACATAGATCTCAGTTGGTTCCCGAGTATTTGCTTTAAAATAATACATCGTGTCTACTCCATCATCGTCTTCCAAAGGTGTTGCACTAAATATACCTTGTTGTTGAAAGCAACTCCTATGTATCAAACTGATCTTGTATCTATTTCTATCTACATTCATGGCATTATAAACTCTATCAACCAACTCCTGAAAGCATACCCTTTGTCGAAGAATATAACTTTTTTCGGCATAGGCGGGTCATACAACATTGATCCTCCCGCATACACGATTTTTCCTCCCCAATAGAGATGAATTGCTAAAGTATCATCGTTTGACATTTTTTGACCTAATCTAACCAATGTGCAACTAAGTAAGATTCATAATTTTTACAAAATGTAAGCGTAATTAATCATGAACTACTTATAAAATTCACAGTTCGAATTTAATTATGCAAACATTTTGTGCCTGCCTAATTCAAAATCATAACCCTAATTTTATGACCAAAATTCTTACTTTTTCAAATTATAGGTGCCAAAATGCAACTAATCAAAGCCTTTGGGATCAAAATATAATTATTTAACATTTTTGAGTCAAGTCATATCCATGTAAAACTTCAGAACTCAACTTTTAAATTTCTTAAATTTTTTACCTGCAACAAATCGTAATTTTGCCAAAATTATAAGGGCAAAAATGTAAGGGTTATAATTTTTATAAATTATAGGAGACAAAATATAAGTACGCAAAAATTTTCGACCAAATTTTATGTATGTAGCGGTTTCGGGTCAAATTTATAAAAATGTATTTTTTGAGGCCAAATCGTAATTTTGTCAAAATTATAAGGGCAAAAATATAAATTTTCTAAACTTATAGGTTCAAACTTGAGTTATGTAAAACTTTCGGGAGCATTTTATAATTATGTATAATTTCGTGTACTAAAGTGTCATTTTCCTAAATCATAAGGGTCAAAATGTAAATTTTCATAACTTATGCGGTCAATTCATAATTTTGAAAAAAATTCATGTCCAAAATTCTAATTTTTCAAAATTTAATAGGGCAAAAACAAAAGTTAAATTTTTGGGCTCCAAATCTAATTATTTATTAATTTAGGTCACAATGTAATTATTTAATAGTTTAGGGGCTAACTCGTAATATTTTACAAGCGCTCACTAATATTCCAATTCTCTGAAATTATAATCACCAAAATGTAAACACGCAACAATTTTCGGGGTCAAAATTAAATTACGTACAAGTTTCTAAGCCAATTTACAATTATGTAAAAGTTCAGGGGATAAGAGTTATAATTTTTATAAATTATAGGAGACAAAATATAAGTATGCAAAATATTTCGACCAAATTTTATGTATGTAGCGGTTTCGGGTCGAATTTATAAAAATGTATTTTTTGGGGCCAAATCGTAATTTTGCCAAAATTATAAGGGCAAAAATGTAAATTTTCTAAACTTATAGGTTCAAACTTGAGTTATGTAAAACTTTCGGGAGCATTTTATAATTATGTATAACTTCGTGTACTAAAGTGTCATTTTCTAAATCATAAGGGTCAAAATGTAAATTTTCATAACTTATGCGGTCAAACTTTAGTTATGAAGGCTATTTTATAATTTTGTATAACTTCATACGCTAAATTGACATTTTTGTAATTTACGGGGCCAAAATATAAATTTTTTAAACTAATGGGGTCAATTTTAATTTCATATGAGTTTCGGGTCTTATTTACAATTGTGTTTAACTTGTTGGGCAAAATCATAATTTTTCTAAAATACTAGGGTCAAAATATAATTATGCACAACTTATGGTGTCAACTTTTAATTTTTTCGGTTCAATTTATAATTATAATAACTTTACCGGCCAAATTGTCAATTTCCTAAAATATAGGGGCCACAAAATTCAATTCCGTATAATTAACAAATATGTTATACTTAACAAATCTAACACACATTAAACTAATAAATTAACAATTAACAAAAATATTATACTAACTAACATTAAACTAATAAATTAACATTCAACAAATATATTATACTAACTAACATTAAACTAATAAATTAACAATTAACAACAATATTATACTAACATTAAACTAATAAATTAACATTCAACAAATATATTATACTAACTAACATTAAACTAATAAATTAACAATTAACAACAATATTATACTAACATTAAACTAATAAATTAACATTCAACAAATATATTATACTAACTAACATTAAACTAATAAATTAACATTTAACAAATACATTATACTAACATTAAATTAATAAATCAACATTAAATAAATACATTATGCTAACTTGATAATTTTCAATTGTTACTTAAACTGATTGGCTCCACCTCCACCGAACTCCAGCTAAGCTAAACTCCACCTCCACCGGCAGAACAGGCTTGAAGGAAACGAAGCTGAAGCTGAAGAAACGAAACTGAACAATTTCAAGAAGAAAGAAAGAAGGCCAATTCTGAGAGAGTGGGAAAATGGAGAGAAGTGCAAATTTCAATCTGCACTTCTCGTCCATTTATAGGACGCAAAGACCGTTGATCAAATTGATCAACGGCCATTCTATTTTTTTAAAAAATTTGGCGATCTCTCCCACTGCGTTTGGCAATGGGGGAGAGCAGCCTTTTGCAGGCTTTTTGCAAAAGCTGCAGAAAGCTTGCAAACAAGTTGGCGAGCTTGGCTGATAGTGTCGGCGGTCGCCGCGTTTGGCAGGTGCGGCGGGCCCGCCGCACTTGCCAAACGCAGCGAGCATTTAAATTAAAAAAAAAATTAGCCCACCGCGTTTGGCAAACGTGATAGGCATAAAACTTACAAAACTCTCCACAGTAGCCACAAACGCGGTATAAATTTTTTTTTAACAATATTTTTATCAATTAACTGGCTCCTTTAGAATATTTACCATGCCGATATCATTTATAAATCAAAGGTCAAAATCCTCCACAAAAACAACCTTCATCACCGCTATCATTAGGAGTGTTAAGAAAAATCGAAACCAAAAAAACTCATAAAACAGTTCGTCCTAAACTAAAAAAGATACCCGAACTGATTTTTGTCACCAGTTTGGGTAGTTATTTACAAGTTTGTGAACTACTTGTTACTTGAACATGTGACACCCTAGAAATGCACTTACAAAAGACATTTTCTTATTTAGGGTTAAGTGTTAATCCTTGATTTATTAGTTGGGAGATTTCTTGAGTTAATTAGGTTAATTAACTAAGATTTTCATTATTGAGCAAGGACACCCAAGTATTAAATTTAGAATAATTTTTCTTGACCATTTAATTTATATTAGTGTTTAAATTTTGATTAATTTATTCTACTATTTTCTAGTCTTTTGACTACTTGAATTTTAGCTCAATTTTACTCAAAATTTCACTTATTTTCTTGCCTTATTTTCTTTTCCCTTAGCTGAAATTTTTCTCTTTCTTTTCTTTTTCTTTTTGGCCGAAAATTCTTTTTCTTTTTCTGTCCCTTAGGGCCGGTTTCTCTCTCTTTATTTTTACTCTATTTTTGCTTTAATAATTTGTGTTTTATTATTGTTAGTGTTAAGTGATAAGGGAGTAATGAGCTCCACCAATTAAATTAACCCAAGTTACTACTCTTGCATTAAAAGATCACCTTTTTACCTTACTCTTGTGAGGTTTTAATTGGTTAATCATTTTCTCACCTTTTCTTCATTTCTTTTCCATTTTTCCTAGCCTATTTCTTTCTCTTTCTTCTCCCTCTTGGCCGGCCATTCTCTTTTCTCTTCCCCTCTCATTTTTGCTCTCAACTTCTTGGACTTTTCTCTCTTAAGTTAGACAAATTCCACCATAGAAAGTGAGATTTTCTTCTTCCTAAGCAAGGTTCTAAGCTTGTTTAAGGTATGTACTATGAACTTTTGCTATTACTTTCAAGTTTTATTTAGTTTTGTTCAAGTTTTATACTAAGAATTTGATAGTAGTACTTGAAGATTTAAACTTGAACTGAAAAATACTTGAACAGTCATGCTGGACCAATTTTAGTAAAATTTTCATAACTTGGTGTAGATAGCTTGGATTCAAATGATTCTTGTTGTTTTAGAAATTAGAGTCATAGGACTTTCTAACGGTATAAAGCTTGCATGGTAGTTCATTGTGTATTAACCGCAGAAAGCTTGCAAAGTTGGCTGAAAATTCGGTTCTGCGTAAACAGTTTTGATGAAGAGCCAACTTGGGGGCTGATTTTGAACCTGTTCTAGTTAGAATTTTAAGTGATGATCTTCATGAAAGTTATAGCCCTATAAACGTAAATTCAAAACATCTAATCACAATTCCCTAGTTTTTAGTGGATTGACCCCAGCAATGGCACGAAGTTGGCTGAAAACCAACCCTGTGCAGATTTGGGTGATGATTCTTGGAGTAGGGATTTTGAATTTGAGTGGAATCTTGATTGAATTTGAGTTTAAATTGAACATAGAAGTTGTAGTACATGTTGAATGGATTGGATGGTTGATTTTTCTTACAAGTTTAAAATTTTTGGGTTAGTCCGATTTTAGGGGAAGTACTGCCGAAATTTCGGTAAAACCTAGGAAATAAAAGTGATTAGATTATGATTTAAGTCTTTATAAGCTGTAATTTAGTGATTTAAGCGTGCATAAATTTTTGTAGACTAGCTATTAGTGAATTAAACCTTTCCGAGCCAAAACCCTAGAAGGTTAGGAAACCCTAATTTTGAAAACCCTAAACCCTAGGGTAAAACTCTAAGCTCCAAAACCCTAGAAATTAAACCCTAAAAAGACTTGGGGTATTTCTTGAATTTTCTTATGAAATTTCTTAGATTTTAGTCAGGATTTTTATACAATTATTTCCTCGTGAATTTCAGGATCTGGAAGTGGGACGCAATCATACTACGAAATCTTTTCTTAGGCTTTAGGTGAGTGTTCTTATGTGTGCATGATGCACGAAATGCTATGTAATACTTGACATTGCTATTTTGATGTCTGAGATGAAATGTTGTGTTTTACTTGTAAATATTATGTTACACTTACAAATATTATGTGATATAATGTACAACTTGAGGAAAGATGTGTACTTTATCGCATCTATTCCGCAATGTTTTACATGCTTTCACTATCCAACATGTTATCTGTGCGTGTGACTTCCGTAGGTGAGTATGGGAGAGATATAAGGTTATGGGTGTTATTCGGTGTGTGTTAATTTTCATATCTGAGTAAAGTCCCAAAAAGGGCTAACTCATGCTTGAACTTTATGCCTGACCTTGGACTTCCGTGGCTAACTTCACCGTTACTTCACGGTTAGTCAACTTGGTGAGTTTGGGGTAAGATAAGGTGCTGTGGGGTATAGGTATATGATATTCTTTCCTATATGAGTTTCATTCCTCGAAGAGGGTAACTTTGGATTGAATTTTCAAGTATCTCGGACCTGAGCTTTTACCTCGGTCTCGATATCCTTGTTGTCTTGATCATGTTCGATACTCTTGCGGTTGAGCTTGCTCCCGTAGTGAGCCTGTATCCGCCATTGACTTTACTACACTTCACATTGCTTGCTTATCATTTATTAAATTTGTTCATTATAATCCTTAAAGTTTATTTGTGATTAGTATACCGCATGACTTGAGCACTCACTGGGCTATTATAGCTCATTCCATTTTATTTGTTTTCCTTTACTCAGGTTACTTGAAAAATTAAAGCTGGACCCACTGGTTTTCGATTATTATAGATGTCTTAGTTATTGTAATAGCCGAACTGTGTTAGGCTATTTTTGTGAAAATCATGTATATTACGACTTGTAAACTTTCGATGTGACTTGTACCTTTAAGTTAAACAATAAGAGTGTATTTTATTTTATTCCATTTTATTTTATGTTATTTTAATTTTAAGTTAAGTACGCTTGGATGTTCATGTGAGTGCGTGACTCGAGACCTAGCGAGAGTTAGGCAGGCAGTCCGCTAAGCCCTTTGGTGCGCCTCTGGGTAAGGTGGGGTTGTCACAGAACATGTCCATATATAATATAAATTATTTTTTATTTTTGGTGCCAAAAATTAAAGTAAATTTTATGTTGAAATTACATTCTTATCATTCAAATTTGAATAAATAAAAACTAGACTTGATTTTATATTTTATATAGTTTTAAACTTATTATTTTCGTAAAAATAGAAAATTAGATAATCTTGAATTAATTATCATTTGGTACTAATAAAAATTAATTTTAAGAAATAAACAATATTTATATGAATGATTTATTTATTAAAGTGGAATTAAATGTGGGATTTTATTTTGGAAAACTAGGCTGAATCCACTCTGAATTTGATAAATGCATTGCTTGTGAAGTATGTGTTCTTAATAGTGGCTGGCAATTCACTTATTCCCATTGATTGAGTGTGAGCTAATGACCGGCATTGGATAGACTTCTATCTCTTTCTCTTTCCTGTATAAGTTGACGTATTAACCCGATGAGCTTAGTTTGTAAAAGTAAATGGTTAGGGTACCCAGTATACCCAAATCGTTTTTTCAAGTAACTAGTCATCTGATTAACTTACAGAAATGGATGAGTTACAATTAGATTTTTTTGTTCAGGCTGAATTTTTTAATTATAAGCCAAATATCTAATCCATGAACACTTGTAACCATCATGCCGCTATTACCAAAAAAGAAAAAGTAAAAGAAAATGAATACTTGAAAAAAGTGCATGAAGTCTTTAGAAACACAAAGATACACACAGGGACTGTAAATATATTTTGGATTAGACATTGTTTTGATGGAGTTGTAGATCGAAAACAAAGCTAAGAAAAAAAGAATATACAGTTTTGGATAGAAATCAAACAACAAACTGGACTATGGTGGTGGACTGGTGGAAGTAGTGAGTGGAGGGAGTGGCTGGAAGGGTGAGGAAGTGTAAACCCGTAGAACAACGGTGCTAAAATAAAAGAAAGATTTAGGGAAATGAAGAGGACTAATGAAGGCAATAACCTAGGTATGGGAAAAAGACTTGATTACTCGTGTTCATGATCACAAACAAACGTTCGCAACTTTAGTCCGTGTTTGCTCGTTGACTAATCGAACTTAATTTATTATTTGAACTCAATTCGTATAGTTTAACAAACAAGTTGATCTTGAGTTTATATTAGTCAAATTGAGTTTTGTTTAATTGTTGTTCGATTAATTTACAACTGTAGTTCCATATGTTATGTCCATACGTAGTAAAGTTGAATCTTATGTGTGCTTTTGTGCTATATGCACGAACAAAAAATTTGAAGCATAGTTGGTTTGGAAACAGAGGCACAAATGAGGGGAATTAGTTCCAGCAACATGTGAGCCTATACATAGAGAGAATTAATCGACTTCTTTTTTAACTTGACATTATTTTAAAGTCGATTTTTAGAATATATACTTTAAAATTGATATTTGAGATGTTAATTTCCGTATGCAAAAATTATTAAAAACATCAATATTTCTTTATATTTTGACTCAAAAATCATTGTATTGGGATAAATATCCTATTTCTTCTTTTCATTTTTTTTTATCTTTCATGTTTTGTCCACATAGTTTCTTATTTTTTTTTTTAGCTCCCAAAGTTCTTTTTCTCTATAATTTGACAGTTTTGTATTATAAAACGAAAACGCCCTTCCATTCTAGATATTTTTAGTATGATTTTCAAAATTTTCCTTGGTGCCAAACACCAAAACTATTTTTCAATGTAAAATATTTTTCAATTTTTCTTCCTTTGGCTGAAAATAACTTGCATACTCAATGAATATGAATTATTTTCCTTATATTTCAACAGTGACATTAAACTTAAGTATCTATTTTTATAACTTCAATTGCCAAACTAAATTTTGTTTTTAATACTTATCAACTAATTTTTTTCATAATTTTGGGCTCCACAATAATATGATTTTAGTTATGTATATTTTACCATTGTTTTATTGTCAAAACTAATTATAAACAAATCAATATTGTATTTGCTTGTCAAACATTTATTGTTATTAGTCTATTTAACTCATATTAACAATAAAAAATACAAAAATCAAAAAATAACTTTTCAAAAGATTTTCACACTGTCATCCAAACACCAGAAAATGGTAAGAAAAATGACATTTTTTATGTAAAATGTTTTCTTAGGAAAAGAATTTCCCTAGGAAAATATTTTACACGCAACCAACAGACCCTTAATCACTCAACTTTTTTTTTTGTGTGATTTAATTGTCTTGTCTGACAAAATTGCCTTTTCATATTAGATATTCTATAATTTTCTTTTGTCTTAATTTTTCCTTCTTATTTCTTCATTTCCCTTTCATGTTTTTGCCTCCAAAACTTTTGTCTTCTCACCCCCTAATTTTCTTTTTTCCCCATGTTTCTTGCCTTTCCATTTAGGAGTTAATTACATTAAAATCCCTTGTGGTATCCCTGGCTTGGCCATTCACAATCGTTTAGCGACTGCAGTGTTTAAAAAAAAAAAAAAAAAAAATCTAGAGTCTTGAAACAATTAGGACTTTTTGACAATTTGTCCCTCAATTAAATTCAGTTATTTCCAAATTGGGCTATAGTCACGACACAACTACTAAAGCCCACACTAAGCTCCATCTCACTGGATCCTACAACTCAAGAGGAGAGACCCATTAGGCCCACTACTCTGTCAATGAGAAAAACCAATTGCGAAGCCCTAATGGCAAATTCAAAAGATTACTTCAATTAGGGCTACAATTTTCGAATCCTCTGAATTCCCCATTGGGAAACACAAAACACTCCATCAATTTTTCATTTTTCTTTCTAATTATTTGCTCAATTTTCGGATTTTTGGGTGAAAAATGGGGAGAAGAGAGAAGAAGGCGAAGTCTGTAAATCGGAGAAGCCATTCAGAAGATGATGAAGAAACGACGGCGTCTCAAACCGTAGTCGCGAACAATACCATCGCTGTTGGTGATGAAGATGATGATATGGAAGCTAACGAGGATCTCAGCTTGAAAATTGTCGAGAAAGCGATGTTGCGTAAGTGTGTGAATGTTGATTCCGATGCCATTGCTGGAGATGCCGCCACCGCGGAGGCATCCTTGGACGGCGTCGTTTTAGGAGATGATGAGATGGTTATGAATTTTAAGGATGATAAGAGTAAGAAAAAAGAGAAGAAGAAGAAGAGTAAGAAAATTGAAGCGGGGCTTGACTCTGTAAGTAATTGATTAGTATTAGTTGATATATCTAAGTAGTCTTTTTTTTTTTTTTTTTGCATGATTTATCTTGGATTGTGCATATTCAATTCTAAATTAGTTGTTGAAACTCATCTGTATATGTTGTTACTATCAAAACAGGTCTCAACTGAAAAAGATACAAGTTTCGAAAATTTTTGCGGCGATTTGTTTCTGGTACTATTGAATTTCAATTGAAATGTTTGAGCAAATTTTATCTCATAGAATATTTGCTGAGGGAAAATGATGGTTGTATGTGTACTTCTGAATGAGCTATTGGATGATGGGAAATAAAACAGAATGGTTAGTTTGCTGGCATTAGTAATACATTTGTAAATTTTTCATTTTGAGGAGATTTGCTTTTGTTTTTGGAATAGTGGGTGGAATGGTGGGGATGGAGTTTGTTTTTGCTCGAGTTTTCTAGTGATAGTATTTGGCCTATACGTGGATGTTTATAACTTGAACGAGTCAGTGGTTGATATTGAGATTCTGTTGGCTCTTTAGCCTGCTAGCCTCATAGATTGACCTTCAAAAGATTTGTCGTGTGGGTGTGGATTAGACCTACCAAGTGAGCATATATAAGCTCAGGTTCTGCATTTTGTGCGTTAGCATTTTTGTTGTCGAAAATTGCAAGCAAGGTTTTGGGCTTGCAGCTTATTGACTGTTACACAATTGTTTGATTGCATTAGGTTGATGATGTGAAGGCAGAAGAGAAGGTAGAAAGTGACAACGCAACAGAGGCTGTTGATGAAGCTGTTAAAACAAATTCTGTTGAGGTTTCTGATAATGCTGTGCTTCGAAAGCTTCTTGTGAGTTGAAGTGATATTTTGTAGTGACACTTGTAAGAAATAGTAACATTCTGTTCTAAAGGCTGTTTGGTGTGTTCCTTTGTCGTCCCATATTATGATCTCAGCGGGGCCCTAGATATTTTGATCCCCCAGATAGCAGTTGGGGTACGTGCTATAATTGTGGTGAAGAAGGTCATACGACTGTCAATTGTACCTCAGCTAAGCGCAGGAAGCCTTGCTTTGTTTGTGGGAGTCTAGAACATAATGCCAAGCAATGCTCAAAGGTGTGTCATGAAAGCACTGTTTTAATATACTTGCTTTAGGTTACTCATTTTGCCTGCATAGTATGATACATCATGATATTTTTCGCTTAAATAGAAGATTTTCTTTTGCCTCTTTTGCCCCTTGCAAAGTGATTAAGCCGAAATTCTGATTTGTTTTTTGAATGAGGCAAATTTAGACACATATATTGGCCAGGCAATAGATAATCTTTTTTATTTTATTTATTTTTTTTGTGAAAAGTCATGCAACTTTCTAAACAATATCACTTAAAATTGGAGACGTTGTAGTATATATGGTGCTGATTTGGGTTTTGATTTTCTGAAAAGTCATGCAACTTTCTAAACAATTTCACTTACGTCTTTCACAAAGTCCACCCATCTATGTGGGAGAAATCTTGGATCTCATAGTCATAAAGTTCCGAGGATGAGTTGTGTCAAATATGCATATTCCTTGATGTTATGAATTTGTCGTATATGGTGCGTGCCTCAATTACTATTGATGTGAATGTTCAACCTTTCTGTTTTGCAAACTATATGTCTTGATTGCTTCTTTTTTTTTTTTTTTTAAATTTAAAGTTTTCCAGTATATCATTTCCATGTAACTTGTGCTGGTTGACCCAGCTTCTTTGGGTGTTGGATTGCTGAGACATTGGATGCTTTGTGTACAAAATTTTTGATGATAATGCATGATTTTAAACTCTATTTACTCATGCTGATGCGCTATACATTTATCTGTTCCTTCCAATCTTTTTTAACCTGGCTGAGAACTTCGATTTTGATTTTCTGGGATAGTTAGAAAAACTTGGGGTGTGAAGATGTAGTGCCTAAAGCATCATAGATATGAATACTTTTAAGCAAATGGTAACTGTTGTTATTTAATTTTGGGTTACCTACAGTCTGTAGTCTCCTCCTTATTTTTAGTCTTTGCTGTAGTTTTTATGTTGTGTTATTAATTTTGCAACAGGGAAAAGATTGTTTTATCTGCAAAAAAGGAGGTCATCGTGCAAAAGACTGCCCAGAGAAGAACAAAGGAGGATCTCATAACTCTAAGATATGTTTAAAATGTGGTGATTCTGGCCACGATATGTTTTCATGCTGGAACAAATATTACCCTGATGACTTGAAGGTCTTTGCATCCCTCTTTCTGATTATATATATACATTTCTATATTTAATATAGAGAAATGTATTGAGAAAATGTTCTTATTGTTGTGTTGTATTCATCAAAATAGAATTATTCCGTGTTTCTTTTCTTGGTTGTAACAGGAGATACAGTGCTATGTTTGTGGGAGCTTTGGCCATCTTTGTTGTGTAAACTATACTGATGCTGGTCCTAGAGAGATTTCTTGTTATAGATGTGGCCTTTCTGGTCACACTGGTTTGGTGAGTTCATCTTACCTATGAATCTTTTGTCTATGATTTGGATATAAACTATAAAGTTCTACAGATTATTGTGTTATGTTTGTTGCTAAGAATATGCTGGATTTGTCTGTTATATTTTACTTGCTTGGTGTGTCCCAATTGCCGCTGTAAGTTTTAGGTGTTTTTCTTACAAGATGATTTACCTACGGAATGTCAAAAAATTGCACAAACTACTTAGTTTGTCACTCTTCTTTGGCTTTGCCTGGGTTGCCCCGAAAAGTAAAATAAAAGAAGTTCCTTTTTTTGAATGAAATAAGAATCTTATTGAAATTAATTTTGTTCCCCAATGTAGAGTTAATTGTCATCTTTTGCAGGGCTTCAAGCATCAAAGACAGTTTAATTTAAACGTTAGATATGTGTAGAGCATTGTCTTTAATATTTTTGAAAACATATTCTTGTGGAGGTTACTTAAATTTTTTATCAGTCTAACCATTCAAATTTCATCTTAAATGTTATAACTTTGGAAGTTCTGTTTAAACCCCCCTTTGTTTTTTTGATGCAGGCATGCACTGGTTCACGGGGAGAGACGACTGGCTTGGCATCGCTCACATCATGCTACAGATGTGGTGAAGAAGGACATTTTGCACGTGAATGCACTAGCTCAGTCAAGGTTTGTTTCTTGCTTTTGCATGTTCTCTAATGTTGCTGACGTCTCAAGATTACATTGGAGTGTACCTATCTTTTAATATGTTTGACAACATTTTACCTGTGAAGGTTACTTAAATTCTCTATCGGCATAGTCTTTCAAATTTTATCTTAAATAGTTCTTAGTTTGGAAGTTCTATTGATGCAGGTGGGCACAGCTTCACAGGGAGAGGCAGCTGGTTTGGCATCGCTCACATCATGCTATAAATGTGGTGAAGAAGGGCATTTTGCACGTGAATGCACTAGCTTAGCGAAGGTTTGTTACATGCCTTTGTGTGTTCTCTCATGTTATTGACATTTCAAGATTACATTGGAGTACATCTGCCTTTTATTGCTTTGTTTTCTTGCCCATACCTACGTTGGTAATAGAAGTATTGATTTGATTTCCATGCAATAATAAGCTTTTCCTGTTCCAAATCTCCCATCCACTTGTTTTAGTATTGTTAGATGCCCTCATGTATGATATTTTGCACTCTATCCAGGGGGGCAAAAGGAATCGTGAATTATCAACTCCCAAGAAAAGAACTTCTAAAGAGTATAGAGATCATTATGAAGTTAGATCTGCTCCTCATGATATTGGCAAGGTGCGTAAAAAGAAGAAGACTAAACATGACCAAGGATTTATGTCGGCCTCGAAATCGAAACCAAGGCACGGTTGGATCACCGAAGATCCTGAAGATTTTCTTACTAGTAAAGCCAAAGCCATTGGTTGGAGATCTCCTGCAACCCCCAATAGCAAGAAAATTAAGATCTCTGATTATTATGGTGATGGCCATGCATCAAATTCCTATTCTTCTAAAAAATCTCATAGGTTTAACTATAATAATTCAGCTTCAAATGGATCGGCAAACTTTTATCAGCCCAAATTTTCCGCATCACGGTTTGGCAATAACAGCAGCAATGGAATGAGAAGAAATTATGATTATGATTGGTAGCACGAAACCTTCCTGAGCTTTTTTCCCTGTTAATCGGAAAAAGTGATTCACTGTGTTGAATGATTACCAGCTATTTAAAGGGTTGGGGCAGCTGAATGTTTGGGTGTTAGCTGTCAGGTGCTTGATTCTTTTCCAGAAACGGATACCTTGATTTCGGTGGCCTGGAATCTTCTATTAGGCTGAAGTTTGTAGTTGTTACGGGGATGATTATTTATCAGAGATTTAATAGGATGGTAAAAGTTGTGGAGAAGCAAGAACTGGGGCACAGCCAGGTAAATTGCACATGATATTATTGGCAGCTTGAAAGATGTGGCTCTCTCTTCTTGCATCTCCGGGCATTGCAATCTCAGAAGGAGATCTCATCTTAAGATGAAAATCTTAGTCACAAGACTTTGATGCCTACCCCCTCAGCCATTCTGTTGTATCATGTTCTTATTTCGTTAATGTTATTAACCTTTTTTCTGCTTAATTTTCTTCTTCTTTGCCATATTTCCGGGGTAGATATCCCTGCCTGCCCAGCCTGTGTCCATACTTTGACCAATAATGCTGAAAATGATTTTTCTTACATTTCTATATCATGCTTGTCATGACGATCAGGTTTCTTTACGATTTGGGCTTGTGTGACAAAGATAGTAGTTCTTTAGATGAACATATTGTAAGTTATTACGTTGAAGGCCTTTATACAGATGTTGACGAGCATTCTTATAAATCAACAATTCTCCAACGCATTGGTGCACTTGCTTTGGTTCTGGCAGATTTAATAGAAAAATATTGACGAACATCAAAGGCATTCTCCACTATTGTTGTAGTTTTCGTAGACGAGATGTTTCGAGGAGAAAAAACATCGTCAAAGTAATCATAATATCATATTTATGGATCTTTTCTTGAGACACTGAGAAAGGAGGTTACACTTCTAAAAGGAGAGCCAATATCCATACACAGTTCTAGTTAATGGAAACAGTTGATGAGCATAATTGTGAAAAGTTTCTTTTAATAACCTTTAGTTACTGCAAAACTCCAACGTCGCATCCAGTTATTAGGCTGATAGGCCAGTAATTTGTGCAAGAATTTAGCCAACATAAGGTAGATTAGGCATCACGATGTGACTAAAGAGGAGACAACAATATAATCAAATGTACCACATTGAACGATTTCCTTAAAGGCCGATGATAAATAATGAGATTGTAAAGATCCAAACTAGCAAACGCGTTAGAGTCCATACTGTTTAGGTAGAGTGAACCTTTAAAGACAAAATTAATCATGTTAACCTAAAAAGAAGGAATGCGAAATCTCTCGTCTTAGGACTGCTGTTAAATAATCATACACGGTCTTGGTGGCTTGTAAAGACCAAGTCGTAGATTGGGATTAACAACCAAAATTTCATGATGTTTTTCAGATAATCTCTATAAATTGTACGCAAGGTTTGGTTTAAGTTCTACACAGTAACGTATAACCGGCCAAACAAAGAAGGAATACACGAAAATTCTTCTCCAGCCTGTCATTCTCTTTCCAGTTTTAAGAAAAGATGCTACTTCACTTGTGACACATCTCAAGGGCAATATATTGAACAAGTTATCTGAATTGTTAGGTGATGTATTAAAATAAATAATTTATCGTTACATGATAACATGAAGGTAATAATTTATATTTTATAATATTTAATAACAAGTTATTAGTTGTAATATATCATACTACATATCATGTAGCAGACTAAATTTACTGCATAACATCTCATAATATCTAAAGTATCCACTTAAAAATTCAAGATAAAATCCTCCAGCCTTTCGTCATTCCTTTCTCCAATACCTCAAAATTGTCCTTCATCGCTACCTTTTCCCAAATACACTCCATTACCCATTTACACCAACTCGTCCTTTTGATTTCTAACTCCTTCCCCAATTTTTCTCTCTTTTCCCCAAGCCATGTAACCATGACCAAATCCAACTACACATCACAACATAGCTGCAATTAGCAAACTTTCCTCCTAAAACCAAGTCCCAACCCCATCATCATCTCCCAACTGATTTCAAAATTCTCCCCCTCCTTCACCTTCACCTACCTTAACCTTCACCTTCACCTTCACCTTCACCTTTCTCCTGATTCTGCATTCACTCATTTTTCCCCAATCCAACTTCCAAAAACCCTAATTTATTTTTGTCTCTCCTCAATTCCCACCTCCTCTCCCTTCTTTGTTCCTCTGCTCTGCATGCACTTCTCATCTCTTCCTGTTTTGATCATCTTGGTTGATTCCAATCCATCCTCTTTCCTCATAAAAGCACACACAAACACAAGCTAAAAACACACAGAAACGCAGTTGAATTCCTGCTATGGCCTTTGGTAAATCAAGCCCAACTCTTGCTTAAAAAACACCTCCTTCGAATTTTTTCTTTTCTCCTTCCAAAATCATTTCTTTTCATCAAAAACCTCTACTTTTCTTGCTTTTTTCCACTTCTGATTTTCTGGGTTCTTTTTTTCTGCCCAAAATTTAATGGCTTCTTGAAAACATTTGGAAATGACTAGTATTTTCGTGCAGTTAGCTTACCTGCATTGAGAAGTGTGGACTAAAGTTGTGATTTGTTTTACAATGTCTGATGACATGCTTATACATTTCTCCTCCAACTCTTCCAATCAATCGGATCAATCTCTGCCCACGAAAATTGCAAAGCTCGAGGCTCGAATGGTGGGCAAAGTATCCTCTGCAACAGCCACTGTCGCACAGTCACAGCAGCTGGCCTCATGTACTGTTGCTACCAAATTTGCTGACCCTCCTGAGAGCTTGCCTAATGAACATTTGTCTAGTGATTCGGATGATGACGATGATGTGAGTCTTGAGATTATCTCTATTTTTTTTTTTTCGCTTGCAGCATTGTTTTTTGTATTTACGGATTCCATAGTCTAGGCACAATGCGATACATTCTAATTGGTTGTTCTGCCACTAAGTGGTATGTTTTAATTTACAAAACTGGGATGCTTTGTTTGTTATGCGAAATTTGTGTATTTAATATGATATTTTACTCACATATTCCAGTATGTATTTGTCTTGTGAACTTTCTCTATGAGCTGTTTTTTGATGTGGATATTTTGGCAATTTTTTCTTTTCTTCACAAAAGATTTACAGGATGTTCTTGTTCTGTTAATTACACTTCCATTGAATTTTTCCAAGCATAGTTAAACTGGTTGGGTTCTGTGAGTATTGTCGAAATTGTTTAATACATAACCTTGATTTTCATCAGCAAGAAGCTTCACGAGCTGCTTTGTGGTTGTTTTGGCATTGAATATTATCATGACTTAGTGGGATGGATGGATCACTTACTCTTGAATGAGAAACTCCGATCTGTTGGAAAATATTATCACTGCCACCTCATCAACTTGTATGCATTTGTTTTAGCCGGCTTCAAACTCTTTCACTTGAGAAGAGGCTTTAGATGGAAAATGTTGGTACATAGTTAAATATACTTTCAATCATTCATTAAAAACAAAGAAGATAGTCAAATAGACCCTTTTTTTTGGGTTCAAGTTACATGTACCTGTTCACATGCACTATTGTTTTGATTCCATTGGGATAGCTGGTTGATTATGTGTAATAGTTATCGATTATGACCTCCTTTTTTTTTTTTTTTCCCCATTAGTATGTCTTCATTTCTGTGATTCTGCGGTACCATTTGTTAAGCCTTTGGAATCCCTAATATGATGAGTTCTGTCTGTCAGAATGGAGGGGAATTTCTAATACAAGCTAATATTCAGAAGCGGCGCAAATTTGATGAAGATAACAGCGGCTTGGTTTTTGAACGCGTTGAGGTACGCCTTTATATGTTTATTGTGTTTTAGATTGTTCAAATGGCTGATGTACTGATTTCAAAGCAATTTCTGGTGGTCCTTTGAAATTTACCTTTTCAATCATAGTGTCACAGTAGTCCCTTGTTTGGGAAATTTAATAGCACTCATTTTCAGATTTTATTTCTCAGAATGATTATGTATTTAATGTCTAATGTAATGTGTCTCAGTCTGTTGCTGACACAAGACAGAAGGTTGTCGAGGCCATCAACAACAATAAAGTGACTTCAGATGTAAATAGGAAAAAACAAAGCCGTGGTAGGGGATATTCTGCTTCAGCCAGAGGGCGTGGTTCACGAGGCAATGATCAGACCAGAATTCAAACAGTTTCTCCACCAAATGGTCAGCTTGAAAAGGTAAGTCTTATCTGACATTACTCTGTAAATTATTATTGCTTTCCCATTTTCCTTCTTAGCTTTGTTAGAATAACTGTATTTATAGGTATGGTTACTTTTGGTCATTTCAGCTGTCGTAGTAATAATGTCTTCGGTATTGTACTTTGACGGGTTTGCTTGTTCAGTTAAGTTTTGCAAATATAACAAAAAAGTGGTCTAACACTTGGACCAACAAAAGAAAATTCAACAACACAGTAACTCTTAGGGTAATGCTGTAAAACGTATTGCTGTACAGATGGCACATGCTTGTGCTGCAGGTTTGTTTAAGGACAAGCATGTCTTGACAATATCATCTAAAAAGATACTGTCAAAAACAATATTTGCTTTCGATTTTACTCTAACGGTAAAGTTACTCGTTATAGCATTAATGGCATTTCGGATATTTTTTCTTTATATATATGGATTTCTAATAAACTTAGGTATTTAGTTAATTGTCACATTTGTTATATTTCCGTTTTGCTATACTAATTTGTAGAAATCATCCATTGCAATTTGTTAATTTGGTTTATCAACCAGGGAGTGCAAAATGAGACCTATTTCGTCCGTTTTCTGTATTCTAGCCTAATTTTTGCTGTCAGTTGGTCTAAATTTATACCACATAAATGAGTGAATTTTTCTTTTTCTGTCTTGTGTTAATTTCTAAATAAGCTGTAGGATTACATTTATTCAATTGCTATACCTGCTTATTCAAATTTTTTCTTAGGATATGTTTCATTGGTTTTTCAGAAAAATAACTAGGAATTTATAACTATTTTGTATTTTTTTTTTATATGTCACTAAAAGCAGTTCATCATTGAATTAAGAGTGCACGGAATGTGTATACGAATCTAGAATTGTACCCAGAAAAAGATAGGGCAACTCTTAGACATCAAATTCCAATAAAAAAATAACCAAAATATCAGCTAATGTATATCCACCGCCTATTCTCTTACAGAATTTTGTTTGCTATTGAAGTGCACAGATATAGAAATGATGTATTTTGATTGTAAATCAATGACAATCAGGCCAAATTACTTCAATCGTATTAATTGGTTTGCCGTTGTTATTCTTGTCCATCAATTGTTGAACCCATCTTGTTGAACTTTCGTGGGGCCTACTTCTTATTGCAGGATGGGTGGCTCAAAGAGCAACTTCGATGTGATGATTTAAATTTGTTGGAGGTACAATTTTTTCCTCAATGGATATGATTTTGTTTTCCTTCATTCGGTGTGAGAACGCAACTAAAGTGCTAAATGGAAATGCAACGTGATTTATCTAGCAATTTTTTGGTTTTTAAGATATCTGCATCAGGCCTCTTAGTTTTAGTTTTCAGTCACAACTTCTTAACATCAAAATTATGTAAAACCTGAATGTATTTAGGAGGAGAACACAACATTACGCGAGAAAGTTGGAGCTTTGGAGGAAGCGTTAAGGAAATCTCAACATTTAACTCAAGGTGTTGAGAAGGTACAAATCTCTTTCAGCTCACTGCTGTCCACATGAAAACTGATTTTTCTTCGGCATTGGAGAACTTACTTTTATATTATTTGATCAACAGGAATTGAAGGATCTCAAGGATATTGAGCAGCAGATGAAGCCAAAGGTCTGACATCCCGTGCCTTTTCATTTCTATTGACTATTAACTTGTGTGAGAAGAGATACTGTTGTGAAGATAAACATGTTATGTATCAAATACATTCTGGCATAAAGGCAGTCTTTAACTCCTCAAAATGATTCAGTTGAAACAATGTCTTGTGATATTTTAAGATCTAAAAGTCAATAGAAGCATCTAATTGTTTTTCCATAGAACAAAGTAGCTTTTCATTTTTCTTTATCTTACCTCTCTTTTTAAATGCAGGAGATAACGTGGTTGTGTCAGTAGATGCTCATTAAATGATCATATCATTCAGAAACGAAACTAATTATGTGTTAGCTATTTGGGTGCAGAGAATAAAAACATTATCTGATTTATTGATATCTGTTTCAAAAGCTGAGAGACAAGAAGCAAGGATGAAAGTACGCCAGGATTCCTTGAGACTTGGCAGTGTGGGAGTAATCAGGTGCCTCACCCTTTCCATCCATTCTTAAAACAGTTATTTAAGTGGGTTAGAATGAGAGGTTGGGGTTGTTTGTTGACCCATGTTATCCATTTTTATTTTTGGTCCAAAAATAGCAGATAATATACGGAAATATAATGCTACTCAAGGGCTATATGAGCTGCATTCTCTTTTAGTTGACAGACTGACCAGAATGTGGAGTGTCCAGCCTTCTTCCTGTAACTATTTCAAAGCTTAGATCCTATTTATAAAAGAAAAAGGGTAATATTAAGATATGACTGCTGTGACAGTGAATTTTGTCCAATTTTAGAACTTATTTTAGTTGCCTTCAAGTGGTGTTGCATTTCTGTATTTGTTGAGGTTAAAATTAGAGAGCTTGATCGAGTTGCTATATGCTCAATGATATTGGCCAGTGGTGGGTGGTGGTTTTGGGTGGCTTTATGACCCCTCATGGAAGTGGCAGTGGTCTTGATTCTTGACTGTTCCTCCACTCTCCTGCTATGACCTCGGAAGGTAATGAAGCAAGGCAAAATATAGAGCCTTTTAGGTGGTTGATTTGCTCTTTGATGAGAAGTAGTGGGTTAAATGAAGTGCACCATATGGGTTTAATGGTCCATGTGTTGTGTAGTTGACCACGACTGAGTAGTGTTGGTTTGACTCAGGACTCCACCAAGATGGTGCTTGGAATTGGTGATTCTTGTTAAATTGGTTGGGATTGCATTTTGTATTGATGAAAGCAGCAAGCTGTTAGCTTCTATGAGTGCTCTGGATGATGGCACAATAACAACACTTCGACAGAAAGAAAGATGGGTGAACCTGATCAATAAAACTTTTACTTTTATTGTGCTTTCTAGAATTCAGTAACTGTAACTTGTTTTTTTTTTTTTTTGGTTCTAAAAGTGCGGGCTTGCGTGCAATGTGTTAGCTAGGAAAAGCAAAAGTCTACTTAACAGATAGTCTCTTGTTTGGTTGTCGACAAATGGACTACTGCTTTGCAAAATAAAATAAAATAAAATAAATCTTTCTAAGATGTAAAAGCTCTTCAAATCTGTGATTCTTGCTGTCTACTCACTGTAGTAGAATTTCTTCTTGCTTTTAAATTTTTATTCAATAAATTGCAGAGCTGGAACAATCATTTCTGAGACATGGGAGGATGGGCCAGCATTGAAGGATCTCAACGTTCAACTTGTATGCTCCTCTCTGCTTGTTCTAGAGTAATGATATCTTTTGCTTTATATGACCCAAATTTGCCTATTGTTTTTTGCTAAGAATTTGTAAAAGAAGTCAATTTTTACTTTCTCACTTTCTGTATGGAAAAGCTAAAAATGATATTGGTTGCTGCTGACCTGAGCTGTGGCACACTATTCTTTACTTTTTATGTGCAGATATGACATTAGAATATGTACTCTGCTGTTCTCAGTTTGACATTGTACTTTTTTGAGCTTTTATGGTGACTGAAAACTTGTTCTGCTGGGAAATGACATGCATTATGTGCCTAAATAGAGTTCTTTTTAAGCTCCGTGCTCAACATGTTCATCTGTTTGAGTTTGATTACTCCTGCTAAATATCTGTTATGTTTTTCTTACTTACAGGATTATTATTGTGGTTAAGGATCCTTGTCAATTAAGAAAACTTGTGCTGTTAATTGTTGTTCAACAATCTTTCTATGCCTTCTGATTGTGGTGTTTGGAGGTTTGGTCGACTTAGGGACTTCTGGGTCTTTGATGATGTGGTTTGATTATTTATTTTTAGATAGCATTTTACTTTGGCAAGCAACATGGTTATTATGGGTGAAAATCTTTCCTATAACCTTTTTGATGAATGAAGTGCTTTGAGTGTGATACTAGATATTCTCTTAGTTGCAAATGGTATCCATTTGCTGAGTATTTTGTACTTTGCCATGTCATTTTTCAGTTAACTGTCATGAAATTTTGTGATGAAGCAACTGATGTGATTGCATTATTTCCTAGAGAAACTTATTGGAGACGAAAGAAGCTATTGAACGGCAGAGGAAATCACTGAAGAAAAGACAGCCAGGTAAGGTGTTGTCTTTCCATGTGAAATCTTTTCCGTACCAATATAAATTGAGCATTTTTATGGTTGTCATACTTTGCCATGTACACATCCAATGTCTGTAGAAGGGGGCAATATTGAAAGTAATTAAGATACAATCATGTGCAATCAACTGCATTCAAGTCCGGTTGTCTTGTTATCTAGCAAGGCTTGTAGTTATTCATAGATTGTTTTGTTATGAATCTTAGAATGAATTTAGATTTATTTGGGAAGTAGACACTATTTGTAACTAATGCAGCACATATCAGATACCTTGTTTCCCCTGAACCTGCTTCGTGGTTGTTGGATGTGTAATTATCTAATCATTGTGTTATGGTTTGCTTGGTAGTTTGTTTGGATATGTTGCAAAATATTTTTGGAGTGGTTTAAGACCAGCTAATTAAATTGTTCTTTTTCATTTTTTTTTTGTTGTTTTTGTGGTTCTTTTTTTTTTTTTTGGGGGGTGGGGTGGGGTGGGGAGGGATTGGTTAAGAGCACTCTTCTATAAATGATGCTAAAATCAAGTAATTATTTCCTTAATTCATAGCATTCTAAATGCAACTATTTTATTCACTTGCAAATTGGATTTTTTGCAAAAGTATTACATTTTGATTTCACGTACTGTCTGTAAGCTATTTTTATTAATACCATACTGGTACACCAATGACACTAATCAGTTATCATCAATGGCAGATAAGGGTGATGGAGCTGATTTAGAGACAGGATTACTAGAAGATGATTCTCTCATTCAAGATGAAATTTATAAATCTCGTTTAGCTTGCATCAAGCGTGTATGGTTTTTCTGCTTGTTTTTTATGGTGATTGTCTGGATAAATTTCTTAACATTTGAACTTTATGGCTTCGAGTTTTAAACTTCTTGCAGGAGGAAGAAACAATTATGCGTGAAAGAGATCGTTATGAGTTGGAGAAAGCTAGGCTTATACGGGAAATGAAACGTATAAGAGATGAGGATGGCTCTCGCTTCAACAATTTTCAGATTTTGAACCACCGCTATGCTCTCTTAAACCTTCTTGGGAAAGGGGGATTTAGTGAGGTCTATAAGGTAAAATCTCGAAGAGTCCTTTTCTCTTCTGTTGCTTTGAAAGGCTTCAGTCTGTATGAATTGTGAAGAAAGGCTCCAGTCATCCAAATGACAATCTTGAATTCCCGTTTTGCACATTCAAAATTTTGAAAATAGATGGCTGTATTGATTTAGGGAAATATTATTGACAGGCTTTTGACTTGGTGGAGCATAGATATGTTGCATGTAAGCTTCACGGTTTGAATGCACAGTGGAGTGAAGAGAAGAAGCAAAGTTATGTGCGACATGCAATCAGGGAGTACAATATTCATAAAAGCTTGGTACATCCTCACATTGTGCGTCTTTGGGACATTTTTGAGATAGACCAGAACACGTTCTGCACTGTGCTGGAGTACTGTAGTGGTATGCTGGGTTTGATTTTGTAATCTCACATTTTGTTTACCTCTTAACCAAACATATAAAAGGAAACATATAAAAGGAATAATGAAGATGTAATATTACATATTTGACCTTAAAATGATGATGAGAATTGTCTTTAATCTCTTGCTTTAAATGTTTTCTCCATTTAGGAAAGGATCTTGATGCAGTACTTAAAGCAACACCAGTCTTGCCAGAAAGAGAAGCAAGAATCATAGTTGTTCAGATATTTCGAGGCCTTGTTTACCTGAATAAAAGAGCGCAAAAGATTATCCATTATGACCTGAAGCCTGGAAATGTTCTGTTTGATGAATTTAGGCCTTGCTAAAGTGACTGATTTTGGTCTTAGCAAGATAGTGGAGGATGATGTTGGATCCCAGGGCATGGAACTTACTTCCCAGGGAGCTGGAACATATTGGTGAGTGGTGCAGCAGATTAGCTTTTGACCTGCACATATGTCATGTTTTTCTGCATTTGCTGTGGGAGAGGGCATCTAGCAGTTTGATTTATCTTGACATTTTGTGGGCTAATGTGTATTGTCTTTAAACTTCTAAGTAATATATCAAAATGTGTCTAGGACTTTGAGAATAGGAATAAATCCATGGAGACAACTGCATTGAGAACATAATAAATGGAGACTGCATTTCCCCCACTTTTCATGTTTCTGTTTTTCTTTTGAGGAAAGTTGAGAGTCTTTTCCTTAGTGTCGTTATTTCACATGTTAGTACTCCAAAACGTGTTGAAGAATTAAATGTGGGCAATGGCCTCAAATATAGCTCTATGGCGGATTAGTCAATTTGCAGAAATTCCATTAGCAAGATTGATGGTCTATGAAAGATATTTCCTTGCCTTTTTTTGCATTCTTTGTCACAATGTAAGCAAACTATGCAGTTCCATTCATTGGCTGGTAGCTTATTTATAACACTGGCACTCTGATTTATATTTCTAACGTTTTAAAGGGTATTCTGAATGTGTAATTCTTTTTCCTAATTTCAGGTATCTGCCGCCTGAATGTTTTGAGCTTAACAAGACACCTCTTATATCCTCAAAGGTTTGTAGTGTTCTATTTTTCATCCATTATTGTGTTTTACTAGATAGGAAGGTGTAATGGCCTGATAACATTCCATTATATTTTTGCCTTGTCAAGATTTGTCTGTGCACTGGCTGTATACAGTGCCTTTGTAGAAAAAAAACCTTTTTGTGAAGCCATCAAATATTTACACTCTTTTTCAATTGAATGTTGCTCAATCAGATGGTTATTATATTGTGTTGTTGGAGAAAACAGGTTGATGTTTGGTCTGCTGGAATTCTTTTGTACCAAATGCTATTTGGCAGACGGCCTTTTGGTCATGACCAGACCCAAGAAAGAATTTTACGTGAAGATACTATTATTAAGGCCCGCAAGGTGGAGTTTCCTTCTAGGCCTGCTGTGTCGAATGAGGCAAAGGCAAGTTTGCTTATCATTGGTGTATGGACCTTTTTTTACTAATTTTTAATGCAGCAATAATCTACATTATTCATCTCTGTTGGTCAAGATACTGGAAGTCTTTTTTTGGCTAATGTTTGTTGCAGCAATAATCTTAACTTTCACTGCCCCCCCTCTCCCCACTGCCCTGTCCCTTCCCCCCCACAAAAAAAAAAAATCCCTCTCGCTCTCTCTCTCTCACACACATGCACTCTCTTTCTCTCTCTCAAATTCTTGAATTGTATCTGCATGAGGGTGGGCTGTATTATTCTTGTTACCACCACTAGCATTACTATTGTTATGTATACTAGGTTTATTCATGATTAGATACGTGAGAAGTGCACCAAGTGAAATATGTCATATTTCTTTATGCACCCAACAACACTGGTTGATGTTTTTTTAAGTTGTCTAAAATTGTTTCAGCAAAAATTTCAGGGAGAAAAGTTGTCTATATATTTACCCTTGATAATGAATAAGATTGCGAATCATGTGGATATTGCAGAATTTACCTCTGATTTCCTTTTGTTTGTTTAAAAAATTGCTGTTATCAAAAGAATTTTGTATGAGCTTCAATTGAGGATAATATTATATGCAAAATTTTTTATGCCTTGTACTCTTCTCTCTCTCTCTCTCTCTCTCTCTCTCTCGGCAATTCTCCAAGTCAGAGTGGAATACTTAAAATTCTCACCTGAATCACATTCTTCAGCAGTTCCTAAGTAAAGATTAATAGCTGGTTCAGACATTTGTATGAAGACTTTGCTTCAATACTATTGCAAGTTAGAAACTGGGAACCTTTCAGGAAGAAATTAGGTGATGTAACTGAATTTGGGAGTGGGATCAAGAAAAAAGAGACTGTTTATAATATTTCTGGAGTAACACTGATATTTGCTTGTCATGTGCAAATTGAGAACAATCCTTATAATTGACAATTACTTTCTCACAGTAGAATGCGAGATTTGTCCCTATAGAGTTTTTCCTTGTCCAAGTATGGAATGGTTTACGATTAAGTCTCCATTTGTTTATTAATTTTATGTTACGGAATATTTTAAGCTTTGGTAGAGGTTACATAAATTTTGCATCTATTTGACACTTGGCGAAGAGTTTTCGTTATATTTCCCTTTTTTCTGTATGCTGAAGCATTTTCTCCTCTAATATTCTGCAGGATTTTATTCGTCGTTGTCTAACATACAATCAAGCAGAGAGACCAGACGTCTTATCTATTGCTCAAGATCCATATTTAACATACACAAAGAAATGAGAAGAATACATAGAGCCCAATCGTGTTATAATATAGCGTGCCCTGACTTTGAGGTGAGGAAATAAACACTGAATTCTACAGGGAATTTTGTATAGTTGTAAAGGTTTTGTCATTTTTGCCCTGTTTTTTCTTCCCTTATGTCGAGTTTCATTTTCTGTTTCTCGTGCTATTTGCAAGATTTTATCAGTAGACCTTTTTGTATGTCGTTACGAGCGGACATTTCTTTTGTTTTGGACAAATCATGGAAATTGAGGTAGAAGAGAAAAGAAATTGTTGAAAATGTTGTAATTGGGATAATATTGTCTGGACTTATTTTATGCCTTTTTCAACTTCTATTCATTGCATTTTAAACCCCTTAAAGCTGCATAGCAGCTTTTGAGTATAATGCTGGCCTCAAAGGAGGCGATGCCTCTACATTCAATTATCAGCTATAAACATCATGAGAACTGCTACTAAAGAGTAACAGTTGCAGAATATTAAGCATTTTCATAAGCATCAAGTGGGAAATAGGAAAAACAAGTCTGAAAGGTTCCGTTTCTACCAGGTGAGTTGTGTTTCTTCTTTCTTCCTTTTTTTAAATTTTTTTTGAGCCTATATTATTACAAGGAGTTTTGGTGAACGGGAGGTGGAGTCTTTAGGGAAGGGGAAGGGGAAGGGGAAGGGGAAGGGGTCGGAATCAAAGTCTCGACTTTTGGATAGGAGTTATAGAGTTCTATCTACTCGGTTTACTATTTGTTTCTATGAGTTGTGCTTGATGTCATTTGTTTTCCTTTATTAGTGCTATAGAACACACAAGATGGTTCCAATAACATTTGTTCCAATTACATCCCTTTAATGTATCACATTAAAGTAGGGTTTGGGTTGAATTCTAAGACTGAGACCAAAAACACTTGACTTCAAACTAAAGTTATATGACGTATAGTTACGCAATACACCCTAATTAGGGGTAAGTTGTACTTTGCTCTTGTATGGTTAATTTTTCTTCTTAGGGTATGGTACATTGACTTCATTGCCAGAAACCAACAAGTGCCTACTTCAAATTAGCCTTGCTTTTTCTTCATTTACAAAACTTTATTTAATCTGTTTTACTAATTTTTTATTCGTAGTAACATTTATAGTATTCCCCTTTCTTTTGGAACTGTCCGTGACTGATTTATTAAAGCTCTAACTTGTTTATACATAGTTAAATAATTTTACAGTAGATGAATATACTTTAAAATATAAGCATAAGATATTTTCTTATGAATTTGAGTTTCTAATTACTACTAGTGCAAATTAGCAATTTATAGATATTTTGCTAGAAAGCTCACAAGCCTCTGGAATATATATTTTTAAAGTTTTATTCATTAAATAGTTGTTTTTATAGGATACAATCTATATCATATATACATGTTATATTGGTCAATTTTGCAATTTTGTAAATCAAATCTAAGAATTTACATTGAAATTTGGAAAAATATGCATATCAAAACTCTAAGTTTTCTTTTCCATATAAAGACAAATCTAGCTACTAAGACGGATGTGAACTTGAGACTAGTGTTCAACATGATGAGAAAAAATTAATTTATCAACCGATTTTGAATTGATTGGTAAATTTTTTGTTTGATAATATTTATTCGGTCTAATATATATTTTTTAAATGTTGGAATATAATTGTTGGGCTAATTTTTTTGGTTCAAACTAATAGCGTAAATTAGTAATTTGGTAACTAACGATTTCAAGATCTAATTCAGCTTATGAGATCAAATTAAGTAATTTTGAATTTGAAATCAAAATAATTTGGTATTTTTCTAAACAAAATTACTAAATTTATTTTATCGAATTGCCGATTGAACTACAGCCTTAATAATAATATTACAATTACAGCATCACATTTCAATTCAATTTTATTCATTTACAACTCTATTCCCAATTTTATTAGTTTATAAGATACACGCAATATCCCTAACTTGTCACACACACACACACACACACACACACACACACACACACTCATTGAAAGGAGACCCAAAGCTAATAAACATGGCCTGCTTTGCCTTGGGCTGACCTAAATTTTAGCTACTAGATCAAAAAATATTAACCAACACCGGCCCAAGTAGCTTCTTCCAGGATGACCCCCTCAAACGTTCTTGCCTCAGTGGTCTGCAATGCTGGAACCCCTGTCCCTTCAATTCGGCAGAAAGACTCTATCTGCAGCGAACTACAGCATTAAAATTCATCCCAAAATTCTTCATGCAAAAGTTTCCAACTTTCAAGAACAGACCTGCAGGAACGTCAGCTCTATTTGCTTCCTTTCTTCATTCAGATTTCTTCCATAAACAATGCTTCGTCTCCTCACTAAAGGACCCATTTTCGTTCACTCTTCATCATCATCAGTAACGGGAAGAAGGTATGCGTATTTAGGTTCTCTCCTTTTCTTCAGTTCCGTTCCCCGTAATAACAGAATCCCATCTCCTGTTTCTTCCACCCCCGCTCCAAACGACGCCGTGGAGACGGTCTTTCGGATAATAACAAGTTCAAAAACCTCAGTTGAACTCAAACAGTCACTAAAATCAGCAGCTGCTGAAGTCCATTTTTCAAACGAGTTAATTGATAAAGTTCTGGAAAGGGTCAGATTCTCTCACTCCAATCCATTGCAGGCTTTGGAGTTCATCAAATTTACCTCGAGGAAGAAGGGGTTTATTCATTCTTCATTTTCTTTGGATACAATGCTGTATATATTGGGTAGAAGTAGGAAATTTGATGCAATTTGGGAGTTGTTAGTTGAAATTAAGAAAAAGGATCAATCTTTAATCACCCCAAGAACTGTTCAAGTTGTTTTAGGTAGGATTGCTAAGGTTTGCTCAGTTAGGCAAACTGTGGTGTTGTTTAAGCGGTTTCGAAAGCTTGTTTTGGAGTTTGATGCTAGCTGTTATAATGCATTGTTTAGGGCTTTGTGTCAAGAGAAGTGTATGAGTGACGCCAGGAATGTGTATCATAGTCTAAAGTATGATTTTAGGCCTAATTTGCAGACTTTTAATATATTGTTGTCTGGATGGAAGTCCTCCGATGAGGCCCAGGCGTTCTTTGAAGAGATGCGGGAAATGGGCGTTGAACCTGATATTGTTTCGTATAATTGTTTGGTGGATGTGCATTGTAAAGGGAGAGAAATGGAGAAGGCCTATAGGGTAGTGGAGGAGATGAGGGAGAGGGATATTTGCCCGGATGTGATAACGTACACGAGTTTGATTGGTGGATTGGGGTTAGTGGGGCAACCAGATAAGGCGAGAGATGTTTTGAAAGAGATGAGGGAGTATGGATGTCATCCAGATGTTGCAGCTTACAATGCTGCTATTAGGAATTTCTGTATTACAAAGAGGATTGGAGATGCTTATGGTTTGATGGATGAGATGGTAAGGAGGGGGTTGAGCCCGAATGCAACTACTTATAATGTGTTATTGAGGTCGTTTTACTGGTCCAATGATTTGAGAAGTTCATGGAATTTGTACCTTAGGATGAGGGAAACAAGCTGCTTACCAAATACGCAATCTTGCATGTTTTTGATCAGGTTGATGAGGAGACAGGAGAAGGTGGAAATGGCGCTTGAGCTATGGAATGATATGGTGGAAAAGGGGTTTGGGTCGTATATATTGGTTTCTGATGTCTTGTTTGATTTGCTTTGCGATATGGGGAAGTTGGAGGAGGCTGAGAGGTCTTTCTTGCAAATGGTGGAGAAAGGTCAGAAGCCCAGTAATGTTTCATTTAGGAGGATCAAGGTGCTTATGGAGTTGGCTAATAAGCAGGAGGCTATTCGTGATTTATCGGAGAAGATGGCTTCTTTTGGTGGATTGATTAAACTTTGCGGGAGTGAAGAGAGTGAATTCAGAACATCAGATTCCGTGGCTTGCTGAATTGGATTTTCTGAATGTTCCATCTAGGGAAATGTTTCACCAGAATAATGAGATTAGCCTGTTTGTATCCATCAAAAGGTTTCCATGCCAGAGGCATTGATGAGAATTTGGCCTATGAGCTCAGTTCTCTCTCCAATGTATAAGTTAAAATAACATGAAAAATTTAGCACTGCTTATTTGTGGTATGTCTGTGCACAGAATCCACTTTTTCCAACTCCGTTGGCTCTTTCAAACATCATTGGATGACTAATGAGTCTATTGGACTTTTTGGCTGAGGATGAATATATGGATGTGGAATTCCTGTACATTGATTTGTTAGAGAGTTTCTTGATCCTTCAAGCAGTCCTGAGATTGATTTAGTGGCAAAAATATTTTGTGGAGTGTCTGATGTATTCCTTAATTTCTTGATCTACAGATACGTCATATCAAAAGGAGCATGGAAGTGAACAAGTAGCTGTAATTTAGTCTTCATATTTTCAGCTTTGCCCATTGCCTTCCCATAGCTAGCAATGCACTTGGAATGATTCAAATCTATGAATATTTGGAAAGGTAAGATTTTTTATAAGAAAATTTCATAGTTTGTCAGAACTCGAAAAGCACTTCAGTCTGGTTTTGTTACCACTGGGGTACGTGTGCATGGCGTGCCCTTGTCTCATCATTTTGCAGTAGGCACAGAATGTAACATGCTAAAATCCAAGGGATTTATCATAGTAAGTGGTGCCGTATCATAGTGGCGGAGCAGAGCAGTTCATTTTTTCTGTAGTAATTATTACACTATCACCTGATGTTTTTGCACTATTACTTTTGCAATTGCTTTCACTTAGATGTATATAGCAAAAATAAAATTTCGGTTCTAGTTGTTTCTTTCAGATCATACCTCCTTGGAGGACTGTTTGTTCTTTATTGAGTTGAAAATTCAATTTGTTTTCCAGTTCTGATCCGTAACTGTGGAACTGACAGAAAATTACTCGAACGATCATTGCTTCTCTGAGAGTTTTTGTTTTGTTGGATTTAGGAATGGTCTGATCAAACAGTTATCAAATTCCTTAATATGTTCTAGATCCTTTGGAATCCTGAAATGTTCAGACTGTGGTCCATATATGGCTTTTATTCACCAGACACAGCGGCTAGACCATTACAGATTTTTTTTCATCTCTTTGGATCTGACGAACAGAAAACATCAGTAATCTTAGTTTGTGTCTTCATTACAGCAAACATCAGTAATCTCAGTTTGTGTCTTCATTATAGCTGGAGTCAGTTGAAATGACAGATTCAAATCAAACCTTCATTCATTCTTCCTTCCAATAAAGAACAGTTAGAAGTATTGGCATACGGACAATTTTATGCTTTCAGTTTATTGGGGAGAAAAAAAATGCAACTAGAGACGAGCATTGCAGGGTTTGGTATCCACATCATTTTCTTGATGACAAGCTAAATGGGTACGCCCAACACTTCAACTTTTGGACGCAAACAAATATTACTTGAAATAGGAAAGATTTTTTAGCCTTACCAATGCTTATGAGATGCATTGGGGATTAGGATATTTCTCTGTTTCTAAATTTTGATTTGAAAAATTAGTTGAATCTATTAATGTAGTAAAATTTCTGGAATCTAGATGGACTTGTTTAGAAATTCTAACTTCCTAAACAGCTACATATCTTTGCTAAAATCATACATTTTAAAATAGTGTACCTTTTCCTTAATGATTAGTGGATTTAAATTGTGTTCTTGGGCGTGGTTCAATGTTGGTTAATTTTAGGACAACACACAGTAATAAATATAAGAGGAAATATAATTGTGTAGATATTTTGATGCACTAAGTAGTTTTAAAGTCATGAGAATGCAGCTTTAGGGAATTGAAATCTTCTCAAAATTCCAAATAAAACTATATCTATAGGGTAATTGAAGCTCAGATATTCTAGATAGCAAATAACATACTGTAGAAGAAACATAAAGAACGGATAGGATGGTATGGCTATTAGCAAAAATGTTTTTTCTTTAAATCTTCAGTTGAGAATCGAGATGAATTTCAAAATTATGAGAGATCCAGTGTCATAGCAGGTGGATGAGATCAAACCTTTCATTTGGTAAAGAAAAAATATCCGTCATTAGTTTTATGTTAATATCACCCCTAAACGGAGAACATCAGTAGTGTCCCAATTTTCTACAGACGAAGTCCAAGTTCAGCACACAAGCCAAAGTGGTAGAAGCTTTCTTACTTTCAGAACTTAACCAATAACAAAGTATAATTGAGTTGGTAAAACGTTGTACTTGAGATACACGTCCTGGATTCAAGGTAGCAAGAAGGATAACTGGAGCTCCCTTATGATCCAAACTATGACAGTTGGGAGAAAAAAAAAATCTCAACCAAAAACTAAAGTTACAAGAAATCACAATCAGTTTACACTTGATATTGACATTCATATTATAAAGCAGCTTTATGAGCCCTTGAGTAACAAATAACACGTATGAACCCAAATCGGTTTTGCTGCCTAGCATCCCTTACCACACTCCATCGGGAGACCTGGATATTAGAGGTAAAATTTTCTTACGAATAGTCTTACGTAAATATCAATATCCCCCAAAAAATAAGTTTATTAAACATCAAATGTTAAGACATTACAAAATGATGCAGTGTTTGCGCATTTCATAAACTAGAAAACTTGCAAGGAAATAATATTGATGCTACTGACTTGTTGATTGCAATGATCTTATCAAGCTCATATGTGGATCCATTTCCTCGGACTTTTTCGTAGTTTGTATGTCTCTTCAACAATGTTTATGAACCATCTTGGTTTTCTGGTTTAGAACATGAGACATCCCATGGCTAGTCCTAGCAATAATCCAAAACAGTAACCTAGAAGAACAGCTTTCCAAGTAAATCCATAAAAAAAATTCGAATCATATTCCTGTTCAAATCCCAAAGGCGTTGTCACGCCCCGAGCCCGAGGCGAGGCACTCCGCCATGCCCTAGACTACGCTAGAACACAAGGCTACAACCAAACTTACATTACTTAAAACAAGTTAAACTTAAGGGAAAGGCAATTATAACCCAAAAGATCTATTTCATTCATTCAAAATATGAGTATCCACAATACATACATTTCTTCTATAACAAAAGAATTGGGTGGCTACAAGTGCACCCTAGCATGAACAAAAGAATAGGGCTATACATTCCTAGAACAAAGCACCCTATACAAAATATACCCTATCACCCAAAAGTTTCCCAACTAAACCTAACTCAAAAGGCCCAAGAGTCGGTCCAGTCTTCCTCCACAAAAGTCTCCTCCTCTGCGATACAAAGTAAGTAGTGAGTGACATGTCACCCAGTAAGTAGTAAAGAATCACCTTGTGGCTTGAGACGGTTATACATATACATTTTCATGCAACAAATAACATTGAATGACTTAATGTGTAAAATACGAGGTATAACACATTCATTTCACAATCACATAAACCATTTATCAAACATTTCTAACGAGCTCAAGTAGTAAACCTGACTAATGACCCTGGATATCCAGTTGTTAACTACGACCCGGTTAACACGGTCAATTACTGACTCTACCCGGTCAGTCCGGTCAAACAAAGCTAACTATCCCCGGTTAGCACGGTCAAACATCAAACATTAAACATCACTTTAAGGAACTAGTCCCGTCATAGGTCATTTCACTCAAGAGCTCATTCAAACATCAATTTATCAAACACATTACCTCGTATAAACATTTCATATAAGAAAGCATAAAATAGTCCAACTCAAGCCAAGGAATCAATAATTAACAATTTAGAGTATTCGTACTAGTCAAAGCTCATTTGGAATACGCAAGGGATTCATAGACTACTTACCTCAATCTTGCCTTAATTCAAATAATCGGAGAATGGATAGCCGCCTTCCTCGCCTAATAACACAAGAACACTCCATTATAGATCGATTCTAACATTAATTTCTATATTAAAACATAATCTAAGACCTTACGCATAACATAGAAGAAGCACAACCAACAAAGAAAACGGAACAAACGATCCGCGCCCAAGGCCGGAAAACTCACCCGCGGACTCAGCAGAAGCCGAGCCGTGGGTAGGCCTGGGATGAGCCGCGACCGCGGCTCAGCTAGTCCAGCCCGCGGCTCGGCATCCGCGGGCTAGGCCGCAGCACGGACAATGCCGCGGCCTCGGACAGACTCTGCACCAAAATGGTGCACCCGAGCCGCGGGTAGGCCGGGATGAGCCGCGGCCGCGGCTCAGCTCGACCCGCGGTCAGCACTCGCGGGCCTTGTCCGCGGCGCGGACAACCCCGCGGCCACGGACAGAACCGCACCAGCTCTCTGGGGCCGAGCCGCGGGCACCCTGGCTCCAGCCGCGACCGCGGCTGGCCTCAACAGGGCCGCGGCTCGACCTCCTGCAACACCAACACACAGCCAAAAACCCTCCAAACACAACCAAACACCTCCCAAGCCTAACCAACAACAAAAACGACCTCAAAACAGCAAAACTTGGCAAGATAAAGCAAGGCATAAAACATAGGATTCAAAACATACATCCAAGACATTCTACACTACAATCACACCAAGTTCTTCTCATCCACCCATCTCTACCACTCATTTCTATTAACACATCCACAACAACACCAAGCATAGAATCTTAAAGCATAAAAGTCTTACAATACATACCTATCAAATATCACATACTCACACAATTTAATCTACTCAAGGAAGAAGAAAATGCACTTAGGAAAAGAAGAATTACCTTGGGTGAAGGATTGAGTAGAAGAAACTACACTTCCTCCCCTTGATCCCCTACTAGAAGATGGCACTCCAACCTCACCTTAGAGAAGAATTAGAGAGACAAGAAGAAAAGCTTTAGAGAGGAGTGAAGTTGGAAGATGAAGAATTAGAGGAGAATTTGGAAAATCAAAAGCCCTAAGCTTATTTGGGCAAAAAATTAGAGTTTAGAAAATTTCTTTTAAGTTCCTCTATTTGAGAAAATAAAACTCCACCCCAAAACATCAATTATCAAAATACCCTCTAAAGGTCCCTAATATTACATTCTCCCCTTCTAATAGAAAGTTTCGGCCCGAAACTTACGTACCGTGCGAATCAAAAAGCGTCGGGTATTTCCTCTTCATTTCTTCCTCAAGCTCCCAAGTGGCTTCACGAACGGTGTGATTAGACCATTGCACCTTGACGTACGGAATTGTTCTTCGTCTTAAGACTTGATCTTTACAGTCCACGATCCGAAGAGGTTGTTCACCATACGATAGATCGTCTTGGATGGGCAGCGGCTTGTACTCTAGCACATGAGTGGGGTCGGAAACATATCTCCTTAATTGGGAAACGTGAAACACGTTGTGAATCCGGGATAGAGCAGGTGGTAAGGCCACTCGGTAAGCTAATTCTCCCACTCTTTCTAGTATCTCAAATGGCCCTACGTATCTCGCACTCAGTTTTCCGCTTTTACCGAATCGCATGACGCTTTTTGTGGGGGACACCTTTAAGTACACTTTGTCTCTGGTTTGAAATTCCAATGGCATTCTTTTTAGATTAGCCCAGCTTCGTTGTCTATCTTGGGCTGTCTTCATTCTTTCCCTCACCAATGCTAGTTTCTCCATTGTGATTTGTATAAGATCGGGTTCGGTAATGGCTTTCTCACCCACTTCATCCCAGTACAAAGGCGACCTGCATTTTCTCCCATATAAAGCTTCAAACAGTGACACTCCAATGCTACTATGATAACTATTATTATAGGAAAACTCCACTAGCATCAAAGAATCCTCTCAACTGCCACCAAAATCCATAACGCATGCCCAAACCATGTCTTCTAATGTCTGGATGGTGCGTTCCGATTGGCCATTTGTTTGAGGGTGATAAGCTGTGCTAAGATTCAACCTTGTACCCATGGCTTGTTGAAAACTCTCCCAAAATCGCGATGTGAAGCGAGAGTCTCGATCAGAAACTATGCTCGCCGGAACTCTGTGATAACGCACTACACGATCCATGTAGAGGTTTGCCAAGGTGTCCATAGAAGCCGTCGACGTCATTGGTATAAAGTGAGCTGACTTTGTTAATCGGTCCACGACTACCCAAATTGTATCATTTCCTTTCCTTGTCTTCGGTAGTCCAACCACAAAATCCATCGTCACATGTTCCCACTTCCATTCCGGAATCTCCAATGGCTTCAACAATCCTGCCGGGCGTTGATGTTCAACTTTGATTTGTTGGCACACTAAACACTTGGACACGTACTCCGCAATCTCCCTCTTCATTCCGCTCCACCAATATAATTGTTTCAAGTCTCGGTACATCTTGGTGCTTCCGGGATGAATTGAAAGTCGTGAGGAATGAGCTTCTTCCATCACTTCGTTTCTCAATCCGTCTCCTTTAGGCACTACTAACCGACCCTTCATCCATACACTACCATCTTCGTGCAATTGAAAGTCGGACAATTCTCCCTGTGCCATCTTTTCCTTGGATCTTTTCAATTCTTCATTTTTTTCTTGAGCTTCTTTAATCTTTGACACCAGTGTGGGTTGGGCAATTAAAGCAGCTAAAACGGTTTGAGTTGACTCCACTATCTCCAACTTCAACTCTTCCATTTGCCTCACTAACATTGCCGCCATAGATCCCGTACCCTTTCGACTCAACGCGTCCGCTACTTTGTTAGCTTTCCTGGGGTGATAACTAATGGTGAGATCATAATCCTTCAACAACTCGAGCCATCTTCTCTGGCGTATATTTAATTCCTTTTGAGTGAATAGATACTTTAGGCTCTTGTGATCGGTGAAGATTTCGCATTGTTCTCCGTACAAGTAGTGCCTCCAAATCTTCAAAGCATAAACCACAGCAGCTAGCTCTAAGTCGTGCACAAGATAGTTCTGTTCATAAGGCTTCAATTGGCGTGAGGCGTACGCTATAACTCGTTCATTTTGCATCAACACGTACCCCAAACCACTTTTAGACGCATCACTGAAAATGGTGAATTTACCCAATTCCGAAGGCGAGGCAAGGATCGGGGCTGACACCAGCTTGTCCTTCAACTCTTGAAAACTTTCTTCACACTTGGAAGTCCATTCGAACTTGACTCGCTTTTGGGTTAAACGAGTCAAAGGCAAAGCTATGGAAGAGAAACCCTCGACAAACTTCCGGTAATACCCAGCTAAGCCCAAAAAGCTCCTTATTTCTGCCACATTGGTTGGTCGGGGCCAATCAACAATTGTTTCGATCTTTCGAAGATCCACTGAAACACCTTCCTCTGAAATGACATGTCCTAAAAAGGAGACATTCTTAAGCCAAAATTCACACTTATTTAATTTTGCATACAACTCTTCACGCCTTAAGATCTGCAAGGTCTCTCTTAAATGATTCTCGTGTTCCACTTCGCTCGAAGAGTATACTAGGATGTTGTGACGCTCCAGAAATACGTATAAAAATTATATAATTCATGTTATGTTTATTAGTCGAAATACATATAAAATGGTGAGAAAAGAAAAAGAAAGGGCAAGATCAAAAACGTATTCCATAAGAGAATTTTCTTTAGTTAAGGTTTAGTGTTAATCTTTGATTTATTAGTTAGAAGATTTCCTCAAGTTAATTAGGTTAAGTAAATAAGACTCTTTCATGATTAAGTGGTATACCTAAGTACCCAACTTGGGTTAATTTTATTGGTCTATTAGTTTATAATAGTGTTTAATTTTGACTAACTAACTTTATCATTTTCAAGACTTTTGATTAAGTGAGCTTTAGTTCAAAATTTTGACCTAAAAATTTCACTAATTTCCCTTGCTTTCTCTCTCTAAAATCCGGCCCTCTCTCTCTCTTATTTTTCTCTCCTTTTGCTTTAAAATTTGTGCCAAAGTCTTGCAAGTTGTTAGGAGATAAGTGACCAATATTTTTCACTAATCAAATTTAACCAAGTTAGCCCATCTTTCATTAAAAGCATACCAACTCATATGATTTTTGTCATGCTATAATTGGTCCTTCTTTTCTCCACTAATTTCTTTATTTCATTTCCATTATCTTGACCTAATTCCCTCTCTTTTTCTCTCCTTCATGGCCGGCCCTCCTACCCTCTTTTTCTTCTCTTTTGTTTTAAAATTTTATGTTACAAAACTTGCCAAATGTTAAGTGTTAGAGGATTAAAATTTGTACTAATTATATTTAGCCAACTAGTACCTATTATGCAAAAATATCTAAACCCTAGCTTGACTCTTGTTTAGCTTTGATTGGTTGCACTTTCTTCTATTATTCTTTTACTTCTTTTATACTTTCTTGACTGAATTCTATCCTATTTTCTCTCTCTCTCTTGGACGAATTTTGCTTGCCCTCTCTCTACCCCCCCTTATTCTTCACTTTCTTGGAGCTCTCTCTTCAATTTTAGACAAATTCCACCATAGAAAGTGAGGTTTTCTTTTTCCTAAGCAAGATTCTCAGCTTGTTTAAGGTATTTACTATGAACTTTTGTTATTAATTTTAAGTTTTATTTGAGTTTTATTCAAGTTTTATTTAGGATTTTGTTCAAGTTTTACATTCACAGTCATGCTGGACCAGTTTTAGTAAAATTTTCATAACTTGGTATAGACAACTTGGATTCGAGTGATTCTTGTTGTTTTAGAAACTAGATTGATAGGGCTTTCCAACGGTATAAGGCTTGCATGGTGGTTCATTGTGTATTAACCGCAGAAAGCTTGCAAAGTTGGCTGAAAATTCGGTTCTGCGTGAAACAGTTTTGATGATGAACCAACTTGAGGGCTGATTTTGAACCTGTTCTAGTTGAAATTTGGATTGATAACCTTCACGAAAGTTGTAGCCCTATAAACGTACTTTAAAACCATGTGATCAGAATTCCCTAGTTCTTAGTGGATTGACCCCAGAAATGGCACGAAGTTGGCTGAAAATCAACCCTGTGCAGATTTGGGTGATGATTCTTGGAGTAGGGATTTTGAATTTGAGTGGAATCTTGATTTAATTTGAGTTTAAATTGAACATAGAAGTTGTAGTACATGTTGAATTGGGTTGGACTATTGAGTTTTCTTGCAGGGAAATATTTTTGAGTTAGTCCGATTTAAGGGGAAATGCTGTCAAAATTTTTGTAGAATTAAAAGAAGAAAAATAGATAAGTGAGATTTTAAGACTAGAATATATTCAATTGAGGGAAATTGAAGTGTAGAAATTTTTTTGAAATGATCTAGTGATAGATTGACTTCCTTAGAATAAGTAAACCCTAAACCCTAGAAAACCCTAAAACCAAAACCCTAGAAGTAAGTGGGGTATTTTCTTGAATTTTTCTTACTAAATTTACTAGAATTTTAATTGAGTTTTTATGTTATTATTATTTCTTTTATATTTCAGGGTCCGAAAACACATCACGACCGTTTCACAAGATATTTTCTTAGGCTTTCAAGGTGAGTGTCTTTATGTGTGCATGATGCATGAAATGTGATATTTTGTTTGATAAATATTATGCGAAAATTTGCAATTACTATGTGAATACCTGTGCTACTTGAGGAAAGACGTGTACTTTATCACATCTGTTCCGCAATGTGTTACTTGCTTTCATTGACCAATGTGTTACTTGTGTGTGCGTGAGACTACCGTGACTAACTTCACCGTTATTTCACGGATGGTCAACCCGGCTGCACGTGGGAGGACATAAGGTGTTGAGTGTTTTAGGGTTTGATGTTCTTTCCCTTTCGAGTTGTGAATCCTCAAAGAGGCCAACTCCGGATTGAACCTGTTTGCTTGTTGGCCCTTCAGGGTTGAGAATATATCCCTGGATGTGGTAGCTTGCACGGAAGTTATAAGGTGATTGGCGGTTAGGGTTTGTGCTTGATAAAACTGATATGTTCTTTGATAAAGACTTGAGCTATTATCTCGGTCCAAATATCGTGACTACATGATCAGTACTTGCTCTTTCTACGGTTAAGCTTGCTTCCGTAATGGAGCCCTGTATCCTCCTTTGACTACATGTTAAATTAAATTATTTATATCTTGATTTATTAATTTAATTGTTCGATTATTTCTTTTACTAAAAATAATGAGTTCTTGATATGATTGTATGACTTGTACATTCACTGGGCTATTATAACTCATTCCATTTTATTTGTTTTCCTTACTCAGGTTTCCTGAAAAATTAAAGCTGGAACGACTAATTTTGAGTATGCTAGATGTCTTTTTTATTGTAATAGCCGAACTGTATTAGGTTATCTTTGTGAAAAATCATGTATATTATGACATGTAAACTTTTGATGTGATTAGTACCTTTATGTTAAATAAAATGAGAGTATTTTATTTTATTCTATTTTATTTTAGCTTATATATTTTAAGTTAAGTAGGTTCGGACGTTTGCATGAGTGCGTGACTCGAGACCTGGCGAGAGCTAGGCAGGCAGTCCGCTAAACCCTTTGGTGCGCCTCTGGGTAAGGTGGGGCTGTCACAGATGTCATCAATGAAGACCACAATGAATTTATCCAGTTGCTCCTTGAATACTCGGTTCATCAAGTCCATAAAAGCGGCGGGGGCGTTAGTTAATCCAAAAGGCATAACGAGGAACTCGTAGTGCCCATATTTGGTCCGGAACGCGCTCTTAGGAATATCCTCCAACTTGATTCTTAGTTGATGATAACTCGAACGAAGGTCGATTGTTGAAAACACCTTGGCTCCCTTCAACTGATCAAAAAGATCGTCGATCCGAGGTAGTGGATACTTATTTTTCACCGTGACCTTATTAAGCTCCCGGTAGCCAATACATAGATGTATGCTCCCATCCTTCTTTTTCACAAATAGGACTGGAGCACCCCAAGATGACACACTCGGTCGGATAAGCTTCTTGTCCAACAATTCTTGCAGTTGCACCTTAAGTTCCCTAAACTTTGCCGGAGCCATGCGGTAGGGGGTTTTGGAAATAGGTTCCGCTCCCGGTACCAAATTGATCTCGAAATCTATCTCTCTCTTCGGAGGCAAACCCGGCAACTCACTCGGAAATACATCGGGAAACTCTTTCACTATCGGAATGTCTTCTATTCTCACCTCCTCCTTCTTGTCGACGTCTAAAACATAGGCTAGAAAACATTCACACCCTTTTTGAACAGCTTTAAAGGCTTGAAGAGCTGACAAGACCGGTACAGATTTCTCCTTTCCGGATTTTTGAGTACACCCCTGAAAGAAAAAGAGGGGAGTATCTGGAACACGAAAATAAACTCTCTTCTCCCGACAATCTACAAAAGCATAATTCCTAGACAACCAGTCCATACCCAATATAACATCAAATCCCCCTATGTTCAACTGAATCAGGTTGGCTGTGAACTCTCTTCCCCATAAGTCTAGTACACAAGTCTCATACACAATATTTGAAATAAGCACTATCCCTCTCGGAGTCTCTACTCGATAAGGTTCCTCTAGCACACAGGGTTTAACATTCAACAAAGACACAAACTTCTTAGAAACGAAAGAGTGACATGCTCCGCAATCAAATAAAGTATAAGCCGGGAGAGAATTGACCAATACCACACCTGTCACCACGTCCTCCGATCCTTCCGCTTCTTGTTGCGACAAGGCATAAACTTTGGAGTTTGTCATCGCCCGGTTAGCATTGGCACTTGCTTGAGTCATGGGCTTGCTAGCACCCCCAACCGGTTTAGGATTTGTTGACTTGGAATCAGTTGACTTGGGATTCGGGCAGTTGCTAACCTTGTGTCTCACTTGACCGCACCCAAAGCATGCTCCCGTCTTTCATCGACATTCTCCCGGATGCACTCGGTGACAAATATCACAAGCTTTCACGCCACTAGGAGGGTCACGCCTTGCCGGAGGAACTTGAGTAGTCCCACTTGTTTGAGGTCCAAAAGTTCTCGAAGGAAATCCGGGACGAAACGGGCGAAACATTTGAGGAGGTTGCATCCCACCCGAATGTTGGCCTTGCACCATAGTGGGCTTACCCCTTTGTTGTTTTGTCTCGGAGTCTTTCTTTTTAATGTTTTGTTCCGCATCCAAACTTGCCTCGTACATTTGGTCGCAAGTAGTGTAAAAGTTCTCGGAGATCTTCGATTGAATGCGGCTATTTAATCCTCCTTTGAAAGACACCATTTTGATCGTCTCGTCCGCCATCACTAAAGGGACAAAACGTCCCAAGGAAAGGAATGTTGAATAGTATTCTGCCACGGAGAGCGCCCCTTGCTTTAGTTCATTGAACTGTTGGATCTTTTGAATGCGAATGGCGGGTGGAAAGTAATGTTGAAGGAAGACCTTCTTGAAGTCTTCCCATGTCAAAATGCGTCCCGTGGTTGCTAGCGTCAAAGCCACCTGTCGCGTCCTAAAAAATCGTGGGCAAAGGGAGAAGGGTGCTAGGTGGGGTCGTCGACTGTCGCGTCCTAAAAAGACAGTCCGGTTTCGGTGACCCTTTCGAAAATAAAAGTTTTTAGAAAAGCCGTGCGTGTATGAGAAAAATCGAGTTTTTGTAAAAAAAAGTGTATTTTAAGAAAAATAACATTTTAAAAGAAAATAAGGTCGGGACTAAAAATGCGACAGGTTTGGCCAAATAATTTTTTTGAAAAAAGGGTTTTATTTTTAGAAAATGGAGTCGTCACTTGGTACTGAGTTAGGGTGTACCAAGTCACCCGAAAAAATTGTTTAAACAAAACAAAAAGTAAAAATTTTTACAAACATAATTTAAAACCCTTTTTCGACTCCGGTCTACGAAAAACAAGAGAAAAAGGCTCGGGAGTCACATTTGAAGAAAGGGAAGGCAAAGGATTGCGCCTAAGGTACCCTTTCAACCTAGTCGAGGCTAGTTGCGAGGTTTAATCAAGATTTCCTAAATTAACCCTAAATTCTGTCGCGTTCGGATATATCTAAATGAATGCAAATCCTAAATCTAAATGTAAATATCGGGAGGGTCGGCATGTTCCGTCGAGGCTTGGTCGGAATTATCGCATTAATTGCGAAACCCGAATCGAAATCTCGAGGGAGTCACGAGTGTGAATGCAAAATGAAATGCGAAAAAGAAAAAGAAAATAATAATATATAGTAAGTGATTGAAGAAAGTGGGAATGCAACATAACGGGTACGGGGGACTAATAACTCGTGACTGAATGTTTCTACTCACGGAGGGGGGAACGGCATGTACGCCACCGCTTCCCACGTGAGTAGGCGACTATTTCTAGTCGAATCACACAAATGTCCTAAAGTCTAAGTGAAATGCAACCTAGATGTCATGCATTTTGAAAATGTGTCAAAATAATAATAATAATAATAATAATAATAATAATAGTAATAAAATCACACTAAATGGAAAGAAAACTAAAAGTGTGTGAAATGTGAAATGCACACAAATGCACCTAACACTAAAATGTCCTAAGAGTCTAGTGTTGGACTAGCCCGTTCTAAAAAAAAAAAAAATCCCACTAGCGTTGGACTAGCGGGAAAAGAATGAAGCCACGACTAGCGTTGGACTAGTGTGGTGACGGAATACCATAAATCATGAATTAAATATGAATTAAAAGCGAATTAAACATATAAAAACATGTAAGATCACATTGGAGCACATAACACATAAGCATAATATCTAGATGCAAAAATCCTAAGGAAAGCGATAAAAGAAATAAACACGTAAGCATGCAAAATCAAATAAACCCTAACTATTACACCGGGGGGCTTGATTTACAATTTAAAGGGAAAAATTTAAAATACCCTATCTATTACACTTTCTAGCTAACTACACAATTTTTGAGAAATATTATCTAGCTATTACATTGACTAGCTAAATATAAAAAAAACATAGTACATTTTTTGCCAAAATAATAAAATTTGAATTTAAATAACACAAAACACACAAAAAGCATGTAAACTAAGAAATATATGAAGGAACATGTATAAAAAAATCACATAAAGTCATATTGGGGCACATAAAGATAAAATTAATGAGAAATAGATATACCTCTTCGAAGACCAGTTCCAATACTAATCAAAATTAACAAACAAATCAAGGAACCTTGATATAAACAAATAAAACCTAAAACATGTAAATATTGACAAACTAGGGTAAAAATATAAATTCTATGAAACTAAGGGCTTAAAAAACAAATAAAAGCAAATCTAGGGGGCAAATAATAAATTCAAGTAAACATGGGGGTATAAGAATATCAATTTCAACAATGTTAAGTAGCCTAATTGATAGGAAATAAAAATCTAAAGGGGGCTACTTGTAAATAATTAGGACTAAAATGCAAAAGGAAGAAAGATTCATCGAGCATACTAAGAATATTAAAAGAAACAGACACTCAACCTAAATAAGTTTTTCTGTGATAAGTCAAAAAATATGGTTAAAATAAATAAAATAAAATAAATTAATTAAATCCAAATTAAATATCCTTATCATCACAATTAACTAGATGAAGCTAGATCAGTAACTAAATTAATTTAATTAATTAACTAAGTTATTTAACTGAAATTAAATCCCAAACCCCAAACAGAAAACAAAAACCAAGCCAAAAAAAAAAAAAACTAAATCAATTTTAGTGGATTAATTAGTCAACTAAATTTAACGGTAAATGAACACAAAAACCCAAATTAATTAACTTAATGAAAATTTATAGAACTCTCCATTTCATCCCCTTTTTACCCAAACCCACTTTCGGATCATCCAATTCCACACTCCAAATCCGATTTCTCCCGAAAATTGAATTTTTCTTTCTTGTCTTCTTCGACTTCTGTCGTCTCCCTCTATCTGCTCTTCTTTTCTCTCTTAATCTCACCTTCTCCTCTCTGCCTCGCCTCTCTTTCCTGGTTTCTCGACTCTCTTTCCTTGCTTTTTCTCTCTCGCGTGCTCTATTTTCTTTCTTTCTTCCTATTTGTCTTCTCTGTTCTTCCCACCGCCCATCTCTCATTTTTCTTTTCTCCATTTTCCCCAACCTATCTGCTTCTCTCTTCTCTCTATTCTCTCCTCTTTTCTTTCTCACTTCTTCACCGAAATTTCCCCCTTTTTGATTTCTCTGATTTTCGTTCTCTCGTTCTCTCAACTTCTCTGCTTCTCTCCGTTTCTTTTCCTATCTTCCTTCTTAGAAAATATGGAAATTCCTTTATCTCACAAGAAGACAATCCCAAGGAATAAAGATATGTTAAGTTGAAATTGTTGGTGGTGTTCAATGGTGCTGTACAGGTAGGAGGATTGTTTTGAAACATATTTAGCTCAATACCACTGAAGTTGTTCGATGAAAGGTCAAGGTAAAATAAGTTTGCAAGAGTAAAAATTGAGCAAGGAATTGAACTGCTTAACTGATTATTGCTCAAATCAATCAACACCAATGACCTACTTTTGAAATCTCCAAGTTGCCCTTTGAGTAGATTTCCAAAGAGATATAAAGTGGAAAGATTTGAGAAGTGATATTGGAAATTGACCAACCAAAGAATTATAACCAAGATCCAAATTAGTTAGCTTTGTGAAATTAGCCAAAAAATCGGGAACTTGTCCCGGATCAAGGTGGCCAAGTTGTCTTAGGTTGAAAGACTCGATTGAGTGAAGATTTGAAATTGAGGTCGGAACATAACTGTTGAAATCATTATAACCCAGTTCCAAATCTACAAGCTGCGTAAGGTTGCCAATTGATTCAGGAATGGCACCAGAGAATTGACAATCTTCCAACAACAAAGAATTTAGGGACTTTAAGCAACCAATTGAATCAGGCAGCACCCCCGAAAAATTTGTCTCGCTTAGCCACAACTGCTTCAGAGGACTTAGAATACTGCAGTTAAATTTTGGTAAACTACCAGAAAGATAATCATTTTCACCTAACGAGAGTACTTGCATATTGGGGAGAAGAAAAACATGACTTGGTAAATTACCATATAATCCAGTTGCTCCAATGTCTAGATATGTCAACAATGAAGACAAATTCATCGTTACGCCATATGAGATTGAAATGTTCACGCGAAAAAGTGAAAGCTCTCTTAACTGAGTTAAATTTTGAAGCAACTTATGAAAAGTGAAAGGCTCAAGTCTTAAACAAAGCCCCATAGAACATCCAAAATTCCTTGAGAGATCCAGTGAAATTAGGTTGGATAGGTGTGATATTTCTGCTGCAATTTCACCTTCAAAATTTGAATTTGAGAGGCTGAGATGTGTCAAACTTCTCAATGTTCCAAATTCATGTGAAATCTCCGAACCAGTTAAATTGTTAAAAGCAAGGTTGAGCCGTCGGAGCTAGGAAAGGCGGAAGAGGCTACTGTTAGGAGGGATGACTCCCTGAAGTTGGCTGCAACTGAGGTCGAGGCTAACTACGCGACCGGTAAGCTGGTGGCATGTGACACCATCCCAAGCGCAGCAATCTTCACTAGTGTTCCAAGATATCATTTTTGGATTCGAAAGTTGACCATTTTCATTGCAATCTAAAGACGCATATGTTGATGCATTTGTATTAAACAATCCCTTAAACTGAAGCAGTGCAAGAGCATCATGATAATGGCATGAACGGTTTTCTGAGGAAAAGGAGGGGAGGACTTCATAAGGTTGCAGCAAAAAAAAGAAGAGTAATGTAATATGAAACAATATTGGCCTCGTCATCTTTGGTTGACAAATTTTTTAATAGTGAAAAACGTAATAGTCCTATATAATACTACCTCATTTTCGTTATATTTATAAACTACTGGACTGGGTTTTGTCCTGGTCCAGTATTGACCATTGAAAGTCTGTAACTAATTGGACCGTTTTCTATAAAAATGGAGTGGTCATTTTCAAAGGTCATTCATAAATGATAATTAATTGGCACGATTAAGTAATAGGGATGACAAAAAAAGGCAAGCGTGAATTACGAACCAAACTATTCAATATTTGAAAAGTTTATTGTTGACTAAGTAATCAAGATCTAAGTAATACATTTTTAAAGTTAGATTATTAAATTTGAATATATTTGGACTCGATAAAGGAAAAAAAATTGAAATCTACATAGAAATAACTCAAGCTACTTGAGATTAGCTCGAATTTAATTTTATGAAAAAATTAGTCTCCATTATTTCTCAAAATTAAATCTCCAAGTTATTGTGTGAATATAATTAACAAAAAGTTGGCTCATATTTTAAATATATTTGTTCCATCATAATGATAATTATACGTAGGAAAGGTGACATTCCCACACTATTCAAAAGAAATTTTTTTGTCAATAAATAGTGTAAGTTTACATGGGCCTCTCTATTTGCAGAAGTTGCTTGGAAGTTCAGGGAAAAATGCTTTAACTTTCAAGTTTCGACCAATTTGACCGAGGACGGCAAAAGACACGATACTGGTGTCAACATTTTAGTCCATAATTTAGACCAGAAGCAAAAACTTGGAAGGCAAAAACTTGGGTAGACTTGGTCTTTGAGTTCATTTGATGCAACTTTTCAAAAATGTACATGATAAAGACGACTCGTGCCTACACGTGTTCTTTAGTTTTTCTAGCGATCATCGAATACATCTTAAATAATTCTTTCCTTTACTAGGATTTTCTAAACCAGCATCATAAACTAATATTTTCACAAATCCGAGAGGAAATTAATTGTAGGTCAAACAATAGTTACCTTTTTTGGTATTTTACTGTCTCAATTGTTTTTTTCCTAGATATTTTTTTCCATATGCATAGATATTTATGAAAATAGAAGGTGAAATTATTTACTAGCAACTAAACAAGGCCGACTGAAATTATTTTATTAATATTGTCATTGACACCAAATATAACCGCAATTAAAAAATGTAATGGGTGATTAAATGTGTTAAAAAATGTTTTAAAATGTACGATTTCATTAATTTCAATTTGTTATCTGACTGAAATTATAGGACAAAGGTACATCACCAGTATTATAGAAAATATGATAGATTTCACCAGTATTAAGAATGATGCAGGGGTTTGGATTGAGGAATGAACACCAAATCAAAGATGAGGCGATGCTTTTTCTACACGAGAGCATTAGACATATGAACAAGAGTCATCTAGTTCAGAGGATGTGTTTTTGAGACTTATTCCAAAAATCATTTACTAATGAAGATAATGAGACTCTACAGGCTCCCCCATCTGAGGAAGAGGTGAAATCTATCATATTTTCTATGGATAATAATTGTGCTCCGGGGCCTAGATGGATTTAATGGGAGATTTTTTACGACATCTTGGGAGATTGTTGGCCAAGATATAGTGCTGGCAGTTAAAGATTTTTTTGCAGGTGCCACTTTGCCAACTGGAATTAGTTCTACGTTAATATCTCTAATTCCCAAGACTACAATATCCTGAAACTTTTAAGGATTTTCGACCAATTAGCTTATGTACCTTTCTCAATAAGGTTATATCTAAGCTTTTGTCAAAAAGGTTGGAACGGTTCCTGGAAAAAATTATTTCTCCTCAACAGAGTGCTTTTGTCAAGGGAAGATTGATTTCTGATAATGTTTTGCTAGCACAAGAAATGGTTTCTGCAATTTCAAAGAAGGTTAGAGGAGACAATGTGGCTATAAAATTAGACATGGCTAAAGCATACGATAGGGTGTCTTGGGTTTTCTTAATTCGGGTAATGAGAGCGTTTGGTTTTTCAGAAATTTTGGCTAGATATGATATGGAGACTCATCTCTTCATGCAAATTCTCTATTTTGATTAATGGTCATCCTTGTGGATTCTTCTCTTCCTCCAGAGGTTTGCGTCAAGGGGATCCTCTTTCTCCTGCTCTCTTTATCATCAGTGCAGAGGTATTATCACGTGGGCTAAATGCTTTATTACAAAAGAAATCATTCGCTCCTTATTTTGTAGCTCGAGGGTGTAGTCCCATCTCACATCTAGCATATGCGGATGATATTCTAATTTTTCAAGAGGTGATGCACGTTCTCTCCGAGATGTTATGGAGGTGATTAAAGCATACCAAAGGTGCTCAGGCCAACCTAGTGAATGCTTCAAAAAGTTGTTTTCTCACGGGCTCAAAAGTTGCTCAGTAAAAAAGAAGGAGAAATTCAACAAATTACTGGTTTTTCAGCTCAACTATTTTCCTATTAAATATTTGGGATGTCCGTTATTTATTGGGAGAAATTTGAACTACTATTATTCATCCCTCATAGAATCCATCTCGTCTCGAGTCATTGGCTGGAATAAAAAATTGCTCTCAATGGGAGCAAGGATTGTGTTAATTAAATCAGTTCTTTCATCAATTCCGGTTCACTTATTATCTGTCATTAAACCTCCCATGAGTGTGTTTATTCAGATTGAAAAGATATTTGCAAATTTCCTTTGAGGACAGTCTGAATATGGGCTGAATTATCATTGGGTGGCATGGACGAAAATGTGCTTTCCTACAAATGAAGGCGGAGTTGGATTTAGATCGCTTCAATATAATAGCAGATGCTTTTGCATGTAAATCTTGGTGGAGATTCAGGAAAGGAGATTCATTATTGGCAAAGTTTTTATCATCCCGCTACTGCAAGGACTTCCATCCAAATGAGGATTCAGGTCACTTCAAATGTATCAAATTTTTGGAAGAGGTTATTAGCTGTAAGGAGACTGGTTGAGCCTTATCTTCTTTGGGACCTCTCGAACGGGAGTTGTAATTTTTGGTGGGATAACTGGTTGGGGTTTGGACCTCTTGCGTGGAAATTCACAAATCAGGTATCAAATGCACGAATTTCAGAATTTTGGAACAACAACAGATGGAATTATCTACTTTTGCGATCTGTCATTCCTAATGATATGATTGACATGATTCAAGGAAATTTATTGGTCCATGGGGAAGCTCTCCAGATTCATTGATGTGTTCAGCTACATCTTCTGGAAATTTTGAAATCAAAGCCATGATCACAAAATTAAGGACAGAGGCGTGTATTCCTCCCACATATTTTCGATAATTTGGCAGCCAGGTTTACCAATCAAAATCTCTTTCTTTATGTGGAGGCTGCTTCAAAATAAGCTGCCGTTGGATGACATCCTTTGTAAATTCAGGATACATGGTCCATCCAAATGCTTGTTGTTGCATTCCGTCCTGTATGGAATCGGTAGATCATTTGTTTTCAAGGAGTCAATTGGCCAATTATATTTGGAATTATTTTGAGGCACCATTAGGCATTTTCTCAACAAATAGACACATACGTGGAAGATTAATATGCTGGTGGTCTTTGAAAGCTCCTAATACAAAACTTCATTGGCTCTTTAAAGTGGCTCCTTCAGTTATTTTCTGGTTCATGTGGAAATTTCGCAATAAAGCTCGTTTTGAAGGCTCAAGAATGGATTATACACGGCTGTCTTTTTTAATTACTCAGGAAGTTAAGCTGGATGTTTCGGGCAAGATTTAATGTTCAGCTCAAGGGCTTATATAATTGGCCAGATATCATTACAAAGTTGGAATCGACGCCTTCTTTTGTCAAAACAATAGCTATCAAATGGAATAAGCCAGGTGAAGGTTTGATCAAACTCAACTCAGATGGATCATCTCATGGGAACCCGGGAATTAGTGGTGGTGGTGGAGTAGTAAGAGATTCTAAGGGTGAGTTTATATTTGCATTTTCAGAATATTTTGGTGTAATTACATCTTTGCAGGCAGAAGCTAGAGCTCTATTGTACTGGACTGGAGTTGTGCTCCATATATGGTATCAACGACATTCTAGTTGAAGTAGACTCTATGACCTTATGGCAGCTATTGGTGTCGAAAAAAGATGCTCCTTCAAACATCCGTTCGGTTATTAGAAGAATTCATTCTTTTGAGCATCTAATTCACTCTATAACACATTGCTTTTCGTGAAGCAAACATGGTAGCAGACTCTCTTGCAGCTTTCTCAACAACAACTAAATCTCTTTGTATCTTTGGTTCAATAACCTCCCTTCCAAAATTAACGAGAGGACAGCTTTTTATGGATAAACGAGGTTTTTGTAATTTTTGAATCCGAAAAGGAAAGGGTTAACTCCTAGTATAGTTATGCTTATGTAAAGGGAGTAAAGTACTCCTTGTTTATGCTTGCATTTAATTGGTAAGGAGTAATACTCCTAGTTTAAGATTATCCTTTTTTAACTTGTATGACATGGAGGTAAGGTTTATGTCCCCCTCTATCACTTTTATTGAAAATTAATAAAACTTGAGGGTGGCGCCTCCCCCCATACATGGGGTTAGCCAATTAAAAAAAAAAAAATAGGACAAAGGTTCATAACTTCAACAAAAAATAGAAACCACAATTGCATTACAATTGATATTAATTTGACAACCATATAAAAAGCAATCACTTAGAACCGTAACAAACAAATACAAAGTACTACATCAAATGAAAAGGAACTTGATTTTGCTGCCGAGCTTCCATTATTCCCACTCCATCAGGAGATCTGGGCATCAAAGGTCAAATTTTCTCATAATTAAGCCTTATTTAAGTATCAATGTCCTAGGAAATATTCATTGCTTTTAAAATCGTAATTGCCATGCGGCTATTGTAACAAGGAAGAAATAAAAACAATCGCTGAAGAAAATTAATAGACAATGGCTGAAGAAACATACGCTTGCATTGGTTACCGAATTGTTGATTGCAGTCAAATTTTGCATATGGATCCATTTCCTCCTACTTTTCTGTAGTTTGCACGTCTCTTCAACAATCTGAACGAACCGTCTTGGCTTTCCAGTCATGAACATGAAACATCCCATGGCAAATCCAAGCACCAATCCAAAACAATATCCGAGAACAACAGATTTCCAAGTGAATCCATCAAAGAAACCTGAATCATATTCTTCTCCTGTTGACGGGGACGGTGGTGTTGCATCACTATCTCCACAATCTTTAGTTAACGGAAATCCACATAATGCCAAGTTCCCAAGGTATGAATTATTCTCAAATGTATCAAAATGCCTACCTTGAGGAATAAGTCCAACTAGATGATTTTCTGAAAGGTTTAAGAATCCAAGAAACGTCAGATTCAGTAGCTCCACTGGAATGGTTCCCTCGAGTTGATTCCAAGAGAGGTCTAGAGATTCAAGCATATTCAAATTCCCAAATGAACGAGGGATACAGCCACTGAGGTTGTTGTGAGCCAGATTAAGTATTTGAAGAGAATGAAGGTTTCCAATTAACTTTGGTATTTCTCCTTCAAATCTGTTGCTTGAGAAATCCAAGGCTACACGAGTTGTCAAGATTTTTGCAAAGTTGTACTCCACCCCTTTCATAACCAAACTCACAGAATGGATGTAATAATAATGTCTATAGCCACTTGCATTCATATATTGGAGTTTTGTTTGGACATCCTTTGGAATTCTCATAGCTTTGAAGTTCTTAATAAGTTCAGTAGGTAGAACACCAGTGAGCTCATTGTAAGAAATATCGATGATTCTCAGCTGAGGGAAAGGACTTGTAGTTTTGCAATTGCCAATTGATCCATGAATTTCATTGCGCTTCAATATCAGAATCTGTAGCTCAGTTAAAGTCTCCAACCACATTGGAAACTTACCATTTATCTTGTTGTTCCCTAAATCAAGTAGTTGCAGCATTGTGCAATTAGCCAAAGATTTTGGCAATGGACCTTCTAATTGATTGTCATTCAAAATGAGAAATTGCAGCTGATTGTCATTCAAAAATGTTGCCGGAATTGTGCCAAAGAATCCATTGTTTCCCAAATCTAGAATATTGAGGGAGACGCTTGAGTTTCCCAAGCACTGGGGGATTGTGGAAATCAAATTATTATTAGACAAATCGAGAAGGTAAGACCTGCTTGCATTGCAGATAGAAGAAGGCAGTTGTCCCTGAAGCAAGTTCGAACTCATATCTAGATAGAATAGATTTTTGTATGGCAGTTGGTCTATGGTACCAGTGAGAAAGTTGTGAGAAACATCCAAGTATTTCAAATTGTCCCAAGTCTTGGACGTGAACCAGCTCGGGATTTGGCCATGAATTTTGTTGTTCGAGAGATCTAGGTAAGATAAATCACTTGAATTTCTTAAAAAATCTGGAAATTTTTTTATCTCACAAGAAGACAATCCCAAGAAATGAAGAGAAGTTGAGGAAAAATTGGAATTGTTGGTGGCGTTCAATGGTGATCTACTGGTAGTAGGACTGTTTTGAAACATATTTAGCTCAATACCACTGAAATTGTTTGATGAAAGGTCAAGGTCGGATAAGTTCGCTAGAGTAAAAATTGAGCAAGGAATTGAACCGCTTAGCTGATTATTGCTCAAATTAATCAACTCCAGTGACGTACTTTTGAAATCTCTGAGTTGTCCTTTGAGTAGATTTTCAGAGAGAGATAAAAAGGAAAGATATGTGAGGTTGAGAAGTGAGATTGGAAATTGACCAACCAAAGAATTACGACCAAGGTGCAAATAAGTTAGCATAGTGAAATTAGCAAAAAAATCGGGAAGTTGTCCCAAATCAAGGTGACCAAGTTGGTCCAGGTTGAAAGACTCGATTGAGTGAAGATTTAAAATTGAGGTCGGAATATGACCATTGAAATCATTATAACCCAGTTCCAATTCTACAAGCTGTGTAAGGTTGCCAATTGATTCAGGAATGGCACTAGAGAATTGACAAAATCCCAATGCCAAAGAATTTAAGGACTTTAAGCAACCAATTGAATCAGGCAGCACCCCTGAGAAATTTGTCTCGGTTAGCCACAACCGCTTCAGAGGACTTAGAATACTGCAGTTAAATTTTGGTAAACTACCAGAAAGATAATCATTTTCACCTAACAAGAGTACTTGCATACTGGGGAGATGAAAAACATGACTTGGTAAATTACCATATAATCCAGTATCTCCAATGTCTAAATATCTCAACAATGAAGACAAATTCATCGTTACGCCAAATGAGCTTGAGATGTTCACGTAATGAAGTGAAAGCTCTCTTAACTGGGTTAGATTTTGAAGCATCTTGTGAAAAGTTAAAGGCTCAAGTCTTAGAGGCAAACAAGACCGCATAGAACATCCATCATTCCTTGAGAGATCCAGTGAAATTAGGTTGGATAGGTGTGATATTTCTGCTGCAATTTCACCTTCAAAATTTGAATTTGAGAGGTTGAGATGTGTCAAACTTCTCAATGTTCCAAATTCATGTGAAATCCGCGAACCAGTTAAATTGTTAAAAGCAAGGTTGAGCCGTCGGAGCTGGGAAAGGCGGAAGAGGCTACTGTTAGGAGGGATGACTCCCTGAAGTTGGCTGCAACTGAGGTCGAGGCTAACTACGCGACCAGTAAGCTGGTGGCACGTGACACCATCCCAACCGCAGCAATCTTCACTAGTGTTCCAAGATAATATTTTTGGATTCGAAAGTTGACCATTGGTTGATGCATTTGTATTAAACAATCCCTTAAATTGAAGCAGTGCAAGAGCATCATGATAATGGCATGAACGGTTTTCTGAGGAAAAGGAGGGGAGGACTTCATAAGGTTGCAGCAAAAAAAAGAAGAGTAATGTAATATGAAACAATATTGGCCTCGTCATCTTTGGTTGACAAATTTTTTAATAGTGAAAAACGTAATAGTCCTATATAATACTACCTCATTTTCGTTATATATATAAACTATTGGACTGGGTTTTGTCCTGGTCCAATATTGACTATTGCAAGTCTCTAACTAATTGGACCGTTTTCTATAAAAGTGCGGTGGTCATTTTCAAAGGTCATTCATAAGCTTAAAATTTTAAGGATGTGTCATTAGGTAGATATTTGTTCCAAGATGACGCTCATTCATAAATGATAATTAATTGGCACGATTAAGTAATAGGGATGACAAAAAAAGCAAGAGCGAATTACGAACCAAACTATTCAATACTTGAAAAGGTTATTGTTGACTAAGTAATCAAGATCTGAGTAATATATTTTTAAAGTTAGATTATTAAATTTGACTATATTTGGACTCGATAAAGGAAAAAAAAAATTGAAATCTACATAGAAATAACTCAAGCCACTTGAGATTAGCTCGAATTTAATTTTATGAAAAAATTAGTCTCCATTATTTCTCAAAATTAAATCTCCAAGTTATTGTGTGAATATAATTATCCACAAGTTGGCTCATATTTTAACATATATTTGTTCCAGCATAATGATAATGATACCTAGGAAAGGTGACATTCCCACATTCCCACACTAATTATTAACCATCTGTCATTGTTCTATCTTTAGTTTATAGCAAAGAGCATATAATGGAAATACTCCTGCTACGTACGAACCATGTCTTCTCATGTTTTTCTATCTTTTCTTCTGTCCCAGTTAAAGTGCAAGTCTAACATTAAAGTCAACAGGAAAGGGAAAACAAAAGAAGATTAGCTGGAAGTTTTTCCTAATACTGAATAGGATTTCAATAAAATAGGACAAAGTACGAACGTGGATTTCTTTTCAACGTTTGCTCTTGGGCCCTATGTCCTGTGTCATTACGCGTAAGTAGGAAAACGTGTATGAGGGGTTTAAAGAACTTCGATTGAGAAAATAATGAAGTTGGAAGACTTTGGATCGCTGCTACGAGTGTACCCTTCGGAAGTGATTAATCCTCAAGTAAGACAACGTATATAAGGGGTTTAAGAATTTCGATTGAGGATACAATGAAGTTGGAAGACTTTGATTCGAGTCTTTAAAGTCAAAGTAAACGATTCACACACTTTTTATTTGATTCAGACACTTTACATTTTATCTTTTAAATTGAAAAGTCATCATTGTTTTGGAATTGAAGTATCATAAATCATGCATATATTTTAACCTAAACAAAGTGAATAAATAAAAAAAAAGTGTATAAATTGTTTTCCTCTTCTTCATCCCAAAAATCTATCTCTGGATACCGTTTCCGGAAAACAAATAACGTGTATAAACATGCCTTGCACGTTTGGCTAGTGTTTTGTAAGACATAAATAACTAAAATTATTATTTAATGAAATTGTTGAGTTTTCAATTTGATTAATAAGGAAAATGGATGCTCATTTTTTTAATTGAGTGTTTCATTTATAAAACATATTTCAATATTTTTTGATGCTTTTTTTCAGTATTTGGAAATGCATCTTTGTTTTTTTTTTTTTAAAAAAAATATTTCGAACCCAAGATGTTATCAAAATCCACTTTTTTCAAAAAATGAAAAAAGAAGACACTTGATAGAAAGACCCTATTAAGGCACTAAAAATTTATAGTAGCGTTTAAAATAATCTTTTTCAAAAATGACAATTTGAAGATAGAATCTAAAGCCACAATGTTATTAACGGATAGAATAATCGGACATTGAGCCTGAAATTTAATACAATCTAATTGTAAAAAATAATTTAAGTAGTTTAATAGATGGACACCGCTTTTTGGCCGAGTAATGTGAAACTTTCGGCCATTTTAACTTTGAAAGCTCAAGCATACCTTTTTTTTGGATACTTTGCACCTTAGCGTTAACAATTCATCCTAGGTTACTATTCTTTCACTTATTAATAATAAACGACTGTATATCGTGTTATTTTTCCTTTTCAATGCTGAAAGGGCATATTTATCCTTATGTATTTCAATGATAAGAGTGAACATATAGTTTTGTTATCTACTTTCATGAACAATAAAAACAATTGTTGTTATCTGGAATAGTTTGATAAGTTTAAGATGCATAGCACCTAAATTAAAAGTTAAAAGCACAAAATGAGAATTGCTTCAAACATTTGGGGTACAAAAGGGAATTATTTTTTCTAATAATTTTGAATAGATTCTAATTAGTAATAAATATGGATTTAACGCTTAATTGGAGACAGTAAATTGGGATTACTGTCTAATCAATCAATGGGTACACAATATACATGTAGTTTTTTTTTATGACAATTGATACATACAATTAATCAAGATAGGCATTACCTTAAATTTTTAGTATATATCATTCTTAGTCGTGTGGTTACATTTATTTAGAGTAGTTGAAGAGCCATTGTCGTACTCTTCATTTTCATTATCTTCATATTCCTCACTGGAGTCATTTGGGGTACAAAGGTGAAATTATTTTTCTAAATAAAATTTTGAACAGATTCTAATTAGTAATAAATATGGATTTAAAGCTTAATTGGAGACAGTAAATTGGGATTACTGTCTAATCAATCAATGGGTACATATACATGTAGTTTTTTTATGACAATTGATGCATTCAATTAATCAAGATGGCATTACCTTAAATTTTAAGCATCTATATATCATTCTTAGTCGTGTGCATTTCTCTGTCTAATCGAATTAATTTTTAATTAATCTGGCTGGTGGTTACATTTATTTAGAGTAGTTGAAGAGCCACCGTCATACTCTTCATTTTCATTATCTTCACATTCCTCACTGCAGTCATTGGTTTTTCTAGTAGTTGTTTTTCTGGTAGAAAAACAATCTAGTAGTTCTTTTTCTGGTTCACATAAATTTTACTATTTATAAATTTCGATCTTCCCGGCAATGAAATATAATATTCTTGTGTTACCATTTTTCGTTAGTTGTACAATCTTTACTCCGTACAAACCCCGTTTTCTCGTATGTTTCAATCTTTTCTTCTAACCCAATTAAAATGCAAGTCTACCACTAAAGTCAACAAGAAAGTCTACCACTAAAGTCAACAAGAAAGTGACAGCAAAAGAATATTAGCGGTAGGATCTTTTTCTTACTTAAATTTCGATAATATAGGAGAAAGTAGAAACCTGGAATTCTTTTCATCTGTTGCTCTTGGGGCCACAGTCCTGTGTCGTACCTTAAGCGCAAGTCATAATTGCGCAAGTTGAAAACGTACATAAGGGGTTAAATAAAGTTGATTGAGAAAATAATGAAGTTGGAAGATTTGATTAGTGGCTGTGGCCGGACTGGGTCGGAGGAAGAATAAAAGTAGTCTACGTAAGAAAATCTTTTCTAGTATTTGGTCATCAAAACTTCTTTTCTTTGGTGAATTTTAGTGACATCAAAACTTGTGACAACCCTTATCCTACGTTTGGTATGCAAGAATGGGGTGAAAAGGACAGTCTTTCTAACTTGTCTATGTCGTTCTCATATTTGGCATAGATATTTTAAGTTGAAAATCTTTTTCCAGTGGAATGCCCAACAAAATCTGAAGAAAATCCTTTCCAACTTCATTTTGGAAAGACCTAAAAATATGAGCCAATTTATTCCCACGCATGTTTGTTATGCTAATTTTTTTTTTCCCAGGATACGTTCCCTAATTTTTTATTTTTAAAATTTAAAAAGATATGGGTTTTTTTATAACTTTAATTGATAAATTTTTATGATTTTTAAATCACAATCAGTTAATATGTGCCTAGAACATTTTCTGCTACAAAAATGGTTAAATTACTATTTTTAACTTTATAAGCAAATGTGTAAAAACTAAACTCCCAATAAATTAAATTAAATTAGAATATGAATGTTTAGTTTCATTATTAAATTTTTCACATTCTTAATTATAATGCTAATAGTTATAAAAATTTTAAAATTAATTAAGGTGTATAATATATTTAATTTTAACAATAATATTAAGAATTTAAAAATTAAAAACATTAAAGTCTTTTGTAGGCATAGAATCACAGACAAACAAAATAAAATATGATATATTTAATGCAAAGAATTAAGGGTAGTTAAGTCAAATTAATATTTTTTTTTTTCCATTTTGATATCTAAATATGATTATACCATACATAGGAAAAGGATTATGCATTCCATTCTAACTTGAGTTATCAAAAAATGGATTGAAATTTTTTTTTTCAATCCATTCAAGGTATAAAGGCATTTAGGGTGGAAAAGACTTTCCATTCTACCATATTTCTATGTACCAAATATGGGGTTATCGTCTCAATGTTCAACACATGTAAGACAATGCTTTCATACTAAGTCAAGTAAAAAAGTATTAAATTATTTAATTAAATGATTCACACACTTTTCCTTTGATTCATACACTCACATTTTATCTTTTAAACCGAAAAGTCATTATTTTTTGGACTTGAAGTACTATAACTATGGGCATATTTTATTGTCCCTCTTACCAACAGAGAAGTCTCAAAACATTTTGGAAAATTCACCGAACTGAGATCTTGTATTACATGCAATACCAGCTTAGTTAATGCAAAAAAGAGAGAGATGAACAACGTTCATGTGTTTCGGATTCATTGAATGAGCTTTTGTATTCCCTGCGATTGGATGATTATTTAAGGTGGTTTTTTTAAAAGAAAATTATTGTAAGTATTGACTTTTTGGAATGTAATTCCATGGAAATACATGTATTTACTATATTTGGATACTCGTAGAAATGTTGATATTAAAGTTGTGTAGATTCTTATTCAAAATTTTGAATAATGTAACATGGAATGTAGTATATTTTTTCACAAGATTTCTATAAATATCATTACAAGCATAATGTGAAAAAACCATCTATTCAATAATTTACTTTCCAACACAAGCTTAATATAATATATAAATTAATAAACAATGCATTTGTCGTTTTTTTTCTTTTCTCTACCTAGTATTTTAATTTTACTTCATAGAGCAAGTAACAAGTAATAGCCAATACTATCCTAACCGTTCTTTATATTTCTTTAAGATCTGGAGGTGCCGAAGTTAATTAGGTAAGTAATCCTTCATTTTCCTTCCAATTAAAGAACAGTTAGAACCATCCCAACTGCTGCAATCTCCACTAGCATTCCAAGATATCATTTTTGGATATGAATACCGACCATAGTAATCACACTCAAAAAGATACATCGGTTGATGCATTTGTTTTAAAAAATTTGTTAAATTAAAGCAGAGTAAGAGCATCATGATAATGGCATCAATGGTTTTAAGTGGAAAAGGAAGTGAGGACTTCATAAGGTTGCATCAAAAAGAAGAAGAGTAATTCAATATGAAACATTATTGGTCTCCTCATCTTTGCTTGATAAATTTTTTATTTGTGAAAAATATATATATTTTTTGAGCAAACTTATACTATTACAATTGAGAAAAGAAATAATGGTGGATGGTGGGATTCAAACCCCCAACTCTAGGGAGGTGTCGTAGAGTTCACTAATTGAGTTTTTCTATTCCCTCCAATTGTATTCAACTGAATTCTATCTGATCAAATTAATTATACATTCCTCAAAGCCCAATTGCACTTTTTTACTTGGTCAGCCAAACAGCCCAAAACTTCCCACAAAATTGAAGTACACTTTTCTGCCACCAGGCCAGGATCAGAATCCCGTTTCCTCGTGAGGCGAATGAAGGCTCACTTTTGGTAGTAAGGTTCAGGTTCTCTAAAGCAGGTGCTGGGTTCTAAATGTTTGTGGCATTGTTCAAATCAATTATCTTAAAGTTCCTAAAGTATACAAGTTTCATCCGAAAGATATTCTTTTATATGTACTAAAAGTTAGCCATTTTTCAGCTATTTACCTAACCCAACCCCAGCATAGGATTTAAAGAAGGAGTGTAATCAAAGTTATAAATTCCAGTCATACACAGTGATATAGATATGTGTGTGTGTGTGTAATTGGATTATATAAAAGAAATGGACAAAAGTCGTGAGAATCATTGAGTCATTTTGTATACACGAGGAGAAATACATCTACTACCATTTTAAATAACTAGTTAAGCTCAAAAGTTAAACTCAGCTAAAATGGAAGAGGTTTCTACATGCTAAAGTGCTGTAATAAAATAACAAATTAAGGAATATGGCCAGAGCATTTGTTAGGAGACAAGTTCAGAAAAATGAAGGAGACTAGGTTTTCAATGCCTTACGGAATCTCCCGGGTAAATCTATTTCTTGACAAGGTTAGCATTATATTGAACCCAATCTCTATTTCCTTCATTGCCGTGCACATAGATTCTTAACAACAAAATTCCAGGTCAGAGTTTATTTCCATATACCTTGCTCCTGATTCATTTGTATTAGTACTCATCATAGCTCTGAAGTTTTTAAAAAGTCTTATAAATAGTACACCAGCGATCTCATTGTTAAAATTATGGATAAATTATGAAATACCCCCCTCAAGTATCGCTTTAGACCATATAGTCTCCCTATATTTTCAATATGACTAAATAACCCCTTGTAATTTTATGAAATCTAAAAAATAGACAAAATTAATATTCTTTCATGGAATATTCCACGTTTGTTCTTATAATTTACTACTAATATGAAATATTCCGTGACGTCAAATCGGTTATACAAGTATAATGTGGAATATTCGGCCAATTTTTTACATTTAATAAAACTACAGGAGGATTATGTGATCATATTAAAAAGATAGGACAATTATGTGGTTAAAAGTAATACCACGAGAGGGTATTTCATAATTTACCATAAAAATATCGACAACGTGCCACTTCATGAATCCATTTTTAGTCTTGTGCCTATGGAGTAATCTATTAAACTTCAACATTAAAACTTCGAGCTGCATAAGATTTTCCAGCCATGTTAGAAATGTATCACTGGAATTGTTGTTCCATATCAAGTGCTTCCAATTGTTTGCAATCAAGGACCATTATTTTTCAACACCGAAGTTCACTACTAAACACTTTGTATGTTTGGACATGCTTTTTATAAACATATTTTTAGAAAATTTTAAAGGTGTTTTTCAATTACCTTTTTATCTTGCAACATATTTACTAAAGAATCTCAAAGATCACTATAATAATATTTTTAAAGAGTTAAAAAACAACCATCCACACAAAGTGAAAGCTTCCAATTGCCCAAGTGAATTTGTCATTGAACATGTCAAGAAGGAGGACTTCTACATTGCAGATAGAAAATGGCAACGGACCTTGGAGTTGATTGAATCGATCAGCTAGAATCATTAGTTTCTTCCAAGTTAGTGGGAACAGACCAGAAAGAGAGTGGGAATAGACCAGAAAGAGATTCGTGAGATAGATAAGTTAGTGAATTGCAAGGCACCGATGTAAATCAACGAGGAATTTGATGAATGTTGTTTTGGAGTTGTATTAAGCAACCAATATAGTTTGGCATGTCATGTATGTATTGTAGACTGTCAAATAAAATTAAGCCCAATTTAAAGTGATCAACTGTTATTTGGGTTTTAATGTATACAATAAGATGTGGGCCCATAATGTGTAGAGTTTTAAAGATAATTTCTATTTTAATAATAGACTAAAATAGAAATACTAAAAGATAACAAGGAAGTTATCTATGAGTAAAGTTATGATCCTCGAGTCTCACGTATTGTTATTATGTTTCACTTTCTTGATATCCCATCGTCAAGAAAGATACCAGAGGGAGAAACTAAAGAGGCTCTCTCAAAGGATCAAAGAATATGTGTAGATTTGGAAGGCCACCATAAGTCATAAAGGATTCAAGTAGTAAATCGGTCAAATATGAATCCAAGTACGCCTTTATATTATAGTTGTATTCAAACATCTAATATTGTATCCTGGAAAAATTCTAACATGTCATTTTCTTGATAAATGTGTACATCCAACATTTCACGTAAGCCTTACACACTTCTATGAGGCTCATTGGGGAATATAATTTTTCTCGATTTTTAACTTTTGATATGAAAAATTACAGATACTTTCAATTTACGAAAATTCTTTGGTAGATCGGGTTTACGGCTCCATCTGTGGATTTTGCGATCTAAAATAAAGCCACATAAACATTCTTATTTCACTTTCTTACATTGGCATGTATCATTATACTTATGTGATACTCTTTTATACTACAAGGTCCATAAGTAGGGTCGTAGACCATACAAGAATTTTTTCCAATTTACTGTAGAATCTATTGATGTAATAAAATTTCTGGAATCAAAGATGTATTAAGAAATTCTAACTTTCTAAGCATCTGCATATCTTCGTCAACATTATGTTTTTTCAAATATTGTACCTTTCCCTCAATGATTAGCGGGTTTAAAATCTGTTTTTGTGTTATTCACTGTTAGTTAATTTTAGGACAACATACATTTATCGTACAAAATGTATGTAACTATAAGATGAGATAGAATTGTGTAAATATTTTGGTGGGCTAAGTAGATTTTAAGTCATGATAATTCAGCTCTAGGAAATTGAAATCGTCTCATTATTCCAAATAAAACTATATCTAAAGAGTAATTAAAGCTCAGCAATTCTAGATGGAAAATAACACAATTTTAGTAGAAACTAAAAGAGAGGATGGCAATGGTTAGTAGCAAAGACATTCTTTCTTTAAAGTTTTAGTCGAAAATCGAGATCAATTTCGAAATTGTGAGAGATCCAGTATGATGATCAGGTAGATGAGATCAAACCTTCGATTTAGTAAACAAAAAATGGTGTCACTAAATTTACGTTAATATCACCTCAGATAAAGAAGATCAGTAGTGTTCTAGTTTTCTATAGAAAAAGTTAAAGTTCAATACACAAGCTAAAGCGGTAGAAAATTTCATACTTTCAAAACTCAACCAAAAACAGATTATAATTTCGTTGGTAAGATGTTTTACCTGAGATACAAGCTTGAGTTGAAGGTATTAGGAGGATAGATGGAGTGTCCCTATTATTCTCTCAAAAGCAATTAAAAAAAACCTCAACAAAGACTAAAGATACAAGAAACCAAAATTGGTTTACACTTGATATTGACAATCACATTATGAAGCAGCTTTGTAAGCCCAGGTAAGCAAACAGCATGCGGGAGCCAAAACCGGTATTGTTGTTGCCTAGCTTCCCGTATTCGCACTCCATCGGGGGACCTGGACATCAGAGGTCAATTTTCTCATGAATAATTTTATCTAGATATCAATATCCCATGAACTATAAGTTTATTAAATAGCAAATGGTAAGTAATTACAAAATGATGCAGTGTTTATGCATTTTGCTAAATTTGAAGACTTGCGAGGTAACAAACAACAAGGATGACGTGAACAAAATTCATCTTATCTTACATATGTATGTGTATATATATATATATATATATATATATATATATATATATATATATATATTAAAAGATGGAGTTTGCGAGTGATTTAGATTTCCTTTCCCATAATGCCCTTACAAAATAAATTAATGGCAACATTATGTCACCAAAATTAAATGACTTCCTTATAATCATTATGGCTATTTCTGTAATATTAATATTGAGTATTTACTTTAGGAATGTAGGAGTTATTGAAACATGTTTACTATTACCGAAACGTGTTTTCTTAATTTTATAAAGAATAAATTTGTAAAATTGGAAGTATCTTTAAGTTTTTAATATTACTTTGGAAATCTTTTAGAAACCAAAAAATAATAAAAAATTGGTGTTTAGACCATTGAACTGGTGACAAATTCTTGTCCGAATCAAAAGGATTCCTCTTGCATCATTTTTTATATTAATATTGGCCTGATTTCTTTTACTCTAACCAAGAAAAAAGAAAGGTACGAAATTATAGGCTATTATTAACTGCAAGGACCAAATTAAAAGTTCAAGATGAGGGTGACATGATGAATCAAACTCAAGAAGATTGAATTGGACTTCGTATCCTACGGTATAACTCTATACTAAGATGAAAACAAATTAATATATTTACCTTATATCTTATATATATTAAAAAGAAGGAGTTTGGATGAGTTGTACAACTTTTTCTTTCTCATAGTGCAGTTACAAAATAATTAATGGCAATATTATCGATGCCTTTTCTTAAAATTGTTGAGGATGTTTCGAGTAATATTAATATTGAATATTTATTTTAGGAATGTTAGTTTTTATTGAAACGATGTTTCCTTAATTTTTTTAAGCATACATTTGTGAATGGGAAGGAATTTCAAGTTTTAGAAATTACTTTAAAATTTTTTTAAAAAACTAAAGAATATTAAATATTTGTGTTTTGACTTTAGGAAATTTCTATTGGTATAAATTTTAGAAATTAAACAAGAACAATAAAGAAAATTTCTTTGATACCTTAACCTTATTAAACGAGTACTTTGATTGTGGAAAAGATCTAGGAATGCTTCTCACTCACCTGTATGCATGAAAAAGCAACTCAACAAAGTAGTCCAACTCTTTCAAAAAAGAGAAAAGTTGTCCGCTGGTACTTCTATATTGCATGGTTACATGTGTTTTGCGTATAAACTATATGACAAACTTCAGAGAAAAGTGCTGGTGTTGAACAACAGTAGAAAAGCCACCTTCGTATACACGGTACAAATTTATTTTTCAAAGTAATTGTTTCTCATGCTTGTAAATTTTTCTCATTCTTTGCATGTATTTGTTGGATTTTTTAATATGGTTGATATAGATAATTGTTATTTAATTATTGTAGTGAATTATAAGAATTATGGTATTTGTTTACTAGTGTCAAAGTCCACCATTGGCATTTAAATATAAGAACAGAGATTCCTAAGAGCAAGATGCGCCTAATTAGATCATTAAATGAGTCAGGAATTCAATACATTCATGCAATAATAAAACAAGTTTCAAATTGTCATGTAATTTTAATCATTATGATGTATAAATACCTTAAAATAAGTCACTTTAATCGAAAAATCAATGCAATTATATAATCAATTACCCAAATTACGTGTAAGTCTCATGGTTTCTAAATGATAATTTATGAAAGAGCATAGTACTATTTTTCTTATATGCAATTAACCTTATTATATTATGAACATAAAATACTCATCTCTGTAAGAGAATCACGCACCAGGAATTATTTACATACTTAAAGAAGATTTTGCACATACCAGATTTGTTTATACCAAAGTAATTGTTTCATAATATAACGATTATTTATATCTACAAGTCTATCATGAAAATCTAACTTGATTTCTTATTTAGATTGAAGAAAATATCTTAATTGACCAAAAAAAATAGCAAATCATTTAGTTTTTTTTAGAATATTATTAGAAGTAAAACTTTTGAAATATGATGCATGTGAGATAGAAAGTTGGTTGAAAATATAAAAAGATAGTTAGAAACATAGTTTACAGAATATTTCAAATTAATTTTATAAAAAATGACTTTGGCCAATTCAACATAGTCCAATTTCATTTCTCTTCAACGCTATAGTTACAAGTATGCAAGAAAATACTAATGCTAAAGGGTTATAATTACACTAGAAGACACATATTCCAATATCCCACATAGCCTCATTTGATTATTAAGATAGCTAATGAGAAAAGAGTAGTGGCAGTTCTGCTACAGGAAAACAAATTTACCAAGCTAATAGTAAATGTATGCATAGATAAATACATCAGTTGCTTATTATTGGTAATTTTTTGTGAGTGCAATAGGTTAAAATTTTTCATCATTATATATCTACAATGAAAATTATAAAACATGTTATCAATGATTTAGAGGTTAATTTTCTTTAATATTTGAACTTTTTATTGGGTTGAGTTTTTAGCTTTTGGTAATTTTTTGCATAGTATATGGATGTTTTTTCAGTTTTCAAGGACATCACAGTACACTCTATGCTAAGACTATTGCTGCACAAGGTTACCAAATTAGAGCCTAGCTTGGTCTTTTACTTTATTTTTTTCCCAAAGCTTACTACTTCACTTGAGAGGCTATGAATAAAAATATAGGCAAGCAGTTTGAATGAACTAGAAAAGTAGCAAAAAAAAAAAAAAAAAAAAGAAGATTTATGAGTGAATCCTTTAGGTTTTAGTTCTAGATAGCAAAAGAAAAACAGGACAAGAACTAGGTCCTATGCACCTCAAAAATTTGCCACAATGTGTGATAATATGAATTTTGGCCATGAATTTCATGGGAAATAAAAGGACCATTTTTACGAATCTTACTCAACTAACGTTTAGCACTACAACATGTTTAAGACTTACTATGTTGAAGCAGCACTTAAAGCACTTAATTGGACATATTATCTGGAACTGATGTTGGATCATGCTCACCACAATCTTTGTAAACTTCTAATTGTAATCTCCAAAGTTGGTGGAGCTAAATTGCAAATTTGATTTCTTTATTTATATTATAAATCTTTTTCATTAGCAGAACTGGTGCAATTTAACTTATCAAAGCATAAAGTAGAAACTCTGAAGAAGATGCATCTAACCTTTGGAGTTTTGCTTGGACGATTGAAGTTTAAATGTAAAAGGTAAAGTTTCCTATAAATAGTTTGAGTAGTACAACAGTAGTTTTCTAAAATGAAATAAACTCTGGAGTTGTAAATTTCTTTATAGAATAAAATTCTTGCATAATAACTAAGATTTTATTTAGGAAAAAGAGAAAGAAAGGATAAAAAAAAAAAAGCTTAGAAAAAATATATAAGTGATTGGAGGAAAAAATTTAAAGAAGATAAAGTCTATAGAAAGATAGGTTGAATGACCTGAAAAAGATAAAGTCTAAAGAAAGATAGGTTGAATGACCTGAAAATCACATTTTTTTCTATTTTAGTTTTTTGGCAATTTTTCTTATGTGTTATTTTCTTTCTTTTGTTTTGATAAATTCTCATGATAAAAGATACCAAGTAATCAAATTATTTTTGGGGCTTATTTGCCTTTTTTTTATCATCATTTGTTAATTCCATGTTTAAATTTTTCAGTAGTTAAACTTTTTTTTTATTTTTTTTACATTTAAAATAGAATCAAGTAAATACTGACTTTCTATAAAACTACAACTTCATGTAAGTCTGGACTTGACTCAATGATGTCTTTTGATTTAATTAGTTTAAAGATACTGCAACCTCTGTAAAGATGCAAAATTAACAAATGAAAAATAAAATGTTAGGTAACAATAATTCAAGATGTTGGGGGTCCAAGATTAGCAATCAATTATCCTTCAGTTTAATTTAGATGATCCAATTAAAAAGGGTTAAATTTGTTGATATTATATTGATAAATTAGTAAAGAAATTGAGTTAAATATTTTGATATTATATTGATTATTTAACAAAGAACTTGAGTCACAAGAGAAAATTATTTGCAGGAAAAAAAATATAATCCTTGATTTGTTGAACTAATTAATATCAAGGGATCCAAATTAGGACTGAAAGAAACAAAAACATATTGATAGGGTCGGAGAAAAAAAAATGATGTATTCATAAAAGTCCAAAACATCTAAATACTTTAGGAAATTTTCTTTCATATTCAAGCTCAATTATAAAAACATATAAAATTATTTGAGTAGAAAAGGTGAATGATTAAAACAAATTAAGTAAATATCAATAAGCAAAAAAGTCAAGAAATGAATAACTTTTTCTTGCTCATTTTCATTACAAATATTTACAGTACTTCTATAATCTAAAGTAATTCCATCTTATAGCTAAAATAGTTTATGTATAGCTTTGAATTTAAGTTTCTCTTTTGTTTAAAAAGTATATCACTTAGGACAATTATCATTTAACTTAGGATACTTTAAACACTTTTAAATGAATATCAGTTTTCATCATATCCCCCCTCCCCCCAATCCTTTATAGTTTTCTTCTCTTTGATAGTTTTCAAAGAAATATTTGACTAAAAATACAAGAAGAGTTACACGTGTTTCTATGCTAGTGATTATAAAAAGGAAGATGTTAATAGACAATAGCTAAAGAAACATACGTACGCATTGCTCACTGAATTGTTGATTGCAGTCTAATATTCAAAGTCGCATGTGGATCCATTTCCTCGGACTTCTCCGTAGTTTGCATGTTTCTTCAACAATCTGAATGAACCATCTTGGTTTTCCGGTTACGAACATGAGACAACCCGTGGAGAGTCAATCCAAAACAATATCCTAGAAGAACAGCTTTCCAAGTGAATCCATCAAAGAAATCTAAATCGTGTGTTTCTTCAAATCCCATTGACGAGGACGGTGGTGGTCCGTCACCATCGCCACAATCTTTAGTTAACGGAAATCCACATAATGCCAAGTTCCCGAGGTACGATTTATTCTCAAATGTATCAAAATGCCTGTCTCGAGGAATGCGACCAACTAGATGATTTTCTGAAAGATTTAAGAATCCAAGAAATGTTAGATTCAATAGCTCCACTGGAATGATTCCCTCAAGCTGGTTGCAAGAGAAGTCTAGAGATTCAAGCATATTCTGTCACGTCCCATGCCCCGGGACGTGGCACCGCCGTACCTAGACTACGCTAAGGCACAAGGCTCAAAAGATCCAAACATCTAAATAAATTATCTCAAATAACATATAAAGATAAACATCGATCCCAATTATCCAAATTAAAGATAACATAAATCCCAAATATTGCAATTCTCATAATAATAATCTTCAACCTTCTCACACATAACCAATACTCTAACATTCTAGAATTCCAAAACATATTCTACTTTAACATACCATGACTAACAAAATAAACTCTACTGCCACTTCTAGTCTTACTCCACATCATTGAAGACAGAGGTTCCAAGAGCTATTCCAACATCCCGAATCCAATACCAATCTACACTGCATATAAAACAAAGGGGTGAGTGAAAAACTCACCCAGTAAGTAGTACAGGTATCACTTTATTGGCCTGAGTACGTTACATTTACATATACATGTTATCATTCAAATAGCCATCGCTTTAATCATAATTAGTTCAAATAAATGTGGTCCACATAACATTTCATATAGATACTAAAGAAAGAGCTCAAGTAATAAAGCACATTGACCCTGGATATCCAGTTGTTAACTACAACCCGGTTAACACGGTTCAAAACAATAAGCTAACACTCCCCGGTTAGCGCGGTCAAAGATTTCACATCATTCATACCAAATTTAAGGAACTAGTCCCGTCAATAATTACTCTACACTAGAGCTCAATCACAAAACATTCATTCATTCACATTTGACCACATTTACATATTCATGGGAAATCATCAACATATACATACTCATGCCACTTTAACATATGCAAAATAAGTTAGAAAACATCATTGTAACAAATACATTTTCAAAAGCATAAAGGATACAAGTACTACTTACCTCGGTCCAAGCTAATCAATTAATCCAAGATACTATCACCGTCTTCACCTAAAACACATAATCAAACACTTAATTACACACTAATCCTGTGAAGAAACCACAATTGAAGCTTAACTCTAAAGCTAGGACGCAAAGCAAAACCGAACGATGAGGAAAGGCCGATCTGCACTCGCGGATCAAAAGAAGTCACCCGCGGCTCGCCTGCAAAGGCTCAGCCACGGGTGAAGAAAACGGAGCCGCGGCCGTGACTCGCCTACTGTGACCCGCGGCTCGCCATCCCCGGCGCGGACAAGGCCGCGGCCGCAGACAGAAGCAACTCCTTCCAGCCTCGGTTTCCACCCGTGACGCGGCTGGTGTCACGGTTGGCACCCGAAAATGCCAAAAAACAAGCCTGCAACATCATCTATCAACATTCAACCATCCAAACTTCACAAATCCTAATCCAAACACTCAATCCAACTCCAAATGGTACAATAAGCCAAAAAAAAACATCATATATACACAATATACTTCACAAATCATAGCTTACCACCAAAATCATACATTAATCCCTCAACACTTCTCACTCACATCCACCATAAATTGACCCTCCAACTCACACACACTCACTACCACCAAAAAGCATAAACTCATAGAGGCAAAAACAACTCTATAATCCTCTAATTATGCACTAATTGCTTTAGCTACTATCTTAAAGAAAACCCATAAATAGTAGAATAAAATGGAAGAAGAAGAATACCTTTAGAAGAGGGTTGAGTTGAGCTCCAAGCTTTCACTACTGAGAGAGAGAGAGAGAGAGAGAGAGAGAGAGAGAGAGAGAGAGCAAAGAAGAGAAGAAGAAAAGAGAAGAAACCGTGAGAGAGAGAAAGAAGATAAGATGAAAGTGAAAGAAAAAGAAGGCCGCAATCTCTTTTAGGCAAAAGCACAACTTTGCCAAATTGCAATGTAAGCCCCCAAGGTTTTGGGTATTTCATATTCAATTTCCCAAGTGTACGAGGGATATGACTGCTAAGGTTGTTATGAGAGAGATTCAGTATTTTAACAGAATGAAGGTTTCCGATTAACTTAAGAATTTCTCCTTCAAATCTGTTGCTTGAAAAATCCAAGGCTACACGAGTTGACAAGACTCTTTCCAAGTTGTACTCCACCCCTTTTATGACTAAACTCACAGAATGGATGTAATAAATACGTCCAACATTAGCTTCAGTCATATATTGGAATTCCGTTTGGTGATCCTTTGGACTTGTTATAGTTTTGAGGTTCTTAAGAAGTTCGGTAGGTAGAATATTAGTGAGCTTATTGTAGGATACAGCGATGATTCTTATCTGAGGAAAGGGAATTGTAGTTTTACAATTGCCAATTGATCCATGAAATCAGTTGGACTTCATATCAGAACCTGTAGCTCAGTTAAAGTTTCCAACCACATTGGAAATTTGTCATCTATCTTGTTGTTCCCTAAATCAAGGAATTCCAGCGCTATGCAATTAGCCAAAAATCGTGGCAATGGACCTTCCAATTGATTGTCATTCAGAATGAGAATTTGTAGCTGATTGTAATTCGAAAATATTGCTGGAATGTTGCCAAAAAATCCTTTGTTTCCAAAATCTAGAAGACTAAGTTGGTTGCTCGAGTTTCCCAAGCATTGGGGGATTGTGGAAATCAAACTATTATCTGACAAATCGAGAATCCTAAGATGCTTGCGTTACATATTGAAGAAGACAGTTGTCCCTGAAGCAACCATTGTTTTTCATGCACCATTGTTCATGGTATAATATTGAAAAGGAACCTACAAACTTGACGATCTCACTAGCCTAGGTATCCTATAGTAAGATTCAACACGACCAATGCTACTTCATTACTCGGTCAACAGCCTAAAAATTTCCATAAAATTAAAGCAACCATGATCAAGATTGCATTTCCTCGAAGACCTGTGACTTCATTTTTTTTCTTAGAAAACGTAACACATTCACATTCCAGTCGCGTGGCACATGAAGCGTCGCTTTTGGTAGGGAAGTCCTGCAGAGAGGTGTTCAGTGCTGTATGTTTGAGGTGCAGTCAAAAATGAAATATTCTAAAGTTGCTAAAGTACAAAAGTTGTAAATGAGAAACATGCCGTTGCAGCAAAAAGAAGAAGAGTACTCTAACGCGGGACGACATTCGTCTCCTCATCTTTGCGTGAAAAACATGGTACTGCTATATAAATACTACCTCCTTCTCATTATTTGACTGACTGAACTGTGCTTTTTCTTGGTCCAGGCCTGACTACTGCGAGTCTGCAACTAATGGAGTCGTTCTTTTTATAAAATTGTGGTGATTTTCAATGGTCGTTCACAAGGTTAAAATTATTAGAACAAGTTATAAGGGTAGATTCTTGTTCCAAAGTGACCATTATTTGTAAAAGATAATTAATTGGCATGAATAAGTAATGGAAATGACTAAAAAGACAAGCGAAAACCGAACCAAACTGCTCAATATTCAAATAAGTCCAATTCAATAATTATTAACTAGTTAAACAAGATCCAATTAATATTTGTTTTAAGTTAAATTATTGAACTCGAATTGATCTACTTGAGATTAACTTGAATTTAATTTCATTAAAAAATTGGTTGAAATCGGTTGCACAATAATTAAGTCAAATTTTAAAATTTTAAACTCGATAAGGAACTTTAAACAGAATTTGGTAGTGGTTCGAGTCATGCACCAATATTTCATAACTTTGCTACCACATTGGCTTGAGACTAGACTATTGATTCACGTCGCACGCAGTTTTTAACTTTCGTAGGTTTATCACCTGTTTGGCAATCACCCTAAAATAATGCTTCATAAGAAGCATGGTAATATTAATTTGTGACAAAGGAATTCTACCATTGGTGATCTTGAAAACTCCCATTTGGTAAAATAGGAACTTGTCTTACAATTAATACGCGATTTGTTCATTCTATTTTTATGTTTGGCATGGACACTTTAAGTTGACAAACCCCTTCTCATTAGAATGCCTACTCTAGCTTTTTCCTACAATTTCATTTCTCAACAAAACCTAGCGAGAGGCCTTTTCAACTTCGTCTTGGAAAGGGCAAAATATTAGAAGCCAATTTTATCCATACACATATTTCTTTCTACTAATTATATTTAAATCATGAAACATTCTTTAATTTTTTATTTTTAAAATTTAAAAAAATGTTACGTTATTTATAACTTTAATTAATAATTGTTTATTAATTTTTAAACCACAATCAATTTAACATATGCTTAACATATTTTTTCCTTTTTTCAATAACAATGTTTAAGACACTATTTTTAACTTCTACACTAATATGTAAAAACTAAACTTCCTATAAATTAAGTATGAATATTTAGTTACATTACTAATTTTTTAAAACATTTTAAAATTAATTAAAAGTTCAATTAATTTAATTTTAACAAGAATGTCATGAATTTTAAAATAAAAAATGTTAAAGTTTCTTGTAGGCATAACATAATGCACACCATAAATAAACAAAATCAAAATATGATATATTCTAGTATAAAGAATTTAGGGCAATTACGCCAAATTAATATAGATTTTATTCCATTATGACAACTAAATATGATTATGCCAAATATTGAAAAATGAATAGACATTCTACTTTGACTTGGATTATCAAAAATTGGATTAAAAATTTTTTCCAATCTATTTTAGATGGAAAGCCCTTTCTATTCTAGACCATTGTAGCATTCCAAATGTGGAGTTAATTACTAGTTTAAAACATGATTAGTCTCCACTCTTCATTAAAATCAAATCTTCAAGTTATTGTGTGAGTATAATTGGCTATATGTTGTCTCATGTATTACCATATATATGTTCCAACATAACGATAATAATATGTAAGAAAGTGACATTCACCTATTATTCAAATGAAATTTTTGTGTTAATAAATAGTGTAAAGAGTGTGCTAATATCCTTATAATGAAATTTTTCTGCTTTGTTCACTTACCTTCTATTGTTGTACTATCTTTAATTTTCTGAAAAGAACAACGAAATTGATTGTTGAATTCAACTTTGTTTTGGTACTACTAGGTAAAAGTCAATATGAATTGAGGAAAATCCTCCTCTCGAGATTCTCTCTCAGTCACTGTATACTTTGACAATTTTATGGGCCTCTTTTTCTCGCAAAAGCTGCTTATAATTTGAGAGGAAAATGCTTTCCCTTCAAGTTTCAACCATTTCCTCGACGACCTGTCTCGTAGAAACCGAAGCACATTTGGATTTTAGTCGGGTGGCGAATGAAGCCTCAGTTTTGGTAGAAAAGTCCTCCAGAGTGTTGCACCGTGCTAATCGTTTGAGGTGCCAAAAGTATAGAAGTTGTTAATGAGAACATGTGGCGCCATGAGACAAGAATCATTTAAAGAAAAAGGTGCATAGACAATGAGAAACACACATAAAACTGCCATTTTAAACTTAGTTAAGCTTAAAAATCAAATGTATCTAAAAATCGAATAAGTTTCTACTTGCTAAAATTGTTGCAATAAAAAAAATGATGGATCTCGTATAAATTACTATCATTGTTGCTTGTGCTGCTGCTAATTGCTAAATAGTTCATGTAGATTCTATAGTTCCATTGTAGTTTGTTATTATGATGATGGAAAAGTGTTCACTAGCAATATTTAAATAATATCCAAGTGATTAAAAAATAGAAGCTGCGATACCATAAGGGGTTGGCCAAAATTTTCAATAATATATTCCGAATTAATAAAAACTCTTGTCTTTACCACGCTTTCTTTCCTTGGTACGAATAGTAATAATTTTAACAATAAAAAAATGACAGTTCTTCTCGCTCTTCCAATTTCTTTTGGTTGATTTATCTTTTTTTGTTATTCAATATGTGGAGGAAGCAAAAGAGAGAAGGAGAAAGAGGAAGAATATACTATTTAAACGACAAAAATATTTTTGTGGATAGACGTGAATTCTAAGAATACACAGTCGGACTTATGGGGTGGGGTTAATGTCACACCCCGTACCCGGAGTGTAACACCCGTCATGTCAAAACTACGCTGTGACATAAGGCTAGCAAAAGAAAAGAACTAAACTGTCCAAAATAATCATTTCATTGAACTTGACTCAATTACGAAGTCATGTGATACAATACAAAGATAATCCTAACAAAATAAAGAGATTATCCTATATGCTTCCACTAAGATCACAAAATATTTCTAAGTGGAAGAATCTATACAAAAATAATTAATATGAAATCTTTGTTATGTATCACATCTTATCTCCAAAGCTAGTACCACGAGTCAGTCCAATCTTCTCCTATAAAAGCTTCGTCGTTTGCATATAACAATAAGGGGTGAGCGATACAATCACTTAGTAAGCGGTAAGAGTACGCCTTGTGGCTTAAGAGTGTTACTCATACATATACATTTAATAAACAAAGTCATTATCTAATTTAAATACAAAGATAATATGGCCAAAAGCATATTTTCATCGAAGGCATACATTTCCATACCATACCAATGAGTTCTATCAAATAGTTCCAATTAACCTGGATATCCAATTGTTAACTATTACCGGTTAACACAGTCCCAAAACCTACTTTAGCCTATTGGTGCGGCCCCAAAACTAATTTTAACCGGTTAGTGTGGTCCCAATGACATTAGTCATACAATTAAGGAACTAGTCCCGTCAAAAGCATACCACATTCAAGAACTCAATCAATTCATTCATCAAATCATTCATTCATGTAGGCCATATTATCACTTTTATAACAATTGCAATTAACCATACTTAAGCCATACATTTATACAACAAATAATCAATTCAAAACGTTTATCATTCATAAACTCATTTCAAAAGATTAAAGAGTACAAATCCCACTTACCTCGATTTGGGCTAACTAAGGTAATCGGAGAACGAACGATCGACTTCTTCGCCTAAAATACAAAACAAAACTCAATCAATTCTCTAATAGAAGTCAAAACTAAGAATTACATCTAACTTAACGTGCAAAACTGAGGGAAAAAGGAAAAAAATATGGTGACGCCGCGACTCACCAACAGTGACCAGTCACGGTCCCAACCGCGACATGGTTGGTACCGCGGCTCAGGTCAGAGGATGGAGGTAACCCATCCATGGCTTCATCGGCGGTGTGGATGGGGCCAGAGAGTTAACCCCCACGAGCCGCGGTCTCATTCACGGCCCAGGTAGCGTAGCGGATGAGCCCAGAAAAATGCGATTTTCACCCTGCACAACCCCAAAACCAAATCTAGCCTTCCCTACTCCATCCAATCACCAAAGCAATTTCAATTTAACACAAGAAGCCAAATAATGATTACATTATTGCCATTCAACATAGATTTCTCCAAAATCCATCAAGTGTAACTCATTAAATACAATCCCTCCAACACTTACACCCTCTCACACAACAACCACCATTAGTACATAATCATCACTAGGATATACAACATTAAATCTTCCTAACTAAACACTCAATGCTTAATCCCTACTCCTAATTCATAGATCTAAGAGGGGAATGGAAGAAATACCTTAAATTGAAGATGAAGCAACCTTTCCTAAACTCTCCCTACTTGATTGTCTTTGCAATTCCTTACCTCTATCTCCTTCTTTAAGAAATGGTGGCAATTAGGAAGATGGAATGAGTTGAAGTTAGCAAGAAAGAGGAAGGGAGATGAAATGAAAATGAAAGAAAGGAAAGATGAACCCTAATTCAACTGGGATATAAACTTCTTAAAATTGCAGCTAAGGCCCTCAACTATTAACTAATCATCTATTTTGCATGCTTTATTGGCAAATTACGAAAATACCCCTAATGAAGGCCTTGGTGTTACAGTTAATGTTTTCTTTATTTTCCTTTTTTTTGCTTTTTCGGAAATCCCAAATAAATCAATCATTTCTGCAAATTTTTATGCAATAATTTCAAGGGTTAATTACATTTACCACCCTTGATGTTTGACTAATTATGAATCGAACCTTGAAATTTGGGAATATTACGCAAAGGTCCTCCATCTTCATAAATCTATAACAAATTTGCCCATATTGTTAGTTTATTGACATCGACTGTTAGATTTTAGTGATATCAGCATGATATTTTGTTAAATTCCCAAATTAACCCTCAAATCTTAACCCGCCTTCTCTTCCTCATCTATTTCAATCCCATCCAAGAACTATTTTGCTAATCGCTAGTGGTAGCAGTCAAACTTCTTCTTTTATAGGAGCCATGCATCACAATGGTCATGAATTATAACATGTTCATAGCTTCAAAATTAAAGAAGTCAAACATAAATAAGATTGAAACTAGTCCATGAAACAACCTCTTGGAAAGAACTATTAAATTACCATATTCCTCTTTTGTACACCATTTTTTCATATTCTCACACTTTAGCAGGTATTTATTTAAATTTATTTTTTCTCTCTTAGCATATATTGTTGCTTAAAAACACTCCGTTAGGTGGTTGATTTGTACTTTAGCAGGTATTTATTTAAATTTATTTTTGCTCTCTTAGCATATATTGTTAACACTCTGTTAGGTGGTCAATTTGTACTATATTTTGTTAGCGGTGTTCTTTTCTTAATTTATTTGCTTTTTTCTTTTTAAATCTTTAGCCTTTCTTTATATTTTTTTAGGCATTATTAGTTTCTAGTATGATTTTATCAAAAAAAAAAAGAAGGCCTTAGACTTTTTTTTTTTTTTTGGCATGAGGGCTTATTGAGCTTGAATTGTGTCATGGATAAGGGGTAAATGCAATATTGCCAAACCCCAATGTTCGATTATAATTTGGTCAAACCTCAGTGGTGGTAAATGTAGTTAACCCTCATTTCAAAAACCTTCTTTGTGAGTTTTGACAATTTACTCAACACCCTTCTAATTTAAAATGCAATATTCACACTCCCCATTTTCATATATTTTGTAACCAAAAAAATAAAACCAAGATCTTGATCTGTAAGCCAAAAATACTTGGTGAACATCCTAAGTTTAAAAAAAAAACAATTTTTTTTAAAAAAAATATATTAGTTTGTCTTCACCAACAGCTTCCAACATCACTATACCACTACTAGGTAAATGTACTCTGAGACCTAGGTGGCTCATATGTTGTAATTATTTTTGAAAGCATATGTAAATTCTAGCATTTAATTCTACTTCTAATCTATGATTGATTGTGATTGAGACTTGGTGAGAGCAGGCATCTTGATCAGGATTTTCGAGTTGATCTTGTTTGGGGGTGTCACAAATACTACCATCATAAACTTTAACAAAAGAAACTACTAAAACAATAATAAGAAAATTTTGAGAATTATTAGGCTTGAATTAGTATACCAATAACTGATATTTTTTACTGTTCTGCTTTTAATTGTGTGCTTGGCCATGGAAACTTTCTATGCTGTTTTTATTTGTCGGTTAAGATAATATTGGTTTTTTTTTTAAATTGTAATTAAGGTTGACCGTTGTCAATTATGGATGTTCTGACCGTTCTCTAAAATGTTTGTAAACGTTGTTTAAAAGATCAGTATGTTGTTCTTTGGTCAGATTGCTTTTAGAACACTGATTTGTGCCTTGGTCAGATTGCATTCGCTTCACGCATTATAAATTTTGAAAAAACTATTTGCAAACCGATAAAGTAATAATTTTGGCTCATTGACTTGATTGTAAAAATATATGCTTTCTTCTTCTCCCACAATCTCCCAGCAAAAGGTTTCAAATAAATCTCAGAACAACATATTTTTAGCTCCATTGTAAATTTAGTTCAACAGAAATTAAAATAATTTTGATTTCTGTGATGAGATTTTTAGTTTTTTGGTTTATCTTTGTGTTTGATTTCACAAGCTAACTATGTGTATTGAAATACGTTCAAACTGATTTTTAGAAATAATTTAATTAAGGGACATAGTTATCTGAACTATTGGAATAGCTAGCCATGATTAATCCTTTGCGTCAAAATTTTTCCTTTGATGCAACTTTTCAAAATGTATATGGTAAAAATGACTTGTGCCTACATGCGCTCAGTTTTTCGAGTGATCATCGAATACACTTCAAAATAATTCTTTCCTGTACTAGGATTTCTAAACAAGCAGCATAAACTAATATTTTGACAAATCCGTGAGAAATTAATTCTAGGTCAAATAGTAATTACTTTTTTGCAATTTTACTGTCTCAATTGGTTTTTTTAGATATTTTTTTATTTCCATACACATAGATATTTATGAAAATAGAAGGTGAAATTATTTACTCGCAACTAAACAAGGCTGAATGGAAATATTTTATTAATATTATCTTTGACACCAAATATAAGTGCAATTAAAAAATTTAATAAATGATTAAATGTGTTAAAAAATGTTTTAAAATTAGGCTAAAAGAATGCATGTGACTCAATACAAGAAAATGTACGATTTCATTAATTTCAATTCGTTATCTGACTGAAATTATTGGACAAAATTACATAACTTCAACAAACAAAAAGAAACCACAGTCGCATTACAATTGATATTAAGTTGACAGTTATATAAAAAGCAATCACTTAAAACCGTAACAAACAAATACAAAGTACTACATCAAATGAAAAAGAACTTGATTCTGCTGCCGAGCTTCCATTATTCCCACTCCATCAGGAGACCTGGACATCAGAGGTCAAATATTCTCATAATTATGCCTTATGTAAGTATCAATATCCTAGGAAATATTTATAGCCTTTAAAATAGTAATTGCAATATTGCGATTAATATAACAAGGAAGAAATAAAAACAATTGCTGAAGAAAGTTAATAGACAATAGCTGAAGAAACATACGCTCGCACTGGTTACTGAATTGTTGATTTTCAAAATCGCGTATGGATCCATTTCCTCCGACTTTTCCGCAGTTTGCACATCTCTTCAACAATCTGAATGAACCATCTTGGCTTTCCAGTCATGAACATGAGACATCCCGTGGACACTCCAAGCACTAATCCAAAGCAATATCCTAGAAGAACAGCTTTCCAAGTGAATCCATCAAAAAAACCTGATTCGTATTCTTCTTCAAATCCCATTGACGGGGACGGTGGTGTTGCGTCACTATGTCCACAATCTTTAGTTAACGGAAATCCACATAATGCCAAGTTCCCAAGGTATGAATTATTCTCAAATGTATCAAAATGCCTACCTTGAGGAATAGGTCCAACTAGATGATTTTTTGAAAGATTTAAAAATCCAAGAAATGCCAGATTCAGTAGCTCCACTGGAATGGTTCCCTCAAGTTGATTCCAAGAGAGGTCCAGAGATTCAAGCATATTCAAATTCCCAAATGAATAGGGAATATAGCCACTGAGGTTGTTGTGAGCCAGATTCAGTATCTGAAGAGAATGAAGGTTTCCAATTAACTTTGGTATTTCTCCTTCAAATCTGTTGCTTGAGAAATCCAAGGCTACACGGGTTGCCAACACTCTTTCAAGGTTGTACTCCACCCCTTTGATAGCTAAACCCACAGAATGGATGTAATAAGAATGTCTATAGCCAATTGCACTCATATATTGGAGTTTCGTTTGGAGATCCTTTGGACTTCTCATAGCTTTGAAGTTCTTAATAAGTTCGGTAGGTAGAGCACCACTGAGCTCATTGTAGGATACATCGATGATTGTTAGCTGAGGGAAGGGACTTGCAGTTTTGCAATTGCCAATTGATCCGTGAAATCGATTGGACTTCAATATCAGAATTTGCAGCTCCGTTAAAGTTTCCAACCATATTGGAAACTTATCATCTATCTTGTTGTTCCCTAAATCAAGAAGTTGCAACCATGTGCGATTAGCCAAAGATCGTGGCAATGGACCTTCCAATTGATTGTCGTTCACAATGAGAAATTGTAGCATACTGTCACTCGAAAATGTTGCTGGAATTGTGCCAAAAAATGTATTGCTGCTGATATCTAGAAGATTGAGTTCGTTGTTTGAGTTTCCCAAGCACTCGGGGATTGTGGAAATCAAATTATTATAAGACAAATCGAGAATCCGAAGTGTGCTTGCATTACAGATAGAAGAAGGCAATTGTCCCTGAAGCAAGTTCGAACTCATATCTAGATGCCGTAGATTTTTGGATGGTAGTTGGTCTATGTTACCACAGAGAGAGTTGTGAGAAACAATCAAGTATTTCAAATAGTCCCGAGTCTCGGACACAAACCAACTCGGAATTTGGCCATGAATTTTGTTGTTCGAAAGATCTAGGTAGAATAATTGAACTAAATTTCTTAGAAAATATGGAAATTCCTTTATCTCACAAGAAGACAATCCCAAGTATCCAAGAGAATTTAAGGAAAAATTGGAATTGTTGGTGGTGTTCAATGGCGATATACTGGTTGGAGGATTGTTTTGAAACATATTTAGCTCAATGCCACGGAAATTGTTTGATGAAAGGTCAAGTTGAGTCAAGTTTGCAAGGGTAAAAATTGATAAAGGAATTGAACCGCTTAGTAAATTATCAGAGAGATCTAAAATAGAAAGAAACGTGAGGTTGAGAAGTGAGATTGGAAATTGACCAACAAAAGAATTTTGACTAAGATCCAATTCAGTTAGCTTTGTAAAATTAGCCAAAAAATCGGGAAGTTTTCCCAAATCAAGGTGGTTTGCTGCCAATATGAAAGACTCAGCTGATTGAAGATTTGAAATTGAGGTCGAGACATGACCGTTGAAATAATTATTACTCAGATCCAATTCTACAAGCTCTGTAAGGTTGCCAATTGATTCAGGAATGGCACCAGAGAATTGACAATAACTCAACACCAAAGAATTTAAGGATTTTAAGCAACCAATTGAATCAGGCAGTATCCCTGAAAGGTTCGTTGACTGCATGTCCAACCGCTTCAGAGGATTAAAAATGCTGCAGTTAAATTTTGGTAAACTACCAGAAAGATAAGCATTTTCACCTAATAAGAGTACTTGCATATTGGGTAGATGAAAAACATGACTTGGTAAATTACCATATAATCTAGTTTCTTGAATATCTAGATATGTCATCGACGAAGAGAAATTCATCGTAACGTCAGATGAGATTGAGATGTTCACAGAAAATAGTGAAAGCTCTCTTAACTGGGTTAGATTTTGAAGCATCTTGTGAAAAGTTAAAGGCTCAAGTCTTAGAGGCAAACAAGACCCCATAGAACATACTAGATTCCAAGAGAGATCCAGTGAAATTAGGTTTGATAGGTGTGATATTTCTGCTGCAATTTCACCTTCAAAATTTGAATTTGAGAGGTTGAGATGTGTCAAACTTCTCAATGTTCCAAATTCATGTGAAATCCGCGAACCAGTTAAATTGTTAAAAGCAAGGTTGAGCCGTCGGAGCTGGGAAAGGCGAAAGAGGCTACTGTTAGGAGGGATGACTCCCTGAAGTTGGCTGCAACTGAGGTCGAGGCTAACTACGCGACCAGTAAGCTGGTGGCACGTGACACCATCCCAACCGCAGCAATCTTCACTAGTGTTCCAAGATATCATTTTTGGATTCCAAAGTTGACCGTGGTAATTGAATTCTAAAGATGCATCGGTTGATGCATTTGTATTAAACAATCCCTTAAATTGAAGCAGTGCAAGAGCATCATGATAATGGCATGAGCGGTTTTCTGAGGAAAAGGAGGGGAGGACGTCATAAGGTTGCAGCAAAAAAAAGAAGAGTAATGTAATATGAAACAATATTGGCCTCGTCATCTTTGGTTGACAAATTTTTTAATAGTGAAAAACGTAATAGTCCTATATAATACTACCTCATTTTCGTTATATATATAAACTATTGGACTGGGTTTTGTCCTGGTCCAATATTGACTATTGCAAGTCTCTAACTAATTGGACCGTTTTCTATAAAAGTGCGGTGGTCATTTTCAAAGGTCATTCATAAGCTTAAAATTTTAAGGATGTGTCATTAGGTAGATATTTGTTCCAAGATGACGCTCATTCATAAATGATAATTAATTGGCACGATTAAGTAATAGGGATGACAAAAAAAGCAAGAGCGAATTACGAACCAAACTATTCAATACTTGAAAAGGTTATTGTTGACTAAGTAATCAAGATCTGAGTAATATATTTTTAAAGTTAGATTATTAAATTTGACTATATTTGGACTCGATAAAGGAAAAAAAAAATTGAAATCTACATAGAAATAACTCAAGCCACTTGAGATTAGCTCGAATTTAATTTTATGAAAAAATTAGTCTCCATTATTTCTCAAAATTAAATCTCCAAGTTATTGTGTGAATATAATTATCCACAAGTTGGCTCATATTTTAACATATATTTGTTCCAGCATAATGATAATGATACCTAGGAAAGGTGACATTCCCACATTCCCACACTAATTATTAACCATCTGTCATTGTTCTATCTTTAGTTTATAGCAAAGAGCATATAATGGAAATACTCCTGCTACGTACGAACCATGTCTTCTCATGTTTTTCTATCTTTTCTTCTGTCCCAGTTAAAGTGCAAGTCTAACATTAAAGTCAACAGGAAAGGGAAAACAAAAGAAGATTAGCTGGAAGTTTTTCCTAATACTGAATAGGATTTCAATAAAATAGGACAAAGTACGAACGTGGATTTCTTTTCAACGTTTGCTCTTGGGCCCTATGTCCTGTGTCATTACGCGTAAGTAGGAAAACGTGTATGAGGGGTTTAAAGAACTTCGATTGAGAAAATAATTAAGTTGGAAGACTTTGGATCGCTGCTACGAGTGTACCCTTCGGAAGTGATTAATCCTCAAGTAAGACAACGTATATAAGGGGTTTAAGAATTTCGATTGAGGATACAATGAAGTTGGAAGACTTTGATTCGAGTCTTTAAAGTCAAAGTAAACGATTCACACACTTTTTATTTGATTCAGACACTTTACATTTTATCTTTTAAATTGAAAAGTCATCATTGTTTTGGAATTGAAGTATCATAAATCATGCATATATTTTAACCTAAACAAAGTGAATAAATAAAAAAAAAGTGTATAAATTGTTTTCCTCTTCTTCATCCCAAAAATCTATCTCTGGATACCGTTTCCGGAAAACAAATAACGTGTATAAACATGCCTTGCACGTTTGGCTAGTGTTTTGTAAGACATAAATAACTAAAATTATTATTTAATGAAATTGTTGAGTTTTCAATTTGATTAATAAGGAAAATGGATGCTCATTTTTTTAATTGAGTGTTTCATTTATAAAACATATTTCAATATTTTTTGATGCTTTTTTTCAGTATTTGGAAATGCATCTTTGTTTTTTTTTTTTTAAAAAAAATATTTCGAACCCAAGATGTTATCAAAATCCACTTTTTTCAAAAAATGAAAAAAGAAGACACTTGATAGAAAGACCCTATTAAGGCACTAAAAATTTATAGTAGCGTTTAAAATAATCTTTTTCAAAAATGACAATTTGAAGATAGAATCTAAAGCCACAATGTTATTAACGGATAGAATAATCGGACATTGAGCCTGAAATTTAATACAATCTAATTGTAAAAAATAATTTAAGTAGTTTAATAGATGGACACCGCTTTTTGGCCGAGTAATGTGAAACTTTCGGCCATTTTAACTTTGAAAGCTCAAGCATACCTTTTTTTTGGATACTTTGCACCTTAGCGTTAACAATTCATCCTAGGTTACTATTCTTTCACTTATTAATAAGGACAGTATACGAATAATAAATGACAGTGTATCGTGTTATTTTTCCTTTTCAATGCTGAAAAGGCATATTTATTCTTATGTATTTCAATGATAAGATTGAACATATAGTTTTGTTATCTACATTCATGAACAATAAAAACAATTGTTGTTATTTGAAATATTTTGATAAGTTTAAGATACATAGTGCCTAAATTAGAAGTTAAAAATACAAAATGAAAATTGCTTCAAACATTTGGGGTACAAAAGTGAAATTATTTTTTCTAAATAAAATTTTGAATAGAGTCTAATTAGTAATAAATATGGATTTAAAGCTTAATTGGAGACAGTAAATTAGGATTACTGTCTGATCAATCAATGGGTACATAATATACATGTAGTTTTTTTTTTAAGACAATTGATACATACAATTAATCAAGATAGGCATTAGTCGTGTGCATTTTTCTGTCTTATCAAATTAATTTTTCATTGATCTAGTTAGTGGTTACATTTATTTAGAGTAGTTGAAGAGCCACTGTCATACTCTTCATTTTCATTATGCTCATATTCCTCACTTCAGTCATCTAACATACGTCTATTCAAGAATTAAATCCCCACTGTTGACTAGAGACTGGACTATGTTGGAGGGTTTCTAATGACCCATTACTCACGCAAACTTTTTAGTGGAGCTGTTATCCACTCATTTTGCAATAACATGAAATAATGCTTACTATTCTGCGGTATTTTATTTGGAAAAATAGGAACATAATCACCACTTGAAAAGTTTATTCCCCAAAATTTTTCTAAATAAAATCTCCAAAATCCACAATCTAGTAGTTGTTTTTCTGGTTCATATAAATTTTATTTTATAAATTTCAATCTTCCCGGCAATGAAATATAACATTTTCGTGTTACCATTTTTCGCTAGCTGTACAATCTTTACTTTTCAGCGAAGAGCAATGAAAGGTCACATAATGGAAATATTCACGCTGCGTACAGACCAAGTTTTCTCATATTTTTCGATCTTTTCTTCTAAACCAGTGCAAGTCTACCATTAAAGTCAACATGAAAGTGACAATAAAAGAATATTAACAGCAGTAGGATCTTTTTCTTCATTAAATTTCAATAATATAGGACAAAGTAGAAACGTGGAGTTCTTTTCATCTTTTGCCCTTGGGGCCTCTGTCCTGTGTCATATGTGAAGCGCAAGCGATAATTCCTCAAGTAGAAATCGTATGTATGGGGTTAGAGAAATTTGATCGAGAAAATAATGAAGTTGGAAGATTTGATTAGTGACTGTGACTGGATACATGAGGAGCATTTAAAGGACGTTTTGTAAGCATTAAGACCGGACTGGGTCAGAGGAAGAATAAAATTAGTCTACATTAAAAAACTTTTCAAGTATTTGGTGCCATCTAAACTTCTTTGTTTCTTTGGGGTGAAAAGGATAGGCTTTTCCAACTTGTACATTCCTTCTCATGTTGAGTACAGAGATTTTAAGTTGGAAAGGCTTTTCCCACCAAAATGACCTTTCTTGCTTTTTTTCACGAATTTTATTTCTCAACAAAATCTAAAGAAAGTCCTTTTGAACTTCATATTCGAAAGACCAAAAAAATATGAATCAATTTTATCCCCATACATGTTTTTTTTTTGCTATTTTTTAACCCATAACACATTCATTAGTTGTTTAGTTTTAAAATTAAAAAATAGTAATTTTTTAATAAATTTAATTAATAATTTTTTTGATTTTTAAATCACAATCAGTTTAATATGTGCTTAGAATTTTTTTTTGGCTACAAAATGGTTAAAATACTATTTTTAAATTTTTATACAAATGTTAAAAAATAAAACTCCCAATAAATTAAATTAACATATGAATGTTTAATTTCATTATTAATTTTTTAAATTCTTAATTATAATGATGATCGTTATAAAAATTTTAAAACTATTTAAAGTGTATAACTAATTCAAATGTTTAATTTCATTATTAATTTTTTCACATTCTTAATTATAATGCTAATAGTTATAAAAATTTAAAAATAATTAAAGTGTATAACTAATTTAATTTTAACAATAATATTAATAATTTTAAAATTAATTGTAGGCATAGAATCAGAAACAAATAAAATAAAAATATAATATATTTTAGTACAAAGAATTAAGGGTAATTAACTCAAATTAATATACCATTTATTTCATTTTGATACCTAAATATGATTATACTAAACATTAGAAAGAAAATAGGCATTCCATTTTGACTCGGTTACCAAATGTAAGAATATAAAGGCATTTAGGGTGAAAATGATTTTCCATTCTGCCCTATTTCTACGTACTAAACGTGGGGCTATAGTTTTAATGGTCAACACATGTAAGACAATGCTTTCATACTAAGTCAAGTCTAGATGTATTAAATTATTTAATTAAATGATACACACACATTTTCTTTGATTCATACACTCATATTTTATCTTTCAAACTGAAGAGTCATCAGTATTTGGACATAAAGTATTATAATTATGTGCATATTTTAGTCTAAACAAAGTGAATAAATAAAAAAATAAAGTGTATAAATTGTTTCTTTTTCTTCATACCCAATGAAAATATCTCTGATACCGTTTTCAAGGGTTGGGGAAATTACATTTTGTTATTTGCAGTTCGTGGTCGAGGTCCAGGGACGACCTATTGTCCTTTTTACCAACAGAGAAGTCTCAAAACATTTTGGAAAATTCACTGAACCGAGTTCTTGTATTACATGCAATTCCAGCTTAGTTAATACAAAAAAAGAGAGAGATAGAACAACATTCACAGATTTCGGATTCACTAAATGAGTTTTTGTATTCCCTGCGATTGGATGCTTATTTAAGACCTTTTTTTTTGAACAAAAATTATTATAAGGATATGATTTTTTGGAATGTAATTTCATGGAAAAACATGTTTTTACTATATTTGGATACTCAACAAAATCTTGATATTAAAGTTGTATATATTCTTATTTCGATATTTGTTTTAGAAAAACTTTGAATAATGTAACATGGAATGTAGTGTATTTTCTCACAAGATTTCTATAGATACCGCTACAAGCATAATGTGAAAAAAAGCATCTATTCAATAATTTTGCTTGCTAACACAAGCTTAATTTAAGATATAAATTAATAAACAATGTATTTTTTATTTTATTTCTTTTATCTGCCTAGTATTTTAAGTTTACTTAATAAAGCAAGTTACAAGTAATAGCCAATACCATCCTATCCATTCTTTATATTTTTTTGAGAAATAGAGGTGCAGAAGTTAATTAGGTAAGTAATCCTTCATTCTTCCGTCCAATTAAAGAACAGTTTTGTATTCCTCTAATATCGATAATAGGCTAGAGTTTAAAAATGTTTCAGATTCAAATTCCAAACATGTTAATTGCAGCCCAGTTATACGAGAAATGTGGTTATTAAGAATTAAATATTGATGTCATAAAAAAACAATTTTTTGATAATATTTGCTATGCACGCTTTTAACTACATTTTTATTTTTCAACTATATCCGGTGAGGGGTTGATTTGCTCAGTTGGTGCCTAGGGGTTTATTTAATACATTTGGATTGCAGTCGTGTGGCGAATGAAGCCTCACTTTTGGTAGAAAATTCCTCCAGAAAAGAAAAAGTTGAATACACAACGAAATACGTGTACTATAAATTAACTTGTTAAGCTTAAAAGTTAAATGTATCTATAATTGACGAATTTTCTACATGCTAAAATTGTTGTAATAAAAAAATTGATGAATCTCGTATAACTTACAATCATTGTTGCTTGTGCCACTGCTAATTGCTAAATAGTTTAAGCAGATTCTACTGTCATATTGCAGTTTATAATGATGATGGAAAAATGTTCACTAATAATGTCCAAGTGATTGAAAAATAAGCTGCCATACCAGAAGGGGTTAGACAAATTTTACAATAATCTTTATCTATGCTCTCTTTAACAGTAGTTGCTTCAGAGTCTTTGCACTATGTAGTGTTAATTTTCGAATATTCCTAAAATACTCTCCTGTTCTATAATCAGAATCACTCTATTCTAAATCGTGGTGGAATTTCAGACCCCTTTACCTTCCCTTGTAAAGTTCGTTGAATTTAAAGTCTACTAGTAATAAAATAAAATAATTTCCCATACAAAACCATTTAATTACCTTTGCATTCAATCCTCAACTATTCTCCATGTCAATTTCTTACTAAAACTAATAACAAAATTTCCTCAGCTTCATTTCTGTTACGAGTAAATAGTTCAAATGATATCTACAATAATGGTGGAGGAAAAGATGAAGAGAAAAATGTCACGCCCCGTGCCCGAGACGTGGCACCCGCCATGTCCTAGGCTACGCTAGGACACAAGGCTAAATCAAAACAATTATCGTCCAAACATAACATAAGGCTCCAAAATGTCAAGATGCCCAAAAGAATCCATTTCATTCATCACCAAAAGATATACAACATTCATATACTTCTCTTCCCCAAAGACAAAAATAGATGGGAAAGTATGTATAACCTAATCCATACAAAATATGGCTATACATTAATGCTATCAAAAATAACCTCATTCAAGTCTATCCTATCTATAACTATGAGGTCCAAAACTCGGTCCAATCACCTTCAATAAATTCATCACCTGCGGGGTAAAACAAAAAGGAGTGAGTGATATAATCACCCAGTAAGTAGTAAAGGTTCTTTTTGGGGCTTAAGTTTGTCATTTATACATAAGTACATTTCAAACCAAAATCAAAGCCATAAACATCACAACATGTGGTCAAGTCAAAAACCATACACATTCCAAACATTGCATAAAGCAATTCAAAGAAAAGAGAGCTCAAGCAGTTAGTGGACACATGACCCTGGGATTCCAATTGTTAACTACAACCCGGTTAACGCGGTTCAAAACCAACTACCACCCGGTTGGTGCGGTTCAAAACTAACTATAACCCGGTTAGTACGGTTCAAAATGACTTGCTATAATTGCTAAAATTAGGGAACTAGTCCCGTCATAGAGCCATTTCACATACAAGAGCTCAAGCGTATACTCACTCAAATGATTATTTAGACCACATACATTTATTTCATAGCAAACCAATATAACCCAAACATAAGCCCATTTATATAGACAAAATATCATTCAAATCATTTATTATCATCAAAGAGCATTTTCAAAAGCAAAGAGAATCAAATACTACTTATCTCACTCCAAGACTAATTTAGGTAGTCCGAGTAGGGATAAAGTCCTTCGTCGCCTATAACATACAAAGAAGACTTGTATCACATACTTATTCTATTAAGAAACCATAAAAGAGGCCTAAACCTATCTTAACACGCAAAAAGAGGAAAAGGGATAAAACTGTACTGACCCGCGGCGTCAGCCGCGGCGCTGCTCACGCAGCGGCTCAGATACAGTACCCAGCCGCGACTCCATCCGCGGCGCGGCTGAGGTCGCGGCTCAGGTCAGAGCAAGCGGCCCCTCAGCCGCGGTCTCATCCGCGGCGCGGGTGGCACCGCGGATGAGCCCAGAGAGGCTGCTTCTACGAGCCGCGGTCTCATCCGCGGAGCGGGTGGCACCGCGGATGAACCCAGCAAGACGGCCTGCAACTGCTCAAAATCACCCCCCCACACTATTCATCATCTTCTCACCCAATCCAAACAACAAAACAACCTCAAAATAGCACAATAAGGTAGGAAAACACTATCTTAACATCTTAAACAACATATTCATGGATCATGCTCGAAATCACACAAGATCTACCAAAATCTCATGCCCACTTCTTCAAATCTCTAACTCACCCACCTCACATATACATCATAACTCACAAACAAATACATTACCACCACCAGACATTAAATCTACTGGACAAAACCATCTAATAGTATCTAACCAAGCCATAACTTCAACTAATCAATCTTCTACCACATCACATAGCAAAACTAAGAAAAGGGGAATTAGCTTTGAGAAAAGAAATACCTTGGTTGAAAGAATTGAAGGAATTGTTGCTTGCTTCCTTTGGAGAGTGGTGGCCTTCAAGGTTTCCTTCAAGTGGGAGGGATGGGAAGTCTTTAGAGAGTGAAAGAAAGGAGCCAAGGAGAAGAAAATTGAAAATGGTGAAAATCTAGGTTATTTGGGGATAAAAATCAGAATCATGAAATTTGCTAATTAGTTCTCTAACTTTCTAAATATTACACAATCACCCAAAATGGCCAATGACCAAAAGGTCCTTAGTATCACAAAAAAGGTTAGAATAGCCTCTTAATTCATACTATACGGTGGCATATGATAAGCTTAAATAAAGCTTTGTCGTGCCTCTTAATTTTTATAGTGGAGTACTTGAATGGGTAGAACTAATAAGTTCGAGATACTTATTGGAGGGTATATCATTGGGTTGATTGGAGTCTGGAGATGGTCTAGATTTTACACGTGGACTAGGTTTTTCCATCGGAAGAAGCTTGGATGGCCTGTTTGGATGAATTTGATTTACTTTTTCTGGTTGGATATCGAACTGAATGAATGAAAGAAATGCCATATTGATGCACAAAAACTTTTATAATACTAAGTCCTGTCCAAATATTACATTATCTAGTCTATTTCAGTAAACATTCAATAGCATGAAGGCCTCATGGTCGCATGGCAATGTTCTCCTGCTTTATTAATATATCTTTCTTTTTTGTGTTTAGCTATGAGTTTCTCCTAATCTCCTGTTAGAGAGAATTTTCCGAATCTGGATGTATACTGTGCGTTAATTGGCCTTTATGATGCCACACTAAACAACTGATTTGACCACGTGACATAAATCACGGGCACCCTGACCGGAGCTTAATAAAACATTTATATTATTTTTCGGATACTGGTGTAATTGATAAGGAGCGGAAGCAGTACAATGAAAGACGAATTCAGTCAAAGAAGGAACGTAATGCTGCCAGTAAAAATTTGTCAACACAATTTGAATCACTAGTTTTACAATTTTAGTCTACAACTGTTGGTCCTAGACCAAAAATTATTCAAATAATTATATTAATATCTCAAGATAAGATTAATTAAAAAAATGAATAAAAGTGACCTTAACTCCGTATTACATAAAAAATGTGAAAAAATTACTACTGTTCGATGTTAATAATCATGAACTTGACATTCTCTTTAAGATAATTTGTGTCCCTACGGATTTTAACTCTGATACAGAAGGTTAAGCGTGTTGCTTTCAGAATATAGCAGCCTAACTTATGATTGTTGCATATCTTTCATCTGCACAATCTAGATAAAGAGAAGCTTCTCTACACACTTTACTTTTATCCAAAACTATAGTTTTAAAAAGTAAAGAAAGAATAGTTGTTTTTAAAGACTTTCTAAACTATTCAAAATCCTCGTATTTGTAGGCTGAAAAATAGAGGGCAATTTGAAAAATTAATATAGTATTAGATCTCATAATACGTAAATTTCAGTTACAAAATAATTATTAATTCTCCATAACAGTCAAAGTAATTGTATAAGGGTTAATTTTTTATTAATGTTCCATAACATGGTCAAATATGACCGTTTAAAGTAGTTATAAACAATCCCCATTTATGTATTAATCCGGACGTTGACTAGAGATTGGACTATTTTGGAGGGGTTTCTAATGACCCATTACTCACGCAAACTTTTTAGTGGAGCTGTTATCCCCTTATTTTGCAATAACATGAAATAATGCTTACTATTCTGCGGTTATTGATTTTGAGGCATTTCACTTGGCAAAATAAGAATTTAATCACCGCTTGAAAAGTTTATTCCCCACAATTTTTCAAAATAAAATCTCCAAAATTCACAGTCTATAGTAGTTTTTTTTTTTTTGGTTCATATAAATTTACTATTTATAAATTTCGATCTTCACGGTAATGAAATATAATATTCTTGTACCTAAAAATTTTCATGTTTAGTTACCGTTTTTTGCAAGCTGTACAATCTTTACTTTTAATCCAATTAAAATGCAAGTCTAACATTAAAGTCAACAGGAAAGTGACAACAAAAGAGGACTAGCAGTAGGATTTTTTTCTTAATTAAATTTCGATAATACAGGACAAAGTAGAAAACGTATATAAGGGGTTAGAGAACTTTGATTGAGATAATAATGATGTTGAAGATTTCATTAGTGTTTGTGACTGGATATATGAGGAGCATAGAACAGGACATTTTGTATGCATTTTGTATGTATTATTTCCATTTTTGCTTTCAGTTTTAGTTGAGTAAAGTCAGTTCTCTTTCTCTTTTTTCCAAATTGTCAAAAAAAAAAGACCGGACTGGTTCGGAGGAAGAATAAAATTAGTCCACGTTAGAAAAACTTTTGAACTATTTGGTGCCATTGAAACTTCTTTTCTTTGGTGAATTTTAGTGACATCAAAACTTGTGATAACCCTTATTGTTTCAATGTTCAACACATGCAAGACATTATTTTCAAACTGAGTCAACTAAACATGTATTAAACTGTTTAATTAAATTATTCACACACTTTTTCTTTGATTCATACACTCAGATTTTTATCTATTAAACTAAAAAGTCGTCATTATTTGGACCTGAAGTATTATAACTATGTGCATATTAAGTCTAAACGAAGTGAAAAAATAAAAAAAAAATGAAATGTATGAATTGTTTCCTTTTCTTCATACCCAATGAAGATATCTCTGGATCCCGTTTTCAAGGGTTGGGAAAAATACATTTTGGCATTTGCTGTTGTTCGTGGCTGAGGTCTAGAGACGACCTCTTGTCCCTTTTACGAATAGAGAAGTCTCAAAACATTTTCGAAAATTCACTAAACTGAGTTCTTGTATTACATGCAATACCAGCTTAGTTAATGCAAAAAAAGAGAGAGATAGAACAACATTTATAGATTTCGGATTCACTAAATGAGTTTCTCCGATTGGTTGATTATTTAAGAGTTTTTTTTTTTAAATTATTGTAAGGATATGATTTTTTGGAATATAATTTCATGGAAAGACATATATTTACTATGTTTGGATACTTATAGGAATATAGTATATTTTCTCACAAGATTTCTAAAAATATCGCTAAAAGCATGACGTGAAAAAAGCATGCATTTAATAATTTTACTTTCTAACACAAGCTTAATTTAAGATATAAATTAATAAATAATGGATTTTTATTTTTTTTCCTTTCTCTACCTAGAAAGTAAATAGCCAATACCATTTATCCGTTCTTTATATTTCTTTGAGACCTGAAGGAGCACAAGTTAATTAGGTAAGTAATCCTTCATTCTTCCTTCCAATTTAAGAATAGTTTGAACTATTGGCATATGGACAATTTTATGCTTTCAGTTTGTTTAAAAAAAAAAAAAATGCAACTGGTGACAAACATTGCAGGGTTTGGCAAGAGTTTGGTTTCCACTTCATTTTCTTGATGACAAGCTAAATGGTCCGTCCAGCACTTCAAATTTTGAATGGAATCAAACATAGCTTGAAATAGGAAAGATTTGTGAGCCTTACCAACCTCTATAAGGTTCATTAGGGATTAGGATTTTTCTTTGTTTTTAAATTTTGTTTTGAAAAATTGAGGCTCCTTTTTTGTTTACTGTAGAATCTATTAGTGGATTAACATTTCTAGAATGAAGATGCACTCGTTAAGAAATTTTAACTTCGTAAACATTTATTTATCTTTACCAACATTATGGTTTTTAAAATACTGTACCTTCCCTTAATGATTAGTGGGTTTAAATTGTGTTTTTGTGTGTGACTCAACGTTGGTCAATCTTAGGACAACACACAACAATAAATATAAAATGAGATAGAATTGTGTAAAAAAAAGGCTCAACCAAAAACTAAAGTTACAAGGAATCACACTCAGTTTACACTAGATATTGACAATCATATTATAAGCCAGCTTTATAAGCCATTGAGAAAAAATAGGTTTTGCTGCCTACCTTCCCTTGTTCACACTCCACGAGAGACCCGGACACTAGAGGTAAAATTTTCTCATGAATAGTCTTACGTAAATATCAATATTCCACAAAATATAAATTTACTAAACAACAAATGACAAAATGATGCACTTTTTACTCATTTCACTAAACTAGAAAACTTGCAAGGAAACAAACAAGAAGGATGATACTCTGTACATAAGCGATGCTTACTGAACTGTTGATTGTAGTGATCTTCCCAGGCTTGTATGTGGATCCATTTCCTCGGACTTTTTCGTAGTTTGTACGTCTCTTCAACAATGTTTATGAACCATTTTGGCTTTTCGATTGAGAACATGAGACATTCCATGGCTAGTCATAGCAATAATCCAAAACCATAAGCTGGAAAAAAACAGCTTTGCAGGTAAATCCATCGAAAAACTTCGAATCATAATCTTGTTCATAACCCAAAGGCGTGGAAAGTGGTGATGCGCGAGTACCACTATAATTGTAAACGATGTTTGTATTGTGCGTTGGTCAGATTGCTGTTAGAATACTGATTTGTTTTTCAAATTATCAAGCAACAGATACGACTATGTCAGTTGCATCCGCTTCACGCATCTTAAATTTAGAAAAAATTATTTGCAAACCGATAAAGTAATAATTTTGGCTCATTGACATGATTGCAAAAATCTATGCTTTCTTCTTATCCCCCAATCTCCCAACAAAGGGGTTCAAATAAATCATATAACAACATATTTTTAGTTCCATTGTAAATTTAGTTCAACATAAATTAAAATAATTTGGATTTCTGTAATGAGATTTTTGGTTTTTTATCTTTGTGTTTGATTTCACAAGCTATCTATGTGTATTGAAATGCGTTCAAGCTGATTTTTAGAAATAATTTACTTAGGGGAAATAGTTATTTAAACTATTGGAATAGCTTGCCATGATTACTCCCTTGCTTCAAAACTTTTCCTTTGATGCAACTTTTAAAAATGTATCTGATAAAAACGACTCGTGCCTACACGTGTTCTGTAGTTTTTCGAGCGATCGTCGAATACACCTTAAATAATTCTTTCCTTTACTAGGATTTTCTAAACCAGCATCATAAACTAATATTTTGACAAATCCGAGAGGAAATTAATTGTAGGTCAAATAATAGTTCCCTTTTGTGCTATTTTACTGTCTCAATTGCTTTTTTCCTAGATATTTTTTTTCCATACACATAGATATTTATGAAAATAGAAGGTGAAATTATTTACTAGCAACTAAACAAGGCCGAATGAAATAATTTTATTAATATTATCATTGACACCAAATATAACCACAATTAAAAAATGTAATGGGTGATTAAATGTGTTAAAAATTGTTTTAAATTGTACGATTTCATTAATTTCAATTCGTTATCTGACCGAAATTATAGGACGAAGGTACATAACTTCCACAAACAAATAGAAACCACAATCGCATTACAATTGTTATTAATTTGACAACCATATAAAAAGCAATCACTTAGAACCGTAACAAACAAATACAAAGTTCTACATCAAATGTAAAGGAACTTGATTTTGCCGCCGAGCTTCCATTATTCCCACTCCATCAGGAGACCTGGGCATCAAAGGTCAAATTTTCTCATAATTAAGCCTTGCGTAAGTATCAATGTCCTTATTCATTGCTTTTAAAATAGTAATTGCCATGCGACTATTGTAACAAGGAAGAAATAAGAACAATAGCTGAAGAAAGTTAATAGACAATGGCTGAAGAAGCATACGCTTGCATTGGTTGCCGAATTGTTGATTGCAGTCTAATTTTGCATATGGATCCATTTCCTCCTACTTTTCCGTAGTTTGCACGTCTCTTCAACAATCTGAACGAACCGTCTTGGCTTTCCAGTCATGAACATGAAACATCCCATGGCAAATCCAAGCACCAATCCAAAACAATATCCGAGAACAACAGATTTCCAAGTGAATACATTAAAGAAACCTGAATCATATTCTACTCGTGTTGACGGGGACGGTGGTGTTGCATCACTATCTCCACAATCTTTAGTTAACGGAAATCCACATAATGCCAAGTTCCCAAGGTATGAATTATTCTCGAATGTATCAAAATGCCTACCTTGAGGAATAGGTCCAACTAGATGATTTTCTGAAAGGTTTAAGAATCCAAGAAACGTCAGATTCAGTAGCTCCACTGGAATGGTTCCCTCGAGTTGATTGCAAGAGAGGTCTAGAGATTCAAGCATATTCAAATTCCCAAATGAACGAGGAATATAGCCACTGAGGTTGTTGTGAGCCAGATTTAGTATTTGAAGAGAATGAAGGTTTCCAATTAACTTTGGTATTTCTCCTTCAAATCTGTTGCTTGAGAAATCCAAGGCCGCACGAGATGTCAAGACTCTTTCAAAGTTATAATCCAACCCTTTCATAACCAAACTCACAGAATGGATGTAATAAGAATGTCTATAGCCACTTGCATTCATATATTGGAGTTTTGTTTGGACATCCTTTGGAATTCTCATAGCTTTGAAGTTCTCAATAAGTTCGGTAGGTAGAACACCAGTGAGCTCATTGTAAGAAATATCGATGATTCTCAGCTGAGGGAAAGGACTTGTAGTTTTGCAATTGCCAATTGATCCATGAATTTGATTGCCCTTCAATATCAGAATCTGTAGCTCCGTTAAAGTCTCCAACCACATTGGAAACTTACCATTTATCTTGTTATTCCCTAAATCAAGGAGTTGCAGCATTGTGCAATTAGCCAAAGATTTTGGCAATGGACCGTCCAATTGATTGTCATTCAAAATGAGAAATTGCAGCTGATTGTTATTCAAAAATGTTGCCGGAATTGTGCCAAAGAATCCATTGTTTCCCAAATCTAGAATATTGAGGGAGACGCTTGAGTTTCCCAAGCACTGGGGGATTGTGGAAATCAAATTATTATTAGAAAAATCGAGAAGTAGAGGCCAGCTTGCATTGCAGATAGAAGAAGGCAGTTGTCCCTGAAGCAAGTTCGAACTCATATCTAGATATAATAGATTTTTGGATGGTAGTTGGTCTATGGGACCAGTGAGAAAGTTGTGAGAAACATTCAAGTATTCCAAATAGTCCCAAGTCTTGGACGTGAACCAGCTTGGGATTTGGCCATGAATTTTGTTGTTCGAGAGATCTAGGTAAGATAATATACTTGAATTTCTTAAAAAATCTGGAAATTTTTTTATCTCACAAGAAGATAATCCCAAGAAATCAAGAGAAGTTGAGGAAAAATTGGAATTGTTGGTGGCGTTCAATGGTGATCTACTGGTTGTAGGATTGTTTTGAAACATATTTAGCTCAATACCACTGAAATTGTTTGATGAAAGGTCAAGGTAGGATAAGTTAGCAAGAGTAAAAATTGAGTAAGGAATTGAACCGCTTAGCTGATTATTGCTCAAATCAATCAACTCCAGTGACGTACTTTTGAAATCTCCTAGTTGTCCTTTGAGTAGATTTTCAGAGAGAGATAAAGAGGAAAGATACGTGAGGTTGAGACCTGATATTGGAAATTGACCAACCAAAGAATTATGACTAAGATCCAAAAGAGTAAGCATAGTGTAATTAGCAAAAAAATCAGGAAGTTGTCCCAAATCAAGGTGGCCAAGTCGTCCCAGGTTGAAAGACTCGATTGAGTGAAGATTTGCAATTGAGGTCGGAACATGACCACTGAAATCATTATAACCCAGTTCCAATTCTACAAGCTGCGTAAGGTTGCCAATTGATTCAGGAATGGCACTAGAGAATTGACAAAATCCCAACGCCAAAGAATTTAAGGACTTTAAGCAACCAATTGAATCAGGCAGCACCCCTGAGAAATTTGTCTCGCTTAGCCACAACCGCTTCAGAGGACTTAGAATACTGCAGTTAAATTTTGGTAAACTACCAGAAAGATAATCATTTTCACCTAACAAGAGTACTTGCATATTGGGGAGATGAAAAACATGACTTGGTAAATTACCATATAATCCAGTATCTCCAATGTCTAAATATGTCAACAATGAAGACATATTCATCGTTACGCCAAATGAGATTGAGATGTTCACGTAATGAAGTGAAAGCTCTCTTAACTGGGTTAGATTTTGAAGCATCTTATGAAAAGTTAAAGGCTCAAGTCTTACAGGCAAACAAGACCGCATAGAACATCCGTCATTCCAAGAGAGATCCAGTGAAATCAGATTGGATAGGTGTGATATTTCTGCTGCAATTTCACCTTCAAAATTTGAATTTGAGAGGTTGAGATGTGTCAAACTTCTCAATGTTCCAAATTCATGTGAAATCCGCGAACCAGTTAAATCATTATAAGCAAGGTTGAGTTGTTGGAGGTGGGAAAGACTGAAGAGGCTACTGTTAGGAGGGATGACTCCTTGAAGCTGGCTGCAACTGAGGTCGAGGCCAACTACGCGACCGGTAAGCTGATGGCATGTGATACCATCCCAACCGCAGCAATCTTCACTTGCGTTCCAAGATATCATTTTCGGATTCGAATGTTGACCTTTTTCATTGCAATCTGAAGATGCATAGGTTGATACATTTGTATTAAACAATCCCTTAAATTGAAGCAGTGCAAGAGCATCATGATAATGGCATGAACGGTTTTCTGAGGAAAAGGAGGGGATGACTTCATAAGGTTGCAACAAAAAAAGAAGAAGAGTAATGTAATATGAAACAATATTGGCCTCGTCATCTTTGGTTGACAAATTTTTTAATAGTGAAAAACGTAATAGTCCTATATAATACTACTTCATTTTCGTTATATATATAAACTACTGGACTGGTTTTGTCCTGGTCCAGTATTGACTATTGAAAGTCTGTAACTAATTGGACCGTTTTCTATAAAAATGCGGTGGTCATTCACAAGATTAAAATTATTAGGATGTGTTATTAGGTAGATATTTGTTCCAAGATGACACTCATTCATAAATGATAATCAATTGGCACGATTAAGTAATAGGGATGACAAAAAAGGTAAGAGTGAATTACGAACCAAACTATTCAATATTTGAGAAGGTTATTGTTGACTAAGTAATCAAGATCTGAGTAATACATTTTTAAAGTTAGATTATTAAATTCGACTATATTTGGACTCGATAAAGGAAAAAAAATTTGAAATCTACATAGAAATAACTCAAGCTACTTGAGATTAGCTCGAATTTAATTTCATGAAAAAATTAGTCCACATTACTTCTCAAAATTAAATCTCCAAGTTATTGTGTGAATATAATTAACTAAAAGTTGGCTCATGTTTTAACATATATGTGTTCCAGCATAATGATAATGATACGTAGGAAAGGTGACATTTCCACACTATTCAAAAGAAATTTTTTTGTCAATAAATAGTGTAAGTTTTCATGGACCTCTCTATGTGCAGAAGTTACTTAGAAACAAGAAAATTGTGCTGTCATGACACTTTTTTTGGGGCGCTTTTTCAAAAAGTGTCACAAAAGATGTTTTCATGACACTTTTGATTGATATGTTATTTAACTTTTAATAATTTATTTAGTTTAATTAAAGTAAAGGGGCAAAGTGACGTCGTTTAACTTAAAAAAAAACAAAGACAAAAGCCAAAAAGTTGGCGCTAAACAAAAGTAGCAAAACGAAAGGCCCGCTTTCTCTTTTTCCTTCCCTGAAATTTCGATCCCTCTCTAAAATCCACTTTCCCAATTCTCAAAACCCTTTTCCCCTTCTTCCCTGCTCCACCCGCTACACCTTGGACGTCGATGTGGAGGACGTCGTCACCCTTGACTGCATTAACTTTGGCGACAAGAAGGTCATGCTGCTAAGGACCAAGGCCCGCTTTGAGGAAAGGTCCAAGACGGTTAGACACGCCGAAGATCTATTTGACGGATTTAGGATTGATCACTTTAGAGGATTTGCTGGCTTTTGGGTTGTTCGTTCTGGTGAGATTGTTTTCAGTTGCTTGGATTTTATGGATGTGTAATATCTTGAATAACTAGTTTTTCAATTTTATGCAATTATGCAGAAGCAAAAGTTGCAACGGTAGGATGAGGGAAGGTCAGAGTTCTTTAATCTTTTTATTTTGTTGGTTATACGTTCTCCTTAATCTTTAAAGAAGTCAAGTTGTTGATTTCTTTATTGCCAGTTGGTAGGACCTAGAAAGCCTTTATTTGATGCTATATCAAGAGCTGTTGGAAAGGTCAATATCATAGCAGAAGACTTGGTATGTAAGACAAAGAAATAATTCTTCACAAATGTTTGTTTTAATTTAATATGTGTCATAGCTGAAACCTTTTTTTTTTTTGTTTTAAATTCTGCAAAGAAGACTTGGGTGTCACTGAGATTTGGATGTAAAAACAGATTTAGTGGGGAGAATTTAAATCTGAGAGTTGGCAGCAATTTCTGCTGCATTGTGTCACCATTTTACACTCTTGATTTACTTCCTTATTTTGATGCATAAGTCATATACATCAGGACTGTGCAATCTGGAGATATGATATTTTCAAGAATCATAAAAAGCATTTTGCCACGGTTAAATAAATCAATGTTTTGGGTGTCTGACTTGGGGAACATTATTCGCTTGAGTTGTTTTTTCTTTTTGCTTGTTACTTACTTTTTTTTTTTTTTTTCCATCTGTTGATTGGGTATTCTGATAGGGCTAGCTGGAGTTTTTTGGTTGTTATTGTTATCTATCTAGATTCAGATCTTTTAATGTTTTAATGTTTTTTGGTTTTTTTTGCCATATTAAATTTTTTGATGTTAATTTCCCTATGAAAGATTTATGTTTGTTCGGCCTTTGTATCCCGACGAAATAGATCATTGGGATATGAAGAACCATCATGCTAATTTTTTTATCATTTTGCTTATAGGACTGATTTCTTATACCGATTTGTTTGTTGGATTTACTTCTAATGATTATTAGGTAATGGTAATTTAGAAAACTGTATTCTTCATTTTTATATCCCATCTAAATTTTCTTCATTTTCCTCCCTTATCCTAGTGTGCTAATGTTGGTTTATAAGTTGTTTATTCTTCGTATATGTTCATTTGCTGGGATCTCTATTTTCGTGACAATTCTTAGAATTGAAACTGCAAATTGATAACTAATATCCAATACAAATTATTGTTAAATAATGAATTCATTCTATCATTTAATAGCTAGCTCCCAGTTTCAAGATGCTACCATGTTTTTTATTGCATCTCTTGAATCCTCATGTAAGTATAGATTATAAATTTAGAATATGTGGTCTGTATATGTATATGTAAAGGATACTTAATGAACATAGGCTTTTTATTTCTTTCCACTAAAGGTTTTTAGGTTGACAAAATAATCATCACTCAAGCTTTTTTATGCTTAACAACCATAAAAAATTTCCTTTTTTTTAATGAAACGACCATAAAAGTTAGAACACAATACATACGAGATTGCTTTGATTGAGGGACTCAAGGTTCTTGTATGAATATTTTTTTAGGTGTTGCTAATCTTTGCACGAAATATACTTGGTAAAAGTTTACCAATCCGGTTCTTGTTTAACAGTAGCGTGTAAAGTAGTTGGGTAATATTATTGTTTTTGGTGAGAAATTGTAGTTGGATTCTTTGGTTTATGAATTGTCGTTTTGCAGTTTGATCTTTTTTGGAAATTTCAATGGAAAAAAAGAAGTGGGGTGCAACTAACTGGGCATTTGTGAACATCCATTTTTCTTCTTTTCTTTTTGGATTTCATTGAAGAGTTGGAGCTCATCAACTGATTGGAGATCTTTTTATGCTCCAGCTTTTATCTTCTTATTTGAAAGTTCAATGTTAGTGAAAGCGTGTCTTGAAATTGAAATTCCTTGAGTACACTAGACTTCTAGATTGACTTCTACAGTGGCGGGAGGGGATAATATTAAGTTGTACGGTGCAAGATTCTAGAAGGGATCTTAATTTCTCTCCTTACACTTTTTGCTCATTTTTAAGAACAATGAAGTGTTCTTGAATTATTCCTTACCAAAATTTGGGTGCATTGGACGTACACACAAGGGAATGACATCAAGATACTTTCTTTAGCAGAGCAAGAAATTTGTGCAAGTTATTTTATGTGGTAATTCATGAATAGTTCTTCAAGATTTAGATGCATTACATGTCACACTTGTACTTTAGTTGCAAGTTTAGATTTTTTTTTTTGGGGGGGGGGGGTGGTTGTGAAATAGGATCCCTACTGAGATCAAATGACATCTAGTTAGTTCCAGCACCAAGTTTTACTGTTTGTGACTTGTAAGTTGTGGTCCATATGCTAGAATGCAAGATGATCGCATCTCCCATTGTAGGATGATTATGATTGAAGAAATTTGCAATAGAGAAATATGTAGAAATATTTTGTAGTTCAATATGTGTATTTTAGACTTTTCCAGTGAATGAGTTATTGGCTATTGATATCTATGTGCACGTGTTTATTATTTTCAATCCATTTTTGTTTGCCAAGCTCCACTTGCTTGGGGCAGGTAGCTTTTTATGCACTTGAGCAATGTGTGATTGACTTCTCTTAGTTTCTTGAATGCTAAACATTAAGGACATTGAAATTGGACTAATGTATTTTGTGGCATAAGAACATTGAAATTAGATTGTTAGTCATGGAATTATAGAAAAGAGTTTAATCTTGGCAAAGGGAGGTTGTTTATTGATATTTGGTGCAGAAAATTTTATAAAATATTCAGGATATAGGAGAAGTTCTACCGAAATTTTTGGGAAATTTATTTAAGATTGACTTTAACTCTTTTGGAATTTTGTTTTAGGATGGAGATTGGATGGCTCTATTCAGCATATTGGACCAATCAAAGAAAGTAGCAATTGGACGTCTACAGAGCATTGATCCATCTATGATTGTCAGAGGACATAAATTAGAATTCGGTTGGTTTGAGATAGTAGTGCAAATTGTAATAGAGCATGAGGAGCAATTGATTAGACCTTATGAGCCAATGAGCACAATTGGAGATGCAATTGGTGCATCTATTGCTTGGCCATCCAACTTGGTAATTTTTTCCGATGTTATTATGATTTTTGTTACTTGAGTTTTGGATTTACAACTATAGTTAAGAAACTTGTTCTTGATAAGTTAGTAGTATTTTGGTTTATTTGAGCTTTGTTTTGGATGCCGATGGTTCATTTTGAAGATATCATGTAAAATACTTTTGTTAAAAATTGAAATAGATGGATATTTTACTACATATTTTATACAGTTTCTTTGAATTGATTAGTCAAACACTTGCATTGGTCTATTTTTTTGTCTAAGATGTAATGGATGAAAAATTGTATTTAGTGGCTTTAAGTAGGTTATTGGATAAAAGATTTTGGCTGCAACAAAATTTTAAAGAAAATTTGAAAACCTCTCATGACGTTTTGGAGCGCCTGTAGAAATCAATTTACATGACCCTCCAAAGCTCCTTAATAGACGAAAAAATGACACTACCTAGTGCCTATAAAATCTATTTTAAATGACAATTACAAGCGTCCTTATAGATGTCTATTAAGTCACTACAGAGTGTCACGATAGAGTCTATTAAGACACTTTCAAGTGCCTTTTAATCTCTGTAAAATGACAATTACAAGCGCCTTAATAGTCGTATATTAAGACACTGCATAGTGTCACGATAGAAGTTTATCAGGGCACTTACAAATGCCCTGTAATTATTTGTTGCGACATTTGAAAGTGCCTCAAACCCTTTCCAAACGGTGGGTTTGCATGACGCTTTATGTGAGCGCCTCAAAAGCCAAAGTGTCACGAAAAGTTATTTTATATGGCGTTTTTAAATGCCTCAAAATACCCTTATTGTTGTAGTGAAGTTGAGAGGAAAATGCTTTAACTTTCAAATTTCGACCAATTTGACTGAAGACCCTGGCGTATGAGTCCATCACAGTTGCATACGGCAAATGACATGACACTTGTGTGAATATTTGGTTAGAATTTGGACTAGAAACAGAATCTTGGAAGGTGAAACTTTGGTAGACTTGGTCCTCGGGTTTATTTATATATTGTGTAGTGAATTAAGAAGTCACGTACTCATGGTAATGTATGATGATATAAGAAAAATGCTAGTGAGTAATTTTATCAAATATCCTCAAAATCATGTGATTCTTAAATTTACCATATGACTTATAAGTGGACTGTAAATAAAATTTATCAAAGTATTTTCCCCATAAAAATGGTGTTATTTTGACATTTCAAGGTCTAATTTTGTGGGTTTTCGAAAATAAATCTCATTGACTAGAGTAGTTGAAGAGCCACTGTCATGCTCTTCGTTTTCATTATGCTCATATTCCTCCCTTCAGTCATTGGTTGATTTGTGTGGAGCTCTAAATATAAGTTTCCACGGATCTCAAATTTCTCCTAAATTTGTTGCGCGTTGTCATCTTCAGGTCTATTCAAGAATTAAATCCCCACATTGACAAGAGACTGGACTATTTTGGAGGGGTTTCTAATGACCCATTACTCACGCAAACTTTTGGATCTGTTGTCCACTCATTTTGCAATAACATGAAATAATGTTTACTATTCTGCGGTTATTGATTTTGAGGCATTTCAATTGGCAAAATAAGAATTTAATCACCACTTGAAAAGTTTATTCCCCACAATTTTTGAAAATAAAATCTCCAAAATCCACAATCTAGTAGTTTGTTTTCCTAGTTCATATAAATTTTACTATTTATAAATTTCGATTTTCACGGCCATGAAATATAATATTCTTGTACCTAAAAATTTTCATGTTTAGTTACCGTTTTTTGCAAGCTGTACAATCTTTACTTTTAGCCCAATTAAAATGCAAGTCTAACATTAAAGTCAACAGGAAAGTGACAACAAAAGAGGACTAGCTGTAGGATTTTTTTCTTAATTAAATTTCGATAATATAGGACAAAGTAGAAGCGTGGAATTCTTTTCATCTTTTGCTCTTGGGGCCTTCGTCCTGTGTCGTTAAGTCAAGTGACAATTCCTCAAGTCGAAACGTATATAAGGGGTTAAAGAACTTTGATTGAGATAATAATTGTCACGCCCCTAGCCCGCACGTGCCAGACGCAAGACAATCGCCGTATCCTCAAAGCCCGAGAATACAAGGCACCAATTATCATTCCATACACACCAGTTTAATATTTAATAAAAGAACTACATAAGTGCGGTACCTACTAGTAATAAGAAAATAACCCAACATCTATTTTTTTTCGGCCTACATGCCCGATCAAAATACAAAACGTAACTTAAAGATGTTTTACACATATTCATACTACATAACCTTAAATTTTAACACTAATGTCTACTACATAAAACATAAAGCAATCAGTAACAGTAATCTTCTGGATCCTCTACATATACCACATCATAGTCCTCAAAATCTGTAAAATGATAAGAGAGAATGGATTAAGCGACACGATGCTCAGTAGGTAGCATATACACCTCTGTTGGATCATGCAGCTATATGTAATTATACTACTTTTGTAACATTTGTCATACTATACCACATGCATAATCAATTCAGAATAATTGTAACATAAATTTAATACTCATAAAGTTATTTATCAAAGTAGAGTAACATCGAATCACATAACATAACATGAACATTTTCATAGCATATTTTGTCAATTAATAAAACATATCAATATGGCTCATAAACATACACATGTAATATTCGGCTTCTGAGTACTTAGCCTAGAGTTTAACCCCAATCTCGGAGGGCGGTAGGTCAAGCATTTTCCTTGATCTTCACTTAACCTACCCATACATGAGTCAATCGGCCGGGCATTATACCAACTACCATGACTATCCAAAACCAATCAAGCATTTTCCTTGATCTTCACTTGATTGTTATACATGACAGGACTATAGCCCCTACCGTCTATTTCATGACCGTTTAGAGCCTTTCATACTTAAAAATCATTTCACACATCACATGCATAATTCAATAAAATTAATTAAAAAATAACATTCATTTTTCTATCACTTAACACAATAAAACATTTGAAAGTAGGCATACATGATCCATCTTTTGCATATATCAAAATAAAACATTTAATAAAAAATACAGAGGGTAAACACCACCTACCTTGGACTGCTCGACTGGATACTTCTAACTCTTCTTACTCTTGGGTTGAACCTATAGTAGACACACACAATCATTCTAATTAGATTGCATTTTCAATTATTTTCTTTTCAACTAAATATCATATCCCTTTTCTAAAAATTATGCAACCTAAATCCCAAACCTATTTAACCAAAAGAAATTTCAAAATATCTACAATATAATTAAAATCTTAGGAACTCCTATTTGACTATTTAATCAACTTAAAAATTACACTAACCCATAATTAACGATTGAGTTAGAAAATTTATTTACTAAAAAGAAAACTTAAATTAACAACAAGAGCAAAACTCAACTAAACCACCTATAAAACTATTTTATTTTATTATTATTATTATTTTTATTATTATTATTTTTATTACATGATCCAAATTGACTATTGCAATTCATGTAGGTAGTTAGTAATCCTAAGTTATAGATTAATACCTATTATCAATTTCTAAAATTTAATAATGATGAATATAATAATTAATTAATGCTTCCCTGTATTAGATATTTTCGAATGTCAATGAACCAAAATTGACATTCTGGACATAACTTGTGTGCGTAAAGCATTAGTAGTTGACTTTAATCATTATTTTTCTTTTTTTTTTTTTTTTATTACCCATCGATTTTCTACTGCTCACCAAAGTGAAACTCCAATTCTGGTCATTACCATTAGTCTGCACTAGAAACTAGATATTTAAGCTTAGACATGGCTTACGGTTTAATAACAAAAGCTTAAGAAGAATACTTGCATCCAATGTTTAATTTTGTTGTTCCTGTAGACTAAGACCTTTATGACTTCTGGAATCGAAATCCGTTTCCTTAACATCATCCAAGAAGTCTAGACTAGAAAAAAAATTCGGTCCTCGTCTCCAATTTGGAAATCTTCTAGCCGAGGGCTTAATTCCTTTATCTTTATATATATATATATATATATATATATATATATTACCTAAATTCGTTCCACACTTCATCAATATAACGACACTAATCATGAATCTTTTAGGCATAGCACTACGTCTAATTTAATTGGCAAAAATAAATAAATAAATAAATAAATAAATATAATTATTATTAGTACTATTATTATTCTTTAAGCCATGAAATTCGAAAACATAAATTTTATTAATCATAATAATAATAATAATAATAGAACTCTTGTCTAGATATAACTAAGTTAATGTGTCATATAATAACTTTATAAAAATATATAGGACAGATTATGTTAGATTTTGATATTTTCAAGGTAAAAACTTTTAGCTTAATTAATCTATAATTTTATATAAAAATATTAGTGTTAGTTTTAAAAAAAATTCTAATTGCAAAGTACATGCAGCCAAAATCGTCCAAACCATCCAAGTTCTAATTACCAATTTGACAAAGTGTCACTCGCGTCTCCAATTCTTATGAATTGACGTTAGTTTAACAACTAATAAACAAGAATTCCAGGGAAGTAATTATATAAAAAAAATTGCTAATTAATCTGACTATAAAAAAAAATAAATTAACGGTAAAAACAAATAGTAGTAATAATAGTAATGGATTAAATACTTACTTGTTTTGGTCTTGAAAAAAATGTATTGTACTGGGATTCTAGTTAAGCCAATGGATGTATCCCTTCCTCACTAGAGTTTCTATTGTCTGATAACTAAGAAGAGAAAATAGAGAGAGAGAGAGAGAGAGAGAGAGAGAGAGAGAGAGAGAGAGAGAGAGAGAGAGAGAGAGAGAGAGAGTTGGAAGGAAATGAAATTACGTCTGATGCATTTACTAGGATAAGTAGTTTAGGAAGTTAACATTTTGACAACCACCTAACCACATTCAGAAGTTATCTCCCCAACTTTCTCTGCCACTACCTGAACACTTTCTCCCTCCATAACTTCCCCATTTTATTTTACTTATTAATTGTAAAATACTATTATTAATATATATATAAATATAGACACTTGCACATATACTAAATATGAGAAAAAAAATTTTCCGGATATTACAATAATGATGTTGAAGATTTCATTAGTGGCTGTGACAGGATATATGAGAAGCATATGGAAGGACATTTTGTATGCATTAAGACCGGACTGGGTCAGAGGAAGAATAAAATTAGTCCACGTTAGAAAAACTTTTCAACTATCTGGTGCCATTGAAACTTCTTTTCTTTGGTGAATCTTAGTGACATCAAAACTTGTGATAATCCTTATTGTTTCAATGTTCAACACATGCAACACATTACTTTCAAACTAAGTCAAGTAAACATGTATTAAACTGTTTAATTAAATTATTCACATACTTTTTCTTTGATTCATACACTCATATTTTATCTTTTAAACTAAAAAGTCGTCATTATTTGGACCTGAAGTATTATAACTATGTGCATATTTAGTCTAAACGAAGTGAAAAAAAAAATGAAATGTATGAATTGTTTCCTTTTCTTCAGACCCAAATGAAGATATCTCTGGATACCGTTTTCAAGGGTTGGGAGGAAAAATACATTTTGGTATTTGCTGTTCGTGGCCGAGGTCTAGAGACGACCTCTTGGCCCTTTTACGAATAGAGAAGTCTCAAAACATTTTGGAAAATTCACTAAACTGAGTTCTTGTATTACATGCAATACCAGCTTAGTTAATGCAAAAAAAGAGAGAGATAGAACAACATTTATAGATTTCGGATTCTCTAAATGAGTTTCTCCGATTGGATGATTATTTAAGAGGGCTTTTTTAAAATTATCGTAAGGATATGATTTTATGAAATATAATTTCATGGAAAGACATATATTTACTATGTTTGGATACTTGGAATGTAGTTTATTTTCTCACAAAATTTCTAAAAATATCGCTACAAGCATAACGTGAAAAAAGCATCTATTTAATAATTTTACATTCTAACACAAGCTTAATTTAAGATATAAATTAATAAACAATTGATTTTTATTTTTTTCCTTTCTCTACCTAGGAAGTAAATAGCCAATACCATTTATCCGTTCTTTACATTTCTTTGAGACCTGAAGGAGCATGAGTTAATTAGGTAAGTAATCCTTCATTCGTCCTTCCAATTTAAGGATAGTTAGAACTACTGGCATATGGACAATTTTATGCTATCAGTTTATTTAAAAAAAAATGCAACTGGTGACAAACATTGCAGGATTTGGCAAGAGTTTGGTATCCACTTCATTTTCTTGATGACAAGCTAAATGGTACGTCCAACACTTCGAATTTTCAATGGAATCAAATAAAGCTGGAAATAGGAAAGATTTCTGAGCCTTACCAACCTCTATGAGGTTCATTAGGGATTGGGATTTTTCTTTGTTTTTAAATTTTGTTTTGAAAAATTACGGCTCCTTTTTAGTTTACTGTAGAATCTATTAGTGGATTAACATTTCTAGAATCAAGGTGCACTCGTTAAGAAATTTTAACTTCATAAACATTTAGTTATCTTTACCAACATTATGCTTTTTTAAATATTGTACCTCCCCTTAATGATTAGTGGGCTTAAACTGTGTTTTTGTGTGTGACTCAATGTTGGTTGATTTTAGGACAACACACAACAATAAATATAAGATGAGATAGAATTGTGTGAAAAAAAAAAAGGCTCGACCAAAAGCTAAAGTTACAAGGAATCACGTTCAGTTTACACTAGATATTGACAATCACATTATAAGCCAGCTTTATGAGCCATTGAGAAACAAATAGCACACAGTGAATCACAACAGGTTTTGCTGCCCTACCTTCCCTTGTTCACACTCCATCGGGAGACCTGGACACTAGAGGTAAAATTTTCTCATAAATAGTCTTACGTAAATATCAATATTCCACAAAATATAAGTTTACTAAACAAGCAAATGGCAAGACATTCACAAAATGATGCACTGTTTACGCATTTCACTAAACTAGAAAACTTGCAAGGAAACAGATAAGAAGGATGATACTTTATATAATTGATGCTTACTGAATTGTTGATTGTAGTGATCCTTCCCAGGCTCGTATGTGGATCCATTTCCTCGGACTTTTTCGTAGTTTGTTCGTCTCTTCAACAATGTTTATGAACCATTTTGGTTTTTCGACTTGAGAACACGAGACATCCCATGGCTAGTAATAGCAATAATCCAAAACCATAACCTGGAAAAAACAGCTTTGCGGGTAAATCCGTCGAAAAAGTTCGAATCATAATCTGGTTCGTAACCCAAAGGCGTGGAAAGTGGTGATGCGCTAGTATCACTGCAATCTTTAGTTAATGGTGTTCCATTATAATTGTAAACGATGTTTATATTGTGCTTTGGTCAGATTGCTTTTAGAATACTGATTTGTGTTTCAAATTATCAAGCAACAGACAACAACTATGTCAGTTGCATCCGCTCCGAGCATTTAAAATTTAGAAAAAAGCTATTTGCAAACCGATAAAGCAATAATTTTGGCTCATTGACTTGATTGTAAGAATCTATGCTTTCTTCTTCTCCCCGAGTCCCCCAACAAAGGGGTTCAAATAAATCATATGACCACATATTTTTAGTTCCATTGTAAATTTAGTTGAGCAAAAGTTGAAATAATTTTGATTTCTGCAATGAGATGTTTGGTTTTTTTATCTTTGTATTTGATTTCACAAGCTATCTCTGTGTATTGAAATGCGTTCAAGCTGATTTTTAGAAATAATTTAATTAAGGGAAATAGTTATTTGAACTATTGGAATAGCTTGCCATGATTAATCCCTTGCTTCAAAATTTTTCCTTTGATGCAACTCTTCAAAAATGGACACGGTAAAAACGACTTGCGCCTACATGTGTTCTTCAGTTTTTCGTGTGATCATCGAATACACTTTAAATAATTCTTTCCTTTACTAGGATTTTCTAAACAAGCATCATAAACTAATATTTTGACAAATCCGTGAGAAATTAATTCTAGGTCAAATAATAGTTACCTTTTTTGCTATATTACTGTCTCAATTGGTTTTTTCCTAGATATTTTTTTCCATGCACAGATATTTATGAAAATAGAAGGTGAAATTATTTACTAGCAACTAAACAAGGCCGAATGAAATTATTTTATTAATATTGTCATTGGCACCAAATATAACCGCAATTAAAAAATGTAATGGGTGATTAAATGTGTCAAAAAATGTTTTAAAATGTACGATTTCATTAATTTCAATTCGTTATCTGACTGAAATTATAGGACAAAGGTACATAACTTCAACAAACAAATAGAAACCACAATCGCAATACAATTGATATTAATTTGACAACCATATAAAAAGCAATCACTTAGAACCGTAACAAACAAATACAAAGTTCTACATCAAACGAAAAGGAACTTGATTTTGCTGCCGAGCTGCCAATATTCCCACTCCATCAGGAGACCTGGGCATCAAAGGTCAAATTTTCTCATAATTAAGCCTTGCTGTAAGTATCAATGTCCTAGGAAATATTCATTGCTTTTAAAATAGTAATTGCCATGCGACTATTGTAACAAGGAAGAAATAAGAACAATAGCTGAAGAAAGTTAATAGACAATGGCTGAAGAAGCATACGCTTGCATTGGTTGCCGAATTGTTGATTGCAGTCTAATTTTGCATATGGATCCATTTCCTCCTACTTTTCCGTAGTTTGCACGTCCCTTCAACAATCTGAACGAACCAGTCTTGGCTTTCCAGTCATGAACATGAAACATCCCATGGCAAATCCAAGCACCAATCCAAAACAATATCCGAGAACAACAGATTTCCAAGTGAATACATTAAAGAAACCGGAATCATATTCTTCTCCTGTTGACGGGGACAGTGGTGTTGCATCACTATCTCCACAATCTTTAGTTAACGGAAATCCACATAATGCCAAGTTCCCAAGGTATGAATTATTCTCAAACTGTATCAAAATGCCTACCTTGAGGAATAGGTCCAACTAGATGATTTTCTGAAAGGTTTAAGAATCCAAGAAACGTCAGATTCAGTAGGCTCCACTGGAATGGTTCCCTGGAGTTGATTGCAAGAGAGGTCTAGAGATTCAAGCAAATTCAAATTCCCAAATGAACGAGGAATATAGCCACTGAGGTTGTTGTGAGACAGATTTAGTATTTGAAGAGAATGAAGGTTTCCAATTAACTTTGGTATTTCTCCTTCAAATCTGTTGCTTGAGAAATCCAAGGCTACACGAGTTGTCAAGACTCTTTCAAAGTTGTAGTCCACCCCTTTCATAACTAAACTCACAGAATGGATGTAATAACAATTACCATATAGGTACTTGCATTCATATATTGTAGTTTCCGTATGAAGATCCTTTGGACTTCTCATAGGCTTTGAAGTTCTTAATAAGTTCTGCAGGCTAGAACACCAGTGAGTTCATTGTAGGAATATGTCGACGATTCTCAGCTGAGGGAACGGACTCGTAGTTTTGCAATTGCCAATTGATCCATGAATTTGATTGCCCTTCAATATCAGAATCTGTAGCTCAGTTAAAGTCTCCAACCACATTGGAAACTTACCATTTATCTTGTTGTTCCCTAAATCAAGGAGTTGCAGCATTTTGCAATTAGTCAAAGCTTGTGGCAACGAACCTTCCAATTGATTGTCGTTCAAAATGAGATATTCTAGCAGATTGTCATTTGCAAATATTGCTGGAATGGTGCCAAAAAACCCATTCTTTCCAAAATCTAGAACATTGAGTTGGCTGCTTGAGTTTCCCAAGCACTCGGGGATTGTGGAAATCAAATTATTATAAGACAAATCGAGAAGCCGAAGTAGGCTTGCATTACAGATAGAAGAAGGTAGTTGTCCCTGAAGCAAGTTCGAACTCATGTCTAGATACTCTAGATAAAATAGAATTTTGGATGGTAATTGGTCTATGGTTCCAGTTAGAAAGTTGTGAGAAACATTCAAGTATTCCAAATGGTCCCAAGTCTTGGACATGAACCAGCTCGGGATTTGGCTATGAATTTTGTTATTCGAGAGATCTAGGAAGGATAATCCACCTAAGCTTCTTAGAAAATCTGGAAATTCCTTTATCTCACAAGAAGACAATCCTAATAATCCAAGAGAACTTGAGGAAAAATTGGAATTGTTAGTGGGGTTCAATGGTGCTCTACCGGGAGGAGGAATGCTTGGAAGCATATTTAGCTCAATGCCACGGAAATTGTTTGATGAAAGATCAAGGTGAATTAAGTTTGAAAGTGTAAAAATTGAGTGAGGAATTGAACCACGTAGCTGATTATTGCTCAAAAAAATCCATTTCAGTGACTGACTTTTGAAATCCCCGAGTTGTCCTTTGAGTCGATTATCAGAGAGATCTAAGAAGGAAACATATGTGAGGTTGAGAAGTGAGATTGGAAATTGACCAAGAAAAGAATTTTGACTAAGATCCAATGAAGTTAGCATAGTGACATTAGCAAAAAAATCGGGAAGTTGTCCCAAATCAAGGTGGCCAAGTTGTCTCAGGCTGAAAGACTCGATTGAGTGAAGATTTGAAATTGAGGTCGGAACATGACCGTTGAAAAAATTATAACCCAGATCCAATTCTACAAGCTGAGTAAGGTTGCCAATTGATTCAGGAATGGCGCCGGAGAATTTACAATTTTCCAATGCCAAATAATTTAAGAACTTTAAGCAACCAATTGAATCAGGCAGTACCCCGGAAAAATTTGTCTCGGATAGCGCCAATTGCACCAATGAACTTAAAATACTGCAGTTAAATTTTGGCAAACTACCAGAAAGATAATCATTCCAACTTAATAAGAGTACTTGCATATTGGGGAGATGAAAAACATGACTTGGTAAATTACCATATAATCCATGTTGGGTGTCAAACCAGCAAAATAAATAAATTCCTACTCCAAGAAAAATATACTCAAGTATAGTAATGAGTAGGGTCGTATCCACAGAGACTGGTCAATTTATTTACTTTAAAACCAAAAATTAAAGGAGGGGGATTTAACAAGAATTAATCTAAAGAGAATTCAACTTAAGAAATCTAATAATTAAATCGAAAGATTCAATTAAAGAAGCCTAACAACGCAATATTAATTTAAACGAAATCAAATATTAACTAAGCTCTAGTCAAAGGAATAATCTCAACTCTGGTTCAATTTAACTGATCATCGATGCAAAAATAAATTTCCACATTCATGAATAAATTGGTTATGGTTGTTGAGAAGCTCTAACAACCTGCTCTTCCTTACTGTGTCGATAATCAAGGTACGACCGTTAATTACTTCCCTAATCAAATAATAACCCTAGGTACGACCTTAGAATTCAATTATTCAATAGCCTTAAAACTAGAAAAGCCACCAATTCTAACTAGCAAATACCTACGAGGCTTTGTTCAAATTAGATTATCTATCCCCGTGATATAATCCAAAAGTTTCTATTACCATTGAATTAATCACTTGCCACAAATACTAAAACTATCAAACAATTACGGATTTGACGTTTTAGACGGCTTTAGATTATTTGACAATTAAATAGTGATCAGTTATTTAATTGCGCAGAATAATCACACAAGAATGAACACAATCACCTTGGAATTAAACAGAGAATAAATAGATACCCAAAAACACAGAAAATAATAAAAACAATTAGATCTCACAGTAATAGATGAACCAAAGCTTCAATTATCCTTCAACTAGATAATATGTCTTCAAATACCAAAAGAAAAATAACAAGAATTTGTTCTAGAGAGAGAAGAGAGAAAAACTAAAAAAACTAAAACTAAAAAGAAGACTCTCTCATTTTTCTCTGCAAAGTGCGTGCGTCCTCCTGCAGAAATAGCGTTCCCCTATGTCTTCTCTTATTGCTTTCCTTCTTTCCTTTTTGCTCTTTGTTTCCTTCTCCAACTCAATTTCCTTGTAAAATCTTTGCTTTTTGGAAAGATTCATCTTTTCTAATCAACTCTAATTCCTTCTTAATTTCTTCCCAATTCAGATTCACCACATAAAAGAAAGTGGGACCGTCCAATTGCAAATCTCTTCTAATTCACGTCCAGAATTCTGCACAGCAGTACCAGTAGCCTGTGGTCACGGTATATCAGATATAGTCTTCTGGAATTTGGAAAATTTTAAGTCTTTTCTCCACAATTTCCTACATTAAGCCCAAATAACAAAAAGTGAATAAATGGAAGTATTAAACACAATTCCTGACCAAAACAAGGGAAAAGTAATTATAATATCTATGTCAATTTAACACCCTAACAATCCAGTATCTCCAATGTCTAGATATGTCAACGATGAAGACAAATTCATGGGTAACTCGGATGAGATGTTCACGGAATTAAGTGAAAGCTCTCTTAAGTGGGTTAGGTTTTGAAGCATTTTATTGTCACGCCCCGTGCCCGAGACGTGGCACCCGCCATGCCCTAGACTAAGTTAGGACACAAGGCTAAACCAAGACAAAAGATCAACTAACTGGCTAAACTGCTCAAAGGAATGTCCAAGTATGCTCCAAAAGATCTTTCATTCATAACCCAAAATATACATATTTCAATACAATTCCATTTCCCAATAGCAAAAATAGTTGGGAATCATGTATAACCTAGTCTATACAAGAGGATGGCTATACATCAATGCTTTACAAAAATAACCTCATTCATGCCTATTCTAACCAAGACTATGAGGCCCAAAAATCAGTCCAATCACCTTCAATAAATTCATCACCTGCGGGGTTAAACACAAGAGTGAGTGATATAATCACCCAGTAAGTAGTAGAGGTTCTCTTTGGGGCTTAAGTTTGCTATTCATACATAGGTACATTTCCAAATTAAAATCAAAGTCATAAACATCATAACATGTGGTCAAGTCAAAACCATACACGTTCAAACATTGCATAAAGCAATTCAAAGAAAAGAGAGCTCAAGTAGTTAGTGGACACATGACCCTGGAATTCCAATTGTTAACTATAACCCGGTTAACGCGGTTCAAAACCAACTATCACCCGGTTGGTGCGGTTCAAGACTAACTATAACCCGGTTAGTACGGTTCAAAATAATTTGCTACCATTACCAATTTAGGGAAACTAGTCCCGTCATATAACCATTTCACATACATGAGCTCAATCAAGTATTCATTCAAATAATTCATCAGACCACATAATTTATTTCATAGAAAACCAAAGTAACCAAACGTAAGCCCATTTATATAAGGAAAATATTATCCCATTCATTTCTCATCATTAAAACATTTGCAAGGCAAAGAAAATTAATTTCTACTTACCTCACTCCAAGACTAATTCAGATAATCGAAATAAGGGTAAACGCCGTCGTCACCTATAATACACAAATAAGATTTGTATCACATACTGATTCTATTAAGAAACCATAAAAGAGGCTTAAGCCTAGCTTAACACGCAAAACGAGAAAAAGAGGCAAAACTGTACTGACCCGCGGCATCAGCCGCGGCGCGGCTACAGTACCCAGCCGCGACTCCAGCCGTGGCGCGGCTGAGGTCGCGGCTCAGGTCAGAGCCAGCAGCCCCTCATCCGCGATCTCATCCGCGGCGCGGGTGGCACCGCGGATGAGCCTAGAGAAGCTGCTGCAACGAGCCACGGTCTCATCCGCGACGCGGATGGCACCGCGGATGAACCCAGCAAGACGGCCTGCAACTGCTCAAATCACCTCCCACACTATTCATCATCTTCTCACTCGATCCAAACAACGAAACAACCTCAAAATAGCACAATAAGGTAGGAAAACACTATCTTAACATCTTAAGCAACATATTCATGGATCATTCTCAAAATCACACAAGATCTACCAAAATCTCATACCCAATTCTTCAAATCTCTAACTCACCCACTTCACACATTCATCATAACTCACAAGCACTACTACTACAAATCATCTATTCCAGGAACAACATAGTCTAATAGCATCAACAAAGCCATGATTTCGAATTTCCAAGCCAAATAATCAAATTGTGAAAGAACTAAAAAAGTAGGAAGAAGAGTTACCTTGAGGGGGATTTGGGGAGAAAGCTTCAAAATGGCCTCTACTAGTTTCCTTTGGAGATGAAATCCCTTCAATTCCTCCTTCAATGGGTTGAGAAAATGGGAAGAAATTTAGAGGAATTCTTTCAAGAGGAAGAGGAAGAGTGAAGGAAAATGAAAAGGGGATTTTAGTCTTTAGGGCAAAATTTGAAGTTTCAAAAATTGCAACTAAGGACACTACTTCTTACAAAGCACACAATGGCCCAAGAAGGTTTAATTTTCATAAAGGTCCCTAAGGGCCTTAATATCACATTTATGAAAAGTTTCAAGTCTTACACCCAAACAAAACCCCATAGGACATCCATAATTCCTAGAGAGATCTAGTGAAATTAGGTTGGATATGTGCAATATTTCTGCCGCAATTTCACCGTGAAAACTTGAATACGAGAGGTTGAGATGTGTCAAACTTCTCAAGGTTCCAAATTCATCTGAAATCTTTGAACCAGTTAAATCATTATAAGCAAGGTTGAGCTGTTGGAGGTGAGAAAGGCAGAAGAGGCTACTGTTAGGAGGGATGACTCCCTGAAGGCAGCTGCAACTGAGGTCTAGGCCAACTATACAACCAGTAAGCTGGTGGCATGTGACACCATCCCAACCGCAGCAATCGTCACTTGCGTTCCAAGATATCATTTTCGGATTCGAATTTTGACCATGGTTATTGCAAGCTAAAGATGGATAGGTTGATGCATTTATACTGAACAATCCCTTAAATTGAAGCAGTGCAAGAGCATCATGATAATGGCATGAATGGTTTTCTGAGGAAAAGGTTGGGAGGACTTCGTAAGGCTGCAGCAAAAAAAGAAAGAGTAATCCAATATGAAACAATATTGGTCTCGTCATCTTTGCTTGACAAATTTTTTAATTGTGAAAAAAGTAATAGTCCCATATAATACTACCTGATTTTCGTTATATATATGAACTACTGGATTTTGTCCTGGTCCAGTATTGACTATTGCAAGTTTGTAACTAATGGGACCGTTTTCTATAAAATTGTGGTGGTCATTTTCAAAGGTCATTCACAAGATTAAAATTATTAGAATGTGTTATTAGGTAGATAATTGTTCCAAGATGACCCTCATTCATAAATAATAATTAATTGGCATGATTAAGTAATAGGGATGACAAAAAAGGCAAGAGTGAATAACGAACCAAACTATTCAATACTTGAAAAGGTTACTGTTAACTAAGCAATCAAGATTTGGGTAATACAGTTTTAAAGTTAAATTATTAAATTTGACTTTATTTGGACTCGATGAAGGGAAAAAAATTGAAATCTACATAGAAAAACTCAAGCTATTTAGATTAGCTCAAATTTAATTTCATGAAAAAAATTAGTCTCCACTATTTCTCAAAATTAAATCTCCAAGTTATTGTGTGAATATAATTAACTATAAGTTGGCCCATATTTTAACATATATATGTTCCAGCATAATGATAATGATACGTAGGAAATGTGACATTCCGACGCTATTCAAAAGAAATTTTTTTGTCAATAAATAGTGTAAGTTTTCATGGACCTCTCTATTTGTAGAAGTTGCTTAGAAGTCGAGAGGAAAATGCTTTAACTTTCAAGTTTCGACCAATCTGACTGAGGACCTAGGGCTACTATGGTGTCCGTGGATATTTCTACAATGACCTGTGAACCCAGCGGTGAACAAATGAATCACCAAAGCCGTAGACTCAATCTATGTAAGAATGCGCTTGGGGTCTACCATCATACTGATGGGTAGTATTGGCATTATAAGATTTTTGATAGAGTGTACTTTTTGCAAAATTTATGCAATAATAAAGCTTGGAGACCTGCCAACATAAGAATCCTCCCCTGTGCTAATTCTTTTAGTATAGTAACTTTGTATTGATAATAAACAAGTAACATAAAAGTAGGCCGAACCATTTTCATGCATTAGAGGAAAAAAATATAGACCGCCCTACTTCAGTAACTCACAGAGAAATCCAGACTATTTCCTACCTGGCCATACAATTTCCTTACGTACTGAAACATTTCAAACAATGATTCAATGAATTATTGTTATCATAGCTTAGCAGAAAGAGTGAGTTCTCAGAGAAAAATGATAAATTTTTTCAAAAAAATAGGCTACCATTTTTTTTTGGGTTAAAACTTACTAATTTGTGAATAACTCTTCGTCACCACAGCATCTTTCATCTATTAAAGGGAAACCGTGGTTCATTTCATTGTCTGAAGTATTAATTATTTCCAAAAGAAAGCATCCTACGTCTAAGTCTGACTTCAAAAAAATAATTGCACGGCCAAAAAGTATTTATTATTTCCAAAAGAAACCTGGTGTACTAAAATCTTAATTACGCGGCAAAAGACATCATAATGGTGTCAACATTTTAGTCCATAATTTAGACCAGAAGCAAAAACTTGGAAGGCAAAAACTTTGGTAGACTTGGTCTATGCGTTCATTTATTATATGTGCAAAATTATTACTTATAATATTGACATTTTCCGAACATAAGTAAATCAATATGTTTTACTTCCTTCTTGAAGAATCATACACATATTGGAAATACCTTGTGCCTTAAATATCTGAAGGAAAAAATCTCATGCATGAAATTAGGGAAAGCAAACCTTAATATAACTCCAAAAGAAAATCTAATATAGCATCCAAAAAAAAAAAAAAAGGCTTTAACATTAACAAAAAGAAAATCGATCATCGGGTAACATACATGTAGTTTCTTGATGACAATCAATATATAAGCTCAACATAAGCATACATTAAATTTTCAGGGTATATGATTTTTAGTCATGTGCATTTCTTTGTCTAACCAAATTAATTTTTTAATTAATCTTGTTACTGGCTACATTTAATTAAGTACCCGAAGAGCACCGTGATATTCTTTATTTCATTATGTTCATATTCCTCCCTGCAGTCAAGAATTATATCTCCCTAAAGTTATTTTAGGTTCAATAAAGTTCCACATTTTCCACTACGTGGAGTGTTTTGTATGCATTAAGACCGCTGAATAGAGCTGTTATCCATTCCATTGGTAATGCTTACATGAAAAGTTGTCTCACTATTTGTCAAAATTAAATCTGCAAATTAATATGTGAGTTACAATGAAATATAATATTCTTGTACCTAAAAATGTTCGTGTTTATTAACCATCTGTCATTGCTCTATCTTTAGTTTATAGCAAACAGCATATAATGGAAATACTCCCGCTACGTACGAACCATGTCTTCTCATGTTTTTCTATCTTTTCTTCTACCCCAGTTAAAGTGCAAGTCTAACATTAAACTCAACAGGAAAGTGAAAACAAAAGAAGATTAGCTGGAAGTTTTTCTTAATATTGAATAGGATTTCGATAAAATAGGACAAAGTACGAACGTGGATTTCTTTTCAACTTTTGCTCTTGGGCCCTATGTCCTGTGTCATTCCGCGTAAGTAGGAAAACGTGTATGAGGGGTTTAAAGAACTTCGATTGAGAAAATAATAAAGTTGGAACACTTTGAATCGCTGCTACGAGTGTACCCTTCGTAAGTGATTAATCCTCAAGTACGACAACGTATATAAGGTGTTTAAGAATTTCGATTGAGAATATAATGAAGTTGGAAGACTTTGATTCGTGTCTTTAAAGTCATCATTATTTAAGTAAACGATTCACACACTTTTTATTTGATTCAGACACTTTAAATTTTATCTTTTAAATTGAAAAGTCATCATTTTTTTGGAATTGAAGTATCATAAATCATGCATATATTTTAACCTAAACAAAGTGAATAAATAAGAAAAAGTGTATAAATTGTTTCCTCTTCTTCATCCCGAAACTATATCTCTGGATACCGTTTCCAGAAAACAAATAATATGTATATACATGCCTTGCACGTTTGGCTAGTGTTTTATAAGACATAAATTGTGATATTAAGGCCTTAGGGACCTTTATGAAATTTAAACCTTCTTGGGCCATTGTGTGCTTTGTAAGAAGTAGTGTCCTTAGTTGTAATTCTTGAAACTCAATTTTGCCTTAAGACTAAAATTCCCTTTTTCATTTTCCTTCACTCTTCCTCTCCCCTTTTGAAAGAATTTCTCTAAATTTCTTCTCATTTTCTCAACCCATTGAAGGAGGAATTGAAGGGATTTCATCCCCAAAGGAAGCTAGTAGAAGCCATTTTGAAGCTTTTTCCCCAACTTCCCCTCAAGGTAACTCTTTTCCTACTTCTTCTTTTTAGTTCTTTCACCCTTGATTATTTTGCTTGGAATTCGAAATCATGGCTTTGTTGATGATATTAGACTATGTTGTTCTTGGAATAGATGGTTTGTAGTAGTAGTGCTTATGAGTTGTGATGAATGTGTGAAATGGGTGAGTAGAGATTTGAAGATTTGGGTATGAGATTTTGGTAGATCTTGTGTGATTTTGAGAATGATCCATGCATATGTTGCTTTAAGATGTTAAGATAGTGTTTCCTTACCATATTATGCCTTAATTGAAGCTACTTTGGTGTTAGATTGTGTTGGGTTGAGTTGAGAAGTCGGATTTTGGATTTTGAGTAGTTGCAGGCCGTCTTGCTGGGTTCATCCGCGGTGCCATCCGCGCCGCGGATGAGACCGCGGCTCGTTGCAGCAGCCTCTCTGGGCTCATCCGCGGTGCCACCCGCGCCGCGGATGAGACCGCGGATGAGGGGCCGCTAGCTCTGACCCGAGCCGCGACCTCAGCCGCGCCGCGGCTGGAGTCGCGGCTGGGTACTGTAGCTGAGCCGCGGAGTGAGCCGCGCCGCGGCTGACGCCGCGGGTCAGTACAGTTTTGTCTCTTTTCCTCTTTTTGCGTGTTAAGCTAGGCTTAAGCCTCTTTTATAGGTTTCTTAATAGAATCAGTATGTGATACAAGTCTTCCTTGTGTGTTATAGGCGACGAAGGACTTTATCCCTACTCGGACTACCTAAATTAGTCTTGGAGTGAGGTAAGTAGTATTTGATTCTCTTTGCTTTGGAAATGCTTTTGATGATGATAAATGACTTAGATAGTACTTTCTCTATATAAATGGGCTTATGTTTGGTTACTTTGATTTTCTATGACACAAGATGTGTGGTCTAATGAATTCTTTGAATGAACATATGAATGAGCTCTTGTATGTGAAATGGGTATATGACGGGACTAGTTTCCCTAAATTGGTAATGGTAGTAAATCATTTTGAACCGTACTAACCGGGTTATAGTTAGTTTTGTACCGCACCAACCGGGTGGTAGTTGGTTTTGAACCGCGTTAACCGGGTTATAGTTAACAACTGGAATTCCAGGGTCATGTGTCCACTAACTGCTTGAGCTCTCTTTTCTTTGAATTGCTTTATGCAATGTTTGAAATGTGTATGGTTTTTGACTTGACCACATGTTGTGATATTTATGGCTTTGATTTTGATTTGGAATTGTACTTATGTATGAAATGACGAAACTTAAGCCCCAAAGAGAACCTTTACTACTTACTGGGTGATTGTATCACTCACCCCTTTTTGTTTAACCCCGCAGGTGATGAATTTGTGGAAGGTGATTGGACCGATTTTTGAGCCTCTTAGTCATAGATAGGATGGACTTAAATGAGGTTATTTTGATAGCATTAATGTATAGCCATATTTTGTATGGATTAGGTTATACATACTTTCCCATCTATTTTTGTCATTGGGGAAGAGAAGTATATGAATGTTGTATATCTTTTGATGATGAATGAAATGGACTCTTTTGGGCATTTTGATATTTTGGAGCCTTATGTTATGTTTAGACGATAATTGTTTTGATTTAGCCTTGTGTCCTAGCGTAGCCTAGGGCATGGCGGGTGCCACGTCTCGGGCACGGGGCGTGACATAAATAACTAAACTTATTATTTAATGAAATTATTGAGTTTTCAATTTGATTAATAATGAGAATGGATGCTCATTTTTTTAATTGAGTGTTTCATTTATAAAACATATTTCAACATTTTTGATGCTGTTTTTCAGTATTTGCAAATGCATCTTTGATTTAAAAAAAAAATTTCAAACCAAAGATGTTATCAAAATCCACTTTTTTCAAAAAATGAAAAAAGAAGACACTTGATAGAAAGACACTATTAAGGCACTAAAAATTTATAGTAGCGTTTAAAATAATCTTTTTCGAAAATGACAATTTGAAGATAGAATCTAAAGCCACAATGTTATTAACGGATAGAATAATCGGACATTGAGCGTGAAATTTAATACAATCTAATTGTAAAAAATAATTTAAATAGTTTAATAGATGGACACCGCTTTTTAGCTAAGTAATGTGAAACTTTCAGCCATTTTAACTTTGAATGCTCAAGCATAACTTTTTTTCGGATACTTTGCACCTTAGCATTAACAATTCATCCTAGGTTACTATTCTTTCACTTATTAATAAGGACAGTAAACGAATAATAAATGACTGTGTATCGTGTTATTTTTCCTTTTCGATGCTGAAAGGGCATATTTAATTTTATGTATTTCAATGATAAGAGTGAACATATAGTTTTGTTATCTACTTTCATGAACAATAAAAACAATTGTTGTTATTCGGAATATTTTGATAAGTTTAAGATACATAGCACATAAATTAAAAGTTAAAAGCACAAAATGAAAATTGCTTCAAACATTTGGGGTACAAAAGTGAAATTATTTTTCTAAATAAAATTTTGAATAGAGTCTAATTAGTAATAAATATGGATTTAAAGCTTAATTGGAGATAGTAAATTAGGACTACTGTCTGATCAATCAATGGGTAAATAATATACATGTAGTTTTTTTTTATGACAATTGATACATACAATTAATCAAGATAGGCATTACCTTAAATTTTTGAGATATATCATTCTTACTCGTGTGCATTTTTCTGTCTTACCAAATTAATTCTTTATTGATCTAGTTAGTGGTTACATTTATTTAGAGTAGTTGAAGAGCCACTGTCCTACTCTTCATTTTCATTATGCTCTTATTCCTCACTTCAGTCATCTAACATACGTCTATTCAAGAATTCAATCCCCGCGTTGACTAGAGACTGGACTATGTTGGAGGGGTTTCTAATGACCCATTACTCACGCAAACTTTTTAGTGGAGCTGTTATCCACTCATTTGGCAATAACATGAAATAATGCTTACTATTCTGCGGTTATTGATTTTGAGGTATTTCATTTGGCAAAATAGGAACTTAATCACCACTTGAAAAGTTTATTCCCCAAAATTTTTCAAAATAAAATCTCCAAAATCCACAATTAGTAGTTGTTTTTCTGGTTCATATAAATTTTATTTTATAAATTTCAATCTTCCCGGCAATGAAATATAATATTTTTGTGTTACCATTTTTCGCTAGCTGTACAATCTTTATTTTTCAGCGAAGAGCAATGAGAGGTCACATAATGGAAATATTCATGCTACGTACAGACCAAGTTTTCTCATATTTTTCGATCTTTTCTTCTAAACCAGTGCAAGTCTACCATTAAAGTCAACAGGAAAGTGACAATAAAAGAATATTAGCAGCAGTAGGATCTTTTTCTTAATTAAATTTCAATAATATAGGACAAAGTAGAAACGTGGAGTTCTTTTCATCTTTTGCCCTTGGGGCCTCTGTCCTGTCTCATACGTTAAGCGCAAGCGATATTTCCTCAAGTAGAAAACGTATGTAAGGGGTTAGAGAAATTTGATCGAGAAAATAATGAAGTTGGAAGATTTGATTAGTGGCTGTGACTGGATACTTGAGGAGCATTTAAAGGACGTTTTGTATGCATTAAGACCGGACTTGTCAGAGGAAGAATAAAATTAGTCTACATTAGAAAGACTTTTCAAGTATTTGGTGCCGTCTAAACTTCTTTGTTTCTTTGGGGTGAAAAGGATAGGCATTTCCAACTTTTTTTTTTTTTTGGGCAAAAAGGCAGGTATATTATTATGGATAGGAAGAATACATTTACACTTAGAGCTGCAAAAAGGCACTAAACTACAATGTGCCTTGTCTATGCATATTGCTTTACAAAAGTGTTAGAGCTGTCAGTTGGAGAAGATCCGTTGGGGGAGGCTCCATTCAAGCATCAATTGCCAAGTCCTTTTTGTTACTGGCATATTTCTCCATTGCCAAACCACCTCATACATAGTTCTCCGAATTTCTGCAACAATGTCCACTGCTGTTTTTTCCTTGCCTTGATGTATTCTTTGATTCCTGGCTCTCCATATATGATAAACTGTGACTATGAACATGATTCTTTGGAACTTGTACATTCCTTCTCATGTTGAGTACAGAGATTTTAAGTTGGAAAAACTTTTCCCACCGAAATGCCCATTCTTGCTTTTTTTCTCAAATTTCATTCCTCGACAAAATCTAAAGAAAGTCCTTTTGAACTTCATATTAGAAAGACCTAAAATATATGAATCAATTTTATCCCCATACATGTTTTTTTTGCTAATTTTTTAACCCCTAATATATTCATTAATTTTTTATTTTTAAAATTAAAAAAATATTAATTCTTTTATAACGTTAATTAATAATTTTTATGATTTTTAAATCACAATTAGTTTAATATGTGCTTAGACTTTTTTTTTGCCACAAAAATGGTTCAAATACTATTTTTAAATTTTTATAAAAATGTTTAAAAATTAAACTCCCAATAAATTAAATTAACATATGAATGTTTAATTTCATTATTAATTTTTTTCATATTCTTAATTATAATGCTGATAGTTATAAAAATTTTAAAACTATTTAAAGTGTATAACTAATTCAAATGTTTAATTTCATTATTAATTTTTTCACATTCTTAATTATAATGCTAATAGTTATAAAAATTTTTAAAATTAATTAAAGTGTATAACTAATTTAATTTTAAAAATAATATTAATAATTTTAAAATTAATTGTAGGCATAGAATCACAAACAAACAAAATAAAAATATGATATATTTTAGTAAAAAGGTAATTAAATCAAATTAATATATCATTTGTTTCATTTTGATACCTAAATATGATTATACTAAACATTGGAAAGGAAGGAGACATTCCATTTTGACTCGGGTTACCAAACGTGGGGTATAAAAGCATTCAGGGTGGAAATGATTTTCCATTCTGCCTTATTTCTACGTACTAAACGTGGGGTTATAGTTTTAATGGTCAACACATGTAAGACGATGCTTTCATACTAAGTCAAGTCAAGATGTATTAAATTATTTAATTAAATGATACATACACATTTTCTTTGATTCATACACTCATATTTTATCTTTCAAACTGACGAGCCATCATTATTTGGACATGAAGTATTATAATTATGTGCATATTTTAGTCTAAACAAAGTGAATAAATAAAAGAATAAAGTGTATAAATTGTTTCTTTTTCTTCATACCCAATGAAGATATCTCTGATACCGTTTTCAGGGTTTGGGGAAAATACATTTTGTTATTTGCAGTTCGTGGCCAAGGTCCAGAGACGATCTATTGTCCTTGTTACCAACAGAGAAGTCTCAAAACATTTTGGAAAATTCACGTGAGCTGAGTTCTTGTATTACATGCAATTCCAGCTTAGTTAATACAAAAAAGAGAGAGATAGAGCAACATTCACAGATTTCGGATTCACTAAATGAGTTTTTGTATTTCCTTCGATTGGATGCTTATTTAAGACTTTTTTTTTGAACAAAAACTTATTGTAAGGATATGATTTTTTGGAATGTAATTTCAGGGAAAAACATGTTTATACTATATTTGGATACTCATAAAAATCTTGATATTAAATGTTGTATATATTCTTATTTCGATGTTTGTTTTAGAAAAACTTTGAATAGTGTAACATGGAATGTAGTGTATTTTCTCACAAGATTTCTATAAATACCGCTACAAGCATAATGTGAAAAAAAGCATCTATTCAATAATTTTACTTGCTAACACAAGCTTAATTTAAGATATAAATTAATAAACAATGCATTTTTTATTTTATATCTTTTATCTGCCTAGTATTTTAAGTTTACTTAATAAAGCAAGTAACAAGTAATAGCCAATACCATCCTATCTATTCCTTGTATTTCTTTGAGACATAGAGGTGCAGAAGTTAATTAGGTAAGTAATCCTTCATTCTTCCGTCCAATTAAAGAACAGTTAGAAAAGTGATCATGAATGATATCGTCAAACATCACCAAGATCACGTGATTCTTCAATTTACTAAATGGTTTATAAATAAGCCTGTGAATAAAATTTACCTAAGTATTTTCCCTATAAAAATATTTGGTGTTTGGACATTTCAAGGCTAAAGATTTTGTTTTTGTTGATTTGAAAAATAAACCTCATTGGCTAAAATAGGCGCTTAGTTTCTAATTTTAATTTGAAGACACAAACTTTTCTAAGACCTGAAGATCACTTGTCCATTAGACTCGAAATCTATTAAAATTTTCCTTTGTGTTCCTCTAATATCGATAATAGGCTAGAGTTTAAAATGTTTCAGATTCAAATTTGAAACATGTTAATTGCAGCCCAATTATACGAGAAATGTGGTTATTAAGAATTAAATATTGATGTCATAAAAAAACAAATTTTTGATAATATTTGCTATGCACGCTTTTAACTATATTTTTATTTTTCAACTAATATTCGGTGAGGGGTTGATTTGCTCAGTTGGTGCCTAGGGGTTTATTTAATACATTTGGATTGCAGTCGTGTGGCGAATGAAGCCTCACTTTTGGTAGAAAATTCCTCCAGAAAAGAAAAAGTTGAATACACAACGAAATACGTGTACTATAAATTAACTTGTTAAGCTTAAAAGTTAAATGTATCTATAATTGACGAATTTTCTACATGCTAAAATTGTTGTAATAAAAAAATTGATGAATCTCGTATAACTTACAATCATTGTTGCTTGTGCTACTGCTAATTGCTAAATAGTTTAAGCAGATTCTACTGTCATATTGCAGTTTATAATGATGATGGAAAAATGTTCACTAATAATGTCCAAGTGATTGAAAAATAAGCTGTCATACTAGAAGGGGTTGGACAAATTTTTCAATAATCTTTATCTATGCTCTCTTTAACAGTATGATAAGGCTTAGTTGCTTCAAAGTCTTTGCACTATATAGTGTTAATTTTCGAATATTCCTAAAATACTCTCTTGTGCTATAATCAGATCCACTCTATTCTAAATCGTGGTGGAATTTCAAACCCTTTACCTTCCCTTGTAAAGTTTGTTGAATTTAAAGTCTACTTGTAATAAAATAAAATAATTTCCCATACAAAACCATTTAATTACCTTTGCATTCAATCCTCAAATATTCTCCATGTCAATTCCTTACTAAAACTAATAACAAAATTTCTTCAGCATCATTTCTGTTACCAGCAAATAGTTCAAAAGATACCCATAATGGTGGAGGAAAAGAAGAAGAGAAAAAGGTTAGAATAGCCTCTTATTTCAAACTAGATGGTGATATATGATAAGCTTGAGTAAAGCTTTGTTGTGCCTCTTAATTTTTATACTGTAGTACTTAAAAGGGTAAAACTAATAAGTTCGAGAGATTGGAGTCCGGAGATGGTCTAGATTTTACACGTGGAGTAGGTTTTTCCATCGGAAGAAGCTTGGATGGCCTGTTTGGATGAACTTGATTGACTTTTTCTGGTTGGATATCGACCTGAACGGATGAAAGAAATGCCATATTGATGCACAAAAACTATTATAATACTAAGTACTGTCCAAATATTACATTATCTGACCTATTTCAGTAAACATTCAATGGCATGAAGGCCTCATGGTCACATGGCAATGTTCTCCTGCTTTATTAGCATATCTTTCTTTTTTTGTGTTTACCTATTAGAGAGAAATTTCCGAATCTGGATGTATATGTGTGTTAATTGGCCTTTATGAACTGATTTGACCATGTGACATAAATCACAGGCACCCTGACCGAAGCTTAATAAAACATCCATGTTATTTTTCGGATACTGGTGTAACTGTGTACACTAGAAAGATGCACATAATTGATAAGGAGCGGAAGCAGTACAATGAAAGATGAAGTCAGTCAAAGAAGAACGTAATGCTGCCAGTAAAAATTTGGCAACACAATTTTGATCACTAGTTTTACAATTTTAGTCTACAACTGTTGGTCCTAGACCAAAAATTTTTCAAATAATCATATTAGTATCTCAAGATAAGATTAATTCAAAAATGAATAAAAGTGACCTTAACTCCTTATTACATAAAAAATGTGAAAAAATTAGTACCATTCAATGTTGATGATCATCAACCTGACATTCTTTTTAAGATGATTTGTGCACCTACGGATTTTAACTCTGATACAAAATGTTAAGCGTGTTGCTTTTAGGATATAACAGCCTAACTCATGATTGTTGCATATCTTTCATCTGCACAATCTAGATAAATAGAAGCTTCTCTACATGCTCTACTTTTATCCAAAACTATAGTTTTAAAAAGTAAAGAAAGAAACGTTGTTTTTAAAGACTTTTTGAACTATTCAAAATCCTTGTATTTGTAGGCTGAAAAATAGGGGGCAATTTGAAAAATTAATATAGTATTAGATCTCATAATAAGTAAATTTCAATTAAAAATTAATTATTAATTCTCCATAATAGTCAAATTATTTGTATAAGGGTCAATTTTGTTATTAATATTCCATAACATGGTCAAATATGACCGTTAAAAGTAGTTATAAAAAATCACCATTTATGTAAGTGAAGTGTAACAAAAAAACCATTAAATAATTCTATATTTTATTTATTAAAATACTCCAACAAGCCCCCCACTTATTTTAATAAAATATACAAAGAGAATAAATATTATTTTTGGATAAAGTGAAAACATCATGTATAGTGAAAGTGACATTGACTTGAAACCTTTATTTAATGTTTTATAATCTCGATACTAAGTCGTGAAACTAACACTGCTTTAGGGAATGTGGGATTATATCACACACATAACATTCAAGTTGTTATATAAGCCTTTTAAGCCAACTACCCACGATCTTGTGCTTTTTCAAGTCTAATAAATGCTCTAGAGAGTAATTTAGATTCTCATAAGCAACAATCACTCTACATTCATAAAGGTGAGTCTATCAAGAATGCTCCAATGATGGAAAATTCTTAAATGGATTCGGTTCATAGCCTCACATGTGGACTTTGTGATCCAAGTATCCTTACGTCACTTTTTTATGTCAAAATGCATTATTATACTTATGTGACTCTCTTTTATATTACAAGGTTCATAGGTTAGGTCATGGACTCGGTCTACCTAAGTATCTTCCCTCCAATGACTAAGACATCCTAACCAAAAAAGGATTCATTAAGTGATTTTATGAAATCCTAACCTCCACTAATCGTTGTAGGAACACATATGCACTTACACTAGGAATAGACATATTTATTTAGTACCATGTACATGCTTTCGCCTGAAACACGCTATGATTTTTTTGCCTCTTACCTTGTCATTGGGATCTCCAGTCCCTAGGTAATTTTATCTCATAAATGGCTCCAATTAAATAATTTTTAGTATAAGTCTCATGCCCCTTGATGTATCTCATACCTTTTCTTTGAGCTCAAGTTTATATGTTATCACAATTACAACAAAGATATGAGTTTTGACATTTAAATCAATATTTTTTTATTGATTATTAAAAAAAAATACAATCACATTGTATCATTATTTGGTGAAAAGACCTCTTGTGTAATTGTGATCACCATTTAATAAATAATCATTCTTTAATGAGAAATCTCTCACATAATTTCCATATTATATATTGGTAAATATATTTTCACAAGTGAATCCATATTTTTCTTTTTCCTCATATTTGTAACCCTAATAGCTAGTAGTTTTGCTATTAAGAATCATCCACATAGATGACCAATGGTCTAGTTTACTACTAGGAACTACTTAAAACCAACTAGGAACCATTTTTATAATTCTCTATATATTTTCTTTTTCAAGAAAATATAAATTGAACTCAAGTGCTTTCACAATTTTTAACTTCTGAAATCCAAGATATTAGCCACAATTATTAGTGATATTTAATCTGGACATAATAACAATTATGCTCACCACAATACTTATTAAACGGTCAATACTTGAAGCATAATAATTTTTTTATAGCACATGAGCTCAAAGTAAATAACCCCCATTCTTTCTTATACTTCACATGAATCCAAAACAAATACCCCCACTATATCACATCAATGATAAGTAATTGAGAAAATAGTATGAATTTCTTATATCATTCTGTTTTATACTAATGTGATTTATCAAGTAGAAATTCACAAGTAGAATTTAGCTTCAAAAACGAAACTTGACAAATAGGAGCTGCATATTCATTTGGTTACAGAAAAACATACTTCAAAAGTCACTTGCCCGTTTAAGCCTATCTGGGCAAAAACAATTCCTGGAGGAAACCCGAAAAGATCACATATCATTAACCCCGATCTGCTAACTTCAATGGCCCAAGTGGCGACCGTTATTGTGCGTTAAATCCGAGCTTGTATCTCTCTGCAGCAATACTTTGGGAACTTTCTTGGGCTTGCCCCACATTTTACAAGCTGTAGCCCAATGACTTCGTCCGCGGCCAGATCACAACGGAGTGCAGCCATATTATAGTAGTTTATTGGGAGATTCTTGGGTCGATGAGGTTCACGGCTCTATTTGTGAACCTTATGATCTAAAAAAATGTCATATAAGTATAATGATGTATGGTAACATAAGAAAGTGATGTAAAGATATTTATGTGTATTTATTTTAGGCCACATGGTTCACAAATAAGGTCATAAATCAGGTTCATTTATGAATTTTCTGTAGTTTACACACTTGAGAGTAAAAAGTTCTTAATGATAATAACAAAAGCATTAATGTTGAAAATGCACAAGCGCGATGACTCGTATTATGAATACTAGAAACCAACAAACACCTTAGTAACCAACAAAACTTACTAGGGTTAGCTACCATTAAGCTTTTAAATTTTAAGTGGGGTAGAAGGTTGGGTGTTTGACTGTGCCTCTTATAAAAAATTTAGATAGTTCATAATGCATTTATTTGGCTCTATGGTGATTCAATCCATATCAGTTCCCCCTAGGTTTTGTTTAGATGACGGTCCAATCCATATCTCTTCCTCTTAGGGTAAGCTAGGAATAGAATAGAATAAAATATTGTTGACAATTGGTATATAAAAAAAAAAAAAACAACAACAAACAAACACCTTATTTATTACCACTGGAATTTAACATCACCAAGACCCAAGAGGTGTTTATTAGGACCTTCAGAGCGAAACTAAGGGACATAATGTCATTTCCGATACTAACTTATCATACTAATCATGGAGTATAATTTTATTAGAATTTCAACTTTCATAAAACCAAAGGATTTATTTGCTTATCTCGGAAAAAATTGAAAGTATATAACGGATCAATCTCCTTAAGCTGCATAAAGATCCAGGTACAAACAGCCATATCGACTTACCAATGACCAAAATCCTATGGAATCCCACCCACGAACTGCTTTAGAATTCAGACAAACTGATACTTAATTTTTGCTCATTTGCAAGTGAGGAGGTGAGGGGTTTGTTACCTAAACAAATTTATTCCAGCAGCATTAAGCAGAACCCTTTTTTTTTTTTTTTTATAAATATTGTGCATCCAGTGATGCTGTATAAATGTTGCTTTGTGAGGCGGGTCAAACACCACCGGACTGCCATTTAAACTACTAACTTTTATTAAATCTTATGAATAGCTGTGGCTGAATAATCACAGGATGGTAACTAAATCAAAAAATAAATAAATAAATTCATAAGCCAATATATCCATAAGAGGATCTGAGATCGGAAAAGGAAGAAAAAGAAAACACAAGCCTGTATAACGTGCTTCAAATATTAAATAACTAGAAAGCTAATATGACCATCCATGCCAACACAAATGCTTATTGCATCGAGCCGTTTAACATTGCTTGCAGGAAGGTAGATCAAACTTTCAAACAACTGCTTCTTTTAAGTTTAATTTTTAAGAGCTCATATCGTTTCAAAATTGTTGATCCTAAATAAAAAATTAATCAAATAATCATATTAATTTCTCGAAATAAGATTAATCAGAAAATGAATAATATGCAACCTTACCTCCATATCATATTAAAAATGTGAAAAAATTAATATCTCTAAAGTTATAATCATGAATTGGATAGCTACTAAGAAGAACAAAAAGATGAATGCGCGTAATATGCTCTCTTTGAGACCATCCCTGCTCCTACAGATCTTAACTACGATGCAGAAAGTCCCAATAATTATAGAAATTAAATATAAAATTAAATCTCATAATAAGTAAATTTCTATTATAATATATAGTTGCAAAAATTAATTTCACAATGGTCAAAATAATATAGATGTTAACCGTTATTATTAATTTTACAATGTCCAATTTTTATTAATACTCCATCATGTAGTCAATTATGACCGCTACAAAATAATAAAAAATATAACGGAAAAATCATCAAATAATTCTATATTATTTATATCTTTATTAAAATACTGCAACAGCAACTGTCATTGAAGCTAAGCTATTTGACAAATAGACTACGTTCCTTCTCGGGTCCATAAATAAAATAGAATGGTAAAATAAAAATAATTGAACTCTTTCAGGCAAAGTTGAACTTTGTGAAAGGGGTTGGTAAAGGACTGGTATGCTTCTCTCTCTGTGAAGAAGGAAAAATACTGTTCAACAATGCATAGGGTCAAGGAAGACTACAAAAATTCAAAGTAACAATTCCATACACCAAGGTACGGCCCAGGGTATGGCAATTCCTTATATCAAAAATATTTTTGTTTGCGACAATTATTTATAGGTTTGCCTGAGTATTGTGGAAGGTTTTATGAATAATAGATTTTCTTATAAATACAAGATTAATCATTTGTTTCAGCAAAAGAAGTTACTCAAACAGAAGCAAAAAAGGACTAGTATGGCTCCTTAAGTGAAAACCAAAAGCATATACACGATCTAAGTTGCATTGAAAAGTTTGAATTTTATTTTTTTAAGATGTCTCAAGACTACTTGAATTTATTAAGTAAAATAGAAAATTTTGGAAAAATACTTTAGTCATTTTTAAAATAAGATATAAGAAAAGTTATCTAAACATATATTTTAATTTGCTCGTATAAGTTTAGCTTCAGAAGAAGTATGTATTATCTTCTATGTAACTCAAAAATAAGAGATGCTAGTTTCCAAACAAGTATTTAAATAAAACAAACATTTCTTTGTCATTCAATTTTTTAGAATTAGATCCAAGATTGAATTATCAGAAGTGTGTTATAGTAATATCATATTGTGTCAAATCTCATGTCATGGATTTTAAAGAGTGTGGAGCAGTACGAATTTAAACTGTGTTCTTTATTTCATTTATTTCAAAAACGGAAAAATTGAAAGACATCCGTTACTAGTATATTCCAAATGAACAAAAGCTCTTTTTTTTAAAAAAAAAAAAAAAAAGCTCTTCTATTTGCCACAATTTCTTTCTTCCTTAAGCCTGGCCCAACGTTCATATCCTTGATACTAATAGCAACAATTCGAACAGTAAAATAGTAGCCAGTGCATCTTGTTCTTCCAATTCTTTTGGTTGATTTATCTTTTCTTGTTATTCAATATGTGGAGGAAGCAAAAGAGAGAAAGAGAGAAGGAATAAAATGTTTGTGTTACTTAAAATGACAAAAATATATATAAATTTTTGATAGATGGATTTTGGAGAACATACAACCGGACCAATGGGGCTATTTTTTCTTTCACTTTTTCTGAAATTCCAAATAAGTCAATCATTGTTGTAACTTTTTATGCAATAATTTCAGAAACCTCCCTGAGGGTTTTGACAATTTCATTTAGCAACCTCTTAATTTAAAATATTATACTCACAATCCCAATTTTTATATATTTTGTCAAAAAAAAAATGTTGATGTTAGCCGAAAATAATTGATAAACAATCACCAAACCCTTGTAACGCCAACGATTTACCATTTCCAACTTCAATATTGTAAAGTAACAACCAACATCCTCTGGCACCAACTTTACCATCCTAATATCCTTCAGAAAATCCATTAGCCGCTACCAAAACCAAACCAACAACATCCCCGGTGCCTTCCACATCTCAAATAGTCACATCTTATTATTCGTAGGTTCAACATAGCAATCTTAACAGTCACAACCGACATTACAAGGAGATTAAAACAAATACCAATTGCCTCTATTTGGTCGTGGATCTTTGGAGAGAAAAGAGAAGGAAGATAAGGGTCGACAATGGGCTTAATGTTGGAAGGAGTGGGCTTGTAGATGATGAAAATATGTATAAGGTGGTGGTGGAGCTTGATGGAGTGCAAGAATTGCGGTTTGACATGGAAGAGGAGATAGTATCAGTATGTATAAGGGTCCAAGTCGTCAACATCAGTGAAGAAAAATTGCAAACATGGAGTCCACAAAAGTCAGTTGTTTAAGTGGCTGAGAATAAGTATAAAGAGGCCATTGAAGTATTTGGTTTGAATAGGTCATGTCAGTCTCTTGGCCTTGCATTTATTAGTCTCATTTATTCGTCTCAGCCAGTTGCGCTCTAGTCACTAAGCACTTAACAAAACTGAATGAAATTATTTTATTAACATTATAATTGACATCAAATGAAGAAAATGTACGATTACATTAATTTCAATTCGTTATCAGACTGAAATTGAAGTATAAATGTACATAACTTCAACAAACAAATAGAAACGACAATCACATAATAAGCAATGACTTAGAACCGTAACAAACAATTACAACGTACTACATCAGATGAAAAAGAACTTGATTTTGCTGCCAAGCATCCATTATTCCTACTCCATCAATAGACCTGGACATAGAGCTCAAATTTCTCATGATTGGCCAAACGAAATATCAATATCCTAGGAAATTTTATAGCTTTATAAAATAGCAATTGGCAAGATCTTTACAAAATGATGTAGTGTTTATGCATTTTTTGAAACTACAAGGATTGCAATGTGATTATTATGACAAGGAAGAAATGAAAACAATCATGGTTCTTCATGAAATTGATGATTGTGCAAGGGAAGGAAGCTAATAGACAATAGTTGAAGATACATACGCATGCATTGCTCGCTGAATTGTTGATTGCAGTGTACTTTTCAATGTCGCATGTGGATCCATTTTCTTGGACGTTTCCGTAGTTTGTAAATCTCTTCAACAATCTGTATGAACCAGCTTGGTTTTCCAGTTATGAACATGAGACATCCCATGGCAAGTCCAAGTATTAATCCAAAACAATACCCAAGAAGAACAGCTTTCCAAGTGAATCCATCAAAGAAATCCGAATCAAATTCTTCATCAAATCCACTTGACGGGGACGTTGGTGGTGCTTCATTATCTCCACAATCTTTAGTCAACGGAAAGCCACATAATGCCAAGTTCCCTTCGTATGAATCATTCTCAAATGTATCGAAATGTCTACCTCGAGGAATGCGTCCAACTAGATGATTTTCTGAAAGGTTTAAGAATTCAAGAAATGTCAGATTCAGTAGCTCCACTGGAATGGTTCCCTCAAGGTGGTTCCAAGAGAGGTCCAGAGATTCAAGCATATTCAAATTCCCAAATGAACGAGGAATATGACCATTTAGGCTGTTGTGAGACAAATTCAGTATTTGAAGAGAATGAAGGTTTCCAATTAATTTTGGAATTTCTCCTTCAAATCCGTTGCTTGAGAAATCCATGGCCACACGAGTCATCAACACTCTTTCAAAGCTGTACTCCACCCCTTTCATAACTAAACTCACAGAATGGATGTAATAATCATTGCTATAGCTACTTGCACTCATATATTGGAGTTTTGTTTGGAGATCCATTGGACTTCTTAAAACTTCAAAATTCTTAATAAATTCGGTGGGTAGAACACCACTGAACTCATTGTAGGATACATCAATGATTCTTAGCTGGGGGAAGGGACTTGCAGTTTTGCTATTGCCAATTGATCCGTGAAATCGATTGGACTTCAATATCAGAACCTGCAGCTTAGTTAAAGTTTCCAGCCACATTGGAAATTTATCATCTATCTTGTTGTTTCCTAAATCAAGAAGTTGCAGTCTTGTGCAATTAGCCAAAGATCGTGGAAGTGGACCTTCCAATTGATTGTCGTTCACAATGAGAAATTGTGGCCAATTGTCACTCGAACATATTGCTGGAATTGTGCCAAAAAATCCATTGTTTCCGATATCTAGAAGATTGAGTTGGTTGCTTGAGTTTCCCAAGCACTGGGGGATTGTGGAAATCAAAGTATTATTAGACAAATCGAGAAGATCAAGTCTGCTTGCATTACAGATAGAAGAAGGCAGTTGTCCCTGAAACAAGTTCGAACTCATATCTAGATACCGTAGATTTTTGGATGGTAGTTGGTCTATGTTACCAGTGAGAAAGTTTTGAGAAACATTCAAGTAGACCAAATAGTCCCAAGTCTTGGACATGAGCCAGCTCGGGATTTGGCCATAAATTTTGTTGTTCGAGAGATCAAGGTATCTTAAATCTGCCCGAATTTCTTAAAAAATCTGGAAATTCCTTTATCTCACAGGAAGACAATCCCAAGAAATAAAGATACGTTAAATTGAAATTGTTAGTGGTGTTCAATGGTGATCTACTGGCAGGAGGACTGTTTTGAAACATATTTAGCTCAATACCACTGAAATTGTTTAATGAAAGGTCAAGGTGAGATAAGCTTGCAAGAGTAAAAATTGAGCAAGGAATTGAATCGCTTAGCTGATTATTGCTCAAATCAATCCATTTCAGCGACCTACTTTTGAAATGTCCAAGTTGTCCTTTGAGTAGATTTTCAGAGAGAGATAAAGAGGCAAGATACGTGAGGTTGAGAACTGATATTGGTAATTGACCAACCAAAGAATTATGACTAAGATCCAAATTAATTAGCATTGTGAAATTAGCAAAAAAATCGAGAAGTTGTCCCGAATCAAGTTGGGGAAGTTTTCCCAGGTAGAAAGACTCGATTGAGTGAAGATTTGAAATTGAGGTTGGAACATGACCGTTGAAATCATTATAACCTAGATCCAATTCTACAAGCCGTGTAAGGTTGCCAATTGATTCAGGAATGACACCAGAGAATTGACATTCTCCCAACACCAAAGAATTTAAGGACTTTAAGCAACCAATTGAATCAGGCAGCACTCCCGAAAAATTTGTAGATATTAGCTCCAACCGCTTCAGAGGACTTAACATACTGCAGTTAAATTTTGGTAAACTACCAGAAAGATGAAAATTATCACCTAACGAGAGTACTTGCATATTGGGGAGATTAAAAACATGACTTGGTAAATTACCATATAATCCAGTTTGTGTAAAGTCTAGATATGTCAACAATGAAGACAAATTCATCGTTACACTAGATGAGATTGAGATGTCAACCGAAGAAAGTGAAAGCTCTCTTAAATGGGTTAGGTTTTGAAGCATCTTATGAAAAGTTAAAGGCTCAAGTCTTACAGGGAAACAATACACCATAGAACATGCATAATCCCAGGAGAGATCCAGTGAAACTAGGTTGGATAGGTGTGATATTTCTGCTGCAATTTCACCTTGAAAATTTGAACTTGAAAGGTTGAGATGTGTCAAACTTCTCAATGTTCCAAATTCATGTGAAATCCGCGAACCTGTTAAATCATTAAAAGCAAGGTTGAGCTGCTGCAGGTGGGAAAGACGGAAGAGGCTACTGTTAGGAGGGATGACTCCCTGAAGTTGGCTGCAACTGAGGTCCAGCCCAATTATGCGACCAGTAAGCTGGTGGCATGTGACACCATCCCAACTGCAGCAGTCTTCACTAGCGTTCCAAGGTATCATTTTTGGATTTGAAAGTTGACCATAGTAATTGCATTCCAAAGATGCATCGGTTGATGCATTTGTATTAAACAATCCCTTAAATTGAAGCAATGCAAGAGCATCATGATAATGGCATAAATGGTTTTCTGAGGAAAAGGAGGGGAGGACTTCATAAGGTTGCAGCAAAAAAAAGAAGAGTAATGTAATATGAAACAATATTGGTCTCGTCATCTTTGCTTGACAAATTTTTTAATTGTGAAAAACGTAATTGTCCTATATAATGCTACCTCATTTTCGCTATATATGTGAACTACTGGACTGGGTTTTGTCCTGGTCCAGCATTGACTATTGCAAGTATAAATGGGACCGTTTTCTATAAAATTCTGGTGGTCATTTTCAAAGGTCATTCACAAGATTAAGATTATTAGAATGTGTTATTAGGTAGATATTTGTTCCAAGATGACCCTCATTCATAAATGATAATTAATTGGCACGATTAAGTAATAGGGATGTCAAAAAAGGTAAGAGTGAATAACGAACCAAACTATTTAATACTTGAAAAGGTTATTGTTAACTAAGTAATCAAGATATGAGCAATACATTTTTAAAGTTAAATTATTAAATTCGACTTTATTTGGATTGATGAAGGAAAAAAATTGAAATCTACATAGAAATAACTCAAGCTAAAGGCATGATACTGGTGTATTAAAATCATAATTGCACGGCAAAAGACATGATACTGGCGTCAACATTTATGTCCATGATTTAGACCAGAAGCAAAAACTTTGGTAGACTTGGTCTCTGAGTTCATTTATACATCATACACTAAATAAATAAGTCACATAAATATAGCAATATATGATAATATGAGAAAGGGATAATGAGTGATTTCATCAATCATTACTGAACACATTCGAGTAATATTTGTTTTTAAAGTTAACTTGTTGAACTTTATTATTTGAATTGAACTCTATGAACAAAAATTCAGATTCTACACAAAAATAACTCAAGCTACTTGAGACTGATTTGAATTTAATTTCATGAAAAAATAATTGAATTTGATTACACAATACTCAAGTCAAATTAAAACAAAATATTAAACTCGTTCAAAATATAGCAATTTGTGACAAAGGGATTCTATAATTGGTGATCCTAAAAAATCTCATTTGGCTAAATAGGAGCTTAATTATTAGTTGAAGACACGATTACTCTCTACTAATTATCAAAATTAAATCTCCAAGTTATTGTGTGAGTATAATCGATTGCACATTAGCTTATATTTTACCATATACATAATGATATGTTGAAACGGCGACGTTCACATACAATTCAAATGAAATTTTTGTGTTAATATATAGCGTAAGTTTTCATGGGCCTCTCTATTTAGCAAAAGTTTCGTAGAAGTTAAGAGGAAAATGCTTTCAATTTCAAGTTTCAACCAATTTGACAGAAGACCCTAGCGTATTAGTTCATCACGGTTGTGCATACGGCAAATGACATGACACTTGTGTGAATTTTTGGTTAGAAATTTAGACTACAAACAGAATCTTGGAAGGTGAAACTTTGGTAGACTTGGTCTACTAGTGAGTGATTTTATCAAATATCTCTACAATCATGTGATTCTTAAAATTTACCAAATGATTTATAAGTGGACCCGTAAATAAAATTTATCGAAGTATTTTCCCTATAAAAATGGTGGTGTTTGGACATTTCAAGGTCTAAAATTTGTGTTTTGTGGGTTTTCGAAAATAAATATCATTGGCTAAAATAGACACTTATTTTCCAATTTTAATTTGAAGACAAGTAAACTTCTATAAGACCTGAAGATCTTACACTCAAAATTTATTAAAATTCTTCCTTTTTAGTCTCTAGTATCGATAATAGGCTAGAATATGAAAATGTGTTCGATTCATATACCAAACGTGTTAGTTGCTGTTGATTGCATGAGAAATATATGGTTATCAAAAATTAATCGTTGATGTCTGAAACAACCAATTTTTTGGATTATTCGGATAATATTCCTCTCAAAAGTTTTTTAACTATATGTTAAATTTTCAACTATATTTGCTGAGGGGTTAATTTGCTGAATTGGTACCACCTTATTCGTGTCACTGTGCAGTTTAGGTACATAGCCTGAACTAAAAGTTAAAAGTACAAAATGAGAATTGCTTCAAACATTTGGTATACAAGAGTAAAATAACTTTTTCCTAAATAGAATTTTGAATAGCTGCTACTTACTAATAATTATAAATTTAAAGCTTAGTTGGACACTGTAAACTGCGATTAGTGGTACAACTGATTAGTGGAATAGATATAAAATAGGTGTACTTGGGACTGTGACATTGAAATTTTTATTGTCAATGTTGAATTACTTGCACGCTTTTTCCTTTTTAAGTTCTAGCATATTATTTTATGTGCACTTATCATTACATATAATATTGATATTTTGTGAACATAAGTTCTAGCATATTATTATATGAAATCGATATGTTTTACTTCCTTCTCAAAGAATCATGCACATATTCGAAATACCTTTTGCCTAAAATATCTGAAGGAAAAAATCTCATGCATGAAATTAGGGGTAGCAAATCTTAATACTGCTCTACAAAAGAAAATCTAATTTAGCATCCAAAAAAAAAAAAACAAAAAAATCAGGCTTTAACATTAATAAACAAAGAACAAGAAAATCGATCAGTGGGTAACATGCGTGCAGTTTCTTGATGACAATCAATATATACGCTCAACATAAGCATACATTAAATTTTCAGGGCATATGATTCTTAGTCATGTGCATTTCTTTGTCTAACCAAATTAAATTTTTTTTATTAATCTTGTTACTGGCTACATTTCATTTCATTATTTTCATTTTCCTCACTGTAGTCATTGGATTATGTGTCTGGAGCTCTAAATTTAAGCTTCCACCGATCTCAAATTTCTCCGAAATTTGTTGCCCATTTTCATCTTCAAGTCTAGTCAAGATTTAAACCTCACTAAAGTTACTTTAGGCTCAATAGAGTTCCACATTTTCCACCACGTTGAATAGAGACTGGAGTAGTGGAGTGTTTATTCATGACCCATTCCTCACGCAGACTATTGAATAGAGCTGTTATCCATTCCTTTGGTAATAGCATGAAATAATGCTTACGCTCCATTTATTGAACTCATCTCGTGACTAAGTATTCTATGAATTATTGATTTTTGTGGTATTTCAATTGGCAAATAGGAACTTAATCGCCGCTTGAAAAGTTGTCTCACTATTTGTCAAAATTAAATCTCCAAATTAATATGTGAGTTACAATGAAATATAATATTCTTGTACCTAAAACTGTTCATTTTATTAACCATCTGTTATTGTTCTATCATTAGTTTATAGCAAAGAGCATATAATGGAAATACTCCTGCTACGTAGGAACCATGTCTTCTCATGTTTTTCTATCTTTTCTTCTACCCTAGTTAAACTGTAAGTCTAACATTAAAGTCAGCAGAAAAGTGAAAACAAAAGAAGTTTTTCTTAATACTGAAACAAAAGTCAGCATAATGATTTCTTTTCAACTTTTGTTGTGTCATTACGCGTAAGCAATAATTCCTCAAGTAGGAAAATGTATACAAGGGGTTTAAGAATTTCGATTGAGAAGATAATGAATTTGGAAGACTTTGATTAGCGGCTATGAATGGATACTTGGGGATTAGATAAAAGGACCGTTAGTATGCATTAAGACAGGAACACAGGTTGAAGGAAGAATAAAATTAGTCTATGTTAGAAAAACTTTTCAAGTATTTGGTGCAATCAAAATTTCTTCATTTCTTTGCCGACTTTGGTTCCATCAAAACCGGCGATAACCCTTGTCGTTTCAAGGTTCAATTGATGTAGGACGGTGCTTTTAGACTGAGTCAATTAAATCTAGATGTATTAAAATATTTAAGTAAATGATTCATGGACTTTCCTTTTGATTCATACACTTTACATATAATTTTTTAAATTGAAAGTTATCATTATTTTTTATTTACAAGTCAGATTATACTTTATTCTACACACAATGTATAAATATAAAAATGAAGTATATTAATTATTATATGTATATTAATTATAATATTTTCTTTATACCCAATTGAGATATCTTTAAATTTCGTTTTCGTGGGTGGAGGAGAATTCCTTTGGTATTCGTTTTTTGTGTCCACCGACTAAAGAGGTGTTATTTTAATCGAGTCGAATATTTTATATTCGAATTCTTGCTCGTTTAATACACGAATGCGCTCGAACTCACTTTTTTATCAAATGAGTTAAAATTTGTGTTCGAACTCGATTTATTAAGTTATACGAACGAGCCGAACTCGCCTAGTCGAACTATATTCGTGAACAACTCGATTTGAATAACATCGTCTAAACACCTTAGATGAGTTATTGAAACTGAGTCAAGCCGAATATATATTTGAACTCATACTCGTTTAATAAATAAACGAGTTCGAGATCGCTTGTTTATCTAAGGAACCAAATTTTTTTTTTCAAGCTCGATTATTTAAGTTATATGAATGAGTTGAACTGGACTAAGTTCTTGTATTATACGCAATGCCAGTTTAGTTAAAAGCAAAAAAAAAAAGAAAAAGATAGAACAATATTCACAGATTTCAGATTCACTAGATTGAGTTTTTCATTCTCTCCGGTTGGAAGATTACATGTGGGACGGGTTTTTTTGGTTGTTGAAAAAAACATTATGGTAAGGGTATGATTTTTTTCAAATGTAATTTCATTGAAAAGACATTTATTGGTTATGTTTGGATGCTCTTTCTTGCCATAAAAGTCGTGTAAATTTTCTTATTTGAATGTTTGGTTTAGAATTACGTAATATAAAATGTTATATATTTCCTGACCAAATTTTAGAAAATATACCTGCAAGCATATCATGGAAAAAGCATATATTCAACAAATTTACTTTCGAATGCAAGCCTAATTTAAGATATCAATCAATCAACAAATTTTTTTTCTCTATCTTGTATTTTAATTTTACTTAATAGAATAGGTTATAAGCAACTATTTTATTGTGTAAAAGAATTTATTAACAAATCTTAAAAATTAATCATTTTGACAAATATTTAAATTAGTTGTGAGTTCATCCTTTTCATTTTTAAGGCAAAAATGAGTGGTCAGGAGTTAAACAATTAATCATGCAATAAAAAATAAAACTATTCTTTGGTTATTGATTTTGAAGAATTTCATTTGGCAAAATAGGAAATTAATCACCACTTGTAAAGTTCGATCTCCACTATTTGTCAAAATTAAATCTCCAAATTAATGTGTGATTTATAATCTAGTAGTTGTTTGGTTCATATAAACTTTTCTATTTATAAATTTCCATCTTCATGGAAATCAAATATAATATTCTTGTACCACAAAATTTCATGTTTACTTACTATTTGTGGTTGTACTATATTTGATTTCTAGCGAAGAGCAATGAATGGTGCATATAATGGAAATATTCATGCTACATACAAACCATGTTTTCTCCTGTTTTCCTAGCTTAAAAATGCAAGTCTATCTTTGAAGTCAACAGGAAAGTTGGAAGATTTGATTAGGGGCTACGAGTGGATATTTGAGGATCACATAAGAGGTTTAGTCAATGTTATAAAAACTTTTCAAATATTTGGCGCCATCAAAACTTCTTTTCTTTGTGAATTTTGTGACGGTGTTTCCATACCGAGTCAAGTCAAGATAATTAAATTATACAAGTAAACAATTCACACACCTTTTATTTGATTCAGACACTTTACATTTTGTCTTTTAAGCTGAAAAATTATCATTATCTGGACTTAAAGTATTATAAATCATGCATATATTTTAACCTAAACAAAGTGAATAAATAAAAAAATAAAGTATATAAATTGTTTCCTTTTCTTCATACCCAATGAAGATATCTCTGGATGCCGCTTTCAAGGGTCGGGGAAAATACATTTTGGTATTTGCTATTCGTGGCCGAGGTCCAGAGACGAACTCTTGTCCCTTTTACCAACGGAGAAGTCTCAAAACATTTTGGAAAATTCACTGAACTGAGTTCTTTTATTACATGCAATACCAACTTAGTTAATTCAAAAAAGAGAGAGAAAGAACAACATTCATAGATTTCAGATTCACTAAATGAGTTTTTGTATTCCTTGTGATCAAATGATTATTTAAGATGGTTTTTTTTTAAATTATTGTAAAGACATGATTTTTTGGAATCTGATTCCATGGAAATACAAGTATTTACTATATTTCAATACTCGTAGAAATCCTGATATTAAAGTTGTGTATATTCTTATTTGTTTTAGAAAAACTTTGATACTTGTAGAAACTTTGATATTTGTTTTAGAAAAACTTTGAATAATGTAACAAGGAATGTAGTATATTTTCTCACAAGATTTCTATAAATACCGCTACAAGCATAATGTGAAAAAAGCATCTATTCAATAATTTTACTTTATAACACAAGCTTAATTTAAGATGTAAATTAATAAAGAATGTATTTTTTATTTTTTTTCATTTCTGTACCTAGTATTTTAATTTTACTTAATAGAGCAAGTAACGAGTAATAGCCAACACCATCTTGTCCGTTCTTTATATTTCTTTGATGTGCAGATTGAATTAGGTAAGTAATTCTTCATTCTTCCTTCCACTTAAAGAATAGTTAGAACCATTTTGTGCTTTCAGTTTATGTTTTAAAAAAAAATGCAACAGAGAAGTCTTCAAATTATGGATGAAAACAACTATAGCTAAATTAGGAAAATTTTGTCAGCCTTACCAACCTCTATGAGGTTCATTAGGGATTAGGATTTTTCTCTATTTTTCAATTTTCATTTGAAAAATTACGGGTTGTAGAATCTATTAGTATATTAACATTTCTAGAATCAAGATGTGCTCGTTGAGAAATTTTAACTTCACGAACATTTATTTATCTCTTTACCAATATTATACTTTTTAAAATAGGTGGTGATATTGCCAGAGCAATACTACTTAAATGTCAAAAGTACCCTCAGAATTAATATCTAATTTTTTCACTTAAATTTTATGAGGTTCGTATTATTCTTCTCTCGCCTCTCATCGTCGTCTGCTCTCAAATTGTCGAATCCGCCATCGTCGTCAAATTGCCAATCATACTGGACATTAGATTAAGACAAAGCATGAATCATTTGTCCATTTTTCATTTTGCGTGCAATAGCCAGTGTTGAAGTTATACATAATTTTCTAAAAAAGATTCAAACTTTACAAACCCATTTTTGAGTTTTTTCTCCAAAATTCAATTTCCCTTCCTGACAACTAAAAGTAATTAATAATTAACTTCAAAACGTCTAAAATGACCCCAAAAACCAAGAAATTCACAATCTGAATCAAAATATAAAGCTCCGACAGAATACCTAAACCAATTACAGATATGCTCAATCTTTGATTACAGCTTGCGCGAAAAAAGTCATGGATACAATTTGTTTTTTTCTTCAAGCCCTCCCAATCTGAAAATCCCTAAACCTTTGATCTTCGAAGTAGGATGGATGTTCGTTATTCTTTGGTTCTTAACTATTGTTCAGAATGGTAATAATAATACATACAGGAAATAAGAAATGGAAATAAAGTTCAAGAAAAATGTGTGAGAGAAAAAAGAGGGGACTAGGGAAGGAGAGAGAATGAACCGGAAGGAGAGAGGAAGGAGATAGTACGAGAGGGATTGGGAATCTGGGATTGAGAGGAGAAGAGATAGAGAACCGTAGGTTTCATCAAAAATTGTATATTCATTTGAAGGGTAGTTTTGACAAGTAAGTTGTTACTGCTCTAGCATTAAATTTTTTGCTCTGGCAATATCATTTGCCTTTTTAAATACTTTACCTTTCCCTTAATGATTAGTGGGTTTACATTGCGTTTTTGTGTGTGATTCAATGTTGGTTACTTTTAGGACAACACACAATAATAAATATAAGACAGGACAGAATTGTGTAAATATTTGATGCATTAAGTAGTCTTAAAGTCATGATAATGCAGCTTTAGGGAATTTGAAATCTTCTCATTATTTCAAACAAAACTATATCTATAAGGTAATTAAAGCTCAGATATTCTAGATGGCAGATAACATACTTTAGTAGAACTATAAAGAACGGTAGGATGGTACTGGCCATTAGCAAAGATATTCTTTCTTTAAAGCTTCAGTTTGAGAATGGAGATTAATTCCAAAAGAAAAATAACATTGTCAAATATTGTAACTAGATTTTCAGTTACAGGCAGATCTTGATCATATAAGAGTCATTGTCGACTATAAACTCTTATCTTTATCCAACATGTAACATATAGGTTTAGTTTCTTAAGTAAGTATCTATTTGTTTGTACTTAATTTTTTTATTACAGCAAAGATCCTAGGAAAAAAAAGCTTTTGCTGACATTTTCATTATTAAATTTTATATTTCCTTTTGAATTAGGGTTTAAAATTTAAGATTTATGATTTATGGTGTAGGGTTTATGGTTTTAGCTTTTAAGGTTTAATTAGATTAAGAAAATAGTAGCAACTCTAGCTTTTTGTTTGTTTAGGAAAATTACAGTTAACTTTTTGTTTGTTAAAAATTTTTTTAGATTTTTATTTTTCAGTAAGTTATAATAATATGGGACTCTTTTAAAAATTAAGTTAAATTATTTTTAATTTAGAGGAATACTATTTTAGTAAGTTGGCATAATATATGATTCTTTGAAATTAGGTTAAGTTAGTATTAATACAGAGGTAACAGATTATCTTAGGCATCTATAATATTGAGTACTACAACGTTTTTGACACTACTATTGTTCATGATAATAATCTGTAAGGAAGTGACCTTCACACACTATCCAAATTAAAATTTTGTGTTAACAAATAGGGTAAAGGGGTGTGGGAATATCCTTATGACGAAGTTTTTCTTTTTTGTTCACTTACCTTCTATTATGGTATTATCTTTAATTTTCTAGGAAGAACAATGAAATTGATTGTTGAATTTAGCTTCGGTTAGGTAAGAACAATGAAATTGATTGTTGAATTTATCTTCGGTTAGGTACATCTACTTGGATAGAAGTCAATATGAATTGTCGAAAATGTTGAATTTAGCTTCGTTTAGGTACATCTACTTGGATAGAAGTCAATCTGAATTGTGGAAAATCCTCCTCTCAGGATTCTCTTTCATTCAATGCATACTTAGACAATTTTATGGGCCTCTCTGTTCTGCAAAAGTTGCTTAGAAGTTGAAAGGAAAATGCTTTCACTTTCAAATTTCAACCAATTCGACTAAAGACCCGAATGTTGGTCTATTGGCCCATCACAATTGCATACGGCAAAATGACATGACACTGGTGTCTCCATTTAGTCCAGAATTCATACTAGAGATTGCACCAATTCAGAACGAAGGCAAAAACTTAGAAGTCAAAAACTTTGGTCGACTCGATCTACAATTTCATTTTTAGGTAACGCGGTGAATTAAGAAGTCACATAATCATAGCAATGTACGATAATACAATAAAAGTGATCATGAATGATTCCATCAAACATCACCAAAATCATGTGATTATTCAATTTACTAAATGGTTTATAAATGAGCTTGTGAAAATTTCTTATAAGAGCAGTGGAAGTTTGATAATGTATACAGAGAGTAAAACTTTCACATAATTCTTATAAAGGGTGTTATCACTAAAAACATACAACTCATATACAAAAAATGTAATATTATTTTTAAATAATATAATTGGATTATTTGCCTAAGTATTAGCGTTTTTAATAAAAAATCGGCATTACAATTTTATCAGCCAAAGTAGTAAAATCATTTTTTTTCTAAATTTATGATTAAGTGTTCAAGTACAAAATTATGAAAATGTATGATTTTTTTGAAAGTGGACCTATTTTGGCTATCATTTTTAAGTAAAATTAATAAATCAATTTTGTGAAAATTTATATATATTAGAGTTCTTAATCAAAAATAAAAAAAAATATATTTTGGTCAATTTATTCATCATATGTAGGTAGTAAAATTAATTTCATATAAATTTCAATTTAGAGTGTCCCGGCAAAAATTATGAATGAGATGATTTTTAAAAATACACCTTTTTTTGCTAGCTAATTGCAACCAAAATCAAAATGAAATAAATTTTTTTGAAAATTTCTAAATATTAGAGTTTTTAATCAAAAATAAAAAATATATTGGCATTTTTATTTATCTTATCAAAGTTATAAAATCAATTTCTTCTTAATTTTAGTTCAAAAGTCTAGGTATAAAATTATGAAGGTTGTGATTTTATGAAGATGAAACTTTTTCTAATAATTAATTCTAGTCAAAATCAAAATGAAATCGATTTTTTGGAATTGATTGAAGTAAAATTTCAAAAAATCTATTCCTCTACCTTGGAAAGATGTAGAAACGACCATTCTATTTTAATATTAATCAACAAAATTTTAATATTAGTGATGCCCTTTTTAAGAATTATGCAAAAGTTTTGCCCTTTTTATTAATTGCAAAACTTCCACCGTCCTTATAAGAAATTTTCTCTAAAATTTACCTAAGTATTTTTCCCTATAAAAATATTTGGTCTTTGGACATTTCTAGGCTAAAGATTATGTTTTGTTGGTTTCGAAAATAAACTTCATTGGCTAAAATAGGCACTGAATTTCTAATTTAATTTGAAGACACATAAACTTTTCTAAGACTTGAAGATGACTGTCCCTTAGACTCGAAATCTATTAAAAATTTTCCTTTGTATTCCTCTAGTATCGATAATAGGCTAGACTTTAAAAATGTGTCAGATTCAAATTCCAACATGTTTGTTGCAGCCCAATTATATGAGATATGTGGTTATTAAGAATTTAATATTGATGTCATAAAAAAACAATTTTTTGGATAATATTTGCTATGCACGCTTTTAACTATATTTTTATTTTTCAACTATATTCGGTGAGGGTTTTATTTAACACATTTGGATTGCAGTCGTGTGGCGAATTAAGCCTCACTTTTGGTAGAAAATTCCTCCAGAGAGGTGCGCAGTGCTAAATATTTGAGGTGCAGTCAAAAATCAAGTATTCTGAAGTGGCTGAAGTATACAAGTTGTTAATGAGAAACATGCGCAACCATGAGATGAGAATCATTTAAAGAAAAAGTTGAATACACAACGAGAAATACGTGTACTACTTCCATTTTAAATTAACTTGTTAAGCTTAAAAGTTAAGTATATCTAAAATTGACGAATTTTCTACATGCTAAAATTGTTGTAATAAAAAAAAATTGATAAATCTCGTATAAATTACAATCATTGTTGCTTCTGCTACTGCTAATTGCTAAATAGTTTAAGCAGATTCTACAGTCATATTACAGTTTATTATGACGATGGAAAAATGTTCACTGTTAATATCCAAATAATATCCAAGTGATTGAAAAATAAGCTGCCATACCAGAAGGTGTTGGACAAATTTTTCAATAATCTTTATCTATGATCTCGTTAAAAGTACGGCAAGACTTGGTTGCTTCAGAGTGTTTGCACTTTGTAGTGTTAATTTTCAAATATTTCTAAAATACTCTCTTATGCTATAATCAGATTCATTGTATTCTAATCGTGGTGGACTTTCAAAATCTTTTATCTTCCCTTGTCAACCTCATTGAATTTAAATTCTATTGGTAATAAAATAAATAATTCTCCATACGAAACTATTTAACTACCCTTACATTCGATCCTCAAATATTCTCCATGTCAATTTCTTACTAAACCTAATAACAAAATTTCCTCAGCTTCATTTCTGTTACGAGCAGATAGTTCAAAAGATATCTACAATGCTGGAGGAAAAGAAGAAGAGGAAAACGGTTAGAATAGCCTCTTAATTCATACCATACGGTGATATATGATAAGCTTAGGTAAAGGTTTGTTGTGCCTCTTAATTTTTATAATGTAGTACTTAAATAGGTAGAACTAATAAGTTGGAGATACTTTATTGGAGGAGGGTATATCATTGGGTTGACTGGAGTTAGGAGATGGTCTAGAGTTTACACGTGGTGCAGGTTTTTCCATCGGAAGAAGCTTGGATGGCCTGTATGGATGAGCTTGATTGACTTTTTTCTGGTTGGATATCGAACTGAATGAATGGAAGAAATGTCATCTTGATGCACAAAAACTTTTATAATATTAAGTACTGTCCAAATATTATATTATCTGACCTATTTCAGTAAACATTCAATGGCATGAGCCCAATCAGACGAATGTGATAACATTACCAAGCCCACAAAGGTTTCTTACATCCGAGCCTGCATCTCTCTACACCAATTCTTTGGGAACTTTCTCGGGACTCGCCCACATAGTGCAGGCTGTAGCCCAATCACCTCGTCCGTGGCCGGAGTACAACCGAGTGCAGCCATATTATAGGCGTTTACACAGTTGAAAGTTATTAATGCTAATGGTAAAGGCGTTGCTGTTAAAAATGCACTAGCATGATGACTCGTGCTAGTACTAGAAACCAAAAAACACCTTAGTAACCAATCCAATTTAGCTGGGTTGGTCATTATCAAACATTTAAAGTTTAAGTGGGGTAGAAGGTCAGTGTTTGGACTTTACCTCTCATAAAAAATCTGAATAGATGCACTTGTTTTGTTTCATAATAATTCAGTAACTATTGATTCTCTCTGGACTCAATGAGACTTCCTTATAAAATAAATTAGAAGTAGGACAAGATATTTTTTACGATTGATAAAAAAAACTAACTAAAAAACACCTTAGTACCTAGTGCCACTGGAGGTATTTAGGCCCTTCAGAGCGAAAGTAAGGGACATAGTGTCATTACCGATGCTAACTTATCATACTAAGCATAGACTCGAATTTTATTAGAATTTCACCTTTCATAAACCAAAGGATTTATTTGCTTATCTCAGCAAAAATTGTAAGTACACAACGGATCAATCTCCTTGAGCTGTATGAAGATCCATATTTAGTTTTTAGCGAAGAGCGATGAAAGGTGCACATAATGATAATACTCATGCTCCGTACGGACCAAGTTTTCTCATATTTTTCAATCTTTTCTTCTAACCAATTAAAATGCATGTCTAACATTAAAGTCAACAGGACAGTGACAACAAAGAAGATTAGCAGCAGGATCTTTTTCTTAATTAAATTGCTATAATATAGGACAAAGTAGAAGTGTGGAATTCTTTTCATCTTTTGCTCTTGGGGCCTCTTTCCTGTGTCGTTAGGCGCAAGTGATAATTCCTCAAGTAGAAAACGTATACAAGGGGTTAAAGAACTCTGATTGAGAATATAATGAAGTTGGAAGATTTAATTATTAGCTATGACTGTATATTTGAGGAGCATACATAAAAGGATATTTTGTATGCATTAAGACTGGACTGGGTCAGAGGATGAATAAAATTAGTCTACGTTAGAAAAACTTTTCAACAATTTGCTGCAATTGAAATTTCTTTGTTTCTTTGGTGAATTTTACTGACATCTAATCTTATAATGACCCTTGTCGTTTCAATCTTCCACACATGTAAGACAATGCTTTCATATTGACTCAAGTTAAGATGTATTAAATTATTTAATTTAATGATTCACACACTTTTTCTTTGATTCATGCACTCACATTTTATCTTTTAAACTGAAAAGTCATCATTATTTGGACTTGGAGTATTATAATTATATGCACATTTTAGTCTAAACAAAGTGAATTAATAAAAAATAAAGTGCATAAATTGTTTCCTTTTCTTCGTACCCAATGAAGACATCTCTTGTTATCGTTTTCAATGGTTGGGGAAAATACATTTTGGTATTGACGACCTTTTGTCCCTTTTACTAACAGAGAAGTCATAAAACATTTTGGAAAATTCATTGAATTGAGTTCTTGCATTACATGCAATACCAGCTTAGTTAATGCAAAAAAGAGAGAGATAGAACAACATTCTTCGGATTTAGTAAATTAGTTTTTGTATTCCTTGTGATTGGATGATTATTTAAGACTTTTTTTTTTTGAAAAAAAATTATTGTAATGATATGATTTTTTGGATACTCGCAGAACTCTTGATATAAAAGTTGTGTAGATTCTTGTTTCAATATTTGTTTTAGAAAAAAATTAAACAAAGTAACATGGAATGTAGTATATATTCTTACAAGATTTCTACAAATATCGCTACAAGCAAAATGCAAAAAAGGTATCTATTCAATAATTTTACTCTCTAACAGAAACTTAATTTAAGATAAAAATTAATAAACAATGTATTTTTATTTTTTTCTTTTCTCTACCTAGTATTTTAATTTTACTTAACAGAGAAAGTAACAAGTCATTGCCAATACCATCCTATCCGTTCTTTATGTTTCTTTGAGACCTGGAGGCGCAGAGGTTAATTAGGTAAGTAATTAGTGAGTATATATATGTATATATATAGGTGTGTGTGTATATATGTTCGTGTGTGTGTCTCTCTCTCTCTCTCTCTCTCTATATATATATATATATATATATATATATAATGGCCATGGACCAAGATGAGCACATGTCCCATTTAACTTACCCCGTGTTTGGTACACTGGAATGGTCAGAATGGAAAGACCTTTCCACCCAGAATGCTTTTCCTCCCAGAATGGACTGGAAAAAGTTTTCCAGTCCATTGTTTGGTAACCCAAGTCAGAATGGAATGCCTATTCCTTTTCCAACGTTTGGTATAATCATATTTAGATGTCAGAATGGAATAAAATATATATTAATTTGACTTAATTGCCCTTAATTCTTTGCACTAGAATATATCATATTTTTATTTTGTTTGTAATTCTATGCCTACAAAAGACTTTAATATTTTTAATTTTAAAATTCTTAATATTCTTGCTAAAATTAAATCAATTATACTCTTTAATTAATTTTAAAATTTTTATAATTATTAGCATTATAATTAAAATTGTGAAAAAATTAATAATGAAACTACATTCACAATTTAATTTAATTAATAAAAATTTTAGTTTTTACACATTTGCATAAAATTTAAAAATAGTATTTTAAACATTTTTATAGCAAAAAGAAAAAAATTCTAAGTATATATTAAACTGATTATGATTTAAAAATCATAAAAAAATTATTAATTGAAGTTATTAAAAACTTTATATTTTTTAAATTTTAAAATTAAAAATTAGTAAATGTATCCTAGGTAAAAAAAAATTAGCAAAAAAAATGTGTGGGGGATAAAATTGACTCCTATTTTTAAGGCCTTTCCAGGATGAAGTTGGAAAGGCCTTTCCCTAGATTTTGTTGAGGAATGGGATTCCAGGAAAAAGCTGGAATGACATTCCAGGTGGGAAAGGCCTTTCCAACTTAAAGTGTCCATACCAAACATGAGAATGAAATGGACAAGTTGGAAAGGCCTTTCCATTCCACCCCATTCCCGCGTACCAAACGTGGGGTTAGGTTAATTTGCTATGGGGTTAATTTGCTCAGTTGGTGGTATTAGTCATTTGTAAACCGAATAAAAATTTTGGTTTAAATTTTGGTAGCTAGTCCATGCCGGTTTGGTAGAGTTTGATGCTGTTTAGTCGATTTATTAAATATTTTTGAAGTACAAAAATAAGTTTATAGTCCTATAACATATCCACTACTTAATCTGTATACATACACACGAGCACCACAACAAATATACATGCGTGTGTGTAGAATAGATATTAGTGAAATTTAATTGGTCGTTAGTATAATACTGGGAAAAGAAATCAAAAGAGTTAATACTTCTAATTAGTAGTAACAATTTTAAAGTAACATGTAGTTTCTACTTGCATATTTTTGTTATACTAAGAATTGCACACGAGCCTTGCGCGTTTAGCTAGTGTTATATAATATATAATTAACTAAACTTATTATTTAGTGCAATTGTTGGGTTTTCAATTTGATTTATAATAAAAAATGGATTCTCTTTTTCTGAATTTAATGTTTGATTTATAAAACACATATCAATATGTTTTGATGCTCTTTCTCAATATTTGCAAATACATCTTTGATTTTTAAAAAAAAAAATATTTTGAACCAAAGATGTTATAAAATCCACTTTTTTTTTCAAAAAATAAAAAAAGAAGACACTTGATAGAAAGACCCTATTAAGGCACTAAAAATTTATAGTAGCGTTAAAAGTAATCTTTTTCAAAAATCAGAATTTGAAAACAAAATCTAATGCCAGAATATTATTAACGAATATAATAATCGAACATTGAGCATGAAATTTAGTACAATCTAATTGTAAAAAATAACTTAAGTAGTCTAATGGATGGACACCGCTTTTTAGCCGAGTAATGTGAAACTTTTGGCCATTTTTACTTTGAATGCTCAATCATAAAGTTAGTCATTATCGTCACACTACACGTCAAACCTTTTTTTCGAATACTTTGCACCTTAGCGTTAACAATTCATCCTAAATTACTATTCTTTCACTTATTAATAATGACAATATACGAACAATAAATGACTATATATCATGATGTTTTTCCTTTTGAATGCTGGATGAGGATATTTATCCTTTTGTATTTCAAAGATAATAGTGAACGTATAGTTTGTTACCTACTTTCATGAACAATAAAAACAATTGTTGTTATTTGGAATATTTTGATAAGTCTACGATACATAGTGCCTAAATTAAAAGTTAAAAGCACAAAATGAGAATTGCTTCAAACATTTGGGGTACAAAAGTGAAATTAATTTTTCCAAATAAAATTTTGAATAGAGTCTAATTGTTAATAAATATGGATTTAAAGCTTAATTGGAGACAATAAATTGCGATTACTGTCTAATAAATCAATGGGTACATAATATACATGTAGTTTATTGATGACAATTGATACATACAATTAATCAAGATAGGCATTACCTTAAATTTTTGGGATATATCATTCTTAGTCGTGTGCATTTCTCTGTCTAACCAAATTAATTTTTTATTGATCTAGTTGTTAGCTACATCTATTTAGAGTAGTTGAAGAGCCACTGTCATACTGTTCAATTTTATTCCACCGATCTCAAATTTCTCCTAAATTTGTTGCGCGTTGTCATCTTCAGGTCTATTCAACAATTAAATCCCCATGTTGACTACGGACTGGACTATGTTGGAGGGGTTTCTAATGACCCAATACTCACGCAAACTTTTTAGCGGAGCTGTTATCCACTCATTTTGCAGTAACATGAAATAATGCTTACTATTATGCGGTTATTGATTTTGAGGAATTTCATCTGACAAAATAGGAACGTAATCACCACTTGAAAAGTTTAGTCCCCACAATTTTTCAAAATAAAATCTCCAAAATCCACAATCTAGTAGTTGTTTTTCTGGTTCATATAAATTTTACTATTTATAAATTTCGATCTTCCCGGCAATGAAATATAATAGTTTTGTGTTACCATTTTTCCTGTACAATATTTACTTTTCAGAGAAGAGCAATGAAAGGTGCACATAATGGAAATGTTCATGCTACGTACAGACCAAGTTTTCTCATATATTTCAATCTTTTCTTCTAACCCAATTAAAATGCAAGTTCAACATTAAAGTCAACAAGAAACTGACAACAAAAGAAGATTAGCAGTAGGATCTTTTTCTTAATTAAATTTCGATAATATAGGACAAAGTAGAAACGTGGAATTATTTTCATCTTTTGCTCTTGGGGCCTCTGTCCTGTGTCTTCCGTTAAGCGCAAGGGATAATAATAATTCCCTTGATGTCAATATATTCAACGCTGCTTTCTTCTTGCTGTATTTTTGAAATACAATATTATTTTTGCTTCAGAAGAGATGCATCGCTTGATCTGGATCCAGAACCATGGAAGATTATGATTACATGCCTCTTGACTTTTGACAGAAATCTTTTTCTTTCATGTTTTGGTGCTTGGGCATATGAGCATCATGATTCATGGGATTATTTATCTTTCCTCAAATAATTGGCAATCCTCGGTTGGCACAAGTTATGGTAATACATATTGCATTCTGTTCTCCTCTCGCATCCGGTATAGACTTTCTTTTTAAGAAGGTAATATTAAACTGCAAGCCATTCTTGAGTGAGCAAAGATAACATACATATAAAGAAGAAACAAAAGATCTTTTTAAACTTTTTCTTAGTTCACCTAAATGTAGTACACTAATCTACACAGTAGTTATCGTGTTTCAAAACAAATAAATAAATAAATCGATCCTTCAACTGACATGTAAAAAGTAGTGCTACTAAATACACTAATTCTTAGCAGTTACGGATAGCCTTACATTGGTGTGCCCCTCACAGCATTTTCTGCTTTCTGTTCTGTGAGGTGGAAATAACCCTTAAAACTAGAAAGTAGGGAGAGATGGAAAATAGAAAAGTGAAAAGTGGAATTCTGGAAAGTGGTCTCTCTGTCTCTCTCTCTTTTTTTTTTTATTTAGAAAAAGTGGTATTGCAGAATTTATTTAGAGGCTACTAAAAAGAAAGTAGAGTTAAGTACATTGCGCTTTTGGGCTTTTTTCTTTTGTGACTTTTTTTTTTTTAATTTTGGGCTGGACATGCTTTGCATTGCTTTTGGATCATTTTTCTTTCCAAAATAAAGAAATAGGACTAAAAAGTTAAAAATAATAAAACTACAAATAAATAAGCAATTTTAATTAACATATTGAAATGTGCAATAATTAAAAGTACCAAAATTCAAAAATTGATATCTAGAATTACAATTTTAGGCGTACATTCTTCCACCGGATCTGGCAGAGGCCAAATAATGAAGACTCCATCCACCTAGATCATTAATCGAGCTCTTTGATTCATTGCTCCAATTGTGCCTACTGCGTACGAAGGTACATGAATGCAGAGGAGAACAGTAATTACACAGGTAAATTTCGATTCCCAAGACTGGCAACACGGCAAATAGACCACTCACAAATGCTGTTATCATTGATGCCATGGCACATATGATGTACAACCGATTATAAAGGAGTCGAAATGGATCCTTCCGGTGGATTGAGCTGTAGTGGATGAGGAACAGATGTACCCCTACATGTAAAGAAAGCATCATCGATAAAAGGACATTTTGTGTGCATTAAGACCGGACTGGGTCAGAGGAAGTATAAAATTAATCTACGTTAGAAAAACTTTTCAAGTATTTGGTGCCATCGAAACTTCTTCTTTTCTTTGGTGAATTTGAGTGATATCAAAACTTGTGATAATTATTATCCTACATTTGGTATGCGAGAATAAGATGAAAAGTACACGCTTTTCTAACTTATCCATTCTGTTATCATATTTGGCATGGACATTTTAAGTTAAAAATGTCTTTTGCACTGGAATGTTCATTTCAACTTTTTCTTTGAATTCCATTTCTTAACAAAATCTATAGAAAGTCCTTTGCAACTCTATCTTGGAAATACTTTAAAAATACGAATCAATTTTATCTCCACACATGTTTTGTCTGCTAATTTATTTTATAACCTAGGATACATTATCTAATTTTTTAAATTTATTAGTTTATCTCCATCCACTGTCTCTTTCTCTCTGTCTCTCTCTCAAATTCTTGAATAGTTTCCGCATGAGGGTGGGCTGTGTTTTTCTTATTACCACCACCAGCACTACTATTGTTATGTTTATTAGGTTTTTTCATGATCAGTTAACGTGAGAAGTGCAGTAAGTGAAAATGTCATCTTTCTTTATACACCCACCAACACTGGTTGATGTTTTTTTAAGTTCTCTAAAATTGTTTCAGCAAAAATTTCAAGGAGAAAAGTTGTCTATATATTTACCCTTGATAATGAATAAGATTGCGAATCATGTGGATATTGCAGAATTTACCTCTGATTTCCTTTTGTTTGTTTAAAAAATTGCTGTTATCAAAAGAATTTTGTATGAGCTTCAACTGAGGTTAATATTATATGCAAAATTGTTTATGCCTTGTAATCTTCTTCTCTCTCTCTCTCCAAGTCAGAACGGAATACTTAAAATTCTCACTTGAATCACATTCTTCAGCAGTTCCGAAGCAAAGATTAATAGCTGGTTCAGACATTTGTACGAAGACTTTGCTTCAATACTATTGCAAGTTAGAAACTGGGAACCTTTCAGGGAGAAATCAGGTGATATAACTGAATTTGGGAGCGGGATTAAGAAAAAAGAGATTGTTTATAATATTCCTAGAGTAACACTGATACTGCTTTTCACGTGCAAATTGGGAACAATACTTGTAATTGAAAATTACTTTCTCACAGAAGAATGCGAGATTTGTCCCTATAGAGTTTTTCCTTGTTTAAGTGTGGAATGGTTTATGATTAATTCTCCATTTGTTTATTAATTTTATGTTATGGAATATTTTAAGCTTTAGTAGAGGTTGCATAAATTTTGCATCTCTATTTGACACAGTTTTCGTTACATTTTCCTTTTTTCTGTATGCTGAAACATTTTCTACTCCTTTAATATTCTGCAGGAGACTAGACGTCTTAACTATTGCTCAAGAACCATATTTACCATATTCTGCAGGATTTTTTCAATAGACCATTTTGTATGTCGTTACGAGTGGACATTTCTTTTTTTGGACAAATTATGGAAATTGATGGAGAAGAGAAAAGAAATTGTTGAAATTGTTGTATTTTAAACCCTTAAAGCTGCTTAACGGCTTTGAGTATAATGGTGGCCTCAAAGGATTGCCATTAAAGAGTTACAAGTTGCACAATGGTAAGCACTTTCACTAGTACCAAGTGAGAAATAGGAAAAACCAGTCCAAAAGTATCTATTTCTCTTAGGTTTCTTTTTTTTTTTCGTGTGTGAGTGCGTGTTCTTTTTTTTTTTTTAAATTGGTGTGTTGCGTGTTTGATGTCATTTGTTTTCCTTTGTTAGTGCTACAGAACACAAGAACGTTCCAATAACATTCCTTTAATGCATCACATTAAAATTAATGTAGGGTTTGTGTTGGTTAGGCAATTGATTGGTAAATATTTTGATTGGATAATATTCATTGGGTCTAATATATATATATATATATATATCTACCAAGTATATACAAAGGTAAAACCCAGGCCTAGATAGCTTGCCACGTGTCAACTATTCATTAGGCCATTGGTGTGGCTTTTAGAGAGGAATATCCTGTTAAGACACTTATGTCCTTCTCAATATAACTAACTGCATCAACAGTTCTATACTATTCAGCCCTATTTTTGTAACTTTACTCCTTGTTTTCTCATCCGTTTTGATGCTTTTGTTGAGTATTAATGTTGTTGAGACATTTTTGCCCTTTAAAAGGCACCTGAAATAATAAACAGTCTAAAACTATTGACGTCTGCTTTTGTAAATTAAGCTTACCCAGATATCGTTTTATATGTTTTCTTGTCGAAATTACTTTATGCTCCTGCCAAATTAAAGGAACCATGCCAACAGTATGCAACTATTGATGTCTCAATTTGTCATTCAATAGTCTCCCATTCAGACAAGTTGTATGAGGTTTGGTGCGGTCCCTGTGCATTTGGACAAGGTTAAACCATTTGTGTCTGTTGTTTGTCAAATCACACAGATCTAACCACACATTTTTTGTTCATTGGACACCTTACAACCGTTTGATTAAGCTTTTGCTATTTTAGCAAAATCTATTGCTTTGCACGCCTGGAAATTCTCCGCGGCTTACTCCTCATCTTCTTCTTTGTTCTTAGTATAAATTTTTTATTTTATTTTTATATTTCCTCCTCTACTCAAACTGTATCTTCTCCATACCCTACTGTCTCCATTAGGTCCTTCTTTTTCCCAAAAATTAAGGGATTTTTTAGCTCAAACAATTTTGACCGTTTGATCTTGTACTTCAATTGTCCGGCACCAGTTTGATTGTGCAGACCCAAATCTCATGGAGCTCAACAAAACCTCTGTTTTCTATGGGAATGGGAACAACAACTCTATCTCTTCCAATTTGACATCAAAGAGGGCCCAAGACTCACGACTTCCGTCGGAAGGCTTTATTTCCCTTTTCTCGGTGATGCTTTCTTTTCTTCTCATTCATATTTTTCCCTCTTATTATTATCATACCAGCTGTGTCTGCATTCTCTTTTTGCTTTTACTTTCATCATCTCTGTCTTAATTTAATTTGGGGTTTTTACTCTCCTGCCCGTTTAATTGCTTTGTTCTTGCAGCGCACAAGGAGTTTGAGTACTGCTGATTTTTCTAGGTTTGTTCATGCAGCCATGTCTTATTTTTTTCCACAATTAAATATTATTTCCTTTAAATCTTTGGCCTTTTGTGTGTTTCATCATTTAGCATGAGAATCTAGGAAAACATTGACAAACCTTTGATTTGCAACTACAAAACACTATATAATATTAATATAATTATCTCAGTGGATACTTTCTTCAAACCAGTATTATTGTCGCCATTGAATTTTTTTTTTTTAATGAAGTGATCCTTTTTTATCAATAATTTATAATCATTAGTTAATTGTTTTTTTTTTTTTGAACAAATGCTTGAATAGTATTAATCCTTTCGCAAAAATTTGACAATTTTATTAAGAAAAATTAAATGTGACAAACGCCACACATTAGTGGAAAATTGAGGGAGTAAACATAAACTTTTTGTCAAACAAAAAGAAAAAGAAAAAAGGGATTTTTTTTTGGCAAAAAGAAAGGTAATTATTAAACTCATTTTCTCTCTCTATCTTTCTTTTTTTCCTCCAAATTTACCTGTTCAATTGGGAGCTTCACTTCCAAATGTAGTTACTTAATTCCCGCAGTTCATGCATCTCTGAATATATGACATAATCTTTAAGCTTAGTTAAACCCCCCAATTCATGTAACTCTAAATATATGAGAGGGATCAAAGATATTATCAGAAAAAAATATATACAAATCTTAAAAAAAAAAAAAAAAAGAACACCACCAGCCAAGAGTTAAACAAAAAAAAAAAAATGGCTCCAACCCCTTATTATCGACATAATTTTATTACGTTCCTTTTACAACTTTTAGTCACGACTAACTTTTCTGTCATGACAATTTAATTAATTTTGTAAAACTATACAATATCATGTATACTGTTCATTTTTACCTAGAATATCTGTTCTTTTTAATTCTGAAAAGAAGAGAGCAGTGTGTATATACATGGCGTATAGGTTATGTACAGTTTTTACTCATTTATATGGTATAATAAACATTGAAATATTATAAAAAAAAATAAGTACCCCTCCCTCAAGGTATATGTTCGTGCTGGAAAAGAAGCCCATCGACTTTACATTCAATAGACTTTTCTTTTTCTTTTATTTGTCGATTATGGAAATTTATTGAATATGGATTAACATTTTGCTTTGATTCTAAATCATCAAAATTAAATGTAGCTTTTCAGTTAGAAGTGGAATGGCAAAAATTTTTCAAGGACCCTGCTTGAGCACTAATTAGGACAAGAGAAATTTAGGAACTATAGACAGTAACCAATTGTGCATAAAGATGTCATAAATTTATAACCAAAGAATAGCATCCACACAATAGCTTCCATCATTATTAATGTTTACTTACAACTAAAAAAGTCTCAGCTAAAAAAAAAAGACACTTTAATGATAGATACTATTGTGGTAGCTATCGTTTTTTAGTATGTCATTTATCGGTGTTCCAGTGTAAATGGAAACTTACATGGTTTAAGGATCTTATGATATGGTAAATATATTTAAACAATAACACAATATTAAGTCCATAATTATAAACCTTAAATTACACAAAAAAATTGTAATTTGAGGATAAATCCTTCAGTCATATACTTTTGTCAGCAAGTAAAACATTATTTATATCAATAAACAATCATATATAAATTTAAAACGAATAAAGATATGACCTATGAGAGAACATCTCAACAATGTGAAAGAACTTTTGTACAAAAACTGATGAAATTCATTGGGTTTCATATAATCACAAATGCTACTGTGAAGACATAAGCATTGCAGTAATAACTTCTTATGGATTAATCTTAATAATGACAATTCTCTTTTTTTGCAAGATTGTCTTTCTTCCACCATGTTTTAGCTATATATACAGAGACAGTTTCATGTCAATACTACTTTTGCTTAGTTATACTTTTTATCAAATCATTTATATTTTTGCAGATTTTATCGTGTAGAGCAGTGTTGCACGTTCGACTTGGTGAATCACTTTAGGCTGCATTTTCAAGGTTTGTTTATCATTTTTCCTATGTAATAGCGTTCTGGAACTTTCTAATTCCTTCTTTACTTTTAGTATATCATTAATGATGTTTAATTTATGCTTGAATGATGTTTGTTGTTTCATATTAACCAATCCCATTTCCTTGTTAATATTTTGACTAATGATCTTTGTTATTAAGTGCTCATTACTTCAGTGCTCTGTTCACTATAGTATTGCTTTATTCCTATTTACGTTTGTACAACTTTATTGTTGAATGCTCGCTGTTTTTTCACATTTCATTTATCTTCTCTCTTTTCCTTTTCTTCTTTTTAATTTTCTACTTTTGTATTTGCTGTTATTTTATTTATTTGGTAAATGTATCATTGCGTCTTCGTATCTTTTAGCACTTTTTTTCCCTTTTTTTTGGTCAGTTTATTAGCTCTTGGTTATCAAAAATGAAAAAAAGAAGAAAGGCAAATGCAACAGATGGTTTTATAGATGACCTCTTCAGCCAAGCCTATCATCATAAGCAGGTGTTAGATGCCATAGATAAACATACCTTGGCTACTGTCAATAGTGCAGCACCTCCTCCGCAATTTAGATCACGTGTTGATCACATTTTTGCTTGATGTTTCTATGCTCGGTGTTAAATACACTAGCAATTTCATTGACGAAACTTCTCTGTCTTCATATGATGGTCACTCCAATGAGCTTATTGTTACGTCTACCAATCTAAACTCTTCATCCTCATCTCCTCAATATTTTCCCCATATAGATTTTGTTCCGATCGCAGCCAGGTATAAGAATGTAACCTCTTCCATCTCTTGTGAACCTTATAATGATAAGATGTTCGCAAGAAAGAATTATAGAAAAGAGGCAATCCTTAGATGGAAATCAAAGAAGTTGCGTAGCTCATCTAGACATAAAATGAATCAACAATATGCTGCGAATAAATACACACTTAGAACTTTGAGAGAACCAACTGAAAATGGATTCAATTTGCCCAATGAGAGAGGTATGCTGCCTATTTAACAAGTCAAAAATAATGCAGTCACTGAATATTTTTCTCATGAGGCTCTTAACATTTTTTCTCAATTCCAGCTTCCCAAAATCCTGATGTTCATTCCGGCACATTAAATCGTTCTATTCAAAATCTTAATAGAAGACCATCAGGTCTCTTCTATTCCCATAATTTGAGATTTTTCTTTGTTGCTCTTATAAAGAAAAATTTTTACATGAATATTAAAGCTTCTTTTTGTCACAAAATTTTAGGAAGGCAGCCTATCACAAGAAGAGATCTTTTAGACCTCATACCTGAAAAATCTTTTACTCTTCCTCTCGAGGATGATTGTCCTCATTGTGGAGCCATAAAATTCTTTTCGGAAACATCTAATTTCTACTATGCAAATGGCGACTTTGTCTTGGCTCATAACACGCTCCCAGACATACTTGTGGAACTTCTCATTTCATCTTTTCAAGAAACTCAATCATTCAGAACTTAAATGAGAACGTATAATAATCTTTTTACCGTTACTTCATTCGGAGTTAAATACGATAAGGAGTTATCGAAGAGGAATAAAGGAATCTATACATTTAGAATTCAAGGACAAGTGTATCACTTTCTTAATGATTTAACTCCTTCAGCTGGATCTGGGAGCAATCTGCAGTTGTATTTTCATGATATTGAGAATGAGCTGTCTAATCGTCTGACATCCTCTTCTAAATTGTTAGAAAGCATAACAAAAAAAATCACGTCTGTTCTAGAAGGGAATCCATGTGCCAGATTTTTGAAGAGCCTAAAAGATGTCCCTAACCTAGAAAATTATCAGATTGTCTTGAAAACTCTTCCTAATCTTGATCAAAGAGTTTATAATAAACCAACAACTTCACAAGTTGCAGCATTGTGGGTTGAGGAAGAAGAAAATGGAGAGACAAACTGTCGGGATATTAGAGTTCACATACATGGTGGACACTCAAGAAATATTGAATATTATTACGGTTGTTATGATCCGCTTCAATATCCCCTACTTTTGCCATTCGGTGAACTTGGTTGGCACTAAGGGATCCCAAAAAAAGGAGTAAACCAACAACGAAAAAAAGGCAACAGATAGAGGAATGTGGCATTTTCCTTTCATCCTGCAAATTCCAGAACTGTTGATGATTTGCTTCGCAATGAAGAGGATGGTAGGTTTTGAACTTTTCTGTCAATCTTTCACAAGATAGACTATTAATTCTCAAAGCTATCCTCTTCCTTGCTTTGCAGTCATGGCTAGACTAGAAGAAGATCCTAACTTTGTCTCCATCAGAGAATATTATGCATACAAATTACAAATGACAGATAATGATCAATCATTTTTGCTGCACTTTCGTTGCTTATTGCAACAATATGTCGTTGACCAATATGTTAAAGTTGAGACGCAAAGGCTGGACTTTTACAGGTCTCAACAAGAAGAAATTCGAAAAGAATTTCCACAAGGGATCATTGATGCTGTGGCTACTGGTGAAACACAAGGAGCAAATGTTGGCCAAAGAATTATTCTACCTCCAACATTCATTGGAGGACCAAGAAATATGAGGCAAAAATATATAGATGCTATGACCTTAGTTCAAAAATTCGAAAAACCTGACATTTTCTTGATGATCACATGTAATCCAAATTGGCCAGAGAAAAAGGCACATTTGATGGCGGAAGAGGAACCACAAAATCGTCCAGATTTATTAGCAAGGGTCTTTCATGCTAAATTAGAAGAATTGAAAATAGACCTTTTCAAAAGGAACATTTTTTGTGGGATTGCTGCCTATACTTATGTTATTGACTATCAAAAAAGAGGGCTTACACATGCGCACTTCTTGCTCATACTAAAATCAAAATACAGAATGTATAGCCCCTAAGAATACGACTGAATTGTCTATGCTGAGATACCAGATAAAACAAAGCACCCACACCTATATAAGATGGTCATTAAGCATATACCTCATGGTCCATGTGGAGCACTTAATCCATCGAATATGTCTATGAAGAAGAATGGCACATGCAAAAACAATTATCCCAAGAATTTTTGTGAAGAGACCATTCAAACTACTAACGCTTACCCTTTGTATCGCAGGAGTGATAATGGCGTCCAAGTACAAGTGCGAGGTGTCCTGTTAGATAATCGATGGGTTGTCCCTTACAACCCATACCTTCTCGCAAAATTTGACTGCCATATTAATGTAGAGATTTGCTCGACCATTAAAGCAGTCAAGTACATTTACAAATACATTTGCAAAGGTCATGACAAGACTAGTTTTGCTGTTGTATCTAGAAAATCAGGTTCAATAATTGATGAAATTAAACAATATGTGTCAACTAGATGGGTTTCACCAGTTGAGGCAATTTGGAGAATATATAGGTTTCCAATTACTGAGCTAAAACCAACTGTTATACATTTACAGTTGCATCTCGAAAATTACCAGCCTTTGAGCTTTAAAAAACATGAAAATTGACAAAATGTTGTAAATAATACTTTTTAAGAAAGACAATACTTGCAGAGTTTTTCTATACAAATAGAACAAATAAAATTGCTCAAGAGCTCAAATGTACTTATTCAGAATTTACCGAACATTTTGTTTGGAAACCTGATCAATGATGCTGGAAATTTCAAGAAAGAGGCAATTCTGTTGGTAGAATAATGACTGCTCATCCATCTGAAGGAGAACGGTATTATTTGAGGTTCCTATTATCTAAGATTCGTTGTCCAATATCATTTGCAGACTCAAGAACCTATAATGGAGTCCAAGTTAATACGTTCCATGAAGCTGCGTTATTGAGAGGATTACCTCAAGATGATCACAACCAAGAACTTTGTTTATAGGAAGCTTCTCAATTTCATATGCCTTATGAATTGAGGAGGCTATTTGCTACGTTATTAGTGTATTCCTGTCCTAATGATCCTCAAAATCTACGGCAAAAATTTGAGCATGTGATGTCTAAGGATTTTGTTAGGTCTTACAATTTGACCCCAATGGAGATAAAAAAAAGAGTTTTGCAACAAATTAATAATTTTTTGCAGTCAATGGACAAAAACATACATTCTCACAATCTTATTGCAAATGATCTGTCATGTTTTGAAGTGGAACATCAAACAAGAGAAATAATGGTAGAGAAAAGCATAATCAACTCGGAAAGTGACTTAAATGCAATAACGATGCCGACCGATAAACAAAAAAAGCATTTACAGTCATCTCTGAGAGGATTTATCAGAATAAAGCTAGTGCACTTTTTATCGACGGCCTAGGAGGTACAGGAAAAACTTTCTTGTACAAAGCGTTGCTGGCTGATATTAAATCAAAAGGATATATTGCACTTGCAACAGCCACATCTGGAATAGCAGCATCCATCCTACCTTGTGGAAGGACAGCTCACTCGCGTTTCAAAATTCCAATCGACATAGCTGAAGGTGCAACATGTAGAGTCAGCAAGCAAACAACACTAGCAGCTTTGATAAAAGAAGCAACATTGATAATTTGGGACAAAGCTTCCATGTCAAAACGAGCTGCTATCGAAGTAGATGATCTGCTAAGAAACTTAATGAGCTCAAATGAACTTTTTGGAGGCATAGTAGTTGTTCTTGGAGGAGATTTCAGGCAGATATTGCCAGTTGTGCGCAAGGGAATGAAATCAAAAACAATTAATACTTGTCTAATCAACTTTCCTTTGTGGAGTCAATTAGAAAAGTTAGAATTTATAGACAACATGAGAGCTAGATTGGATCTAGCATTTACTGAATTTCTTTTGAGAATTGGTGATGAAAAACAAGAAGCTGACCACGACGATACCATACATCAGAAAACTCTATATCTGCTCTAAATAGAGCTATACTTGCTACAAAAAATCATTTTGTTGATGAAATAAATGATATTTTGATACAAAAACTTCCTGGAGAAATAACTGAGTATCTCAGTTTTGATGAGACACTCAACCCAAATGACCAATTTGAGTATGTAGATTTGTTGAACACATTGGCACCAGCAGGTTTGCCACCTCATAAACTCCTGTTGAAGCCTAATGCACCTATAATCCTCCTTAAGAATCTTGATCCTGCTCAAGGCTTGTGCAATGGGACGAGATTAATTTGCAAGGTTTTGACAAGAAACATTATTCGTGCTGAGATAGCATTTAGTGATTTTGCTGGCAAAGAAGTGTTCATTCATAGAATTCCTTTGTAGCCTTCAAATGATGAGCAATATCCTGTTCCTTATAAAAGGACTTATTTCTAGTTAGGCTTTGTTTTGCTATGACTATAAATAAAGCCCAAGGACAAACTCTAGATTTTGTCGGTGTATATTTAAAAGAACCAGTCTCTTCACACGGCCAATTATATGTTGCTTTGTCACGGGCTCGAACCTCAGCTTCTGTTAAAGTTTTTCTTAGACCACTTTGCTTTGATTCTTCTAATATAAATCGAACAAAAAATATTGTCTTCAAAGAAGTTTTAGAATCTTCACAAATTCATTTGCCACGTATGCTTTTCTTGTCTTTATTACATTATTCATATACTATATTTTAATTGTCCTTGCTGTTTTGCTCATTTTTGTAGGGCTAACATTAATCTTTCTTTCATGTGTTTCAGGTTCCAATGGCTAGACACATATCACCTGTGCTTGACATTGATAAAAACTGCAGGGGTTGTGTAGACACCAAATTTTGACACACCTTTTGTAAAAATATGCGTTTACTTTATTTAAGGGATATTTTCATTTTTCGGGGGTCGAGTATAATTTGCGCGTATATTATGTCTAATTCATCACATTAGGGGCAAAATGGTAATTTTACTATATAAGTATTATTCTATTTTGTTTTATTTCCTAAATACATAATTTTACTATTTTTATTATTATTAATGATTTTAATGATTTTTGGGAGTCATTTATTATTTATTTAAAATTTTAGTATTTTACACTTAATGGCACGTTTTCCAATGCACTCTTTTTACAAGAATTTTCAAGTAAAAAATTTTATATGTGCATTTTGTATATTCATAAATTTTTTGTCAAAATTACGTAATTTTTGGGGGACATTCAAGTATTTATTCAATTTTGTCTTTTTTGTTTGTTAAGAGCACATTACCCAAGAATGCATATATGTTAAAATTTTTTGAGTAAAAATTTTACTATACATATTTTTGTGTGATAATATATTTTGTGTAAAAATTTTGCGATTTTTAACGGTCATTTAGTATTTTTATTTTTTTTTATGATTTTTGTCACATATGACACATATTCAAATATGTTCTTATTATTAGAATTTTCGTATCAAAAATTTTATACATGCATGTGATGAATTTATAGACTTTTCATAAAATTTTCATAATTTTTCAACACTATTTACTATTTATTTAGATTTTTCAAAAAAAAAAAAAGGAAAAGCAAGCTGCTACAACAGTTGCAGCTTACTATAGCTATTGCACGCAGCCAACAGAAAAAATCAAAATCTACCTCTGCAAAAAATAGATTTTGAGGGGATTTTGGATGAGTTTTCTTCCTTCCTCACCCACTTCCCATCATCACAAAAACAAATCTTCTCTCGTCTCGCTCACAACTTCATTATCAGACAACAACACAACAAAAATACACTTTCATCTTCCTCCTTCTCGGTTCTCTCATAGAACAGACACACCCGCACAAAACACTATTAATTCACTTCTTCCTTCTCGACCTCATTTCACCACACCCACGCACGCACCAGTTCACTAGCACAATGATACACACTCATTTGCAGACAACCTCCCCTCACTTCACCTGTAAACCTACACACTCAAACATCACACGCCACAGGCACGAACCATCTTCATCTTCTCTTCTCCTCCCTCGGCTAAAGCTCCCCAACCGTCGGAAAACAAGTTCACACTACCAGCACTACCAACTCACCACCACCATTGGACCACCCCTTCCTTCGGCAGAAAAGGTATGCTTCATGGAACCCTCTTAATTGCTTTGATTCGTATTCCAATTAATGAAAATTGTGTAGAGGATATTTGATTTATGGTGTTTTTGTATTTTTTTTTTAGTTTGAGGATTTTGGGTTTTGATTTAAGAGATTTGGGTCTTTGATTGTTAATATTGGATTTCGGAGAGAGACTGAGTAAAGAACTAGTGAGAGGGAGAGGCAGACCGAAGAGTGAGTGAGAAGAAGAGAGGAAGAGGAGAGAAACACCGAAGAGAAGAAGAAAAGAGAAAAACCAAAGAGAAGAAGAGAGGAAGCGAAGAGAAAAATCCGAAGAGGAAGGCCGAGGAGAGTATAGGCCGAAGAGTGAGGTCGAAGAAAACCCGAGGAGAATATAGGCCGAAGAGAAATGGAGATTATAGGCCTAAGAGGGTGTAAAGCCAAAGAGAAAAATCCGAAGAGTGAGGCCGAAGAGTGTGAAAATCCGAAGAGAGTAGGCCGAAGAGTAGAGGAGAGAATATAGGCCGAAGTGAGAGTAAAGTCGAAGAGAGGGAAAATCTGAAGAGAGTAGGACAAAGAGTAGAGGAGAGAATATATGCCGAAGTGAGAGTGAAGCCGAAGAGAGAGAAAAACCGTGGGTATAGGCCGAAGAGGGAGAATAATGTCGAAGAGAGAATTGAAGAGAATAATGCTGAAGAGAAAGTCCAAGGAGAAAAAAAATAAAAAAAGAACCGAAGAGAGAGAGGCCGAGAATGAAAACCGAAGAGAGCAACCGAAGAGAGAGGATAGGCCGAGCAGAAAGAGAAAAATCTAGCTAAAATTCAGTTTTTCTTTTCTACTTTCATCAAATTTTATTTATTTATATCTGGCTACTTTAGATTCTTAATTATTTGATTATACCCTTCAAGATTTTAGTTTGCTTCACTTAGTTGGCCCCTAGAATTTTGTAGTTTCTTTCAATCATATCCAAGTTAATTGCAATATGGTTCTAATATGTCTGCAAATTGCAAATTGATACCTCTAAGCTTGCTGAAATTGTGAATTTGTCCTTGAATCTTGCTAAAATTATGTTTTCACCCCCTTAGGTTTGCTCTAATTTTCATCTTTACCCCCCATACATTGTTGGAATTGTGTTTTTGACCCTAGAATATTGCTGGAATTGTATTTTAGCCCTTGAATGTTGCTGAAGTTTGTAATTCGGTCGCTTATGTCGCTGGAATTTTATTTTTTATTCCCCTAACCTTGCTGGAATTTTATTTAAGTCATTATACTCGCTGGAATTTTATTTTTTTCCCCCAACCTTGTTGGAATTTTATTTAAGTCATTATACTTGCTGGAATTTTATTTTTTTTGTCCCCCTACCTTGCTGGAATTTTATTTAAGTCATTATACTCGCTGAAATTTTATTTTTTGTCCCCCTAACCTTGCTGGAATTTTATTTAAGTCATTATACTCGCTGGAATTTTATTTTTTGTCTCCCCTAATCTTGCTGGAATTTTATTTAAGTCACTATACTTGCTGAAATTTTAGTCTAAGTCCCTAAACTTGCTGAAATCTTAGTTTTAAGTCCTAGATACTTGTTGGAATTTTATTCTAAGCCCCTAATTTTGCTCAAAATTGACATTTTATCCTCAATTTTAAGTATTTCATATTTTATACTTTAAATAGTGGTACCTTGACGTGTTTGTTGATTTTCTTAGCAATTTGTACCGGGTTTACGAATAGGAGGTACCTCTATTATCCTTTTATTTTCCTTTATGTGCTCTTACGTGCTCCTATGTGTTTTTCTATATGTTTTTTTTATGTATCTCTTTGTGCATATAATTATTATTCATGTGTGAGTATTTATTTATGTCATATTATTATTTACTTGAATTTAATTTTTGATTATTCAAAGAAATGTAGTAGATAGGTAATATTCTATTTAGCAAAATTTTTTTGTATTTAGATAGTTAATGTAATATAGATAGTTTATATTTTATCTATTTAATAAAAGCCCATGTATTTTAGATAGAAAATGTAATAGATAGGTTAGATAGGTTATCTTTTATTTTCTCTTTCTATTTTTAGGTAGTAACTAGGCTTCCTCGGTGTAATAGTTAGGGCTTTTCGTGTGCTATGTGTGCTATGTGCTTATGTGTTTTATTCGCTTTCCCTAGAACTTTGCATCTAGAATATCATGCTTATGTGTTATGTGCTTCTATGTGCTATTATGTGCTTTTATGTGATTATTGCTTTAATCTATGCTTTATTTATTTACTTGCTTTATTATTATATATGTGTATCGTCGCCACACTAGTCCAACGCTAGTTGTGGTTAATTTCGTTTTCTTCGCTAGTCCAACGCTAGCGGAGAATTTATAGAAAAACAAGCTAGTCCAATGTTAGACCTTTAGGTCATTTTAGTATTAGAATTATTTCTCGCGTGTGCATTCCATCTCACACACATTTTTTCTTTAGTCTTTTTTTCATTTTTGTATGATTTTTATATATACTTTATCACTTATTATCTATTTTAAACATATGCTTAGTGTATAATATTTAGATTTCACCACACATAGAATCTTAGGTCATTTGTGTGATTTGACTAAGAAATAGTCAACTACTCACGTGGGAAGCGATGGCGTACATGTCGTTCCCCCCTCTGTGAGTAGGCATAGTTAGTCACGAGTCTATTAGTATCCCGTACCCGTTATGTTGCATCCCTACTTTCTTTGTTCACTTACTATTTATATTACTATTTTTCTTTTCTTTTGCATTCCATTTTTACATCTATACTCGTGACTCTATCGAGATCTATATTCGGGTTTCGCAATTAATGCGATAATTCCGACTAAACCTCCATGGAATATTTTGTCCATTAACGATATCCATTTTTAGGACTAGATTTGCATTCATATAGTTGCATCCAAATGTGATAAAATCTTAGGGTTATATTAGGAAAATTTAGACTAAACCTTATAACTAGTTTCGGCTAGATTGAAAGGGTGCCTTAGGCGCGAGCCTTTGCCTTTCCTTTCTTCAACTATGACTCCCGAACCTTTTCTCTTGTTTTCGAAAGACCTGGAGTTGTCTAAAAGGGTTTTTATTGTTTTCTTATATTTTTTCTCAAAAACCATCTTCTAAATAAATCATTCTTGATTTTCTCACCTTTTATAAAATATTTTCTGGTGACTTGGTACACCAAAACTCAATATCAAGTGGCGACTCCTTTTTTATTAAAAATCCTTTTTAGATTCTATTTTTCGGGCCCAAAATCTGTTGCATCTTCAAAGTCTCATTTTAGGCCCTTTTCTTTTTATTTTCAAAATAAAGCATTTTTTAAAAAATTATGTCTTTTGTCAAACTATCTTTTATAAAGCATTTTTTTAATAATAAATCATTTTACAAAAACCTACACTCTTTCCAATAAACACCACAACACATACTTAATTCTTCCTTTTCCGACTCTCGAAAAAATAACAAAAAAATGGGCCGCGACAGGTTGGACTGTTTTGGTTCAAGTAGTGGAACGGAGTAACATACAGACCAGCAGGACTACACCCCCAAAAAAGATGATGAGGTTCTTATTTACAGATTCTTAGGTCCAAATTTTTTGCCTGCAATCTAACTTTGTTCATACATTTTTCTTATATAATCAATATGTTTAAACTAACCTTTTAAGTAAATCAGGGAACAAAAGTATCAGCTATTATGTATAATAGCTGTATAAGGCTCTTTTACAACCTTTTATGCCCGTTCAAGAGATACTATATCTCAAATGCAGTGGTCAATCATGCACCATTGACCTACAGAGTCAGCGAGTATAACTACTCATGGATCATCAACTCAACTACATTGGTTGAGGTACATGCTGAGCAAATTCCTCCACCACTTCCATGCACTTTCCAACTGACGAACTTCACAGATTTGCACAAATATGCTGACCTTGATTTGCGACAGAGTTAGTAACTTGCCATATTGTCATTTTAAATTAACTACTTAAGAAAAAATTTACATTCATAAACTTACAGTCAAACATTTTTTTCCTCCTTAAAAGATGTCCAAGCTGTCGTTATGCATGCATTTCCACCAAAACAGCAAAGTTCCGGAGCTACAGCAAGAGACTTTGTGATAATAAATGAAGAGTAAGTAGTTGTATTGCATTGATTGACTTTTTTTTTTTTTTTTTTTTTTTCAGATATAGCTACTTAAGATAAACATTTATTGACTTAACTTTTCCCTAAGAAAAAAACCAATGCTGTTGACATTGTGGAATGAATTTGAAGAAAACCAGGGAAACAAAATAGCCAGCATTGTTACAGTTGCACCTGTTATCATTGCTATGCGAGTCAAAATCACAACTTTTAACAGTAAACTCTTTGCATATTCATATTTAATTATGTTCCTTGCATGTTTATTTATCTATTTAATTTTGCTATATTTGTATCTTCAGCTCTGTCGTTGACATCTAGAATGTCATCTTTATTCCTAATTAATCCACCTTTGCCAGACATCATGCGCATGAAAGAATGGTAACCAATCCATATCTTAATTAACCAAAATCACTTATCACCCCTTATTTGTGTTTTCTTCTCAATAACAGTCAACATTTAACTGCTTATTAATCATAATAGGTACACCAGCAACAAAGAACAACTTAAAATGTTGCTCGAAGTGAAAGCTTACAAAAATCCTACATTCCTCTTGCCTTTACCAGAGGAACATGACATCATCACCATTAAAGCGGCACAGGATGCATTTCAAAACGTAAGTATCCAATTAGCTGCCATTACTGTCTCTTCTTACAAAATACATTATTTCATCCTATAAATATGATATTAACATACAACATGTATCTATGACTTCTTGATTCTACATAACCAAAAAAAAGCAGTCTGGGTTTAGAGGTGACACAACACTAAGTATGGGCCAAACAAAATTTGGTACACAGTCCTATGTAAACTGCCAAAAATCAGTTATTGCTGATGTCAACTTGGATGATAACATGCCCTTCATGCAAGGAATATACTCGAGTTGAAGTGAGGTGCTTATTTCTATCACATTGACTGATCCAACTGGAACCCTTGATTATGCCATATTTGGTGACGATGTAGAGAAATTAATTCAATTCACTGCTGCTAAATTGAAGCAAGAGGATGAAAAAGTAAGCAGGATAAAAATTTAGCCTAATTTTACAAGCTTTTTCATAGCGCTAAAAACAAACATCATTTATTGGCATCTAATGTAAACTTAAAATTGCAGGGTGCAAGTGTTGAAACCCTTCTTGCAGACTCCATAACAAAGCACACAATAACCTGCTTTTTGAGGAGCTATGATATTGAGTTTTCATGGTCGAAATGCAAATGCGACACATAGCATTCTCAAAGCCTATACTCTTGATGAATCGTTCTCACTTTCACAACCATCAATACACAAAGAAATTGTAGCCAGCAATGTACCAAGTTGGCACATTCTGTCGACTAGTAGCCGGCAAATTACAACGAAAGATGAGATGTTCACTCCAACAACAAAATTGGTCCTTGAAGAAAGTGCTGGCCAAACCACTGATGCACACATTATGGCAGTTAACATCTACTGGAGTACAGAGAGCTCTCTTCTGCACTGAAGAAAACACTCAGAATGAACCTTCAGATGTTGAAACAAGCCTTTCTGCAAAGGAAAAATTTGGTTGTAGACCACTCGCCTTAGCTTATCCAAAAGACATCAGAAGAAAGCCCATCAAAAAAATCCAAGGGCACTCTGGAATCCCACTAAAATGATTTATTCCTTAGGACCATACTTTTGTTTGTTAATGACAGAACTGATTGACTTAGATGTTCCTTTTGCCAACATGTTATGGTTCATTAAATTTGGTAAGTAACCATAATTTAAAGAATCATAACATGTTTCTTTTGTGTTTGCTGATAAACATATATCAAATCAGCAATGGACAACTTCTATGATGTGCTTAGAAATGTTTTTTTGTTTTGAAGTATGTGCTTTGAAGATGTTAGGCTGACAGTTCGAAAGACTGCTTAAATGATGTGCTTACAGACACTTGCCTAGCTGTTTAAAAGGACTACATATATTAAGTATTTTGTTATGCTATTTTCGGCTGTTTTTGTTCTAGATTGAAGGATCAACTTTCAAATTATGCCATTTGCCTTCCAGGTTGAAGAACCAGATTCACATTTGAAAGTTTTACCTTGTCATATACATGTTCTAATATAAAATCTGATAGCAAATTCTATTTGTACAGCTCCTTTTTTAATTGTATCTAAACTCAAACGGCAGGACACGTCCTTCCATTTCATCCTGTTATGTACTATTATCACAGCTTTTACATTCTCAGTTTTACAACTTCAATTTGTAAGTTAAAACATTGGAATAGTCTAAACCATTGTCCAACGCCATTAACTTCCTGGGCAGTCGGCCGCACAGCCAGCACCACCTAGCGTGTGTGTGTGTTTATATATATATATATATATATATATATATATATATATATATATAATGTTGTTGGTCCATAATTATTGGGTTAGATTTTTGGTTCAAACTAATAACTTAAATTAGCATACGAATTCAAATTAAGAAATCAAATTATGTAATTTTGAATTTGAAACCAAAATAATTTCATATTTTTCTAAGCAAAATTACTAAATTTATTTTATTGAATCGCACTCCTATTGAGACTAATGAATTTTGTATTAAATTAAATTCATGAATAGATTTTGGGTACATATCACATTCAAACTCGAGCTAAAATAATAATATTTTTTGCACTCTAAAATAATAGTATTAGACTTGCAGCATCATATTTCAATTCAATTTTATTCGATTACAACTCTATTCCCAATTTAAGTAGATACATGCGATATTCCTAGCGCATGACCATCGCAACATTACACAAACACACACACAGAGAAGCACTGAAAAGAGACCATAAGCTAATAAACATAGCCTGTTGCGCATTGGTCTTAGCTAATTTTTCGCTTGTGGATTGACACTATTAACCAACATCGGCCCAAGTAGCTTCTTCAAGCATGAATCCTGAAATGTTCTTCCCTCTACGATCTACAATGCGGGAACCTCTCTGCCCCTTCAATTCGGCAGAAAGAATCCATCTGCAGCAAACTTAGGGCAGCAAACGAACCGAATCAAACCATCTTTCAAGTTGTCGAGCTTGATTTGAAAATTTAAACTCGGATTTGGATTCGAGTTCGAGTCCGATTCTAATTTATATTCGATAGGTTCGAGTTTGATTCAAAAGCTCGAGTTTTTTTTATTTTTTTAATATTTTTGTATTAGTTTATTAATAAAATATATATTTTATATAAAATTTTATTATATATTAAATAAATTTTTTTATTTTTATTAATAAAATATATATTTTATGTAAAAATACATACTATTTTATATAAAATGTTATTATATATTTAATAAAAAAATTCTTAAAAAATTTTTCGAACCGAACTCAAGTCGAATATGGTAAACAGAAAATAGCCAGGTGGATGAGATCAAACCTTTCATTTGGTAAACAGAAAATAGGCATATGTTAATATCACCCCCAAATGGAGATCATTAGTAGTGTCCTAATTTTCCAGTAACGTCCAAATTTAGCACACAAGCCAAAGTGGCAGAAGCTTTCTTACTTTCATAACCTAACCAATAACAAAGTATAACTGAGTTGGTAAAACGTTGCACATGAGATACACGTCCTGGAGTCAAGGTAGCAAGAAGGACAAGTGGAGTCTCCCTTATGATCCAAACTATGACAGTTGGGTGGAAAAAAAAAATCAACCAAAAACTAAAGTTATAACAAGGAATCACAATCAATTTACACTTGATATTGACAATCGTATTGTAAAGCAGCTTTATAAGCCCCTGAGAAACGAATAGCACGCATGAACCAAAGCCAGTTTTGCTACTTAACTTCCCTTATTCGCACTGCATCGAGAGACCTGGACATTAGAGGTAAAATTTTCTCATAAATAGTCTTACGTAAATATCAATATCCCACAAAATATAAGTTTATTAAATAGCAAATGGCAAGGCATTACAAAATGATGCAGTGTTTACTCATTTCATTAAACTACAAAACTTTTCGTTGATGCTTTATAAAATTGATGCTTACCGAATTGTTGATTGCAGTGATCTTCTCAAGCTTGTATGTGGATCCATTTCCTCGGACTTTTTCGTAGTTTGTATGTCTCTTCAACAATGTTTATGAACCATCTTGGTTTTCCGAATGAGAACATGAGAAATCCCATGGCTAGTCCTAGCAATAATCCAAAACCATAACCTAGAAGAACAGCTTTCCAAGTAAATCCATCAAAAAAATTTGGATCATAATCTTGTTCAAGTCCCAAAGTCGGTGGTGGTGCGCGAGTACCACTACAATCTTTAGTTAATGGTGTTCCGCACAATTCTAAGTTCGCAAGGTATGAATTATTCCCAAATGTATCCAAATGCCTACCCTGAGGAATGCGTCCAACAAGATGATTTTCTGAAAGGTTTAAGAATTCCAAGAATGTCAGATTCAGTAGCTCCAACGGAATGGTTCCGTTGAGCTGGTTCCAAGAGAGGTCTAGAGATTCAAGCAAATTCAAATTCCCAAATGAACGAGGAATATGACCACTTAGGTTGTTGTGAGACAGATTCAGTATTTGTAGAGAATGAAGGTTTCCAATTAACTTTGGAATTTCTCCTTCAAATCTGTTGCTTGAGAAATCCAAGGCCACTCGAGTCCTTAACACTCTTTCAAAGCTGTACTCCACCCCTTTCATAACTAAACTCACAGAATGGACGTAATAATCATGGTTATAGCCAAATTCAATCATGTATTGGAGTTTCGTTTGGAGATTCTTTGGACTTCTCATAGCTTTGAAGTTCTTAAGAAGTTCGATAGGTAGAACACCAGTGAGCTTATTATAGGATACATCGATGATTGTCAACTGAGGAAAAGGGCTTGCGGTTTTGCAATTGCCTATTGATCCATGAAATCGATTGGACTTCAATATCAGAACCTCTAGCTCAGTTAAAGTTTCCAACCACATTGGAAACCTATCATCTATCTTGTTGTTCCCTAAATCAAGAAGTTGCAGTCTTGTGCAATTAGTCAAAGATTGTGGCAACGAACCTTCCAATTGATTGTCATTCAAAATGAGATATTCTAGCAGATTGTCATTTGCAAATATTGCTGGAATGGTGCCAAAAAACCCATTCTTTCCAAAATCTAGAACATTGAGTTGGCTGCTTGAGTTTCCCAAGCACTCGGGGATTGTGGAAATCAAATTATTATAAGAGAAATCGAGAAGCCTAAGTAGGCTTGCATTACAGATAGAAGAAGGTAGTTGTCCCTGAAGCAAGTTCGAACTCATGTCTAGATACTCTAGATAAAATAGAATTTTGGATGGTAATTGGTCAATGGTTGCAGTGAGAAAGTTGTGAGAAACATTCAAGTATTCCAAATGGTCCCAAGTCTTGGACATGAACCAGCTCGGGATTAGGCCATGAATTTTGTTATTCGAGAGATCTAGGAAGGATAATCCACCTAAACTTCTTAGAAAATCTGGAAATTCCTTTATCTCACAAGAAGACAATCCCAAGAATCCAAGAGAAGTTGAGGAAAAATTGGAATTGTTGGTGGGGTTCAATGGTGCTCTACTGGGAGGAGGGATGTTTGGAAGCATATTTAGCTCAATGCCACGGAAATTGTTTGATGAAGGATCTATTCCACGGAAATTGTTTGATGAAAGATCAAGGTGAATTAAGTTTGAAAGAGTAAAAATTGAGCGAGGAATTGAACCACTTAGCTGATTATTGCCCAAAAAAATCCATTTCAATGACTGACTTTTGAAATCTCCGAGTTGTCCTTTGAGTCGATTATCAGAGAGATCTAAGAAGGAAACATATGTGAGGTTGAGAAGTGAGATTGGAAATTGACCAAGAAAAGAATTTTGACTAAGATCCAATAAAGTTAGCATAGTGAAATTAGCAAAAAAATCGGGAAGTTGTCCCAAATCAAGGTGGCCAAGTTGTCTCAGGTTGAAAGACTCGATTGAGTGAAGATTTGAAATTGAGGTCGGAACATGACCATTGAAATAATTATAACCAAGATCCAATTCTACAAGCTGCGTAAGGTTGCCAATTGATTCAGGAATGGCACCAGAGAATTTACAATTTTCCAATGCCAAATAATTTAAGGACTTTAAGCAACCAATTGAATCAGGCAGTACCCCCGAAAAATTCGTCTCGAATAGCGCCAATTGCACCAATGGACTTAAAATACTGCAATTAATTTTGGTAAACTACCAGAAAGATAATAATTTCCACCTAACAAGAGTACTCGCATATTGGGGAGATGAAAAACATGACTTGGTAAATTACCATATAATCCAGTATCTCCAATGTCTAGATATGTCAACAATGAAGACAAATTCAATGTTACCTCAGATGAGATGTTCACAGAATTAAGTGAAAGCTCTCTTAAGTGGGTTAGGTTTTGAAGCATCTTATGAAAAGTTTCAAGTCTTACACCCAAACAAAACCCCATAGAACATCCATAATTCCTTGAGAGATCCAGTGAAATTAGGTTGGATAGGTGCGATATTTCTGCCGCAATTTCCCCTTGAAAATTTGAATACGAGAGGTTGAGATGTGTCAAACTTCTCAAGGTTCCAAATTCATCTGAAATCTGTGAACCAGTTAAATCATTATAAGCAAGGTTGAGCTGTTGGAGGTGGGAAAGACGGAAGAGGCTACTGTTAGGAGGGATGACTCCCTGAAGGTTGCTGCAACTGAGGTCTAGGCCAACTATACGACCAGTAAGCTGGTGGCATGTGACACCATCCCAACCGCAACAATCTTCACTTGCGTTCCAAGTTATCATTTTCGGATTCGAATGTTGACCATGGTAATTGCAAGCTAAAGATGGATAGGTTGATGCATTTATACTGAACAATCCCTTAAATTGAAGCAATGCAAGAGCATCGTAATAATGGCATGAATGGTTTTCTGAGGAAAAGGTTGGGAGGACTTCATAAGGTTGCAGCAAAAAAAGAAAGAGTAATGCAATATGAAACATTGGTCTCGTCATCTTTGCTTGACAAATTTTTTAATTGTGAAAAAAGTAATAGTCCCATATAATACTACCTCATTTTCGTTATATATATAAACTACTGGCTTTTGCCCTGGTCCAGTATTGACTATTGCAAGTCTGTAACTAATGGGACCGTTTTCTATAAAATTGTGGTGGTCATTTTCAAAGGTCATTCACAAGATTAAAATTATTAGAATGTGTTATTAGGTAGATATATGTTCCAAGATGACCCTCATTCATAAATAATAATTAATTGGCATGATTAAGTAATAGGGATGACAAAAAAGGCAAGAGTGAATAACGAACCAAACTATTCAATACTTGAAAAGGTTATTGTTAACTAAGCAATCAAGATCTGAGTAATACATTTTTAAAGTTAAATTATTAAATTTGACTTTATTTGGACTCGATGAAGGGAAAAAAATTGAAATCTACATAAAAAAACTGAAGCTATTTAGATTTGCTCGAATTTAATTTCATGAAAAAAACTAGTCTCCGCTATTTCTCTAAATTAAATCTCCAAGTTATTGTGTGAATATAATTAACTATAAGTTGGCCCATATTTTAACATATATATGTTCCAGCACAATGATAATGACACGTAGGAAATGTGACATTCCCACGCTATTCAAAAGAAATTTTTTTGTCAATAAATAGTGTAAGTTTTCATGGACCTCTCTATTTGTAGAAGTTGATTAGAAGTCGAAGAGGAAAATGCTTTAACTTTCAAGTTTCGACCAATCTGACTGAGGACCTAGAGCTACTATGGTGTCCGTGGATATTTCTTCAATGACCTGTGGACCCAACGGTAAATAAATGAACCACCAAAACTGTGGTTTCAATCTATGTAACAATGCACTCGGTTTCTACAATCATACTGATGGGTAGTACTGGCATTATAAGATTTTTGATAGTGTACATTTTGCAAAATTTATGCAATAATAAAGCTTGGAGACCTGCCAACATGAGGTCCCCAAGAATGAAAATTCTTTTATTTCCTTAGTAATTTATTTTAATCCTCCCCTGTGCTAATTCTTTTAATATAGTAACTTTGTATTGATAATAAACAAGTAATATAAAAGTAGGCCGAACCATTTTCATGCATTAGAGTAAAAAAATATAGACCGGTTTACTTCTGTAACTCACAGAGAAATCCAGACTATTTCCTACCTGGCCACACAATTTCCTTACGTACTGAAACATTTCAAACAATGATTCAATGACTTATTGTTATCATAGCTTAGCAGAAATAGTGAGTTCTCAGAGAAAAATGATACATTTTTTCAAAAAAAGAGGCTACCATTTTTTTTTGGTTAAAACTTACTAATTTCTGAATAACTCTTCGTCACCACAGCATCTTTCATCTATTAAAGGGAAACCGTGGGTCATTTCATTTTCTGAAGTATTAATTATTTCCAAAAGAAAGCATCCTACGTCTAAGACTGACTTCAAAAAAATAATTGCACGGCCCAAAAGTATTAATTATTTCGAAAAGAAACCTGGTGTACTAAAATCATAATTACGCGGCAAGAGACATCATAATGCTGTCAACATTTTAGTCCATAATTTAGACCAGAAGCAAAAACTTGGAAGGCAAAAACTTTGGTAGACTCGGTCTATGCGTTCATTTATTATATGTGCACAATTATTACTTATAATATTGACATTTTCCGAACATCAGTAAATCGATATGTTTTACTTCCTTCTTGAAGGGTCATACACATATTGGAAATACCTTGTGCCTTAAATATCTGAAGGAAAAAATCTCATGCATGAAATTAGGGATAGCAAATCTTAATATAACTCCAAAAGAAAATCTAATATAGCATCCAAAAAAAAAAAGGCTTTAACATTAACAAAAAGAAAATCGATCATCGGGTAACATACATGTAGTTTCTTGACGACAATCAATATATACGCTCAACATAAGCATACATTAAATTTTCAGGTTATATGATTCTTAGTCATGTGCATTTCTTTGTATAACCAAATTAATTTTTTAATTAATCTTGTTACTGGCTACATTTAATTAGAGTACCTGAAGAGCACCGTGATATTCTTTATTTCATTATGTTCATATTCCTCCCTGCAGTCAAGAATTATATCTCCCTAAAGTTACTTTTGGTTCAATAAAGTTCCACATTTTCCACTATGTGGAGTGTTTTGTATGCATTAAGACCGCTGAATAGAGCTGTTATCCATTCCATTGGTAATGCTTAAATGAAAAGTTGTCTCACTATTTGTCAAAATTAAATCTCCAAATTAATATGTGAGTTACAATGAAATATAATATTCTTGTACCTAAAAATGTTCGTGTTTATTAACCATCTGTCATCGCTCTATCTTTAGTTTACAGCAAACAGCATATAATAAAAATACTCCTGCTAACCATGTCTTCCCATGTTTATCTATTTTTTCTTCTACCCAAGTTAAACTGCAAGTTTAACATTAAAGTCAACAGGAAAGTAAAAATAAAAGAAGATTAGCTGGAAGTTTTTCCTAATATTGAATAAGATTTCGATAAAATAGGACAAAGTACGAACGTGGATTTCTTTTCAACAGCTGCTCTTGGGCCCTATGTCCTGTGTCATTACGCGTAAGTAGGAAAACGTGTATGGGGGGTTTAAAGAACTTCGATTGAGAAAATAATGAAGTTGGAAGACTTTGAATCGCGGCTACGAGTGTATCCTTCGTAAGCGATAAATCCTCAAGTAAGACAACGCATATGAGGGGTTTAAAGACAACGTGTCCTTAAAGTCATCATTAATTAAGTAAACTATTCACACACCTTTTATTTAACTCAGACACTCTACATTTTATCTTTTCAATTGAAAAGTCATCATTATTTGGAATTGAAGTATCATAAATCATACATATATTTTAACCTAAAAAAAGTGAATAAGTAAAAAAAAAATTTATAAATTGTTTCCTCTTCTTCATCCCGAAAAAGATATCTCTGGATACCGTTTCCCGAAAACAAATAACGTGTATAAATATGCCTCGCACGTTTGGCTAGTGTTTTATAAGACAGAAATAACTAAACTTATTATTTAATGAAATTGTTGAGTTTTCAATTTGATTAATAAGGAAAATGGATGCTCATTTTTTTAATTGAGTGTTTCATTTATAAAACATATTTCAATATTTTTTGATGCTTTTTTTCAGTATTTGGAAATGCATCTTTGATTTTTTTTAAAAAAAAAATATTTCGAACCAAGATGTTATCAAAATCCACTTTTTTCAAAAAAAATGAAAAAAGAAGACACTTGATAGAAAGACACTATTAAGGCACTAAAAAATTATAGTAGCGTTTAAAATAATCTTTTTCAGAAATAACAATTTGAAGATTGAATCTAAAGCCACAATGTTATTAACGGATAGAATAATCGGACATTGAGCATGAAATTTAATACAATCTAATTGTAAAAAATAATTTAATTAGTTTAATAGATGGGCACCGCTTTTTAGCCGAGTAATATGAAACTTTCGGCCATTTTAACTTTGAATGCTCAAGCATACCTTTTTTTCGGATACTTTGCACCTTAGCGTTAACAATTCATCCTAGGTTACTATTCTTTCACTTATTAATAAGGACAGTATACGAATAATAAATGACTGTGTATTGTTTTATTTTTCCTTTTCAATGCTGAAAGGGCATATTTATTCTTATGTATTTCAATGATAAGATTGAACATATAGTTTTGTTATCTACTTTCATGAACAATAAAAACAATTGTTGTTATTTGGAATATTTTGATAAGTTTAAGATACATAGCGCCTAAATTAGAAGTTACAAGTACAAAACGAAAATTGCTTCAAACATTTGGAGTACAAAAGTGAAATTATTTTTTCTAAATAAAATTTTGAATAGATTCTAATTAGTAATGAATATGGATTTAACGCTTAATTGGAGAGAGTAAATTGGGATTACTCTCTAATCAATCAATGGGTACATAATATACATGTAGTTTTTTTATGACAATTGATACATACAATTAATCAAGATAGGCATTACCTCCCACGTTTGGTACTATGGGAATGGCCTGGAATGGAAAGTCCTTTTCCAACATACCCATTCCATTCTCATGTTTGGTATGGGCTCTTTAAGTTGGAAAGCCCTTTCCACCAGGAATGCTTATTCCAACTTTTTCCTGGAAATGTCATTCCTCAACAAAACCTAAGGAATGACCTTTCCCACTTCATCCTAGAAACCTAAAATTAAGGGATGTCATGATTATCCTACCCACTTAAGCATTTCTCAACCTCCTTGCCCTTCTTCACCAGTAGAATTTTTTAGTCTTGCACAAAGAAATTTTATAGCAATTAACAATCTCTTCCTAATATGTTTCAATTGATTAATTTCATATGTAAATATTAATTTGTTGACTTAATTTTTGGTATTTTTATCTATCAACCTATTTTTGTTTATATTACAAATTGTAATTAGGTTATCGAATATATATACCAATAGGTTTAGCATCATTAAAAGTAACAAAATATATGTTTATTTTATTATTGCACATTTTTCTACATTGCTAGTTATACTACCAAAAAGTAAAAAAATAAAATAAAATATTTATTTATATTGTAAAAATAAATAATTAATATAATTAAATTATTTATAATATGAACATTATTATTACTAAATTAAAAATATTAAAATTTCTTTTAGGTACATAATAGTGCACGCACAAAAGAAAATTATACTTTAAAAAAATTCAGGGCATAATAGTCAAATCAATATATATTTTATTCCATTCTGACATCTCAATATGATTATACCAAACATTGGAAAGGAAATAGACATTCCATTCTGACTTTGATTACCAAACAATGGAATGGAAAATTTTTTTTCCAACCTATTCCAGGTGGAATGTTATTCTGGGTGGAAAGGCTTTCCATTCCAAGCCATTCCTATGTACCAAACGTGATAAATTTTTAGTATATATCATTCTTTTTTTTTTTTTGCTATCTTAGTATATATCATTCTTAGTCGTGTGCATTTCTCTGTCTAATCGAATTAATTTTTAATTAATCTGGCTCGTGGATACATTTATTTAGAGTCGTTGAAGAGCCACCGTCGTACTCTTCATTTTCATTATCTTCATATTCCTCCCTGCAGTCATTGGTTGATTTGTGTGGAGCTCTAAATATGAGTTTCCACAGATCTCAAATTTCTCCTAAATTTGTTGCGCGTTGTCATCTTTAAGTCTATTCAAGAATTAAATACCGACGTTGACTGGACTATGTTGGCGGGGGTTCTAACGACCCCTTATTCACGCAAACTTTTCAGTGGTGCTGTTATCCACTCATTTTGCAAAAACATGAAATAATGCTTACTATTCTGCCGTTATTGATTTTGAGGTATTTCATTTGGCAAAATAGGAACTTAATCACCACTTGAAAAGTTTATTCCCCATAATTTTTCAAAATAAAATCTCCAAATCCACAATCTAGTAGTTGTTTTTCTAGTTCATATAAATTTTACTATTTATAAATTTCTATCTTCCCGGCAATGAAATATAATAGCTTTGTTTGGATATGATTATTTGGAGTGTTTTTTGAAGATTATTTGGAAAAATTATTTGGATTATTTTTTGTTGACTTTTTGAAAAAAGTGAAAAAGTGTTTGAACGTGAAATTTTTTTTGATGTGACGTAATAGTGGTTTCAAGAAGCGGACGTCCGCTCAAAGAAGCAAACGTCCGCTTCGACGTCTACTTAAAGAAGCGGACGTCCGCTGAGACATTTTTGTGTCTTAGCGGACGTTTGCTGCGTCATCCACTTCGTCATCTAATTTCAAAACCTACCAAAAATAGATCTTATTTTGTTACTCGCGATTTTTTCAATTTTTCAAAACAAATTTTGAACACAAACATGCTTGTTTTTTTGAATAATTATAAAAAAAAATATCTAAAGTTCATTTGAAATTTCAAATGAAAATTTGGTGGGAATATTTGATGAAAAAAGTTTGACCAAAAATTTTTTGTACTTTTTGACCAAAAAATTTTTTCATGCCAAACACAATTCTAAAAAATTTTTCCCAAAAATCTCCAAAAAAAGCTATCCAAACACAGCCAATATTTTTGTGTTAACATTTTTCGCTAGCTGTACAATCTTTACTTTTCAGCGAAGAGCAATGAAAGGTGCACATAATGGAAATATTCATGCTACGTACAAACCAAGTTTTCTCATATGTTTCAATCTTTTCTTCTAACCCAATTAAAATGCAAGCCTACCATCAAAGTCAACAAGAAAGTGACAGCAAAAGAATATTAGCAGTATAATCTTTTTCTTAATTAAATTTCGATAATATAGGAGAAAGTAGAAGCGAGGAATTCTTTTCATTATTTGCTCTTGGGGCCTGTGTCCTGTGTCCTGTGTCGTACGTTAAGCGCAAGTGATAATTCCGCAAGTTGAAAACGTATGTGAGGGGTTTAAATAACTTCGATTGAGAAAATGATGAAGTTGGAAGATTTGATTAGTGACTGTGACCGGCCTGGGTCGGAGGAAGAATAAGAGTAGTCTACGTAAGAAAATCATTTCAGTATTTGGTCCTCAAAACTTCTTTTCTTTGGTGAATTTTAGTGACATCAAAACTTGTGATAACCTTTATCTTACATTTGCTACGCTAGAAAGAGATGAAAAGGACAGCCTTATCTTTAGGTTTTAGCGAAGAGCAATGAAAGGTGCACATAATGGAAATATTCATGCTAGTACAAACCAAGTATTCTCATATTTTTCAATCTTTTCTTCTAACGCAATTAAAATGCAAGTCTAACATTAAAGTCGATAGGAAAGTGACAACAAAATATGATTAGTAATAGGATCTTTTTCTTAATTAAATTTCGATAATGTAGGACAAAGTAGAAATGTGGAATTCTTTTCATCTTTTGCTCTTTGGGCCTCATATAACTAAATGAGTTTTTGGATTCCTATATGATCAAATTAATTATACATGCCTCAAAGCCCAATTGCAATTTTTTACTTGGTCAGTCAAACAGCCCAAAACTTCCCACAAAATTGAAGTACACTTTTCTGCCACCAGGCCAGGATCAGAATTCCATTTCCCCTTAGGCGAATGAAGCCTCGCTTTTGGTAGGAAGGTTCTCTAAAGCTGGTCCTGAGTGCTAAGTGTTTGTGGCATTGTTCAAATCAATTATCTTAAAGTTCCAAAAATACAAGTTTCATACGAAAGATATTCTTGTACACGTACTAAAAGTAAGCCATTTTTCAGCTATTTACCTAACCCAATACCATAGGATTAAAAGAAAAACGAGTGTAATCAAAGTTATAAATTCCAGTCATACTCAGTGAACTGTAATCCAATTACACTCACACACACACACACACACACACACACACACACACAAAAGAGGTGGACAATAGTGGTGAGAATCATTGATTCATTGTGTGTACATGAGGAGGGATACATCTACTACCATTTTCAATTAACTTGTTAAGCTCAAAAGTTAAAATCATCTAAAATGGAAGAGGTTTCTACATGCTAAAGTGCTGTAATAAAATAAAAAATTAAGGAATATGGCCAGAGCATTTGTTATGACACACGTTCAGAAAAATGAAGGAGACTAGGTTGTCAATGACTTACGGAATCTCTCTAGTAAATCTACTTCTTGACAAGGTTAGCATTGCATTGAACCTATCTCTATTTCCTTCATTGCCGTGCACAGAGATTCTGAACAACAAAATTCCAGATCATAGTTTATTTCCATATACCTTGCTCCTGATTCATTTGTATTAGTACTCATTATAGCTCTGCAGTTTTTAAAAAGTCTTACAAATAGTACACCAGCGATCTCATTGTTAAAATTATGGATAAATTATGAAATACCCCCATCTAGTATCGCTTTAAACCATATAGTCTCCCCGTATTGTCAATATGACTAAAAAACCCCTTGTAATTTTATGAAATCTGAAAAATAGACGGAATTAATGTTTTGTCATAGAATATTTCACATATATTCTTATAATTTACTACTATTACGGTATATTCCGTGACTTCAAATCGGTTTTACACGTATAATGTGGAATATTCCACCAATTTTTTACATCTAATAAAACCACAGGAGGATTATGTGATCATATTCAAAAGATAGAGTAATTATGTAGTTGAAAGTAATACCACGAGAGGGTATTTCATAATTTACCATAAAAATATCGACAACGTACCACTTCATGAATCCATTTTTAGTCTTGTGCCTATGGAGTAATCTATTAAACTTTAACATTAAAGCTTCGAGCTGCATAAGATTTTCCAGCCATGTTGGAAATGTATCACTGGAATTGTTGTTCCATGTCAAGTGCTTCCAATTGTTTGTAGTTAAGGACCATTATTTTTCAATACCGAAGTTCGCTACTAAACACTTTGTATGTTTGGACATGCTTTTTATAAACATGTTTTTAGAAAATTTTAAAGGCGTTTTTCAATTACCGTTTCATCTTGCAACATATTTACTAAAGAATCTCAAAGATAACTATAATAATATTTTTAAAAAATTAAAAAACAACCATCCACACAAAGTGAAATTTTCCAATTGCCCAAGTGAATTTGTCATTGAACATGTCAAGGAGGACTTCTAGATTGCAGATAGAAAACGGCAACGGACCTTGGAGTTGATTGAATCGATCAGCTAGAATCATTAGTTTCTTCCAAGCTAGTGGGAACAGACCAGAACGAGAGTTGTGAGATAGATAAGTTAGTGAATTGCAAGGCACCGATGTAAATCAACGAGGAATTTGATGAATGTTGTTTTGGAGTTGTATTAAGCAACCAATATAGTTTGGCATGTCATGTTGGGTCTTTGGTTGAACATTGGACTTATATTTAAATAAATATGTATTGCAGACTGTCAAATAAAATTAAACTCAATTTAAAGTGATCAACTATGGTTTGGGTTTTAATGTATATAATAAGATGTGGCCTATCATGACTAGAGTCTTAAAGATAATTTTTATTTTAATAATAGGCTAAAATTGAAATACTAAAAGATAACAAGTAAGTTATCTATGAGCAAAGTTATGATTCTCGGTTCTCACGTATTGTTATCATCGTTCACTTTTTTGATATCCCATCGTTAAGAAAGATACCAGAAGGAGAAACTAAAAGGGCTCTCTCAAAGGATCAAAGAATACGTGTGAATTTGAAAGGCAATCCCAAGTCATAAAGGATTCAAGCAGTAAATTGGTCAAATATGAATCCACGTACGCCTTTATATCATAGTTGTATTCAAACATCTAATATTGGATTTTGGAAAAATTCTAACATGTCATTTTCTTGATAAATGTCTATGTCCAACATTTCAAATTTTTGATGGAAACAAAGATTTTTACAGATCCTTTCAATTTACGAAAATTCTTTGGTAGATCGAGTTTACTGCCCCATCCGTGGATCTTGTAGTCTAAAATAAAGTCACATAAATATTCTTATCTCACTTTCTTACATTGGCATGCATCGCTATGCTTATATGGTACTCTTTTATACACAAGATCCACAAATAGGGTCGTAGCCCATAAATTTTTTTTCCAATTTACTGTAGAATCTATTGATGTAATAAAATTTCTGGAATCAAAGGTGTATTAAGAAATTCTAACTTTCTAAGCATCTGCATATCTTCATCAACATTATGTTTTTTCAAATATTGTACCTTTCCCTCAATGATTAGCGGGTTTAAAATCTGCTTTTGTGTTATTCACTGTTAGTTAATTTTAGGACAACATACATTTATCGTACAAAATGTATGTAACTATAAGATGAGATAGAATTGCGTAAATATTTTGGTGGGCTAAGTAGATTTGAAGTCATGATAATTCAGCTCTAGGAAATTGAAATCGTCTCATTATTCCAAATAAAACTATATCTAAAGAGTAATTAAAGCTCAGCAATTCTAGATGGAAAATAACTCAATTTTAGTAGAAACTAAAAGAGAGGATGGCAATGGTTAGTAGCAAAGACAATACTTCTTTAAGGCTTTAGTCGAAAATCGAGATCAATTTCGAAATTGTGAGAGATCCAATATGATCATCAGGTAGATGATATCAAACCTTCGATTTAGGAAACAAAAAATGGTGTCACTAAATTTACGTTAATATCACCTCAGATAAAGAAGATCAGTGGTGTTCTAGTTTTCTCTAGAAAAAGTTAAAAGTTCAATACACAAGCTAAAGCGGTAGAAGATTTCTTACTTTCAAAACTCAACCAAAAACAAAGTATAATTTCGTTGGTAAGATGTTTTACCTGAAATACAAGCTTGAGTTCAAGGTATTAGGAGGATAGATGGAGTGTCCCTATTATTCTCTCAGAAGCAATTAAAAAAAATCCCTCAACCAAGGACTAAAGATACAAGAAACCAAAATTAGTTTACACTTGATATTGGCAATCACATTATGAAGCAGCTTTGTAAGCCCAGAGAAGCAAACAACATGCGTGAACCAAAACCGGTATTGTTGTTGCCTGGCTTCACGTATTCGCACTCCATCGGGGGACCTGGACATCAAAGGTCAATTTTCTCATGAATAATTTTATCTAAATATCAATATCCCATGAACTATAAGTTTATTAAATAGCAAATGGTAAGTAATTACAAAATGATGCAGTGTTTATGCATTTTGCTAAATTGGAAGACTTGAGAGGAAACAAACAAGAAGGATGACGCGAACAAAATTCATGATTATAAAAAGGAAGATGTTAATAGACAATAGCTAAAGAAACATACGTACGCATTGCTCAATGAATTGTTGATTGCAGTCTAATATTCAAAGTCGCATGTGGATCCATTTCCTCGGACTTCTCCGTAGTTTGCATGTTTCTTCAACAATCTGAATGAACCATCTTGGTTTTCCAGTTACGAACATGAGACAACCCGTGGAGAGTCCAAGCACTAATCCAAAACAATATCCTAGAAGAACAGCTTTCCAAGTGAATCCATCAAAGAAATCTAAATCGTGTGTTTCTTCAAATCCCATTGACGAGGACGGTGGAGGTCCGTCACCATCTCCACAATCTTTAGTTAACGGAAATCCACATAATGCCAAGTTCCCGAGGTACGATTTATTCTCAAATGTATCAAAATGCCTACCTCGAGGAATGGGCCCAACTAGATGATTTTCTGAAAGGTTTAGGAATCCAAGAAATGTCAGATTCAGTAGCTCCATGGGAATAATTCCCTCAAGCTGGTTGCAAGAGAGGTCTAAAGATTCAAGCATATTCAAATTCCCAAATGAACGAGGGATATGACCACTAAGGTTGTTGTGAGATAGATTTAGTATTTGAAGAGTATGAAGGTTTCCGATTAACTGCGGAACTTCTCCTTCAAATCTGTTGCTTGAGAAATCCAAGGCGACACGACTTGTCAAGACTCTTTCAAAGTTGTACGCCACCCCTTTCATAACTAAACTCACAGAATGGATGTAATAATAATGTCCATTGCTAATTGCACTCATATACTGGAGTTTCGTTATGTGATCCTTTGGATTTCTCATAGCTTTGAAGTTCGTAAGAAGTTGTGTAGGTAGAACACCGGTGAGCTCATTGTAGGATACATCAATGATTTTCAGCTGAGGGAAGGGACTCGTTGTTTTGCAATTGCCAAGTGATCCATGAAACCGATTGGACTTCAATATCAGAACCTGTAGCTTAGTTAAAGTTTCCAACCACATTGGAAACTTATCATCTATCTTGTTGTTCCCTAAATCAAGGAGTTCCAGTGCTGTGCAATTGGCCAAAGATCGTGGTAATGGACCTTCCAATCGATTATCGTTAACAATGAGCATTCGCAGTGGATTGTCATTCGAAAATGTTGCTGGAATGGTACCAAAAAATCCATTGTTTCCGAAATCTACAAGATTGAGTTGGTTGCTTGAGTTTCCCAAGCATTGGGGGATTGTGGAAATCAATTTGTTATTAGACAAATCGATAATCATAAGATTGCTTGCATTACAGATAGAAGAAGGCAGCTGTCCCTGAAGCAAGTTGGAACTCATATCTAGATATTCTAGATTTTTGCATAATAGTTGGTCCATGGTACCAGTAAGAAAGTTGTGAGAAACATTTTAGTCCAACTGGTCCCAAGACTTGAACATGAACCAACTCGGAATTTGGCCATGAATTTTGTTATTCGAGAGATCTAGATAGGATAAACTACCTAAATTTCTTAGAAAATCTGGAAATTTCTTTATCCCACAATGAGACAATCCCAATAATTCAAGATAGCTTGAGGAAAAATTGGAATTGTTATGGTGGTGTTCAATGCCACGGAAATTGTTTGATGAAATTTCAAGTTGGATTAAGCTCGGAAGAGTAAAAATTGAGTAAGGAATTGAACCGCTTAGCCGATTATAGCTCACATCAATCCACCTCAGTGACCTACTTTTGAAATCTCCAAGTTGTCCTTTGAGTAAATTATCACAGAGATCTAAACCGGAAAGATGCGTGAGGTTGAGAAGTGAGATTGGAAATTGACCAACCAAAGAATTATGAGCAAGATCCAAATCAGTTGTCTTAGTGAAATTAGCAAAAGAATCTGGAAGTTGTCCTTCCAAATGGTTGCTTCCCAGCACGAAAGACTTGACAGAGTGAAGATTTGAAATTGAGGTCGGGACATGACCGCTGATATGATTACCACCGAGATCCAATTCTACAAGCTGTGTAAGGTTGCCAATTGATTCAGGAATGGCACCAGAGAATAGAGAATATCCAAGCGACAAAGAATTTAAGGATTTTAAGCAACCAATTGAATCAGGCAGTACCCCCGAAAAATTTGTCCCGATTAGCTCCAACTGCTTCAATGGACTTAAAATACTGCAGTTAAATTCTGGTAAACTACCAGAAAGATGATAATTCCCACTTAATAAGAGTACTTTCATACTGGGGAGATGAAAAACATTACTTGGTAAATTACCATGTAATCCAGTATCTCCAATATCTAGATAAGTCAACGATGAAGACAAATTCATTGTTGCCTCGGATGCGATATTTACGGAAGAAAGTGAAAGCGCTCTTAAGTGGGTTAAGTTTTGAAGCATCTTATGAAAAGTGCAATGTTCATGTCTCACCTGTGAACAAGGCCCCATAGAACATTCAGAATTGCCAGAGAAATCAGGTGATCTTATGAAAAGTGCAAGGATCATGTCTTACCTGTGAACAAGGCCCCATAGAACATTCTGAATTGCCGGAGAAATCAAGTGATATTAGGTTGGATAGGTGTGATATTTCTGCTGCAATTACACCTTGAAAATTTGAATTTGAAAGGTTGAGTTGTGTCAAACTTCTCAACGTTCCAAATTCAGGTGAAATCTGCGAACCAGTTAAATCATTATATGCAAGGTTGAGCTGTTGGAGGTGAGAAAGACGGAAGAGGCTACTGTTAGGAGGGATGACTCCCTGAAGGCTGCTGCAACTGAGGTCTAAGCCAACAACGCGACCAGTGAGCTGGTGGCATGTGACCCCATCCCAACTGCAGCAATCTTTACTAGCATTCCAAGATATAATTTTTGGATATGAATCTTGACAATCTGAAGATGGAAAGGTTGATACAGTTGTATGAAACAATCCCTTAAATTGAAGCAACGCAAGAGCATCATGATAATGGCACGTATGGTTTTCTGAGGAAAAGGAAGTGAGGACTTCTTGAGATTGTAGCAAAAAGAAGAAAAGTAATATACCAAGAAACAATATTTGGCTTCTCATCTTTGCTTGATAAATTTTGTATTCATGAAAAACATAACACTCCTATATAAAACAACCTCCTTCCTTGTCATTGAGTGATCGACTGGACTGGACTTTGTCTTGGTCCGTGCTTGACTACTGCAGGTCTGCAACTACTGTGGCCATTCTTTTAAAAACAAATGTTGTCATTCTCAATGGTCATTCACAAGATTAAAATTATTATAACATGTTACGAGGATTGATTTTTGTTCCAAAGTGACTTCATTTGTAAACAGTAATTAATTGGCACGATTGAGTTATAGAAATGACTAAAAAGGCAAGAGTGAACAACGAACCAAACAACTTAATACTCAAATAGGTATAGCACGATAATTGTTAACTAATTAAACAAGATCATAGTAATATTTGTTGAACAAAAAGTTTGAAATCTACATAAAAATAACTCTAAATTTAATTTCATGAAGAAATTTATATGGTGTCGGTTCTAGTCATGCATCAATAATCAAGGCAAATTTAAATAAAATTCTTTAAGAAAATTTAAAGAGAAAATGGTACCGGTTCCAGTCATGCATCAATAATTTATGACTTTCCCAGCACATTGGCTTCAGACTGGACTATTAATTCATAAGCAACACAGTTTTGACTTTGGTGGAGTTTTGCACACTCTTTGGCAATCACAAGACGCTAATGCTTCATAGGAAGCATGATGATCTTAATTTGTGACAAAGAGATTCTATAATTTGTGATCTTGAAAATTTTCATTTGGCAAAATAGGAATTTAATTACTATTTGAACACACGAATAATCTCTACTATTTGTCAAAATTAAATCTTCAAGTTATTGTGCGAGTATAATTAGTTATATGTTGGCTCATTTTTTACCATATATACGTTCCAACAAAATGATAATAATATAAGAAAGTGACATTCACACACTATTCAAACATTCACACTCCATGACGGTTTTTTTTTTTTTTTTTTCCTTTCACTTTCCTTCTGTCATTGTACTATCTTTAATTTTCTGAGAAGAACAATGAAATTGATTGTTTTAACTTCGCCTAGGGACATTTGCTAGGGTGATAGAAGTCAGTACAAGTCTTTTGAATGTATACTTTGACAATTTTGTGCGCGTCTCTATTTTTAGAAGTTGAGAGGAAAATGCCTCCAGTTTCAGGTTTCAACGACTTCGGCTGGAGACCTCAGTGTCAGTGTACTAGACCATTACAATTCCACACGGCAAATGACTTGACATTTGTGCCACCATTTGGTCCAGAATTCAGGTCAAAGACAGCACCACTTTAGACCGGTGGCAAAAACTTAGAAGTCAAAAATTTTGGTAGACTTGATCTATGGGTTCATTATACATGATGCAGGAAATTAGTCATGCAGTAAATAAAGTCACATAATCATAGTGTGATGATACAAGAAAAGTGATCATGAGTAATTTCATCAAATATCACCAAGATCATGTGATTCTTAAATTTACCAAATGGTTTTCCAGGAGGCCTATAGATAAAATTTACCTAAGTGCTTTTCCTATAAAAAGGTGGTGTGTGGACACTTCAAGTTCTAATGTTTGTGTTTTGTTGATTTTCAAAATTAGATATCATTGGCTAAAAATAGACACATTATTTCCAGTTTCAATTTGATGACATCGTAAACTTTTCTAAGACCTCAATATCACCAGTCCTTTAGAACCCATATCTATTAAAATTCTTCCTTTGTAGTCCTCTAGTATGAATAACAGGCTAGATTTCTAAAGTGTATTCCATTCATATTCCACAAGGTGTTAGTTGTAGTCCAATTATATAAGAAATATGATTATCAAAAATTAAAGTGTTGATGTCTGGAAAAACCAATTTTTGTATATCATTTAGATACAATTCGGTGTACATATTTTTCGACTATATTTTTATATTTCAACTATATTTGGTGAGGGATTAATTTGCTCAGTTGGTGTTGCCCTATTTATTTAAGGGTGCCGCTGTACGGTTTTGGTACAGGTGGGTGCAGTTTAGGCGGTTTATTAAATATTTTTTGTCACGCCCCGTGTCCGGGACATAACACCGTCTGTGACCAGGCTACGCTGAGTCACAAGGCTCAAAAGTCAATCATCTAACATAAACATACCCAATATTACAAATATCAAGCCAATAGTAAAATCCCCAAATCAAAAGATATCATTAGATACAAGTACATTGTCATCCACTACCCTAACCTTCAAAGCTTTACATACACAATTCCAAATATCTATTACATTTACTAAAGTCTTAACCTAACATAAGAAAGTAAGAACATAGTCTAAGAGCATAAGTACAAAAGCATTGCTATACTAATACCGCCCGATCACCTTACTAACTCCGAGTGCTAGCACACCCTACTGCTACCAAACCATCAAGCACTGCAGGACAACAATAAAGGGGTGAGTGACAAATCACTCAGTAAGTGGCAAAAGCATCACCTTTGTGGCTTGAATGTGTCATACATATAGCTACGTTCAAAACACATAAGTAATAGCTCATATAAGTGCAAAGAAGTTAGACAATGCACAATTAACCACGAATCCAATATCAAATATCAAAACGGATCAATGCACTCAAACAAAGCATCATTGCGTTCAAACAAAGGCTCAATTCATTCAAACAAAGCCCTGGATATCCAGTCATTCACTATATCCCTGGTTGCCCGAGTCTTACTGACTTTACCCGGTCAGCTCGGTCAGACTGACTTTAACCTCGGTCAGCACGGATCAGACTGACTTTAACCCGGTCAGCTCGGTCTACTCTTATAACATTATACATGCACATATTCACTTCATTGTTCAAATAATTCATTTATATCTTATATTGTCAAATCAAGATAAAAAGAGAACATAAGTCACAATCAAGCCATTTAATATAGCAAGTACAGTTTCAAAACAATCTTACTTTGACGATATCATTTTCCCAAAATCTAAGGAATACAAGTTCCCACTTACCTCGGTCCAAGCTATCTAAGGTAATCCGAGAAGGTAGGGTCGATGTCCTCAGCCTAAAACACAACAATAAACATTAAATTAATCAGTATATTTATTGAGAAAACTGTATACGAAACTTATTCCTTAGAGCCTAGACGAAACGGAACACAACACACACTGTTGGACAGTCCTCGGCCAGACGCGGCCGAGGCTGGCCCTGGCCGAGCCCTCGGCTCGGCGGGCTCAGCAGGTAGAAAGCGAGACGCAGATGGCTCTTGCGAGACGCGACCGCGTCTCGGCCCAGGCTTCACCCGTGGCTCACTCACAGAGAGTCGCCGCGGGTAACTCCTCCTCGAGCCGCGGGCGCGGCCCAGCAAACCCCACTTGCGGCTCACTCACAAAGAGTTGACGCGGGTGAGAGCCAAGCCACTCCCGGCCACGGCTCACTTCACAGAACCCACAACTCACACACGAAAAACTTGCAAAATCACCCCCAAACACTCTCTACCTCCCCCCCAAACACTCTCTACCTCCCACACACCACAACAACTCATTTTTCCGGATTTCCAACATCAATCAAACACCAAAATGGTATCCCAAGACAATAATACCTCACATAACACCCCATACACTAAATAAATCACAACACAAGTCATAATCATACAAAATCCCTCAAAGTTCTCTCACCCACAATCATCACAATCCACCACCCCCTTTACACATACATTCTACAAACACTCTCTAATACTAGGTAGCACAAATTCGTGGAGGTATAACTAACTCCAAAGTTCTATAATCAACCATTAATTTCTAATTATAGCCTAGCACAAGCAACCCAAGAAGAATAAGGTACAAATTTGGAAGAAATACCTTGATTAGGAGAAGGATTACTAGCCCCAAGATCTTTACTTCTTGTTCCTCCTTGAAAGTGAGATCCTTCACTTCCTCCTTCAAGCAAGATTAGAGGAGAAATTTTTGAGAGAGAAAAGCAAGAGTTAGGAAGAAGAGAAGAGGAAGAGAATGAAAGAAGAAGAGAGAACCCTAGCCTTTTTGGGGAAAAAATCTAATTTATCAAAATTGCACTCAAGTCCTCTATCTTTTACAAATCTCAATTCAACTAATAGATCACTTGACCAAAAGGCCCCTTGAGGGACCTTGGTATTACATTTTTATAGTACATAAATAAGTTTAAAGCCTTCTATTAGATCCATTGATTAATCTGAATACACAAGCGAGCATACGCACACACATGCGCGTTAATGTCTGTGTATAGAAATTAAAATAAATATTATTCGAATTCAATTGTTCATTAGTGAAATACTTATGATAGAAAATAAATCTCTAGAGCAAGTAGTTCTAATTAGTACTAATTATTTTAAAGTAATATGTAGTATCCATAAGTCGTTAGCTTGTATATTTTTTTAATCATATACTTAAAAGTAATATATTGTCTTAAAAAGTTGTAATTGGATGTGTTCCAATTATGATAATCAAAGTTTGTCCAATACAAACAAAAACATGTATAAATTACAATGATCATTATTAGAGTATAGTTATTCATTTTAATGTTAACTACTAAGAAGAACACGTATTGAACTAACAGTCTTAAGTTCTAATTAATTCAAAAATAAAATGCAATTATAAGTTAATAAGAAATGATTGCTTACGCCGCCACACTCCGTAATCGGGTGTAACACACCATGTATTATACTCATCCAACATGCAAGGCTCTAAAAGTCAAAGCAACTCTAAATCATGAATATCATAAATTAAAAAAAAAGACTCACTTTAGTTGTTACAATCATCCTCAAATGATAAAATCGGCATCATAAGAGTCATAAATTTTGTTAGGGAAATATCAATGACACTCACAAAAAATAAACTAATGTCATAGGCTCATAGCAATAAACCTACCAACTAATACTTCTCAAATAAGTTTCTCTATTTAGAAGCTAAGATACCCCTGGTAGCATAGTTCGAACTAACCATACTTGTAAAAAATAAATAACGTACATGGGATGAACAACCAACAAACTCAAAAAGTAATTCAATCCCTTTATCATTAGTTTGGATATACATACATACATACATACATACATATATATACATATACATATACATATGTACACATACACACATACACTCACACATGTATGTATGTGTGTGTGTGTGTGTGTATACATACACACATACACACACACACACATACATACATACATATACACACACCCACACACATACATATACATATATACATACACACACGCACATATATAACACACACACACTAGGGGAACTTGGTTATGTGAGACACTGTAGCCCTGCCTAGAATTTGTATTTTAATTTTTGTGTAATGTATATTGTTTAATAGAATATATTATGGCCATCATTTTGGTAGAGCAATATATTTGAAAATCATTTAAAGGCAAGAATGTCATGTTAAAGAAATAATTTGGTAAAATTTCTAACAAAAATGCAAAAATAGATTAAAATTTGCAACAGGTCCCTATTGTCATATAATTAAGAAGACCAAATATTTTCCATAGAAAAAATAATAATAAAAATAATAGATTCAGAAAAATTGGCAACTGTATCATCAACATAATAGCAAAGTATTAAATTAAAAGTAGATTCTCAATACTTACACTGAATTTAATTCCACAAATTATGGTACACAATAATATTATTCGACCGATTCTTGCATTTTGGGATCATATCCTAGATCTTCAGATTTTCCAATATATATTAGAAGTGTAAAACGTTTTTAATCAAAATTGTAAAAAAAAAAGAACTTGTACCAAAAAAAAAAAAAAAGAATTATACACAACCACATATTTAGAAATCCTAATATTGAGAGATTGCAAACTCCATTTTCAAGTTGATAGGAAAGTTATATGGTTGCATCGATATACTTTAGTTTAACTCATCACCTCAGAATCTTCCAACTGGGTAAGAATGTAGTCTGAAAATTAGCCTGTTAATTATTACTGACAGGTATCGAGTCTGTGCAATAATAAAATCCTACTCCAAAAAATATAAGTTTTGTATATAGCAGTGAGCAGGGTCGTCTCCATAGGGATTGGGAAAAATTTGTTTCTTTTTGACTAAAAACTACTGGGGGGATTTGTTTTGAATAAATTGAAAATAACAATTAACTAATTGTAAAAATAATTCAAGGAAATAAATAGAGACTAAAAACAATAAGAACAAAGCTTTAGCCAAGGGTACACTTTTCAGACATCTTTCACACAACTGATCATGGATTCAAAAGTAGTTCAGTTATTCATTAATAGATTGGTTATAGCTTATAGCCAACTCTTCCTTACTTTATCGATAGCCAAGGTACGACCGTTGCCTATTTCCCTAACCAAGAAATAATCTTAGGTATGACCGTAGGATTTAGTTTCTCAATTGCATTAAAAACTAGAAAAGCCCATATCCTAATCAATAAACAAGCTACGAGGGTTTATTTAAATTAGATCATATGTTCCCCTAACATGAAACTAATCAAGCTAATTGCCACTGAAATTAATCAATCAAACAATTATGGATTCAATTGATTAATAGGGCTGTAGATTATTATATTAATTCGAATATCAGGCCCTTGACATTCAAAGAACAAAATAATCAATAAAGAATTAAACCAAAGAACATACGAATACCAATGAAGAAAAGAAACGACTGAAAATTCACAGATGTTTAGAACCAAGTCTTCAAATTGACCCTTGACTGGAAAGAGTAGTTTAGTTACTCTCCATAAGAGCGAAAATTAAAAGAGATGAAAGGGAGAAAAATTGCAAGAGAGAGGAGATAATAATGTCATCCCTATTTTTTCTATATAAGAAACGTTCTTTTCTTTTGCCCCAAATCAAGTCACTCTTTTTTTTTCTTTGCAAAGTAACGTTCCAATCAACCCAATTCCTTTCCAAATTTCCTCCTTTCCCAATTTCCTCCTAACTTTCAACAGTCAAATTCTTTTCAAATTCTCCTCATAGAGAAGGTATCCTAAAAATAAGGAAACAATGATAAAATAACTTCCTAAAGCAAATAGACTACTAGAAAGAAGGTCTATCCCACTAGAAAGAAGGTCTATCCTAGCTATGACTCCAATTTGGAAGTTTTTGCGTAGAATTTTCTGGGCTGCTTGTCTTGGACGTGAGAGCTAGGCGTGTGCGCGCCAACTTCGCAGAGGATTTTCTGGAAAGTCTTTTAACTTCCTTCTATTTCCTTCTTTATATACTTTCCTGCAATGAACATCAATTATACCAGTAGAATCCATCAATTAATACAATATTTGGTAATAATAAAAAGGAAATAAACATAAATCAATCCACTAATTTGCACCCTATCAATTACCATATAAATAAAGTTTAAAATGAAATATAAAAGAATGAATCAAAAAATCATATTTTGTTCTAAATCTTTGATCTTTTTAGATACTAAAGTTTACTTACATTCCCATAAAAAAGTATATAGTGGTAATAGAGATTTTATAATAGTGGGCTAAACTCATATCATAATGTTTTTATAAAGCTGGACCATGCTATAGAACTTGGCAAAAGTTTTAATAGAGAAAACCCTAAAAAAAATAATTTGAAAATTAATCTTTCCTGGAGTAGTCCTAGGATAATTTTTATTAAATCATACTTTATTATCTTCCAATTAATAATACCAAATTGGCTCCATGGCCAAAAAAATGTCCAAAAGATGATAACTTTCCCCAGCACTATGAACATAATAATGAAGTACTAATCATGTTGTAAAAAAAAAAAAATGCAAAGTCCACTTTACAGAGATAGAATCAATGTAGAATACTGAATGTAACTACATACTGATTCTATTTGATTTTTTTGTTTTCACTTACTGATTCAGCATTTACATGAGATAATATAAGACATGTTGTATTATCAATCAATAGGCAATTGCTCACAAAGTTTAAAAAAATGAAAAAAATAATAAGATCAGCTATTTTTTGTCTATTGCTTGTCTTATGCGGTTGCTCATGTTTGATTTATTTAGTTGAAATTCAATATTTTTCACACTGATTAAAAGAGTAGCTTATCTTCCTACCATTTAAGAAATGATAGAGAATCATGAATGCCCCAGTTTTTTGATTCTTCAACCATGCCTGTTCATGCCTGAGCTAATTTAGTTTTCTAATAAATTTATTGAACTTCCGTGCAATAGTGCTAAAGAAATTTTGCAGATGCTATGTGACAACTTAATTCCTAATAGAATTTTATGTTAATAGACACTATTTTAATCCAGGCAGTATAATTCTAATTTGATAATACCAAGCATAGTTTTTCTGCAATTACTTTATATGCCGACCTGCTTAGTTCTATCTTACAAATTAATTTGACAGCATGCAAAGCGAGAACATATTAATACCAATAATAACTTTTTTTTTTTAGGATAAACTCATTTTTTCAGGGAAGGGAAACCTAAGGGAGAGGGAACTGGGAATGAGAACTTAAGAGGGACTCACCAACCCACAACTTCCAGGCAATTGTTGACTGGAAGAGAGGCCATCAATGATAACTTTAGGCTAAATTTTTTTCAAGGTGGGGGAGATATAATATATGTTGAATGTCTTTTTTCATCTAAACAAATTTATGTTTAAAACACCCAACAACATTGGTTGATGTTTTTTAAGGTTGTCTAAAATTATTTCAGCACAAATTTCAAGGAGAAAAGTGGTCTATATATTTACCATTGCTAATGAATAAGATTGTGATTCATGTGGATATTGCAGAATTTACCTCTAATTTCTTTTTGTTTGTTTAAAAAATTGCTGTTATCAAAAGAATTTTTTATAAGCTTCAACTGAGGTTAATATTACATACAAAATTTTATGCCTTGTAATCTCTCTCTTTCTCTTAAATTCTCCAAGTCAAAGCTGAATACTTTTGATTCTAATTTGAATCACATTGTTCAGCAGTTCCTAAGCCAATTAATAGCTGGTTCAGATATTTGTATGAAGACTTTGCTTCAGTACTATTGCAAGTCAGAAAATGGGAACCTTTCAGGAAGAAATTAGGTGATATAAATGAATTTGGGAGCGGGATCAAGAAAAAAAAGGCTGCTTCTAATTTATCTGAAGTAACACTGATACTGGTTTTCATGTGCAAATTGAGAACAATACTTATAATTGAAAATTACTTTCTCACAGAAGAATGCGAGATTTGCCCCTATAGAGTTTTTCCTTGTTTAAGTATGGAAAGGTTTATGATTAGGTCTCCATTTGTTTATTAATGTTATGTTATGGAATATTTTAAGCTATGGTTGAGGTTACAAAAATTTTGCATCTATTTGACACTTGGCAAAGAGTTTTCATAACATTTCCCTTTTTTCTGTAAGCTGAAGCATTTTCTACTCCTTTAATATTCTGCAAGATTTCATTCGTCGTTGTCTGACGTACAATCAAGCAGAGAGACCACACGTCTTATCTATTGCTCAGGATCCATATTTAACATACACGAAGAGATGAGAAGAATACATAGAGCCTAATCATGTCATAATGTAGCATCCTCTGACTTTGAGGTGAGCAAATAAACACTAAATTCTATAGGAAATGTTGTATAGTTGTAAAGGTTTTGTCATTTTTACCCTGTTTTTTTCCTCCCTTAAGTCGGGTTTCATTTTCTGTTTCTTGTGCCCTTTACAAGATTTTATCAATAGAATTTTTTGTATGTCGTTACGAGTGGACATTTCTTTTGTTTTGGAGAAATCATGGAAATTGAGGTAGAAGAGAAAAGAAATTGTTGAAAATGTTGTAATTTCAGATAATATTTTCTTGACTTATTTTGTGCCCTTTTCAACTTCTATTCATTGTATTTTAAACCCCTTAAAGCTGCATAACAGCTTTTCAGTATGATGCTGGCCTCAAAGGGGGCGATGTCTCAACATTCAATTATCAGCTGTAAACATCATGAGAAGTGCTACTAAAGAGTAACAATTGCAGAATAGTAAGCACTTAAGCACCACGTGAGATGCAGGAAAAACCAGTCCAAAAGTGTCTATTTCTACCAGGTGTGTTGTGTTTGATATCATTTGTTTTCATTTAATAGTGCCATAAAACACACAAGATCGCTCCAGCAACACGATATTTTCTTATGAATTTCAGTTTCTAATTACTACTAGTAGTGCACATTTGAATTCATAGATATTTTGCTAGAAAGCTCATAAGCCTATCTGGAATATATCTTCTTCAAGTTTTATTCATTAAATAGTTGTTTTAGTTGTTTTTATAGGATACAATCTATATCATATATATATATGTTATACCAGTGAATTTTGCAATTTTGCGAATAAAATCCAAGAATTTACATAGAAATTTGGAAAAATGTGCATATTAAAACTCAAATTTTCTTTTTCATATAAAGAAAATTCTAGCTTCTAAGACGAACGTGAAGCTTGAGACTAATGGCAATTGATTGTTAAATTTTTGGTTTCGACAACGTTTTGTTTGGTCTAACATATATTTTTTTTAATGCTGGAATATAATTGTTGGGTTAAATTTTTGCTTCAAACTAATAACTTGAATTAGTAATTTGGTAAATAACAAATTTGATATTGAATTCAAAATATGAAATTAAATTAGGTAATTTTGAATTTAAAATAGAAATAATTTGGTATTTTTAAAGCAATTACTAAATTTATTTAATCGAATTATGGACTGAATAACACCTGTACTCGAGACTAATAAATTTTGGCGTCAAAATAAAATTCATGATTAGATTTTGGATTTGTATCGAACTCGAACTCATGCTAAAATAGCAAGCTTAGACTTACATCATCATATTTTAATTCAATTTTATTGGTTTACAACTTCCCAATTTTATTAGTTTATAAGATACACACAATATTCCTAATGCATGACAATCTCAACATATCACTCGCGCTCGCGCACACACTGAAAGGAGACCCAAGGCTAATAAACATAGCTTCCTTGAGCCTTGGGCTAACCTAATTTTTCGCAACTAGATCAACAACATTAACCAACACCGGCCCAAGTAGCTTCTCGAGGGTGAATCCTTGAAATGTTTTTCCCTCTCCGGTCTGCAATGCCGGAACCCCTCTTTTACTTCAATTCAGCTAAAGGAATTCATCTGCAGCAAAATATAGCATTGACATGCATCCCAAAATTCTTGATGCAAAAGTTTCCAACTTTCGAGTATTTGTTGCAGGAGAAAGGGCAAAAGCCAAGTAATGTTTCATTTAGGAGGATCAAGTTGCTTATGGAGTTGGCTAATAATTATTAATTCTCCATAACAGTCAAATTAATTGTATAAGGGTCAATTTTGTTATTAATATTCCATAACATGGTCAAATATGACCGTTAAAAGTAGTTATAAAAAATCACCATTTATGTAAGTGAAGTGTAACAAAAAAACCATTAAATAATTCTATATTTTTTTTATTAAAATACTCCAACAAGCCCCCCACTTATTTTAATAAAATATACAAAGAGAATAAATATTATTTTTGGACAAAGTGAAAACATCATGTATAGTGAAAGTGACATTGACTTGAAACCTTCATTTAATGTTTTATAATCTCGATACTAAGTCGTGAAACTAACACTGCTTTAGGGAATGTGGGATTATATCATACACATAACATTCAAGTTGTTATATAAGCCTTTTAAGCCAACTGCCCATGATCTTGTGCTTTTTCAAGTCTAATAAATGCTCTAGAGAGTAAGTTAGATTCTCATAAGCAACAATCACTCTACATTCATATAGGTGAGTCTATCAAGAATGCTCCAATGATGGAAAATTCTTAAATAGATTCGGTCCATAGCCTCACATGTGGACTTTGTGATCCAAGCATCCTTACGTCACTTTTTTATGTCAAAATGCATTATTATACTTATGTGACTCTCTTTTAGATTACAAGATTCACAGGTTAGGTTGTGGACTCGGTCTACCTAAGTATCTTCTCTCCAATGACTAAGACATCCTAACCAAAAAAAGATTCATTAAGTGATTTTATGAAATCCTAACCTCCACTAATCGTTGTAGGAACACATATGCACTTACACTAGGAATAGACATATTTATTTAGTACCATGTACATGCTTTCGCCCGAAACACGCTATGATTTTTTTTGCCTCTTACCTTGTCAGTGGGATCTCCAGTCCCTAGGTAATTTTATCTCATAAATGGCTCCAATTAAATAATTTTTAGTATAAGTCTCATGCCCCTTGATGTATCTCATACCTTTTCTTTGAGCTCAAGTTTATATGTTATCACAATTACAACAAAGATATGAGTTTTGACATTTAAATCAACATATTTTTTATGATTATAAAAAAAAATACAATCACATTGTATCATTATTTGGTGAAAAGACCTCTTGTGTAATTGTGATCACCATTTAATAAATAATCATTCTTTAATGAGAAATCTCTCACATAATTGCCATATTATATATTGGTAAATATATTTTCACAAGTGAATCCATATTTTTCTTCTTCCTCATATTTGTCACCCTAATAGCTAGTAGTTTTGCTATTAAGAATCATCCACGTAGATTGACCAATGGTCTAGTTTACTACTAGGAACTACTTATAACCAACTAGGAACCATTTTTATAATTCTCTATATATTTTCTTTTTCAAGAAAATATAAATTGAACTCAAGTGCTTTCACAATTTTTAACTTCTGAACTCCAAGATATTAGTCACAATTATTAGTGATATTTAATCTGGACATACTAACAATTATGCTCACCACAATAATTATTAAACGGTCAATACTTGAAGCATAATAATTTTTTATAGCACATGAGCTCAAAGTAAATAACCCCCATTATTTCTTATACTTCACATGAATCCAATGATAAGTAATTAAGAAAATAGTATGAATTTCTTCTATCATTCTCTTTTATACTAATGTGATTTATCAAGTAGAAATGCACAAGTAGAATTTAGCTTCAAAAACGAAACTTGACAAATAGGGGTTGCATATTCATTTGGTTACAGAAAAACATACTTCAAAAATCACTTTCCCATTTAAGCCTATCTGGGTAAAAACATATTCCTTGAGGAAATCCAAAAAGATCACATATCATTAACCCCGATCTGCTAACTTCAATGGCCCAAGTGGGGACCGTTATTGTGCGTTAACTCCGAGCCTGTATCTCTCTACAGCAATAGTTTGGGAACTTTCTTGGGCTTGCCCCACATTGTAGAAGCTGTAGCCCAATGACTTCGTCCGCGGCCAGATCACAACGGAGTGCAGCCATATTATAGTAGTTTATTGGGATATTCTTGGGTCGATTAGGTTCATGTCTGTATTTGTGAACATTGTGACTTAAAAAAGTGTCACATAAGTATAATGATGTATGGTAATATAAGAAAGTAATGTAAGAATATTTATGTGTATTTATTTTAGGCCACATGGTTCACAAATAAGGTCATAAATCAGGTTCATTTACGAATTTTCCGTAGTTTACACACTTGAGAGTAAAAAGTTCTTAATGATAATAACAAAGGCATTAATGTTGAAAATGCACAAGCGCGATGACTCGTATTACAAGTACTAGAAACCAACAAACACCTTAGTAACCAACAAAACTTAGTAGCGTTAGCCACCATCAAACTTTTAAAGGTTAAGTGGGATAGAAGGTTGGGTGTTTGACTGTGCCTCTTATAAAAAGTTCAGATAGTTCATAATGCATTTATTTGGCTCGATGGTGATCCAATCCATATCAGCTCCCCCTAGTTTTGTTTCGATGACGGTGCAATCCATATCTCTTCCTCTTAAGGTAAGCTAGGAGTACAATAGGATATTGTTGATAATTGATATATATATATATATATATATATATATATATATAAAAGCATGTAGGACCTTAAGTGATTTAACAATTAATGTATTTCCTAAAATGCCCTTATTTTTAAGTTATAATCACATTAAAAAAAAGGATATTAATGGAACTACAAAAAGTGGATTAATTAAATTCTAATCAAACTCAAACTCTTTAAAAGTCTTTCAAACCTTTTGTAAGTACAAATTTAAATTAGATCCTACAAAAATATATACTTATCTGTTAGTATAAAAAATTATATTTTCTTCTTTAATACTTTTAATTAATTTGTATATAAATTTAAATTTGAAAATCTAAAACAAAATTAAAACAAAAAAGTCGTTTAGCAAAAAGGATTAATTAAATCCTAATAAAACTCAACCTCTTTAAAAGTCTTTTAAACCTTTTATAGTACAAATTTAAATTAGATCCTACAAACATATATACTTATCTATTAGTATAAAAATTTATATTTTCTTCTTTAATACTTTTAATTAATTTGTATATAAATTTAAATTTCAAAATCTACAACAAAATTAAAACAAAAAAAAGTCATTTAGCAAAAGGGATTAATTAAATCCTAATCAAATTCAACCTCTTTAAAAGTTCTTGAAACCTTTTATAAGTACAAATTTAAATTAGATCCTACAAAAATATATACTTATCTATTAGTATAAAAATTTATATTTTATTCTTTAATACTCTTAATTAATTTGTATATAAATTTAAATTTCAAAATCTTCAACAAAATTAAAACAGAAAAAGTCATTTAGCAAAAATAAATAAATAACCAAAACATAGAAAGAGAAATCAATATTTAAATATTTATATTTTATATTTTTAAATTTAATTTTAATTGCAAATATTTATTTAATTTAAGTGTTATTGGTATTTTACTATTTAATGCATTTTTAAAAAGGCCTTATTTTTTAGTCTAATCACATTAAGAATGGACATTTATGAAAGCATAAAAACTTAGATTAATAAGATTCTTATGAAACTCAACATTCCTTCAATAATTTTATAAGTTTTTTTACAATAAGTTTAATTTAGTTTTAAATTAGTAAAAAGTGCAAAATATATAGAAAAGGAATAAAAGTCCTCCTCACAAATAAATTAGAAAGGAATTTAATGCAAAATTGGAAAACTACCTATTTTGCATCAGTTTAAAAATCAATACTGTAATAATAAAACTTTACATTATCTAAAAGAATATTATATTTTGTAATAATTATACCATAGCTGATTCAGAATTTTTAAAAGTTATAAGAGTAGGGGCTAACCTGGTATGCAATGGGATAGAACAAGGAAACTTTTCTTCTTTTTTTGTGAAGTTATTTTTATGTTTATCTCAATCAATATTTACATGTAAATGACTAAACTTGACACATCTTTGGCTTTAAATTCACGCACTACAAAAATTTGAGGTTTCAGTCGTGAGAATTGTTGTCACTAAAAGTCATAAAGTTGTCACTAATAGTTATAGCCACAAAATTTGAGGTCGTCACTAAGTCATCACAAAAAGTTCTGTCACTAAAAATCTTGTGACGACAAATAGGTTCATCACTAGATATTCATGTTTTACCCACAACAAATATTTTCATCACTATAGGATTGTAGTTATAGTTACACCAAATGTTGTGCACAGAAATCCAACTTTTCGTTCATAAATTAAAAGGAATACAAATTATATACTGCAAGTATAAAATTAGATAGAGACAAATGCACCCTTATTAAATTGAAATTAAAAAAAAATACAAGAAAGGAATATTTAAATATTTCCTATCTAGCCTTTTCTTTTTAATTTAATGGATAATTTCTTGATTAAGGAGGACCATTTGTTTAATTTATTTTTCATATTAAAATAAAAATAGTATCTTAATTTTGAATTTTTAATCAAAAATTATTCTTAGACATTACATAATAAATTCAATTAAATTATCAGCTTGAACTAATTAGTTCACATATTATTAAAATGGATGATGTGTTACCATACTTTAAAATGCCACGAAAGTATATAGCATAGTAGGAGGGAAATGGAAAATATTATGTTTAATTCACTACACCAACTTGAAAATCATAATACAAAATTAGTTAAAATTCTGAACTTTTGAATCTTATTAAACTTTAAATTTAAAAGATGTAGTAGTTAGTAAATTAAATTTAAAATCATAAAATTAAAAATAAAATCACTCTATCATGCATTAAGCAACATGAATTTATAGAAAAAATATTTATTTTTAGAGAAATATAAAATGTCAATCTCATTTTTCTAGATCCTAACTTAAACTGAAAATAAAAAAAAATTGTACTATTGTACCTTAAATTCATTTAACACTGTTACTTTGTTGCCTTTTTTACTATGATTTTGTTTATGATCTTAAAAATATAACAACTTTAACATATTAAATTCAATACGAAAACTAACTATTATTACACTACCTTACAAATATAGTAAGATAACATATACCACGGACCGAGAGGCAAGAAAGTTTTTTAAAAATTAATCTTGATTAAAAAAACCTAGACAATACCTAAGTTGAATATAGAAGATGTGCCCAAACATGGTTAGATTTAGAATTTAGGTAAATCATTTGATTACAATATATTTACTATTTGAGAAATTTCCTTATTTTCTATTTTGTAATCACATTATTGCATTAACATAAAAAATAATCTTAGAAACCTAAACACAAAGTGCCCCAGAAAATTACTTTAAAACCTAAAAGTATTATGAAAAATTAACTAAGCCAAGGTTTCAAAGACTTAGAACTAAATTGTAAGAATCTACTTCCATTATAAAGAGTCACCAAGAATTGAAATTTTAAAAATGTAAACCTCATCATTGCAAAAAGGTCACCATGCATAATAAGGTTGCACGACATCTTTAGTCATTAAAACTTCTTTACGTAAAAATATATGATTTTTTCTTTAATATAACTTGAGATTTTGAATGTGCTATTTTGAATCAAATCAACGTTCTTAACAACTCAATCGAGATAGTTGGACAAATATTTATCACTTTTTAATGTGAAATTTAATTAGTGCTCAAACTCTTATTAATATTAAAATACTTATATTTTGATAATATACAAAGTAATTAATTCATTGCAAAACGATTTGACCAAAGAAAAATATATAAGTTTAGCTAACGAATGAGTTAGGGTGTTGGTTAAGTAAGCTCTCAAGCGCTACTTATTCAAAAAGTGAAGTTAATTTAAAAAAAGTTTCTAAATATAAGAGTGCCATAAATATGAGTTTATGCATTACAAAATTCTTTTTTTTTAGTTTTAAAATTTCATATAACACAAAATCAAGCCATATATTATTTCTTGGACTCTTATAGTAAAGAGAGGAAAAAGGAAAAACCAAACTGATAGAAAATGAAAGTGAGAAATTCAATACTTACAAATGCACTAATTTTTACCCTAGACATAAAATATAAGATTTTGCAAGTCCTTTGAGGCTATAGTTATTAACAAATTTCAAAACTCATCATTCCATAATATATAATATTTTAATTGACATTGAAAATTTATATATTTATTACATAATTTTTTTGAGTTTGACGAGTAATATTAATTAATTCTATTGAGTGATTAGTTAGGTCAGTTTCTATGAAAAGGCCAAATATTCAATAATATTAATTCGTAAAATTATAATTCCATAAAATTTATATATCCATTGCTTAAGATCATTAAAATGAGACAAATTTGAGGAATTCATATACTTGAGATGACTTTATTATAAATATATTGGAAGTGTATCATTAAGAGATATCATAGTACATAAATTTTATTATGTATGACAATACAGATCTAAGCTCTATCATTAAAAAATATATATGAAAGAAAGAATTGGATATTAGCTTTTTGATATATATGTAAAAAGTACAAAACAAAATCATATTAATTTTCAAGTGCATGGTATACATTAGAGAGTTTTATTATGTAATTATGTTTATTTTGGGTAAAGAAAATAAAACATAATATATATTTTAGAATGTTTAGGTTTACAATTTTTTATGGGTAAAGTACAGAGGAAGAAGAAGAATATTACCAATTATGGGTAAACAAGATAAAAATTATTATAAAATTAGAATTAAAATAGTAAAAAAAATAACTAAGTAAGATAAGTCATCACAAGATTGCAAATAATATGTTCAAAAAATAATTGTACACTTTTATTGCATAATCAAATGAGATAACTCAATTTTGTACAATAGTAGCATTATGTTTGTATGCAACAAGTGCTACCTATGAAATAGTTCATTATTTGAAAGTTTAAATCACTCGACTTATAAGTGTCTTTGTAAATTATACTTATTTGATATGCTCATATGACAAAGTTATCATCATTCTTATATATGTATATATATCTTAGATTCGTTAAAAATAGAAATCATAATAGACAAATTTAAAATTAGTAAAAGTATCAAAAATATTTTAAAATAAGTCATTTAGAAATATTAATTGTGGTACAATGATATTAAAGTCTCATTTAATATTTTATAGATATAATAGAGATATGCAAATTTATTAGTCAACTTATCAAAATTTTAGGGATTTCAAACATAATTACATCTTTTTATACAATAACATGTTGCCTTTTTATATGATAGCAATTTAAATTTTTTTAAAAAAATTCATAATTTCTTTCACAAGGATATTTTAAAGAAAATAACATTATGCCAAATGTTATTAGAGATATTGATATGTTCTATTCAAATTCTTTTAGAAAAGAAAATAATACATGAAGTTAAGAAAAGATAAATATGAAACCATTAAAGTAAAGTTAGTAGTATTGTAACACTTGAAATGTAGGGCTTTAATAATAGTGGTTATCCTTTATTTGGTTTTCAAGGACATAATTAACTTGAAGTTCACATAGTTTTTAGACATGGCTTTGAAAAATACAAAAACCAAAATTACTATTTTTTTGGCCTTATATTATATCATTTATTAAATAACTATCAAACGTGCGAAGCACGTGCCCCATTTCTAGTATATATATATATATATATATATATATATATATATATATATAAACAACAACAGACAAACACCTTATTTATTACCACTAGAATTTAACATCACCAAGACCCAAAAGGTGTTTATTAGGACCTTCAGAGCAGTACTAAGGGACATAATGTCATTTCCGATCCTAACTTATCATACTAATCATGGAGTATAATTTTATTAGAATTTCAACTTTCATAAAACCAAAGGATTTATTTGCTTATCTCGGAAAAAATTGAAAGTATACAACGGATCAAATCTCCTTAAGCTGCATAAAGATCCAGGTACAAACAGCCATATCGACTTACCAATGACCACAATCCTATGGAATCCCACACACGAACTGCTTTAGAATTCAGACAAACTGAGACTTAATTTTTGCTCATTGCAAGTGAGGAGGTGAGGGGTTTGTTACCTAAACAAATTTATTCCAGCACCATTAAGCAGAACCCATTTTTTTTTTTTAAATATTGTGCATCCAGTGATGCTGTATAAATGTTGCTTTGTGAGGCGGGTCAAACACCACCGGACTGCCATTTAAACTACTAACTTTTATTAAATCGTATGAATAGCTGTGGCTGAATAATCACAGGATGGTAACTAAATTAAAAAAAAAAAAAATTCATAAGCCAATATATCCATAAGAGGATCTGAGATCGGAAAAGGATGAAAAGGATCAAACTTTCAAACAACTGCTTCTTTTAAGTTTAATTTTTAAGAGCTCATATCGTTTTAAAATTGTTGATCCTAGACCAAAAATTAATCAAATAATCATATTAATTTCTCAAAATAAGATTAATTCAGAAAATGAATAATATGCAACCTTACCTCCATATCATATTAAAAATGTGAAAAAATTAATATCTCTAAAGTTATAATCATGAATTGGATAGCTACTAAGAAGAACAAAAAGATGAAGGCGCGTAATACGCTCTCTTTGAGACCATCTGCGCTCCTACAAATCTTAACTCCGATGCAGAAAATCCCAATAATTACAGAAATTAAATATAAAATTAAATCTATAATAAGTAAATTTCTATTATAATATATAGTTGCAAAAATTAATTTCACAATGGTCAAAATAATATAGATGTTAACTGTTATTATTAATTTTACAATGTCAAATTTTTATTAATACTCCACAATGTAGTCAACTATGACCGCTACAAAACGATCTAAAATATAACGGAAAAATCATCAAATAATTCTATATTATTTATATCTTTATTAAAATACTGCAACAGCAACTGTCATTGAAGCTAAGCTATTTGACGAATAGACTACGTTCATTCTCGGGTCCATCAATAAAATAGAATGGTAAAATAAAAATAATTGAACTCTTTCAGGCAAAGTTGAACTTTGTGAAAGGGGTTGGTAAAGGACTGGTATGCTTCTCTCTCATGTGAAGAAGGAAAAATACTGTTCAACAATGCATAGGGTCAAGGAAGACTACAAAAATTCAAAGTAACAATTCCATACACCAAGGTAACGGCCCAGGGTATGGCAATTCCTTATATCAAAAATATTTTTGTTTGCAACAATTATTTACATGTTTGCCTGAGTATTGTGGTAGGTTTTATGAATAATAGATTTTCTTCATAAATACAAGTTTAATCATTTGTTTCAGCAAAAGAAGTTACTCAAACAGAAGCAAAAAAGGACTAGTATGGCTCCTTAAGTGAAAACCAAAAGGCATATACACGATCAAAGTTGCATTGAAAAGTTTGAATTTTATTTTTTTAAGATGTCTCAAGATTACTTGAATTTATTAAGTAAAATAGAAAATTTTGGAAAAATACTTTAGTCATTTTTAAAATAAGATATAAGAAAAGTTATCTAAACATATATTTTAATTTGCTCATATAAGTTTAGCTTCAGAAGAAGTATGTATTATTTTCTATGTAACTCAAAAATAGAGCGATGCTAGTTTCCAAACAAGTATTTGAATAAAACAAACATTTCTTTGTCAATTCAATTTTTTAGAATTAGATCCAAAATTGAATTATCAGAAGTATGTTATAGTAATATCATATTGTGTCTAATCTCATGTCATGGATTTTAAAGAGTGTGGAGTAGTACGAATTTAAACTGTGTTCTTTATTTCATTTATTTCAAAATCGGAAAAATTGAAAGACATCCGTTACTAGTATATTCCAAATGGACAAACGCTCTTCTATTTGCTACAATTTCTTTCTCCCTTAAGCCTGGCCCAACGTTCATATCCTTGCTACTAATAGCAACAATTCCAACAGTAAAATAGTAACCAGTGCATCTTGTTCTTCCAATTCTTTTGGTTGATTTATCTTTTCTTGTTATTCAATATGTGGAGGAAGCAAAAGAGAGAAAGAGAGAAGGAATAAAATGTTTGTGTTACTTAAAATGACAAAAATATATATAATTTTTTGATAGATGGATTTTGGAGAACATACAACCGGACCAATAGGGCTATTTTTTTTTTTTTTCACTTTTTCTGAAATTCCAAATAAGTCAATCATTTTTGTAACTTTTTACGCAGTAATTTCAGAAACCTCCCTGAAGGTTTTGACAATTTCATTTAGCAACCTCTTAATTTAAAATATTATACTCACAATCCCAATTTTTATATATTTTGTAAAAAAAAAAATATTGATGTAAGCCGAAAATAATTGATCAACAATCACCAAACCCTTGTAACGCCCATAATTTACCATTTCCAACTTCAATATTGTAAAGTAACAGCCAACGTCCTCTGGCACCAACTCTACCATCCTAACATCCTTCAGAAAATCCATTAGCCGCTACCAAAACCAAACCAACAACATCCCCAGTGCCTTCGACATCTCAAATAGTCACATCTTATTATTCGTAGGTTCAACATAGCAATCTTAATAGTCACAACCGACATTTCAAATACAATTGCAAATCCAAAGTCAAAACCTATGACATTACAAAGAGATTAAAACAAATGCCAATTGCCTCTATTTGGTAGTGGATCTTTGGAGATAAAAGAGAAGGAAGATAGGGGTCGACAATGGGCTTAATGTTTGAAGGAGTGGGCTTGTAGATGATGAAAATATGTATAAGGTGGTGGTGGAGCTTGACGGAGTGGAAGAATTGCGGTTTGACACGGAAGAGGAGATAGTATGTATAAGGGTCTAAGTCGTCAACATCAGTGAAGAAAAATTGCAAACATGGAGTCCACAAAAGTCAGTTGTTTAAGTGGCCGAGAATAAGTATAAATAGGCAATTGAAGTATTTGGTTTGAATAGGTCATGTCAGTCTCTTGGCCTTGCGTTTATTAGTCTCATTTATTCGTCTCAGTCAGTTGCGCTCTAGTCACTAAGCACTTAACAAAACTGAATGAAATTATTTTATTAACATTATAATTGACATCAAATGAAGAAAATGTACGATTACATTAATTTCAATTCGTTATCAGACTGAAATTGAAGTATAAATGTACATAACTTCAACAAACAAATAGAAACCACTATCACATAATAAGCAATGACTTAGAACCGTAACAAACAATTACAACGTACTACATCAGATGAAAAAGAACTTGATTTTGCTGCCAAGCATCCATTATTCCTACTCCATCAATAGACCTGGACATAGAGGTCAAATTTCTCATGATTGGCCATATGAAATATCAATATCCTAGGAAATTTTATAGCTTTATAAAATAGCAATTGGCAAGATCTTTACAAAATGATGTAGTGTTTATGCATTTTTTGAAACTACAAGGATTGCAATGTGATTAGTATGACAAGGAAGAAATGAAAACAATAATGGTTCTTCATGAAATTGATGATAGTGCAAGGGAAGGAAGCTAATAGACAATAGTTGAAGATACATACGCATGCATTGCTTGCTGAATTGTTGATTGCAGTGTACTTTTCAATGTCGCATGTGGATCGATTTTCTTGGACGTTGCCGTAGTTTGTAAATCTCTTCAACAATCTGTATGAACCATCTTGGTTTTCCAGTTATGAACATGAGACATCCCATGGCAAGTCCAAGTATTAATCCAAAACAATACCCAAGAAGAACAGCTTTCCAAGTGAATCCATCAAAGAAATCCGAATCAAATTCTTCATCAAATCCACTTGACGGGGACGTTGGTGGTGCTTCACTGTCTCCACAATCTTTAGTCAACGGAAAGCCGCATAATGCCAAGTTCCCTTGGTATGAATCGTTCTCAAATGTATCGAATTGTCTACCTTGAGGTATGCGTCCAACTAGATGATTTTCTGAAAGGTTTAAGAATCCAAGAAATGTCAGATTCAGTAGCTCCACTGGAATGGTTCCCTCAAGCTGGTTCCAAGAGAGGTCTAGAGATTCAAGCATATTCAAATTCCCAAATGAACGAGGAATATGACCACTTAAGTTGTTGTGAGACAGATTCAGTATTTGAAGAGAATGAAGGCTTCCAATTAATTTTGAAATTTCTCCTTCAAATTTGTTGCTTGAGAAATCCAAGGCCGCACGAGTTGTCAGCACTCTTTCAAAGCCATACTCCACCCCTTTCATAACTAAACTCACAGAATGGATGTAATAGTCATTGTTAAAGCTAGATGCACTCATATATTGGAGTTTCGTTTGGAGATCGTTTGGACTTCTTATAGCTTTGAAGTTCTCAATAAGTTCAGTAGGTAGGGACTTGCAGTTTTGCAATTGCCAATTGATCCGTGAAATCGATTGGACTTCAATATCAGAACCTGCAGCTCAGTTAACGTTTCCAACCACATTGGAAATTTATCATCTATCTTGTTGTTGCCCTAAATCAAAAAGTTGTAGTCCTGTGCAATTAACCAAAGATCGTGGCAATGGACCTTCCAAATGATTGTCATTCATAATGAGAAATTGCAATTGGTGACTCAAAAATGTTGGTGGAATTGTGCCAAAAAATCCATTTTTTCCAATATCTAGAAGATCGAGGTGTTTGCTTAAGTTTCCCAAGCACCGGGGGATTGTGGAAATCAAAGTATTATTAGACAAATCGAGAAGCTCAAGACTGCTTGCATTACATACAGACGAAGGCAGTTGTCCCTGAAGCAAGTTTGAACTCATATCTAGGTAAGCAACAGTTTTGGATGGTAGTTGGTCTATGGTACCAGTGAGAAAGTTGTGAGAAACATTCAGGTATACTAAATAGTCCCACGTCCTGGACATGAACCAGCTTGGGATTTGACCATGAATTTTGTTGTTCGAGAGATCTAGGTATTCTAATCTGCCTAAATTTGTTAAAAAATCAGGAAATTCCTTAATCTCACAAGAAGACAATCCCACGAAATAAAGATTTGTTAAATTGAAATTGTTGGTGGTGTTCCATGGTGATCTACAGGTAGGAGGATTGTTTTGAAACATATTTAGCTCAATACCACTGAAATTGTTCGATGAAAGGTCAAGATAAATTAAGTTTGCAAGAGTAAAAATTGAGTAGATTTTCAGAGAGAAATAAAGAGGAAAGATACGTGAGGTTGAGAACTGATATTGGAAATTGACCAACCAAAGAATTATGACTAAGATCCAAATGAGTAAGCATAGTGAAGTTAGCAAACAAATCGGGAAGTTGTCCCAAATCAAGGTGGCCAAATTGTCGAATGGAAAAAGACTCGATTGAGTGAAGATTTGAAATTGAGGTCGGAATAGGACCGTTGAAATAACTATCATCCAGACGCAATTTTAAGTTAGTCTCCTCTATTTGTCAAAATTAAATCACCATGTTATTGTGTGAGTATAATTAATTATACATTGGCTCATATTTTAACATATACATGTTCCAGCATAATGATAATGGCATGTAGGAAAATTGATACTTGTGTCAACATTTAGTCGATAATTTAGACCAGAAACAGAAATTTGGGAGGCAAAAACTTTGGTAGACGTGGTCTACAGGTTCATTTATACATCATACACTGAATTAAGAAGTCACATAAATATAGTAATATAAGATAATATCAGAAAGAGATCATGAGTGACTTCATCAAGCATTACTGAACAAATTTGAGTAATATTTGTTTTAAGTGAAATTGTTGAACTTTACCTGAATTGGACTCTATGAAAAAAAAAATTGAATTCTACACAAAAATAACTCAAGCTACTTGAGATTGATTTGAATTTTATTTTATGGAAAAATTAGTTGAATTCGATCACACAATAATCAAGTCAAATTTAAATAAAATATTAAACTCATTGGCAAATAGTAATTTGCGACAAAGGGATTCTATAATTGGTGATCTTGAAAAGTCTCGTTTGGCAAAATAGGAACATCATTACTGGTTGAAGACGCGATTACTCTCAACTATTTTTCAAAATTAAGTCTCCAAGTTATTGTGTGAGTATAATTTGTTGTACGTTGGCTCATATTTTACCATCTACATATAGATATGTTCCAACATAATGATAATAATATGTAAGAAAATGACATTCACACACTATTCAAATGAAACATTTGTGTTAATAAATAGTGTAAAAGAGGTGCGTGAATATCCTTACAATAAATTTTTCCTTTTTGTTCACTTACCTTCTGTCATTGTACTATCTTTAATTTTCTAAGAAGAATAATCAAATTCGTTGTTGAATTTAACTTCCCCTAGGTACATCTACTGGGGTAGAAGTCAATATAAAATGTGGAAAATCCTCCTCTGAAGATTCTCTTTCATTCGATGTATACTTTTACAATTTTATGGGACTCTGTATTTCGAAAGAGTTGCTTAAATTGAGAGGAAAATTCTTTCAGTTTCAAGTTTCAACTAATTCGGCTAAAGACCTGAGCGTTGTTATAAGCCCATTTTAATTAGAATAAATACTATTCGAATTTAATTGTTAGCTGGTATAATATTTACTACAGATAAGAAATCACGAGAGCTAATAGTTCTAATTAGTAGTAATAATCTTAAAGTAATATTTAGCGTCCATAAATCCTTAACATGTATTATCTATCTATTACTATATAATATATTCATGTTTCTTCCTTTTTTTGTGATTCCTAATCTACCCTTATACTATTTCTTTATATAATTATTGGCAAAAATTAGTACACATCATACATAAAAACAAACCACGTAAATCATGTACAGTTTCAATTGCATTACAACTGTCAATACAAACTACCAAAAAAATTTCTAATATAATTAAAATCCTATTCAAACTACAATTCCTCAACTTGCTAAAAGATTAAATGCAAAGACGTAACAAGTAAAATTATTCAACATTCAGATCTTTTGCTAGCATTATAATATCACGAGACTACTCCAACCTAGCCACTACCTATGCAAAGTTACCCAAACAAAGCCAATTCTTTTTTATGTTTAAAGGAAGGGATGCCCAAGAGTTACCATGTAAATTCTGTAAAATCTACAATATATTAGGAGTAATATACAAGAATGACTCACGCATGTTAACTTGATTTGTAATAAAAAAGAAAAGTACTAGACAACCATACAACTAGATACAAAAAGTAGTGTAACACAATTATTAGTATCATTATGAGAAATTATAAACAATAAGAGAAGTTAGAGTCTTGAGCAAATTACATTTACAAAAGCTCATCAAAAGTAATAGGATAAGACAATTATATTAATCATATTATAATTTAAAAGTAACTTATTCCAGTTTATAATCTACTCACCATCCAAGTCCAGTGTACACAATAATACTCGACTTTTGATGAAACACCATAATACAGTCTTTGCATCTCTGGTACAGTGATGGCAATAAGCAATTCAAAGCTACAATTACTTTTGATAATCTCATGTCAACGTCACTACTACTATACAAGGTCATATTCTTTATTTCAATTCTGCTCGACAAATTATTATTATTTATTTTTGTTTCCAATTCGGTGTAACTACTTTTCATGCATGAACTATTTTAGGTTATTGTTCAGATGCATGGACATTTAACTTCAATTTCAATATGTACATAATTCGATGTCATGCATAAACATATGGAAACAAATTGTTGATACAAAACTACACAATCTGATTTTCAAGATAATTAGGCTTGTTAACAATTGGGTCTAAGCAACAGAGGTCTGACAATGTGATTTAACCAAACATATTTTCATAATAGTGCACTTAGAAGTACAAAGGAGACCCAAATTTTATTTAGTTTATGAGCAATGAAAGCGTATTTCTTTTAATTAATGGTTGATTCAAGAGGAATTGGGTAAAGTAAGTTTGTTTTATATAAATCTAAGTTTATCAATGTATTTTGACTTGAAGCTTATTACCATTTTATGATATATATATATATATATATATATATATATATATATATATATATGAGGCAAGCATTAACAAGGAAAAGTATATTGATACAATATAGTGAGATGCAGTCGCATTAGTTTTACAATCAAATACTGTTCCAAAAGTTTTGATAATTCTTTTTTTAGTTGATTGGATATTCTTCGAGTAAAGGTATATTTTTAATCAAATATTTGGTTCGCTTTCATTTGTTGTTATTTCTTTCAAGATGCTATGCGCATGTATATACCTATTAAAATTTTACTTTTAATGTTTACTTTTAGGGGGAAAAAACTAATAGAAATCTCTAATCGGCTTCAAACAACTTTAATATTTAGATAAGAAGGAGATAAAATCAACTAAATTGGTGTTTCTAGGGACAACAAATGTTGCAGAAGCAACTGTTCAAGCAAGAAATTCCTCACAATAATTGGATTGCTAATTCTACTTTCCTTTTATTTTTTAAACCTTTTTGTAAGAGTTTGCCTTATTCATAAACATGTTTGATTCAAAAGACAATTTCGTTAAGTCACTTGCTACTTGAATCTTTATCATAAGATATGAAAAACAACAGTTATTAGTTGAAACTTTTATATCATAATGATATAGTTAAGATTTTCAAGAAATTGCATTAGCAAAATACCAAGAGACTTAGAATCAACCATTTTGTTTATTTTAATCTCAGGTAATCAACATCTTTGCGCAATCGTTCTTCTTCTAATTGCTTATACATTATGAAGCTCCACATTTTTATGTTTGTTTAATTAATTTGAGATTGGGGAGGATCACCATTAGAGATAATACAGGATTGAGAAGAATAAAATAGTTTATTTCTTTTGCCTTTTCTTTTCTATTCTTGCCTCTTCGTGATTTTTCCTTCCTAGAAAAACTAATGCAGAAAGCTCACTCTTCCTTTTTATAAATCTTTACATATTTATATTGTCATGTACCAGGACTCAGTTAAAGATTGCAATATCCAAAACATAAATATGTTTCAAAAAAATTATACACATGCATATTTAATTGAAATAACATAAGATGCGTACTCAATATCTACTAAAAACAAATTCTTTCTTGACACTCAACATGTTTCTTCCTTTTTTGTGCTTCCTAATATAACTTTATACCCTTATATAGATGACATTAAATTTCAATTATATTACAATTCTAAAAACAAAACAATAAACAAAGTCCTAACATGATTAAAAAACTATAAAAGCTCTGTTAAATTCACTAAAACTCACTAAACTCTTCTCACACTTGAGATATAGACGTCACAACTCTACTAATGCTCATAAGTTTATTAAAGCGAAAACGTTTGATTACCAAGTTACTAGATTAGGATCCTTCCTATTTAATTTTATCCATTTACCTATTAAGCTAAATCAAAATCATCATGATTAAAAAAAATAATCCTGACATACTATTCTGTTTTTCTTGATGTGTACATCATCAAATTCAATAATCAATTAATTTTGAAAAAGACATCTTAGTCCATTGAACTACGTTCGAGATTCTTTTACCTTCTTAGAATGTTTTCGCAATAACAAAGAAGTAAGGGAATGATTAGCAAGCACGTAGAAAAATTTAGGAAGTTTCGAAATCTCTTTCTCACTTAATACATTTCATTAAAAATTACTATAATAATTTTGAGTAATTGAACTCTTAATCCAAGAATAAAAATAAAAAGACAGTTACAATTTTGCACATAAAATTCCAACTAATAAATTCGCTAAACACTTTCATATGTTTCCCAGAAAAGGAGAGTCCTACAAAAAGATTTAATCAATAAATATAAATCACATGTAAAATCACAAACATAAATTATATATAAAATCACAAAGAAAATTATGTTATACATAAATCTGTCTCAAAGAAATATCACAACAAGAAAAGTCTTAAATTTGACAAAGCCCAATTTCTTACTAATTTAAACATGTGAATGTATATTCCTTTTTTTTAAGAAACCGGTAACACATGATGCATTAATCTATATATCAATTTATTAGGGTAAACTCCTGTAAAAAACTTTATCTTTTAAGGATTATAATCCACAAAGAAATTGAAATATTAATGAGATTATTTGTAACTGGATTAGGTAGAAATTGAGTGTCAAGAAAGAATTTGTTTGCTGTAGATATTGAGTGCGCATATTTACAAACAAGGGCAATAGCTTCATATGGTAGGATCTACTTAATCCAATGTCATTCATGGAAAGAAATTGATGATACAAACTTCAATACAATATGATTTGACAAACTCAATTGTTTAGGTTCCAGCACAAAAACGGTTAACGATTATGTCAAATAATAAAGGTTTAACAATATTTTCTAGCCTAACATATTTTCATAATTTATATGTACTAACAAATTAAGTGGAATGGGGATAGAAAACATTAATGAAAATGAGTGATAAACAAGAAAATTGTACATATTGTATTGATTTTTATGTTTTCTGTACACATTTTTTATGGTAAAGTATCAAATTTAAATTATCCCACAAAAATTATATGAGTTCATAATTTGATACTGCTAATTAAGAAGATTTGGCTATAAAAAAGAGGAAGAGAGATTTGACTGTGAAAAAAGAGAGAAGATGGGACAATATGGCCTTTGAAGGGATTTGAAGGAATGATAAGAACTTTTGACTATTTTGGACACTTACAAACTTTGGAGCATACTAGAGTCATATGAACATTAACTGGAAGGTACTTTTGTTCTGTTAAAGGCCTGTTGTTTATATGCTGTGTTTTTTTCCCTAGCTAGCTTTTACAAGTCAGGTAGAAAGACTCATACACATTAAAGAAAATGCCGGAGGTCAAAACAAAAACTAAAAAAACCAAGTGAACGCGTAAAGCCACATCCTTGGTAGCCAATAGGATAAATGACTATGTTTAGTCATGATTGTTAAGAGTTAATCATTTGTAAAATAAGTAAATGGAAAATAGTTAGCAAATTCTAATTTAATCAAACTGATAACTTTCGGTCTAATTGCTCCATGCTTTTTAGGTTAATTATCAACCGGTAAATTGACCAAGATGTATTTAAGAATGGTAGTAGTATATAGATGATAACTATTTCTACAAATGGATAATTCTGAATTGATATTCTTCAATTTTTGAAAATAATGAATCTGAATAAACTTAATAGATAGTTAGAAAAAGAAAAAAAGAAGTTAACAAAAATGGAGATTAAAAAGTAAATTCTTAGAAATTTTAAAAGAAATAGAATGGAAAATGAATCATTGACAAAAGCTTACTTTGCTTGATTGAAACATAAAATTCTTAAAAAATAAACCCAATTAAGGAAGTACATAGAACAAATAAATGAATCAAAACTAATTTGGACACTCTATCCTATAATTGTAGAAGTAAGAAAATTCGAATTCTCTTGCTTGCTTTTATCTCCAAACAAAGTCTCTTCCTTTCTTTAGTCCTTCCCCAAAGAACCAAGTGCCATAGCCCCTTCTTTCCAAAAGCATTCGAATTGAGAATCTTTTTTTTGCAACTGTCTATCTTTATATACTTTGAGAAACATATTAAAAATTATTTTCACATTAATTTCGGTTTAGTTTTAAAAGGAATAAATTTACCACCTTAAAACATACTTGCAACAACAAAATTTCAAAAAAATAATAGAATGAGTAAATTTAGATATGAAAATCCTTATTGATTAGTCTTATGAATTAGTTTGGATTACATATTTTTCTTCAACAAATGTAGAGTTAAGTGAAAAAAAATAAAAGCCAGCCGAGTAGCTTTTAATTACCTTTATCATCTAAAATAATGGTATACATAAATTTGCTAAAACTATTATAAAGCATTCAAAAGATACAGTAATATGTAAAAAAAATAAATAATAAAAGGCATTAAAGTTAATAAATGAAATTATGAATTAAAAGAAAAATTAGAATTTACACTTATAAGACTTTCAAAAATCAAAATAAGATATATTCCATGTGCTTTTATGGATATTATTGTAAGTACATATCTTTCTAATTTTAAATATGCCTTTTTTCAAAATGAACTCAGTTCATTAATTGAATATTAAAATAAATCCTAATATCAGTAATGCTTCACTTAGTGCTCTTTTTAGGTATTTTTGCTTTCTCATTTATTTCAATTTAGGTATATGAAAATATCTCTTTGTGTATATGTGTTTGTCTAGCAATAGTAGATTGAGTACAAGTGTATTTTTATATAAAGGCAAAAAATTATTCCAATGTTATACATACTAAATAAACGCATCTAATAATTTGCTCAAATTTACAATTTACTAAATAACATTATGGGAGAACAAATTATATATGTTTATTAAAAATTAGAAACTGATAATAACTATAATTAGTACAATGAAGCAGATTTTATTATTTTGCAAAGAAAGTGAAACATGAATTCTAAAATGTAAGCATAAGCGTTATACCTATTAGGTGTAGTTTCAGATGATTAAGAGAAAATAAAAAAAAATTGTTGATCTAGATTATCGTGACCACTTGAAAGGATTGAATAAAGATCTTGACTTGTAAGATCCTATCCAATAAGGTAAATCGTCACTGTCATAGTGAATTAAATTGGACGCTTTCTACATTTTTCATGTAAAAAATTATAACAAATGCTATTAAATGATGCTAATAACAAATTATAGTCATACTATGGATTTCATTAAAGCCTACCGTATCTAATGCCAAATAAAAAGAAAAAAATATTTCCAAAAAAATTAACTCACTCCAAAAAATTATAACACTATAATTTTAAGTAACCCCAAATTCCACATTTTGACAACAATATATACCAGATGATTGGAACACCAGTTTTTTTTTTTCCAATTTCTTATTGGATTATAATGTCTTAAATTAATGCATTTGTAAACACCAATTATGTATTTAATTCAAAAAAATTAATTTATAATAGACAATTTCATACACTGGAATTCATAATTTCTAAAGAACAACTTTTTTATGCAATTTTAAAATAAGGACAAAGATATTTTGATTAGCATATACAATGCAAAATTTAAAATGATAATGAAAGTTATCTATCAAAATTTCCTTAAATGAACTAAAAAAGAGTTTTTATATTATTTTATGATGAATCGATATAGGTGTAAATACACAAAAGAAAATTATGAAGACAAAACTTATATAATTAAATGGAAAGATCCAAAATCAACTAAAAAGAAAAAAAATGTAGTAGTATAAAAAAAAAAAACAAATACATGAATTAACAATCAGAAGATATGTTTTGCTAAACAGTAGCAATTTATGAATTTCATAATTTGACTTTTTTTGGTTACTTTTATCATTTTAGATACTAAGGGGGTGTTTGGTTTAGGGGAACCAAGGAGGGAAAATTATTGATGTTTGTTAAACAACTATCACTATCATTCAATGAGAATGATAGTAATTAATTGGGGTGTAAATGATTCCCCTCAAAATACTATTCTATCAAATCCATTAACCCTTATGATTAAGGGCAAAAACACACCTACCAAAAAAACACATTTTTTTTAGTTACTCACCCCCAATATTCTCTCTCTCTCTCTCTCTCTCTCTCTCTCTCTCTCTCTCTCTCTCTCTCTATTTTGTCTTTTGATTTTGATTTTTTTATTAGTACTTTATAAATCTTTTATAAAAATTCTTTTAATAATTTTCTTTTACATTTAATTTTTTAATAAAAATTTGAACTGAAAATCAAAGATATATAGCACTTTCTATTAATACAATAAAATGACTTTTTTTAAGGTTATCATTTGTATAAAACTCAAATTAGAGCATGGTTATATTTAAAATTGAAGAAATCTTTTAGAAATTTTCTTTAAAAAGATACAAAATATGATATCTAAAAAAATTGTGTATCATAAATAAAGACTTAAAAAATTTTAAAATTTACTTGAAAGTCATTTCAGTAAATCAAAAAAGTATTTTTATAATGATACCCATTCCATCATTAAACCAAACATGTTAAGGGAATCATGAAAACCCATACTTATAGTAAGATTAATAATACCTATAATGATAGTGAATAAAAAATTTGAACCAAACGGCCCCTAAGTTATATTATATACTTATAATTTTTCATTCCCTAAAACACGTGTAACGCACGTGCTTTTTCCTAGTTTTTATTATAAACTTATGTTTCCTTTTTTATAAGAAATATATCTTTTTAAAAAGTTATAATTGGGAGTATTCTAATTATGGTAATAAAAGTTTGTTTGCAACAAACATATACATGTAGAAATTAATGATCATTATTAGAGAATAGTTATTCGTTTTAATGTTAACTACTAAGAAGAACGTACATTGAATTAATAGTCTTGTGTACTAATTAATTAAAAAATGTATCTCAGAGCAACAAACAACAATAGACAATAATTGAAAATTCGGTTAATCGATGGAGGCAGACAAACAACGGTAATTTCATGAAAAAGGAAAATTAAGACATCTACGATTCTTCCCACTCTGATCCTCCTCCAATTTTATCTCATCAAAGATTTCTCTAGATAAAAATCAAAGAAAATTTTACTCAAAAAAAAAAAGAAGAAGATTTCTCTAGGTAAAAATCAAGTCATCCTCTGGTTTACTGCGCTTCGACCTTGTGCACTTGTATTTCTTGTTTGGATAATATCATCAATTCCGGCCGTCAAATGAGAAGAAGAGAGGAGTTGTTGTTTGGATAATATCATCAATTTCTTCCATCAAATGAGAAAAAGAGAGGAGTTGTTGTTTGGATAATATCATCAATTCCTATCAATTCCTACCGTCAAATGAGAAAAAGAGAGGAGTTGTAAAAAAGCATTAAATATATCACGTGCATTATCACGTAATATACTAAAATTAATAATTTATTATCACGTGATGATGGTGAAGCCACATCTCATTTTATTTATCGATGTGTAATTAGTTCTAGTGCACCACGTGATATGCCATGTGATGCGCGCAATACTTCCTCAGTAGTTATTGGCCCAATGCAATCACTTTGTTTTGGCATTGAAAATTCCAATTTTATTAGACTTTTCATTAGTACAATATTGTAAAGGAACCTACAAACTTCATGATAACTAGCCTATAATAAGATTCGTGTGACCATTGCTATTTCCATATTTTATTATTTCATTATTTAGTTAGTGACAACGAATAATAGAAGTTAAGCGGTTAAAGCTCGATGATTCGACCCCAAAGATGAAAGGTTAAATTTCATCAATATCAATTTTCTTTCTCCATTATATAGGTTTGATCAAATAAAAAAATACTTAGTCAGTCAACATCCTAAAGATTTCCACAAAATTGACATTTGGACTTTAATTTTTCTCTTAGAAAACATAACACATTTGGATTCCAATCGCGTGGAGACTTGAAGACTAACTTTTGGCGGAAAAAGTCCTCCCTAGTGCTGGTGCTCCCTGTTAAGCGTTTGAGGTGCGGTCAAAAATCAAGTTTTTGAAAGTTGCTGAAGCATAAAAGTTGTTAATGAGAAACATGCACAGCCATGATATGAGAATCATTTAAAGAAAAAGTCGTATGCACAATAAGAAACACTTGTACTGCTTCCATTTTAAATTAACTTGTCAAGCTTTAAAGTTAAATATATCTAAAATGGAAGAATTTTCTACATGCTAAAATTGTTGTAATAAATAAAATGATGAATCTCGTATAAATTGTTAGATAATTTGCAAATTTGCAAATCTTCACAAAGAAACAATCTGATCATAGCCGCTACGGGCGCGGCTATGATCAGAAAGACTGGTTGATTTTAATCAACCTTCTGATCGTAACCGCAGCCCTAGCCACGCTGTGGCTATGGGTGCGGGTACGATCAGAAAGGTTAACCGCATTAACGGAAATATTGTTTTGAAGAGTTGTGAGTATTTGAACTCTTCATTTGAAGAGTTGTGAAGTTTGGCACGATTAACTACCATTCTAGACTAATTCAAACTTGAAATAACTCTTCAAAACACCCCAAAAGTGTATATAAAATAGGATTAAAAGGGAGATTACACATATACAACACTTTGTTTTGAGAGAATAAGTAGAAAAGCTTTGTTGTATCCTGAAGAAGATTGTCTTCATAATAGGGCAAATTCTTCTTAAGGATAGTGATTCCTCACGCCTCAAAGCAACCTAAATTACTAGTGTTTATTATTTTTCCTAACAATCTTAAGAAGAATTTTTGCAATGGAGAATGAAGGAAATAGTCTTAATGTAAGAAATAGTCACAGTGTGACTATGCAATATCAGAATCATGCCGAAGTGATCAAGTTAGATCGTTTCAATGGCACAAACTTCACAAGATGGAAGGACAAGATGATGTTTCTTCTTACTGCAGCAAAAGTATTCTACATACTTGATCCTAACTTGCCAAAGATTACTGATCCTAAGCTTGATGATTCACAAGAAGTGTTAGATGCAAGGAAGAAGAGAATGGAGGATGAGACCGTGTGTAGAGGACATATTCTGTCATCTCTCACAAATCGCCTATATGATCTCTACAGTGCAATGAAGTCACCGCTTGAAATTTGGACAGCATTGGAGACCATGTATAAGCATGAGAAGAGAGGTACGGATAAATTTCTGGCATTAAAGTATTTAGAGTTTAAAATGCTTGATAATTGCCTATTATGGATCAAATACATGAGTTACAAGTGTTAGTCACTAAATTAGGAGAATTGGATATAAAAGTTCCAGATTCTCTTCAAGTGGCTATGATTTTGTCCAAACTTCCTTCAGTCTTGGAATGATTATAGGAAGAAAATTCTGACATGATTCCTAACATGCAAACAATTGGACAATTTCAAACTCAGTTTGCAAATTGAAGTAGAAAATCACAATAGAGATGCAATGTTAGTCATGCCTAACGTAAATAGTCAATTATGTAAAAGAGGCAATGACCAACGTTGCACAAGATGATAGTCAAACTTCTAGTAAAAAGAAGCTAAAGGCTAAGAAGAAAAAGAATGCCTTCAAAAAGTCAAGCAATGACAACAAAGTGAAGAATTGCTATCATTGTGGAAAGCCTGGGCATCTTATATGCAATTGTAGGTATAAGAATGCAAAGAAGTTTGAACCTGAAAATTCCAACAAAGCCAACATTGTTGAAGATCAGGTTAAGGATCTTGTGGCAATGGTGAGTGATATGCACAATTGGAATGATAACATAATTGAACATGGCTGCTACAACTAAATCAATGGATTGGTGGCTTGATTTCCGGTGCATCAATTCATGTGTGCAATGATAAGGGACACTTCTCTTCTTACAAAGAACTAAAGGAACAAGAAGAAGTGTTGATGGGAAATCATGTTACAGCAAAAGTTCTGGGCAAAGGGACAGTTGATTTGAAGTTTACATCTGGAAAGAGTCTAAGTTTGCTCAATGTGTATCATGTTCCCGAAATAAGGAAGAACCTTGTTTCTGCTAATTTGCTATGTAAAAAGGGCTTTAAAGTAGTCCTTGAGTCTGATAAGGCTATTGTAACTAAGAATAATGTATTTGTAGGCAAAGGGTACTCTTGTGATGGTATGTTCAAACTAAGTGTTATCAATGAAATAAATAAGTATTTGCCTATGTCGTTGAGTGTTCTTCTTTACTATGGCATGCTAGACTAGGACACTTAAGTTTTAAATCTTTAAAGTTTATGTCTAAGCATGGTTACATTTCTTGTCTAAATGATAAAAACAATAATAAATGCTAGACTTGTGTGCAATAAAAAATGACAAGAAAACCTTTTCCAAAGGTTGAAAGAAACACACATTTACTTGAATCTTATACATTCTGATATTTGTGAATTAAATGGTGTTTTAACTAGAGGTGGGAAAAGGTATTTTATAACTTTTATTGATGATCACTCAAGATTTATATATGTTTATTTAATAAGAACAAAAGATGAGGCATTTGATAAATTCAAAGAGTTCAAGTCTATGGTTGAAAATCAAAAGGAAAAAAGGATCAAAATTCTACGTAGTGATAGAGGAGGAGAATACTTTGGTGGACTATTTTCTCAATTTTGTGAAGAAAATGGTATAATTCACCAACAAACAAGCACTGAATTCTCCTCAACAAAATGGATTGGCTGAAAGGAAAAATCGAACACTTGTTGACATGATTAATACCATGTTAATAAGTTCAGGATTATCATATAATCTTTGGGGAGAAGCTCTTTTAACAGCTTGTCATATTCATAATAGAACTCCCTCAAAGAAGTTTAAAATTTCTCCATATGAAAAATGGAATGGTAGAAAGCCAAGATTGGACTATTTTAGAGTGTGGGGTGCATTGCCTATTACAAAGTACCTGATCCACAAAGAACTAAAATAGGTCCAAAAGGCATCAAAAGTGTATTTGTTGGATATGCTCAAAACTCTAAAGCATATCGATTATTAGATTTGCAATCTAATATTATTGTTGAATCAATACACATTGAGTTCTTTGAGAACAAATTTATATGTGATGCTGTTACTCCACAACAAATTTTAGATAAAGAAAAGAAAGATATAACATTTGGAAATATGAATCACGTAAGAGTCAAAGGTTGAGAAAAGAAAAATCATTGGGCTCGGATTATGTGATCTATTTAGTAGATGGCAATAGAACAAGTGTTCTAAATAAGGTTCCATTTCTCTTTCATGTAGAAGATGATCCTAAAACATATAAAGAAGCTATATCTTCTAGAGATGCAGCCTTTTGGAAAGAAGCTATGAATGATTAAATGGATTCTATAATTAGCAATGGAACTTGGAAATTAGTAGAATTACCTCCTGGCTCTAAACTTGTTAGGTGTAAATGGGTATTTAGAAAGAAATACAATACCAATGGCTCTATTCAAACCTTTAAGGCTCGATTAGTAGCTAAAGGTTTTACCCAAAAGGAAGGTGTTGACTACTTTGACACTTATGCTCCAGTTGCTAGAATAACTTCTATATGGGTCTTGTTTGCATTAGCATCCATATATAATTTACATGTGCACCAAATGGATGTTAAAACTACATTTTCAAACTGGTGATTTAAAAGAAGAAGTATATATGCAACAACCTGAGGCTTTTATACTTCCTGGGAACGCAAATAAAGTTTGCAAGTTAATTAAATCATTATATAGATTGAAACAAGCCCCTAAGCAATGGCATGAGAAGTTTGACACTATGATTTTATCAAATGGATTCAAGCATAATAATGCTGATAAATACTTGTACTCAAAGTTTACTAAGGATTATGGAGTAATAATTAGTCTCTATGTAGATGATTTATTGATTTTTAGTACTAACTCCTATGGAATTAAAGAGACCAAAAAGTATTTAACTTCAGTCTTTCAAATGAAAGACTTGAATGAAGTTGATACAATTTTGGGAATAAAGGTAGAAAGGAATTCCTTAGGATTTGTATTGAATCAATCTCATTACATAGGAAAGATGTTAAATAAATTCAGTTACCTGAATATAAAAGAAGTAAATACTCCATATGATCCTAGTATCAAGTTGATAGAAAATAGTGGTAGAATGGTCGCACAATTAGAATATGCAAGTGTTATTGGAAGTATAATGTATCTTATGCATTGTACAAGACCTGACATAGCATTTTCTGTGTGTAAACTTTCGAGATATACTAGTAATCCTAGTATTGAACATTGGAAAGGTATTACTAGAATTCTAGGATATCTTAAGAAAACCATAGATTATGGTTTACACTATACTTCATATCCAGCCGTATTAGAGGGATATACTGATGCTAGTTGGATAACTAGTGTAAATGATAATAAATCTACAACAGGTTGGATTTTTACGCTTGGAGGGGAGCAATAAGTTGGGCTTCAAAGAAGCAAACTTGTATATCTCACTCAACTATGGAGTCTGAATTCATTGCTTTAGCTTGCGGCTGGCAAAGAAGCGGAATGGCTTAGAGATTTGATAGGAGAAATAGAGTTGTGGCCACAACCAAGTTCTAGCCATTCCTTTGCATTGTGACAGTGAAGCTACTATGGCTCGAGCTTACAGCAATGTATATAATGGAAAGTCTAGACACATTAGTCTAAGACATGCATATGTACTGAGAATTGATAACAAATGGTACGATAACCATTGTTTTTGTGAAAGTCTGGAGATAACTTAGCCGATCCATTGACAAAAGCATTGCCAAGAGATGTAGTTAAAAGAACATCAAGTTCAATGGGGCTAAGAAACAAGATCAAAGATACCAATAATGGTAACCCAACTTTGATTTAGTTTATCTACTAAATCATAGTTTAATGGGTAATAACAAGTTATTGCTAGTATCTGAGTAAAACATTAGTTATTGAGAACTAATGTAACCATTACGTTTGGAGGATGAGTAAATTCTCTTAATGAAATTGTGAATGTCTATAGTAATAGGGATAACTACAATTTCACCTATATAAGCATAGAGGTGATGCCGCTTCAACAAGATTTAGAGTAATATCTTGTAAATGCTTATGAAGTTAGGATTAGCACATGGCTATAAAAGTGCTAGAGCTAGTATTAATCTCTTGAGCAAAGAAGATTATTATTAAGTGTGTTATGGATTTCGCTTCTGACATAAGAGAGTTATAGTTTAATCTAAGGACACTAATAACTCTAGTTAGAAGTTTAAATCATATTCACTAATTGGAAGTTTAAATCGAGAGATACTTCCTATTAAGCTTAATAATTATTGTGTTGTTCTCCTTTTAAAGTTTATAGCGAAGACATGAAATTTTGCAAATTAGTGGGGGATTGTTAGATAATTTGCAAATTTGCAAATCTTCACAAAGAAACAATCTAATCATAGCCGCGGCCTTAGCCACGCTACGGCTATGAGCGCGGCTATGATCAGAAAGACTGGTTGATTTTAATCAACCTTTTGATCGTAACCGCGGCCATAGCCGCGCCATGGCTATGGGCACAGGTACAATCAAAAAGGTTAACTGCATTAACGGGAATCTTGTTTTGAAGAGTTGTGAGTTTTTGAAGTCTTTATTTGAAGAGTTGTGAAGTTTATCACAATTAACTACCATTCTAGACTGATTCAAACTTGAAATAACTCTTCAAAACACCTCCAAAGTGTATATAAAAGAGGATTATAAGGGATTACATATATACAACACTTTGTTTTGAAAGAATAAGTAGATAAGCTTTGTTGTATCCTGAAGAAGATTGTCTTCATAGTAGGAAAAATTCTTCTTAAGGATAGTGATTCCTCACGCCTCAAAGCAACCAAATTACAAGTGTTATTATTTTTTCCTAACATAAATTACAGTCATTGTTGTTTGTGCTACTGCTAATTGCTAAATAATTTAAGTAGATTCTACAGTCCCATTGTAGTTTATTAATATGATGATGGAAAAGTGTTCACTTGTGATATCCAAAATATATCAAAGTGATTCAAAAATAGAAGCTGCCATACCATAAGGGGTTGGCCAAATTGTTAAATAATATATTCCAAATGAATAAAAGTTCTTCTATTTACCACACTTTTTTTCTCCCTAAAGCCTGGCCCTATGTTCATGTCCTTGGTACGAATAGTAATACTTCCAACAATGAAATGATAACAGTGCATCTTGTTCTTCCAATTTCTTTTAGTTGATTATCTTTTCTTGTTATTCAATATGTAGAGGAAGCAAAAGAGAGAAAGAGTAAGAGAAGGAATAAAACAATTTTGTTATGTAAAAAGACAAGAATATTTTTGTTGATAGATGTGAATTCTAAGAATATACAATCGGGCCTATGCGGTCAATTTTTTTTTTTAGCATTTTCTGAAATTTCAAATAAATCAATCATTTCTGCAATTTTTTATACAATAATTTCAAGGGTTAATTACATATACCATCCATGAGGTTTGACCAATTATGAATCGAACCCTGAGATTTGGCAATATTACGTAAATGTCCTCTATCTTCATAAATTTATAACAAATATCCCTTTATTGTTAGTTTATTGTGGTTTATTGACGTTGAATGTTAAATTTTAATTCTCAAATTAGCCCCCAAACCTTAACTCACCTTTTGTCCTTTATCCTTTTCAATCCCATCCAAGGACCTTTTTGATTTGTCAGTTGCATCTGCTCCGTGCATTTTCAATTTAGAAAAAACTATTTGCAAACCGATAAAGTAATAATTTTGGCTCGTTGACTTGATTGTTAAAATCTATGCTTTCTTCTTCTCCCCAATCTCCCAACAAAGGATTCATATAAATCATATAACAACATACTTTTAGTTCCATTGTGAATTTAGTTCAACAGAAATTAAAATAATTTTGATTTCTGTCATGAGGTTTTTAATTTTCTATCTTTGTATTTGATTTCACAAGCTAACTATGTATATTGAAATGCGTTCAAGCTGATTTTTAGAAATAATTTACTCAAGGAAAATAGTTATTTGAACTATTGGAATAGCTAGCCATGATTAATCCTCTGTTTCAAAATTCTTCCTATGCAACTTTTCAAATATGTATATGGTAAAACCGACTTGTGCCTACATGTGTTCTTCAGTTCTTCGAGTGACCATCGAATACACCTTAAATAATTCTTTCCTTTACCGGGATTTTCTAAACAAGCATCATAAACTAATATTTCGACAAATCCATGAGAAATTAATTCTAGGTCAAATAATAGTTCCTTTTTTGCTATTTTACTGTCTCAATTGGTTTTTTTCTAGATATTTTTTATTTCCATGCACAAATATTTAGGAAAATAGAAGGTGAATTTATTTGCTAGTGACTAAACAAGGGTAAATGAAATTATGTTATTAATATTATCGTTAACACCAAATATACGTGCAATTAAAAATTGTAATGGAGATTAAATGTGTTAAAAAATGTTTTAAAATTTGGCTAAATTAATGCATGTGACTCAATACAATCAAATGTACAATTTCATTAATTTCAATTCGTTATCTGACTGAAATTATAGGACAAAGTACATAACTTCAACAAACAAATAGAAACCACAATCGCATTACAATAGATATTAATTTGACAACCATATAAAAAGCAATCACTTAGAACCATAACAAACAAATACAAAGTACTACATCAGATGAAAAAGAAATTGATTTTGCTGCCGAGCTTCCATTATTCCCACTTCATTAGGAGACCTGGACATCAGAGGTCAAATTTTCTCATAATTAAGCCTTATGAAAGTATCAATAGCCTAGGAAATATTTATAGCTTTTAAAATAGTAATTGCAATGCGATTACAATAACAAGGAAGAAATAAAACAATCGCTCAAGAAAGTTAATAGACAATACACTATAGGTGTAATATTCATGCCTCATTAAGGGCATAATTGTAAGATTAGTCATTTTGGGTGTAAGGGTCATATCTTTTTATAAGTAGGGGTATTGTTGTCATTTTAGTCACTAGGGCATCCTTATTAGTTGGATTAGAGTTTCCTACATTTTATTTAGCCTTCTAACACTTTCTCTCTCTACCTCCCTCTCCAATCCCAAATTCTCTCTTCTAAATCTCTTCAATTTCTCTCTAATTAAGGTGAATTCTTGCCTAATCTAAAGCAACCAAGTGAAGGAGATCAAGAGGACCTCACCTTCTCCACTCCTACCCAAGGTAATTTCTCTAATTTTCATCCAAGTTATGTGGGTTTGTCTAATGGTTGTGATTAGTAGTAGTTAATGCATGATTAAGGAATATTTTTAGGTGGTTTATGCCATAATGATGACGAATAGTTGATATTGACTTATTGGGTTGTGATTATGATGTGTTTTGGGTGATTGTTATGAATTTTTCGACCCATTTTCGAAATTGTGGAGTTGGGAATAGATTGCCTTTGAAGTGTTTGATAAAATGTGTGAGTAAGTGTGCTGATTTTGGGTCTTTTCGCATGCGTGACGCTGCCAGGAGAGTGAGTCGCGGGCAAGGCTGGAGGCCTCACCCGCGGCTCCTCTCTGTTGGTGAGTCGCGGGTGGGCTCGCCCGAGCCGCTCTCGTGGCTAGGCCTTGAGGACCCACGGCTCAGTCTGACTGACCCGCGGGTCAGCTTCTGTGATTTGCAGGCACAGATCAGCTCTGCGCACCCGCGGATCACACCTGTTTTGGGGCAAGTTGGTTTATTTTGTATTCCGAATTCAAGTCTAAGCTTTAATTATGATTTCTCGTTGGAATTAGTGTATGATGGAGTGTTAATGGCTTGTTTTAGGCGAGGATAGCAACCCATCCTTTGTTGATTATTTGAGCTAGCTCGGACTGAGGTAAGTGGCTCTTGTATCCTTTGTCTTTTGGAAAATGATTTTGACAAACTTGTGTGTTTTTGAAACATTATTTGCTATACTAAATGGCTTGGGTGTGGTTACTTTGAATTTTACTATGAATTGATATACGTGGTGACATACATTTGTGTAAATGAATGATTTTGTTTGGGCTCTTGGGTGAATTGACTTGTGACGGGACTAGTTCCTTATTTGATATTGGGGATACGATATTTTGACTGAGCTAACCGGTGACCGTTGGCTTTTGAACCAGGTTGACCGGGAGTCAGTTTTTGGCCGAGTTAACCGGATTATAGTTAACAACTGGATATCCAGGGTCATTTGTCAGAATACTTATGGAGCTCATCTTGTCATTTGTGATTATGATGTGTGAATTGTAATGATATGGTTTGACCACGTATTTTGTGAACTATATGAATAACTATTATGTGTTTTGAACTGGATATATATATATATGCATAACGCCCTCAAACCCAAAGAGATACCTGTGCTACTTATTGGGCAATTTATCGCTCACTCCATGTTTTTGAAATGCAGCGACAGATGACTTCGTTGAAGAAGACTGGATTAGCATTTGGAGTTAGTCGGTGCGATATGGATGCTATGCTTAGGAGTTGGCTTATGTGTTTGTTTAGTTTATGTTTATAGTGACATTAGAGTCGCACTCGAGACATTAATACTTGTAGCTATGTGGCCTCCTTTATACGATGTTATGTCCCGTTGTGATATGTTAGAACTTATAGATGATACTATGGTTGTATATGCAGGTTTAGATTATCTTGGTTTGTGTTGACGGATATGTATATTATTTTATGACTTACTAGTATAGAAATACGTGCGTTGCACGTGGTAAGTATTTTCTTTCTTGATACTTAATTATGTAATATATTGTTTTTGGTTAATTAAAAAGGGAAAAAAGTTTTAACTATTTAAATTATTTTATTACTCTATTACAATTAATAAAAAGCATATAAAACACTTCTAAAGTAATTTTACATTATACCTTTGTAAAATTTAGAAAAGCAATGAAAATTAAACAAAAGCAAAGGTTAATGAGGATTTTTAAAAAATTTAAAATTAATAACCTTTCTATTATCCCATACATTTTCTGTTAAAAGTGTTATACTTTTTTGTAAGGAAGAAAAAGAAAAAAAAAAGACCCCTTTCTGTTCTATTATATAATAGGTAGCATATATGCTCACAAGATGAAAAATATAATAAATTTTAACAACCTAAACACTCAATTGGAAGGTTTGTCATCTTATGCGCCTGATTGCATAAGTACATTTGAGTTCATGTTATTTTAGTACTTATTTTAGCACCATCAGTTATCTATCCCTCACCAAAAAGAAGACAAGTTAGATGTATTTTAACAAATTAAATACATAAATAATTTTTGTGAAATAAATACCCAAATTGTTTAAAAATTTATTTTTTATTTTTCTTTTGTACATTGTTCTTACACAAGAAAAGGTACATATTTTTACTTTTGCCTATGATTAGTATGCAAATATTTTTTTTTAAAAATATCACTGAATTATTAGTTCTATAAGACTAAACAATTTAAAATAATATTTTCTAAAGTTTGATTTGTTATTGATTTTTTATTTTTGCCTATGTTGTATATAAATTTTTATAAACAACCAAATATAAAAATTTGAATACAAAAATAGAAGTATTTTGAAATTATTAAAAAATCATAAATTTGTCACGAAAATAGCCACATAAAATGTATTATTTTAATAATAATCTTCACTCTTGTTTTCATAGCATCATATTATTTCTTCTCAATCTTTTTACCATTATATTTAAATAAATTTGATATGTCTATATCTACTTTTAAAATATTTACATGCTATATTTGCATACAAAAAAGTCAACTGTAAGTTATTTTCAAGGGAGAATAAGCGTGCTTCTTATTGTACAAAAATTAAAATCAGCTGAGTACATATTTAGTTGGTTAAAATAAATTTAGCTTGTCACCTTATTAAGATGGGATACATAGTTGACAATATTAAAATATATACGCTAAAATAATATGAAGCCATAAAATGATAAAACCAAAAAAAAAAAATTCATCAAAAGTGTAAGAAAGGAAATAAAACTAACTACTTCCTTTTAGTTAGGAATAATATTTGGATAAATAAATTTCCTTTAAGAATACAACTCAACTTAATTATATTTGGCCCATGAGTGTCTGACATGTTTATGAAAGATTGACTTTGAACAAAGCTTTTTAGCAATAAATTTTAGTAATTTAAAAAAAATTTCAGTATATCCTTTATTGCATAAATTTGGTTTTTGCATTAATACAATATATCCTTTATCTATTTGGACTTGTTCTATTAGTTCTACCTATTGCAATGTGTAATATATATATATATATATATATATATGTATGTATATGTATATGTATGTGTGTGTGTGTGTATCAAAATTGAAAAAGACAAAACTTCTTGTAATTATTATCATATGATGATTAGATGCTTCTGGTGAAGAGTTTGAAATATACTCAATTAGATTAGTATAATTATGTATGTGATCTTATGATATCAAGTTGCAGTAATTTAAGATTTTATTTCTATTAATTGCTTATATTTTGTTTCATATTATTAATTGATTTACCATTATGATTAAACTTTTTAACCGGTCATATTTGTAGACAATTTTTAAAGTTCAAAGTAAAAAAATGTTATGAAGAATTAAGTCATAATTACGACTATTAATCATTCTATGCTAGATCTATAAAGCCAAAATACTAAAGGAAATCACCATCATATTAATGATCAAATTTTGGACTTCGCAATGTTGATTTTTCATTATAAATAAAAAGATAAAAAGAGAATATCTTGTATGGATGCAGAATGCCAAAGAAATTTTTGTTAATGCATATGTTCTTTAGTCCATATACCTAATATTATATGCGAGATATAATCTCTCAAAAGTTAACAATTGACACTGAAAAACAAAGTTAAGAAACTCATTACTTCCTAACAATAAAGAACCAAAATATATATATATATATATAGAGAGAGAGAGAGAGAGAGAGAGAGAGAGAGAGAGAGAGAGACATACACACACATCTACATATAACTAAACTTATTCACATAAAAGTTAAATTCCTAACAAATTTTTGGTGGCCTATATTTATTTTATTCTACTTGACACAATCGATTCGTTATATATATAGTTTTGAGATGAGACAATTATTTACTAAATGTCGATAGAAAATGAGAAGCAAAATCTATCACAACTATTTTGAAAATACTTTAGCATTAAGTAGAAAATAGTTTCAAGGTATAATCATGAAACATATTTTAAATTAAAAAAATCAAAAGAGCCTATAGAAAGATGACAAATCAAATGTATTTGAATGAACTAAATATGAATTTGGCTAATTTTAAGTTTTGTAAATTAAGAAGCACCCTTATTCCTGCCTTAAAATAACTTATACTTTATTATTCAGTATGCAAATATAGCATGTAAATATTTAAAAAGTAGATATTTGCATATCAGATTTATCTATATATGATGGTGAAAAGATCAACAAAAAGCAATTTTTATGCTACAAAAGTCAAGAGTCAAGAGTATTATGAAAATAAATAAACATTTACTTGGTTGTTTTTATAATAAATTTGCACTTTTTAAATAAATCCATAGTACTTGTATCTTTATATTTCAGATTATTTCAATTATAACTTTGAGTTTAATTTTTTTTTATTTTGTTGTTTAGAAAAATTATATAGAACGCACAACAATCAACTTAACACATTTTAGAATACTTCAACAGGTTTAATCCTATTTATTACTTGCTGATGTGTTTTTTTTTTAATTTATTCCGCTACTGTTTATGTTAGCTTAAGAAAGGCAATGTTATAGTCTTTGTTGTGCCTTCTGTGATTTACTTGAAGGGTTGGAAACCTGGTTGAACCAAGCCAATGTTTGAGCAAATTGACTTGAGCTTGTGTTCGAGCTCATTCTTTTTGGCCAAATTTATATTCGATGGGATCATGCATGGTTTGAGAGTTCTTTGTAAATGCTTCTTTGTTCTTCTTTTAGGGCATTCTTATTTACATTCTTCCCCAAAACCTGTTAATGAAAATATGATGCTTTTATGCACATAGACTTGATGTAAGGGGCCGGCAGGTAGAGTTCCTTACGGAACCAAAAGTTCCCTAACCAAAAAAAAAAAAAAGAAAAAGAAAAAAGACCAACCAACTCCAACCTTTCTTTCCTAGGTCTAATAAAGCAATGTTAACCAATTCATGTTTCAACATATTCATATTAAAACATATACAAAATTTATAATAAAAAAAAAAGGCCAACATATCTATATGAGAACATGGAAAAAATTTTACAAGCATGATAAACAATAGTTTCAAAGTGATGCATCTTTCAACCTACTTGAGAAAAGTCACGTTCTATAAATGATAGAAAAGCCACACGTTATATTGATGATAGGTGCTGCTTTTCTTTTTCTATCTAGAATTAAAACCTAAAGGATTCATTCGTATATAAATTTTTAAATTTTCTCTACTACTTTTCTAGTCCATTCTGTCTGGTTGCGTATATTTTTGTTCATAGCCTATTCTCCTCATACTCAAGTAAAGTAGTATGCTTTGCAAAAAAAATAATAAAGAACCATGCTCATGGCTAGCATGGCAATTCTTAGCAGCAATGCAATCTTTGCGTGAAATATGTTGCGGTATCCTTAAGAACTTGAAAAACACCCATAGAAAAAAAATTTACCAGAAACTTAAAACTCCACTAAATAAAAAGTTCAGAGATATGGAAAAAAAATTAACCTCTAAATTATTGACATATATTTCATAATTTTTGTTGTAGATATATAATGATGAAAAAATTTATCTTACTGCATATGTTTAGCTATTTGCATTTGAAGTCACAAAGAATTACCAATAATGTGCAACTGATGAAAATAATCTTTGAGAAATCCAGGGAAATCATAGTTGATAACATACTTGACATTGTTTACATCTGCAACCAATGCAAAACATATCACTATAATATAAGTAGGCAAGGGGAAAAAAAAAAGATTAGACATTCAAATAGCTTCCTCAACACATATTACGAAGCATTAACATATTATTGGTTTAGCCAAGGAGGCATTACGCAATTCTTGCCGCCCAAAAGGAAAATACTAAAAGTTCTAAGCAAGTTTTAATGCCAAATACATATACTATACAAAGTTACCTTTTTGTTGTTTTCGAAAATACATATAATATCTTTATTATTTTTTAGTTTTTGAAAAATTTTCAAAGTATTTTCCAAAACTTGAAATTTCTTCCATTCACAAATTTATTCTTTAAATCTCAACATAATTTCCAAAATTAAAATTGTTTCCAATTTTCAAATTTGTTTGTTAAAAAAATTAAGTAAACATGCTTCAATAAACTTGCACTACCATATTTTTATGTACTAAATATTCCTAAATTAAATAGTCAATATTAGTAAACATGCTTTAGTAAAGCCTACATTCCTAAGGTAAATACCCAATATTAGTATTACAAAATAGCCCTAACAATTAAAGAAAAGGCATTCAATTTTGGTGACAAAATATTGCCATTAATCTATTTTGTAAGGGGTATTATGGGGAATAAAATATAACAACTCGCAAAACTCCCACTTTTAATATATATATATATATATATATATATAAAGATATATTCAGGTGATGTTTGTGGTCTTGAATGGTTAGTATGCGATTAATTAGCCTTGTGCCCATAACGTAGCCTAGGGTATGGCGGGTGCCACGTTCCCGGGCGTGGGGCGTGACAATAGAAAAATTAGTTTTTGCCGACAAAAAAAATTGCTGGCAAAGACAAAAAAAACTGCCGACCAAAAAAATTAACGGCATTTTTCTTTTGCCAGGAAATTATCCGGCATAAATGCCATCGACAATGTTTGTGGTACTTTTTAATTTATGTAGGTATTATTTTGCCGGCAAATTACCAACACTTTCAAAATGTCGATAATATGAAAAGAATTTTGTTACTTTTACCAACACATCATTTGCCGGCAAAAAATGTAGCATTATTGAAACATTTTTTTGTTTTATTTTTTTGGATTCTTTTTTGTGAATAAAGCAATGCTTTGCAGTCACAATTTTTATTTACGAGAAGCCCATCTCTTGTACATTTAATTATTATCAAAATCCATGAAGCAATACAGTAAGAGTAGGAAATGATTGTATACAAAACATAATATTTAAAGATTACAAGAAAAGCGGCTCTTGCTGGTTCAGATTAAGTTTCTATGTGTCCAAAAACTTCATGATAGACATTTCCTTATCCTTAAATTCCTCTCGCTAGTTTCCATTGCTTCATAAGCATCCTTCTTCAGCTCCTCTAATTGCGCTTTTGCAATTTTTAAGTCCAACTCTTCTTCATATTTGGCAAATCTTCTATATGAATGCCAAGCTTCTCGTTGACTTCTTCAATTTCAGCCACTTATGAGGAATGACAAAACCAAAAAGGAAAAAGAAAATAGAGATTACAATTTCCATTGAATATGCATAATACATAGATGCAGGCTATACCCAAAAGTTCATGCATTAGAAAGAGAAGGTTGAGTACATTCACATATAACAAAAGACAATAACAGTAGAGGTAGCATACTTGAATCCTCTGAATGGAAACTTGGGAACAGGTTCACTAAAATTGTTGTAGGACAAGTTTCTGAAAGATTAAAAAGCAATAAAAGTGGTAAATTAATATTTCTAGAAAGATAATGATTAACTGCACAAAACTAAAGATGATCAGTAGATCTATTATGATAAATGCATAACAATATAATATCAAACTTCAAGAAGTGCCTACCTTCTAATGACTATGGTTTGTATTTGACAGTTCTATATTTTTGAGAAAATAAAATGGTAGAGATATCAGAATGAACGATCACATGAAAGCTAGAAGTAAATAAAGCTCAACAAGAAAAGTTCCTTGTACTTGCAAGTGGTTTTTCATGTGATAGATGTTAAGGCTTTTTTATTCATAAGCTTCAAGACACTCTTTGGAGTAGCTCCTGTTAGATCAAGAAATGCCTTTTTAGATTATGTATTTAAATAAGTCACAACAACTAGACCAATGACCAAACAATCATGTAAAATAGCCAACGATTACATGCTTCCCTGACACCTTTTCTCTTTACTTTATTTATTCCTTTTATCTTGTCGATTTATTGCTACCTCTGTTTCAAAATGGACAAATCTATGGAACATCCTACTCAACAATTCTTTAAGCCCAAAAAATAGAAGGGCAAAAGAACATGTTGACAAGCTACTCAACTGAGACATAGCAGGCTGCTTAGTGAAATGAACCTATCACATTAAGGACATATTTTTTAGACAAAATGTATGCTTGAAAAGTTCATCTAAGATTCTCAGTAAACAAAAAATTTCAAGAAAAGAAAGAGCAAACCAAAAATTCAGATCATCCACTGAACAAAGATGTGAAAGAACGACAGGCCATGGAAAACAGAAACAAGAAGTTAAAACCACTGATAAAGAGATTCATTTGATAAACTAATGCTTGAAATATTATCAGGTGTGATGGGTCTTAAATAGCCTGACCTTAGAGCCAAAAAGGACCTGTGAAAAAGAAGCACAACATCAGCCTAGTTACACTTGTAACATCATCTGATAACCAAACAGCCATGATGTAGATGCTTCTGCTCAATAAGATGTCCAAAATTCATACTATTAGAAGGATATGTATCAAAGAAAAACGTAAAGACGAGATATATCACTTTTTGCACCATTAGACACAAAAACGTCATCTTCTTCAATGCCATGATTTGCATAAAGTATTAAAGTAATTGCAACTCTCAGTTGCTGTGTAGGTCAACAGCATTAGCATTAGTCCTTTTATACATTTGGCAGAATAGTAGCATTAGTATAAAAATTACATTTACACCAATAAGAAGAATGAATAAAAATGGAAACTGTTATAGGACTACATTCTATGAGCAAAATTTTTTATTCTAGTAGTGTAAATATCTGATCATATGGCCAAATTTCTCTCACTGGTTGGCTTCCTAACGAGACTAAATGGTGATTTTTTCATTTAATAACTTCACAAAGAACAGGAAAAGAGAAGAAGAAGTATGTCATACAGAAAACACAAAGTTCCTACCTGGTCACATGCTGCAACTTATGGAAATTTGAAGTAGTGAAAAAGATTTTAACATACTTTTCATCTTGTTCAGCTCCATAACCGCCATAACTTTTTACTGTTGATAATGCACGTGATGTCTGCAATAATAGGAAATAAGAATGGTAAAATTAGTTTTCAGAAGAAATTAAGGAACCAAAATCAACTTAAATGATAGAACTTTTACATGAGTATACCCTAGATATGCCTAATATGGATAAACACTTATTTGCAAATCAACTTAAAGAGCTTTACCATGAGTTTGCCTTCGTACAAAATAGAGGCAGGAGATAGTTAAAAGGGTTGTACAGCTTTTTCCGCTATTCTTTTAGTTACTTATATATCTTCTAGAGTTACTCATATATCTCCACCAATAAGGATGAAGTTACAATAGGGTGAAAAATGCAAAAATCATTTTCTGCACATAGAAACACATTGAAGGCAATTGCTTACGAATTCCATTGAGAATGGTAGTTTACAGTACATTGGAAAATCTCCAAATTCAAAGAGTTTCAAATTTTTCTCACACAGAGAGAGTGTGTGCGCGAGAGAGAAGCTTTTACTTTTTTCAGTCATTTTCAAAGTGTTTGCAGACATATTGAAGTACCATTCAACCAATTCAAATGAACTTTTTTGATTCGATACAAAACTCCTGGAACGTAAATGAACCTATAAATCCATTTTGATAAAAAGTAGCAATACCTCTGCCATGGCTGTTGCAATCAAATCTGAAATGGGTTCGAAGTGTCACCAATTCCAAGGCCGATCATCTGCGTATTGGGGTACTTCAACATATGTGCAGCTCTCCTTTTAGCAATCTGATTTCCCAGGAAAAGGAAAAATGTCTAAAAATTGATCCTACAAAAACCAAAGGGAAAAAAAATACTTTGCAATCCTTCAAAATGAATGCAATGTAAAGAGTTTACTCATAACAAAATACTACAAACTAAGAATAAAAGCCCTTACATGTAAATTCATACATGAAACAAGGAAATATAGACGACATTGGTTAATCTGTTTGCTCTTCCTCTTTTGTTCTTTATACGTGCATACATGGTTACACAGTCCACATATTTATTCACACACCTCTATCTGAAATTATAGTATGTACATATATAAAAAAAAAACACAATGTCAAGGATATATCAGAACAAGTGAATACCGATTAAGTAACAAAAGTAAAACTTAACAAAGAGTAATAGCGAAGGACAGACCGCTAAAAACTAATAACCAGCTTGAAGTTTTCCGAAGTTTTCATTGCGAGATACCTCTGTCCTGTAAGCTACATTTAACAACAAGAACACTATTAGCTTTTCTTAACACCAATAAACACACATACATGCATATCCATCCAACAACAACAAAATTCAATTTCATTTGCAAAACTCTTTAAATAAAACTTTTCATGTATAAAATACGTGTACAATTCAAGCAGCAGTATATTCATAAAAAAAAATGAAACAAATTAAATTCCACCAACTCCATGCATTTTTCCTAAGCATAGACATAAATAAATGTTTTTCAGCCTGAATTCTTACAACTAACATAACGAAATTTGACCTTACAAATCCTAGTTTCATCCATACTCTATTTTCTTTATATTAAATCTCCAATTCTTCAATGCATGAACTTTTTGGGTATAGCTTGTGTTCATGTTTTATGCAGATTTTTGAGTGTGACAAAAGAATGTCATTTCCTTCTTAATTTTTGGAATTTCTAAAATAACCAAACCGCAATAACAACTAAAAAAAATTGAAAATGTCAGAATTTTCTATCAAAAAGAATATGAAAAAATTTCAAGTTGACATTTTATTTTTTTAATTAAAAAATGAGAAACTTACATCCCTAAATTGTCAAACTTGGTTCTGAAGACCAGTGATTTTTTCCAATGAAGTCCCCGTGAATTAAATCAATCCTACTTGTCTAGTACTTGAATCATCACATAATTAATTGGATTAGACAAATCATTAATCGTGGGGGAAATGATTAGAAATTTAAAAAGTTAGGGCAAAATTTTTAATAAGTCAAAATCAATCATCATTTGCACAATTTTCTTCACAAAATCAAATTAGGAATTACCCAATCTGTAGTGGCGCTGTGAAAATTACTCGTTCTACTGAAGCTCAATGCCACTGGGAGAAACTTGATGTACACTATTATCGGAATAAGTCATGTCTTGATTTGATGCGAATTTGCCGTGCTTCTACATAGATTCCCTGCGCAAAAGCAACTAACTGAAATTCATCCAAATAAAAACTGAAATGCATAGATTAGAATCTAAATATAATCCATGGAAAAAATAAGAAACAGAGATGTGATCAAATTGCTAGCTTGATTGTGGCGTAATTGTAAAATCAGCGGCAAGACTATTTTTAGCAACTTAATTTCACTGCAAAAATACGTAGATTCATGTCCATTACTACGACAACTTTTACTTGTGTCGTTATTATGCCGGAAAAGCTTTTGACCATACGAGTTTTTCCAATACAATTGAAAATTGTGCAATCTATTTTACGACACTTTTGCTTTATGCCGCATAAAAAATGTTGCGAAAACCTCCTTTTCTTGTAGTGATAGCTGAAGAAACACACGCTCGAATTGGTTACTGAATTGTTGATTGCAGTCTAATTTTCAAAGTCGCATATGGATCCATTTCCTTAGTTTGCACATCTCTTCAACAATCTGAATGAACCGTCTGGGCTTTCCAATCATGAACATGAGACATCCCATGGCAAATCCAAGCACTAATCCAAAACAATATCCTAGAACAACAACTGTAATACCAAGGACCTTTAGGGGTATTTTGGTAATTTGGGATGGTTGGGGTGAATATGTAAATTGAAAATTTATGAGGGACTCAATTGCAAATTTGATAACTTATTTTCTTTACCCCAAATGGACAGATTTTCTTTCTTTCTTCTTTCATTTCTCTCTTCTCTACTAGAACGCCCCCTCTCTCTCTTGCTCTCTCTTTCTCTCTCTCTAAAATCTCTCTACTCTTGCTTGAAGGAGGTAGTAGAGACTTGAATTTCCAAGGGCAAATAAGAAGAGGAGACCTTGATCCTTCTACCCAAGGTAAATTTTCAAACCTAACTTCACATTTCATGGGTTTTGGTTATAGTAGGAGTACTGTGATTAGTGGTTGATTTGGTAAGTTTTATGGTCCTTATACTTATTAAAAATGTGTTTATATTGGTATGGGTGAATGTATGTGAGTTTATGGTTGATTTATAAGGAATGTGGGTGAAGAACTTTGAGGGATTATGTGAGATTCATGGGGGTGATTCATGTTTTGTGGAGTATATGGTGTTTATATGCTGTTTTTTGAGCTTAATATGCCATTTTGAAGTTGTTTGGTCACTTGGGTAGAGGTAGAAGAAGATGAATAGTGTTGGGTGTGTATTTGAACAGTTTCAAGTCGTTTTTGGTTTGTGTCTGGTGCCATCCGCGCCGCGGATGGAACCGCGGATGTTTGGACTCAGTTTCTGGGCTGATCCGCGACGCGATCCGCGCCGCGGATCAAGGGATCCTACCCGCGGATCGTTTTGTTTCCTGGGAGATTGTTTCTTCTATCTTTTTGAGTAGAGAACTAAGTTAGTTACATTTCTTTGATAGAATTAGTGTATAATTGAATGTTTGATTGTATGTATTAGGCGAAAAACACGATCAACTTTCGCGGAGTTATTGAGTTCGTTCGGACTGAGGTAAGTGGGACTTATATCCCTTGGATTTTGGAAATGAGTTATTGCAAGGTATAATTGCTTTGAAATCTTACTTGCTATAGAAAAAAAAAAAGGCTTGATTGTGATTATGTTTCTATTTTACCTTGACTTGACAATATATGTGATACAAATGAATCATTTGAACAATGAAACGAATGTGTGTATGATATTGTATGATTGACCGAACTGACCGGGTGATAGTCAGTAGGACCGAACTGACTGGGTGATAGTCAGTAGGACCGAACTGATCGGGTAATAGTCAGTAGGACCGAACTGGCCGGATAAAGTCAGTCTGACCGAGCTGACCGAGTTAAAGTCAGTCTGACCGAACTGACCAGGTAAAAGTCAGTATGACCGGGCAACCGGGTTACAGTGAATGACTGGGTATCCAGAACTTTGTTTTGAATGATTTGAACCTTTGTTTGAATACAATGATGCTTTGTTTGAGTGCATCGTCTGGTTTTGATACGTGATATTGGATTCGTGATAAATTGTGCATTATCTAGCTTCTATGTACTTATATGAACCAATGACTATGTGTTTGAACGTAGCTATATGTACGACACCTTCAAGCCGCAAGGTGATGCTTTTGCCACTTACTGAGTGATTTTGTCACTCACCCCTTTTATTGTTAATATGCAGTGCTTGATGATTATGTGGCCAGAGAGTGTGCTGACACTCGGGGTGTGCAAGAAGATTAGATATTAGTAAGTTTGTAGTGGTTTGTACTTATGCTTTTAGACTATGTTTGTTCCCTCTCTCTTATGATAGGTTAAGACCCTAGTGGGTATGCTAGACCTTTGGAGTCGAGTATGTAAAGATTTGAGTGGTTTAATATGGGATAACATTGTACTTGCGATACTAATGACTATTGATACTTATATAATAGTTGGGGTGTTTATGCTAAATGCTTTGACCTTTCGACCCTTGTGACTCAGTTTAGCCTGGTCACGGTGGTGTTGTGTCCCGGTCACGAGGCGTGACAACAGCTTTCCAAGTAAATCCATCAAAGAAATCTAAATCGTATTCTTCTTCAAATCCCATTGATGGGGACGGTGGTGTTGCGCCACTATCTTCACAATCTTTAGTTAACGGAAATCCACATAATGCCAAGTTCCCAAGGTACGAATTATTCTCAAATGTATCAAAATGCCTACCTTGAGGAATGAGTCCAACGAGACGATTTTCTGAAAGGTTTAAGAATCCAATAAATGTCAGATTCAGTAGCTCCACTGGAATGGTTCCCTCGAGTTGATTCCACGAGAGGTCTAGAGATTCAAGCATATTCAAATTCCCAAATGATCGAGGAATAGAGCCACTGAGGTTGTTGTGAGCCAGATTCAGTATTTGAAGAGAATGAAGGTTTCCGATTAACTTTGGTATTTCTCCTTCAAATCTGTTGTTTGAGAAATCTAAGGCTGCACGTGATGTCAAGACTCTTTCAAAGTTGTACTCCAACCCTTTCATAACCAAACTCACAAAATGGACGTAATAAAATTGTCTATAGCCAATTGATGTCGTATATTGGAGTTTTGTTTAGAGATCCTTTGGAATTCTCATAGCTTTGAAGTTCTTAATAAGTTCGGTAGGTAGAACACCACTGAGCTCATTGTAGGATACATCCATGATTCTTAGCTGAGGGAAGGGACTTGTAGTGTTGGAGTTGCCAATTGATCCGTGAAATCGATTGGACTTCAATATCAGAACCTGCAGCTCAGTTAAATTTTCCAACCACTTGGAAATTTATCATCGATCTTGTTGTTCCCTAAATCAAGAAGTTGCAGCCATGTGCAATTAGCCAAAGATCGTGGCACTGGACCTTTCAATTGATTGTCATTCACAATGAGAAATTGTAGCCTATTGTCTCTCGAAAATGTTGATGGAATTGTGCCAAAAAATCCATTGTTTCCGATATCTAGAAGATTGAGTTCGTTGCTTGAATTTCCCAGCACTGGGGGCTTGTGGAAATCAAATTATTATCAGACAAATCGAGAACTTGAAGCATGCTTGCATTGCAGATACAAGAAGGCAGTTGTCCCTGAAGCAAGTTGGAACTCATTACTAGATACCATAGATTTTGGGATGGTAGTTGGTCTATGGTACCAGTGAGAAAGTTGTGAGAAACAATCAAGTATTCCAAACGGTTCCAAGTCTTGGACATGAACCAACTCGGAATTTGGCCGTGAATTTTGTTGTTCGAAAGATCTAGGTAGAATAATTCAACTAAATTTGTTAGAAAATATGGAAATTCCTTTATCTCACAAGAAGACAATCCCAAGTATCCAAGAGAAGTTGAGGAAAAATTGGAATTATTGGTGGTGTTCAATGGTGATCTACTAGTTGGAGGACTGTTTTGAAGCATATTTAGCTCAATGCCACGGAAATTGTTTGATGAAAGGTCAAGCTCAGCCAAGTTTGCATGAGTAAAAATTGAGAAAGGAATTGAACCGCTTAGAAGATTATCAGAGAGATATAAAGTAGAAAGATATGTGAGGTTGAAAAGTGAGAGTGGAAATTGACCAACCAAAGAATTTTGACTAAGATCCAATTCAGTTAGCTTCGTGAAATTTGCCAAAAACTGGGGAAATTGTCCCAAATCAAGGTGGTTTCCTCCCAATGTGAAATACTCGACTGGATTGAAGATTTGCAATTGAGGTGGAGACATGACCGTTGAAATAATAATAACCCAGATCCAATTCTACGAGGTCTGTAAGGTTGCCAATTGATTCGCGAATGGCACCAGAGAATCAACAATTTTCCAGCACCAAAAAATTTAAGGACTTTAAGCAACCAATTGAATCAGGTAGTATCCCCGAAAAGTCCGTCCACGTTATCTCCAACTGCTTCAGAAGTGTTGCAGTTAAATTTTGGTAAACTACCAGAAAGATAATCATTATAACCCAATAAGAGTACTTGCATATTGGGTAGATGGAAAAGATTACTTGGTAAATTACCATATAATCCAGTACCTTGAATATCTAGATATTTCATCGACGAAGAAAAATTCATTGTTGCATTAGATGAGATGTTCACGGGATCAAGTGAAAGCACTCTTAAGTGGGTTAGATTTTGAAGCATATTATGAAAAGTGAAAGGTTCCATAGAACATTCCACATTCCTAGAGAGATCCAGTAAAATTAGGTTGGATAGGTGGGATATTTCTGTCGCAATTTCACCGTGAAAATTTGAAAATGAGACGTCGAGATGTGTCAAACTTCTCAACGTTCCAAATCCTTGTGAAATCCGTGAACCAGTAAAATCATTAGAAGCAAGGTTGAGTTGTTGGAGGTGGGAAAGACTGAAGAGGCTACTGTTAAGAGGGATGACTCCCTGAAGTTGGCTGCAGCTGAGGTCTAGGCCAACTATGCGACCAGTAAGCTGATGGCATGTGACACCATCCTAACCGCAGCAATCTTCACTAGCCTTCCAAGATATCATTTTTGGATTCGAAAGTTGACCATAGTAATTGCATTCTAAAGATGCATCGGTTGATGCATTTGTATTAAACAATCCCTTAAATTGAAGCAGTGCAAGAGCATCATGGCAAGAGCATCATGATAATAGCATGAATGGTTTTCTGAGGAAAAGGAAGTGACGACTTCATAAGGTTGCAGCAAAAAGAAGAAGAGTAATGTAATATGAAACAATATTGGTCTCCTCATGTTTGCTTGATTTTTTTTTTTTTTTTTTTTTTTTTTTTGTGTGTGAAGAACGTAATAGTCCTATATAATACTACCTCGTTGTCGTTATGTGAACTACTGGACTGGGTTTTGTCCTGGTCCAGTCTTGACTATTGCAAGTTTGTAACCACTGGGATCGTTCTCTCTATAAAATTGTGGTGGTCATTTTCAATGGTCATTCACAAGATTAAAATTATTAGGATGTGTTATTAGGTAGATATTTGTTCCAAGATGACCCTTATTCATAAATGATAATTAATTGGCACGATTAAGTAATAGGGATGACAAAAAAAGGCAAGAGTGAATAACCAAGCAAACTATTGAATACTTGAAAAGGTTATTATTGTTAACTAAGTAATCAAGATCTGAGTAATACATTTTGAAAGTTAAATTATTAAATTTCGACTTTATTTGGACTCGATAAAGGAAAAAAATTGAAATCTACATAGAAATAACTCAAGCTACTTGAGATTAGCTCGAATTTAATTTCATGAAAAAATGAGTCCTCCAGTATTTCTTGAAATTAAATCTCCAAGTTATTGTGTGAATATAATTAACTATAAGTTGGCTCATATTTTAACATATATATGTTCCAGCAAAATGGTAATGATACGTAGGAAAGGTGACATTCCCACACTATTCAAAAGAAATTTTTTTGTCAATAAATAGTGTAAGTTTTCATGGATCTCTGTTTGCAGAAGTTGTTTAGAAGTTGAGAGGAAAATGCTTTAACTTTCAAGTTGCAACCAATTTGACTGAGGACCTGGTGTATTAAAATCATAATTGTACGGCAAAAGACATGAAACTGGTGTCAACATTTTAGTCCATAATTTAGACTAGAAGCAAAAAATTGGAAGGCAAAAACTTTGGTAGACTTGGTCTATGCGTTCATTTATACATTATTCACTGAATAAAGAAGTCACATAAATATAGCAATATATGATAATAAGAGAAGGGGATCATAAGTGATTTGATCAAGGATTACTGAACACATTCGCGTAATATTTGTTTTTAAGTTAAATTGTTGAACTTTATTACTTGAATTGGACTCTGTGAACAAAAAATTCAAATTCTACACAAAAATAACTCAAGCTACTTGAGATTGATTTGAATTCAATTTCCTGAATAAATTCAGTTGAATTTGATTACACAATACTCAAGTCAAATTTAAATAAAATATTAAACTCATTCACAAAATAGCAATTTGTGACAAAGGGATTCTATAATTGGTGATCCTGAAAAATCTCATTTGGCTAAATAGGAACTTAATAATTAGTTGAAGCCAATTACTCTCTATTATTTATCAAAATTAAATCTCCAAGTTATTGTGTGAGTATAATCGGTTGCACATTAGCTTTTATTTTACCATATACATATAGATATCTTCCAGCATAATGATAATGATATGTAGAAAACGGTGACATTCACATACTATAGTCGGTTGGACATTAGTTTTCATGGGCCTCTCTATTTTGAAAAAGTTGCTTAGAAGTTGAGAGGAAAATTGTTTCAATTTCAAGTTTCAGCCCATTTGACTGAAGACCTGGTGTATTAGCCCAGTCACAGTTGCACAAGGCAAATGACACGACACTTGTGTGAGTATTAGGTCTAGAATTTAGACTAGAAACAGAATCTTGGAATGTGAAACTTTGGTAGACTTGACCTATGAGTTCATTTATTCATCATAATCATTACATTGTAATATGATATAAGAAAAGTATTAGTGAGTAATTTTATCAAATATCCCAAAAATCATGTGATTCTTAAATTTACCAAATGAATTTATAAGTAGACCTGTAAATAAAATTTATCAATTTATTTTCCCTATAAAAATGGTGGTGTTTGGACATTTCAAGGTCTAACATTTGTGTTTTGTGGGTTTTCGAAAATAAATAACATTGGCTAAAAAAGACACTTATTTTCAAATTTTAATTTGAAGACATGTAAACTTTTATAAGATCTGAAGATCTTACACTCAAAATTTATTAAAATTCTTCTTTTGTAGTCTCTAGTATCGATAATAGGCTAGAATATGAAAATGTGTTCGATTCATATGCCAAACGTGTTAGTTGCTGTCTGACTGCATGAGAAATATATGATTATCAAAAATTAAATATTGATGTCTAAAACAGCCAATTTTTTGGATATTATTAGGATAATAGGCATCTCAAACGTTTTTTAACAATATTTTAAATTTTCAACTATATTTGCTGAGGGGTTAATTTGCTGAATTGGTACCACCCTATTCATTTAGGTGTGTCACTGTGCAGTTTTAGGTACATAGCCTAAACTAAAAGTTAAAAGTACAAAATGAGAATTGCTTCAAACATTTGGTGTACAAGAGTAACATTACTTTTTTCTAAATAGAATTTTGAATAGCTGCTACTTACTCATAATTATGGATTTAATGCTTAATTGGAGACCGTAAACTGCAATTACTCGTAAAATACAGTTAATTATTCCAAGAAAAATATTGGTATAACTGATTAGTAGAATATATATAAAATAGGATGTACTTGGGACCGTGACATTGAAATTTTATTGTCAATGTTGAATTACTTTTATGCTTTGTCCTTTTTAAGTTCTAGCATATTATTATATGTGCACTTATCAGGACTTATAATATTGACATTTTCTGAACCTAAGTAAATCGATATGTTTTGCTTCCTTCTTAAAGAATTATACACGTATTGGAAATACCTTTTGCCTAAAATATCTGAAGGGAAAAAACCTCATGCGTGAAATTAGGGGGTAGCAAATGTTAATACTACTTGACAAAAGAAAATCTAATATAGCATCCACAAAAAAAAAATTTCAGGCTTTAGCATTAACAAACAAATAACAAGAAAATCGGTCATTGGGTAGCATACGTGTAGTTTCTTGATGACAATCAATATATACGCTCAACATAAGCATACATTAAATTTACAGGGTATATGATTCTTAGTCATGTGCATTTCTTTGTCTAACCAAATTAATTTTTTATTGATTAATCTTGTTACTGGCTACATTTAATTAGAGTACCTGAAGCCCGCTGTCATCTTCAAGTCTAGTCAAGATTTTAATCTCCCTAAAGTTACTTTAGGCTCAATTGAGCTCCACATTTTCCGCTACGTTGACTGGAGACAGGGACTAGCTGAGTGTCTATTCATGACCCATTACTCACGCAGACTATTGAATACGGCTGTTATCCATTCCTTTGGTACTAAGTAACATGAAATAATGCTTACACTCCATTTATAGAACTCATCTCGTGACTAAGTATTCTATGAGTTATTGATTTTTGAGGTATTTCAATTGGCAAATAGGAATTTAATCGCCGCTTGAAAAGTTGTCTCACTATTTGTCAAAATTAAATCTCCAAATTAATATGTGAGTTACAATGAAATATAATATACTTGTACCTAAAAATGTTCATGTTTATTAACCATCTGTCATTGTTCTATCTTTAGTTTATAGCAAAAAGCAGATAATGGAAATGCTCCTGCTACGTACGAACCATGTCTTTTTTTTTTTTTTGACCATCCTGTCATTGTTCTATCCTTTTTTTTATTTTTTATTTTTAAGGATTCATTGTTCTATCTTTAGTTAAACTGCAAGTCTAACATCTGTCATTGTTCTATCTTAATACTGGATAGGCTTTCGATAAAATAGGAGAAAAGTACGAACATGGATTTCCTTTCAACTTTTGCTCTTCGGGCCTATGTCGTGTGTCATATGAGTGATCAAAGAAAGAGAATACAACATAACGAATAAAGGGTACCAACACTCGTGACACGATGTTCCTTCATACAGAGGGGTAAACAGCATGCTCAAGCCAAGAGGGCCAAACTTGCCCATTTGCCGTGTTCTAAGTATGCAAATGACTTATCTAACCTAGAATTCTATATGAAATACAATTTAAATGTCATGCATTATATATTTATAAGAATAAGAAATAAAAGAGAAAAAATATTAACACCAATTCCCCACCCCTATTGTAATACTGTAGGATTTTAAAAAAAAATCCTAAATGCGTGTAAAGAGTACGAATGCCATGCAAATAAGACTAAAGCGTAAGGGGATCTAAGAGCCTAGCATTGTACTAGCCTATTTTGACGAAATTCCTCATCAGCGTTGGATTAGAGAGGGAACGAAAGAAAAACCACAACTAGCGTTGAACTAGTGTGGTGTCGTCACAAATAAACATAAATAAAAGCATAAGTAAAAATGAATAAATACAGAAGAGCATGTAAAGTACAAAAAAGCACATAACACACAAGCATAATGTCTAGATGCAAAGATCCTAATAGAAGCAAATAAACATATAAGCACATAGAGAGACATAAAACACATAAGCCCTAACTATTATATTGAGGAGCCTAACTATAATTTAAATGGGGGAAAATAAAATAAAACAAAAAACACCCTATCAAATCTATCTATTACATTTGCCTAAATAAATACAAATTATGATAAATAAAATAAAATAAACTTATCTATTACAATAATTACCTAAATACAAATTATTGGCTAAAATAAAAAAATGATTAATTATTACATTTTCCAAATAATTATAAAATTAAAACCAAATCAATAAATAACAATAAATAAAACAAAAACAAACATATAAAACATATGTTAAACACAGAGGAGCACATGAAGAATTAAAAAGTAATAAATGTACCTCTTTTGAGAATTCAGTGCAAATAATAACAAAACAAAAAGATACGTCAGAGTAACCATTATTTCAAATAAATAAATAAAATATAAAGATAAACTCTAACAAATCATGGGACAAAATTGAAACTTCGTGCAAGTTAAAAGACCAAATCGAAAATTTTGTTAGTCATATGGCTTAAGACCAAAATTCTAGCGAGTTAAAGGGACTTAAAAAAAATTCCAGCAAATTAAAAAGACTTAGAAAAAATAAATTTCAACAAGTATGGGAGCGCAAAATGTAAATTCAAAGACTTAAATGAAAGTAACTTGAAATCTAAGGAGGCTAACCTATACATATAACAGACGTAAATGTAGGAATGACAAATTATTTGATGCATAGTAAAATTAGCTAAATTCCAAAGGGTTAAAACATGAATATTTATTCTTGTGATGAAATCCTAAAATATTAACCAAAACCTGAAATCAACTCATAAATTTACCCCTTCCCCCCAATGTTTCTTCCTAAATCCCTAAGCTTCAACATCCTAATTCCTAACTCAACCAAACCCCTCAAATCAGAAATTCAATCCCAAATCCCCCAACTTAAGAGTTGATTAACAGCCATGAATCACCCAAATAATATCCTAGGCTAAGCAACAAAGAGAGAGAATCTAGAAATTATACCTATCAGCTGAAGTAAAGAAGCAGTCACTGTCGGCGTTGATGGACGTCTGCTGGCGGCGATCGGCGTTGATGCTATGTCTGCTGGCTTTATGGGTGTTGATGAATGTGGGGATTCGGTGGTACAAGACTGACTTGTTGGGATGGTGGTTGTGGACGTTGGTGAGGTTTGCTGGTGGCAGCGCACGACTGTGTGTGACCGTGTGGTTGCAGGCGATCAATGGTGGAGAGCGGCGGCGGCGGCTAGACGAGGCTATGCGTGGCGCTGCCTTGGCTAGTTGTGTTTAAGGTTGTTGATGGTGCTTGGCTTGTGTGTGTGTGTGTGTTGTTTTTGGCTGATTGTATGTATGCGTGTGTGATTGATTTCGTGTCTGTATGTGTATGTGATGGTTGCTGTCGGTTGAAATTTAAGGCCGTGAGTGTGTATGTGTAACCTGTGTGTGCGTGTGTTGTGTGGCTGAATGGATTGTGGTGGTGTTTGTGAATTGAGTGGCTGTGGGACGCTACTTGGCTGTGCTAATTCGATGGTGGAGTGATAGCTCTGGTGGTGGTGGTGCCATACGGTTCAAGGGGTGTTTCTGGGATGGCTTTCGGCGATTTTTGCAAGGTAGTTTGAAGCTGATTTCGGAGTTTCAACAGAGGTTTTGGTGGCGTTGGGAGAGAATGGCTGTGATTTGGGATATTCCTGTTACTATGGCAACGTGTGTAGTGTGTGTGAGTGATATGTGTATTGTATATGACTGTGTGCAATTGATCATGTGTATGGTGGATCGATAGTGGTGGTAGTGGTTGTGTTGCTGCTGAGTGCTGACTTGGACTGGAATTGTTTGTGGTGATTGGGAGGGTGGTGTGTGGTTAAAGGTCTGATGGCTATTGCGTGAGGAAAGTAGGATTTTGATGGCTGATATTCGATGTGTTCTAGGGCTGATGCAGTGGTTGTGGGCGTGTGCCTGTGTGTTTATTCTATATGTTCTGTGTGTGAATCTTGTGGTTTGTGCTCTGCGTCTGTGAGTGACTATGGCTGTTTCGTTGAGGATGAACTGTGGATGGAATTGTGGCTGTTAATGGTGGATGGACGAGAAGTTGGTGGTGCGTTAGGTGGAGATGATGAGTTTGATAGAGGTGATGACAAACGGTGGTGGTGATGGTGATGAGGAAACTGGCGATGTGTCCGAATGAGACAAGAACTGTAACCCTCTTTGTGAGGGTGTCTGCAAGAGCACGTGAATGAAACGTGGAAGTATCTGAATCCCCATTCTCAACCCTAGGATTACGTGTTACGTATTTATATACTAGAGAACAAGGATCTTCCAAACTCAATATTAGGCCAGACCCATTAAAAATAAAAATAAAAAAAAAGAAAATAAAAACTATTCTATTTACTTTTTTTTTACGGATTTTTCCCTCTTGTTTTTTCTGTTTTTCTTTTCTTTTTCTTTCTTTTTTTTCTTTTTTCTCTTTTTTTAATGTAAAAAATAAAATTTTAACCGACTAAGACAATAAAAAAACAAAAGACGTTCAATCCTAAAAAATACGGAACGACCATTAAAACCCACCAAAAATTAAGGAAAATGTCCAAAAATGTAAAACATGAATTAGACACTAAAACAAAAGAAGAAAATATTTACAAGTCAAAATTATCATTTTTACCCCCGACTTGACTAATTTAGCATATTTTATATGAAAATTAAAATTGATCACGAAAATTAAAAAGTGCACCAAACTATTAAAAATTTAAAAGGTGTCTCAAAATTTTGTGTCTACAAATTGAGTTTTTGTATGCTCTCCAATTGGATGGCTTTTTGTGAGGGTTAAGGTTGTAAATAAACCGAGCAATTTGCGAATACAACTCTGCTCGACTAGTAAAAGTTAGAGTTTGGCTTGTTCGTATAATTAAACGATTCAGAGTTCGAACACAAATTTTGGTTCATTTAATAAGCAAGCAAACCCGTTTATTAAACAAGCAAGAGTTTGAATATAAATTAAAACCCAACTGGACGAGTTAGACTTAAGCAAAAATTAAAACCCAACGGATGAGTTGGACTTGAACAGAAAACAAAACCCAATGGACGAAGCTTTCTTATTTTCAGAACTCAACCAATAATAAAGTACAATTAAGCCGGTAAAATGTTGTACTCGAGATATACGTCCAGGATTCAAGGTACCAAGGACGATAGGTGGGTCTCCCTTGTGATTCAAACTATGGCAACTGAAAATAATACCCTTAACCAAAAACTATAGTGATAGGGAATCACAATCAGTTTACACTTGGTATTGACAATCATATTATAAAGTAGCTTTATAAGCCGATTGAGAAACAAATAGCATGCATGAACCAAAACCGGTTTTGCTGCTTAGCTTCCCTTATTCGCACCCCATCGGGAGACCTAGACATTAGAGGTAAAATTTTCTCATGAATAGTCTTACATAAATATTAATATCCCACAAAATGTAAGTTTATTAAACAGCAAATGGCAAGACATTAAAATGGTGTAGTGCTTATGCATTTTCTGTAATATTAGGGACCTTTGAAGGCACTCTTGTAATTTGATGAGTTGGGGTGGAGTTTTATTTTTTACAAGTAGAGGGACTTAAAAGAAAATTTCCAAATTCTATTTTGCCCAAATAAGCTTAAGGCACTTTCCTTCCAATTTCTCTTCTTCCTCTTTTTCTCCCAACTTGTTTTCTCTCTAAATCTTTCCTTCTTTTCTCTTTAATTTTTCTTAAAGAAGGTGTTGAAGTGTCTCTTCCTCAGTAGGGGATCAAGGGAAGGAAGTGTTGTCTCCACCACCCAATCTTTCACCCAAGGTATTTTCTCTTAAGTTCAATTTCTTCCTTCTCTAGTTGATTACATTGTATGAGATGATGATAATTGGTGGATATATGGAATTATAAGGTCCTTATGCTTTATTGAAGTTATGTTTTGTGTTGTTGGGGTGTATTGATAGAGGTTGGATGGTGGTGGTAGTAAGAATCAAGAGGGACTTAGTGTGATTATGGTTTAGGTTGTTATAGATGAATGTTTTGAGTTCTAATGTACCTTGCTTCTGCTTTATTTTGTCAATATTTGCCATTTTGAAGTTGTTTTGATAGTTGGATTGGTGTTGGAGGAGTTTGGTTGAGGTTGGGTGTGTTTGGCCGTTTTGAAGAAGTGCAAGAAGTCGAGCCACGGGCGCGGCTGGGACCTTGGCACCCGCGGCTCAACTTTGCGTTTTGCTATTGCGTCTGATCGTGGTCGCAGCGTTGTCTGCGCCACGGCCTAGCTCGCGAATTGCGAGCCGCGGGTCAGATCAGGTGAGTCGCGACCGTGGCTCATCCCTGTTCCACCCACGACTCAGCTTCTGCTGAATCCGCGGGTGAGTTTTTCTTGATCCATGGGCGCGGATCGATTTGCTGCACCCGCGGATCGTTTGTTTTGTTTTTCTTTCAGTGTGTGCTCCATTTATTTTTCGTGTAAGGTCTTAGGTTATGCTTTATTCTAGAATTATTGTTAGGGTAAGTCTATAATTAAGTGTTCTTTGTGTGTTATTAGGCGAGGAAGGTGCTTATCCATACTCCGACTATTTGAACTAGCGTGGAATCGAGGTAAGTAGTCTACGAATCCCTTGCCTATTGAAAATAAGCTATGACTAAAACTAATGTTCTAAATTACTAATTGTTATTCCCTTGGCTTGAGTTGGGATATTTTACGATTTGTTATATGAAATGATTATGCGTGGTGAATGTGTTTGATCAATTAATGTTTTGAATGAGCTCTTGAGTGAAATGACTTGTGACGGAGACTAGTTTCTTAATTTGGTGTTTGTTATTTGATATTTGACCGTGCTAATCGGGGGATAGTTAGCTTTGTTTGACTGAACTGACCGAGGTAGAGTCAGAAATCGACCATGTTAACCAGGTTATAGTTAACAACTGGATATCCAGGGTCATTAGTCGGATTACTACTTGAGCTCTTTAGGAATGTTTGACATTTGATATATGTGATTGTGAAGTGAATGTGCTTTACCACGTATTTTGTAAATTATATCATTAGATGTGATTTAATTGCATGAAATTGTATATGTATAACCGTTTCAAGCCACAAGGTATTTCTTTACTACTTATTGGGTGACATGTCACTCACTACTTAATTTTGCATCGCAGCGGAGGAGACTTTTGTAGAGGAAGACTGGACCGACTCATGGACCTTTTGAGTTAGGTTTAGATTGGGGCTTTTGGTGATAGGGTATATTTTGTAAAGGGTTCATTTTGTTCTATAAACTGTATAGCCTTATTCTTTTGTATATGCTAGGTTACACTTGTAGCAACTCCTAATTCTTTTGTTATAGAAGAAATGGAATGTATTGGTGAATACTTATATTTTGAATGAATGAAACTGGATCTTTTGTCTATGATTGCTTATCCTTTAAGCTTTGACATGTCTTAGTAATGTATGTATCGATGTAACCTTGTGTTCTAGCGTAGCCTAGGGCATGACGAGTGCTACGTCTCGAGCACGGACGTGACATTTTCACTAGACTACAAAACTTGCAAGGAAACAAACAAGAAGGATGATATACTTTATAAAATTGATGCTTACTAAATTGTTGATTGCAGTGATCTCCTCAAGCTTGTATGTGGATCCATTTCCTCGGACTTTTCCGTAGTTTGAATGTCTCTTCAACAATGCTTATGAACCATCTTGGTTTTCCGGTTGAGAACATGAGACATCCCATGACTAGTCCTAGCAATAATCCAAAATCCGTAACCTAGAAGAACAGCTTTCCATGTAAATCCGTCAAAAAAATTTGAATCATAATCTTGTTCAAATCCCAGAGGTATAGATGGTGGTGGTGCGCTAGCATCACTGCAATTAATGGTGTTCCTGCATAATTCTAAGTTCCCAAGATACGAATTATTCTCAAATGTATCAAAATGCCTACCTCGAGGAATGGGTCCAACTAGATGATTTTTTGAAAGGTTTAAGAATCAAAGAAATGTCAAATTTAGTAGCTCCACTGGAATGGTTCCCTCAAGCTGGTTCCAAGAGATTCAAGCATATTCAAATTCCTAAATGAACGAGGAATATGACTACTAAGGTTGTTGTGAGACAGATTCAATATTTGAAGAGAATGAAGGTTTCCAATTAACTTTGGAATTTCTCCTTCAAATCTATTGCTCGAAAAATCCAAAGCCACACGAGTCGTTAGCACTCTTTCAAAGCTGTACTCTACCCCTTTTCATAATCAAGCTCACAGAATGGATGTAATAAGAACCATGACAAAAGTCATATGCACTAATGTATTGGGGTTCCATTTGGAGATCCCTTGAACTTCTCATGGCTTTGAAATTCTTAATAAGTTCGGTAGGTAGAACACCATTGAGCTCATTATGGGATACATCGATGATTCTCAGCTGAGAGAAGGGACTTGTAGTTTTGCAATTGCCAATTGATTTATGAAATCGATTGGACTTCAATATCAGAACTTGTAGCTCAGTTAAAGTTTCCAACCACATTGGAAACTTATCATCTAGCTTGTTGTTCCCTCAATTAGAAGTTGCAGTCTTGTGCAATTAGCCAAAGATCGTGGCAATGTACCTTCCAATTGATTGTCATTTCACAATGAGAAATTGCAGCCAACTATCACTAAAAAAAACTTCCAGAATAGTGCCAAAAAACCCATTGTTTCCGAAATCTATAAGATTGAGTTGGTTGCTTGAGTTTCCCAAGCATTGGGGGATTGTGGATATCAATTGATTATCAGACAAATCGAGAATCATAAGAATACTTGCATTACAGATACAAGAAGACAGTTGTCCCTGAAGCAAGTTGGAACTCATATCTAGATAGGTCTAGGTTTTTGCATGGTAGTTGATCTAAATTTAAGTTTCAACCATCACAAATTTCTCCTGAATTTGTTGCCCATTGTCATCTTCAAGTCTAGTCAAGATTTAAATCTCCCTAAAGTTACTTTAGGCTCGATAGAGTTCCACATTTTCCACTACGTTGACTGGAGACAGGACTAGCGGAGTGTTTATTCATGACCCATTACCCACGCAGACTATTGAAAAGAGCTGTTATCCATTCCTTCGGTAATAACATGAAATAATGCTTGCACTCCATTTATAGAACTCATCTCGTGACTAAGTATTCTATGAGTTATTGATTTTTGAGGTATTTCAATCGGCAAATAGGAACTTAATCGCAGCTTGAAAAGTAGTCTCACTATTTGTCAAAATTAAATTCCAAATTAATATGTGAGTTACAATGAAATATAATATTCTTGTACCTAAAAATGTTCATGTTTATTAACCATCTGTCATTGTTCTATCTTTATTTTTAGCAAAAAGCATATAATGGAAATGCTCCTGCTACGTACGAACCGTGTGTTTTTTTTTTTTTTTTGACCATCTGGTCATTGTTCTATCTTTAGTTAAACTGCAAGTCTAACATCTGTCATTGTTCTATCTTATTACTGAAGTAGGATTTCGATAAAGTAGGACAAAGTAGGAACATGGATTTCTTTTCAACTTTCGCTCTTGGGGCCTATGTCCTGTGTCATTACGCGTAAGTGCTAATTCCCCAAGTAGGAAAACGTGTATGAGGGGTTTAAAGAACTTCGATTGAGAAAACATAACGTTGGAAGACTTTGATTCATGTCTATGAGTTGATCCTTAGAAAATGACAAATAGTCGAGTAAGAAAACAGTACATAAGGGGTTTAAGAATTTCGATTGAGAAAATAATGAATTTGGAAGACTTTGCTTAGTGGCTATGAATGGATACTTAGGGAGTAAATAAAAGGACTGTTTGTGTGTATTTAGACAGGACCAAGGGTTAAAGGAAGAATAAAATTAGTCTATGTTAGAAAAACTTTTCAAGTATTTGGTGCAATCAAAACTTCTTCTTTTCTCCGGCGACTTGGTTCCATCAAAACTGGTGATAACTCGGGAAAAGTATACAATACACCACGTGCATTGTCACGTGGTGTACTAGAACCAATAATTTATCGCCATGTGGCAACGGTGGGCCATACCTTGTATTATTTGGCGATATGTGATTGGTTCTAGTGCACCACGTGACACGCCACGTGGCGCGTGTGGTGCACGCAATACTCACTCGATAACTCGTGTTGTTTCAAGGTTCAACCCATGTGAGACAGTGCTTTTAGGCTGAGTCAAGTCAAGATGTATTAAAATATTTAAGTAAATGATTCACACACTCTACTTTAATTTCATATGCTTTATATTTTATTTTAGATAAATTACTATTTACCTCCCTGTGGTATTGCCTTTGACCATATAACCCCTTTATAGTTTTAATATGACCACATGACTCCTGTAGTTTTATGAAAAGTGAAAAATATACGGAATATTCTATACTAGGCACATTTAATCCTACTTACGATTACGGAATATTACGGTAGAAGGAAATTTTAAATATTTTGAGAATATTCCATGACGGTGCAAGGGTTTCGTCCATTCTTCACTTTTCATAAAAACATAGGGGGTTATGTGGTTATATTGAAACCATAAAGGTTTATGTGGTCAAAGGCAATACCACAAGGGAGTGAATAGTAATTTATCCTCTTTTTTTTAAACTGAAAAATTGTCATTATTTTTTATTTATAAGTCATATGTATATTTTAGTCTCCATGGCAAGTCTAAATAAAAAAATAAATTATAATAATTATTATATTTTCTTTATACCCAATGAAGATATCTTTAAATACCGTTTTCAAGGGTGGAGGATAATTTCTTTGGTACACGGTGTTAGCGGCCTTGGGCCGGAGATGACCTTATGTCCATTTTATCTATAATGAAGTCTTGGAACGTTTTAAAACAGTCACTGGGCTGAGTTCTTGAATTATATGCAATGCCAGTTTAGTAAAACGGAAAAAAGTGAAAGATAGAACGACAATCACAGATTCGGATTCACCAGATTGAGTTTTTCAATCTCTCCAATTGGATGATTACATAGAATTTCGATAAACTAGGACAAAGTACAAACAAAGATTTCTTTTCATCTTTTGCTTACTGGATTAGCAGGCCTCTGTCTTGTGTCATTACGGGTAAGTGCTAATTCCTCTAGTAGGAAAACGTATACAAGGGCTAAAGAACTTCAATTGAGAACATGAAATGAAGATGAAAGGTTTGATTAGAGACTATGAGTGAATACTTGGGGAGCAGATAAAAGGACAGTTTGTATGTATTAAGACAGGACCATGTGCCAGAGAGAGAATAAAACTATTCAATGTTAGAAAAAACATTTTAAGTATTTGGAGCCATCCATACTTCTTTGAATTTGTGCCATCAGAACAGCTGATTACTGTTGTCCTTTAATTATTTAAGTAAATGATTTACAAACTCTACTTTTTGATTTATATAGTTTATATTTTATCTTTTAAATTAAAAACTCATCATAGTTTGGACTTGAAATGTTATAAATTAAAGATATATTTTAGTCTAAGTGAAGTGCGTAACTAAAAAACTAAGGGTCTATGTTTCCCTGTAAAATGTTTTCATAAGAAAATGTTTTCCATGACAAATCTTTCCAAGAAAATATTTGTTTTTCCCATAATTTTCTTGTGTTTGGTAAAGCTTTTAACTATTTTCAATTAATTAACCAGTACAATCTAATATTATCCTTACATTATCTTTTCCCTACCACCTTCGTGTCATAGCCATCACCAGTTGCCCCTTTCACCACCGCAACCACCACTACCTAGAATAGTCCAAAACCTACCACCCTTTTTCGAATTCTCTCTGCTCCCCCAGTAATCTAACAGCCATTCAAATTTGCAAATCTGATCCTTTAAGATCCAAAATATATGTTCGAGGCCTTTTTGAAGCCTGAAATGTTCATACTGTGACCCATAAATGGCTTTTGTTCACCAGACACGGACTATTACAGATTTCTGTTATATCCATTGAACTAATGCACAGAAAATATTAGTAATCTTAGTTTGTGTCATCATCACAGCAGTACTTAGTTTAAATGTACAATGAAATCAAACCTTCGTATAAGAGATATTTGTTCAGTGTTCTCTTCCAAGAAATCAGATTTATGTGCACAATGGTCAGTTTCATGATTAAGAAGTTAAACGAATGTCCTGTTCTATTGATTTCCTATTTGTTAAATAAGTTGTTACTTCTCTTTGACATAGAGAGTAAAGCTACATCCATCTAATTGGGGAAAATCCATTTGAATGCTGACTTACAAAATATGCAGTAATCCTACATTCTTCTTTCCACTTAACAGTTAGAATTGTTGGCATGTGACCATCTCATGTTCAGTTTATATTAAAAAAAAAAAAAAAAACTGGATACTAACATTGCAAGGTTTGGAAGAGTTTGGTATCAACATCATTTTCTTGATAAATGGATACCTCCAACACTTTGAGTTTTGGATGGAAGCTTTGGCAGAGAATCGAGATTAATTCCAAAGTTGTGAGAGATCCAGTATAATAGTCAGGCAGATGAGATCAAACCTTTTATTTAGTAAATAGAATATGGATGCCACTAATTTCATGTTAATGTTACCCCTAAATGGAGATGATCAATAGTGTCCTGATTTTCTAGAGACAAAGTCCAAGTTCAACACACAAGCCGAAGTGGCAGAAGCTTTCTTTTAGAACTCAACCAATAACAGTGTGTAATTTAGTTGGTAAGACATTGTACTGAGATACACATATGGAGTTCAAGGTACCAAAGAGGATAGAGGAGTCTTCCTGATTATTCAAACTAAAAAAATAAAAAAACAAAAAGCCTTAACCAAAAACTAAAGTTACACGGAATCACAATCATATTATAAAGCGGCTTTGTAAGCCCTTGATAAACAAATAGCACGCATGAACCAAAATCAATTTTGCTGCCTTGTTTCCTTTCTTCGCACTCCTTTGGGAGACCTGGATGTCAGAGGTCAAATTTTCTCATAATTAGTATTACGTAAATGTCAATATCTCAGGAAATATAAGTTTATTATTCAAAGAGTAAATGACAAGAGATTACTAAAAGATGTTGTGTATATCCATTTGCCAAACTAGAATATTTGTGATGAAACAAGAAAGAATATACTTTATAAATTCATGATTATGCAAGGAAAGATGTTTATAGTCAATAGCGGAAGAAACATAGGTATCCATTGCTTACTGAATTGTTGATTGCACTGATCTTCTCAAGCTCGTATGTGGATCCATTTCCTTGGCCTTTTTCGTAGTTTGTATGTCTCTTCAACAAAGTTTATGAACCATCTTGGTTTTCCAATTGAGAACATGAGACATCCCATGGCCAATCCTAGCACTAATCCAAAACCATAACCTAGAAGAACAGCTCTCCAAGTAAATCCATCAAAAAATTCTGAATCATTATCTTGGTCAAATCCCAAAGGAGTGGACGGTGGTGGTGCTCCAGTATCACTACAATCTTTAGTTAATGGTGTTCCACATAATGCCAAGTTTCCTCGATATGAATCATTCTCAAATGTATCAAAATGCCTACCTCGAGGAATGCGTCCAACTAGATGATTTTCTGAAAGATTTAAGAATCCCAAGAATGTCAGATTCAGTAGCTCCTCTGGAATGGTTCCCTTGAGCTGGTTCCAAGAGAGGTCTAGAGATTCAAGCATATTCAAATTCCCAAATGAACGAGGAATATGACCACTTAGGTTGTTGTGAGACAGATTCAGTATTTGAAGAGAATGAAGGTTTCCAATTAACTTCGGAATTTCTCCTTCAAATCTGTTGCTTGAGAAATCTATGGCCTCACGAGTCGTCAACACTTTTTCAAAGCTGTACTCCACCCCTTTCATAACTAAACTCACAGAATGGATGTAATAAGAACCATGAAAATAGTCATATGCTCTCATGTATTGGAGTTTCGTTTGGAGATCCCTTGAACTTCTCATAGCTTTGAAATTCTTAATAAGTTCGGTAGGCAGAACACCACTGAGCTCATTATGGGATACATCGATGATTTTCAGCTGAGGGAAGGGACTTGTACTTTTGCAATTGCCAATTGAACCCTGAAATCGATTGGATTTCAGTATCAGAACCTGTAGCTCGGTTAAAGTTTCCAACCACATTGGAAACTTATCCTCTATCTTGTTATTCCCTAAATCAAGGATTTGCAGACTTGTGCAATTAGCCAAAGATCGTGGCAATGGACCTTCCAATTTATTATCGTTCACAATGAGAAATTGCAGCCAACAATCAGTAAAAAAAGTTGCTGGAATGGTGCCGAAAAATCCATTCTTTCTGAAGTTTATAAGATTGATTTGGTTGCTTGAGTTTCCCAAGCACTGGGGGATTGTGGAAACCAAATTATTATTTGACAAATCGAGAAACTCAAGGCTGCTTGTGTTACAGATAGAAGATGGCAATTGTCCCTGAAGAAAGTTGGAACTCATATCTAGATAATCTAGGTTTTCGGATGGTAGTTCGTCTATGGTACCAGTGAGAAAGTTATGAGAAACATTGAAGTATTCCAAACTCTCCGAAGTCTTGGACATGAACCAGCTTGGAATTGGACCATGAATTTTGTTATTCGACAGATCTAGGTAGGATAATCCACCTACATTTCTTAGAAAACCTGGAAATTCCTTTATCTCACAAGATGACAATCCCAACAATTCAAGATCAGTTAAATTGGAATTGTTGGTGGTGTTTATTGGTGCCCTACTTGTTGGAGGATTGTTTTGAAACATATTTAGCTCATAGCCCCGGAAATTGTTTGCTGAAAGGTCAAGTAGAAATAAGCTCGCCAGAGTAAAAATTGAGTAAGGGATTGAACCGCTTAGCTGATTGTTGCTCAAATCAATGTAATCCAGTGAACTACTTTTGAAATCTCCGAGTTGCCCTTTGAGTTGGTTATTAGAGAGATCTAAAGAGGAAAAATAGGTGAGGTTGAGAAGTGAGATTGGGAATTGACCAACCAAAGAATTTTGACTAAGATCCAAATCAGTTAGCATAGTGAAATTAACAAAAGAATCTGGAAGTGATCCTTCAAGGTGGTTTCCTCCCAATCTGAGAGAGTCGACTGATTGAAGATTTGAAATTGAGGTCGGAATTTGACCATTCAAATAATTATTTTCCAGATTCAATCGTACAAGCCGTGTAAGGTTGCCAATTGATTCAGGAATGGCACCAGAGAATTGACCAGCTACCAATTGCATAGAATTTAAGGAATTTAAGCAACCAATTGAATCAGGCAGTACCCCTGAAAAATTTGTCTCGATTACGTCCAACTTCTCTAGTGGGCTTAAAATACTACAGTTAAATTTTGGTAAACTACCAGAAAGATAATCATTCCAACTTAATAAGAGTACTTGCATATTGGGGAGATGAAAAACATTGCTTGGTAAATTACCATATAAACCAGTATGCCCAACATCTAGATGTGTTAACGATGAAGACAAATTCATCATTGTGCTAGATGAGTCAGATGAGATGTTCACAGAAGAAAGTGAAAGCATTCTTAACTGAGTTAGGTTTTGAAGCAACTGATGAAAAGTGAAAGGTTCAAGTCTTAAAAGCGAACAAGACCCCATAGAACATACCAGATTCCCAGAGAGATCTAGTGAAATTAGGTTTGATAGGTGTGACATTTCTGCTGCAACTTCACCTTGAAATTTTGAATAAGAGAGGTTGAGATGTGTCAAACTTCTCAACGTTCCAAATTCATGAGAAATCCGCGAGCCAGTTAAATCATTATAAGCAAGGTTGAGCTGTTGGAGGTGGGAAAGACGGAATAGGCTACTGTTAGGAGGGATGACTCCCTGAAGTTGGCTGCAACTGAGGTCTAACCCAACTATGCGACCGGTGAGCTGGTGGCATGTGACCCCATCCCAACCGCAGCAATCTTTACTAGCATTCCATGATGTCATTTTTGGATGCGGATATTGACTACAATATGAAGATAGAAGGGTTGATGGATTCGTATTAAACAATCCCTTAAATTGAAGCAGTTCGAGAGCATCATGATAATGACACAAGTGCTTTTCTGTGGAAAAGGAAGGAAGGACTTCATGAAGTTGCAGCAAAAAGAAGAAGAGTACTGTAATATGAAACAATATTGGTCCCCTCATCTTTGCTTGATAAATTTTTTGTTTGTGAAAATCGTAACCCATTTTTATAACACGACCTCCTTGTCATTTTATGAACGACTTGACTGGGCGTTGTCATAGTCCAGGCGTGACTACCGCATGTGGTCGTCCTTTCCATTGGAATGACTCATATTTTACCATATATATGTCCCAGAATAATGATAATGACATGTAAGAAAATGACATGATAATGACGTGAGTAAGAATTAGAACATATATTATTCGAATTTAATTTTTCATTAGTATAATACTTGGAAAAAAAAAATCACAAGAGCTTATACTTCTAATTATTAGTAATAATTTTCAAGCAACGTGTAGTTTCTACTTTTATTTTTTTATCGTATTAAGAATTGCACACGTGCCTTGCACATATAGTTATTTTTAATGTTAGATTTATATATATAATGAACTAAACTTATTATTTTGTGAAATTATTAGGTATTCAATTTGATTTAGAAAACATTGATGTTCTTTGTGATTTGACTGTTTGATTTATAAAACAAATTTCAATATGTTTTGATGCTCTTTTTCAATATTTGCAAACGCATGTTTGATTTGTTTTTCAAAAAAATAATTTGAATCAAAGATGTTATCAAAATCTTTTTTTTTTAATTTAAAAGAAGAAAACACTTGATAGAAGATTTTTTTTAAGGCACTAAAAACTTATAGAAGTGTTCTAAATGATCTTGTTCAATATTTTTCAAAAATCAATATTTGAAGACAAAATCTAACTCCATAATGTTCAATAATCGAATATTGAGCATGAAATTAAATAAAATCTAACAGTAAAAAAGTAATTTGAGTTGTCTAATAGACCAATTCCACTTTTAGTCCGGTAATGTGCAACTATCAGTCACTTTTTTTTTTTTTTTAATTTGCCTTCTATCATTGTACTATCTTTAATTTTCTAAGGAGTACTATCATTGTACTATCAGTCACTTTTTTTTTTTTTAATTTGCCTTCTATCATTGTACTATCTTTAATTTTCTAAGAAGGAGTTGTTTAGAAGTTGGCTTGAAACACACTTTCGGTTCAAGTTTCAATGAATTGGGCTGGAATCCTGAGTGTTGGTGTATTATCCATCGTAATTGCACACGACAAAAGAAACGAAACTTGTTTGACCATTTGGTCTAGAAATTAGACTAGAGACAAAACCAATTCACACGGAAAGGCAAAAACTTAGAAGTCAAAAACTTCTACTGATGGTGAATTGAGAAGTCCTATAATCCTATTAATGTGTGATGATACAAGAAAAGATATTATAAGTAATTTCAACAAATATTACTGAAATCATGTGATTCTTAAATTTACTGAATGCTTTAAAATTGTTGTTATTCAAAATATTTTGAAATGTTTACGATACATAGCACCTGAACTAAAAGTTAAAATACAAAATGAGAATTGCTTCAAACATTTGGTGTACAAGAGTAAAATTAGTTTTTTTAATGGAATTTTAAATAGATGCTACTTATTAATAGTTATGGATTTAAAGCTTAATTGGAGACCGCAAACTGCAGTTACTCATGATATGGTTAGTCATCTAAAAAATATTGGTATAACTCATTAATGGAATAAATATAAAATGGGAAGTACTTGGAACTATGTGAACATTTTTATTGTCAATTTTGAATTACTTCTATGTTTCTTCCTTTTTTAGTTTGTACACTTATTATTAATTAAAATATTGATATTTTTTGGACAAAAGTAATATCGATTTTTTTTAGTTCTTTTTGAAAAATCGTACATATATTGGAAATACCTTTTGCCTAAAATATCTGTAGGAAAAAAAATATCATGCATGAAATTCGGGGTCACAAATCTTAATACTACCCTACAAAATAAAATTTAATATAACATAAAAAAAAATCATGTTATAACATTAATATTATCAAACGAGTAACGAGAAAATCAATCAGTGGGAACATAACATGCATATAATTTCTTGATGACAGGTTATATGATTCTTAGTCATGTGCATTTCTTTGTCCAACCAAATTAATTTTTAATTAATCTAGTTGGCAGTTAATTTAATTGGAGTACCTTCATTTTCATTATGCACATATTCTTCAGTGCAGTCACTGATTGATTTGTCCAAAGCACTAAATATATATATATATATATATATATTGTCAACTATTTATCATTCTAATTTACTTCTAACTTACTTTAAAGGATGATTCAATTAGACCTGAGGAAACCAATAAAAACTAAATTACCATTAAACCAAAGTAACACCAAATTTTTAGTAATCCTCTAAATTTTTTTATCAAGCTATCTGAAGAATGTGGGCCAAAAAAGCTCTGAATATGTTCTTCCACCGATTTCAAAGGCTCTGTTTAGATGGACTGTTTTTTAGGAAATGTGTTTCTTTGGCACAAAAAACACTAAAAGAGTGTTTTTGGCATATTTTTTGTTTTTGCATACACTAAAATCCTACACACTAAGAATATAAAGAACATACACTCACTTTTACACACACACACACATTATACGTACATACATACGTATGTATGTACGTATAATATATACAAATATATTATATATAAATATATAATGCATATATTATATATAAATATATATTTAATATATATATTATATAAATATATATTATATAATTTATAATATATATAAATATATAATGTATAAATATATATACTATATATTATATATTATATATATTTATATATAAATATGTATGTATGTATGTATACATGAATGTACATTCGCATTATGTACGTATAATATATTTATTGTCTATATATATTATATATAATATCCATTATATATATTTTATGTATTATAATATATATAATATATAATATATATAGATATATAGAAAATATCTATACATACATATTTGTATATATATTATATTATATATATGTACGTATGTATGTACATATAATAATATAAATATATTATATATAAATATATATATTATATTATATATATTTATATATAAATATATGTATGTATGTATGTATGCATGCATGTACATACGCATTTATGTACGTATAAAATATTTATTATCTATATATATTACATATATATTGTATATTATATATATATATTATATGTATTATAATATATATAATATATAATATATATACATACATATATTTATATGTATTATATATATTATATTATATATACGTATGTTTGTATATATGTATGCATCATGTACATACGTATGTATGGAAGTATAATATGTATAAATATATTAGATATAAATATATATTGTATATTATATATATTTATATATTATATATATTATATGCATTATAATATATATAATATATAATATACATATATAGATAATATATATACATACATATATTTATATATTTTTTATTATATATATTTATGTATGTATGTATGTATGCATGCCTGCACATACATATGTATGTATGTATAATATATATATTATATATACATATATACATTATATATACATATATATTATATATTATAGATATTTATGTATAAATATATGTATGTATGTATGCATGCATGTAAGTACATAAATATGTATGTATGTGTAATATATATTATATATAATATATTATAGATATTTACTTATATAATATATATGTATAGGTATGTATCTACGTATATATTATATTATATATATATAATGTAAATACGTGTTATATGTATGTGTGTGTGTGTGTATGTATATGTGTGTGTGTGTGTGCGTGCATGTGTATATGTGTGTGTGTTTAGAAATTTAGATTTTGGACAAAAATTCTTTAATTGTTTCTGAAAAACAATGGCTCCGTTTGGATATGATTATTTGGAGTGTTTTTTGAAAATTATTTGAATTGCTTATTGTTGACTTTTTGAAAAATATGAAAAAGTGTTTGAATGTGAAAAATTTTTTGATGCGACATAATGGTGATTTAAAGAAGTGGACGTCCGTTTTGTCGCCCACTTAAAGAAGCGAACGTTTGCTAAGACATTTGTGTCTTAGCGGACGTTTGTTTAAAGAAGCGGACGTCCGCTTCATCGTCCACTACGTCATCCACTTCATTGTCCAACCTCAAAACCTACCAAAAATGAATTTCATTTTGTTACTCGCGATTTTTTTAGTTTTTCTAAACAAATTTTGAACACAAACATGCTTGTTTTTGTGAATAATTACAAAAAAATCTCTAAAGTTTATTTAAAATTTCAAATAAAAATTTGATGGGAAAATTTGACCAAAAAATTTTATACTTTTTTGACAAAACAAAAAATTTTGCATGCCAAATGCAATTTTAAAAATTTTTTTTTCAAAAACCTTTAAAAAATGGCATCCAAACGGAGCCAAAATTGTTTAAACGTTAATTATTTTTAAAAAATATTTATAGTAAAATTTTTTAAAAACTACTTCAAAAAATACCCATTCAAATATAGCCAAAGTTTCCCTAAATTTGTTGCGTGTTGTCATCTTGAAGTCTACTCAAGAATTAAATTTTATTCCCATCACTGGAGACTGGACTAGTTGAGCTTTTATTCATGTCCCATCACACACCCAGCCAAACGATAGCTGTTTTCTCGTGACAAAGTACTATGGGATAATTGATATCTAGGGGCATATGAAAGGACAGTCTGTGCATTAAAGACCGGACAATGGGTCAGAGGAACAATAAAACTAGTCTATTTTAGAAGAACTTTTCCAAATATTTGGTGCCGTTAAAACCTTTCTTTGCCACCAAGATTGGCGAATATGCGTAACATTTCAATCTCCAGCCCTGAAACACGGTGTTTTCATATTGAGTCATGTCAAGATGTATTAAATTCTTTAAGTAAATAGTTTACACATTCTACTTGATTCATACACTTTATATTTTATCTTTTAAACTGAAAAGTCATCATTATTTGGAGGGTTTATTATAGTTTATTCTCCTAACGTTCAACTCATTTTTCACTTTATCCCCTAATATTATTTTTTTCTTAATCTACCCCAAAACTTGAGGGTCAAATAAAACGGCATTTGACGAACATGTGAAAATACAATTATGCCCTTAGGGGTTCTTTACAGTTTGTCCCCCTAATATTTAGTTTATTTCTCACTTCATCCCCCAACATTTTTTTTTAAATTTTTTCTCAATCTACCCTAAAATTTGACAGTTAACTAAGACATTGTGTAACGAAAATGCAAAAATATAGTAATATATTTAGAATAATAACAATCAGATCAAATTATCCTTACCAAATAGAGGAAAATTTTCCTTCATCTATTACATGTGGCAAAGAAAGTAGAAAAACCTAAACCACAACCCAAAAGTCATATATTCCTAACCCAAAAAAATTTAATATGTTCTTCCAAGATTTACAACAAATTTAAAGATAATAATAAGAGAATATTAATAATAAAATCTTACATTGTAGCTTGAACATTGATAAAAAATTTTTTAGGATTTTCTACTGTCTACGAGGTGCATAAAAGTGCCTTTTACTAGTGTTTTAAAAACCGAACTAGCCGATGTACCGGAAGAGTGGCTAGGTCATAGTCTAATTCGGTTTAACCAGTCGATTCAACTATTTGATACGATTTTCCTTTTATTTTCTTTATAAAGACTAGATCCATGGTCGGTTTATGGTTCGACTGGTCGAATTGACCGGTCCGGTCCGATTTTTAAAATACTAACTTTTACCGCATCTACACATTATAATTTATTCTTGTGTGTTATCAGAAGAAACTTAGGACATTAAAGATCCTTGCAACATTTTTCTATTTTTTGGTTGCAATGTCTTCTCCAGTAGGAATGATTTTTTTTTTTTTTTTTGCTTTTAGGTTAATTGTAGAAATTTTGAAAAAATAAGAATACTGAATTGCAGGAGAGAAAGTGTTGCACTTTAAACATCAAGTGATTATTTTTTATAACTAACAGAGGGGTATTTTCGTCAATCAAAATTAATGGTTACATTGGGGGTATTTTCGGCATTTCAACTTTTTCAATGGTCAAACTGGTTAGTTTGACTAACAGAGGGGTCTAACTGAGAAAACAATAACGTTAGGGAGTAAAATGAGAACTGAGCTAAACATTAGGGGGACAAAATGTAATAAACCCTTATTTGGACTTGAAGGATTATAATTCATGTGTGAATTCTAATCTAAGCAAAATGTATTGATAAAAATAATAAAGTGCTTTAATTATTATAGATTCTTTATACTCGATGGAGATACCTTTAAAAACCGTTTAGTAGTTTAAAATAAAGTAGTTTAGATTCTTATTTCGATGTTTAGTTTAAAATAACATAGAATAATGTAACATAGACTGCAATATACTTTGTCACAAGATTTTTAAAAACATCCATACAAGCATTATGTGGAAAAAGCATCTATTCAATAATTTTGCTTTCTAAGCAAGCCTTATTTAAGGTATAAATTAATAAACAATGTATTTTTTACTTTTTCTTTTTTTCTATCAAGGATTTTATTTTTGATTAATAGTAACCATTTTAACCTATCCAAATTGACTTTAACAATAACATTAACACACAAATAAATAAATAATTAGACAATTAGGTGTCAATGTGAACAATTAAGGATTTGGTAAGTTACTTGTGTTATCACTATTAGGTTCTCAGTCTTCACGTATGACATTTTTAGCAACTAGATTTGTCCAATTTATTCACTAACACCACTACACATCCTAGCTCTAATAGTTACGCGAACACATAATTGAATAACTAAACCATTAATATTTAGTAAATAATTACGAGCCTTCACATATATGTTTTAGTTATTCTCTCTGATTTATATATATACTGGACATACATTTTGCCTAAACTATGTTAAAAAAAAAGCTCAAGCATGAAATTGGGGTTAGAAAATCTTGATACTACTCTACACAAAAGAAAATTTAAACTAGCGTACAATAAAGCATAAAAAACATCATGCCTATAACACTAATGTTATCAAACCAATAACAAGTAAATCGTTCGGTGGATACATAACAGACTTGTGTTTTGTTGATGATGATCAAAATATACATTCAACATAGAAATCACCTTAAATTTTTAGGGCGTACGATTCTTAGCGCCTGCATTTCATTTTTAAACCAAATTAACTTTTAAGAAATCTAGTTAGTGGTTAAATTAGGGTACTTGAGGACTTCTGTCATACCCACTTGAGATCCTCAGTGCTAGTTTTTTCAGTGTCAGTCCAGTGCCATGCACAAGGAAATTATCACTCCGCGTTTACACTCTAATAATTATTTTATTTTAAATGTGATAAGTATAAACGTGAAGTGACAACTCCTTATATATGACATTGAGTTAGTACTGAAGATCTCCAGTTCCGTCATATTCTTCTTTTTCACTATGTTCATATTCCTGGAGATCCACATATACGTTTCCACCGATCTCAAATTTCACCTAAATTTGTTGCACGTTGTCATCTTCAAGTCTAGTCAAGAATTAAATGCCCCTACAATTACTTTAAGTTCAATGGAGTTCCACTTTTTCCACCACGTTGACGAGCGACTGGACTAGTGGAGTGTTTATTCATGACACGTTACTCACGCAAACTATTGAATAGTGCTGTTATCCACTCCTTTGACAATAACATGAAAGAATGCTTATATTCCTTTTGTAGAAGTGAGAACCTCATTTTATGACAAAGTATTTTGTGGTTATTGATTTTGTGGTATTTCATTTGGCAACATAGGAACTTAATCACCAGATGAAAAGTTTTGTCTCCCCTATTTGTCAACATTAAATCTCCAAATTAACGTGTGAGTTACAATCTAGTAGTTGTTTGTTGGTTCATATAAATTTTACTATTTATAAATTTTCATCTTTCTGACAGTGAAATATAATATTCTTGTACCTAAAAATGTTCATGTTTATCAACCCTCTATCATTATTCTATCTTTAGTTTTTGGCAAAGATCAATGAATGGTGCATATAATGGAAATACTCCTGCTACGGGCCACCCAGTTTTTCTCATGTTTTTCAATCTTTTCTTCTACCCCGATTAAACTGCAAGTACTTTGAAGTCAACAGGAAAGTGAAAACAAAAGAAGATAGGCAGGATTTTTTTCTTTTTTTTTTTTTGAGCAAAGGATCTTTTTCTTAATATCAAATAGGATTTCGATAAAATAGGACAAAAAACAAATATGGAATTCTTTTCAACTTTTGCTCTTGGGACCTATGTGGGAAATATTTAGGTGGACCCAAAAGTCCATAGACCCACGAACCCGATCCATCTAAATATTTTCCGGGCCTATGTCCTATGTCATTCCGCGTAAGTTATAGTTCCTGAAGTAGGAAAACGTGTATGAGGGGTTTAAAGAATTTCGATTGAGAATATAATGAGTTGGGAGACTTTGATTCGTGTCTATGAGTTGATCCTTATTAGAAACTGATAAATACTCGAGTAAGAAAACGTATATAAGGGGTTTAAGAATTTCGATTGAGAAAATAATGAATTCGGAAGACTTTGATTAGTGGCTATGAATGGATACTTAGGGAGTAGATAAAAGGACCGTTTGTATGTAATAAGACAAGACCATGGGTTAAAGGAAGAATAAAAATTAGTCTATGTTAGAAAAACTTCTCAAGTATTTGGTGTCATTGAAACTTCTTCTTTTCTTTGGTGAACTTTAGTGACATCAAAACTTGTGATAACCGTTATCGTTTCAATGTTCAACACATGTAAGACAATGCTTTCATACTGAGTCAAGTCTGATTCACACACTTTTTCTTTGATTCATACACTGACATTTTATCTTTTAAACTGAAAAGTCGTCATTATTTGGACTTCAAGTATTATAATTCATGTGCATATTTTAGTCTAAACTAAGTGAATAAATAAAAAAATAAAGTGTATAAATTGTTTCCTTTTCTTCATACACAATGAAGATTTCTCCGGATACTGTCTTCAAGGATTGGAGAAAATACATTTTGGTATTTGCTGTTCGTGGCCGAGGTCCAGAGACGACCTCTTGTCCCTTTTGCCGACAGAGAAGTCTCAAAAATTTTGGAAAATTCACTGAACTGAGTTCTTGTATTACATGCAATAGCAGATTAATTAATGCAATAAAGAAAGAGATAGAACAACATTCATAGATTTCGGATTCACTAAATGAGTTTTTGTATTCCCTGCAATTGGATGATTGTTTAAAACCTTTGTTTTTTTTTTAAAAAAAATTATTGTAAGGATATGACTTTTTGGCATATAATTCCATGGAAAGACATGCATTCACTATATTTGGATACTCGTAAGAAATCTTCATATTAAATTTTGGTAGATTCTTATTTCGATATTTGATTTAGAAAATTTTGAATAAAATATAACATGGAATGTAGTATATTTTTTCAGGAGATTTCTATAAATACCACTACAGGCATAACGTGAAAAAAGCATCTATTCATTAATTTTACTTTCTAACACAAGCTTAATTTAAGATATAAATTAATAAACAATGTATTTTTAATTTTTTTCTTTTCTCTACCAACTATTTTACTTAATAGAGCAAGTAACAAGTAGTAGTCAATACCATCCTACCCGTTCTTTATATTTCTTTGAGACTTGGAGGTGCAGAAGTTAATTAGGTAAGTAATTCTTCATTTGTCCTTCCAATTAAAGAGCAGTTAGAACTATTGACAAGCATTGCAGGGTTTGGGAAGAGTTTGGTTTCCACATCATTTTCTTGATGACAAGCTAAATGGGTACGTCTAACTCTTCACATTGTAGATGGAAAAAATATAGCTCGAAATAGGAAAGATTTGTGAGCCTTACCAACCTCTATGAGGTGCATTAGGGATTAGGAATTTTCTCTATTTTTAAATTTTGATGTGAAAAATTAAGGGACCTTTTAGTTTATTGCAGAATCAATAGCTTACTAACATTTCTGGAATCAAGATATACTCGATAAGAAAGTTTAACTTCGTAAACATTTATTTATCTTTACCAACATTAGGCTTTTTTAAATACTGTACCTTTCCTTTAATGATTAGTGGATTTAAATTGTGTTTCTGTGTGTGATTCAATGTCGGCTAATCATAGGATGACATACAATAATAAATATAAGATGAGATAGAATTGTGTAAATATTTTGATGCATTAAGTAGTTTTAAAGTCATGATAATGCAGCTTTACGGAATTGAAATCTTCTCATTATTCCAAATAAAACTATATCTATAGTGTAATTAAAGCTTAAATATTCTACAAGGCAAATAACATATTTTAGTAGGAACCTAAATAATGGATATGATGGTATTGGCTATTAGCAAAGATATTCTTTCTTCAAAGCTTCAGTTGAGAATCGAGATTAATTCCAAATTATTAGAGATGAGATCCAGCGTAATAGTCAGGTAGATGAGATCAAACCTTTCATTTAAAAAAACAGAAAATAGATTGTGATTAATTTTATGTTAATATTACTCCTAAATGGAGAAAACCAGTAGTGTTCGAATTTCCTAGAGACAAAGTCCAAGTTCAACACACAAGCCGAAGTGGGATAAGCTTTCTTATTTTTAGAACTCCACCAATAACAAAGTGTAATTAAGTTGGCAAAACATTGTACTTGAGATATATGTCCTGGATTCAAGGTACCAAGGATAATAGGTGGAGTCTTCCTTGTGAGCCAAACTATGACAATTAAAAAAAAAGAAAAGAAAAGAAAAAATTCTCAACCAAAAACTATAGTTACAAGGAATCACAATCATTTTACACTCGATATTGACAATCATATCCTAAAGCAGCATTGAGCCCTTGAGAAACAAATAGCATGCATGAACCAAAACCAGTGATGCTGCCTAGCTTCCCTTATTCGCACTCCGTCAAGAGACCTGGACATCAGAGTCATGGTTCAATGTCGCGGACGCGGTCGCGGTCGCGGCGCGTACCGTTCCACCTTGGACTCGGCATATCGGTCGCGGTCTCGGCGAAACGCAAATTTTGAATCAATTTCTATTCCAAAAACTATAAATAATCATTCAAAATATAAAGAAAAGTATACTAAACAAAAATAGCAAAAAAAAAGTAAATAAAATTTCTAAAATGTATCATTTTTGTCGATATAAAAAATCAATCTATATCTTAGAAAAGGAATCATATTAGACAAAATGCAAAGACTTGGAAAAAGGTCTAATATTAATTTGAATGTTTATACCTCTCAATACCAAGTAGAATGACGAGGCGGTTCAAAATCACTTTCATTTTCCCACGATGGATGGTAAAACAAATGTGGATATAGGACATGATCTTGAGTAGGTAACATATAAAAGCCATCTTGTGCATTTGTTGATTGTGAGGATTGACTTGGTATTCCATGATCATGATACGTGGGAAGTGATTGATTGTCAGTAAATTTCGGAGCATAATGATAATAGCTGAATCCTCGATAATCAGTATTATCACTAGTACGATCATAGCCAAAGCTATTAGAGTCAAAAAAGGAACTGTCATGATGTCTATCAATTGCTTGTCATAATATCTGCCACCATGACTACTAGTAGAGCTGCCAACTTGTCCAGTTCCATCAAATAAACCATATTGACTATAATAGCCCCTGTCGTAGTCATACCCCAGTTGACTAGTGCTCCGATTTGGACTAGAATCATATTTATGCTTCGGATCTATACTCAAATTTTGCATATGCTCTTCAACTCCTCTATGTCTTTGTGAGCCTGAAGGATAAGAGAAAGTATCTTGACTTGAAAACTCAGTTAATTTGTTGAGATATTCTCGTTGTGCTTCTTTGCCTGGACGATAGCTGTGATCAGTGTCTTGAGTGGCATAATAACTATCTTGACCTCGACCCCACGACGTATCTCCTGTTTGCTGGCTCTCTTGATCGCGACTTCCACTATGTCTCAAATAATTATCTACTCCATTTCCATCGCCGCTGTTCATCACCATCATCATTGTCACTATCACTTTTATCAGATGAAGATGAAATAGCAATATGCTTACTCGTTCGTCCCATCTTACTCTTACCCTTATCCTTATGTTTCTGAGATGACGATTGAATCATATTATTCTTGTTCCTCTTGATAATAAATTGAGACAATGTATCACCAAAATCATCATCACTTTCACGTCTATGGCTCTCTTGACTTCTTTCTGATTCGTGTTGGCGAATGCCCTTCATCTAACCACTCGAGATTATCTTCAGATAAGGTAGGCTGATCACTTTCTCTTATCCATTCATCCAATATATTCATCTTGATGAAAAATGTGATTCAAATCAATTGGACTATAAAAATCATCAGATATCCCTTTGATGCATCAGATTTTTCACCTTTAATCGCATATTATAATGCACAAAGACCAATTTGTGCAATTTTTTAATTGCTAGACGATTGCGAAGTTTTGTATGAATCAATGACCAAGTACTCCAATTTCTTTCGCAACCTAGAGAATGTGCAGGTTTGACTTAATATTTTCACTGCGATCTTTTGCAGATGTGGAGCATCTTCACCATAATTGAGCCACCTATTCAGCTAAACAAATAAAATAATAATTAATTAGATAATAATAATAATTTTAATAACATAAAAAATATTAATTTCGTTCATATAACTTAAATGTTTAGTTAATTATATATGGAGTTAAGCTCAAACCTGGTAAGGATTTAGATAGTGCTCTTACTGCAACAGAACTTCCAAATCCTCCTCTTTTCTCTCTAAAAATTTTGATCTATAAAAATAACATTTGCATATATGTTGAAATTCTAGAATTTAGTAATGTATATGATCACTAATACATATAAATAGCATAATGATAAATATACCTCATTTATGGCATCAACTTGTGCATCCAAATCTGGCTCCAACTTTGCAATGACTCTTTTCAATCCTTTACGAACCTCGTCAAGATTATACTCACATGTTCCAGAGTATTGCAGAGTCGGGTTTAAAAAATATGCTAGATAAAATATAATAAAAAAATTAAATAAATAAGTGAATAAATATATAATACATATTTAAATTACGTATATTATTTTAAATTACCTGCTGCATGTAAATCACAATGTAACTGGTCGTACCACCTGTTGTCAATCACATCCCAAATACTGCTCCAATATTTCACCGACTTTTTTATGGCCATTTTTGCTCTATCCATGGCTTCATAAATAATTGGTAAGGTCGGTTTATTGTCTTGATCAACAGTCTTTAAGACTTTGACCAAAGGCTCCATTATTGCACAGACATATCTGACTTTGTTCCAAAACCTTTCAGATAGTAATCAATTCACCTACTTTAGCAGCTTCTGCTCTTCGTTTAATAGTATTATTAAAATCTATCCATTCATCTGAGGTGCACATTCTTTTCAATTCTGTACAATGCCGAAGAAGACTTTCCAAAGAAATGAATTCAGTAGCGAATCTTGTGATGCCGGGGCGTAACAATTCCCTTTTGCTTGTATATGTCTTCATCAAATTCACTACTTTATCACTATTGTATATGAAACTAGTGATCTTCTTTGCCTGTGCAACGGTTTTTTTCACCTCATCCATCTTACCAATATCCTCCAACATCAAGTCAATGCAATGAGCAGCACAAGGCGACCAATATAGATGTTTCCTTTTTTGCATTAATAATTGTCCAGCAGCTTTCATGCTAGATTCATTATCTGTCACAATCTGTACAATATTTTCTTCTCCGATGGACTCTACTACTTCATCCATTAATTTAAAAATATATTCTGCATTTTTTCTCACATTTGTGCAATCAACTGACTTGTTAAATAACATATGCCTATCACAGTATACCATAAAATTTATTATTGGGTGTTTAGTACGAGTACTCCAACCATCACACATAATTGTACACCCAAAAGTTGAAAATTTATCATAGACATCCTTCAAATATTTATGAAGTTCATCATATTCTTCATCTAAATATTCATTTCCAATTTGATAAGCTGAAGGGCCTTTAATTCCAGGACCAGCTTTGGCAATTTCATCAATCATTGATTGATAGTATGGATTATCAGCTGCATGGAATGGTACAGCATTAAAATGAAAAAATTTTGAAATTGCCTTACCGACTCTCTTTATGTTTTCCCCCGCAAACATTGATTTAACTGATTTTTGTCTCGAAGAAAACATATGCGAGTCAACTCCTCTGCATATCATTTCATCTGCCTGTCTGACACTAAAATTACGAGACATGCCTCTTTTACTTCCAACAGTTGCTTGCTCCGAAGTACCAACACCCATATATTCTGCAATAAAAAATATTTAAAAAAATAATAAATAAATAATAATTTTAATGTATTTTAATTAATTGATATGACACTTATCATAACATTTTAATTTACAAACAATACCTGGCATAGATATGGATGGTCGACTTCCAGACACTGAATGCCTTCGCTGTTCTTCAATAAATTCTAAGTATCGACTCTCTCTCATTGCTTGCCTCATCTGCTTTTTTTCTAATTCATCAATCTCATATAAGTCTTCTTCATTCTCGTCGCCATACATATTCTCCTCTTGCAAAGAGCTCAATATTTCTGCTTTTTTTTTTTAGACTAGCTCTTTGAGCCTTACCAGCTTTTAAATGCATTTTTATTACATTTGTAACTTCTCTTGGAGCTTTTGGACAAGCTTCAACTTGTCCTGTAATATGACCGACATGCTCTTTTAATCTTGTAATACCGCCATGCACTATTTTTCCACAATAGTTACATCTCACAACTTTTTTATTTCCACCTACAGGTGTACCATGTTCCCAACCAATATCCTTACTTGCCATTTAACCTGTTATACACCATCGTAAAATGGTTAGTATCAGTAATGTATCAAAAAGTACTACAAGTAATGAAGTTAGTATTTAACAAAAGAAAATAATTATTTAAATTATTTTAATAACTTGCAAATCTTATTTACATATTAACTTGTTTGCATACTAAATTTAGATTAGTTTTAAATTTAGGGGTAATTTTTCCTCTGAAACTTGATCCTTATCATACTTAATAAAACCACATATTACTTAATATACAAATATAAATTTATTTTCAAAAAAATAATAACATATCACAACAAAATAAAACCACATATCACTTAATATGCAAACATAAATTTATTTTCAAAAAAATAATAACATACCACAACAAAATAAAACTCCATATCACTTAATATACAAACATAAATTTATTTTCACAAAAATAATAACATACTACAATAAAATAAAATCACATATCACTTAATATACAAACATAAATTTATTTTCACAAAAATAATAACATACCACAATAAAATAAAGTCACATATCACTTAATATACAAACATAAATTTATTTTCAAAAAAATAATAACATACTACAACAAAATAAAACCACATATCACTTAATATACAAACATAAATTTATCTTCAAAAAAATAAAAACATACCACAACAAAATAAAACTCCATATCACTTAATATACAAACATAAATTTATTTTCACAAAAATAATAACATACTACAATAAAATAAAATCACATATCACTTAATATACAAACATAAATTTATTTTCAAAAAAATAATAACATACCACAACAAAATAAAACTCCATATCACTTAATATACAAACATAAATTTATTTCCACAAAAATAATAACATACTACAATAAAATAAAATCACATATCACTTAATATACAAACATAAATTTATTTTCACAAAAATAATAACATACCACAACAAAATAAAATCACATATCACTTAATATACAAACATAAATTTATTTTCACAAAAATAATAACATACCACAACAAAATAAAAAAACATATCACTTAATATACAAAATAAAAGGAATCATAAATTACAGTTTTAAATAAATCATTAAGTTTAGGAAATAATAGCTATTATGATAAACAAAAAAAAAAAATGAACAAACTTACCCAAACAATGTTGCCGTAGATGAAATTGAAGAAGATGAAGAAAGGACGAAGATGAACAACCCACTTGAATTCTGACAATGAGAAAACTGACTAAAGAAAGAAAATAGAGGGATTGTGCGTAAGATTATGATAAAGCCTGAATGCATTATATTCGGCTTTCTTCACACCTTTTGCCGAAATTCAAGTGAATTTATTGAATCCATTATTGCATGTGCGGTCATCTCATGTCAGTACATTATTGCACTTGATTCCCTTTTTTTTTTGTTGCACTCCAGTGCCTAAGGACTGGAGTGCAATTTTGAAAATGCAAATTGAACCAAACGTGCGTTGAAAAAAAAAAAAAAGAGCAATCTGCGCGCAATGCGCGTAGATTGCCAAATTAAAAGCAAAACACCTCTGCGCGTATCGCGCGCAGTGGTTTCAATCAAAAAAAAAAAAAAATCTGCATCATCGTCTTCCTCCCTCTCCACCCACGACTCGTTCTGCCGGTCCAATTTGCCTGGACAAATCCACCACAACAACTCACCACCACCACAGCCCGCTTCAACATCGCCACCACAACACCTCACCTCACCCTCAACCACCACCCCATCAGCCAAATGGCAGCCAGAAATACCAAAATCACACGCCTCAAATTCAGCCCTAAACAGCCGGAAAATTCCACAAACATCACACCTCAACGGCCGGAAATTAGCCCCAAACGATTACAAAAGAGACCACTGGTAAGATCTCTCATTTATTCTGGCCGAATCGATCTGGGCGATCCATCCCAAAATCGGCCGATTTGGACCGATTCGGATCCAAATCGGTCCGAGTTGGCCGAGATCGCCCGATCTCCCGGCGAGGTCACCGTCTCCGATTGAAATCGGAGCGGTCTCAGAGCGCCAAGCTCCGAGCCCGTTTTGACTCGGCCGAGTCTCTTTGAACACTGCATCAGAGGTAAAATTTTCTGATGAACAGTCTTACGTAAATATCAATATCCCACAAAATATAAGTTTATTAAATTGCAAATGGCAAAACATTACCAAATTATGCAGTGTTTATGCATTTCACTAGAAAAATTGCAAGGAAACAAACAAGAAGGATGATACTTTATAAAATTGATGCTTACTAAATTGTTGATTGCAGTGATCTTCTCAAGCTCGTATGTGGATCCATTTCCTCGGACCTTTTTGTAGTTTGAATGTCTCTTCAACAATGTTTATGAACCATCTTGGTTTTCTAGTTGAGAACATGAGACATCCCATGGCTAGTCCTAGCAATAATACAAAACCATAGCCTAGAAGAACAGTTTTCCAAGTATATCCATCAAAAAAGTTTGAATCACAATCTTGTTCAAATCCCAAAGGAGTGGACGGTGGTGGTGCGCCAGTATCACTACAATCTTTAGTTAATGGTGTTCCACATAATTCTAAGTTCCCAAGGTACGAATTATTGTCAACTGTATCAAAATGCCTACCTTGAGGAATGGGTCCAACTAGATGATTTTCTGAAAGGTTTAAGAATCCAAGAAATGTCGGATTCAGCAGCTCCACTGGAATAGTTCCCTCAAGCTGATTCCAAGAGAGGTTAAGAGATTCAAGCATATTTAAATTCCCAAATGAATGAGGAATATTGCCACTGAGGTTGTTGTGAGCCAGATTCAGTACTTGAAGAGAGTGAAGGTTTCCGATTAACTTTGGAATTTCTCCTACAAATTTATTGCTTCAGAAATCCAAGGCTACACGAGTTGTCAACACTCTTTCAAGGTTGTACTCCACCCCTTTGATAGTTAAACCCACAAAATGGATGTAATAATAATAATCATTTAAGGTAATTGCATTCATATATTGGACTATCGTTTGGAGATCATTTGGAATTGTCATAGCTATGAAGTTCTTATGAAGTTTGGTAGGTAGAACACCAGTGAGCTCATTGTAGGATACATCGATGATTCTCAAATGAGGAAAGGGACTTGCAGTTTTGCAATTGCCAATTGATCCGTGAAATCGATTGGACTTCAATATCAGAACCTGTAGCTGAGTTAAAGTTTCCGACCACATTGGAAACTTATCATCTATCTTGTTGTTCCCTAAATCAAGGAGTTGCAGCAATGTGCAATTAGACAAAGATCGTGGCAATGGACCTTCCAATTGATTGTCATTCACAATCAAAAATTGTAGCCGATTGTCACTCGAAAATGTTGCTGGAATTGTGCCAAAAAATCCATTGTTTCCAATATCTAGAAGATTGAGTTGGTTGCTTGAGTTTCCAAAGCACTAGGGAATTGTGGAAATCAAAGTATTATTAGATAAATCGAGAATGTTAAGAATACTTGCATTACAGATAGAAGAAGGCAACTGTCCTTGAAGCAAGTTGGAACTCATATCTAGATACATCAAATTTTGGCATAGTAGTTGGTCTACGGTACCAATGAGAGACTTGTGAGAAACATTCAAATATACCAACTGGTCCCAAGTCTTTGACATGAACCAGCTTGGAATTTGGCCATGAATTTTGTTATTTGAGAGATCTAGGAACAATAAAATACCTAAACTTCTTTGAAAATCTGGAAATTCCTTTATCTCACAAGATGACAATCCCAAGTATCCAAAAGAAGTTGAAGAAAAATTGGAATTGTTGGTGGGGTTCAATGGTGCTCTACTGGTAGAAGGATTGTTTTGAAACATATTTAGCTCAATGCCACGAAAATTGTTTAATGAAAGGTCAAGGTAAATTAAGTTTGCAAGAATAAAAATTGAGCGAGGGATTAGACCGCTAAGCTGATTATTTTTCAAATGAATCACCGCCAATGACCTACTTTTGAAGTCTCCGAATTGCCCTGTGAGTAGATTAGTAGAGAGAGCTAAATAGAAGAGATCCGTGAGGTTGAGAAGTGAGATTGGAAATTGACCAACCAAAGAATTTCGACTAAAATCAAAATTAGTTAGCATAGTGAAATTAGCAAAAGAATCTGGAATTGGTCCTACAAGGTGGTTTCCTCCCAATTCGAAAAACTTGACTGATTGAAGATTTGAAATTGAAGTCGGGACATGGCTATTGAAATAATTAGAACCCAGATTCAATTCTACAAGCTGCGTAAGGTTGCCAATTGATTCAGGAATGGCACCAAAGAATTGACAATCTTCCAACGTTAAAAAATTTAAAGACTTTAAGCAACCAAGTGAATCGGGCAGCACCCCCGACAAATTTGTATGTCTTAGCTCCAACTGCTTCAGAGGACTTAAAATTCTGCAATTAAATTTTGATAAACTACCAGAAAGATGATCATTCGAACTTAATAAGACTACTTGCATATTGGGGAGATGAAAAACATGACTTGGTAAATTTCCATATAATCCAGTATCCATAATATCTAGATATGTCAACGACGAAGACAAATTCATTGGTATGTCAGATGAGATGTTCACAGAAAAAAGTGAAAGCACTCTTAAGTGGGTTAGGTTTCGAAGCATCTTATGAAAAGTGAAAGGTTCAAGTCTTACACGCGCTTACACGCGAATAAGGGCCCATCGAACAATCCACATTCCAAGAGAGATCCAGTGAAATAAGGTTAGATAGGTGTGATATTTCTACTGCAATTTCACCAAAATTTGAACCTGAGAGGTTGAGGTGTGTCAAACTTCTCAACGTTCCAAATTCATGTGTAATCCTTGAACCCGTTAAATCATTATAAGCAAGGTTGAGCTGCTGGAGGTGGGAAAGACGGAAGATGCTAATGTTAGGAGGGATGACTCCCTGAAGTTAGCTGCAACTGAGGTCTAGGCCAACTATGTGACCGGTCAGCCGGTAGCATTGTGAAATCATCCAAGATATCATTTTTGGATTTGAAAGTCGACCATTGTCATTGAAATCAAGAGATTCCTAGGTTGATGCATTTATATTAAACAATCCCTTAACTTGAAGCAGTGAAAGAGTATTATGATAATGGCATGAATGGTTTTCTGAGAAAAAGGAGGCGAGAACTTCATAAGGTTGCAGCAAAAGGAAGAATAGTAGTGTAATATGTAACAATATTGGTCTCGTCATCTTTGCTTGAAAATTTTTTTAATTGTGAAAAACGTAATAGTCCTGTATAATACTACCTCATTTTCGTTATGTGAACCACTGGACTGGGTTTTGTCCTGGTCCAGTATTGACTATTGCAAGTCTGTAAGTAATGGGATCGTTTTCTGTAAAGTTGTGGTCATTTTCAGTGGTCAGTCACAAGACTAAAACTATTAGAAGGTGTTATTAGGGTAGATATTTATTCCAAGATGACCCTCATTCATAAATGATAATTAATTGGCACGATTAAGTAATAGAGAAGACAAAAAGGGCAAGAGTGAATAACGAACCAAACCATTCAATACTCGAAATGATTCAGCACGGTAATTGTTAACTAAGTAATCAAGATCTAACTAATACATTTTTAAGTTAAATTGTTAAATTCAACTTGATTTGTACTCAATTAAGAAAAAAATTTGAAATCTACGTATAAATGACTCAAGTGGCTTGAGATTAGCTCGAATTTAATTTCATGAAAAAATTAGTCCCTAGTATTTCTCGAAATTAAATCTCCAAGTTATTGTATGAATATAATTAACTATAAGTTGGCTAATATTTTAACATATATATGTTCTAGTATAATGATAATCAAACGTAGGAAAGGTGTGACATTCCCACACTATTTAAAAGAAATTTTTGTGTCAATAAATAGTGCAAGTTTTCATGGACCTCTCTGTTTGCAGAAATTGCTTAGAATTAGAGAGGAAAATGCTTTCACTTTCAAGTTTCAATCAATGTGACTGAGGAAATGGTGTATTAGAATCATAATTGCACAATGCAAAAGACATAATACTTGTGTCAACATTTAGTCCATAATTTAGACCATAAGCAAAAGCTTGGAAGGCAAAAACTTTGGTAAACTTGGTCTGTGGGTTCATTTATACATCATACACTGAATTAAGAAGTCACATAAACATAGCAATATATGATAATATGAGAAAGGGATCATGAGTGATTTCATCAAGCATTACTAAACACATTCGAGTAATATTTGTTTCTTAAGTTAAATTGTTGAACTTTATTACTTGAATTGGACTCTATGAACAAAAAATTTGGATTACACACAAAAATAACTCAAGCTACTTGAGATTGATTTGAATTTAATTTCTTGAAAAAATAATTAATTCGATTACACAATACTCAAGTCAAATTTAAATAAAATATTAAAGTCGTTCAAAAAAAATTGTGACAAAGGGATTCTATAATTGGTGATCCCAAAAAATCTCATTTGGCTAAATAGGAACTTAATTATTAGTTGAAGACACAATTACTCTCCACTATTTATCAAAATTAAATCTCTAAGTTATTGTGTGAATATAATCGGTTGCACATTAGCTTATATTTTACCATATACATATAGATATCTCCCAGCATATTGACAATGATATGTAGAAACGGTGACATTCACATACTATAATCGGTTGGACATTAGTTTTCACGGGCCTCTCTATTTTGAAAAAGTTGCTTAGAAGTTGAGAGGAAAATGGATTCAATTTCAAGTTTCAGCCAATTTGACTGAAGACTCTGGTGTATTAGCCCATCACAGTTGCACAAGGCAAATGACACGACACTTGTGTGAGTATTAGGTCTAGAATTTAGACTAGAAACAGAATCTTGGAATGTGAAACTTTGGTAGACTTGATCTATGGGTTTACTTGTACAACATGCAGTAAATTAAGAAGTCACATAATCATTACATTGTATGATGATATAAGAAAAGTACTAGTGGACCCGTAAATAAAATTTACCAAACGATATATAAGTGGACTCGTAAATAAAATTTATCTATTTATTTTCCCGATAAAAATGGTGGTGTTTGGACATTCCAAGGTCTAACATTTGTGTTTTGTGGGTTTTCAAAAATAAATCACATTGGCTAAAAAAGACACTTATTTTAAAATTTTAATTTGAAGACATGTAAACTTTTATAAGATCTGAAGATCTTACACTCAAAATTTATTAAAATTCTTCCTTTGTAGTCTCTAGTATCGACAATAGGCTAGAATATGAAAATGTGTTCGATTCATATGCCAAACGTGTTAGTTGCTGTCTGATTGCATGAGAAATATATGATTATCAAAAATTAAATGTTGATGTCTAAAACAGCCAATTTTTTGGATATTATTCGGATAATATTCCTCTCAAACGTTTTTTAACTATATTTTAAATTTTCAACTATATTTGCTGAGGGGTTAATTTGCTGAATTGGTACCACCCTATTCATTTAGGTGTGCCACGGTGCGGTTTTAGGTACATAGCCTAAACTAAAAGTTAAAAGTACAAAATGAGAATTGCTTCAAACATTTGGTGTACAAGAGTAACATTAATTTTTTCTAAATAGAATTTTGAATAGCTGCTACTTACTCATAATTATGGATTTAATGCTTAATTGGAGTCCGTAAACTGTGATTACTCGTGATATACAGTTAATTATTCTAAAAAAATATTGGTATAACTGATTAGTGGAACATATATAAAATAGGATGTACTTGGGACCGTGACATTGAAATTTTTATTGTCAATGTTGAATTACTTGTATGCTTTTTCCTTTTTAAGTTCTAGCATATTATTATATGTGCACTTATCAGTACTTATAATATTGACATTTTCTGAACTTAAGTAAATCGATATGTTTTGCTTCCTTCTTAAAGAATTATAAACGTATTAGAAATACCTTTTGCCTAAAATATCTGAAGGGAAAAAACCTCATGCATGAAATTAGGGGGTAGCAAATGTTAATACTACTTGACAAAAGAAAATCTAATATAGCATCCACAAAAAAAAAAAAAAAAAAAATTCAGGCTTTAGCATTAATAAACAAATAACAAGAAAATCGGTCATTGGGTAACATACGTGTAGTTTCTTGATGACAATCAACATATACGCTCAACATAAGCATACATTAAATTTTCAGGGTATGATTCTTAGTCATGTGCATTTCTTTGTCTAACCAAATTAATATTTAATTAATCTTGTTACTGGCTACATTTAATTAGAGTACCTGAAGCCCATTGTCATCTTCAAGTCTAGTCAAGATTTAAATCTCCCTAAAGTTAGTTTAGGCTAAATAGAGTTCCACATTTTCCACTACGTTGACTGGAGACAGGACTAGCATGACCTATTACTCACGCAGACTATTGAATAGAGCTGTTATCCGTTCCTTTGGTAATAACATGAAATCATGCTTACACTCCATTTACAGAACTCATCTCATGACTAAGTATTCTATGAGTTATTGATTTTTGAGGTATTTCAATCGGCAAATAGGAACTTAATCGCCGCTTGAAAAGTTGTCTCACTATTTGTCAAAATTAAATTCCAAATTAATATGTGAGTTGCAATGAAATATAATATTCTTGTACATAAAAATGTTCATGTTTGTTAACCATCTGTCATTGTCCTATCTTTAGTTTATAGCAAAAAGCACATAATGGAAATGCTCCTGCTACGTCCGAACCGTGTTTTTTTTTTTTTTTTTTGACCATCCTGTCATTGTTCTGTCTTTAGTTAAACTGCAAGTCTAACATCTGTCATTGTTCTATCTTAATACTGAATAGGATTTTGATAAAATAGGAGAAAGTACGAACATGGATTTCTTTATACCCAATAAAGATATCTTTAAATACCGTTTTCAAGGGTGGAGGAGAATTTCTTTGGTATTCGCTGTTCGTGGTCGTGGGCCGGAGATGACCACATGTCCGTTTTATCAATAAAAGAAGTCTTGGAACGTTTTGAAACAGTCGCTGGACTAAGTTCTTGTATTACATGCAATGCCAATTTAGTTAAAAGGAAAAAAAAGAGAAAGATAGAACGACAATCATAGATTTCGGATTCACCAGATTGAGTTTTTCAATCTCTCCAGTTGGATGATTACATAGAATTTCGATAAAATAGGACAAAGTACAAACAAAGATTTCATTTCACCTTTGCTCACTAGATTAGCAGGCCTCTGTCCTGTGTCATTACGTGTAAGTGATAATTCCTCAAGTAGGAAAACGTATAGAAGGGTTAAAGAACTTCAATTGAGAAAAATAATGAAGTTGAAAGGTTTGATTAGTGGCTATGAGTGAATACTTGGGGAGCAGATAAAAGGACGGTTCGTATGTATTAAGACAGGACCATGTGCGAGAGAGAGAATAAAGTATTCAATGTTTAGAAAAAACATTTTAAGTATTTGGAGCCATCCATCCATACTTCTTTGAATTTGTGCCATGAGAACAACTGATAACTGTTGTCGTCTAAAGGTTCAACCCATGTAAGACGGTGCTTTCATGCTGAATCAAGTTAAGATGTATTAAATTATTTAAGTAAATGATTTACAAACTCTACTTTTTGAATTATACAGTTATAATTTTTCTTTTAAATTAAAAACTCATCATTGTTTGGACTTGAAATGTTATAAATTAAAGATATATTTTAGTCTAAATGAAATGCGCAACTAAAAAACTAAGGGTCTACGTTTCCCTGTAAAATGTTTTCATAAGAAAATGTTTTCCATGACAAATCTTTCCAAGAAAATATTTGTTTTTCCCATAATTTTCTTGTGTTTGGTAAAGCTTTTAACTATTTTCAATTAATTAACCAGTACAATCTAATATTATCCTTACATTATCTTTTCCCCACCACCTTCGTGTCATAGCCATCACCAGTTGCCCCTTTCACCACCGCAACCACCACTGCCTAGAATAGTCCAAAACCTACCACCCTTTTTCGAATTCCCTCTGCCCACCTAGTAATCTAACAGCCATTCAAATTTGCAAATCTGATCCTTTAAGATCCATGATATATGTTGTAGGTCTTTTTGAAGCCTGAAATGTTCATACTGTGACCCATAAATGGCTTTTGTTCACCAGACACGGACTATTACAGATTTCTGTTATATCCATTGAACTAATGTGCAGAAAATATTAGTAATCTTAGTTTGTGTCTTCATCGCAGTAGTACTTAGTTTAAATACAGAATGAAATCAAAGCTTCGTATAAGAGATATTTGTTTAGTGTTCTCTTCCAAGAAATCAAATTTATGTGCACAATGATCAGTTTCATGATTAAGAAGTTAAATGAATGTCCTGTTCTCTTGATTTCCTATTTGTTAAATAAGTTATTACTTCTCTTTGACATAGAGAATAAAGCTACATCCATCTAATTGGAGAAAATCCATTTGAATGCTGACTTACAAAATATGCAGTAATCCTATAGAATTGTTGGCATGTGACCATCTCATGTTCAGTTTATATTAAATAAAAAAAAAATGCAACTGGTTACTAAGATTGCAAGGTTTGGGAAGAGTTTGGTATCAACATCATTTTCTTGATAAATGGATAACTCCAACACTTTGAGTTTTGGATGGAAGCTTTAGCAGAGAATCGAGATTAATTCGAAAGTTGTGAGAGATCCAGTATAATAGTCAGGCAGATGAGATCAAACCTTTCATTTAGTAAATAGAATATGGATGCCACTAATTTCATGTTAATGTTATCCCCAAATGGAGATGATCAATAGTGTCCTGATTTTCTAGAGACAAAGTCCAAGTTCAACACACAAGCCAAAGTGACAGAAGCTTTCTTTTAGAACTCAACCAATAATAATGTATGACTTAGTTGGTAAGACATTGTACTAAGATACACATATGGAATTCAAGGTACCAAAGAGGATAGAGGAGTCTTCCTGATTATTCAAACTAAGAAAATTAAAAAAAAAAAAAAGACGCCTTAACAATAAACTAAAGTTACACGGAATTAAAATCACATTATAAAACAGCTTTGTAAGCCCTTGATAAACAAATAGCACGCATGAACCAAAATCAATTTTGCTGCCTTGCTTCCTTTGTTCGCACTCTTTTGGGAGACCTGGACGTCAGAGGTCAAATTTTCACATAATTAGTATTACGTAAATGTCAATATCTCAGGAAATATAAGTTTATTATTTAAATAGTAAATAACAAGAGATCACATAATGATTTTGTGCATATGCGTTTTGCCAAACTAGAATATTTGCGATGAAACAAGAAAGAATATACTTTATAAATTCATGATTTTGCAAGGGAAGATGTTTATAGACAATAGCGGAAGAAACATAAGTATGCATTGCTTACTGAATTGTTGATTGCACTGATCTTCTCAAGCTATGTGGATCCATTTCCAAGGCCTTTTCCGTAGTTTGTATGTCTCTTCAACAAAGTTTATGAACCATCTTGGTTTTCCAATTGAGAACATGAGACATCCCATGGCCAATCCTAGCACTAATCCAAAACCATAACCTAGAAGAACGGCTTTCCAAGTAAATCCATCAAAAAATTCTGAATCATTATCTTGGTCAAATACCAAAGGAGTGGACGGTGGTGGTGCGCCAGTATCACTACAATCTTTAGTTAATGGTGTTCCACATAATGCCAAGTTTCCTCGATATGAATCATTCTCAAATGTATCAAAATGCCTACCTCGAGGAATGCGTCCAACTAGATGATTTTCTGAAAGATTTAAGAATCCCAAGAATGTCAGATTCAGTAGCTCCTCTGGAATGGTTCCCTTGAGCTGGTTCCAAGAGAGGTCTAGAGATTCAAGCATATTCAAATTCCCAAATGAACGAGGAATATGACCACTTAGGTTGTTGTGAGACAGATTCAGTATTTGAAGAGAATGAAGGTTTCCAATTAACTTCGGAATTTCTCCTTCAAATCTGTTGCTTGAGAAATCTATGGCCTCACGAGTCGTCAACACTTTTTCCAAGCTGTACTCCACCCCTTTCATAACTAAACTCACAGAATGGATGTAATAAGAACCATGAAAATAGTCATATGCTCTCATGTATTGGAGTTTCGTTTGGAGATCCCTTGAACTTCTCATAGCTTTGAAATTCTTAATAAGTTCTGTAGGTAGAACACCACTGAGCTCATTATGAGATACATCGATGATTCTCAGCTGAGGGAAGGGACTTTTACTTTTGCAATTGCCAATTGACCCCTGAAATCGATTGGATTTCAATATCAGAACCAGTAGCTCAGTCAAAGTTTCCAACCACATTGGAAACTTATCATCTATCTTGTTGTTCCCTAAATCAAGGATTTGCAGACTTGTGCAATTCGCCAAAGATCGTGGCAACGGACCTTCCAATTGATTGTCGTTCACAATGAGAAATTGCAGCGAATTACCACTAAAAAGAGTTGCTGGAATGGTGCCAAAAAATCCATTGTTTCTAAAGTCTATAAGATTCAATTGGTTGCTAGAGTTTCCCAAGCATTGGGGGATTGTGGAAGTCAAATTATTATTTGACAAATCGAGAAACTCAAGAATGCTTGTGTTACATATAGAAGAAGGCAGTTGTCCCTGAAGAGAGTTGGAACTCATATCTAGAAAATCTAGGTTTTCGGATGGTAGTTGATCTATGGTACCAGTGAGAAAGTTATGAGAAACATTCAAGTATTCCAAACTCTTCGAAGTCTTGGACATGAACCAGCTTGGAATTGGACCATGAATTTTGTTATTTGAGAGATCTAGGTAGGATAATCCACCCACATTTCTTAGAAAATCTGGAAATTCCTTTATCTCACAAGATGACAATCTCAAGAATCCAAGAGCAGTTAAATTGGAATTGTTGGTGGTGTTTAATGGTGCTCTACTGGTAGGAGGATTGTTTTGAAACATATTTAGCTCAATGCCGGAGAAATTGTTTGATGAAAGGTCAAGTAGAAATAAGCTCTCAAGAGTAAAAATTGAGTAAGGGATTGAACCACTTAACTGATTGTTGCCCAGACCAATATACTCCAGTGACCTACTTTTGAAATCTCCGAGTTGCCCTTTGAGATGATTATTAGAGACATCCAAAGAGGAAAGATATGTGAGGTTGAGAAGTGAGATTGGAAATTGACCAACCAAAGAATTTTGACTAAGATCCAAATCAGTTAGCATAGTGAAATTAACAAAAGAATCTGGAAGCGATCCTTCAAGTTGGTTTCCTCCCAATCTGAAAGAGTCGACTGATTGAAGATTTGAAATTGAGGTCGGAATTTGACCATTCAAATAATTATTTTCCAGATTCAATCGTACAAGCCGTGTAAGGTTGCCAATTGATTCAGGAATGGCACCAGAGAATTGACCTGCTACCAATTGCACAGAATTTAAGGAATTTAAGCAACCAATTGAATCAGGCAGTACCCCTGAAAAATTTGTCTCGATTATGTCCAACTTCTCCAGTGGGCTTAAAATACTACAGTTAAATTTTGGTAAACTACCAGAAAGATAATCATTCCAACTTAATAAGAGTACTTGCAAATTGGGGAGATGAAAAACATTACTTGGTAAATTACCATATAATCCAGTATGCCCAACATCTAGATATGTTAACGATGAAGACAAATTCATCATTACGCTAGATGAGTCAGATGAGATGTTCACGGAAGAAAGTGAAAGCACTCTTAACTGAGTTAGGTTTTGAAGCAACTTATGAAAAGTGAAAGGTTCAAGTCTTACAAGCGAACAATCCCCCATAGAACATACCAGATTCCCAGAGAGATCCAGTGAAATTAGGTTTGATAGGTGTGATATTTCTGCTGCAGTTTCACCTTGAAAATTTGAATACGAGAGGTTGAGATGTGTCAAACTTTTCAACATTCCAAATTCATGAGAAATCCGCGACCCAGTTAAATCATTGTAAGCAAGGTTGAGCTGTTGAAGGTGGGAAATACGGAATAGGCTACTGTTAGGAGGGATGACTCCCTGAAGTTGGCTGCAACTGAGGTCTAACCCAACTATGCGACCGGTGACCTGGTGGCATGTGACCCCATCCCAACCACAGCAATCTTTACTAGCATTCCAAAACATCATTTTTCGATGCGAATATTGACTTATGGAACTACAATATAAAGATAGACGGGTTGATGGATTCGTATTAAACAATCCCTTAAATTGAAGCAGTGCGAGAGCATCATGATAATGACACAAATGCTTTTCTGTGGAAAAGGAAGGAAGGACTTCATGAAGTTGTAGCAAAAAGAAGAAGAGTAATGTAATATGAAACATTATTGGTGCCCTCATCTTTGCTTGATAAATTTTGTATTTGTGAAAATCGTAACCCTTTTTTATAATACAACCTCCTTGTCATTTTATGAACGACTTGACAGGGCGTTGTCTTAGTCCAGGGCTTGACTACTGCAAGTCTGATGTGGTCGTCCTTTCTATGAAATTGTGGTTATTTTCAAATGTCATTTATAAGATTAAAATTGTTAGAATGTATTATAAGAGTAGATTTTTGTTCCAAAGTGACCTTCATTTGTAAATCATAACTGATTGGCATGGTTGAGTAATAGAACTGACTAAAAAAGCGAGAGTGAATAATGAACCAATCTACTTAATACTCAAATGGTTCAACACAAAAACTATTAACTCAGTAAACAAAATCTGAGTAATACTTGTTTTAAGTTAGATTTTGAATTTGACTTGATTTAGACTCGATCGATGAATAAAAAATTTGAAATCTACATAGAAATGACTTAACCTACTCGAGATTAGGTCAAATTTAATTTCTTGAAAAAGAATTAGTTGAAACTGGTTGCACAATAATCAAATAATTTATATAAAATATTAAACTTGTTGGCAAATAGGAAAACAAAGGGATTTTATAATTGGTGATCTTGAAAAATCTCATTTGGTAGGAAAGGAACTTAATTACTCGTTGAAGACGCGATTCGTCTCCACTATTTGTTGAAATTAAATGTCCAAGTTATTGTGTAGGTATAATTAGTTAGATGTTAGCTCATATTACCATATATATGTTCCAGAATTATGACAATGATATGCAGAAAAAGTTACACTTAATTATTAGTCAAAGACACGTTAGTCTCAACCTTTTGTCGAAATTAAATGTCCCAAGTTATGGTGTGGGTATAATTGATTATACGTTGGCTCATAATTTACCATATTTGTTCTTTCAAAAAAAAAAAAAATTTACCATATTTGTGTTCCAGCATAATGATAATGACATGTAGGAAAAGTGACATTCACATATTATGCAAATGAAATTTTTGTGATAATAAATAGTGTAGTTTTTAGTAGCCTTTCTATTTTGCAGAAGTTGCTTGGTAGTTGTGTATGAAATGCTATCGCTATCAAGTTTCAATCAATTTGATTGAAGATATGGCGTGTTGGAACATCACAACTGCACATGGCAAATGACTTGACACTTTGGTCAAAATTTGGTCCATAATTCACACTAGAAGAAAAACTTGGAACGCAAAAACTTTGGCTGACTTGGTCTGTGGGTTCATTTATACATTATACACTGAATTAAAAGGTAACATATATAAGAAAAGTGATCACCGGTGATTTTGTCAAACATTACCAAAATTATGTGATTCTTAAATTGCCAAATGATTTATAAGTGGGCCTGTAAATAGAATTTACCCAAGTATGTTCCTCTATAAAGATTGTGGCGTTTGGACATTTCAAGATCTAAAATTTGTGTTTTGTTGATTTTTGAAATTGAACCCCATTGGCCAAAATAGATAGGGGTGGTAATTTTTTATACGATTCGAAAACACGGACATGAATTTTACACGAAAATAATAAGTTTGGATCAAAGTTTGATAAGTTGGGGTCAGAATCGAGTCTACCTGACTGACTCGCCAAACAAATAGGTCGGGTTTGGGTTGACTCGTCTGACCCAAAACAACCAAAAAAATAGGTCGAGTGCGAGTTCAGGGTCGACCAATTTAACCTAAAAAAACTTCACATTAAGGAAGTTTTCGACTCAAACAGGTTGGCAGGTCAACCTATTTGACTTGAAAACTTCCTTAATAATAGCATGTGTGAAGTTTTTTTTCGGATTCACGGGTCGACACCCAAACCTGTGACGAGTCGTGTTCGAGTTAGCTCTTTTCAGGTTGACGGGTTGGATTCGAGTTGACGGATTGGTTGTTATACTTTAGTCACAACTCAACCCACCAACCCGAGTCCGACCCGATTCCCACCCTTAAAAATAGACACTTGTTTTTGAATTTTAATTTGAAGACATGTACATTCATTTTCATTATGTTCATATTCCTCAGTGCGATCATTGATTGATTTGTCTAAAGCTCTAAAGATAATTTTCCACCTATTTCAAAGTTCTCCTAAATTTGTTGCGCGTTGTCATCTTCAAGTCTATTCAAGAATTAAAGTTTCCACGACGTTGACTGGAGATTGGACTAGTTGAGTTTTTAATCATGACCCATTACAAGCGCAAAAACTATAGCTGTCTTTTCTCTTGGCAAAGTATTATCTGATAATTTTTTTTTTGTATGGCAGTATTATCTGATAATTGATTTTGAGGTTTTTCATTTGGCAAGATAGGAACTTAATCACCACTTGAAAACTTTAGTCTCCACTGTTTGTCAAAATTAAATCTCCAAATTAATATGCGAGTTACGATCTAGTACTTTGGTTCATATAAATTTTACTATTTATAAATTTCCGTCTTCATGACAATGAAATATAATATTCTTGTGCCAAAAACTTTTTATGTTTACTCACCATTTGTTATTGTACTATCTCTAAGTTTTAGCGAAGAGCAGTGAAAGGTGCATATAATGGAAATATTCCTGCTGTGTACAGACCATGTTTTCTCATGTTTTTCTATCTTTTCTTCTTCCTAAATTCAAATGCAAGTCTAACGTCGAAGTCAACGGGAAAGTGACAAATTAAGAAAATTAGCAGGAACTTTTTCTTCTTATTAGAATTTCCCTAAAATAGGACAAAGTACCAAACATGGAATTCTTGGCATAACGTGTTAAGTGATAATTCCTCAAGTAGGAAAACGTGTAAAAGGGATTTTAAAAAGTTGGGTAAATCACTGTTAACCTCTCGTGGTATCACTTTTAACCATATGACCCCTTTATAGTTTTAATATAACTACATAACCCCCCTATGATTTTATAAATGTGAAAAATGGACAGAATATTCCACACTAACCATGTTTAATTCACTAACCGTTACGGAATATTCCGTATCAATAGAAGAAATTTGAAATATTTCGGAAATATTTCATGACAGTGTATCGATTCCGTCCATAATCGCAAAGAAATTATGTGGTCATATTAAAATCATAGAGTGTCATGTGATCGAAGGTGATACCACAACGAGGTAAATAGTAATTTATCCAAAAGAGTTTGATTTAGAAAATAATGAAGTTGAAACATTTGATTGGTGGTTGTGAGTGGATATCTAGGGGCATATAAAAGGAGAGTCTCTGCATTGAAGACCGGACAATGGGTCAGAGGAAGAATAAAATTAGGAAGCGTTTGGTTCGCAGAGAGGAATCAAAATCGAAATTGGAATTATTCACGTTGAAATTGGAATGAAGTTTTTCATTCCAATATCATAGCTTGGTTGGATGTCGGAATCGGAATCGGAATCATTCACTTTTGAAGACTCTATGATACTAAATCATCTAGTTTTGCGGATTAACAAACAAATAATGATGTCTACTAATGGTTTATCACAATAAAATAATTGAGGAATAAAAATGAAGTCAAAGTTGCTAACTTTTTACAAATGATTTCGATTCCCTCCAATTTAATCAAAAATGAGAAATTCCAAAATTTTCAAAAATGGTTCCAATTTCCCGATTCTGATTCCCTCCAACCAAGTACCCTATAAGAGATTCATTTCGATTTCCAATTCTGATTCACGTGAACCAAGCAGCCCCTTAGTCAATTTTAGAAGAACTTTTCCACCCCAAAGTAATAAATGGGTTAAAGAAGTTTGATTGAGAAAATAATGAAGTTGAAAAGATTTGACCGGTGGCTGTGAGTGGATATCTAGGCGCTTATAAAACGACAGTATGAGCATTTAAGACCGGACAACGGGTTGCAGGAAGAATAAAAGGATAATTTAACATACTTCCTCTAAGGTTTGTCGTAATTATACTCACATATTCTCAGGTTTTAAAATTACACTTATGCTCCTTTTGTTTATATTTTTCATAACAAAATAAGTCCATTTTGATAATGTAACCCACAAAACTAGCTACATACCTTAAATATGTTTAATTGCTTTTAAACTGGTCATCACTTTTAAAAGCAATTGTGTATATTTTGAGGTGTTTGGTTGATGTTTTTGGATTACATTATCAAAATGGACTTATTTTGTTATGAAAAATATAAACACAAGGGATGTAAGTGTAATTTTTAAAATCTGATGGGAGGTGAATGTAATTATAGCAAACCTCTGGGAAGGTATGTTAAATTATCCCAGGAATAAAATTAGTCTATTTTAGAAGAACTATTTTAAAAGGTTGAGCAATTAGAGTTTTTTTGGCTCCGCTCCAAAGTTCGGGAGTCCTTTGAGCATGATAAAAAAAAAAAGGAACTTTTCCAAGTATTTGGTACCATTAAAACCTTTCTTTTCATTTGTGAATTTGGTGCCACCAAAATTGGAGATTACACGTTACGTTTCAATATCCAGCCCATGTAATACGGCGTTTTCATACTAAGTGAAGTCAAGATGTATTAAATTATTTAAGATAATAATTTGCACACTCTTCTTGATTCATACACTTTACATTTTATCTTTTAAACTGAAATGTCATCGTTATTTGGACTTGAAGTATTATAATTCATGTGTGTATTTTAATCTAAGCAAAGTGTATTGATAAAAAAAAATAAAGTAATTATTATAGATTCTTTATACTCGATCCTTTAAATACCGTTTTCAAGGGTGAGGGAATAAGAGATGTATATTTTGCTATTTGCTTTTGGTGGCCGAGGAGCAGAGATGATGTAATATTGGGGAATTTTTTTTTACTTTTTGTATATATGTGTCTGTCTATTTTAATAATAATAATGACATTATATAATTAATAAGCAAACAACGTAGGGGAAGTTATTTTGTGAAAGAAGTTATCTGGTAGTGGAAGAGAGTTGAGAGGACATGATCTAATAATGGGTTGGTGGTTGCTAAGGAAGTGGTAACTTCCTAAACTACTTGTGCAACTAAACATATTAGATAAACTAAACGTACGAGACTTCATTTTGTTTCCAAAACACACACCCACACACACTCTCTCTCTTTGTCTCAGTGTTCTCTTCTTCACACAGACAATAGAAACTGTTGGGTGTCAAACCAGCAAAATAAATTCACCTACTCAATTAAAAATAAAAATGAAGTGCAGTGATGAGTAGGGTCGTATCCACAGAGACTGGTAGATTTATTTTCTTTGAAACCAAAAATTAAAAGAGTGAGATTTGACAAGAATTAATTTAAAGAGAATTCAACTTACGAAATTTACTAATTAAATCGAAAGATTCAATTAAAGAAGCTTAACAACGCAAAATTAATTTAAACGAAATCAAATATTAACTAAGCTCTAGTCAAAGGAATAATCTCAACTCTGGTTCAATTTAACTGATCATCGATGCAATAATAATTTCTACGTTCATGAATAAATTGGTTATGGTTGTTGAGAAGCTCTAACAACCTGCTCCTCCTTACTGTGTCGGTAATCAAGGTACGACCGTTAATTACTTCTCTAATCAAATAATAACCCTAGGTACGACCTTCGGATTCAATTATTCAACAGCCTTAAAACTAGAAAAGCCACCAATTCTAACCAGCAAATACCTACGAGGCTTTGTTCAAATTAGATTATCTATCCCCGTGATATAATCCAAAAGTTTCTATTACCATTGAATTAATCACTCGCCACTAATACTAAAACTATCAAACAATTACGGATTTGACGTTTTAGATGACCCTAGATTATTTGACAATTAAATAGTGGCCAATTATTTAACTGCGCAGAATAATCACACAAGAATGAACACAATCACCTTGGAATTAAACAGAGAATAAATAAATATCCAAAAACGTAGAAAATAATAAAATCAATTAGATCTCACAGTAATAGATGAACCAAGAGTTTCGATTATCCTTCAACTAGATAGAAGAGTTTAGCCACGAATCATGGCTTCAAATCTCCAAAAATATTTAACAGGAATTTTTGTTCGTAGAGAGAAGAAGAAGAAAAAACTAAAGAACTAATAGCAAACTCTCAAAAAAAACTAAAGCTCTCTCAATTTTTCTGCCAAGTGCGTGTGTCCTGCTCCAGAAATTGCGTTCCCCTATATCTTTTCCTTTCCTCCTACACGTTTCTTTTCTTTTCTCCTTTCCTTCCTTCTTTTTGTTTCCTTTTCAAACTCTTCTTTCCTTTTTCCTTGGTTTCTTGTACAAGTCAAACCCTTTCCTTTTGTCTTGGTTTCCAATTCTTTTCAATAAAGAATTTTGTCTACTGAAAGTCCTCATTATATAGAAAGTGGGACCCTTCAAAATCAACCTTCTTGAAAATTCACGTTCCAGAATTTCTGCACTGCAGCGTGAATAGACCGTGGTCACGGTCTACCAAATATAGTCTTCTGGAGTTGTAGACGATTTTAGCACATTTCTTCCATAATTTCCTACATTAAACCCAAATAACAAGAAGTGAATAAATGGAAGTATTAAACACAATTCTTGACCAAACTAAGGGGAAATTAAATATAAATCACATGTCAATTTAACACCCTAACAGAAACTCTTCTAAGGGTATAGAAACTCTTTTAAGGTTAGGATAGATCTAGTTGTTTGATCAGAATTCTAGTTAAAATACTTCTCTTGCAAAACAAGTAAGTAGTTAATCAATTTACTACTATTACTATTATGGATGTATTTATTTATTTATTTATTTATTTAGCATTATTTTGAAATAGTCAGATTAATTAGCATGCTTTTAGATAATTCTTTTTTTTTTTTGGAATTCTTGTTTATTGATTGTTAAACTAAAGTCTGGTTTTAAATCCATAACAAATTTGGAATGCAAGTGACGTCTTGTCAATTTGTGTTTAAAACTGGGACGGTTTGCATGATTTTCTTTTCTTTCGTTGTATATATTACTCTTAAAACTATTTTTTGGCTATATCAAATACTCCTATGCAATCAGTAGACAAAGCTTATGTATTTAAAGCTTTGTATCTTAATAATCCTAAATATGTTAAATGAATAAGCCACGGCTGCAAATCAATAATTTTTTTTATTTAAAAATCATGTGATGTAACTGGACTTGTTGAAGCTAATTGGAAAACATTTGCCACCTAACAAAAGAAATAAATATGTTTTGTCTGTTTTTGCAGTTTTTTTTTCTTTCTTTCTTTTTTTTTTCATGCACCAACCATTTCTATTTTCAAAGAAACCCAAGGACTAGTTCAGTTCCATATATAATTATTCAAGAACTTCAAATATCTAGTTATCAGTAACAATAGTAGTTTTATTCCTTAAAATCTAATTTCATATGGAGACAAAGAATTTTTGGGTTTCATATTTCTTTTCTGTCTTAGGATTTAAGAAGTACAAATGTAGATTTTGTCTTCCAACTATTCTCTAGGTGTATAATATCTGAAAGCCAAAAGCCCAGAAAGTGCTAATTAATCATAAATACGAGAGATAAATTAGTTCCATTATATTTGGACTTTAGTTTATTTGTTTTGAGATTTTTTTTTAAACGATAGGAGTTGCATCTTGCTGTCATTACTTGTTTTGGTTGAACTTACCAAACATAGGCCCGTTTTTGAATCAAAGTCAAATTGAAATTCTGGTGAAAACAAGGTTGAAACTTGTCAACCGTGAGCCTTTATAAAATGCCATTGAATTAAGACTGCGTTTTTGGAACTTGGGTTTGTAGGTCACAGTTGTGGCTACAACAAATAAACATGTATTAAAAATAATAATAATAATAATAATAATAATTTCATATATATGTTAGTTGAATTTCTCGTATTAGTTTTATTAATTTAAGTTTCCAATTGATAATTAATTATGGGTTGGTGTATATTTTAGTTTATTAAATAGTCAAACAAAAGCAACTAAGATTTGATAATAATTTGGAGTTTTTGATTTTTTTTTGGGTAAATAGGTTTGGGATTTAGATTGTCTAATTGTTCTTTGATAAGGGATGTGTTATTTAGTTAAAAAATATATATAATAAAAATAATAATTTTTGCAAGCTAATTAGAATGGTTATGTATCTATTATAGGTATAAGTCAAGAGTAAGAGGAGTTAGGAGTATCTATTCGAACAGTTTGAGGTATGTGGTATTTACCCTTTGTGTTTTTTTAATGAAATATTTTATTTTGATATATGCAAAAGATGGATCATGTATGCGTACTTTCAATTGTTTTATTGTGCTAAGTGCTAGAAAAATGTTTGACATTTGTTTTATTTTATTTAAATGTGCATGTGATGTATGAAATGATTTTAAATATGAAGGCACTAAACGGTCATGAAATAGACGGTAGGGGCTATAGTCCTGTCATGTATGACAATCAAGTGAAGATCAGGGAAAATGCTTGATCAGTTATGGATAGTCATGGTAGTCAATATAAAGCCCGGTCGATTGACTCATGTATGGGTAGGTTAAGTGAAAATCAAGGAAAATACTTGACCTACCGCCCTCCTAGATTGGGGTTAAACTCTAGGCTGAGTACTTAGGAGTCGAATATTATATGTGCATGTTTATGAGCCATATTTGATATGTTTTCTTAATTGACAAAATATGCTATGCAAATGTTCATGTTATGTTATGCGATTTGATGTTACTTGACTTTGATAAATATGTATATGTTTGAATTTACATTTTAATTATCCTAAATTACTTATGTGTGTGGCATGCTGTGACAAATGTTACAAAAAGTATTATGATTATGTAATAGCTACATGATCCAACAAAGGTGTGCATGCTACCTACTGAGTGTTGTGTCGCTCAATCTATTCTCTCTTATTTTTTTACAGACCTTGAGGACTATAATGTGGTATACGTAGAGGACCCAGAAGATGACTTTTACAAATTGCTTTATGTCTTATGTAGTAGATATTAATGTTAAGATTTAAGGTTATCTAGCATGGATATGTGTAAGACATCTTTAAGTTACGTTTTGTATTTTGATTGGGCATGTAGGCCCAAAATGGATGTTAGGTTATTTTCTTATTACTAGTATGTAATGCATTTACGTAGTTCTATTATTAAATATTAAAGTGGTGTTTTTAGAATGATAATTGTTGCCTTGTATTCTCGGGTTTTGAGGGTACGGCGATTGTCTAGTGTCTGGCACATGCGAGCTAGGGGCGTGACAGATGACCTCATGTCCCTTTTACCAATACAGAATTCTTGGAACATTTTAAAAAATTCAATGGGTTGAGTTCCTATGTTATAGAAAATACCAGCTTAGTTAAAGGTAAAAAGAGATAGATAGGAAAACATTCACAGATTTTAGATTTACTAGATCGAGTATTTGTATTTTCTTGATTGATGACTATTTATGGGGTTTTTATTTGAACAAATATTATCTAAGGATATGTATATCTGAATGGAATTCTGTATAAAGACATTTTATTTATCATGTTGGGATACTTTTAGGAAACTTTATATAAAAGTTGTTTAGATTCTTATTTCGATGTTTAGTTTAATATAACATAAAATAATGTAACAAAGACTGTAATATACTTTCTCAGAAATTTTTTAAAAATATCCATACAAGCATTATGTGGAAAAAGATTCCATTCAATAATTTTACTTTCTAAGCAAGCCTAATTTAAGTTATAAATTAATAAACACTGTATTTTTTCATTTTTTTGTTCTCTATCAAGGATTTTATTTTTGATTAGCAGTAACTATTTTAATAAATAAATTATTGGACAATTAAATTAGATGTTAGTGTGAACAATTAAGGCTTTGGTAAGTTACTTATATTATCACTATTATGTTCTCGAGTCTTCACATATTACAAATTTAGCAACTAGATTTGTCCAATTTATTCACTACTAGCACTACACATCCTAGCTCTAATAGTTATGTGAACAAATAATTGAATAATTGAACCATTAATATTTAGTAAATAATTACTTCACAGATACCTTTTATTATTCTTTCATAATTATACATATATTGGACATACATTTTGCCTAAAATATGTTAAAAAAAAAGCTTAAGCATGAAATTGGGTTTAGCAAATCTTGATACTATTCTACACAAAAGAAAATTTAAACTAGCGTACAATAAAGCATCAAAAACATCATGCCTAAAACATTAATGGTATCGAACCAATAACAAGTAAATCGTTCAGTGGATAAATAACAGACTTGTGTTTTGTTAATGATAATCAAAATATACATTCAACATAGGAATCACCTTAAATTTTTAGAGCATACGATTCTTAGCGCCTGCATTTCATTTTCAAACCAAATTAATTTTTAATAAATCTAGTTGGTGGTTAAACTAGGGTATCTAAGGATTTCCGTCAATTAGGGTATCTGAGGATTTCCGTCATACTCTTCTTTTTCATTATGTTCATATTCCTGGAGCTCTAAATATACGTTTCCACCGATCTCAAATTTCACCTAAATTTGTCGCACATTGTCATCTTCAAGTCTAGTCAAGAATAAATCCCCAAAAATTACTTTAACTCAATAGAGTTCCACTTTTTCCACCACACAAACTACTGAATAGAGTTGTTATCCCTTTGGCAATAACATGAAATAATGCTTATACTCCCTTTGTAGAAGTGAGAACCTCATCTCATGACAAAGTAATTTGTGGTTATCGTTTTTGAGGTATTTTATTTGGCAAAATTGGAACTTAATCACCACTTGAAAAGTTTAGTCTCCACTATTTGTCAAAATTCAATTTCCGAATTAGTATGTCAGTTACAATCTATTAGCTTGTTTGTTAGTTCATATAAATTTTACTATTTATAAATTTTCATCTTTCTGATAGTGAAATATAATATTCTTGTTTTTTGGGCAAAAGTGTTATATGTATATTGATGAAAATGCATTGATCTTGTACAAAGACTAGTAGTCATTTACTAGTACAATAGATTTGTTACTATCCACTCCTATCAATTCCACGTTTTCTATGCAAAAAACAAAAGATAATTTACAAAAAGAGTTAGTCATCAAAAATCTTGCGAGGAAGTCCCCACTCCATTACCAACTTCTAGTTTTGGTAGTTGAGTGGGACTTTTCTCCAAGAGATTATTGCTTCAGTAACTGAAATTCTGATATGTTGAACAACAGTGCTAGGAGTTAGAAGCTTCTTTTGGTGCAGACACTGATTTCGAGCTCTTTATATGCAATATACACTAGCTGAGAACATTAGTCTTCTAAGCTTGTCTGAGAAAGAGTTTGTTTTGCAGTTGCAACTCATCCATTTTATCTCCTCAATCCAAGTATGTTGTCCTCTAAAAAAAAAAGCAAAAAGACTATACTTTCCTCCACATTGATACAGTATAAGGACAGTGGAAAAATAAATGGTGCGTGGTCTCCTCCAGTTGCTTACAAAACTGACAGTTTTGGTCTTCTAGATTGATCGCCCAAGATGCCATTCTAGTCTTTGTGGTCAGTCTTTGCTTGCATGCTAGCTAAAGAATGAAGGAAAATCTAGGTACATTGCCTGTTCCTCATACCAAAGTGCACCAGGCTACCTTGCTATCCTCTGTTCTTAGTTCCTCCATGGCTGATTTGACTGTGAAACAACCTATTCTGTTCCCTAACCATATAATTGAATCACATACACCACTTACTGGTAGAAAATGGGTAGGAGTGTTTTGCTGTAAGCTTTTTACTTCTCTTGTTAATTTTCTACCTGTTGGCCATCTCCAGTTTTCACCTTGTACACATAAGGAGATTGAGTCCCTTTTTGAGATGCCAAAACATGTGAGAAGGTTCTCACTAAAGTGCAGATATAAGGGCCCAATTGGATACCATTGGTCATACCAAAAATTTGCTACTCTTCCATCACCAATGTTTGTTTGATCAGTGGTTGGGCAAGGTGCCTAAGCTTGAGTATTTTCCTCCATCCCCATGAACAGTCACTTGGGATTTCATATCCCCAGATTGATGAGTGCTTCAATTTTACTGCATGGATCCATTTTACCCCAAGAGACTCCTTGTTGCTACACATGTTCCATAGCAACTCGAGGATGAGACATTTGTTCCTCAATTCCAAATCATAGAGGCCTAGGCCACCCTTCTCGATAAGGTTTGCACATCTCTTTCCATCTGACCTTTGCCTTATAATGTTGTTTGTATTCCCCTACCTAAATGAAGCTTGACATCATGCTTCCAATTCTCCTTATTATTGCTTTTGGGAGAATGAAAGTGCTTGCCTAATACATTTGTATCACGTATAGTGCAGATTTAAAAAGCTACACCCTTCCAGCATAACTGAGTCTTTTTGTTGCCTATGCTTTTATTGTCTATCGGATCTTGTCAAAAATGGGTTGACATTCTTTGTAAGTCAGCCTTGCTGCAACCAAAGGCTAACCCCAAGCATTTGATTGGCAGTTCTTCTATTGGTATTTGAATGATTTCTTTTAGCTCCTGCTCCTTCTCCTCACTTACTCCTAGATAAGAAAATGTGACTTTTGGAGAGATTTGGTTTAAGGCCTGATAGCATAGCAAATTCTTTCAATGTTTGAGCTATGAGCTGAAAAGATGCATTTGTTGCACCAGTAATAATAAAAAGATCATCAGCAAAAGCAAGATGATTGATCTTCAGTGTTTTGCATTTCGCATGGTAATCAAAATTTTGCTAACTAATTTTTCATTTGAATAATCTGGAAAACACTTCCATAGTAATGAGGAATAAATACGGAGAAAATGGATCTCCTTACCTCAGTCCCCTCTTGCTTTGGAAGTATCCAATCAAAGATCCATTTAGATTAATGGAAAAGTGAGCAGTTTCTACACTCAATCTCACCATTGAATGAAGATTGTGGAAAATCGCATCAAATTTATTGTATGGAAGAGAAAATCCCAATCCAAAGTATCAAAAGTTTTCATAATATCTATCTGCAAGACTGCTCTGGCTGATCCACTTTTTCTACTGTATTCTTTGACAATTTCATGCACCAGAAGAACGTTAGTATTTTCAACTCCTCTTTCAATAGCTTGAGTTTCTTGCATACTTTGATTATTGAATTGGCCTTTATCTTTGTATTCCAAGCTCTCATCATCATCTCATGAAATTCAGGATGTTGTATCCAGAATTTGTGAAACTTGAATGGCTTTACTCCATAGCTAAGCTGCTTGATTTTAAAAAGGATGGGGGAGTGATCTGCAATCCCTGGTGCCATGAACTCAACCTTAGTGTTTGTAAACTTACTTAGCCATTGCTCATTTGCAAGTACTCGATCAATCTTACTATAAATTCTACATTCAGCTTCTCTTCTATTGTTCCAAGTATAAAAGAATCCCTTGGCTTCGATTTCCTCAACATCTAGATTCTCTATACATTTGTTAAAATCTTGCGTTGCATTTTGGTTATATTCTTTGCTGCCTAATCTTTCTTTTTCTCTTCTGATTTCATTAAAGTCCCCAAGCATCACCCAAGCCATATTTCCTATCAATTGCCTGAGATAAATCAAATGGTTCCAAAACTCTTTTCTTTCTTCAGACTTGTTCTTAGCATCGATAATAGTGACAACATAGGTTTCATCAAAAGCCTTATTTTGAACATAGCAAGTTATTGCTTGATCATGAATTTTGCTTACCTGGCATTTAACTTGTTCAAGTCGCCAACAAAACCAAATTCTACAAACATGCTCTAACATACCATTGTGAACATAGTTCCAATTCCTCAAACATTTCTCAAAAATAGAATTAGCATTTGATAAATTTACTTTATTTTTCACTATTCTAAAAATACACGCCTTAATTTCTTCTGCCATCTTTCTCACTTCTATTTGTTTTAGAGGGTTATTGAGCCCTCTTATATTCCAACATATAACATTCATTTTGCAGAATTTTTGGGTACCTTTTTCCTGGTGCCCCTTCCAATTCTATCTCCTTTGTCTCCCTTTTCACCTAAATGCTTCTGTTCAGCTAAGATCTTATCAGCTATAATTAAGCTGCTAAAAGCATTTGTAACTTGTACTGCATCCCTTGTTGATAGTATTCCACTGTCATTGCTTCCAGCATGCTGTTGTTTTGCTTTACTGCTAGCTCCTGCATTTTGCATTTCATTTTGATGCAGTTCACTATCTTCTGGTGCCATATTTCAATTTAGTTTTGCTGTTGTACTACATTCTACATTGCATTCTGTTTTTGCATTTTTCACACTGCCTTTCATATATATTCCGGTGCGTTCTACAATCTGAGTTCATTTTGATTCTCAGCTTCCTTATTTTTCCTTTTCACAGTTTCTTGGTTTGATATGTCTCCAGCTTGAGCATGTTCTTGTTGGTCTTTTGGCACCTATTTTTGCACCACTTTTGGCTGCATTGGATAGTTAAAGTTATGGTGTCCAAACTTTTTGCACTCTTGGCAACTTGGAGGTAACCATTCATACTTAACCTCTTGTTGCTCCATCTTCCCAAATTCATTTAAAAAGCTGATCATTTTTGGCCTATTTTCTCCAACTTTCATTTATACACAGATTCTAGCAAATGAGACTCTCAATTGAGTTGTAGTTTGCTTATCTGTAAAAAGTGACTTTCCAACACAACTAGCAAGTTTGCTAAGACCTGCCTCAGTATAATAGTGGAGTTTCAGATGAGGAAACCTGATCCATATAGGGACAGAGTCCATATCTTCTTTTCTTAAGCTAATTTGGGGGTTCCAAGGTTTTAAAAACAACATTTTGTTTGCTAATGGCCAAGGGGATTGATCCAGTATTTTCATTTTATCTTCGTCATTCTGAAATTTAAAAAGAAAAACTCAATTTTTAAGGGAAATCACTTCTATTTCTGCACATTCTTTCCATTTTGTTTCCACAAATTTCTTGATAACCATGTAAGGGAAGAGAGGGTTCTAGAGTGTATCCAACAACAATGTTTCTCCATTTCTCTAGACCTTGTCCAATGTCATCCATATTCGTACAGACCTGTCCTTTATCACTCGGAGCTATGTATTTTAGCTCCATTCCTCCATGGGAGATAGCATTTGAACTCATTATCTGAGCCCATGATCTAGCTTGAACTGCATTGTTTTGTGAAGCATCTTCTAGCTCCGCAATTAGTTTATCTCCAAAATTCATCTTAAAGCAATCACCTTTAGGTTCAAATTGTAGTTTTGAGCTTGGGATTTTCATGTCAGGGGAATTCTAGTGGTGGATCAACAAAGTAATCCTCCTGGGATTGCAGGAAACAGCTGCTAAGCAGCTATTTCTTTCGAGAAGAAAGCTTCTCTACTACAATTCTCCTAGGTTCTCACTGCCACTTATTCTCAAAATTCCAAATAGAGAGCAATATAATTACAGAAAACTAAGGTCAAAAAAGGAGATTGCTACTCCATATGAGCTGGGAAGAGCTTGGTAATGGCGGACTTTGAGGTTTAGAAAGTTTGTTAAAGTGTGCTAAGAGGATTTTGAAAGTTTGCTAAAGTGCGCTCCCCTAGAAGTGAGCCTTTAAAATATAATATTCTTATACCTAAAGATGTTCATGTTTACTAACGATTTATCATTTTTCTATCTTTAGTTTGTAGCAAAGAGCACTGAGAGGTGCAACCCATATTTCACATTTTTTTCTATCTTTTCTTCTACTCCAGGAAAGTGAAAAAAAAAAAAGAAGATTAGTGGGATCTTTTTTTTTTTGAACATAGTATCTTTTTCTTAATATCGAATAGGATTTCAATAAAATAGGACAAAGTACAAAGGAACGAATAGAAAATCGAATGGTTAGAGTTTTATGACTTTACTCCAAAGGTCGGGGATTCGAATCTCACCAAGTATTTCCCCTCCCCAAAATGTAATAGTATAGGTTGATAAAAAAAAAGGACAAAGTACAAATATGGAAATCTTCTCAACTTTTGCTCTAGGGGCTATCTCCTGTGTCATTACGCGCAAGTAATAATTCCTCAAATAGGAAAACGTGTATGAGGGGTTTTAAGAATTTTGACTGAGAATATAATGAAGTTGGGAGATTTTAATTCATGTCTATGGGTGGATCCTTAGAAAGTGATGAATACTTGAGCAAGAAAATGTATATAAGGGTTTTAAGAATTTCTATTGAGAAAATAATGAATTTGGAAACTTTGATTAGTGGCTATGAATGGATACTTAAGGAGTAGATAAAATGACCGTTTGTATGTATCAAGACAGGACCATGAGTTAAAACGAAGAATAAAATTAGTCTATGTGAGAAAAACTTTTTAAGTATTTCGTGCAATCAATACCTCTTCTTTTCTTGGGTGACTTTGGTTCCACCAAAACTGGTGATAACTCGTGTTATTTCAAGATTCAATCTGTGTTATTTCAAGATTCAATCTGTGTTATTTGGAGATTCAATCTATGCTAAACGATGCTTTTAGATTGAGTTAAGTCAAGATGTATTAAAATATTGGGTAAATTACTATACACCCTCTGTAGGTATCACTTTCGATCACATAACCCTCCTATAGGTTTCAATATAACTACATAACCCCCTTGTGGTTTTATAAAAAGTGAAAAATGGACGGAACCCTTGCACCGTTATAGAATATTCTCAGAATATTTACAAATTTTCTTATGTCGGTCCTGGAATATTTCGTAACGGTAAGTGGATTAAATATACCTAGTTTGAAATATTCCGTCTATTTTCTACTTTTTTATAAAGGGTTGATTACAATCACCTCCCTGAGGTTTAGCCAAATCACCGGACGACCCCTCTTGTGGTTTGAAAAATTATCGGTCCAACCTCTTGAATTAGCAAACGTTTAACAATTTTTCCCTTAGTGTTACTGGCTATTAAGGAATCAAGTGATGTCAGCCAAAAAAACAACATAAACCCCAAAATACCCCCATTTCATTGCATATGGACCAAAATAGCCTCATTGATCTATTTGAAAAATAAAAAAATGTAGTGTACAGATTCTTTGTTATACAAAATTCAAAAAGGCAAGGAGAATGAAGCATGTGCAAACTCAGTAGAAGGAAGGATTTGTACTCGTTATTGCTATACAAAATTAAGTGGTGATTTTCTTCCCAACACCTTGTAGGTTTGTTGAGAGTAAAATGTGTATAGCAAATTTTGGGGATAAATTATATAAATTTTCTAGGGTTTATTGGGCTTTGGAGATTTTTAATTTGATGTTCTATCATGCTTTTTAGGAGGGTATCCACAAAATTACAAATGGTTTCATTAGGTAATAGCGCATCGATTGAAAATTTAAAGTTTGAAAACCTAAGATGTAATTGCGGTAGTAAAGCAAATGTAATGATCTCAAATTCTGCAAATAATCTGGAAAGGTTGTACTATGGTTGTGCTTTCCATGGATGGCTGAAATAGGTTGCATTGCATGGCGATGTAGATGATGAAGCGGACTTCAAGCATGTGAGTAGGAGAAATTGAAGAATTCCAACAACAAATGTGTGGACTACAAGCTTGACTGGAGAAACTGGAAATGAGATTGGCATTGGACTCTTAAAGACTTTAATTGCTGTGAATTTGGCGCTGCTAGCTGCATATCTAGGTGGGCTATTGATTCAGCTCATTAGGAGTTGAAGAAATATTTATCTAATGGATTAGTTAGTTACTTAAAATGGATGAATGTAATTGTTGAAATATGTTTAAGGATAAAAACAGGTTTCGAGATATGTAATGACTTTTTTATCTGGTATCTAATGAAGTTGTGTATTCTATGACTTTGTTGTTGTTGGGTGCCTTGCATGTGTAATCCATTTTGTTTCTAATATAATATGTTTATGTTATAATGGAAAATATTGCCATTGGAGCTTGGTTGGAGGTTGCAATGGTTGAGAATAAGAAGTTGATTAGGAGGGAGAGTTTGTTAAATACTTTCAGGTGGCTTAAGTTTGCAAATAGGTGCAGATGGCTAGTGTGGCTGAGGTTTTTATGTTCCAGGTGGCTAAAGTTTGCAAGTTGTTCTAGGTGGCTGAAGTTTGTATATATACATAACTAACCATGTCATTAACAGAAATATATGTTCAAAAATTAATCAACCATCTCATCAATTACGTAACTCAATCCAGTCACATACTTAAACAAAATACTAGATTGTCTCCAAAATTACATACTATTAAAGCTATTTTCAAAAACAAAAACAAAATATCATTCTAAGTTGTCAACTCGCAAAATTATGTCCAATTGCCTTCCAAACAACTATGACAAATATTATGTCATTGTACATGCATTCACTTGTTCATTGTCACATGATTCATGCATATAATTGTTCTGACTAGAAGACAAGTTATGTTTAGTTGACTAACTAGGAGCTACAACTTCTTGCTTAGTTAGGCCTGATCACTGCCTTTTTGGGAATCTTTGTACAGCTATTTTTTGTATGACATCTTTTTACCAAGTTGCTGCGTTTCTTTTGCATTTTGGCTGGATTGAAGTTGTGATTCCCTCTCAGTTCCTATTGCACTAGTACTAGTAGCAGTGGCCTACAATGTTTGGGATTGCCTGTGATTGTTTGGGATTGCCTGTGATTGCCAACTACCTCATTTCTGCCTTCATTTGTGGCATCAAATGATTGCCCACCATCTCCAACCTTTGACTTCAAAAAGCAAGAATACAATTAGTACATAATATTCTGAATATAGGACAAAATATATGACTTCATTAAATCAGTTTACCTGTCTTTTTCTCTATATCCTTTTTTCTATCCCTCTTAGGACCACCTTCACATGTTCTTTTGTTGTGTCCACATTGCTCAAAGTTGATGATCTCTTGCCTTATCCAACAGCAGGAGTTTCCCCTTTCTCTCTTCTTCTTGCTTTCTTGGGTCTACCACTTCTCCTCCTAAGTTGTAGTAGTAGTACATCTGAAGGTTGTACATCAATCTCAGGCCAAAATTTGACATCTGGAACTGGATGAATGACCGCATTATATGCTCTTGAGTAATACTCTTTTGTCAAACTTGAGTGGCAACAGGATTCCAAATTAAACCTCTTGTTGATGAGAACAATGACAGCATGTTTGCATGGAATTCTAGTCAAATCTCATACCCTGTAATCACATTTTCGTTGTTTAATCTCAACAATATATGAAAATCTCATTATCTCTTATCTCAAATTCAGAACCATTAGCAAGTAGCATAGTACATGTTCTGTAGCTCAATGAAAGTTCATTCAACTGCTTAACCACATTAGGAATAATATTTTGTTACCAAGAACCTGACTTCTCAAACCTTTTTTGAATCCTACTCATTAACTTAGCCCTTAAACTGTCCATCAAAGCGAGAATATTCTTGCTTCTAAGTTCTACAACCCAGTTGTTGAATGATTCAACAAGGTTGTTAGTGACATGGTCATTCTTCAAGGCCACAGGAAAAGCATGTCTAGCCTAGTATTGAAATGGAATCTTCTCAAGCCATTCATGTGTTTTAGGTTTCAGTTTTTTCATTGATGATATTGTCTCATTGAAGGACTGTATTGTATATGGCCTTGCAGCCACCCAAAACAATTTCCTTAGCATCAATCCTAGGTATTTTAATATGAAATTGCCAAATATATGTCTGCAGTACTTCCTATTGATAGCATGAGGTACCTTGCAACTGATAGCTTCAATTAAACCCTGTCCACAAGAGCATCAAATACAAGTATCAAGAAAATTAAATAATTGTGAAAATAAAACACAAAAATTAATTATATATGGTAAGATTTACCTTCTGTCTATCAGTCATAAAAATCCAAGGTCTATCACTTGAAAATCCATCAAGAAACTGGTTGAGCCATTCAAAGAAAAAGCACCAACTATCTGTGTTTTCATTCTCAACCACAACAAATGCAATAGGATACAACCCTCTGTTTCCATCTAAACCTATGGCAGACAACAAAACACCTTCAAAAGGACCCTTCAAGTGACAACCATCGAAACCAATAAAATGTTGACAGCCTGCAAGAAACCCCTTCTTCATTGCCTCAAGGCCAAAAATGAATCTTTTCACTGATGGGACTTGTGCTCTAACAGACATTTCAAATTGAATTTTAGTAATGCTGCCTGGATTTGTATTCATAACCATTATACAGTACTTAGGCAGCAATTTGTAAGCATCTGCATAATTCCCATCGACAATTTCTAAGGCTTTTTTCTTTGCTCTAAACAGCTGCATATTAGTGGGGTGAATACCATACTTCAACAATTTATTTCTCAACAATTGTGGCCTAACAGTTGGATCAGATCTCACCAAACCAAGGATTTTATTTGGCATCCACTTAGCTGATGCTTTAATATTTTCACTCATAACACATGTGTGATCTGGATTACATGTCTTAATCTTAAAGGTCACACCATTAGCCATAAGAGAAGCATGCACCCTCCATTCACATCCCTCATTCCCACAGTGTGCTGTCATCCTACACTTTTCATTTTTGTCCTTAATAAGTAGAAAACCCTATTGAATTGCATATTCATGTAACACTTTCCTAAAAGAATGAACATCAGCAAAGATCATCCCTGGCAACAACCTAAATTTTTCTCTTACTGAAAATTCATTTGCATTCAAACAAGAACCCAATAAATCAATTTCAAAATCACTATCAGACTCATTTTCATCCTCAACAAAGTCATTTGACTCATAACTAAATAGGTCTCCACTATTTTCAGATTTATTTTCTACAGCCTCAATCACAAAAGAGCTATACAATTCATCATCCATGTCTGCACCTATCTCATCGTTATCACTAAAAGCATACAAGTCATCTTCTGAATCTAATTCATCAACACTGACATCATTTTCAAGGACATGAGTAGCTGTGAATTCTTTCTCTTTACTTAACCTCTCACTTGTTCTATTCTTAATTCCTAGCATTATCCCCATTCTTACTCTTTCTACTCTTGCCTCTAGAATTCTCATTTTCATTCAAATTAATATACAAATTAATTAAGCCATCATCCTTATGCAACCGAAATAGCTCCAACTTATGATCATCATTACTAACAACCATGGTCTTTCCTTGTCATGGGAATATCACCCCTAAGTGTCATCAGTGTATTAAGACCCTCAGAAATATTGTTAAATGCAATTTCACACACATCAGCCAACAAATCAATATACAAATATCGATCAAGATCAATGTCCTTAATGTTAAATTGTTCTTCTTTATGGTGTAGCACAATGTTGTACAAACTTGCATAGTCAATCTAAAACCACAAAATCAAAACAAAAACATGTTAAACATAATCATATATCATATGCTTGTGCAAAGACAAATAGATAAACATAGCCACTTTATTCACCAAATCCTAATCATCATGCATGGAATCTCAAATATGTCTTCATGTTCAGTTTCAAAGTACCACAAACTACAACCATTCACTTGTCATCATAAAAATCAAGAGTATTTCAAAAATACCTAAAAAAAAACCCTAAATTACACGGGGTTCGTGTCCAGATTTACTAATAAAACATGGAAATATGTCTGTGCTTAGTTCACATACGTACAATACTCGTCAACAATCACATCTTTATGCAACTATCACACTAAACATGCATGATTCGCAAAAAAAAGCCCAAAATTGAAACATAAATCCCTATAAATTGTCATCGATGCCATAAATATGTTAGAGGCTTTTAACAAATCATCATGATCAGCCTTTATTTTTTCCATTTAGCTCAAAGAAATGAGCATGCAAAACATGATCAAGCAAAGAATCTTACTATTTTTTGCTTCCTCAATAATTGACGTAAAGCAACTTCTTTCAACAAAAAATGCTATGTTTTGCCAATAAAGAACTTCAACACCGCTGTTATGATCTTCAATCTCAGTCACGGTTAAAATCTTCCAACAGAAATTATCTACACAGTTTTGCAAGAAGAAAGAGAGACAGAAGTGAATTTTTTTGTGAGAGAGAGTGGTCGGTGGGAGGCAAAAGAGGACCACTTTTACCTTTTTCCTGACAGGTAGGATATTTAAGTAATTTCACTAAAGCATCATTTTTCTTTTAATAATTCATGGTGACATATCAGCTGCCGTTAAGGGTTTTTGGTCTTTTAAGATGTTCCGTTACCAGACATTAGCGTAGAGGGAGAAAGCGTAATTTTGACAAACCACAGGGGTCGTTCAGTAATTTGGCTAAACCTCAAGGGAGGTAATTGTAATTAACCCTTTTACAAAATCACTGGGGGGTTATGTAGTCATATTGAAATCATAGGGAGATTATGTGGTCAAAAGTGATACCACAGGAGGTGAATAGTAATTTACCCTAAAATATTTAAGTAAATGATTCCCAGACTCTACTTTTTATTCATACACTTTACATTTTATTTTTTAAATTGAAAAGTTATCATTATTTTTTATTTGCAAGTCACGTGTATACTTTATTCTACACAAAATGTATAAATAAAAAAATAAAGTATATTAATTACTATATGTATATTAATTATTATATTTTCTTTATGCCCAATGAAGATATCTTTAAATTCCGTTTTCAAGGGTGGAGGAGAATTCCTTTAGTGTTCGTTGTTCTTCGTGTTCATGGCCTAGAGAAGTGTTATTCAAGTTTAGTCGAACCGAGTATCTTATGTTTGAACTCCTGCCCATTTAAGAAACAAAATCGCTCATTTACCAAACGAGTCAAAGCTTGTTCCAGCTCTAAACATTAAGTTATATAAATGAGCCGAACTCGAGTTTTTAAAAATCTAGTCGAACTATATTCGTGAACAACTCAGTTCGAATAATAGTTGAATACCATACATGTGTTATTCAAAGCAAGTCGACTCAACTCGTTTATTAAACGAACTAATATTTGTATTTGAACTTGATTTATTAAGTAAAACAATAAGCTCGAAATCAAATTCAAGCTTGGCTCATTTAACACTAGCTAATCATCGAACTCAACTCATTTAACATGAACAAATGAACTCAATTGAGCTCGATTCATAACACAAACAGATTGAGTACCATTGAGCTCAGTTTATTCACACAAATTATGAGAATTACTAGGCTTGAATTAATATACCAACAAATGATATTTTACTGCTCTGCTTTTGATTTTGTGCCCGCGTCACGTAATATCAGTCTGTCTTTTTTTCCATCTGTAGTCCATTCATTTAAAAATATAATTAGGGTTGACTGTGGTCAATTATGGATGTTTTGACGGTTATCTAAAAGCACTGTGAAAGACTTTTAAAAAACCAGTTTATTGTGCGGATCGCTTTCCGATAGCAACTTGTGTTTCAAACTACCAAATAACTTCAACAACGGTGCCAATTGCAGGGCGATCCACGCCACGCAGTTTAGATTTTAGGGGGAAAAAAAAAAAAAGCAAACGAATGAAATAATAATTGTGGCTCATTGACTTAATTTTAGCTCAATCTCCAACAAGGGGCTTCAAATAAATAATATAACAACATACTTTTAGCTACTGCTGAAATTTTAGTTTAACAGTAATTAACAAAACTTGGATTTTTGTAACGAGGCTTTTAGTTTTGTGCCTTTGGATTTGATTTCACAAGCTGATTAACTGTGTGTATTGAAATGTGTTCAGGCTGATTTGTGGAAATAATTCACTTGAGGGGAAAAAATGCCACAGAACAAATAATTATTTGGATTATTTGTATAGCTAGCCATGACTAATCCTTTGCTTCAAAATTTGTCCTTTGACGCAACTTTTCCAAAATGTGTATGATAAAAATCACTGGTGACTGCATGTGCTTTTCAGTTTGTCAAGTGATAAGTGAATAAACTAAATAATACTTTCCTTTAGTAAGATTTTATAAACAAGCATCATAAACTAATATTTTGGTAAATCCGTGAGAATTCAATTTTAGTACAAAAATTACCTTTTTGCTATTTTACTGTTTTAATCGGTTCTGATCAAGATAATTTTTTTTTTATTTCCATACACATTGATATTGATGAAAATAGAGGATGAAATTATTTACTACTCACTGAATGAAACCGAATGAAATTATTTTATTGACATTACCATTGACACCAAATAGAAGTGCAAACAAAAAATACAGTAGGTGATAAAATGGTTTAAGGTTTGATTAAATTAATGCACGATTACGTTAATTTCAATTCGTTGTCCGACTGAATTGAAGGGTAAGTGTACATAACTTCAACAAACAAATAGAAACCACATTCACATTACAATTGATATTAATTTGAAAGCCATGTAAAAAGCAATCACTCAGAACCGTAACAAACAAATACAGCGTACTACATGAAATGATAAAGAACTTGATTTTGCTTCCACGCTTCCATTATTCCCGCTTCATCAGAAGACCTGGACATCAGAGGTCAAATTTTCAAATGATTAGCCTTACATAAATATGAAAACATGTCTTAGGGAAGGAAGTTATCGACAACAGCTGAAGAAACATACGCACGCAATGCTTACTGAATTGTTGATTGCAGTCTAATTTTCGAAGTCCCGTAGGGATCCAATTTTCTCGGAATTTTCCGTAGTTTGTACGTCTCTTCAACGATCTGAACGAACCATCTTGGTTTTCTTGTTATGAACACGAGACATCCCATGATAATTCCAAGCACTAATCCAAAACAATACCCAAGAAGAACAACTTTCCAAGTGAAACCATCAAAGAAATCTGAATCATACTCTTCGTCAAATCCACTTGACGGGTACGGTGGTATTGCGTCACTATCTCCACAATCTTTAGTCAACGGAAATCCACATAATTCCCAGTTCCCGAGGTTCGATTTATTCTCAAACGTATCAAAATGCCTACCTTGAGGAATGCGTCCAGCTAGATGATTTTCAGAAAGGCTTAAGAATCCAAGAAATGTCAGATTCAGTAGCTCCACTGGAATGGTTCCTTCAAGCTGGTTCCAAGAGAGGTCTAGACATTCAAGCAAATAAAATTCCTAAGTGTACTAGGAATACGACCGCTCAGGTTGTTGTGAGACAGATTCGATAATTGAAGAGAATAAAGGTTTCCGAATTTGGAATTTCTCCTTCGAATCTGTTGCTTGAGAAATCCAAGACTGCACGAGTTGTCAAGACTCTCTCAAAGTTGCACTCCACTCCTTTCATAACCAAACTCACAGAATGGATGTAGTAATAATGTCTATATCCGAATTCCCTCATATATTGGAGTTCCAATAGGTGATCCTTTGGACTTTTCATAGCTTTAAAGTTCTTAAGAAGCTCGGTGGGTAGAACGCCAATGAGCTCATTGCAGAATACATCGATGATTCTCAGTTGAGGGAAGGGACTTGTAGTTTTGCAATTGCCAATTGATCCATGAAATCGATTGGACTCCAATATCAGAACCTGTAGCTTAGTTAAAGTTTCCAACCACATTGGAAACTTATCATCTATCTTGTTGTTCCCTAAATCAAGAAGCTCCAATGCTGTGCAATTAGCCAAAGATCGTGGCAACGGACCTTCCAATTGATTGCCGTTCACAATAAGAAATCGCAGCTGATTGTCACATGAAAATGTTGCTGGAATGGTGCCAAAAAATCCGTTGCTTCCGAAAGATAGAAGTCGATTTTGGATTTTGATTTGGACCCTGAGATAAGTAATTCCTACTCTTTCTCATGTTTTGAAAAATTCTTTATGTTAGTATATTTATTTCTTTCATGAATATTTTTATAATATGAAACTCAAAATGAGCAAGTGATATGTGCGTAAATTCTTTGTATGTTGTGGCACCTTGTTTACCTATATGTGCATGCATGCGTGAGCAGGATGTGTGAATATATGACACGTATGTTTTGGCTCTGATTATTTTTTATACACTACAGTTGTTGGTATTTGGAAAATTTTGACAAATTTAGCTTTCATAGCATCTAAACTAAAAGTTAAAAGTACAAAATGAAAATTGATTCAAACGGCTGGGATACAAAAGTAAAATTAGTTATTTCTAAATAGAATTTCCAATAAGTAGTACTTACTAATAATTATTGATTTAATTGGAGATGGTAAATTGCTGTTACTCATGATATGTAGTTAGGTATTTCATAAAAATATAGGTATAACTCATAAATGGAATAAATATGAAAGAGGACGTACGGCATAAATTAAATTGGGATTATGGCAGTGAAATTTTTACAGTCAATTTTAAATTATTTTTATTTTTCCTCTAGTTCTAGCATATTATTATATGTACACTTATTATTACTTATAATATTGATATTTTTAGGACAAAAGTAATATCGATATGTTTTAGCTCTTTTTAGAGAATAATACATATATTGGACATACATTTTGCCTAATATATCTGACGAAAAAAATCTCATGCATTAAAATTGTGAGAACAGAATCTTAATACTACCCAACAAAAGAAAATCTAATGCATCATCAAAAAAATCATGGCAATACCATTAATATTATCAAACCAATGACAAGAAAATCGATCATGGGTATATATAATATATATCTGTATAAACATTCAACATATGCATTAGTCGTGCGCATTTCTTTGTCTAACCAAATTAATTTTTTTATTAATCTAGTTAGTGGTTACGTTTAATTAGAGTACCTGAAGGGCACCGTCATATTCTTCATGTTCACTCAATTCATATTCTTTTCTGAAGTCATTGGTTGATTTGTCTGTAGCTCTAAATAGCAGTTTCCACCGATCTCATAATTCTCCTAAATTTGTTGCGCATTTTCATCTTCCAGTCTAGTCAACAATAAAATCTCCTTCATAACTAGTCGAGTGATTATTCAAAATCCATCAATCACGCAAACTATTGAATAGAGCAGTTATCCACACATTTAGCAATAACATGAAATAATGCTTATACTCCTTTTATAGAATTATTCCTGCTACGTACAAATCATAATTTCTCATATTTTTCCATCTTTTCTTCTACCCCAGTTAAAATGCAAGTCTAACTTTGAAGTCAACAGGAAAATGGAAACAAAGAAGATTAGCAGAACTTTTTCTTTATAGAATTTCGATAAAACAGGACAAAATAGAAACATGGAATCCATTTCATCTTTTGCTCATAGGACAAAGTACGAAAGCGTATACAAGGGGTTAAAGAACTTCAATTGAGAAATTAATGAATTGGAAAGTTTGATTTGTGGCTATGACTATGAGTGGTCCAATGACCACCGTTTGTGTGTACCATACGTTAGAAAGATTTTCCAGTATTTCTGATGGCGCCAAATATTAAGGTTATTAACCGCATCCAAATCCTAAATGTCGCTATATAAAAGAGCGAATATGAGCACACAGAGATTAGTGAGTACGTTGAGTTTCCTTAGCAAACCTCGGTCAGCAATAAACGGAATAAATGATTTGATTCCTATCTTCAATTGTTAGGAAGAGAGATAGAAGAACAGAAAATGAAGAAATGAAATCACGCACCATACTCATACCATACTCCTGTCAATTTTCGCAATTAAGTCATTTCTCCTCCGTCAAGTTAGGAGATTTTTATTTCCGTTCACCAACCACATCCCTCCACACTATATCTCCTTTTCCACCATTACTTAACACCTTATTTGACATGCAGCCCCATCACCATTTATTATCCCAGCTTCTCTCCACCCAACCTTTGCTCCCTTTTTTTCCGAAGCCAAGGAATAACTAAGGATTATTTCGAGTTTGAAGTTGAATTCCAACAAAATATACACATTAAACAAAAATATCACCTATACAGCGAAATTGATTTAGATCTAAAATTATAAGAATATATGTTTTATAATATTTTAATGCTAGTTGAATATAAATTAGGGTTAATAACACTTCGCCCCCCTAAAGGTATGGGGTAGTCAAATTTTGCCCCCCTGAGCTTTAAATATATACATTTTGCCCCCTAATAAATAGGTGAGAGAAAATGTAGTTAAATAGAATAATAAAATGACACAAATACCCTTGTCTTTGGCAGAGAAGAAATTTCGAGAAAAAACTCAACCGTTACAGTATTTTTTAAAAATATTTCTGAACATTTCTCTAAAAACTTCCAAAGAAAGCAAACTGCTAAATTTTAGATAAATTAAATATAAGAAATGGCTAACAAGAAATCTGACAATGATATTTCTAATACCATTGGAGTGGTCTTTTACTAATTTCGTACTAAAATAAAATTATTTTATTATGAATGCAAAGTTAAAATTGAGATTTTTTAGGTTATGAGTTAACAATTTTCCTTAGACCAAGAAAAAAAAAATCAAAAAAATCAAAACTCTCCACCAAGACAAGGATAAGTCGAAAAATTTTGAATTTTTAAAAATTTTTTTTCCTGGTTTAAGGAAAATTCTTAACCTATATACTCAAAAATCTCGATTTTAGCTTTGCATTCATAACAGTGCAATTTTTATTAGCAAGAAATTAATAAAGGTCTGCTCCAATTGTACTAGAAGTATAATCTTTCCTGATATCATTGTCATATTTCTCGTTAGCTATAAAAAAATATTGTAACGACTGAGTTTCTTTTTTTTTTTTTTAAATTTTCCTCTCTACCAAATTAAGGATATTTATATCGTTTAACTATTTCTTTTAACTATATTTTCTCTTACCTAATGGTTGGGAGGGGGCAAAATATATATATTTAAAGTTTAGGGGGACAAAGTGTGACTACCCCATACCTTTAGCTGGTAAACTGTTATTAACACTATAAATTATACAAGTTCTAGAAAACTTTCTAGCTTTTATATGGATGATTTCACACCATTGCTCTCTCTCTCTCTCTCTCTCTCTCTCTCTCTCTCTCTCTCTCTCTCTCTCTCTCTCTCTGTGGAAAATTTGGTGGCCAATTTAGTATCAGAATCAATTCATGATTTTGTACCATTATTTGTTTGTTTTCACTAACAGAATTTGTGTGGGGCTGTTGGAGAGTACAGAGACAGCTAAGGGGAAAGAAAAAAAGGACTTCTGCTTTTAACAAATGGGTTGGCCCATTCCACGTTGAGGCTCACAAGTGTCATTTGATATAAGTTAATGGTTCAACACGATTTCAGAGTTATACCGTCAACTAGTACAAAATTGAGGGTCTCAACTTGGGAGCGGCGGGATCTACATTCATTCATGGGAGTTAAGTAGAAGACTTTGCAAAATTTGGTCAATTTCCACTTTGACCCTAAATGTTATGTCTTATTTTATTTATTGACCATTTAAATTATTTCAAATCTCATGAACCTGACGAATCACATTGTTCATTAGTTATACAAACACCATATTGGATTTGGGGAATGTCATTCATTATACCTAGGTTCCCTGTTGAAATAATTTCACAGGTTTTCGTTACTAGGTTTGACCATGAAGTTATTCATGTGTTCTTACCAACTTGGATGTAGCATTATCCGTTCTCGTTTTACACTAATCGAAATCAAAGAGATTTTGTATATTTTTTAACCTCGATAGAGCATTAATCTGTTCTTGGGTTCTTCCCAAGTCGAATAAATCATGAAAAGAAGCATTAGGCCCTCTGAAAAACCAATTTAACCAGAACAACATTTAACCAGAACAAGTGTGGATTAAATGTTCCACATTTATCATTCAGAACTGCTTCTTGTCCGCTTCTCTTGGATCAATATTATAAGGGTTCACCGACTATAAGGGTCTATAATTTTTGGGTGGGATAGTAATTTGAGAGTTTTTTTTTGGATAAAAGTAATTTGAGAGTTTTAATAGTAAGTTCACTTCCTTTCACAGTGTTTTGTCCTATATTCGTATGACACGTAATAGGACAAATATTTCTAAGAGCATCCAAACAAATATTTCGACTAATTACATTCTCAAAACTCATATACAAAATCTTTTGTTTGGGAAAGGTTTTAGATTCTTAACCAGATACGTTGTTGTGTGATCAACTTTTGAATTTTAAAATAGAGTCATTTTTTAGCACGCAAAAAAAAAAATTTTTTTTAAATGCCAAAAATATGAAATATATTGGCCAATGATCATACTTTTTCTTTAATTTGAATCTTTTGTAATATGATTGTTTTGTTTGCTAATCTGCATTAATTACCTTTGCTATGATTGTTTTGTTTGCTTTAATCTATGTTTCTAATCTGCATTAATTACATTTGCTATGATCCATGGACAAAAATTAGAAAGGTTCTTTAAAGTTGATGTAGAACACAGAAACTATAGAATTAGGAAGATAAATTTAATACATTCAAATATACTAGAGAGAGAAATTACATACATAAACATATATGTGAATGAAATTGAATAAAATCAACCATGTAGGCATAGATTAAACCAGAGGGGGACACCGAGGGGGAATCCCCCAAAGTTTAAAGAAATTTCTATTATCCTTCAAATTTTAGTAGTAATTTTCAATTTTATATCTTTTGCCTTCTCAAAATTTTCTTAGATTTTCTTATTGTTCGCTTTACGTTGTACAAGTCCACTAATAATCTAAATACTTAATGACATAAGATAAAACTAATACAATAGAAAATCAAATAATTTGGATAAGTCAAGATATATGAAGTTTTAATTATAAGAATTAAAGAAATAAGGATAAATTTTCATTCATTTAATTACTATTCTTAACATCCAATTTTTTTTATCTACATAGAAGTATAAAAATTGTTTAATTCATTATTACTTCATTACGAAATAGTTCATGCAGAAACGGCGTTTTTAAGGCACAATACTATCTATGTATGTGTGCATGTGTGTATGATTTTGCAATTTGAATATGTAGCTTCGTTATATATTTTATTTGCATATAGTTGTTTTACTATCATATGTCAAATATCAATTGGTATAATATTTTATTTATAACACCTTGTTATACCACTTGCTTGAATTCCACCCCTGAAGTAAAATTTTGCATTATTATTACTATACATACATGTCGATGTTGCCTTTCGAAACCCAAAATCATGACTCAGTCTCTTGCACTAATTTAACTTTTCTCCACTGAATTACATAAAAACATCCTACTTATAACTCACAATACATAATGAATAAGATATAACTACCACAAAAGTTACTTAATTAAATATCAAAATACTAAATAAGAGAACTACCATAAACTTGAACTGACAAAAATTATTAAAACTTAATAAGGAAAATTTTAGAATTATTAGGCTTAAATTAATATATCACAGTTGATATTTTACTGTTCTGCTTTTAATTTTGTGCCCATGCCATGTAATTTCTCTGTGTTGTTTCCAGTTGTAAGTTAACATTGGATGTCCGTTAGAAACATATAATTAAGGACGACCGTTGTCAATTACGGATGTTTTGACCGTTGTCTAAAATATTTGTGAAAAGTGTTTTAAAAGACCACTATTGTGCTTTAGGATACGAATCTTGATACTAAAGTTGTGTGGATACTTATTTCAATATTTGTTTTAGAAAAACTTTGAATAACACAACATGGAATGTAGTATGTTTCTCACAAGATTTCTAGAATTATTGCTACAGGCACAAAGTGAGGAATGCATCGACTCAATAATTTTACTTTCTAACACAAGCTTAATTTAAAATATAAATTAATAAATAATGTATTTTTCATTTTTTCTTTACGCTACCTAGTATTTTAATTTTACTTCATAGAGCAAGTAACAAGTAACTATTTTATTGTGTAAAACAATTATTGGCAAATCCCCATAATTAATAAATTTAAAAATAATTATTTTAGTTGCGAGTTCAAATACCTCCTTTTCATTTTCTAAGGCAAACTTGAGTATATGTGAGTTAAAACAACTATTTGTGAAATACAAAAAAAAAAAAGTATTAAATTAGATTTTTTTTTTAAAAAAGGTAACAAAGAAGAGTTGAAAAGAGAAATGAAGAGAACTTTAAATTTTAGAAATGTTCACATACTTTACATAATATTTTCACTTTTTCAATAACTTTAAATTTGCTGCACATTGTCATCTTCAAGTCTAGTCAAGAATCAAATTCCCCTAAAAGTTCAACAGAGTTCCACTTTCTCCACAACGTTGACCAGAGACTGCAGTAATGGAGTGTTTATTCATGACCCATTACTCACGCAAACAATTAACCAGAGCTGTTATCCACTCCTTTGACAATAAAATGAAATAATGCTTATATTCCTTTTGTAGAAGTAAGAACCTCATCTCATGACAAAGTTTTATGTGGTTTTTGTTTTTGAGGTATTACATTTGGCTAAGTAGGAACTTAATCACCACTTGAAAAGTTTAGTCTCCCTTATTTGTCAAAATTAAATCTCCAAATTAATGTGTGAGTTACAATCTGGTAGTCGTTTGTTGGTTCATTTGAATTTTACTATTTATAGATCTCCATCTTTCTGATAATTAAATATAATATTTTTGTGCATAAAAATGTTCATGTTTACTAACCATCTGTCATTGTTCTATCTTTAGTTTGCAGCAAAGAGCAATGAAATGTGCATTTAAAGGAAATACTCCTGCTGCTTGCAACCCATGTTTTCTTATGTTTCTCTATCTTTTCTTCTACCCCAGTTAAACTGTAAGTCTAACATTAATGAAAATTTTTTTCTCCACTATGAAATATGCATATGAAAGTTGAGGACATGATTACTCTCTACTATTTATCAAAATTAAATCTCCAAGTTATTGTGCAAGTATAATTGGTTGTACATTAGCTTATATTTTACCATATACATATAGATATCTTCCTGCATAATGACAATGATATATAGAAAAGGTGACGTTCACATACTATTCAAATGAAATTTTTTTGTTAATAAATAGCGTTAAGTTTTCATGGGCCTTTTTATTTTTTTTTGGCAAAAGTTGCTTAGAAGTTGAGAGGAAAATGCTTTCAATTTCAAGTTTCAACCAATTTGACAGAAGACCCTGGTGTATTAGCCCGTCACAGTCGCTTATGGCAAATGACATGACACTTGTGTGAATATTTAGTCTAGAGTTTAGACTAGAAACAGGAGCTTGGAAGGTGAAACTTTGGTAGACTTGGTTTACAGTTCATTTATACATCAGGGAATTAAGAAGTCATACAATCATCGCAAGTATGATGATATGAGAAAAATGCTAATGAGTAATTTTACCCAAATATCTCCAAAATCATGTGATTCTTAAATTTATCAAATGATGTATAAGTGGACCCGTAAATAAAATTTAGCAAAGTATTTTCTCCATAACAGTGGTGTTGTTTGCACATTTCAAGATCTAAAATTTGTGTTTTATGGGTTTTCGAAAATAAATCTCATTGGCTAAAATAGAGACTTATTTTCCAATTTTAATTTGAAGATATGTAAGCTTTCTAGGACCTGAAGATCCCGGGTCTCTTAGACTCAAAATTTATTAAAATTCTTCCTTTGTAGTCTCTAGTATCGATAATACGCTAGAATATGAAACTGTGTTCAATTCATATAGCAAACGTGTTCGTTGCTGTCTGATTGCATGAGAAATATGATTATCAAATATTAAATGTTGATGTCTGAAACAACCAATTTTTTGGATATTTTTCGGATAATATTCATCTCACACGTTTTTTAACTATATTTTAAATTTTCAAGTATATTTGTTGAGGGGTTAATTTGCTGAATTGGTACCACCCTGTTCATTTAGATGGTACATAGCCAAAACTAAAAGTACAAAATCAGAATTACTTCAAACATTTGGTGTACAAGAGTAAAATTACTTTTTTCTAAATAGAATTTTGAATAGCTTACTACTTACTAATAATTATGGATTTAGAGCTTAATTGGAGACCGTAAACTGCGATTACTCATGATATATAGTTAATTATTCTAAAAAATATTGGTATAACTCATGAATGGAATAAATATAAAATAGGATGTACTTGGGACCGTGACATTGAAATTTTTAGGGTAAATTACTATTCACCCCCCTATGGTATCACCTTTGACCACATAACCCCTCTATGGTTTCAATATGACTACATAACTCCCCTGTGATTTTATGAAAAGTAAAAAATAGGCGGAATATTCCACACTAGGCATATTTAATTCACTTACCGTTACGGAATATTCCGCACAGGTAGAAAGAAATTTGAAATATTTTGAGAATATTCCGTGACGGTGCAAAGGCCTCGTCCATTTTCCACTTTTCATAAAACCACATGGGGGTTATGTGATCATGCTGAAATCATAAGGGGGTTATGTGATCAAAGGCGATACCACAGGGGGTGAATAGTAATTTATCCAAATTGTTATTGCCAATGTTGAATTACTTGTATCCTTTTTTTCTTTTTAAGTTCTAGCATGTTATTATATGTGCACTTACTATTACTTATAATATTGACATTTTCTGAACATAAGTAAATCGATATGTTTTACTTCCTTCTTAAAGAATCATACACATATTGGAAATACCTTTTGCCTAAAAATCGATATGTTTTACTTCCTTCTTAAAGAATTATACACATATTGGAAATACCTTTTGCCTAAAACATCTGCAGGAAAAAATCTCATGCATGAAATTAGGGTAGCAAATCTTAATACTACTCTACAAAAGAAAATCTAAAATAGGATCCAAAAAAAAAAAATAAAGGCTTTAACATTAATAAACAAATAACAAAAAAATCGATCAGTGGGTAAGATACATGTAGTTTCTTGATGACAATCAATATATACGCTCAACATAAGCATACATTGAATTTTCAGGGTATATGATTCTTAGTCCTGTGCATTTCTTTGTCTAACCAAATTAATTTTTTAATTAATCGTGTTACTGGCTACATTTAATTAGAGTACCTGAAGAGCACAGTGATATTCTTCATTTCATTATATTCATATTCCTCACTGCAGTCATTGGATTATTTTGTTGCCCATTGTCGTCTTCAAGTCTAGTCAAGATTTAAATCTCCCTAAAGTTACTTTAGGCTCAATAGAGTTCCACATTTTCCACTACGTTGACTGTAGATAGGACTAGTGGACTGTTTATTGAACTCATCTCGTGACTAAGTATTCTATGAATTATTGATTTTTGAGGTATTTCAATTGGCAAATAGGAACTTAATCGCCACTTGAAAAGTTGTCTCACTATTTGTCAAAATTAAATCTCCAAATTAATATGTGAGTTACAATGAAATATAATATACTTGTACCTAAAAATGTTCGTGTTTATTAACCATCTGTCATTTTTCTATCTTTAGTTTATAGCAAAGAGCATATAATGGAAATACTCCTGCTACGTACGAACCATGTCTTCTCATGTTTTTCTATCTTTTCTTCTACCCCAGTTAAACTGTAAGTCTAACATTAATGAGAACAAAAGAAGTTTTTTCTCCAATGTGAAATATGCATATCAAGGTTTAGTCTCCACTATTTCTCCAATATGAAATATGCATATCTCCAATTAAACCGTAAGTACTCTGAATTCAACAGCAAAGTGAAAACAAAAGAAGAATAGCGGGATCTTTTTCTTAATATTGAATAGGATTTCGATAAAATAGGACAAAGTACAAATATGGATTTCTTTTCAACTTTTGCTCTTGGGGCCTATGCCCTGTGTCGTTACGCGTAAGTGATGATTCCTCAAGTGGGAAAACCTGTCTGAGGCGTTCAAAGAACTTTGATGGAGAAAATAATAAAGTTGGAAGACTTTTATTCGCGACTACGATTGCATCCTTCGCAAGTGATAAATCCTCAAGTAAGACAACGTATACAAGGGGTTTAAGAATTTCGATTGAGAAAATGATGAAGTTGGACGACTTTGATTCGTGGCAATGAGTGGATCCTTAGAAAGTGATAAATACTCCAAGTAAGAAAACGTATACAAGGGGCTTAAGCAATTCGATTGAGAAAACCATGAAGTTGGAAGATTTGATTTGTGTAGAAACCGATTTTGACCAACTTGTGCATGATCACATTGTTTACCTGCACATATAAGATAATGAGATCGAAGTGGGGCTCTTCTCTCATTGTACCTCTGAGGCTCAAGTCAGTAAGGTATTTATGACATGAATAAGTAAGGAAGAGCTCGGCTAAATTGAGAGCTTACCTGTAAGCTTGGATGAGCTCGGCTAAACTGAGAGCTTACCTGTAAGTTTGGATTTATGGGACCCCATGAGGGGTATTTATAGTTGTGGGAGAAGAGAGGAGAACTGAGGGCTAAGGCCCTAGTTTGAAAAACTTAGTTAAGGTAGGTCGACGGTGTCAAATAGAGACTTGTGTCAGAAGAAAATGTCACATCAATCATATGTAATCAATTTTGACTTCTCAATCAATATTACCTGATTTAACAGATAAATTTTGTCTCTACAATTAGTAATGGATACTTTGGAGTGGACATGGGTCTCACAAGTGTTATTTGATACGAGTTCATGGTCCAGATCAAAAGAATAAAAAATGGACGGATGAAATTCAACTAGCAAGGTAAAAAATGGGTATTAAAAAAAAAGATATCATTTCACATGAAAAATGATTACATCATGATGCTAAACAATTACAACAAAATGTTATATAGTTATATCAAAATGCTAGATAGTTTACAACGTGTTCAACTTGCGAGAAACAAAAAGAGGGCAAATTGTGAGACCCGGGTCCTAGAAGGACCGTTTATATGTATTATGACAGGACCGTGGGTCAGACGAAGAATAAAATTAGTCTATGTATAAAAAACTTTGTAAATATTTGGTGCCATAAAAATTTTTTCTTTTCTTTGGTGACTTTGGTTTCATCAAAACCGGTGATAAGCCATGTTCTTTCAAGGTTAAACCCATGTCAAAACCGGTGATAAGCCGTATTGTTTCAAGGTTCAACCCCTGTCAGATGGTGCTTTTAGCTTGAGTCAAGTCAAGATGTAATAAAATATTTAAGTAAATGATTCACACACTACTTTTATTTCATACACTTCATATTTTATTTTTTAAACTGAAAAGTTATCTTATTTTTTATTAATAAGTCATATGTATATTTTAGTCTACACGGCAAGTATAAATAAAAAAAACTATAACAATTATTATATTTTCTTTATACCCAACGAAGATATTCAAGGGTGGAGGAGAATTTCTTTGGTATTAACTGTTCGTGGCCATGGGCCGTAGATGACCTCATGTCCGTTTTATGAATAAAGAAGTCTTGGAACGTTTTAAAACAGTTGCTGGACTAAGTTCTTGTATTACATGCAATGCCAGTTTAGCTAAAAGGAAAGAGTGAAAGATAGAACGACAATCACAGATTTCGGATTCACCCGATTGAGTTTTTCAATCTCTCCAATTGGATGATTACATAGAAGTTCAATAAACTAGGACAAGGTACAAAAAAAGATTTCTTTTCATCTTTTGCTTACTAGATTAGCAGGCCTCTGCCCTGTGTCATTACGTGTAAGTGATAATTCCTCAAGTAGGAAAACGTATACAAGGGTTAAAGAACTTCAATTGAGAACATAAAATGAAGTTGAAAGGTTTGATTGGTGACAATGAGTGAATACTTGTGCAGCAGATAAAAGAAAAGTTTGTATGTATTAAGACAGGAACATGTGCCAGAGAGAGAATAAAACTATTCAATGTTAGAAAAAAACATTTTAAGTATTTGGAGCCATCCAAACTTCTTTGAATTTGTGCCATCAGAACAGCTGATTACTGTTGTTGTTTCAAGGTTCAACCCTGCTTTCATGTTGAATCAAGTTAAGATGTATTAAATTATTCAAGTAAATGATTTACCAACTCTACTTTTTATTTATATAGTTTATATTTTATCTTTTAAATTAAAAACTCATCATTGTTTGGACTTGAAATATTATAAATTAAAGATGTATTTTAGTCGAAGTGAAGTGGGTAAATAAAAAACTAAAGTGTATATTTATTTTCTTTTCCATATAAATGAGGTATATAAATTAAAAAAATAAGGGTATGTTTGTTTCCCTGTAAAATGTTTTCATAAGAAAATGTTTTCCATGACAAATCTTTCCAAGAAAGTATTTGTTTTTCCCATAATTTTCTTGTGTTTGGTAAAGTTTTTAACTATTTTCAATTAATTAACTAGTACAATCTAATATTATCCTTACATTGTCTTTTCCCCAACACCTTATCTTTTCCCCAACACCTTCCTGTCGCAGCCATCACCAGTTGTCCCTTTCACCACCACAACCACCACTACCTAGAATAGTCCACCAACCTACCACCCTTTAAATCATTGATTTTTTAAATTCTCTCTGCTCACCCAGTAATCTACCAGCCATTCAAAATTGCAAATCTGATCCTTTAAGATCCAAAATATATTTTTTTATGTTTTTTGAAGCCTGAAATGCTCATGCTGTGACCCATATATGTCTTTTGTTCACCAGACACTGACCATTACAGATTTGTATTATATCCATTGAACTGATGTACATAAAATATTAGTAATCTCAGTTTGTGTCTTCATCACAGTAGGACTTAGTTTAAATGTAGAATGAAATCAAACCTTCGTATAAGAGATATTTGTTCAGTTCTCTTCCAAGAAATCAGATTATGTGCACAATGGTCAGTTTCATGATTAAGAAGTTAAATGAATGTCCTGTTCTCTTGATTTCCTATTTGTTAAATGAAGTTACTTATTACTTCTCTTTGACATAGAGGATAAAGCTACATCCATCTAATTGCAGAAAATCCATTTGAATGCTGACTTGCAAAATATGCAGTAATCCTATATTCTTCTTTCCACTTAAGAGTTAGAATTGTTGGCATGTGACCATCTCATGCTTTCAATTTATACTAAATAAAAAAAAAATGCAACTGGTTACTAACATTCAAGGTTTGGGAAGAGTTTGGTATCAACATAATTTTCTTGATACATGGATACCTCCAACACTTCGAGTTTTGGATGGAAGCTTTAGCGGAGAATCGAGATTAATTCCAAAGTTGTGAGAGATCCAGTATAATAGTCAAGCAGATGAGATCAAACCTTTCATTTAGTAAATAGAATATGGATGCCACTAATTTTATGTTAATATTACCCCTAAATGGAGATGATCAGTAGTGTCTTGATTATCTAGAGACAAAGTGGCAGAAGCTTTCTTTTGGAACTCAACCAATAACAATGCGTAATTTAGTTGGTAAGACATTGTATTGAGATACACATCTTGAGTTCAAGGTATAAAAGGGGATAGAGGAGTCTTCCTGATGATCCAAACTGAAAAAATTTTAAAAAAGAAGCCTCAACCAAAAACTAAAGTTACACAGAATTACAATCATATTATAAAGCAGCTTTGTAAACCCTTGATAAACAAATAGCACGCATGAACCAAAATCAATTTTGCTGCCTTGCTTCCTTTGTTCGCACCCCTTTGGGAGACCTGGACGTCAGAGGTCAAATTTTCTCATAATTAGTATTATGTAAATGTCAATATCTAAGGAAATATAAGTTTATTATTTAAACAGTAAATAACAAGAGATTACAAAATGATGTTGTATATATGCGTTTTGCCAAACTAGAATATTTGCGATGAAACAAGAAAGAATACACTTTCTAAATTCATGATTTTGCAAGGGAAGATGTTTATAGACAATAGCGGAAGAAACATAGGTATGTATTGCTTACTGAATTGTTGATTGCACTGATCTTCTCAAGCTCGTATGTGGATCCATTTCCTCGGCCTTTTCCGTAGTTTGTATGTCTCTTCAACAAAGTTTATGAACTATCTTGGTTTTCCAATTGAGAACATGAGACATCCCATGGCCAATCCTAGCACTAATCCCAAACCATAACCTAGAAGAACGGTTTTCCAAGTAAATCCATCAAAAAATTCTGAATCATTATCTTGTTTAAATCCCCAAGGAGTGGACGGTGGTAGTGCTCCAGTATTACTACAATCTTTAGTTAATGGTGTTCCACATAGTGCCTAGTTCCCTCGATATGAATCATTTTCAAATGTATCAAAATGCCTACCTCAAGGAATGCGTCCAACTAGATGATTTTCTGAAAGATTTAAGAATCCCAAGAATCTCAAATTCAGTAGCTCCTCTGGAATGGTTCCCTTGAGCTGGTTCCAAGAGAGCTCTAGAGATTCAAGCATATTCAAATTCCCAAATGATCGAGGAATATGACCACTTAGATTGTTATGAGACAAATTCAGTATTTGAAGAGAATGAAGGTCTCCAATTAACTTTGGAATTTCTCCTTCAAATCTGTTGCTTGAGAAATCAATGGCCACACGAGTCTTCAACACTCTTTCAAAGCTGTACTCCATCCATTTCATAACTAAACTCACAGAAATGGATGTAATAAGAATCATGACAATAGTCAAGTGCCCTCATGTGTTGGAGTTTAGTTTGGAGATCCCTTGGACTTCTCATAGCTTTGAAATTCTTAATAAGTTCGGTAGGTAGAACACCACTGAGCTCATTATGGGATACATCGATGATTCTCAGCTGAGGGAAAGGACTTGTACTTTTGCAATTGCCAATTGACACCTGAAATCGATTGGATTTCAATATCAGAACTTGTCACTCAGTTAAAGTTTCCAACCACATTGGAAACTTATCATCTATCTTGTTGTTCCCTAAATCAACGATTTGCAAACTTGTGCAATTAGCCAAAGATCGTGGCAATTGACCTTCCAATTGATTGTCGTTCACAATAAGAAATTGTAGTGCACTACCACTAAAAAGAGTTGCCGGAATGGCGCGAAAAAATCCATTGTTCCTGAAGTCTATAAGATTCAATTGGTTGCTAGAGTTTCACAAGCATTGGGGGATTGTGGAAGTCAAATTATTATTTGACAAATCAAGAAACCCAAGAATGCTTGTGTTACATATAGAAGAAGGCAGTTGTCCCTCAAGAGAGTTGGAACCCATATCTAGAAAATCTAGGTGTTCGGATGGTAGTTGGTCTATGCTACCAGTGAGAAAGTTATGAGAAAAATTCAAGTATTTTAAACCCTTCGAAGTCTTGGACGTGAACCAACTTGGAATTGGACCATGAATTTTGTTATTTGAGAGATCTAGGTAGGACAATCCACCCACATTTCTTAAAAAATCTGGAAATTCCTTTTTCTCACAAGATGACAATCCCAAGAATCCAAGATCAGTTAAATTGGAATTGTTAGTGGTGTTTAATGGTGCTCAATGGTAGGAGGATTGTTTTGAAACATATTTAGCTCAATGCCGCATAAATTGTTTGATGAAAGGTCAAGTAGAAATATGCTCGCAAGAGCAAAAATTGAGTAAGGGATTGAACCACTTTGCTGATTGTTGCCCAAACCAATGAACTCCGGTGACCTACTTTTGAAATCTCTGAGTTGCCCTTTGAGATGATTATTAGAGAGATCTAAAGAGGAAAAATGTGTGAGGTTGAGAAGTGAGATTGGAAATTGACCAACCAAAGAATTTTGACTAAGATCCAAATCAGTTAGCATAGTGAAATTAGCAAAAGAATCTGGAAGTGGTCCTTCATGGTGGTTTCCTCCCAATCTGAAAGAGTCGACTGATTGAAGATTTGAAATTGAGGTTGGAATATGAGCATTCAAATAATTATTTTCCAGATTCAATAGTACAAGCTGTGTAAGGTTGCCAATTGATTCAGGAATGGCACTAGAGAATTGACCACCTACCAACTTCAAAGAATTTAAGGACTTTAAGGAACCAATTGAATCAGGAAGTACCCCCGAAAAATGTGTCTCGATTATGTCCAACTACTTCAGCGGGCTTAAAATACTGCAGTTAAATTTTGGCAAACTACCAGAAAGATAATCATTCCAACTTAATAAGAGTACTTGCATATTGGGGAGATGAAAAACATTACTTGGTAAATTACCATATAATCCAGTATGTCCAACATCTAGATGTGTTAACGATGAAGACAAATTCATCATTGCGCCAGATGAGATTGAGATGTTCACGGCAAAAAGTGAAAGCACTCTTAAGTGGGTTAGGTTTTGAAGCATATTATGAAAAGTGCAAGGTTCATGTGTTACACGCGAACAAGTTTCCATAGAACATTCCATCTTCCTCGAGAGATCCAGTGAAATTAGGTTGGATAGGTGTGATATTTCTGACGCAATTTCACCTTGAAAATTTGAATTCGAGAGGTTGAGATGTGTCAAACTTCTCAACGTTCCAAATTCATGAGAAATCCCCGAGCCAGTAAAATCATTATAAGCTAGGTTGAGCTGGAGGTGGGAAAGACGGAAGAGGCTACTGTTAGGAGGGATGACTCCCTGAAGTTGGCTGCAATGGAGGTCTAGGCCAACTATGCGACCAGTGAGTTGGTGGCATGTGACACCAGCCCAGCTGCAGCAATCTTCACTGGCATTCCAAGATATAATTTTCGGGTACGAATATTGACTCATGGAATTACAATAAAAAGATAGATTGGTTAATGCATTTGTATTAAACAATCCCTTAAATTGAAGCAGAGCAGGCGCATCATGATGATGGCACAAATGCTTTTCTGTGGAAAAGGAAGTAAGGACTTCATGAAGTTGCAGCAAAAAGAAAAAGAGTAATGTAATATCAAACGATATTTGTCTTCTCATCTTTGCTGGATGAATATTATATTTGTGAAAATCGTAACCCCTTTATATAATAGGACCTCCTTGTCATTATATGAACGACTTGATTGGGCGTTGCCTTACTTCAGGCTTGACTATTGTAAGTCCGCAACTACTGGGGTTGTCATTTCTATAAAATTGTGGTTATTTTCTATGGTCATTTACAAGATTAAAATTATTAGAACATGTTGTAAGAGTAGATTTTTGTTCCAAAGTGACCTTTATTTGTAAATGATAATTAATTGGCATGATTGAGTAATAGAAATGACTAAAAAGGCTAGCGTGAATAATGAACCAAACTACTCAATACTCAAATAGGTTCAACAAAATAATTGTTAACTAAGTAAACAAGATCTGATAATACTTTTTTAAGTTAGATTTTTTAATTCGATTTGATTTAACTTGATTGATGAACAAAAAATTTGAAATCTACATAGAAATGACTCAAGCTACTTGAGATTAGCTCAAATTTAATTTCATGAAAAAAATTGGTTGCACAATAATCAAGTCAAATTTTAAAAACAATTTAAACTTGTTGGCAAATAGGAAAACAAAGGGATTTTATAATTGGAGATCTTGAAAAATCTCACTTGGCAGAATAGGAACGCAATTACTAGTTGAAGACACAATTAATCTCTACTATTTGTCGAAATTAAATGTCTAAGTTATCGTGTGGGTATAGTTAGTTATACGTTGGGCTCATATTTTACCATATATATGTTCCAAAATAATAATAATAATGATAATAATATGTAAAAAAAGTGACACTTAATTACTAGTTGAAGACATGATAAGTCACCATTGTTTGTCAAAATTAAATGTCTAAGTTATGGTATGGCTATAATTAGTTATAAGCTAGCTCCTAGTTTACCACATATGTGTTCCAGCATAATGATAATTGTCGAGCAGCCTGGGTCCAAGCTGCTGGACAATAATGATATATAGGAAAAGTGACATTGAGATATTATTCAAATGAAATTTTTATGTTAATAAATAGTATAAGTTTTTGTTGGCCTTTCTATTTTGCAGAAGCTGCTTCGAAGTTGAGCGGGAAATGCTTTCGCTTTCAAGTTTCAACCAATTTGATTGAACATGTGGTGTATTGGAACATCGCAATTACACATGGCAAATGACTTGACACTTTCGTCAAAATTTGGTCCCAAATTCAGACTAGAAGCAAAAACTTGGAAGGCAAAACTTTGGTTGACTTGGTCTATGGGTTCATTTATACATTATGATGTAAGTTAAGAAGTCACGTAATCATAGCAACCTATAATGATATAAGAAAAGTGATCACGACTGATTTTGTCAAATATTACCAAAATTATATGATTCTTAAATTACCAAAATGGGAACGAATAGAGGGTCGAGCGATTAGAGATTTATGACTTCATCCCAGAGGTCAGGGGTTCGAATCCCACCATCCCCTCCCCATATATAATAGTGTAGGTTTATCAAAAAAAAAAATATACCAAATGATTTTAAGTGGGCTTGTAGATAAAATTTACCCAAGTATTTTCCCCATAAAAATTGTGGTGTTTGGAGATTTCAAGGTCTAAATTTGTGTTTTGTTGATTTTCGAAATTGAACGTCACTGGCCAAAATAGATACTTATTTTCCAATTTTAATCTGAAGACACGTAAACCTTTTTAAGACCTGAAGATCACGGATCTCCTAGACTCAAAATCTATTAAAGTTCTTCCTCTTAGTCTCTGGTATTGATATTAGGCTAGAATATAAAGATGTGTTCAATTCATATTCCAAACGTCTCAGTTGCATTCCGAATTCATGAGAAATATGATTTTCAAAAATTAAAGGTTGATGGATGAAAAAAGAACAATTTTTTGAATATTATTAGAATAATAATCATCATACACGTTTTTTTAACTATATTTTAATTTTTCAACTATATTTGCGGAGGGTTAATTTGTTCAGTTGGTGTCACCCTGTTTATATAGGGTTGTCACTGTGCAGTTTTAGTCATTTTTTAAACCTAATGAAATTTTGGTTTAGATTTTGGTAGTGCACTCCATGACGGTTTTGTATAATTTGATGCGAATTAGGAGATTTATTAAAATATTTCAAGCATAAAAATAAGTTTATAGACCTAAAACATATCCCTACTTACTCTATGTTCATACACATGCACAGACGTATATACAGGTGCGAGCGTGCATGCATGTGTGTAAGAATTAGAAGATATATTATTTGGATTTAATCGTTCATTAGTATAATACTTGCAAAAAAAATCACGAGAGCTAATACTTCTAATTAGTAGTAATAATTTTCAAGTAACGTGCAGTTCCTACTTGTATTTTTTTTCTTGCATTAAGAATTGCACACGTGCCTTGCACATATTGTTAATGTTAGAGTTATATATAGAATGAAATAAACTTACTACTTGGTGAAATTATTCAATTTGAATTAGAAAACATTGGTGTTCTTTTTGAATTTACTGTTTGATTTATAAAACATATTTCAATATGTTTTGATGCTCTTTTTCAATATTTGCAAACGCATGTTTGATTTGTTTTTCAAAAAAATAATTTGAATCAAAGATGTTATCAATTTCCATTTTTTTTAAATTTAAAAGAAGAAAACACTTGATAGAATGTTACTTTTGAGGCACTACAAAATTATAGATGTGTTCCAAGTTATCTTGTTCAATATTTTTCAAAAATCAATATTTGAAGACAAAATCTAACTCCATAATGTTCAATAATCAAATATTGAGCATGAAATTAAATAAAATCTAACAGTAAAAAATAAATTTGAGTTGTTTAATAGATCGATTCCACTTTTAGCCCAGTAATGTTTTAGCCCAGTAATGTGAAACTATCAGCCTTTTTTTTTTTTCACTTGCCTTCTATCATTGTACTATCTTTAATTTTCAAAGAAGACCAATGAAATTGATTGTTGAATTTAACTTCGCTTAGGTAGCTCTACTGGGGTAGAAGTCAATAGAAATTGTGGAAAATCCTCTTCTCAATCTCTTTCATTCAATGTAAAATCCTCCTCTCAATCTCTTTCATTCTATGTATACTTTGACACTTTTTGGAGAAGTTGTTTAGAAGTTGACAGAAGAACACTTTCGGTTTCAAGTTTCCATGAATTTGGCTAGAATCCTGATTGTTGGTGTATTATCCATCGTAATTGCACACGACAAAAGACAAGAAACTTGTTTGACCATTTGGTGCAGAAATTCAGACTGGAAGGCAAAAACTTAGAAGTCAAAAACTTCTACTGGGGGTGAATTGAGAAGTTATATAATCGTAGTAATGTGTGATGATACAAGAAAAGATATCATGAATGACTTCAACAAATATTACTGAGATCATGTGGTTCTTAAATTTACTGAATGGTTTAAAATTGGGCCTGTTGATAAAATTTACTTAAGTATTTTCCCAATAAAATGGTGGTGTTTGAACATTTCAAGGTCTAAAGTTTATGTTTTGTTGATTTTTGAAATTGAACCTCATTGACTAAAATAGACACTTAACATCCAATTTTAGTATGAATACAAATAAACTATTCCAAACCTAAAGATCACAAGTCCCTTAGGGGAATCGGCAGTGGTAATAACAACTATTGTTAATGTTTGGAAACAACTATTACTATCGTGTAATCAGAATGAAAGTAATTAATTGAGATTTCTATAATTCTCCCCTAACCTTTTTTTTTTTTTTTTGAGATACTTTGCACCTTAAAGTTAACAACTCATCCTAAATTACTATCCTTTCTCTTATTAATGATGACAATATATGAATGATAAATAACTATATATCATGATTCATTTCTTTTTCAATGCCCAAAGAGGATATTTATCCATGTGTATTTCGAAGATAAGAGTGAAGGTGTAGTTTTTTTTATCTACTTTCGTGAACAATAAAAAATTGTTGTTATTCAAAATATTTTGATAAGTTTAAGGTTCATAGCGCCTAAACTAAAAGTTAAAAGTACAAAATGAGAATTGCTTCAAACATTTGGTGTACAAGAGTAAAATTAGTTTTTTTCTGAATAGAATTTTAAATAGATAAGAATAAGGTTAAATTTGTCTAAATTTTTTTATCCCATGTAAGTTTTCTTTTATGATAAAAGAAAAGCTATTAAAAAAAAGTACTATCAAGAAAAGTGACTATGCCGTTCATCCATCAAAAAAAATGTGCACATTCTTATAGTTTAAAAAATTATGAAAACAAAAGGATTATCGAAAAAAAAAACTTTACTAACACAAAACTTGAGAAAAATACATCTTGTAATGAAGCATGTAAAGCGAAGCATTTCTTTGATCAAATCACAAGCATCGAATTATCAAAACAATGAACTCCGCATCTTTCAAAAGTACAAGCATAAAATCCCCCATTTAATATACCAAGTTTTAACCAATGTTTCTACCAATTTTTCAACGTGGGAAAGGTGGTAAAGAGGGAGAGAAAAGGCACCCCCCAAAACCCCCCCCCCCCACCCCCCCTCATGGGATTATTTTATCCCATGAATAAGGGATTATGTTAGTTAGGCAAGATGATTAATACTATCCAAAAAAACCCAACCAAACATAAGATGACGTGGGATTAGTTATGCAATCTTGTGTCATCACATGAACCAAACTTACCCTTAATATATGTTTCCACCGATATCAATAATTAAAGAGTCATTGATTGATTTGTCCAAAGCTCTCTCTCTCTCTCTCTCTCTATATATATATATATATATATATATATATATATACATACACTGGGCACGTGCTTTGTACGTTTATAAGTTTTGTTAACAAATGAGTTGCTTATTTTTCATGACAACTCAAAATGCAGATATATAACTTCAAAGAAAAAGAGGTCAACAAATTGAATTCTATTAATGTAGGATATCTCATTCCCTTTATTTTATTTCCAACTTCAAAATTCTATGTAAATTTTCTTGTATGAAATAACTTTTTTTGGACAGCATATTTATATTTAGTAACATATTTATAGACAGAACAATACAAATAGATTTAAGCTACAAATTCTCATTAATTAAAACCTTTGATGTGTATGTCGTAAGTAATATTTGATCAAGAACCCCTAGTTTTTCTTAGCTTCACATATTATTTTCTTTTCTAAAAGAATTTGAATAGAATAGATGAATGTCTCCAATAGCAAAAGAAAGTTTTGGCATAATGATGGTTTTTTTTAAATATCCTTGCAAAAGAAATTATGAAATCTTTTGAAAATTTTAAATTGTTATCATAATAAAGGTAACTTGTTATTAATTTGTACTTGAAATCCCTAAGCTTTTGATAAATTGAATAATAATTTTACATATTTCTATTATATCTATAAAGTATCAAATGAGACTTTAATACAGTTGTATCAAAATTAATATTTCTAAATGAAACTTTAATCTAACTCTTTATGTTTTCATAAATGTCCATTTTGCTATGATTTTAGACTTAAAAGATAAGGATATTTAAAGAAATACATTAAGTGCTAAAATATCTAACATAAATTTAAATTTAAAAAATATAAAATTAATTTTTCAAAATATTTAAAAAATGATTTCTCTTTCAGTGTTTGGCCTATTTATTTATTTTTTGGGATAATTTCACATACCTCCCCTGGGGTTTGCTATAATTACACTCACCTCCTCTTGGGTTTCAAAAATTACACTTACACTTCCTATGTTTATATTTTTCATAACAAAACAAGTCCATTTTGATCATGTAACCCAAAAACACCAATTAAATACCTTAAAATATCTTGAATTACTTTTAAATTGGTCATCTTTTTTAATTAATATATTTGTTTGTAAAATTTTCATAGATAAAATAAATTTTATTCAGGTTAGTCAGATAACTAAGTGTTAAAGAAGTAATATTTGGTGAAAATTAAAAATTTGATGTAAAATATAAATATTTTTGACATTTTTATAATTAATTAATTAAGTTTTAAGATTTATTTATCTTTTTTAAAAGTAATTAAGCATATTTTAAGGTATTTGGTTGGTATTTTTGGGTTACATTATCAAGATGGACTTGTTTTGTTATGAAAAATATAAACAGAGGGGGTGTAAGTGTAATTTTCTAAACTTAAGGGGAGGTGAGTGTAATTATGGCAAACCTCAGGGGAGGTATGTGAAATTATGCCTTATTTTTTTTAGCTAAAACACTTTTTTGTTTAGATTATGAAATTTAAATTTATATACAAATTAATTAAAAATATTTTATAAAAGAGGAAAATATAAATTTTTTTGCTAAACAATAAATATATATTTTTGAAAAATCTAATTTAAATTTGCACTTGCTAAAGATTTGTAAGACTTTTAAAAGAAGATTGAGTTTGATTAGGATTTAATCAATCTATTTTTTTGTAGTCTCATTAGTATCCTTTTTTCAATGTGACTATAATTTAAAAAATAAGGGTATTTTAAGAAATATATTAATTGTTAAATCACTTTAGATCCTACATGAACTATTTTGATACTTTTACTCATTTTAAATTGGCTTGTTATGATTTCTTTTTTTAACAAATCTAACATGTACATAAGAATGTTGACAACTTTGTCATATGAGCATATCAAATAAGGACAATTTACATGTTAAATTGGTAATATAAATACTTTGCAAAGGCACACATAATTTTAGTGATTCTAACTCTCAGATAATGAATTATTTTAAAAATAGCACTCGCTTGTTCCATACAAGCATATTGCTACTATTGTGTAAAATTAATGAGTTAACTAAGTAATATCATTTGTTTGGATTGATTATGCAATAAAAATGTACAATTTTTTTTTTTTTTTTGCATATCACATTTGCAATCTTGTGATGACTTATCTTATTTAGTTAAGTTACTTTTTGTTACTATTTTATTCTATCTTTATCATAAATTTTATCTTATTTCCACATAATTGGTAATATTCATCTTTTTCTTCTATGCTATAAGCATAAAAAAAATTGTGCACCTAAATATTTAAATTATATGTTATGTTTTATTTTCTTTTTCCAAATTATATAAAAGAAACTACAACTCTGTGTATACCATATTCTTAAAAATTAATATCATTTTGTGTTGTATTTTTTACACACACACATATTAAAAAAACTCATAATCCAATTCTTTCTTTCAAATATTTAAATGATACACTTTCAAGGTATTTATAATAAAGCACTCTTTAATATATGATTTCCTTAAATTTGTCTAATTTTAATGATCTTAAGCAATTGATAGATACATTTTATGAAATTCTTATTTTATGAATTAATATTATTGATTATTTGGCTTTTTCATAGACACCGACATAATTGATTACTCAATAGTAAGTGTTATTCGCCAAACTCACAAACTTGTGTAATGAGTATATATAAATTTTTAGTGTCAATTAAAATATCATATATTTTGATAATGATGAGTTTTGAAATTTGTTCATAACTATATCCTCATGAGACTTGCAAAATTTTGTATTTTATATTTATAGTAAAAATTAATGCATTTACATGTGTTGAACTTCTCACCTCCACTTTCTGTTAGTTTGGTTTTTCCTTTTTCTCTCCAAGCCCAAGAAATAAAAGATGACTCGATTTTGTGTTATATGAAAATTTAAAACAAAAAATTTTTTCATTTATAATGCATAAACTCATATTTATGACACCCTTATATTTAGGTGCTTTCTTATATTTAGATATTTTTTCTAATTAACTTCATTTTTTTGAATAAATAATGTTTGAGAGTTTACCTAACCAGTACCCTAATGCATTCGTTAGCTAAATTACATACTTTTATTTGATCGAACCCTTTCATAATCAGTTAGTTACTTTGTATGTTATCAAAACATAAGCATTTTAATACTAAATAGAGTTTAAATACTAATTAACTTTCACATTAAAAAATAGGAAGAATAAAATTATTAGTCTATGTTATAAAAACTTTTTAAATATTTGGTGCTATCAAAACTTCTCCTCTTTAGCGAATTTAGTGACGGTGTTTTCATACTGAGTCAAGTCAAGATATATTAAATTATTTAAGTAAACGATTCACATACTTTTTATTTGATTCAGACACTTTACATTTTATCTTTTAAACTGAAAACTCATCATTATTTGGACTTGAAGTATTATAAATCATGCACATATTTTAACCTAAACAAAGTGAATAAATAAAAAAATAAAGCGTATAAATTGTTTCCTTTTCTTCATCCCGAAAAAGATATCACCAGGTACCGTTTCCAAGAGGAGAAAATACATTTGGTATTTGCTGTTTGTTGCCGTGGACCAAAGACGAGCTCATGTCCCTTTTAACTTATGTTAATTTGTCAAATATTTTGCTATGGGGTTAATTTGCACAGTTGGTGACACCCTAATATTATAGGGGTGTCACTGTGTGGTTTTGGTCATTTGTGAACCGAATAAACAGTCCATACCGGTTTGGTAGAGTTTGATTCTGTGTAGGCGATTTATTAAATATTTTTGTAGTACATAAATAAGTTTATAGTCCTATAACATATCCACTACTTAATCTATATACATACCCAACACATGTACGTGCAGTTTATAAAACATATTTCAATATGTTTTGAAGCTCTTTTTCAGTATTTGCAAATACATCTTTGATTTTTTTTTCAAAACTATTTTGAACCAAAGATGTTATCAAAATCCACTTTTTACAAAAAAAGAAAAAGAAAAGAAGATACTTGATAGAAAGACCCTATGAAGGCACTAAAAATTTATAGTAGCGTTTAAAATAATCTTTTTCAAAAATGAAAATTTGAAGACAGCATCTAACACCAGAATATTATTAACGAATATAATAATCGAACATTGAGCCCGAAATTTAATACAATCTAATTGTAAAAAATAATTTCAGTAGTTTAATAGATGGACACCGCTTTTTAGCCGAATAATGTGAAACTTTCGGCCATTTTTACTTTAAATGCTCAATCATAAAATTATTCATTATCGTCACACCACACATCAAACCTTTTTTCGGATACTTTGCACATTAGCATTAACAATTTATCCTAAATTACTATTCTTTCACTCATTAATAGTGACAGTATACGAATAATATATGACTATATATCATGATATTTTTCCTTTTCAATGCTGAAAGAGGATATTTATCCTTATGTATTTCAAAGATAAGAATGAATGTATAGTTTTGTTATCCACTTTCATGAACAATAAAAACAATTGTTGTTATTTGGAATATTTTGTTAAGTTTAAGATACATAGCGCCTAAATTAAAAGTTAAAAGTACAAAATGAGAATTGCTTCAAACATTTGGGGTACAAAAGTGAAATTATTTTTTCTAAATAAAATTTTGAATCGATTCTAATTACTAATGAATATGGATTTAAATCTAAACTGGATACAGTAAATTGCGGTTACTGTCTAATCAATCAATGGGTACATAACGTACATGTAGTTTCTTGATGACAATTGATACATACACTCAAGATAGGCATTACCTTAAATTTTTTAGGATATATCATTCTTAAATTTTTAATTAATCTAGCTAGTGGTTACATTTAATTACAGTACCGGAAAAGCACCGTAATACTCTTCATTTTCATTATGTTCATATTCCTCACTGCTGTCACTGGTTGATTTGTGTGGAGCTCTAAATATAAGTTTCCACTAGATCCCAAATTTTTCCGAAATTTGAATAATGCTTACACTCCTTTTATGGAACTATTCTGCGGTTATTGATTTTGAGGTATTTTATCTGGCAAAATAGGAACTAAATCACCACTTGAAAAGTTTAGTCACCGCAATTTTTCAAAATAAAATCTCCAAATTCAGAATCTAGTAGTTGCTTTTTCGGTTCATATATAAATTTAACCATTTATAAATTTTGGTCTTCACGGCAATGCAATATAATATTCTTGTACCTAAAAATTTTCATGTTTAGTTAATATTTTCTGTTGTACAATCTTTAGTTTTTAGCCAAGTTTTATCATATTTTTCAGTCTTTTCTTCTACCTCAATTAAAACGCAAGTCTAACATTAAAGTCAACAGGAAAGTGACAACAAAAGTACTTTTCAGTCTTTTTCGTAATTAAATTTCAATACTATGGGACAAAGTAGAAACGTGGAATTCTTTTCATCTTTTGCTCTTGGGGCCTCTGTCCTGTGTCGTGAAGTGTGAGTGATAATTCCTCAAGTGGAAAACGTTTATAAGGGGTTAAAGAATTTTTGATTGAGAATATAATTAAGTTGGAAGATTTGATTAGTTGCTGTGACTGGATATTTGAGGAGCATGTATGCATTAAGACCGGATTGTTTCATAGGAAGAATAAAATTAGTCTACGTTAGAAAAACTTTGCAAGTGTTTTGAGCCATCGAAACTCCTTCGTATTTTTGGTGAATTTTAGTGACATCAAAACTTGTGATAACCCTTATCGTTTCAATGTTGAACACCTGCAAGACAATGCTTTCATACTAAATCAAGCCAAGATGTATTAGATTGTTTAATTGAATGATTCAAACACTTTTTCTTTGATTCATACAGCCATATTTTATCTTTTAAACAGAAAAGTCATCATTATTTGGACATGAAGTATTATAACTACCTGCATATTTAGTCTAAACAAAGTGAATAAATAAAAAAATGAAGTGTATGAATTGTTTCCTTTTCTTAATTCCCAATGAATATATCTCTGGATACCGCTTTCACGGGTTGGGAAAAATACATTTTGGTATTTGCTATTCGTGGCCGAGGTCCAGGGACGACCTCTTGTCCCTTTTACCAACAAAGGAGTCTCAAAACATTTTGGAAAATTTACTGAACTGAGTTCTTGTAACCAGCTTAGTTAATGCAAAAAACAGAGAGATTAAACAACATTTATAGATCTCGGATTCACTAAATGAGTTTTTGTATTCCCTCCGATTGGATGATTATTTAAGAGGATTTTTTTTGCTAAATTAATGTGAGGATATGATTTAATGGAAGATAATTCTACGGAAAGACATGTATTTATTGTGTTTGGATATATACTTGTAAGAATCTTGATATTAAAGTTGTGTAGATTCTTATTTCGATAGTTGTTTCAGAAAAACTTTAAATAATGTAACATGGAATGTAGTATATTAGATTTCTAAATTTATCGCTACAAGCATAACGTGAAAAAAAGCATCTATTCAATAATTTTACTTGCTTAATTTAAGATATAAATTAACAAACAATGTATTCTAATTTTTTTCCTGTCTCTACCTTGGAAGTAAATAGCCAATATCATCTTGTCCGTTCTTTATATTTCTTTGAGACTGAAGTTGCAGAAGTTAATTAGGTAAGTAATCCTTCATTCTTCCTTCCAATTAAAGAACAGTTAGAACTATTGGCATATGGACAGTTTTATGCTTTCAGTTTATTTAAAAAAGAATGCAAGTGGAGACCAACATTGCAGGCTTTGGCAAGAGTTTGCTATCCACTTCATTTCTTGATGGCAAGTTAAATGGGTACGTCCAACACTTCAAATTTTGGATGGAAACAAATATAGCTTGAAATAGGAAAGATTTGTGTGCCTTACCAACCTCTATGAGGTTCATTAGGGATTAGGATATTTCTTTGTTTTCAAATTTTGATTTGAAAAATTACGGCTCCTTTTAGTTTACTTTATTGTAGAATCCATTAGGCCTCGTTTGATTAGCAAGGATTCTTGCCTAGGAAAGTAATCTTTTTCTTAAAATTTAGATTCTACTGTTTGGTTTAATTTTAGCTTACTAGAAAAGTAAAAACATACTTCAAAATTTGGAAAGCAGGAGCAGAATCCCAAGATTCTATATCCTTATATCTCCTAGGTATTTTGAAGAATGTTTTTGAGGGATAGAATTGTACAAATATTTTGATGCATTAAGTAATTTTAAAGTCATGATAATGCAACTTTAGGGAATTGAAATCTTCTCATTATTCCAAATAGAACTATATCTATAGGGTAATTAAAGCTCAAATATTCTAGACGGCAAATAAAATATTTTAGTAGAGATATAAAGAACCGTAGGATGGTATTGGCTATTAGCAAAGATATTCTTTCTTTAAAGCCTCAGTTTGAGAATCGAGATTAATTCCAAAATTATGAGAGATCCAGTGTAATAATCAGATAAATGAAATCAAACCTTTCATTTAACACGCAAAAAATGGATGTCACTAATTTTATGTTAATATCACTCCTAAATGGAGAAAATCAGTAGTGTCCTAATTTCCTAGAGACGAAGTCCAAATTCAACACACAAGCCAAAGTGGCAGAAGTTTTCTTATTTTCAGAATCAACCAATAGCAAAGTATAATTAAGTTGGTAAAACGTTGTACTTGAGATATACCATCCTGGATTCAAGGTACTAGGAGGATAGGTGAAGTCTTCTTTGTGATCCAAACTATGACAATTAAAAAAAAAAGAAGAAGAAAAAAAGCACCTCAACCAAAAACTATAGTCTCAAGGAATCACAATCAGTTGACACTTGATATTGAGAATTATATTATAAAGCAGCTTCATGAGCCCTTGAGAAACAAATAGCATGCATGAACCAAAACCGGTTTTGCCGCTTCCCTTATTTGCACTCCATCGAAAAACCTGAACATTGGAGGTAAAATTTTCTCATGAATAGTCGTACGTAAATATCAATATCCCACAAAACATCAGTTTATTAAATAGCAAATGGCAAGATATTACAAAATGATGCAGTGTTTACCCATTTCACTAAACTAGAAAACTTGCAAGAAACAAACAAGGAGGATGATACTTTATAAAATTGATGCTTACAGAATTGTTGATTGAAGTGATCTTCTCAAGCTCGTATATGGATCCACTTCCTCGGACTTTTTCGTAGTTTGAATGTCTCTTCAACAATATTTATGAACCATCTTGGTTTTCCGGTTGAGAACATGAGACATCCCATGGCTAGTCCTAGCAATAATCCAAAACCATAACCTAGAAGAACAGCTTTCCACGTGAATCCATCAAAAAAATCTGAATCGTAATCTTTTTCAAATCCCAAAGGCATGGATGGTAGTGGTGCGGTAGTATCACTGCAAGTTTTAGTTAATGGTGCTCCACATAATTCTAAGTTCCCAAGGTACGAATTATTCCCAAATGTATCAAAATGCCTACCTTGAGGAATGGGTCCAACTAGATGATTTTTTGAAAGGTTTAAGAATTCCAAGAATGTCAGATTCAGTAGCTCCGATGGAATGGTTCCCTCAAGCTGGTTCCAAGAGAGGTCTAGAGATTCAAGCATATTCAAATTCCCAAATAAACGAGGAATATGACCACTTAGGTTGTTGTGAGAGAGATTCAGTATTTGAAGAGACTGAAGGCTTCCAATTAACTTTGGAATTTTTCCTTCAAATTTGTTGCTTGAGAAATCCAAGGCCACGCGAGTTGTCAACACTCTTTCAAAGTTGTACTCCAACCCTTTCATAACTAAACTCACAGAATGGATGTAATAATAACTTCTAGAGGTAATTGCACCCATATATTGAAGTTTTGTTTGGAGATCCTTTGGACTTTTTATAGCTTCGAAGTTCTTAATGAGTTCGGTAGGTAGAACACCATTGAGCTCATTGTAGGATACATCGATGATTCTGAGCTGAGGGAAGGGAGTTGCAGTTTTGCAATTGCCAATTGATCCGTGAAATCGATTGGACTTCAATATCAAAACCTGCAACTCAGTTAAAGATTCCAACCACATTGGAAACTTATCAGCTATCTTGTTGTTCCCTAAATCAAGGAGTTGCAGCCATGTGCAATTAGCCAAAGATTGTGGCAATGGACCTTCCAATTGATTGTCATTCAGAATGAGAAATTGTAGCTGATTGTCATTAGAAAATCTTGCCGAAATGGTGCCAAAAAATTCATTGTTTCCCAAATCTAGAATATTGAGTTGGTTGCTTGAGTTTCCCAAACACGGGGGGATTGTGGAAATCAAATTATTATTTGACAAATCAAGGATCCCAAGACTGCTTGCGTTGCAGATTGAAGAAGGCAGTTGTCCCTGAAAAAAGTTGAAACTCATATCTAGATACTCTAGACTTCTGCCTAGAAATAGCTGATCTATGGCACCAGTGAGAGAGTTGTGAGAAACATTTAAGGATTCCAATTTGTCCCAAGTCTTGGAAACGAACCAGCTCGGAATTTCTCCATGAATTTTGTTATTCGAGAGATCTAGGAAGAATAATCCATCTAAACTTCTTAGAAAATCTGGAAATTCCTTTATCTCACAAGAAGACAATCCTAATAATTCAAGCTGAGTTGAGGAAAAATTGGAATTATTTTGAAACATATTTTGCTCACTGCCACGGAAATTGTTTGATGAAAGGTCAAGTCTTAATAAGCTTACAATAGCAAAAATTGAGCAAGGAATTGAACCACTTAGCTGATTATTGCTCAAATAAATCCTCTCTAGTGACCTACTTTTGAAATCTCCAAGTTGTCCTTTGAATAGATTTCCAGAGAGATGTAGAAAGGAAAGATACGTGAGGTTGAGCAATGCGATTGGAAATTGACCAACTAAAGAATTTTGACTAAGATCCAAATCCGATAGTTTTGTGAAATTAGCCAAAAAATGAAGTTGTCCTAAATCAAGGTGGCCAAGTTGTCCCAGGTTGAAATACTCGATTGAGTGGAGATTTGAAATTGAGGTCGGGACATGACCGTTGAAATTATTACTACTCAGATCTAATTCTACAAGCTGCGTAAGGTTGCCAATTGATTCAGGAATGGCACCAGAGAATTGACAACTTTCCAATGACAAAGAATTTAAGGACTTTAAGCAACCAATTGAATCAGGCAGTACCCCCGAAAAATTTGTCTCGATTAGGTCCAACTGCTCCAGTGGACTTAAAATACTGCAGTTAAATTTTGGTAAACAACCAGAAAGATCATCATTCCAACTTAATAAGAGTACTTGCATATTGGGGAGATGAAAAACATTACTTGGTAAATTACCGTATAATCCAGTTTGCCCAACATCCAGATATGTTAAAGATGACGAAAAATTCATCATTACACCAGATGAGATTGAGATGTTCACAGAATGAAGTAAAAGCACTTTTAAGTGGGTTAGGTTTTGAAGCATCTTATGAAAAGTGAAAGGTTCAAGTCTTACACGCGAACAAGGCCACATAGAACAATCCACATTCCTAGAGAGATCCACTGAAATTAGGTTGGATAGATGTGATATTTCTGCTGCAATTTCACCTTGAAAATCTGAGTGCGAGAGGTTGAGATGTGTCAAACTTCTCAACCTTCCAAATTCATGCGTAATCCTCGAACCAGTTAAATCATTGTAAGCAAGGTTGAGCTGCTGGAGGTGGGAAAGACGGAAGAGGCTACTGTTAGGAGGGATGACTCCCTGAAGTTGGCTGCAACTGAGGTCTAGGCCAACTATGCGACCGGTAAGCTGGTGGCATGTGACACCATCCCAACCGCAGCAATCTTTACTAGCGTTCCAAGATATCATTTTTGGATTCGAAAGTTGACCATAGTAGTTGCAATCTAATGATGGAGAGGTTGATGCATTTGTATTCAACGATCCCTTAAAGTGAAGCAGTGCGAGAGCATCATGATAATGGCACAAATGGTTTTCTGAGGAAAAGGAATTGAGAACTTCACGTGATTGCAGCAACAGGAAAAACAGTAACGCACTATGAAACGATATTTGTCTCCTCATCTTTGCTTGATAAATTTTCTGTTTGTCAAAAATGCAATACTCCTTTATAATACTATCTCTTTGTCATTGTGTGAACGACTGGACTGGCTTTGTCTTGGTCCAGGCTTGACTACTGCGCCTTTGCAGTTAATGGTCATTCACTAGATTAAAATGATTACTGTGTTATCAGGTAGATATATTTGTTCCAAAGTGGCCTTCATTCATGAATGATAATTAATTGGCATAAGTGAATAATAGAAATGACTAAAAAGACGAGTGAAAAACGGACCTAACTGCTCAACACTCTTATAGGTTTAGCTTAATAATTTTCAACTAAACTTAAATTGAACCTGACAAAGAAATTAATAAAATCTACATATAAATAGCTTAATCTACTTGAGATTAACTTGAATTTAATTTTTAAAAAGAAATTGAAATGCTGCCCGTTCCAGTCATGCATCAATAATCAAGTCAAATTAAAATAAACAATGAAATTTATTGATTAATTTAACTTTGTTAAGGGACATTTGCCAGGGTGGTAGAAGTCAATATAAGTTGTTGAAAATCCTCCACTTTTTTTCAATGCATACTTTGACAATTTTGTTGGCCTCTCTATTTTGCAAAAGTTGGTTAGAATTTGAGAGGAAAATGCCTCCAGTTTCAAGTTTCAACCACTTCGGCTGCAGACCTCAGTGTTAGTGTACTAGACCGTTACAGTTCCACAGACCATTACAGTTCCACACGGCAAATGACTTGACACTTGTGTCACCATTTGGTCCAGAATTCAGGCCGGAGTCAGCACCAATTTAGACCGGAGGCAAAACCTTAGAAGTCAAAAATTTTGGTAGACTTGATCTATGGGTTCATTTTACATCATCCAGTAACTTAGTCATCCAAAGTCGCATGATCATAATGTGATGATACAATAAAAGTGATCATGAGTAATTTTATCAAATATCACCAACATTATGTGATTCTTAAATTTACCGAATGGTTTTCAAGGAGCCTATAGATAAAATTTACCCAAGTGCTTTTTCTATAAAAAAGGTGGTGTTTGGACACTTCAAGGTCCAATGTTTGTGTTTTGTTGATTTTTGAAATTAGATCTCATTGGCTGAAATAGACACCTTATTTCCGGTTTCAATTTGATGACATTGTAAACTTTTTGAAGACCTGAATATGGCTAGTCCTTTAGATTCCAAATTTAATTGAAATTCTTCCTTTGTAGTCATCTAGTTTGAACGACAAGCTAAAGTTTTAAAATGTCTTCCATTCATATTCCACAATGTGTTAGTTGTAGTCCAATTATATGAGAAATATGATTATCAAAAATTAAAATGTTGATGACAGAATGAACCAATTTTTGTATATCATTTAGATACTATTCGATAAACACGTTTTTAACTATATATTTGATATTTCAATTGTATTTTGTGAGGGATTAATTTGCTTAGTTGGTGCTGTCCTATTTATTTAAGGGTGCCGCTGTGCGGTTTCAGTCATTTCGTAAACCAAATAAAAAATTTTAAGGGCACCAGTTGTCACGCTCCGTGCCCGAGACGTGGTACCCGCCATGCCCTAGGCTAAGTTAGGACACAAGGCTAGACCAAAACGATTATCGTCTAATCATAACATAAGGCTCCAAAATATACCAAGATACCCAAAAGGATCCATTTCATTCATCATCAAAAGATATACAGCATTCATTACAATCTTCTTCCCCAATAACAAAAAAAATAATTGGGAAGAAAGGTATAACCTAATACATACAAAATATGGCTATACCTCAATGCTTTACAAAAATAACCTCATTCATGCCTATTCTAACCCAGACTATGAGGCCCAAAAATCAGTCCAATCCCCCTCCACAAATTCATCACCTGCAGGGTTAAACAAAAGGGGTGAGTGATATAATCACTCAGTAAGTAGTAAAGGCTCTCTTTGGGGCTTAAGCTTGTTATTCATACATTGGTACAATTTCCAACCAAAATCAAGTCATAGTCATTATAACATGTGGTCAAGTTATCAATCAACACATTCAAATATCACATGGTACAATTCAAAGAAAACAAGAGCTCAAGCAGTTAGTGGACACATGACCCTGGAATTCCAGTTGTTAACTATAACCCGGTTAATGCGGTTCAAAACCAACTACCACCCGGTTGGTGCGGTTCAAGACTAACTATAACCCGGTTAGTACGGTTCAAAATGACTTGCTACAATTGCTAAAGTTAGGGAACTAGTCCCGTCATAGAGCCATTTCACATACAAGAGCTCAAGCGTATACTCACTCAAACGATTATTTAGACCACATACATTTATTTCATAGCAAAACCAATATAACCAAACATAAGCCCATTTATATAGAGAAAATATCATTCAAATCATTTATTATCATCAAAGAGCATTTTCAAAAGCAAAGAGAATCAAATACTACTTACCTCAATCCAAGAACTAGTTCAAATAATCAGAATACGGGTAAGCGCCTTCTTCACCTATAATGCACAAATAAGACTTGTGTCATACGTTAATTCTATTAAGAAATCATAAAAGAGACTTAACCCCACTTAACACGCAAAACGAGGACAAGAGGCGAAAACTGTACTGACCCGCGGCGCGGCACGCGCCGCGGCTCAGCTACAGTACCCAGCCGCGGCTCGGGTCAGAGCCGCAAGGGGTGCCATCCGCGGTCTCATCCGCGGTGCGGATGGAATCAGGGATGAGCCCAGAGAGACAGCCCAACGAACCGCGGCTTCATCCGCGGCGCGGATGGCACCGCGGATGAGCCCAGCAAGACGACCTGCAACCTCTGCAACTCTCAAAACCCAAAATCCAACTTTTCCAACTCAACCCAGCACATTCTAACACCAAAATAACTCCCAATATGGCATGACAAGGCAAGGAAACACTATTTTAACATCATAAGCAACATATCTCATGAATCATTCTCAAAACCATACAAGATTTACCAAAATCTCATACCCAATTCTTCAAATCTCTAACTCACCCACTTCACACATTCATTATAATTCACAAGCACTACTACTACAAATCATCTATTCCAAGAATAACATAATCTAAGAGCATCCAACAAAGCCATAATTTCTAATTCCCAAGCAAAATAATCAAGGGTGAAAGAACTAAAAAGAAAGAAGTAGGAAAAGAGTTACCTTGAGGAGAAGTTAGGGAAAAAGCTTCAAAATGGCTTCTATTAGTTCCCTTTGGATATGAAGGCCCTTCAATTCCTCCTTCAATGGATTGAGAAAGTGGAAGGAAATTTAGGGAAATTCTTAAAAAAAAGAGAAGAGGAAGAATGAGAGAAAAGGAAGAAGAAGTTTTAGTCTTTAGGGTAAAATTGAGTTTCAAGAATTACAACTAAGGACACTACTTCTTACAAAGCACACAATGGCCCAAGAAGGTTAAATTTCATAAAGGTCCCTAAGGGCCTTAATATCACACCAGTGGTGCCTTTTACTCTAACATGATAACTAGCTTTCTCATGTGTATAAAAAATAGTAAGAGTCAAATTATGACAGATCAATCATTCACATATTGCGCACCATGCATGCATATACGCATAAATAATCTAAGTGCCATAATATATGAAAGAAGGATGTACACATCACCATGCAAATCTGGTGTTTCATATAAAAAAAAATATTCACGATAGAAAAACCTATGCACAAGAGTTTTTTCAAAAATATTAGAAAAATTAGGAAGTACTTAATTCAAAGTTTTAAACTAACTTTTCTAACTCGAATAATCTCAATCCCAAGAATATTTACCACCTAGTTACAATTAAAGCAAATACAATTCCCACTTTAATAATTATTTGTGAATGGACAGTTTGTATACCTGGTAGAGGAAGAACAAAATAATCATGTTAGAAAAAAAAAATTCAAGTATTTGGTGCCATCAAAACTTCTTCTTTTCTTTGGTGAATTTGGTGCCATCAAAACTACTTATAACTCGTATCGTTTCAAGACTCAACCCATATACGACGGTGCTTTCATACATAGTCAACAAGATGTATTAAATCACTTATGTAAATGATTCACACACTCTACTTTTGTTTCATACATTTCGCATTTTATCTTTTAACCTAAAAAGTCATTATTATTCGGACTTGAAGTATTATAAATCATGTATATATTTTAGTTGAAGTGACATGCATACATAAAAGAATAAAGAGTATTAATTATTGATATTTTTTTTATCCCTGATGAAGATATCTTTAAATATTATTTTTCAAAGGCGGGGGAAAATGCCTTTTGGTATTTGTTGCTCGTGGCCGAGGACAGAGATGACCTCATATCCCTTTTACCAGTAGTGTAGTCTTTGAAAATTTTTAAAAATTCAGTAGACTACGTTCTTGTATTACATTAAATACCAATTTAGTTAAAGGAAAAAAGAAAGAGATAGAACAACATTGATAGATATTTATGGGGTGTTTCTTGAAAATATATTACTATGGGGATATGATTTTTTGGAATGTAATTTTGTGGAACATCATTTTTTTAATGAAAGTCGTGTAGATTCTTATTTTAATGTTTGGTTCAGAAGAACTTCGAATACCATAACATGAATTGTAATATAGTTTCTCTGAAGATTTTTTAAAGCATCACTCCAAACATAATGTGGAAAAAGTATCTATTTATAAATTTTATTTTCTAATAAACAATGTATTTTCTATTTCTTCTTTTGTTTAGCTAGAATTTTAATGTTACTTAATAGAATAATTAATAAGTAAATATTTTATTGTCTAAAAAATGTTATTAACAAATCTCAAACATTAAACAATTTAAAACAATAGTTAAAGTAGTTGCGAGTTCAAATATATCCTTTTCATTTTAAGTTAAAAATGAGTGAATTGGTGTTAAAACAACTAATCACGCAATAAATAAAAAAATGTATCAAATTAGGTTTTTTTTTTAAAGTATAGCAGATAAGAGTTGAGAAGAGAGATAAAGAGTATGCTATAAAACTAAATACTCTTCTTGATTTTTGAGTAGAAGTAGGAGAAGAGAGAGGCAATAAATAAAATGTCTAATTGTTTATTTTTAAATTAAATTTTGATAAAATTAATAACAATAGCGACAAGATGTTAGAATTTGAAATTCTAGAATTGTTCACCTACTTTACATGTTCCGAGGAATATTTTTACTTTCCCAATAACTTAAAAATGAATTAAATAGTAAAATTTAAATTTAAAGAAAACTATTATTTTCCTCTACAAAATTCCTTACCAACCAAACAAGGTCTATAATAAAACAACATTTGTTGTTCATTGTTGGTTGAACCAGTATTCTAATCCATTAAAAATAGCTGCCTTTTGGACGAAAGGCTTCTAAAATTGCAGTTTCGACAAGAACGAAAGGTTTAAGTGGAGATTGAGTTATTTTAAATTGTTGTGTGTAGGATTAAAAGTGGAAAAACTATTTTCAAAGAAGATACAAAATTTGTTTTGTTTTTGCATATTGCCGTGTAGGATTTCATGTTGTATCAGCCTCGGATACCTAGTTGTTATGCTCCATTCTTCAAAGTATAATATTGAGAAGGAATCACACTTGACGAGCACTAATCCAAGTATCCTATTAAAATTCGATATGATCAAATTAATTATATTTTCTTCAATGACCAATTATACTTTATTACTTCGTCAATCAAACAGCCCAAAACTTTCCACAGACTTAAAGTAATTTTTTCTACCGGCATGCTAGGATCAGAATTCCGTTTTCTGGCCTGTGACTTCATTTTTCTCTCAGAAGGTGTAATATATTTGGATTCCAAAACATTCGATTTGTTGCATTTTGGAAAACTCCTGGCACAAAGATACAAGTGGAATTAGATCACCTCCCAAAAATTTATCTAAATTCTGCAACTTATAAACTATTTGAAATGATATCATCTCCCAAAAATTGAGAGAATTTCTCCTACGTAGACAATTTGAATTTATTCATCGAGAAGCTTTCTCCACCATTGGTCATTCAAGCCTCCATACATAACTGTTTTGGCAGAAAATTTGAGATTACGTCTTGTGCTTTCCCAAAAATCTACATTTTGTTTGGATGATTGCTCTTTAAGGTGCTTTTAAAAAACAGTAATCTAGTATCACAATCAGTTTACACTTGATATTGACAATCATATAATAAAGCAGCCCTGTGAGCCCTTGAGAAACAAATAGCACACATCAAACGAGATCAATTTTGCTGCCTAGCTTCCCTTTTCGCACTCTATTGGGAGACCTAGACATCAGAGGTCAAATTTTCTCATGAATAGTATTACGTAAATTTCAAAATGTAGCGCTTATGCATTTTCCTAAACTAGAAGACTTGCGAGGATGGTACTTTATAACCTTGATGATGATGCAAGGGAAGATATTAATAGACAACAGCGGAAGAAACACAAATATGCATTGCTTGCCGAATTGTTGATTGCACTGATCTTCTCAAGCTCGCGTGTGGATGGATTTCCTTGGACTTCTTCACTGTTTGTATACTCTTCAACAAAGTTTGTGAACCATCTTGGCTTTCCAGTTGAGAACATGAGATATCCCTTGGCTAGTCCTAGCACTAATCCAAAACCATAACCTAGAAGAACAGCTTTCCAAGTAAATCCATCAAAAAAATCTGAGTCATAATGTTGTTCAAATCCCATAGGCGTGGATGGCGGTGGTGCGCCAGTATCTCTACAATCTTTAGTTAATGGTGTTCCACATAATGCCAAGTTCCCTCGATATGAATCATTCTCAGATGTATCAAAATGCCTACCTCGAGGAATGCGTCCAACTAGATGATTTTCTAAAAGATTTAAGAATCCCAAGAATGTCAAATTGAGTAGCTCTTCTGGAATGGTTCCCTCAAACTGGTTCCAAGAGAAGTCTAGAGATTCCAGCACATTCAAATTCCCAAATGTACGAGGAATATGATTGGTAAGGCTATTATGAGACAGATTCAGTATTTGAATAGAATGAAGGTTTCCGATTAACTTTGGAATTTCTCCTTCAAATTTGTTGCTTGAGAAACCCAAGGCTACATGAGTTATCAAGACTCTTTCAAAGTTGTGCTCCACCCCTTTCATAACTAAACTCACAGAATGGATGTAATAATAATATTGATTTCCATAACTACTTGCATTCATATATTGTAGTTCCATGAGGTGTTCCCTTGGACATGTCATAGCTTTGAATTTTTTAAGAAGTTCGATGGGCAGAACACCAGTGAGCACATTGTAGGATACATCGATAATTCTGAGTTGAAAGAAGGGACTTGTAGTTTTGCAATGGCCAATTGATCCATAAAATCGATTAGACTTCAATATCAGAACCCCTGTAGCTGAGTTAAAAGTTTCCAACCGCACTGGAAACTTATCATCTATTTTGTTGTTCCCTAAATCAAGGAGTACTAGTGATATGCAATTAGCCAAAGATCATGGCAATGGACCTACCAATTGATTGTCATTCACAATGAAATCCCAGCTGATTGTCACTCAAAAATGTCGATGGAATGGTGCCAAAAATCCATTCTTTCCCAAATCTAGAATATTGAGCTGGTTGCTTGAGTTTCCCACGCATTGGGGGATTGTGGAAATCAAAGTATTATTAGACAAATCGAGAAGCGCAAGACTCCTTGCGTTACAGATAGAAGAAGGTAGCTATCCCTGAAGCAAGTTGGAACTCATCTAGATACATCATATTTGGGCATAGTAGTTGGTCTACGGTACCAGTGAGAGAGTTGTGAGAAACATTCAAGTATAACACCCGGTCCCAAATCGTGGACATGAACCAGTTCGGAATTTGGCCATGAATTTTGTTATTCGAGAGATCTAGAAGGATAAGCTACCTAAACCTCTTAGAAAATCTGGAAATTTCTTGTTGAGGAAAAATTGGAATTGTTGGTGGGGTTCAATGGTGCTCTACTGGTAGGAGAATTGTTTTGAAACATATTTAGTTTGATGAAGGTCGAGGTGAATTAAGTTTGCAAGAGTAAAAGTTGAGCGTGGAATTGAACCACTTAGCTGATTATTGCTCAAATCGATCAACTCCAGCGATCTACTTTCAAAATCTCCAAGTTGCCCTTTGAGTAGATTATTAGAGAGATCTAAAGAGGAAAGATACGTGAGGTGAAGAACTGAGATTGGAAATTGACCAACCCAAGAATTTTGACTAACATCCAAATTAGTTAGCTTTGTTAAATTAGCCAAAAATTCGGGAAGTTGTCCCAAATCTAGGTGGTTTCCTACCAATAAGAAAGATTCGACTGATTGAAGAATAGAAATTGAGGTTGGGACATGGCCGTTGAAATGATTATAACCTAGGGCCAATTCTGAAAGCCTTGTAAGGTTGCCAATTGATTCAGGAATGGCACCAGAGAATTGACAATCTATTAACTCCAAAGATTGGAAGGACTTTATACAACCAATTGAAATAGGTAGTATCCCCGAAGAAAAATTTTATCGATTAGCTCCAACCGCTGCAAAGGACTTCTAATACTGCAATTAAATTTTGGTAAACTACCATAAAGAAGATAATTCCCACTTAATAATAGTACTTGCATATTGGGGAGTAGAAAAAAATTTCTTGGTAATTTACCGTATAATTCGGTATCCCCAATATCTACATATGTCAACGATGAAGACAAATTCATTGTTACGCCAGATGAGACATTCACAGAAGAAAGTGAAAGCTCTCTTAAGTGGGTTAGGTTTTGAAGCATCTTATGAAAGGTGCAAGGTTCATGTCTTCCATGCGAACAAGGTCCCATAGAACATTCAGAATTGCCAGAGAAATCAAGTGAAATCAAGTTGGATAGGTGTGATATTTCAGCTGCAATTTCACCTTGAAAATTTGAATGTGAGAGATTGAGGTGTGTCAAACTTCTCAAAGTTCCAAATTCATGTGAAATTCGTGAAGCAGTTAAATCATTATGAGCAAGGTTGAGCTTTTGGAGGTGGGAAAGACTGAAGAGGCTACTGTTAGGAGGGATGACTCCCTGAAGGTGGCTGCAACTGAGATCTAGGCCAACTACGTGACCACTTAGCTGGTGGCATGTGACACCATCCAAACTGCAGCAATCTTTACTAGCATTCCAAGATATCATTTTTGGATACGAATATTGGCCAAAGAATTTGCAATCTAAAGATGGAATGGCTGATGCATTTGTATTAAACACTCCCTTAAATTGAAGCACTGCAAGAGCATCATGATAATGGCACAAATGGTTTTCTAAGGAAATGGAAGTGAGGACTTCATTATGTTGCAGCAAAAAGAAAAGGAGTAATGTACTATGGAAAAATATTTGCCTACTCATCTTTGCATAATAAGTTGTATTTGCAAAAAATCTAGAGAAAATTGCAGTTTTGGTCCCCAATGTTTGAAGCATTGGCAGTTTTAGTCCCTAAAGTTTGGACAAAAGCAAATTTAGTACCAAATCTTTTAATTTTTTAGCACATTTAGTCCTATTAACCAGTTTTCTCAAAATCTTATCAGAATCGGATCACGTGAAACTCACTTGATGGTTACAAAAGTTTTCAAAAATAATTAAAAAAAGAAAAAAAATGTATTGCCATAATTTGTAATTAAAGGCACACATGCAAATGCACTATCTAGGTAGATTTTTTCAGTTTTATCCGCTTATTTATTATTTATGAACTCAAATTAGCGTCCTCATTAATTACAAATTATAGTAATTAAAATTTTTTCTTTAATCTAATTCTTTTTGAAAATTTTGTAACCGGCACGTAAGTATCACGTGACTAGATTCTGATAAGATTTTTGTAAAACTGGTCAATAGGACTAAATATGCTAAAAATTTAAAACTTTTGGTACTAGATTTGCATTTGTCCAAACTTTAGGGACTGAAACTGCCGATGCCCCAAACATTTGGTACCAAAAGTGCCATTTTCTCAAAAATCTAATACTCCTGTATACCGTCCTTGTTATTGTGGAAACAAGTGGACTGACTTTGTCTTGTCCGGGCTTGACTGCTTTAAGTCCGCAACTAATGGGGTTGTTCTTTCTATAAAATTGTGGTCATTTTCGGTGGTTATATACAAGTTTAAATTATTAGAACGTCTTATAAGGGTCAAAGTGAACTTCATTCGTCAATGATAATTAATTGGCACGACGGACTAATATAAATGACTAAAAAGGCAAGGGTAAAAACAAACCAAACTACTCAATAGTTGAATAGGTTGAACTCGATAATTGTTAACTAATTTAAACAAGATCCAAATAATGTTTGTTTTCAGTTAAATTGTTGAACTTGGATGGACAAAAAATTTGAAATCTACGTAAAAATACCTCAAGCTACTTGAAATTGGCTCGAATTTAATTTCATGAAAAAATTAGTCGAATTCGGTTGCACAATAATCAAGTCAAATTCAAATAAAAATTTAAACTCGTTAAGAAATCTTAAATAGAATTTGGTGCCAATACCACTCAAGCACCAATACTTCATAACTTTTCTTCCAATTGGGTTGAGACTGGACTTTTTCATTCATAACGCATGCAGTTTTGGCTTTGGTAGAGTTTTCACCTCTTTGGCAATCACACAAAAATAATGCTTCACAAGAAGCATGATAATCTTAATTTATGACAAAGAGATTCTGTAATTGTGATCTTGAAAAATCCCATTTGGCAAAATAGGAACTTAAGGGGTGTTTGATAACACTACTTAAGTCTGAAAATTAATGCATTAAGATCCTTTTGAATTCAACGTGTTTGATAACAAAATTTCTTTATCACTTAATACATTAAGCACTTATTTAATTTGTACACAAAATTTTAAGTGAAAAATTTTCACTTAATTTGCTGAATTTTAGATATATGTAGTATTATCTCTTCTTTATACACACACCCTCACACACTTACTGATATGCACACATATACAAACATATTCTTTCACACACATTTTTTTTGCACACACACACACACACACATTCTCACACACAAATGCACTTACATATACTTTCTCTCACACACATTCTCACATACAAATGCACTTGTCATTTATTTCTGACAAACAAATAATATTTTTTTTTGTCATGCATATTATCAATAAATTATTTTAACTTTTTAAGATAAAATAGTTATATTAATAAGGTAAAATAATTGAATTCAGTGTATAAATTCAGTTAATTATCAAACAGGTAAAACTTTATCAATTCAATAATTTAATATTCTCAGTACTTAAATTTCAGATTTCAGATTTAAGACTTCAGACTTCAGTTTTACCAAACGACATCTTAGTTTCTATTGATGACACGATAAGTGCTCTCCACTATTTGTCGAAATCTAATCTCCAAGTTATTGCGAATATAATTAGCTATATGTTGGCTCATATTTTACCATATATATATTTCCAACATAGCGATAATAATATAAAGGGTAATACTATTAACCTCATGTGGTACCGCCTTTGACCGCATAACCCCCCATGATTTCAATATGACCACATAACTCCCTTGTGATTTTATAAAATGTAGAAAATTGACAAAATATTCCGTAATAGGCATGTTCAATCCACTTATTATTATGGAATATTCCACAGTCAATAGAAAGAAATTCGAAATATTTTGAGAATATTCCGTGATGGTGCATTGATTCTGTCCATTTTTCACATTTCATAAAACCACAGAGGGTTATGTAATCATATTAAAACCACAGAGGATTTATATTGTCGAAAGCAAAACCACAAGGGGATTAATAGTAATGTACCCTAATATAAAAAATGACATTCACTCGCCATTCAAGTGAAATTTTGATGTTAATAAATAGCGTAAGGAGTATATGCGAATATCCTTACAATGAATTCTTTTTTGTTCACTTGCCTTCTATCATTGCACCATTTTTAATTTTCTAAGAAGAATAAAGAAATTGGTTGTTGAATTTATCTTCGCTAAGATACCTCTACTGGGGTAGAAGTCAATGTAAATTGTGGAAAATCCTTCTCTCGATCTCTTTCATTCAGTGTAAAATCCTTCTCTCAATCTCTTTCATTCAATGTATACTTTGACAATTTTATGAAAAGTTGTTTAGCAGTTGGCTGGAACATATCGATTTCAAGTTTCAATGAATTTGGCTAGAGTCCCGTTTGTTGGTAATTATCCATTGTAATTGCACACGGCAAACGACACAAAACTTGTTTCACCATTTGGTTGAAAATTTAGACTAGAGGCAAAACCAATTCAGGACGGAAGGCTAAAACTTCTACTGGTGGTGAATTGAGAAGTCATTTAATCGTGGTAAAGGGTGATGATACAAGAAGAGATTTCATGAGTGATTTCAACAAATATTACCAAGATCATGTGATTCTTATATTTACTAAATGGTTTAAAAGTGGGCCTTTTGATAAAATTTACCTAAGTATTTTCCCTATAAAATGGTGGTGTTTGAACATTTCAAGGTCTAAAGTATGTTTTGTTGATTTTTGAAATTGAATCTCATTGTCTAAAATAAACACTTAATTTCCAATTTTTAATTTGAAGACAAATAAACTATTCTAGACCTTAACATCATAAGTCCCTTCAACTCTAAATCTATTACCCCCTTTGTTCCATAAAGATAAGCTCACTTTCCTTTTGTGTCTCTCTCCTTTTTTAAAGGGGAAAATATGAACAAAAAATAATTGTTGTAATCGCATTAACTATATTTCTTAATTTGTATAAAAAAAATATGTCTATCTTCATGGGATGGAGGGATTAAAATTCTTCCTCTGTAGTCCTCCAGTATCAATAACATGTTAGAGTTAAAAATGTTTTTGCTTCATATTCCATAATGTGTTAGTTGCAATCCGATTATATGAGAAATATGATTACAAAAATTAAATGTTGATGTTAGAAAAAACCAATTTTTTTATATTATTTGGACACTATTTGTTATACACATTTTTTAACTATATTTTTATTTTTCAACTGCACTTGGAGAGGGGTGAATTTGGTCGAGGAAAAAAAAGGGTCCTCTTGCAGGTAATCAATGTCAGACTTATACCTGGATAAATTTCTCTTTCCCCAAGTACTAATTAAAATCAAAATAAACCAAATAATCAAACAACGATATCGATAGTAATAATAAAATACAAAAAAATAAAAACACAAAACACCAAGATTTTTATGTGGAAAACCTAAATTGAGAAAAACCACGGGACCTAGTCCAGTTAAAGAACTCCACTATAGTAATAATGGGCATACACAGGTCTATCAGAGCATCCAGATGACAACAACTTCATAAACATCAACCAAGTTCAATTACTACAAAAGTCATCTTTTAAAAACTACAACTTTCTAAGAAGCAGGTTTGGAAAGGTATTACCAAGAGAAAAACCAAAATCAGAACCGATAGATGAGTAGAGATTGATGAGAAGGCCACGTAATTAAAATTTCATCTCAATCGCGCTTCAAATCACCATCTGATCAAGACCTTGAAATTGCAATTCCTCAAGCCTTTTTTTTTCTCCCAATTTTATTTTTCTTTCTTTCCTTCACGAAGTTGATGTATTAATCACTTTCTAAAACTAATTTCTTTTTGTCAAGCTAAAGCTAGAAATGGGCTGTAGGATTTAATGGTGATTTGGCCCACCAAAGGTTGTACCCATAAGCCCAACAATCTCCCCCTCCAGCTCATTTTGGGGGCTCTACCAAACTTGATTCCTGTATGCAATATGAGAGTTTTTCCCTAGGCAACGCCTTAGTCAACTTATCAGCACCATTATCGTTAGTGTGAATCTTCTCAAGTGTTAACAACTTGGAATCAAGTATTTCCCGAATCCAATGATACTTCACATCAATGTGTTTGGACCGAGAGTGAAATGTATAATTCTTGCACAAATGAATGGCACTTTAACTGTCACAATGAAGACTATACTTCTCTTGTTTCATGCCCAACTCCTGAAGGAATTTCTACAACCAAAGAATTTCTTTGCATGCTTCAGTTGCTGCAATATACTTTGGTTCTGTACTAGAAAGGACGATACACTTTTGTAACTTACTTTGCCATGACATTGCTTCCCCTGCAAAAGTCATCAAGTACCCAGATGTAGACTTCCTATTGTCAAGATCAACCGCCATATCTGCATCAGTGTATCTTTCTAGTATGGTCCTGCCATTGCCGAAACATAAGCACAACTTGAAAGTGCCCTTAAGATACCTGAGAATCCACTCGATAGCATTTCAATGCTCTTTACGAGGAATTGGAGAGATATCAACTAACTATCCCAACTACATGAGCTATATCTGGACTGGTGCAAACCATAGAATACATCAAACTACCGTTAGCCGATGCATAAGGAACCTTCTTCATGTCTTCTTTGTCTTTCTCACCTGTAGGACACTACTTGATGCTTAAGTTGAAGTGATCAACAAGTGGAGTACAGACTTCTTCAACCTTGCTCATGTTAAAACTAGGGGTGGCAACGGGTCGGGTTGGCGGGTCGGGTTGAGACTTGGGTATAACAGCCAACCCGTCAACCCGAACCCGACCGGCCAACCCGCCAACCCGAAAATGCTCAACCCGAACACGACCCGAAACGGGTTGGCGGGTCGACCCGCCGACCGGGAAAAAAAAAAAAAAAAAAACCTAAAACTACTACTAACATTTTGTAGCTTTGTTTCACTTATTCACATTCAAATACAAATTTCATTCACTGGATAATTAATCAAGTAAATTGTAAGAAAAATTAAGAATTATACTTAGGTTTATCAAAGTAAATTATAAGGGAAATTAAGTGTATTTTAGTAAGTGACTTCGATATTAGTATGTGCAAAAAATGTGTTTGATCATTTTGTGTGTGTGTGTGTGTGTTTTAATGTCTTTTCTTTCCTCTTTTCTTCAAAAAAAAAAAAAGAACAAAAAACCACTACTAACATTTTGTAGCTTTGTTTCACTTATTCACATTCAAACACAAATTTCATTCATTGGATAATTAATGCCTTGTTCCACTTATTCACATTCAAACACAAATTTCATTCATTGGATAATTAATCAAGTAAATTGTAAGAAAAATTAAGAATTCTACTTAGCTTTATGAAAGTAAATTGTAAGAGGAATTAAGTGTATGTTAATGAGCAACTTTGATATTACTATTTGCAAAAAATGTGTTTGATCATTTTTTTCGTGTGTTTTAATCTCTTTTCTTTCCTCTTTTTCTTCTTCTTCTTCTTCTTCTTCTTCTTCTTCTTCTTCTTTTTTTTTTCGGGTTCGCGGGTCCACCCGCGGGTCGACCCGAACCCGACCTGTTTTCCTTCGCGGGTCAGTCGGGTCCGACCCGCGAACCCGCGAACCCCCAACCCAAACCCGCTATTTTCGGGTTAGGTTCGTGTCAGGGTTTTCGAGTCGTGTCAGAAATTGCCACCCCTAGTTAAAACGGTCAAGTACATTACCAAGCTACTTTTCCTGAGACAACCAAAGCTTTTCATTTTGTCTGTCCCGAGAGATTTTTATTCCAAGGATCTATTTGGCCGAACCCAAATCTTTCATTGCAAATGATTTGTTTAACTTTTTTTTTTTCAACTTGTCAATTTTTATAGCAGCATGACTAATCATTAACATGTCATCAACATACAACAAAAGACTAATAAAGTCCCCATCTAAAAATTTCTTCACATAGACACAATGATCACATGTGGTCCTGGGTACTCGTGGTCAGTCATGAAGGAGTCAAACTTCTTGTACCGTTATCTCGGTACTTGTCTCAACCCATACAAGCCTTTTTTGAGAAAGCATACAAGGTTCTTTTTGCCACTGTCTTTGAATTCTTCTAGTTGCTGCATGTAGATTTATTCTTCAAAATCATCATGTAGAAAGGCTTGTCTTTACAGTCAAGTTGCTCAATCTCTAGATTCAAACTGGCTGCAATACCAAGAACAACTCGAATTGATGACATCTTTATCACTGAGGAGAAAATATTTCTTCAAAGTATACACATTTCTTCTAGACTGAATCCCTTCACAACAATCTTGCTTTATACTTTGGCTGTGAATTATGCTCTTGAGTCTTTAACCTATAGACCCTATTTATTCCTTCAAACTGCTTTTTACTCTTAGGTAGCTTCAGCCAAGTCATAGGTGTGATTCTTATGCAAGGGATACCATTTCTTCTTACATGGCTTGCAACTAGTCTTCTTTCTCTTCATGCTCTAGAGCCTCACCTATATGACTCTAGCTCCCCTCTATCTGTAGCAGCACATACTCATTAGGATTATACATAGCTAGAAGGTCCTTCTCTCTCTAGTAGATCTCCTAGGCTCATCTTGTGGTAGGTGGTGGAAGTTGGTGGTGCCTCTTGATTAGGTTCATCAATCGCAAGATCATTACCATCAATCTCCTCTCTATGCTCTGTCCCAACTCCCCCATGATCAAGATCAACTGGCTCTGGAACTGGATTTGAACAAGTAGGAATGTTATCAGAGGATATTTGTTTATTATCTTTATCAATGTCTTCAATGGTTTGATCTTCAAAGAAGACAACATCTCTGCTTCTATTCAACTTCGTTTTAACAAGTTCATATAGTCTGTAACCAAATTCTTCATGCCCATAATCCAAGAAAATGCATTGCTTTGATTTCACATTATTATTTTTTATATCTCATCTTTGGGAATATGGACAAATGCTTGGCAACCAAAGACTCTCAAGTGTTCAAATGATACATCTTTTGACGCATCTTTTCTTATCCATACTCTTTCTGGAATATTACCTTCCAAAGAAATTGATGGAGAAAGGTTGATTAAGTCAACTACAGTCCTTATTGCCTCACCCCAAAAAGATTTTGGCAGCTTGGTATTGGAAAGCATACATGTGATCCGCTCAGTGATAGATCTATTCATCCTCTCTACTACCCCATTCTCTTGAGGAGTCTTTGGTACTAACTTCTCTAATCTGATCCCATGAGACTTGCAGTAGCTTTCAGATGGTCCTCTAGTACTCACCACCATTATTCAGCACGAACACACTTTCAACATGTTTGCCAGTCTCTCTCTCAACTTTGCTATGAAAGTCTTTAAAACCTCCAAAACCTGGTCTTTAGATTTCAAAACAAAACACCAAACTTTTCTAGCAAAGTCATCAATAAAAGTCATAAAATAAATAGCACTACCAGAGACCTATCTTTCATATAGCAAACATCACGTGTGCACCAACTCTAATGGATTCAATTTTCTAGATGGAGAAAATTTTTGAAATGCAACTCTGTGTTGTTTCCTATAAACACAGTCTACACAAGGTTTAAGTGCATTACCTTTTATTTCAGGTAGGAGCTGCTTGCAAACAAGTGTCTGAATCCCCTTCTACTCATGTGCCCAAGTCGCCTAGTGCCAAAGGTCAATGGAGAAATCACGAGCTACATTCACTTCTCCCTTCCCCAACTTAGCTTGCATCAAATAAAGGGTACTCTGTTTCTTTCCTCTAGCAACAATGAGATTTCCTTTGCTAAGCTTCCATTTGCCTTCCCGTTGAGTGCTATAGTAGCCTTCACATCAAGCTTTCCTATGAAAATAAGATTAAAACGAATATCAGGAACATGTCAGGCATTTTTCAAGATCATCTGACATCCAGTGTCTGTGTCCAAGTATATGTCTCCTCTGCCAACAACTTTGCATGATAGCTCATTTCCCATCCTAACAGAACCAAAGTCTCCTTCGATGTAAGTTGAGAAGAAATGTCTATGGGAGGTAACATAATAGGATGCACCTGAGTCAATTATCCAATCACTATCATGACAAGTAATATGAACATGACCATTATCACAGAACACAAACATGTCATCATTGGCTATTCCAACTGCTGTAGTCTCTTCTTCATCTTTTTCTTTCTCCTTGCTTTTTGCCATTTTTCTCAGCAAGTTTTCGTTTCAAAATTCTGCATTCCTTGATGTAATGCCCTTTCTTTTTGTAGTGGTAACATGCATCATTTTTCCACAACTCATATTTGCCTCTAGATTTGTCATTTCTGTTGTGGGATTCTCTACTATTGCTTTTCCCCCATCCTTCCTTCTTTCTTTTCTGTGATCTAATGCATTGACAATTTCTTGTTCTTTTTTCCTAAGTTCTTCTTTCATCACAGCCTCTTTTGTTATGGCCATGGTCAACACACCATTCAGAGCTGAATTACTGATAGATACCACCATTGTTTCCCAGCTATCTGGTAGTGAACTAAACAATAACAAAGCCTACACCTCATCATCCAAATTCAAGTTCAACATAGCTGCTTGGTTTATCAAGCCCTGAAAATTACTCAAGTGCTCAGTCATATTTGTGCCATATTTGTATCTCAACTGAGTAATTTGGTTTAGACAAGAGGCTTTATTCAAATATGGTTTCCTTTCATACATATTCTCTAGCTTCTTTCACATATACGTCAGCTCCGGTGTCATTAGCAAAGTTTTGAAATATACTCTGACTAATCCACTTTCTAATATTACCCACAGTTTTCCTGTGCATAATTGCCCATTTTTCATAACTCGTGACACTTGGTTTAGCCTTGTCCCGTAGAACATGATCAAACAAAACTATACAGTACAAATAGTCCTCCATTCTAGGCTTCCAAGTCAAATAATTAGTTGTACTTAATTTTATCATACAACCAATATTCGAGTCATCCATTTTAATCAATACAAACAAACAACACAACCTGGCTACTCTGATACCACTTGTTGAGGAAAAAAAGGGGTACTCTTGCAGGTAATCAATGTCAGAGTTATATCCGGATAAATTTCTCCTTCCCAAGAACCAATTAAAATAGAAATAAATCAAATCACCAAACAAATGATATCAACAGTAATAATAAAATGTTAAAAAAATAAAAGCACAAGACACCAAGATTTTTACGCAGAAAACCCAAATTGGGAAAAGCCACGGGACCTAGTCCAGTCAAAAAACTCCATTATAGTAATAATGGGCATATACAGGTCTATCCGGAGCATCCGGATGACAACAACTTCATCAACACCAACCAAGCTAAATTACCATAAAAGTCATCTTCCAAAAACTACAACTTTCTAAGGAGAGGGTATGAAAGGGTGTTACCAAGTGAAGAGAAAAACCAAAATCGGAACCAGTCTATGAGTAGAGCTTAATGAGAGGATCACGTGGTTAAAATTTCATCTCAATCGAGCTTCAAATTACCATCAATCAAGACCTTGAAATTGCAATCCCGCAAGTCCTTTTTTTTCCCTCCCAATTTTATTTTTCTCTCTCCTTCACGAAGTTGATGGCCAGCTTCTTCAAGTGATTAATAATCACTTGGAAAACTGATTTCTTTTTCCCAAGCTAAAGCTAGAAATGGGCTTTAGGATTTAATGGTGATGATTTGACCCACCAAATGGGCTGGATCCATAAGCCCAACAGTCAATTAGTACCACTCTATTTATTTGAGTGCAGTCGTCGTGCGGTTAGATTGATTTATAAACGACATAAGAAATTTTGGTTTGGATTTTTGTAGTTTGGTCTACAAAATTTGGTATAGTTCGGTGCGGCTTTGGCAGTTTATTAAATATTTTTACAACATATAAATAAGTTTATAGTTTTATAAAATATTTACTGGTTAATCCAAACACTCGCGTGCATATATAGGGGTGGTGCGTACCTCTGATATATGGGTTTGTGTAGGGAAGTTAGAACAAATACTATTCGAATTTCATTGCTCATTAGTACAATACTTACAATAGAAAAGAAATCACCAGAGCTAATAGTTCCGATCAGCACTAATAATTTTAAAGTAACATGTTGTAGTTATAAATCCTTAAGTTGTAACTTTTTTATTATATACTTATGTTTCGCTTTCTAAAAGTAATATATCTTTTCCAAAAGTTGTAATTAGAAGTATTCTAATCATGGTAATCAAGGTTTGTTTACTACGAACACACACACACACATGTATAAATTACAATGATAATTATCAGAGTATATTTATTCATTCTAATGTTAACTACTAAGAAGTACGTAATTGACTTAATAGTCTTAAGTACCAATTAATTTAAAAAAATTGTGCAATTATAAGTTTATAAGAAATGATTGCTTATACTATCTAAAAAAAATCATTTTTACTCAATATAGTTTTTTATTTTTTTTTGAATCATTACTCAATACAGTTTGGTTCAGTGTTATTTGCATTTTAATAGCATAAGAATCAAAATCAAGCCATTGTTTGGTTTTCACGGCTCTGATGCGACCCGTTGCCCGACCCGGGGCACAACTCCAACCGCGGGTCCGAGCAGAGGCTTTGCCGTGGATGCCCCATGGGTCAACTGTAGGTGCTGCTCGCATGATGCCACCCTCGGCCGGTGAAAATCCGAGGCATGTGAACTCCGCATCAACTACTAAGAAGGACGTAATTGAATTAATAGTTTTAACTACCAATTAATTCAAAAAATTGTGCAATTATTAGTTTAAAAGAAATCATTTTTACTCAACACAGTTTGGTTCAGTGCTATTCGCATTTTAATAACAGGAGAACCAAAATCAAGCCATTGTTTGGTTTTCACGGTTCTGTATGTGGCGATTTTAAGACTGATTTATACACCTGATTTTAACAGCTTGGCTGGTAAGAAATTGTTGAACAACCCAATGTTTATTCTTATTTAATAGACAACTTTTGAAACAATCATCCATATCCTTGTGCCTGTCAATAAATGGGTATCCATAAATACTTCTTTTATTTCCCAAAAAGAAAAAAATAATAATGATCAAGTGATTTTTATGGCACTTCGTATATACCTTGAAAAAGACTTTCATAGGCAGAAACAACAATGGATGTACCTTAGAGCAACAAGAAGGGGAAAATCTACATACCCATAGCAAGAAAGCCAGTGATTCTGTGTTCACTATTTACATTTGAAACAATTTTATGACTGCATTAAATATTACATTTCAGTTTCTCAAAAACTAATATATAAAATGATATTTTTAATGTCCAAAAGCGCACATATATGTGATAAAAGAAAAAAAAGCCCATTCTTGGGTTTCATCATAACAACTCTGATGTATCTTCTTCTTTGCATAACGTTGTTACTTCTTCTTTCTCATTTTCGTTTTATCACTTCCCCTTTTCCATTTCTCTCTTAAGTTTTTTTTTTTTTCTTTTTTTTCTTTTATTCTTTGTTTTGAATCTTTTTTGGTTATTCAGTTAAGGGATGAATAAAGTAGTTTTTTTTTTTTTAGTCTTTTTTTAAGATTCTCCTATTGCGTTTTGCTATCAGTAATATTCTTTTATGTAAATTCTATATCTGCATTTATGTTGGTGCAAGACTTCTTGTGCATTACAGCTAATCTGTTTAATTTTTGCTCAGAGTTCTTTTTCTTCATGCATATTCTGCATTTGCGTTTGGTTTGGGCACGACCTCTTCTGCTTTTTTTTTTTTTTTTTTTTTTTTTTTTTGAGATTAGTTCTTTGCTTTATGACTGCAGGGCGAACTCTGTTGTACTAATATATTATAAGTTAACTTTTTGAAATATGTCTGCTTCTTGGGTTCAAGGAATTACTCTCTGCTCAACTCTAATCGATAAACGAGTTGAGCAGAGAGTACAATTTTTTTTTTTCTTCATGCAATTGCAACTACAAACCGATAAACGAGAGGCGATCGTCAGCTGTTTTTTTTTTTTTTTTTTTCCCTCAAAACCAAGCCCTAAATATGGAAAAAATGGTAAACCGACCAAACCAGACAGGACTGTTCGAACCAGTTTTTGGATTTTGCTAATATTTTATTTATAAGGTTTAAATGTTTTAAGTATTTTTAACACTTATTGGTGTGTGAAAAATGTGCATAAAATTTATTTTGATATGAAATAACATTAATACTTAAAAATTTTCATACTTTCATTATTTTATCAATATTATTTATCTAATTTTATTTAATAAATAAAAAAAAAGATGTTTGAACTGGGCAGACAAATAAACTACTTAAGGGATTCATTGCGATTTCTGATTCCAATTCTCATAAACCAAGAAGCCCCTTAACTAGTTAGTTGATAAGTTCATTGGTTGGGTCGAGTTTGAAAACATTGGTCACAAAGAAATTCTTTCCCGAAATGAATAGATTAAAATTTTTTTTTTTTTTTTTGTGGGAAAAATGGAGGATGTTTAACTAACTAAGATGGAAACTCGCTGGTAATTGCAGGAAACCAATCCAAGTTTATATTTTTAGCATCATTCTCATAAACAAAGAATAAACAAATTCGTATTTATTTGTTGGAGCATCAATGCAAGTTCGTCAACATAAAGGTAACAATTGCATTTAAGTTCCGACCAGCAAGCCGAAGTGTTTTAACGGAAATATCTAATAGAGATGGGAAAATGATTCAATATTTTGAGTTTGGTTGGCAATTGTGAAAAAAGTTAAGCTTGAATGGTAAAGTGATTTTAGCCCAAATTATTCATTAGTAGTCAACGCTACTAGTGATATTATTCATCAAAATCTCCCGTGTCTAATCATGTGAAAAGCTTGACGTTACATTCACCACGCCAACCAGTTGTGTTCTTACAAAATATAATTTAAATCTAAACCATACTATACGAAATTTTAAAATTGACTTGTATGAAATTTAGAGATGCTCTAGTAGTTTTTTTTTTGTTTTAATTGGAAGTTTTTTTTTTTTTTTTGAGCAAAAAAAACCGAAAGTTGTATTAATATTACTATGTGAAGGTTTTACAAAAGGCAAAGGTTGCCACTGTCCTAACGCTACTCCTTACACATCATGTACAATAGCTATGTATTATCTAGTTTCCATGTTAGGAAACAAAAGGGCCCACGTCAGTTGCACTACAAGCCGCCTAAGTACTATTAATTTTCAAATATTTTGAGGGACATTTAATTTCACATATGATTTATTTCTATAGAAAAATTCTTACATGGATCTAGTCTATCGCTCCACTTGCGGATTTTGTAATGTAAAAAAGTATCACATAAGTAGAGTAATGTATGCTAAACTAAGAAAGTGATGTAAAAAACTGTTTATATGGGTCTCTTTTAGACTGGATCCTTATAAGAATTTTGCAGTTTTATACACAGTCCCGGCTTCAATAGTAACAAACACATATCAATCACTTAGAATCGTAACAAACAAATACGACATACTATTTCAAATATAAAAGAACTTGAACTTGATTTTGCTGTCGAGCTTTCATTATTCCCACTCGATCTGAAGACCTGGACATCAGACGTTAAAATTTCTCATGATTAGCCTTACGCAAGTATCAATATCCCTGGAAGTTTTTATAGCTTTGTAAAATTGTAAATGGCAAGAGCTTTAAAAAGTGATGCAGTGTTCATGCATTTTTCAAAACTACAAGAAATGCAATGTGATTATTATGACAGGGAAGAAGTAAAAGCAATTATGAAATCGATAATAGTGCAAGGGAAGGATGTTAATACAAAGCTGAAGAAACATACTCTTGCATTCTTACTGAATTGTTGATTCGCATACGGAACCATTTTCTTGGACTTTTCTGTAGTTCGCACATCTCTTCAACAATCTGTATGAACCATCTTGGTTTTCCAGTTTTGAACATGATACATCCCGTGGAGAGTCCCAGCACTAATCCAAAGCAATATCCTAGAAGAACAGGTTTCCAAGTGAATCCATCAAAGAAATTTGAATCATATTCTTCATCAAATCCCATTGACGGGGACGGAGCACTATCTCCACAATCTTTGGTTAACGGAAATCCACACAATGCGGGGTTCCCTCCGTATGAATTATTCTCAAACGTATCAAAATGCCTACCTCGGGGAATGCATCCAACTAGATGATTTTTTGAAAGGTTCAAGAATCCCAGGAATGTAAGATTCAGCAGTTGTTCTGGAATGGCTCCCTCGAGTTGGTTCCAAGAGAGGTCCAGAGATTCAAGCATGTTCAAATTCCCGAATTCAAGAGGAATATGACCACTGATGCTGTTGTTAGATAAATCGAGTATTTGAAGAGAATGAAGTTCTCCAATAGACTTGGGAATTTCTCCTTCCAATCTGTTGTTTGAGAAATCAATAGCTGTGAGAGCCATCAAGATCTTTTCAAATTCATATTTCACCCCTTTCAGCTTTAAACACACAGAATGGATATAATAATTTAGATTATCTGATTTAAAATGCATATATCGGTCTCCCAATGGGTCAGCTTCCGAACTCATCATAGCTTTGAAGTTGCTGTAAAGTTCAATGGGTAGAACACCAGTGAGCTTATTGTAGGATAGATCAATGATTCTCAGCTTGGGGAAGGGGCTAGTGGTTTTGAAATTGCCAATTGCCCCGTGAAATCGATTAGTCGTCAAAATTAGAACCCGTAGATCAGGTAAAGTTTCCAACCACATTGGAAACTTATCATCTATCTTGTTGTTCTCTAAATCAAGGAGTTTCAATTCTGTACAATTAGCTAAAGATTGTGGCAATGGACCTTCCAATTGATTGTTTTTCAGAATTAGAAAGTTCAACGAGTTGCCTTTTGAACATGGTTCCGGAATGGAGTCGAAGAATGTGTTATTTGCCAAATTAAGAAGATATAGTTGCTTGCTTAAATTTCCAAAGCATTGAGGGATTGCTGAAATAAAACGATTATGAGACAAATCAAGAATACTAAGACGGCTTAAGTTACAGAGGGAAGAAGGCAGTTGTCCCTGAAGCAAGTTGGAACTCGTATCTAGATCCATTAAACTACCGGAAAGATTATTGCCACGTAGTAAGAGTATTTTAATGTTGGGCAAATGAAATCTTGGCAGATTACCATATATCCCACTAGAACAAAGATCTAGATGTGCCAACTTAGGCGAAGAAAAATTCACTCTTACCTCAGATGAGATGTTCACCGAAGCAAGTGAAAGCACATGTAATTGGGTTAAGTTTTGAAGCATGGCTTGGAAAGTGCAAGGTCGATGTTCGGCATACGAACAAGGACCCATAGAACATTGAGTGTTCCCAGAGAGATCAAGGAAATTTAGATTGGATAAGTGAGATATTTCTGGGGCAATTTCACCTTGGAAATTTGAATGTGAGAGGTTGAGGTATGTCAAACTTCTCAACGAACCAAATTCATGTGAAATTTGAGAACCAGTGAAATCATTGTAAGCAAGGTTGAGCCTCTTGAGGTGGGAAAGACGGAAGAGGCTACTGTTCGGACGGAGAATTCCCTGAAGGCGGCTGCAGCTGAGGCGTAGGCCAATTACATGACCGGTGATTCCTTCGCATCTGACGCCATCCCAAGTGCAGCAATCTGTACTAGCATTCCAAGATGTCATCTTTGGATGGGAATGCTGACCACAAATAGAAGAAGCATTAATTGATGCATTTGTGTTGAACAATTCCTTGAATTGAAGCAGTGCAAGGCGCTCATCATGATGGCACCTATGATTACCCAAGGATGAGGAAGTAAGGAGTACAAAAGCATTCAGTAGATAGAAGCAGAGTAATGTACTATAAAATATTATTTGTCTCTTCATTTTTGCTGGATAAATCTTTTAGTTATATATGGGGCTATATATATACACCTGCTTGACATAGTCCGGGCTTGACTTCTGCAGGTCCGTAACCAATGTGGGTCTACCTTTCTGAAAACAATTTGTGATTTTCCATGGTCATTTATGGAAAGAAAATTTTTTATAGCATAATATAAGCTTAAATTAATTGTTCTAAAATGGCCATATTTCAGTGTCAAGTTTGTAAGAAAAATAGTAAGTTTAATTCCGAAATAGTAAGTTTTGTTAAAAAAAAAAATAGAAAATTTCATATAATGTTGTTGTAACTCTAAGACATATGTAACACTTACTCTATATTATTTTTTTTCTCTTATAATATATACAAAGATGATAGAGTGTGTTGAGTGATTTAGATTTTCTTTCCTATAACGCCCTTAAAAAACAAATTAATGACAATATTAAGGATGCCTTCCTGTTAAACTTGTTAGGGTTGTTTTTGTAATATTAATATTGAGCACTTACTTTAGGAATATAGATTTCATTGAAGCACATTTTCTTAATATTTTAATGAATAAATTTATGATCAAAAGAAATTTCAAGTTTTAGAAGTTGTTTTGGAAATCTTTTAGAAACTAAAAAATAATAAAAATATTATATGCATTTAGGAAAATAACAAAAAATGTAACATTGTATGGTTATATGTTTTTGGCGTAAAACCATATGATAAACTTCATGAATCAACAAAATTCATAAATAAAAAGACTTCATAAGTGCTGCTGTTGAACAGGCATAGAAAGCCACTTTTGAATTGGGCAGTTTATGTATTTAAAGAAGAGTTTGCATGATACAAATTTATTTTTCCAAGGTAATTCTTTATTATGCTTGTAATTTTTTTATCATTTTTTCATATATATATCCGCCTTTTTTTTATATGATTATACCTAGATAATTGTTATTTAATTATTGTGCGAATTATCTAAATTATGGTAGTTATTTCCGCCATTGGCATTTAAGTAAGGAAGAGTGATTAGTGATTCCCAGAGCAAGATCCGTCCAACTAAATCATTAAATAAATCAGGATTTAATACATTTAGACAACAATAAGAACAGTTTTAAACTGTTACATAATTTTAACCATTATGTTGTACAAATACCTTCAAATATGTTTGGTTAATCGAAACAATTAATGCAATTATATAATTCGTATAATTGAATTACAAGTCTAAACCCAAATCATATGTCTAAGATCACATAAAAACGTTCAAGTATACATGATTGTACTCTATCATGTATAATCCAAGTCCAAGACTTTATAAATTACTACGGGCTTGTTCTTAGCTTCTAATTTTTATAAAAATTGATTAAAAAAAATTGAAAATCAGTTGTTCCTGATTCTAGCTTAAAAAATCCAAAAATATAGTAAAAAAATAATTGAGAACATCATAAAATAGATTTTTCAAAAATCAAAAAGTAAAATCAAGTACCAAAAGCTATTGATAACAAGTCATACATAGTACCAAAGGTGTTCAAACTTGAAGTAATTAAATCGCATGACTTTTTGTTACTCCAATTGCTGATTGAGATGGCAATCATAATTCAGTTATTTTTTTAATACGATGTGTTGGTACATGATTTTATTGACATGTACACAAAAATATCTTAACCGATGCATGTTATTAGGAACCTCACTTTACGTTAACATGAAAACTACATGAGGAAATTCTTTTGAAATAAAAGTTTATTATGTTGTCTTAGGGACCTATGAGCTCTGTATTTTCACAAGAGATGTAAATTTTATAAGGAAGTCATCATCTAAATGGAAAAAGTCCTAGCAATTTAATCCAATAAGTGGAAAATTTCTTTGATGTGTACACAAAAATATCTAAGCTGATACATGTTATTAGGAACCTTGGTGTACACTAACATGAAAACTACTTGAGGAGGTCTTTTCGAAATAAAGGTTTATTATGCCGTCTTAGGAACCTTTGAGCCCTATATTTCCACAAGAGATGTATATTTTACAAGAAAGTCATCATCTGAAACGGAAAAGGTCCTATCAATTTAATCCAATAAGTGGAAAATTTCTTTAACTTGTATAGAAACCAATATGAATTGAAGCATTTTATTAGGAACCTCAGTGTACGGTAACATGAAAACTACTTGGGAGATTTTTTCGAAATCCATATTTCCACAAGAGCTGTAGAATTTACCAGGTCAGTATCCCAAAACAAAAAAGTCCTGGCAATTTAATGCAATAAGTGGATAATTTCCTAAAAGTTTAAGTTGGCAATTACTTTTGCCAGCCATTAAGGTCTTTCAAATCAAGATCATGAAAGATCAATACCCTTACTGTAAGCTATATCAGAAAACAAGTCACAAGCAAACACCAAAGTCAAGCTTAGATGGTTGTAAAGGTCTAATATGAAACATTCTCACAATTGATAAAAGTTAATGAGCCCGTAATTATCAAATTCTAGTAACCAATGTAATAGGGGGTTGTACTTAACCAAGATCAGATTGAACCCAAAAGCAAGCAATGAACAAGGGGAATGAATACACAGGTCAGCAAGTCAACAAGGATAATAGAAGAACCTATCAAGAAAGAAAATGAAAAAAGTGGTTGCCTATTATGACTTGGCTCAGTTTGTATTTTAAGCTAAGTTACAGTCTTTATTTGGAGTAAGGTAGACTAGAAACTTTCATTTCTATCCTCAACATTATTGTCCATCATAGTATAAGACACGGGCAAACACCGCTAGAGTCAAGCTTTAACTTGCTGTAGGGCCTAATTCTTATGAAACAATCTGCCATTGATAGGTATTAAATTATGCCCATCACTATCAACATCTAGGTAACCAATATAATAAGGGGTTTGTATTTTGAATACATTGGTCAACAAGTCAATAATGATAATAGAAGAACCTAAAAAAAAAAAAAAAATTAAGTGATTGCCAAATATGACTTAATTAGCTCAACTTGTATTTTAAGCTGACTAACAATCTTTATCTGGACCAACATGGACTAGAAACTTTAATTTTTAGGCTCAACATTATTACAACCAATGATACATATTGTAATAATGATATATATTGTAGTGATATATTGTAACGTGGACTAAAGGCAATAATTTCTCTGGGGAAAATTTTTTTAAAGTTAGCTAATTTATACTATTGAACTAAAAAACAAATAAGTTAATCAAGTATACGATTATGTCACAACTGTTGTTGGTACCCATATTATTTGGCCGACAAACTATAAGTCCTTCTTACAGAAAAAAAAGAATTGTAAAAAAATAAAATTTAAACAAAAATAGTAAACTGCTTTTGTAACTTGTAGAATATGCTCTCTTTTTGCATGTAAATATGATCATATGATCATGTCCCATAGTCATTGATATTGAGATGAAGGCTGGGAATTTCAATTACACGGGGAAACTTATTCACACAAGATTTTGCATTCTAAATATATTTGTTATTGATTTTTATTCTTCTACTCTTGTTTAAACATAGTTAATGAGTTACATATTGGGTAGTGATATTTGCACTCCTGTTAATTAGTACAAGACATTCTGTTAATTTTTTGTTAGAAGGACTCAGAGGGCTTATATTTTGTATCATAATTCAAAATTTTAAACTATTTTGTTATCTTGTAATGCAAATTAACTTATGGTAGTTTTCTTATATTTCATGCGTAGCATAGTGCTACAATTAATGCAAATGTCAATGACATTATTGAGCCGAATTTTAATCTATTATAAAATCTGGTAGTTTTATTTGCAACCACTCATTGATTCAGGTGGCAAATTGTTATTACAATTTGAAGTAGTAAAGAAGTTTTTGGTCATTTTTGCTTTCATATATTTTAAAGGCTATGAAGTTTTTGCATGTATTTGTTTAAGTCAATACCTTTGAATTGCTTAGTTCTCCTTTTTTTTAGAGGCTGTCAAGAGCTAGGCTAATTAATATTTCTAGGACACCAGTTAGACCTCTTAGTTTAACTATTTGAAAGCAATCAATTAAGTCAAATACATAAGCCACCACATAATTATGTAATACGATTTTTAAAAAAACTGTCTAAAGTAATATTAAATTCATTTTAGTATGAAGGTTAAAAATTAAGAAAAAAAAGTAACATTGATATGTTGAAAAGTAATCATTAATATTTGAAAGCAACATTAACATTAACATTAATATTCATACTAAAAGTAACATTAACATTAATATTTGAAAGCAATCAATTAAGTCAAATAAATAAGCTGCCACATAATGATGTAATACGATTTTTAAAAAAAAACTATCTAAAGTAATATTAAATTCATTTTAGCATGAAGGTTAAAAATTAAGAAAAAAAAAGTAACATTAATATGTTGAAAAGCCAAGAGAAAATAGCCGTTCATGTTCTTTTGCCATCTAAAAAAATAATGAATTAATGAAGAACACTTTTCAAATATAATTTAAAATACTTCAAAAATTAATACTTTTCTTCTACTTATTAATTTTAAATGGAATAATTTATTGATAATGATTTTAAAAGTTCATGCAATGTTAACATGCAACTCAGTACATACATACATATACGTACACACACACATTTACATTGTGTGTTTATGTATGTATTACCAAAATGAGAAGCATTGCAACTGCTGGCGAACCATTTCCCCTTGTAATCTTTTTCAGACTAAAATCTCGCCAATTAAGCAAATTGACAGGCAATCCAAATTTTCTCCCTAAACACTGTATAGAATTTTTATCATTTGTCCTTATCTTGTCCTTGTGATTCTTGTGAGTGATAAGTCAAAAATGTGAAGCTATTTGCGGTATCCTGCAGACAGCTTTTGCACTTCGAACTTAAAGGAAAACTTAGTCAAATTTGTTCGGCGTTGTCATCTTCATGGTTAGTCAAAAATTAATTCTCTTAAATATACTATAACCTTGCTTTTTCCGCGACGTTGACTTGAGAGTAGACTAGTGGAGTATTTATTCATAGCCCATTATTCACGCTTTGTATTTAATGAAGCTGTTTTCCACTCGTTTGACAATAACATGAAAGTAAGCTTACGCCTCTTTCATAGAAGTATGTTAGCCTCGTCACTTGACTAAGTATTCAGTGGATATTTATTCTGAGATATTTCCTTTGACAAAGTAGGAACTTTGTCATGACATGGAAAGCTTAGTCTCTACTATTTGTCAAAATTCAATGTCCAAATTAATGTGTGAGTTTTATTTTTTGGTTCATATGTATCTTTCTATATATACATTCCCATCTTTTTGACAATGAAATATCATATTCTTGTCACAAAATATTTTCATGTTTACATACTATTCGTCATTGTGCTATCTTTAGTTTTTGGCGACGAGCAACGATGGGTGCATATAATGGAAATGCTCCTGCTACCCGTAAACCATGTTTTATCATGTTTTTGTATCTTTTCTTCTACCCCTATTAAAATGCAATTCTAACTTTGAAGTCAACAGGAAAGTGAGAATAAAAGAAGATTAGCTGAAAGTTTTTCTTATAGAATTTGGATAAGAGAGGATAAAGTAGAAACATGGAATTCTTTTCATTTTTTGCTACTGCAAGTCAGCAACTAATGGGGTTGTCCCTTCTATGAAATTGTGGTCATTTTCAAGGGTCTTTCACAAGATTAAAAAAAATTAGAACGTGTTATAAGGGTAGATATTTTTTTCCAAAGTGGCCTTCATTTGTAAATGATAATTGGCATGATTGAGTTATACAATTGACTAAAAAGGTAGGAATTAAAAAAAAAAAAAAAAACTAAACTACTCAATACTCGAATAAATTCAACTCGATAATTGTTAACTAATTAAACAAGATATGAGTAATATTTGTTTTAAGTTAAATTATTGAGCTCGACTTGATTTGAACTTGATGAATAAAAAATTTGAAATATACATAGAGATAACTCAAGGTACTTGCTATTGGCTCTAATTTAATTTCATGAAAAAAAAATTGAAACCGATTGCACAACAATCAAGTCAAATTTAAATAAAATCCTAAAACTTGTTAAGGAATTTTAAATAGAATTTGGTGTCGATTCTAGTCATCCGCCAGTACTTCGTAACTTTTCCACCACATTGGCTAGAGACTAGACTGTTGATTCATAACGCACGCGATTTTGACTTTGGTAGGGTTTTCAGAACTTTGGCAAACACTTGAAAATAGTACTTTACAAGAAGCATGGTAATCTTAATTTGTGACAAGGGGATTCACAAGAGCTAATAGTTCTAATTAGTAGTAATAATTTTAAAGCAACATGTAGTAGCCATAAGTCCTTGACGTGTATTTTTTTTTATTTTATACTTATGTTTCCTTTTTCAGAAGAAATATATATTTTTAAAAAGTAATTATGGTAATCAAAGTTTATTTATTTCCAATACATGCATATATAAATTATATGATCATTATTATAGTTATTCACTATAATATTAGCTATTAAGAGAACATATATTGAATTAATAATCCTAAGTACTAATTAATTCAAAATAATGTGCAATTATGTGTTTATAAGAAATGATTGCTTGTACGTAGTTAAAAGAAAATCATTTATACTCAGATACAGTTCAGTTTAGAGGGGTTTGCAATTTAATAACATCAGAACCAAAATCATGCCATTGTTTTATTTTCATGGTTTGGTTTGTTTAGATTTTAAAACTGATTTTTATATCTGGTATTTAACAATTTGTCCAGCTTAGATGATTTGGAAGAAAATGTTAAACAACCCTTTGTTCCTTCTTATTTTGGGAACTCCCAAAATATTAGTCAGGTCATAATCCAATTCGCACTACAAAATTCAAAGCACTCAATAGTTTAATTTAAGTTCTTCAAAAACTAATATATATAAAATGATATTTTTTATCTCTAAATGCAAACATATATGTGACAATAAATTTAGAATTTCTTTAAATATGTGATTTTATTCCAGTCCCTGGGAATTTCATTGAAAAAAGAAACTACTAATGATTTTATCAACATGGATAGTGTAACATCCCGAGTTTTTGAGTTGACCTAATAACTTTTGAGTTTTAAACTACGGGCTCAAAATGATTAAGCCAAACTATTTAGTAATTCAAATGCAGAATATTATATATTATCAATTTTCTTCTATTCCTACTGATGTGGGATATCACAGATAGATTAAGATTAGATATGACCAATGCTCTTTCATTACTTAGTCAACAACCTAAAAATTTCCACAAAATTAAATCAACGATGATGAAAATTCCATTTTCTCGAAGACCTGTGCCTTCAATTTTCTCGTAGAAACCGTAACACACTTGGATTCCAGTCATGTGACACCATCCCAACAGCAGCAATCTTCACTAGAATTCCAAGATACCATTGTCGTATTAGAAAATTGACCGTAATATTCCTATATAATACTCCCACCTTGTCATTATGTGAACGACTGGACTGGGGTTTGTCTCGGTCCAGACTTGATACTGCAAGTTTGCAATTACTGGGGTCGTTCTATCTATAAAACTGTGATCATTTTGAACGATCATTCACAATATTTTAACGCGTTGTAAGGGTAGATATGTGTTCCAAAGTGACTTTCATTCCTAAATGATAATAACTTAGCGTGATTGAGTAATACAAATGACTAAAAAGGCAAGAGTAAAAAGCGAATCACATTATTCAACAATTGAATAGATTCAACTCGATAATTGTTAACTAATTAAAGATCCGAGTAATATTTGTTTTCAGTTAAATTGTTGAACTAGCTGGAATTGATGCACAAAAAATTTGAAATCTACATAGAAATAACTCAAGATACTTAATATCGATTTGAATTCAATTTTATGAAAAAATTAGTTGAATTCGGTTGCACAATAATCAAGTCAAATTTAAATAAAATTTTAAACTCGTTAAGGATTAGTTCCGATTCAAGGCATGCACCAATACTTCATAATTCCTCTATCACAATGACTTGAAACTAGACTCTTGATTCATAATAAACACAGTTTTGACTTTGGTAGAGTTTCTACCTCTTTGGGAATTCCCGAAAATAATGCTTCATAAGAAGCATGGTTATTTTGATTTGTGTAAAAGAGATTCTATAATTGGTCATCTTGAAAATCTCATTTGGCAAAATAGGAACTTAATTACTCGTTGAAGATACGACTAGTGTCCACTATTTGTCGAAATTAAATCTCTATAAGTTATTGTGTGAGCATAGTTAGTTATATGTTGGCTCATATTTTACTGCATATTTGTTCCAACATAACGATAACAATATGTAAGGAAGTGACATTCACACACCATTCAAATGTGAAGGGCTGCGCGGATATCGTTATAAACGAAGTTTTTCTTTTTTGTTTCACTTACCATCTGTCCTTGTATTATATTTAATTTTCCGAGAAGAACAATGAAAATGATTTTTTTTTTTTTTTGAGAAAATGAAAATGATTGTTGGATCTGACTTTGTTTAGGTACGTCTACTAAGTCAATATGAATTGAAAAAAATACTCCTCTCAAAATTCTCTGTCATTCAAATGTACCTTGTCAATTTTATGGGCCTCTCAAATTCACAAAGTTGCCTAGGCGTTGAGGAAAATGCTTTCAGTTTCAAGTTTCAACAAATTCGGCTGGAGACCCAATTGTTGGTGTATTAGCCCATCGCAATTGCACTGCACATGGCAAATGATATGGTACTCGGGTCACCATTTGATCCAGAAATCAGAGTAGAGACAGAGCTAATTCAGACCGGAGGCAAAAACTTAAACAGTCCAAAACTTTGGTGGATCTGATCTACTGGTTCATTTAAACATTGTGCAGTAAATTAAGAAGTCACATAATCATATCATAGTAACATAGCAACATGTGATGACACAAAAAACGTGATCATGAGTGATTTCGTCAAACATCACCAAGGTCACATGATTCTTCAATTTACTAATGGTTTACAGATAAAATTGTGAATAAAATTTACCTAAGTATTTTTGCTATATAAATCGTGGTATTTGGACATTTCAAGGCTAAAGTTTATGTTCTCTTGATTTCCAAAATAAATAAACCTCGCCCGCTAAAATGGACAATTAATTTCCAATGTTAATCTGAAGACATGTAAACTTTTCTAATACCCTAAGATCGCGGTGTTCCTCAGACTCAATCTACTCAAAATTTTCCTTTGGAGTCCTCTAGTATCGACAATTTGCTAAAGTTTAAGAATGTGTTCAATTCATATCCCAAACATGTTAGTTGTAGCCCAATTATATGAGAAATATGATTATCAAAAATTAAATGTTGATGTCAGAAAAAACTAATTTTTGGATATATTATTTGGATAATAATTGTTATACATGTTTTTTAACTATATTTTTATTTTTCAACTATATATTTGCTGAGGGATTAACTTGCTCGGTGTAACCCTATTTATTTAGGGGTTCTTTTAACATGTTTAGATTCCAATCATGCGGGAACGAATAGAAGATCAAGCGGTTAGAGTTTTATAACTTCATTCTAGAGGACGAGGGTTCGAATCCCACCAACCATTCCCCCTCCTCAAATGTAATAGTATAGTATAGGTTGATTAAAAAAGAAAAATTCCGACCTTGTGGAAATAAAAATATATTTTTTTAACAATATATCAATTTACCTTTACCAAAAACTTCCAATAACAGAATACCGCCATTCCACCATCAAGCACAAAAACCAAATGCCTCCTATCTCTTTAAATAATTTTAAAAAATTCAGCTCACCATAATATCCTTCTGAAAAGCCATTATCCCTACCAAAACCAAATCAACAATTTCACCAGTGCCTTCCACATCTCCAGAATATATAACAGTAGAGAAAAAAGGAAAAAATTTAGCCAATCACCGAACCCTTTATAACACCAGTCAAGGAATAATTATTCTCAGCTTCAACATAACAAGCTTTTAATAGACACGAACAGCATTTCAAATATAATTGCAAATCCAAAATCAAGACCTAAGATATTATAAAGAGATTAAAACAAATGCCAATTGCCTCTATTTGGCGGTGGATCTTTAGAGAGATGAGAGGAGGAAGATGAGGGTCTGCAATGGGTTTATTGTTAGAAGAGTGGGCTTGTAGATGCAGAAAATATTGGAATCGTTTTATAGATGAGGTAATTGTAATACCCGTGCCCAAGTTTGGGCTTAATTGCAAGTTTTTAAAAGATTTACTTTTGGGCTTTTGGAAAATTTAGACAAGACATAAGGGACTCAACTACAATAATACTAGTAGTAATAACGGTAGTTATAATAATAATAAATAAATAAATAAAAAGAAAAAGAAAAACTGTCTCTTTTCTTTTCAGAAGGATACGACGTCTTTTTATTTTCTCCCAATCTGATTCTCTTTTTGTCTCCAAGATCAAGAACAAGAGGTGGCTGAAGATTTTGCAGATCCGGGGACTGAAGGGCCTTCTTCTGATTCCTACTACAAGCAAGGTTAGATTGGTTTTAATTTTATAGTTTTATTATTTTTAGAATTAGGTTTAATAGGAATAGATTGTGGAATATTAGGAGATGAGTTGCTGAATTTTATAAGCCTAAAAAAAAAAAAAAAAAGAATTGCTGTAGTTTTTTTTTTTCTTTTGCACAGCTTTAATGTGAAAGAAACTAGAGTAGAATAAACTCTATAGATGGTCGTCGTCAGTGGAAGGCTAACGAAATTGATAAGTCTGACGGCGTAATTGAAATATTGAATTGCTGCACATGAGTTCTCATATTGATTTGGCCTTTTGTTTGTTAAATATTCTAAGCAATTGATCTGATTAAATAGTGAGCCGTCTGCGTGGAATTCTATGGACATAAGACACTTTGGCTCATTGATTGGTTTTTAAAATAAGTAAAAGTGAGATTGTCAAGCTAGCTACGGTTTAACAAGGAATTGGAAGTATTTGGCTTCCCAGGTTTCTGGAAATTGGTGGACCAAAAGTCATTGGTAGGCATTGACTTCGTTAGTTGCCATTTTGTTTGTGGATCAGAGGTGACCAGAAAGAAAAGATTGTATGAAACTACTAGTCTAGCAAAATTGAAACTTGGGATTAGTTACGTTTTGTCGTTCATGGGGGGTTGATGAAACTGTCAACGTTTTGTGGGCCATGACAATTCAACAAGGGTTATTTAAATGGTTTTGGGTATTGCAGGTTCTTGTTTTGATTATTTAGCAGTATGGTATTTATTATTTGGGATGTTTTGGGTGTTTTAGAATTTGATATTTTAGGGTCACAGTAAGTTCTACTATTAAATTGGGAGCTTAGGAAATTTTTGTATCATATTTTTAAGACTTTTTAGTATTTTAATAATTTAGTTATTAAGTGAATTATATTATCTTTTATTGGTCAATAGGTGGTGGTTATTTCTCGGATCAAGACTATCTGAGCTAGTTGATTGGTATTGGACCTTACGGTAAGTGGTTCCCAACCTTTCTCACGTTTTGAAAACTGCTTCGTATATAAATATTAATTCTTAATTCTTATGCAAATATTTTATAGTATAAAATTCATATTGGGCATGTTATATGTGTGATAATTCTTTGTATAATTGTGGCACCTTGACTATATATATGTATATGCATGCTTGTGTGTGATGTGTGAATGTATGTCATATATGTTTTGGCTCTAATTATTCTTTGTACACCAGAGAGAGCTAGTTCTCATCTACCTCCCTGACGGTGAGTAATCAGGACATGTATATATGCTTATGACCCTCCTAACTGGGGAAAAGTTAGGCTAGATATCTAGTACCACTGGTTCCTGCATTGATGAGTTTGAGCCTAATTACGTATGATCATGTATGTTTTGAGTATGTTTCTTTGATATGTCACGATCTCGTTATATAATTATATATTATTATTGATGTGTGAATATGAATAATACATGGTTGAATGAATGCATGTACTATATGTATATGTATATATGTAATTGCCCAAACTGGTGTGAAAGGAACGGAACTACTTACTGAGCAATTTAGTTGCTCACTCCATTATACTATTTATTTTTGCAGGTGTCTATAGTTCGGGTTAGACAAGTGGGACAATTGGCTTATCAATAGAGGATTTATTTTTATTAGAGATTATTTAGTTGGTAGGTCAAGAATATTAATTTTAGTTTATGTTTTATGTTCTTATTTTACCTAAGAGAAATTGATTATTCCAATAGATGTTATATGTTTTTATTTTGAGGATTATTCAAATGTGATTTGAAGTCTTTACAAATTTATATTAATTGTGATTTAGATTTGCTTTGAATATTTTAATAGCCTTGCGTATTAAGTAAGTCTAATACGCGGCGTGTTACACCTGGGCACGGGGTGTGACAGTAATTCTCCTTCCCTTGTATGTGTTAGGAGTTATATTCTAGTCTTGTGATTTGGCGTCTTTAGTTTTGTGTCCAACAGAAATTTCTTTATTTCCTTATTCTTTCTGCCTTTTTTTTTTTTAAGTTTTAAATTAAACATTATTTGAGATTATTATAGTTATTTTAAGTCATTAAGAGAGATCAAATTGGAGGGCTTATAAGTGAAAATGCCGAAACTCAAAGGGAGGTTTCAGAAATTATCCCTTTTTATTTTTTGTAATTATAAATAAATTATAGATTTGTCTATTTTATCTGTATAGCTAAGGAAAAAGAATTTTTGTTTGCAGAATATGGAAATTCCTTTTGCCACCAGATTGATTTGATTAGGAAAAAGCATCAGCTATTAGATTATTTTTACATAAATATCCGCTATTATAATGTTCTTTTTTTATAATGGATCTCAAATTTATTTCAACTGCAATTAACATAATGCTGGATTTCTGTAATGAAACTTTTAGTGTAAGTGTTTTATCTTTGGAGTGGATTTCACAAGTTGAGTATATGGATTTAATAAAAAAAAACCAAGAATACTGCAGAACAAAATGTTGTTTGGAAAATTGGAATAGCTAGTCATCATTAATCCTTTGCTTTAAATTTTTTTTCCCCCTTGGCCGCAACGTTTCCAAACCGTACATGCTGAATTCCTGCACATGATCTTCAGCGTTTGGGAGTTATCGGTGAATAAACTTCAGATAACATTTTCTGGAAAAGGATCATACACTAACATTTAGGCAAATGCTTGAGAACTCAATTTTAGGACAATCAAAAGTTACTTTTTTGCTATTTCACTATCTCAAATGGTTTTGAGCAAGGTACTTTTTTAGGTCCTTGCACACAGATATTTAACGAACAAAGATGGGAAAATTATTTAATAGTCACTTGATAAAAGCAAGCGAAATTGTTTTCCTTTTTTTATATAGGTAGCGAATGAAATAAATTTATTAATATCAACATTAAAAACCAAATAAAAATACAAATGAAAAATATAATGGGTGATCAATTTTGGAATAAAATGGTTTGAAATTTAGATCAAATTCTTCTCAGTGACTGATTCATTTTATATGATTGACACGTCAATTCATTTGAAATAGAAGAAAAATGTGCATAATTTCAACAAACAAGTCAAACTGACATACACACTCCATTTCAGCAATATTTTTTCACTTTCAACCTTCAATCAAAAGATGAACTAGCGGGAAGCCACATTCACATTATATTAATTTGACAACCATATAAAAAAGCAAATCAGTCCCATAACGAACAAATGCAACATATTACTAATTTAAATGAACCAGAACTAGAGTCAAATCTTCTCATGATCAGCCTTCAGTTAAATCAATATCCCTGGAAATATTTACAGTTTTGTTAAATTGTAACATGGCAAGGGCTTTGCAAAGTGATGTATTGTTTATGCGTTTTTCAAAAGTACAAGAACTGCTTGGTTATTATGATAAGGAAGAAATAAAAGCAATCATGGTTCTTTATGAAATTGATAATTGTGCAAGGGAAGGAAGTTAATAGACAATAGCTGAAGAAACATACTTGTGCATTCTTGTAACTGAAATATTGGTTGCAGCGCCCTTTTCAAATTCACATATGGATCTATTTTCTTGGTCTTGTCAGTAGTTTGTATGTCTCTTCAACAAGCTGTATGAACCATCTTGGTTTTCCGGTCATGAACATGAGACACCCCAGGGAAAGTCCAAGCACCAACCCAGAACAATATCCTAGAAGAACAGCTTTCCAAGTGAATCCATCAAAGAAATCTGAACCATATTCTTCTTCAAATCCCATTGACGGGGACGGTGGTGGTGCGGCATTGTCTTCACAATCTTTACTTAACGGGAATCCACATAATGCTAGGTTCCCTCCGTATGAACTATTCTCAAACGTATCCAAATGCCTACCACGAGGAATGCGTCCAACTAGATGATTTTCCGAAAGGTTCAAGAATCCCAGGAATGTAAGATTCAGCAGTTCTCCCGGAATGGCTCCCTCAAGTTGGTTCCAAGAGAGGTCCATCGATTCAAGCTTGTTTAAATTCCCGAATTCAGGGGGAATATGACCGCTGATGCTGTTGTGAGATAAATTGAGTATTTGAAGAGAATGAAGGTCCCCAATAGACTTGGGAATTTCTCCTTCCAATCCGTTGCTTGAGAAATCAATGGCTGTGCAGTTTGTCAAGAGCTTTTCAAAGTTATATTTCACACCTTTCAGCACTAAACTCACAGAATGGATGTAATAATTTTGATAATCTAATCTAAAATCCATATATCGGTCTTCCAGTGGGTCACAATACGGACTCATCATTGCTTTAAAGCTGCTAAAAAGTTCAATAGGTATAACACTAGTGAGCTTATTGTAGGATACCTCAATGATTCTTAGCTTACGGAAGGGACTTGCAGTTTTGCAATTGCCAATTGGCCCATGAAATCGATTAGACGTCAATATTAGAACCCGTAGATCAGGTAAAGTTTCCAACCACATTGGAAACTTATCATCTATCTTGTTGTTCTCTAAATCAAGGAGTTTCAATTCTGCACAATTAGCTAAAGATTGTGGCAATGGACCTTCCAATTGATTGTTTTTCAGAATAAGAAAGCTCAACCTGCTGCCTGTCGAACATGCTGCTGGAATGGTGCCGAAGAATCCGTTATTTCCCAAATCCAGAAGACGGAGTTGCTTGCTTAAGTTTCCAAAGCATTGGGGGATTGCAGAAATCAAATAATTATGAGACAAATCAAGAACACTAAGTCGGCTTAAGTTACAGATGGAAGAAGGCAGTTGTCCCTGAAGCAAATTGGAATTAGTATCTAGATCCATTAAACTACCGGAAAGATAATTGCCACTTAGTAAGAGTACTTTAATGTTGGGCAAATGAACAAAAGTTCTTGGCAGATTCCCATGTATCCCACTAGAACGAAGATCTAGGTATGCCAACTTAGAGAAAGAAAAATTCATTCTTACCTCAGATGAAACGTTCACCAAAGCAAGCGAAAGCACATGTAATTGGGTTAAGTTTTGAAGGATGGTTTGGAAGGTGCAAGGTTGATGTCTGGCATACGAACAAGGACCCATAGAACATTCAGTATTCCCAGAGAGATCAAGCAAATTTAGATTGGATAAATGAGATATTTCTGGGGCAATTTCACCTTGGAAATTTGAATGTGAGAGGTTGAGGTATGTCAAGCTTCTCAACGAACGAAATTCAGGCGAAATTTGAGAACCAGTGAAATCATTATAGGCAAGGTTGAGTTCCTCGAGGTGGGAAAGACGGAAGAGGCTACAGTTAGGACGGATAGTTCCCTGAAGGCGGCTGCAACTGAGGCGTAGGCCAATTATATGACCGGTGACTCGGTCGCACTTGACGCCATTCCAACTGCAGCAATCTGTACTGGCATTCCAAGATCTCATCTTTGGATAGGAATGCTGACCACAAAGAGAAGAAGCATTAATTGATGCATTTGTGTTGAACAATTCCTTGAATTGAAGCAGTGAAAGACGCTCATCATGATGGCACCTATGATGCCCCAAGGATGAGGAAGTAAGGAGTACAAAAGCATGCAGTAGAAAGAAGCAGAGTAATGTACTATAAAATGATATTTGTCTCTTCATTTTTGCTTGATAAATTTTGCAGTTGTGGAGCTATATATATATAGACACACACACATACATAGCTGCTTGTCATTGTCTAGACTTGACATGTGTAAGTCTGCCACTAAGGAGGTTCGTCCATTCTGGAAACAAATGATGATTTTGAATGGCCATTTCTTGAAAGAAATTATTATAGCGCAATATAAGGTTAGATAAATTGTTCTAAAATGGTCATGTTTTTTTAGTGGTAAGTTTTGTAAGAAAAATAGTAAGTTTTATTTAAAAAAAAAATTGGGCAAATTACGAAATATCATTATAATATCACTTTCGATTACATAATTCCTTATCTTTTCAATATGATCATATATTCCCCTATGGTTTTATGAAATATAAAAAATGGACGGAATCAATGCTCAATCAATGGATATTTCATATTTAATTCTTATAATCTGCTATGGATGCAGAATATTCCATGACATTGAGCAGATTACATGTGCATAATAGCACATTATAAAGATTAGATGCAGAATATTGCGTCTATAATTTCTACTTTCCATAAACCACAAAGGGTTATGTGATTATATTGAAAAGACAGGGGATTAAGTGGTCGAATTTCTAAAGCGATACCATAGAGTATTTCATAATTTACCCAAAAAAAAATTATATAGTATTACGGTGCATGGTTCACAAGTACATATACACACGCATATACATGCATGCATATAAAACCATTCATTCAAACAATTCAGCCAAGACGAGTAGCATTGCAATTGCTGGCTGACCATTTCTCCTTGTATTCTTTTTTAGACTGAAAGCTCGTCAATTGAGCAAATTTATGCAATCAAAATTTTCACCTTAAACATTTGTATAGAATTTTTATAGTATTAATAAGTGATATATCACAATTTTCACCTTAAACATTTGTATAGAATTTTTATAGTATTAATAAGTGATAAATCAAAATGTGATATATCACTGTCCTTGTCTAGTATTATTTGTCGGTCCATATATATTTTACTATCTATGAATTCCCAACTTTATGACAATGAAATATAATATTCTTTTAACAAAAAATTTTCTTGTTATTTTACCATTGTCATGTTACTATCTTTAGATTTCAGCGAAGGGCAATAAAATGCTGCTACGCACAAGCCATGTTTTCTCACGTTTTTCTGTCTTTCTACTTCCCCAATTAAAATGCAAGTCGACTTTGAAGCCAACTGGAAAGTGAAAACATAAGAAGATTAGCACGAACTTTCTCTTTATAGAACTTCTACAAAACAGGACAAAGAAGCACATGGAATTCTTTTCATCTTTTGCTCTTATAGAGACTCTTGTCTAGGGAAAATTTTTATGTGGACGGAATTTGCACCCTACACGTGGACCTTGTGGTCTAAAAAAGTAACATACGAATATAGTGATACATTTTAATATAAGAAAGCGATGTAGGATACTTACGTAATCTTTTTTAACCACAAAGTCCACAGGTAAATCCTTTTTAACCACAAAGTCCACATGTGAATCGGTTCATGTAACAGTTTCCCTTTGTCCAATATCATGCATAAGTGATAAATCCTCAAATAGGAAGACCTATAAGTGGTTAAAGACCTTCGGTTTAGAAAATAATGAAGTTGGAAGATTTTATTTGTGTCTATAAATGGATCTTTAGTAAATAAGAAATACTCAAGTAGGAAAACGTTTATAAGGGGTTAAAGGACTCTGACTGAAAAAATAATGAAGTTAAAAAATTGGATTAGTGGCTACGAGTTGATCTTGATTGAGTAATAAATACTCAAGTAAGAAAAACGTATACAAGGGTTAAAGAACTCCGACTTAGAAAATAATGAAGTTGGAAGCCACGAGCGGATACAGGGGAACAAATAAAAGGACAATTTATATGTTTTAGGACAGGACCAGGGGTCAACAAAGAATAAGAATATTCAATGTAGAAAAAATTTTCAAGTGTTTGGTGCCATCAATACTTCATTAAATTTGGTGCCATCAAAACTACTGATGTAATATTAGGGACCTTGGGAGGGTATTCTTGTAATTTAATGTATTGGGGTGGTGTTTTATTTCTCACAAGTTAGAGGGACTTAAAGGAAATTCCCAAACTTTAACAATTTTGCCCAAATAAGCTTAGGGCATTTGTTCTCCCAATTTCTCTTCTAATCTCTTTACCTTCCAACTTCAATTAGCTCTAAACCTTTTCTCTTGTCTCTTTAATTCTTCTTTAAGGTGGGGTTGAAGAGCCTTCTTACTAGTAGGGGATCAAGGGGAGGAAGTGTTGTCTCATCTACCCAATCTTTCACCCAAGGTAAATTCCCTAAGTGCAATTTCTTCTTTCTTGAGTAGATTACATTGTATGAGAAGGTGATATTTGATAGGCATATAAATTGTAAGGCTCTTGTATTTTGTTGAAGTTATACTTTGTGTTGTGTGGGTGTATTGATAGAAGATGAGTGATAGTAGTGGTGGAATTAAGAAGAACTTAGTATGATTATAGTTTAGATTGTCTTGGATGAATGTTTGGGTTCTATGTGTTTTGTCTTGCCTTATCTTGTCAAGTTTTGCCATTTGGAAGTTGTTTTAGTTGTTGGTTGGGCTTTGGAGGTGTTTGGTTGAAGATGGAGGAGGTTGGCCCTGTTGTGGTGTTGGCAGGGGTCGAGCTGCAGGACGATGGAGGCAGCCGCGGCCGCGGCTGGGGCCAAGGCAACCCGCGGCTCAGCGGGGTGGTGTCTGCCCGTGGCCGCGGCATTGTCCGCGCCACGGCCAGACCCGCGAATGCCGAGCCGCGGCCGCGGCTCATCCCGGCCTACCCACGGCTCGGATGCATCTTCTGGTATTGAGTCTGTCCGTGGCCGCGTGGTTGTCCGCGCCGTGGCCAAGCCCGCAGATGCCGAGCCGCCGCCGCGGCTCATCCGAGCCTACCCGCGGCTCGGCTTCTGCTGAGCTCCGCGGTGAGCTTCCAGCCTTGGGCGCGGATCGTTTATTCTGTTTTCCTTTTTGCTGTGCTTCTTTTATATTTTCGCGTAAGGCCTTAGATTATGTTTTATTGTAGAATTAATGTTAGAATAGATCTATAATTGAGTGTTCTTTGTGTGTTATTAGGTGAAGAGGGCGGTTACCCATACTCCGACTATTTGAATTAAGGCGGGATCGAGATAAGTAGTCTATGAATCCCTTGCTTGTTCAAAATGAGCTATGACTAGCGCTAATACTCTAAATTGTTAATTGTTATTTCCTTGGCTTGAGTTGGGCTACTTTACGCTTTGTTATATGAAATATTTATATGAGGTAATGTGTTTGATATATTGATGTCGGAATGAGCTCTTGAGTGAAATGACCTATGACGGGACTAGTTCCTTAAATTGATGTTTGATGTTTGATTTTTGACCGTACTAACCAGGGCTAGTTAGCTTTGTTTGACCGGGCTGACCGAGTAGAGTCAGTAATTGACCGTGTTAAGCAGGTTATAGTTAACAACTGGATATCCAGAGTCATTAGTCAGGTTTCCTATTTGAGCTCGCTAGAAATGTTTGTCATTATGTGTTTATGAAATGAATATACCTTATCTCGTACTTTATGAATTAAGTCATTTAACGCTATTTGTTGCATGAAACTACATATGTATAACCGCCTCAAATCTCAAGGTGATTCTTTACCTACTTACTTGGGTGACATGTCGCTCACTACTTATTTTGTATCGCAGCAGAGGAGACTTTTGTTGAGGAGGACTGGACCGACTCTTGGACCTTTTGAGTTAGGTTTAGATTAGAAGCTTTTGGGGATATGATATATTTTGTAAAGGGTTCCTTGTTTATGAATATATAGCCCTGTTCTTTTGTTTATGCTAGGGTACACTTGTAGCAACCCAAATTCTTTTGTTATAGAAGAAATGAATGTATTATGGAGACTCATATTTTGAATGAATAAATAGATCATTTGGCTATGATTGCCTTTTTCCCTTTTTAAGTTTTACCTTGTGTTAGTATTGTATGTAATGATGCAGCCTTGTGTTTTAACGTAATCTAGAGCATGACGATTGTCACGTCTCGGGCTCAGGACGTGACAACTGATAACCCTTGTCGTATGTAAAATGGTGTTTCCATACTGAGATAATATTTTATATATAGTACGTTGTTATACTTGTCAACAAAATAATATCTTTTGCAGTCCTCTAGTATCGATAATTTGTTCAGTTTGTGTCACCCATTTTTTCAAGGTGGTTGTTGTGCGTTTTAAGTCATTTTGTAAACCAAATAAAAAGTTTTGGCTTAGGTGGTGCTAGTGCGGTCCATAAAGTTTGGTAGAGCTCAATGCGGTTTGGGCGGTTTATTAAGGGGGTGCTTGGTTTAGGGGAATCAAGGAGGGGAATGGGTATCACAAGTAATGATACCCATTGTTGATGTTTGTTAAACAACTATCACTATCATTCAATGGGAATGATAGTGATTAATTGGGGTGTTAATGATTCCCCCCAAAATACTAGTCTATCAAACCCATTAACCCTTATTATTAAGGGCAAAAACACACCCATTAAAAAATATATATCTTTTGAGTTACCCACTCTCAATACTCTCTCTCTCTCTCTCTCTCTCTCTCTCTCTCTCTCTCTCTCTCTCGTCTTTTGATTTTGAATATTTTTTATTAGTACTTTATAAATTTTTTTACAAAAATTCTTTTTAATAATTTTTTTTACATTCAATAATTTTATAAAAAATTGTATTGAAAATCAAAGATATATAATACTCTCTGTTAATATAATAAAAATGACTTTTTTTTTAAGATTATCATTTCCATAAAACTCAAATTAGAGCATGACTATATTTAAAATTGAAGAAATCTTTTTAAATTTTTTTCAAATATACAAAATAAGAAATCTAAAAAATATGTATATCATAAATAAAAATTTTAAAATTTTAAAATTTACTTGAAAGTCATTTCAGTATACCAAACAAATATTCTTATAATGATACCCCTTCAATATACCAAACAAATATTCTTATAATGATACCCGTTCCATTATTAAACCAAACATATTGGGGGGAATCATCAAAACCCATACTCATAGTAGGGTTAATGATACCCATAGTGATAGTGATTGAGGAATTTGAACCAAACGCCTCCTAAATATTTTTATAGTACATAAATAAGTTTGTAGCCTTATAACACATCTGCTGCTTCATATATGTATACATGCACGAGCAATGTCTGTGTGCGTATAGAAATTTGAATAAATATTGTTCGAATTTAATTGTTTGTTAGTATAATACTTACTACAAAAATAAAATCACAAGAGCTAATAGTTCTAATTAGTAGTTGTTATAAAATTAGTAGTATTATAGTACTACTAAGATAGAAATAAAGCAACTTACAACTAGCTATAAAAGTGAAGACAATGTAATGACAAAATCAAAGTAAAATGAAGCAATATTTTCTCTTCTTTTCTTCTTCAATTTTTCATTGCATATAAGCCACTATTTATAGGCTTGAGGTTCACTCCTCCATATTAAAGGTCATAAGGACCCAAATGTAAGTTACATGAGTTACATGAACTAATGAGAGATCATGGGGTAGTGGGAGTTATAAGGGATAATGTGGAAGATCATGGGGTAGTGGGAGTTACAAGGAATAATGGAGAAGATCATGGGGTGAACATGGGTGGACATCCACTAAATATTTCATAACACTCCCCCTTGGATGTCCATCTTTAAGAAAAATGCCTCATTAAAACCTTACTAGGAAAAACCCAGTGGGACAAAAACCTAGTGAAGGAAAAAGAGTACATTCTTCTGAATACAACACTGCCTCAAAAAAAAAAAAAACCTTGGTTAAGGAAAAAAAAATGCAGCGTGTAATTACTCCCCCTCTTGAGCACATCATTTGACATCTTTCAGTCGTCTCATTCCAATCTTGTGAACCAGCTTTTCAAATGTTGAAGTCGGTAGTGATTTGGTGAATATATCTGCCAAATTATCACTCGAACGAATTTGCTGAACACAAATTTCACCATTCTTTTGAAGATCATGAGTGAAAAAAAACTTTGGTGAAATGTGCTTCGTTCTATCACCTTTGATGTATCCCTCTTTCAATTGAGCAATACATGCAGCATTATCTTCGAACAAAGTAGTAGGAACTTCCTTGTTTAAGGGCAAACCGCATGCTCCTCGAATATGATGTATCACAGATCTTAACCAAAAACACTCTCGACTTGCTTCATGAATTGCCAATATTTCAGCATGATTAGAAGAAGTGGCAGCTATAGTTTGTTTCATGGAACGCCATGAAATAGCTGTACCACCATATGTGAATATATACCCAGTTTGTGATCGAGCGTTATGAGGATCGGATAAATATCCAGCATCTGCATAACCTATTAGATCAGCTTTAAGTGCATTGGAATAATAAAGACCCATATCCTTTGTACCCTGAAGATAGCGAAATATATGTTTAATGCCATTCCAATGTCTTCGAGTAGGTGAAGAACTATATCTTGCAAGTAGATTCACGGCAAATGATATATCAGGACGTGTATGATTTGCAAGATACATTAATGCCCCAATAGCACTAAGATATGGTACTTCTGGACCAAGTATCTCTTCATTATTTTCACGAGGTCGGAAAGGATCTTTATGCACATCAAGTGATCTTACAATCATAGGTGTGCTCAAAGGGTGTGCTTTTTCCATATAAAATCGTTTAAGCACTTTTTCTGTATAAGCCGACTGATGTAAAAAGATGCCATTTTCTACGTGCTCAATTTGTAATCCAAGACAAAATTTTGTCTTTCCAAGATCTTTCATTTCAAATTCTTGTTTCAAGTAATTAGTAGCATTTTTAACCTCTTCAAGAGTTCCAATAATATTTAAATCATCAACATAAACTGCAATGATTACAAATTTGGATCCAGATTTCTTAATAAAAACGCATGGACAAATAAGGTCATTCATATAGCCTTGTTTCATCAAATATTCACCAAGGCGATTGTACCACATGCGTCCAGCCTGTTTCAACCCATATAAAGATTTACACAATTTAATTGAATAAAGTTCTCGAGAACCAGAATCATGACCTTTTGGTAGTGTAAATCCTTCAGGAATTTTCATGTAAATATCATTATCAAGTGAGCCATACAAATAGGCTGTTACAACATCCATGAGACGCATTTCAAGTCGTTCATTTGCTGCCAAATTAAGCAAATAACGAAAAGTTGTTGCATCCACCACAGGAGAATATGTCTCCTCATAATCTATGCCAGGTCTTTGGGAAAAACCTTGTGCGACAAGTCGTGCCTTGTACCGCACAATTTCATTTTTCTCATTTCGTTTTTGCACAAATACCCATTTATAACCTACAGGTTGCACTTCTTCAGGTGTGCGTATTACTGGTCCAAAAACTTTACGTTTTGCCAGTGAATTTAACTCTGCTTGAATTGCATCTTTCCATTTTGGCCAATCATTTCTACGCCTGCATTCATCTACAGACTTTGGTTCGTGATCCTCATTATCATTCATGACAGTAATTGCTGCAGCATAGGCAAATTTATCATCGACATTAGTTGTACATCGGTTCCATCTTTCTCCAGTCATGACATAATTGATTGAGATCTCATGATTATCAAACTTTTCAGGTACCTGAACTTCTTCTGGAAGTTTATTATTTGTCATATCAGAAAACTCTTCAAAAGTTTTCTTTTCTGGAGATTTTTCAAAATTCTTAATTTCCTCGATTTTGCCATCTTGATTATTTGCCCCTTTTCTTTTTCGAGGAATTTTATCTTTGGAACCAGCGGGTCTACCACGTTTTGCAGGTGCTTTTAATTCATTACTAGTGGTAGAAGGTCCTTTAGGGACATCGATTCGAATTGGAGCATTAGCAGCCGGTACATGTGACTTAGTCACACGTTTTGAATTAGTAAAAGCATCTGGCAACTGATTTGCTAAATTTTGCAAATGAATTATCTTTTGAACTTCTAGTTCACATTGTCTTGTACGAGGATCAAAATGAGATAATGATAATTCATTCCAACTAATTTCTTTGACCGGCTGTTTATTTTCTCCCCCTAATGTTGGGAAAACTGATTCATCAAAATGACAATCAGCAAAACGAGCCGTAAATAAATCCCCAGTTGTTGGCTCAAGATATTTTATTATAGATGGAGATTCATATCCAATATATATTCCCAACCTCCTTTGAGAACCCATCTTTGTGCGTTGTGGTGGAGCAATTGGAACATAAACGGCACATCCAAAAATCTTAAGATGGGCAATATTTGGTTCTCGACCAAAAATTATTTGTTGGGGAGAAAACTCATGATAATTCGTTGGCCTTATGCGAATTAACTGCTGCAGCATGCAAAATAGCATGTCCCCAAACACATATTGGGAGTTTAGTTCTCAAAAGCAATGGCCTTGCAATTAATTGAAGGCGCTTAATAAACGATTCTGCCAAACCATTTTGTGTATGAACATAAGCTACCGGATGTTCAACACTTATCCCAATAGACATACAATAATCATTAAATGATTGGGATGTAAATTCACCAGCATTATCAAGACGTATCGTTTTGATAGAATAATCTGGAAAATGCGCTCGTAACCGAATTAATTCTGCAAGTAATTTCGCAAATGCCAAATTGCGAGTTGATAATAAGCATACATGTGACCATCTAGTTGATGCATCAATTAATACCATAAAATATCGAAATGGTCCACATGGTGGGTGAATTGGCCCACAAATATCACCATGTATGCGTTCTAAAAATGTAGGAGATTCGGTACGAATTTTTACTGGTGATGGCTTTATAATTAATTTGCCTTGAGAACAAGCAGCACATGAGAATTTATTCGATTGAAGAATCTTCTGGCTCTTCAATGAATGACCACATGAATTCTCTAATATTCTTCGCATCATTATAGAACCGGGATGGCCTAACCGGTCATGCCAAATAATAAAATTATCATGATCAGTAAACTTCTGGTTTACTGTTGTATATATTTCAGTTGTATTAATACATGTATAATACAACCCAGAGGAATAAGAAGGTAATTTTTCTAATACAATTTTCTTTCCATAACCAGTACTTGTAAGATACAAGTATTCATTATTACCTTCATTCCTAGTCTCAATATGATACCCATTTCGACGAATATCTTTAAAACTTAATAAGTTTCTTTGAGACTTTGGAGAAAATAATGCATCATCAATGCAAAATTTTGTTCCTTTTGGTAAAATTATTGTTGCTCTTCCGGAGCCTTCAATCAACTTTGTAGTACCAGATATAGTACTAACATGAGATTTTTCCATTATTAAACAAGAAAAATATTTCTTGTCTTTAAATATGGAGTGTGTTGTTGCACTGTCTGCCAGACATAGTTCTTTGTCATTGATTTTTGAAACGTCCATTTTCTTCAAAGAAAACAAAAATTCCAAATGAGATGCATTATATATTTATTTAGTTGTTTATTTTAAGTTCAATATTTATGGAATATAAAGATCATGGAAACAAATATTGATAATAAATATTTTTATTTGAAAACAACAAATAAAAATTTATTAATCAAAGTAGACAATTTAAAAGATCTATTCTTGAACATTTTCATCACTAATTAAATGACTAGTATCACCTTCAGGGTGATTGACAAAGAAATCAGCAACATCTAAAGAGGTAAAATCAGTAAAACCATTGTCAACAAGACTATGGTCAAGGCCATCATTATAAATAAAATTTGTCTCTATCTTTTTCTCTTTATTCTTCAATGATTCTTGATAGAGATCAACAAGATGTTTTGGAGTACGACAGGTACGAGACCAATGGCCTTTCATGCCGCAACGGTAGCACTTGTTGTCCACTTTTTGTTTATTTTGGTTTCCATTTTTCTCGTCACTGCTCTCCCACTTCTGGTGGTGAGTTGTACCTTTCATGTAACCACCACGATTATTGTAACGGTTTCTACCACGTCCACGACCTCGGCCATTGCCTCGACCTCGATTTCGTCCATTATTGAAATTTATGGCTGCCGCATTTGCTTCAAGTAATGGGGCAGTACCAGTTGGACGTATCTCGTGATTTTTTAACAAAAGCTCATTATTTTGTTCAGCAACAAGAAGACAAGAAATCAGTTCAGAATATTTCTTAAAACCCTTTTCACGATATTGCTGCTGCAGGAGCACATTAGATGCGTGAAAAGTGGAGAATGTTTTCTCCAATAAATCTTCATCAGATACTTTTTCTCCACACAATTTTAATTGAGAACTGATTCGAAATATTGCTGAATTATATTCACTTACAGTTTTAAAATCTTGCAAACGCAAGTGCATCCAATCATAACGAGCTTTTGGAAGAATAACCGTCTTTTGGTGGTCGTACCTTTCTTTCAAATTTGTCCACAAGACAAAGGGATCTTTTATAGTCAAATACTCAATTTTTAGCCCTTCATCAAGGTGGTGACGGAGAAAAATCATTGCTTTGGCCTTTTCTTGACTAGTGGCATTATTTCCTTCTTTGATAGTTTCTCCAAGGCCACTAGCATCCAAATGGATTTCAGCATCCAACACCCATGACAAATAATTTTTTCCAGTGATATCAAGAGCAACAAACTCAAGTTTTGCAAGGTTAGCCATAACAACAATTAAAATCAAGAAAACAAATAAAAACTTACCACACTTACTTCGAAGAACGCGTTGAAAGTTGGCTAGAGAATCGTGCTGATAACGTGTTATAAAATTAGTAGTATTATAGTACTACTAAGATAGAAATAAAGCAACTTACAACTAGCTATAAAAGTGAAGACAATGTAATGACAAAATCAAAGTAAAATGAAGCAATATTTTCTCTTCTTTTCTTCTTCAATTTTTCATTGCATATAAGCCACTATTTATAGGCTTGAGGTTCACTCCTCCATATTAAAGGTCATAAGGACCCAAATGTAAGTTACATGAGTTACATGAACTAATGAGAGATCATGGGGTAGTGGGAGTTATAAGGGATAATGTGGAAGATCATGGGGTAGTGGGAGTTACAAGGAATAATGGAGAAGATCATGGGGTGAACATGGGTGGACATCCACTAAATATTTCATAACAGTAGTAATAATTTTAAAGCAACATGCAGTGTCCATAAGTCTTTAACTTATATTTTTTTATTATATACTTAGGTTTCCTTTTTTTAAAAGAAATATATATTTTTAAGAAGTAATTATGGAAATCAAAGTTCATTTACTACTAATACATACATGTATAAATTATAATGATCATTATTATTGTTATTCACTGTAATGTTGACTACTAAGAGGACGTATATTGAATTAAAAGTCCTAAGTACTAATTAATTCAAAATAATGTGCAGTTATATGTTTATAAGAAATGATTGCTTGTACTATTTAAAAAAAATTCATTTGTACTCCGATATAGTTCGGTTTAGCTGGGTTTGTGATTTAATAACATAAGAACCAAAATCAGCCATTTTTTCGTTTTCATAGTTTGGTTTGTGTCGATTTTAAAACTGATTTTTGTATCTGGTATTTAACAATTTGTCCGGTTCAGATGATTTGTAAGAAACTATTGAACAACCCTATGTTTCTTCTTATGTTGGGAGCTCTCAACATATCGCGTCGGATCATAATCAGGTCACAATACAAAATTCAAGTACTCAATAGTTGCATTTAATTTCTTCAAAAACTAATAGGTACAATGATAGTTTTAATCTCTAAATGCAAACATTTATGTGATAAAAATTTAGAATGTCTTTAAATGTGTGATTTTATTCCAGTCCGTGGAAATTTCATTGGAAAAAATAACTACTAATGGTTTTATGAATAGACTAAGATTAGAAATGACCAATGCTCTTTCATTGCTTAGTCAACAGCCTAAAAATTTCCACAAAATGAAAGCAACCATGATCAAAATTCCATTTCCTTGAAGACCTGCGACTTCATTTTTCTCGTAGAAACCGTAATACATTTGGATTCCAGTCATATCCCAACTGCAGCAATCTAAACTAGAATTCCAAGATATCATTTTTGGATACGAAAATTGACCACAGAAATCACAATCAAAAAGTGGCATGGTTGATGGATTTGTATCAAACAATCTTTCAAATTGAAGCGGTACAGGAACATCATGATAATGGCACAAATGGTTTTTATGAGAAAACGGAAGTGAGGAGTTCATGAGGTTACGTCAAAAAGAAGAAGAGTAATGTACTATGAAACAATATTTGACTCCTCATCTTTGCTTGATAAATTTTGTATCAGAAAAAAAAAAATATTCCTATATAATACTACCAACTCGTCATTTTGTGAACGACCGGACTGGGGTTTGCCTCGATAGGTCTGACCACTGCAAGTTTACAACTATTGAGGTCGTTCTTTCTATAAAAATATGATCATTTTGAATGATCATCCACAAGATTACAACTATTATAACACGTTATAACGGTAGATATTTGTTCCGAAGTGACCTTTATTCATAAATGATTATAAATTAGCATGATTGAGTACTAGAAATGACTAATAAGGTAAGAGTAAACAAACAAATTACATTGTTCAATACTCGAATAGGTTCAAATCGATAATTGTTAACTAATTAAAGACTCGAGTAAATTGTTGAACTCACTGAGCTTGATGAACAAAAAAATTTGCAAACTACACAGAAATAACTCAAGATACGTGATACCGATTCAAATTCAATTTTATGAAAAAAAATTAACTGAACTCAATTGCACAATAATCAAGTCAAATTTAAATAAAATCTTAAAATCATTAGGGAGTTCTAAACAGAATTAAGTGCCGATTCAAGTCACGCACCAATAATTCATAACTGTTCTGTCACAGTGACTTGAAACTGGAATGTTGTTTCATAATGCAAAACAGTTTGGACTTTGGTAGAATTTCTAACTCTTTGGGAATCACACGAAAATAATGTTTCACTAGAAGCATGGCTAATTTTGATTTGTGTCAAAGAGATTCTATAATTGGTCATCTTGAAAATCTCATTTGGCAAAATAAGCACTTAATTACTAGTTGAAGATACGATTTGTGTCCACTATTTGTCGAAATTGAATCTGTGGGCATAGTTAGTTGTATTTTGGCACATATTTTACCACATATATGTTCCAACATAACGATAATAATATGTAAGGAATTGACATTCACACACCATTCAAAAGTAAAGGTGTGCGCAATTATCTTTATAACGAGGTTTTTCTCTTTTTTTTTTTTAACTTACCTTCTGTCATTGTACTATATTTAATTTTCTGAGAAGAACAATGAAAATGATTGTTAAATTTAACTTTGTTTAGGTACACCTACTAGGGTAGAAGTCAATATGAATTGTGGAAAATCCTCCTCCCAAAATTCTTTCATTCAATGTATATTTTGTCAATTTGAACAATGAAAATGATGGTTGAATTTAACTTTGTTTAGGTATATCTACTAGGGTTAAGTGAATATGAATTGTGGAAAATCCTCATCTCAAAATTCTCTTTCATTCAATGTATACTTTGTCAATTTTATGGGCCTCTTAATTTCATAAAGTTGCTTAGAAGTTGAGAGGAAAATGCTTTCAGCTTCATGTTTCAACCAATTTGGCCGAAGACCTGAGTGTTGGTGTGTTAGCCCATCACAATTGCACACGGCAAATGATATGGCACTTGTGTCACCATTTAATCCAGAGTTCAGACTGGAGAAAATACCAATTAAAAACGGAGACAAAAACTAAGAAGTCAAAAAACATTGATAGACTTGATCTACTAGTTCATTTATATGTTATGCAGTGAATTAAGGACATAATCCTGGCAACGGCTTATTGATCAGAATATACGCGAAAATAAAAACGTTTCAAATTGTATAGCTGGTACACGTTGGTGTACGAATATATGCTCGACGTGCTTCTGAATGCTCGACGTGCTTCAGAAGCACGTCGAGCCAGATTTTTTTTTTTTTTGCCCGCTCGACGTGCTTGGTGAGCACGTCGAGCTTGGGCCGGTCAGTTGGCCAGCTGACCAACTGACCAACTGACCGGAACTCCTTTTTTTTAATTTAAAAGTCAAAAATGTTTTCTTTTTTTTTTTAATTTAAAAGTCAAAAATGTTTTTTGGTTTTTAATAGAAATTGGATGAATTTTTCCAATGGTTTAGGGTTTATGGTTAAAATATGAGTTTAGGGTTTAGGGTTTAAATTTAGAGTTTAGGTTTTAAGAATTTAGAATTTGGGATATAGATCTAACTAATCAAACGTATAAATTCTCTTTAAAATAAAAAATCTTAATCATAAACCCTTAAAATAAATTTAAAGTTTAGGGTTAACATATTTAGTTTTTAGAGTTTAAATTTAGTATGTAGGGTTAACATATTTATATGTTTGATTAATTAAGATCGGTGATTTTTTTATATGTTCGATTAATTAAGATTCGTTGAATATTTTAGAAACTGATTTTAAGAATTTTGAACTTTAGGGTTTAAATTTAGTGTTTAGGATTTGAGATTTAAGGTTTAAATAATTGAATATACAAACCCTCCCTGAAAACCCTAAACCTAAAAACCAAAATTCTTAATCCTAAACCCTTAAACCAAATTTAGGGTTTAGGGTTAACCTATTTTACTTGAAGAGTTCAAATTTAGTATTTAGGGTTTAGGTTTTATATTCTCAATTAATTAAGATCGTTGAATATTTTACAAACGATTTTAAGAATTTTGAACTTTAGGGTTTAAATTTAGTATTTAGGATTTGAGATTTAGGGTTTAAATAATTGAATATACAAACCCTCCCTGAAAACCCTAAACCTAAAAACCAAAATTCTTAATCCTAAGCCCTTAAACCAAATTTAGGGTTTAGGGTTAACCTATTTTACTTGAAGAGTTCAAATTTAGTATTTAGGGTTTAGGTTTTATATTCTCGATTAATTAAGATCGTTGAATATTTTACAAACGATTTTAAGAATTTTGAACTTTAGGGTTTAAATTTAGTATTTAGGATTTGAGATTTAGGGTTTAAATAATCGAATATACAAACCCTCCTTGAAAACCCTAAACCTAAAAACCAAAATTCTTAATCCTAAGCTCTTAAACCAAATTTAGGGTTTAGGGTTAACCTATTTTACTTGAAGAGTTCAAATTTAGTATTTAGGGTTTAGGTTTTATATCCTTGATTAATTAAGATCGTTGAATATTTTACAAACGATTTTAAGAATTTTGAACTTTAGGGTTTAAATTTAGTGTTTAGGATTTGAGATTTAAGGTTTAAATAATCGAATATACAAACCCTCCCTGAAAACCCTAAACCTAAAAACCAAAATTCTTAATCCTAAGCCCTTAAACAAAATTTAGGGTTTAGGGTTAACTTATTTTACTTAAAGAGTTCAAATTTAGTATTTAGGGTTTAGGTTTTATATCCTCGATTAATTAAGATCGTTGAATATTTTACAAATGATTTTAAGAATTTTGAACTTTAGAGTTTAAATTTAGTGTTTAGGATTTGAGATTTAAGGTTTAAATAATCGAATATACAACCCCTCCTTGAAAACCCTAAACCTAAAAACCAAAATTCTTAATCCTAAGCCCTTAAACCAAATTTAGGGTTTAGGGTTAACCTATTTTACTTAAAGAGTTCAAATTTAGTATTTAGGGTTTAGGTTTATATCCTCGATTTATTAAGATCGTTGAATATTTTACAAACGATTTTAAAGGTTTATGTGCCAATTTATGGGGTCAAATGTACTAATTAAAAAGGCTTATTGGCCAATTTATAAATACATTAATCAAACATATAAATATGTTAACCCTACATACTAAATTTAAACTCTAAAAACTAAATATGTTAACCCTAAACTTTAAATTTATTTTAAGGGTTTATGATTAAGATTTTTTATTTTAAAGAGAATTTATACGTTTGATTAGTTAGATCTATATCCCAAATTCTAAATTCTTAAAACCTAAACTCTAAATTTAAACCCTAAACCCTAAACTCAAATTTTAACCATAAACCCTAAACCCTTGGAAAAATTCATCCAATTTCTATTAAAAACCAAAAAACATTTTTGACTTTTAAATTAAAAAAAAAAGAAAAAATTTTTGACTTTTAAATTAAAAAAAAAAAGGAGTTCTGGTCAGTTGGTCAGCTGGCCAACTAACCGGCCCAAGCTCGACGTGCTCGGTGAGCACGTCGAGCGGGCAAAAAAAAAAAAAAAATCTGGCTCGACGTGCTTCAGAAGCACGTCGAGCATATATTCGTACACCCGACGTGTACCAGCTATACATTTTGAAACATTTTTATTTTCGCGTATATTCTGGTCAATAAGCCCCTAGCAACATGTGATGATACAAAAAATGTGATCATGAGTGATTTCATCAAACATCACCAAGATCACGTGATTCTTCAATTTGCTAAATGATTCATATGTAAGATTGTGGATAAAATTTACCTAAGTATTTTCCCTATAAAAATGGTGGTGTTTGGACATTTCAAGGCTAAACTATATGTTTTGTTGATTTCGAAACAAACCTCATAGGTTAAAATAGAAATTTTCAATTTTAATTTGAAGACATGTAAACTTTTCTAATACCTTAAGATCACGGTTCCTTAGAGTCAAAATCTATTCCAAATGTTCCTTTGTAGTCCTCTAGTATCAATAATATGCTAGAGTTTAAAAAAGTGTTCGATTTTCCAAACATGTTAGTTGCAGTCCAATTGTATGAGAAATATGATTATCGAAAATTAAATGTTGATGTTAAGAAATACCAATTTTTGGGATATTATTTGGATAATATTTGTAATACACATTGGTTAATTGTATTTTTGTTTTTCAACTATATTTGCTGAGAGAATAAATTGCTCAGTTGCTGCATCACTATCTGTCGCACCCCGAATTTGAAAATAAGAGGAAAAAGGCATTTTTTAAAAAAATGCATTTTAGAAAAAAATGGTTTTTTTACTTTTTGAAAAACAAAAAAAAAAGGAAAAGGTCAGGACTTTTGAAAAATGCGACAGTTTTGGCCTATAAAAAAAGAGTGTTATGAAAAAAGGAGTCGCACACTTGATATTGAATTTAGGTATACCAAGTACCTAAAAATATTTTTTAACAAAATGAGAAAAACAAGAAGAAAAACATTTAGAAAAATGTTTGAACGAAGAAACCCTTTTCTAGAAGGCTCGAGGTCTTTGAAAAATAAGAGAAAAAGGGTTTAGGAGTAACATTTGAAAAAAAGAAAACAAAAGTTTGTAATAACATTTGAAAAAAGGAAAACAAAAGTTTGTATCTAAGGCACTCTTTTTACCTAACCAAGATTTTCTAAAAATAACCCTAAGATTTATCGTATTTATATGGATATAAATCCTAGACCTAAAAGGGATATTAGAACGGATAAAATATCTCCTCGAGGTTAAATTGAAATTATTACATTAATTGCAAAATCCCAAATTATAGCTCAAAGGAGTCACCAACGTAATGTAAAATGAGATGCGAAAAAAATGAAAAATAGAGTATATATACGGAACAATCAAACGTGCTATATAGAGTTCAATTTAGAAGATCACAGGTTTTCTCAACAGCATTTAGTGACCTATAATAAGATGCCAAGTGAAAAAGTCAATGAAGACAAAACAATAAAGAGAAAATTACAATTTTGAAACCAAATGTTTGGAGCATTAGTAGTTTTAGTCCTTAAAATTTAGATGACAGCAAATCTAATACCAAATGTTTCAATTTTTCACACATTTAGTCCTATTGAGGCAATTTTAGTTCCTAAAGTTTGGATGAAAACAAATTTAGTATCAAATATTTTAATTTTTTAGCACAGTTAGTCCAATTGACTGGTGTTGTGAAAATCTTACCATAATCTGATGACTTGATACTACCAATAACCAAATTTTAGAAAAATAAAAAAATAAAAACTTAATTGTCATAATTTGTAATTAAAGACATTAATTTGAGTAACTAGCCTTTACTTAAAAAAAATTAAAAAATTGAAAAAAAACTAATAAACTTGGAAAATGTTCAGATCTTCAAACAAGCAATCAGCTATTTTACTCCCTTTCTCCACTCACACACTCTCTCTCTCTTTGCTCTTAAGAGAAAACTCTAAGACCGTATTTTGAAGACAAAATTTTACTCTTCAATATCTCTAGAAAATTTATTTAAAAATCGTTTGACTGTTTGTAATTATTATTCGGGACAAAGAAGATGATATAGGTAGCAAATCAAAGAGTGTGTATGTGTGTGTGTGTGTATACATTAAATTTGGTAACCTGTATTACCACATGACTGAATTTTGGTAAGATCTTGGCAAAATCTGTCAATAAGATTGAATGTGTTGAAAAATTGAAATACTTGATATCATATTTGCTTTCGTCTAAACTTAAACAACTGAAACTACCTCAATAGAACTAAATCTGCTAACAAATTGAAATACTTGATACTCGATTTGCTTTTATCCAGATTTTAAGAACTAAAACTGCCAATGCTCTAAATATTAGGTACCAAAATTGTAATTTTTACCATAATAAATGAAGTTTTTTATGCGACTTCATCGTGATGGTCTTCTAAAAGAGATAAGTAAAGGGACATGCAAAGATGGAAGTGGAGCATAATAATCTGCTTGATTAGTTTGATCCAAGGCTAAAGAGATAGAAAGGGAATATAAGAGCCCTCCAGATACAAGCGGACACCAAAAGACTGCAAAAGAGATCGAGCAGGGCAACTTTGAGGAGCAACACGAAGATATTGATCGGCATCTACAAAAATCAGCTTCAGAAAGGAATTCAAGTGAAAAATTTGCAAATGTTGCTATTGTTGAGGAAAAAGAACAAACAATGAAGGCAAGTTAAGGAAGGAAAAATTTTATGATCAAGGGTGAGAAAGAATAGTAGATTAGGGGAAATGTTAAGAGGAGCATCGATTTTTTGTTTGTTTGGTTTCTTTCCCTCACAATAAATATAGCCACTTAGTCTTAGAATATTCTAGTCAACTTTCCTATAAGAATTGTCTGGTAAAACTTAACCGGATTGTGGGGCTTAGGCTAACTACAGCCTTGCATACACCATCATTATGAAATCAAAGGAGCCGATATCAGCACTTTATCATCTTTTACCTCAGCCATTCCTTTCTTTTCGGCTAGACCAGATGGACTTCAACCTCCATGTCACTTGGCACTTCAGTTAGACTTCGGATGGCCACCTTGGTAGGCTGTCTTAGTTCATCAAGCACCTTAGAAGCAAGAGGTTGCAGAACTACTTTATAGGATGGCTATATCCTAACTACTTACAAGTCCAAACTGTAGCTAAGGAGACAGACTAGACCAGGTTACTATTTATTATCCTCTCTCCTCTCTTTTCAAGAGTGTAAAAACATCTCATAAACCTATCATTTAGTAAGGGCACAGGTATGCTTACAAACAACCAAACTACTAATATCACTTCAATTGGCAACTGACTTAAGTATCGGAGATACACCAGGGCATAGCCCGCTTCCTTCTTTCTTGTGTACAGGTGCATCATTCACATTAGTCCGGTTCACTTCCTCAATCTCGGCTGGAACGCTTCTACCACCATATACAGAATACTTCCTGCAACACGTATCAAATTCGTGAACCTCAGTGAAGAAACTTAGAAAACTTGGAATCCACGAAGTCAGTTGTTTAACCGACTTGGAATAAGTACGAATAGGCATTTGGAGTGCTTTTATAGGTGAGGTAATTCTTCTGCCCTTGCATGTGGTAGTGAGTTGTACTCTAGTCTTGTGATTTCATGTCTTTATTTTTTTGTCCAACAGAAACTTCTTTATTTCCCTCTTCTTTCTGCTATTTCCTTTTATTTGAAGTCTTAAATTAAACATTATTTTATCTGTACAGCTAAGGAAAAGAATTTTTGTTTGCTGAATATGGAAATTTTCTTTTGCCGCCAGATTGATTTGACGAGTAAAAGCATAAGCTTTTCTAATGATTCTGTAATATTATTTCACCGATAGAACTCGAATAGTTGCAATAACAAGTAAGCATACTTTCCTATGTAATGACCAATGCATCATGAACTGTAAGCCTTCTGCAATATTGAGGGCTTTTTTGTGCCCATGACTGAAATTCTCATAACTTGTACGATTTCTTGATATATTTCAGAATCTTTGCAACTATTTGATTATTTTTACATAAATATCCGCTATTATAATGTTCCTTTTTATAATGCGTAGCAACTTTATTCAACTGCAATTAACAGAATGCTGGATTTCTGTAATGAGACTTTTAATTTTAGTGTTTATCTTTGGAGTGGATTTCATAAGTTGAGTAAATATATTACTTGAAATGTGTCGATCAAGCTGATTTAAGGGAAGAATTTAATCAAAAAAACCAAGAATGCTGCAGAACAAAATGTTGTTTGGACTATTGGAATAGCTAGTCATGATTAATCCTTTGTTTTAAACTTTTTTTCCCTGGCCGCAACTTTTCCAAAACTTACATGCATAGTAACAATCACCAGAATGCTGAATCCCTGCACATGCTATTCAATTTTTGCTATTTCTCAGTGAATAAACTTCAGATAGCATTTTTTGGACAAGGATCACACACTAACATATAGGCAAAAGCGTAAGAACCAAACTTTAGGACAACCAAAAGTTACTTTTTTGCTATTTCACTAACCCAAATGGTTTTGAACAAGATATTTTTAATTTCCTTGCACACAGATATTTAATAAACAAAGATGGGGAAAAGAGCGAATGAGATATATTTATTGATATTAACGCTGACACCAAAGATGAACTAACTGAAACCCCAATCGCATTACACTTGATAATAATTTGACAACCATAAAGAAAGCAATCAATTAGTCCCATAACAAACATATACAACATATTACAAATCTAAATGAACCAGAACTAGTTTTTGCTGCCGAGCTTCCATTATTCCCACTCAATCGGGAGACCTGGACATCAAAGGTCATATTTTCTCATGATTAGCCATATGTAAATATCAATATCCCAGCAAGTATTTACAGATTTGTAAAATTGCAAATGACAAGAGCTTTAAAAAGTGATGTAGTGATTATGCATTTTTTGAAACTACAAGAATTATTATGACTGACAAGAAATAAAAGCAATCATTCTTCTTTATGAAATTGATAATTGTGCAAGGGAAGGATGTTAATAGACAATAGCCGAAGAAACATACCCGTGCATTCTTACTGAATTGTTGATTGCCGCGCTCTTTTCAAATTCGCATACGGATCCATTTTCTTGGACTTTTTGGCAGTAGTTTGTACATCCCTTCAACAATTTGTATAAACCATCTTGGTTTTCCAGTTATGAATATGAGACATCCCGAGCAGAGTCCAAGCACTAATCCAAAACAATATCCTAGAATAACAAATTTCCAAGTGAATCCATCAAAGAAATCTGAATCATATTCTTGTTCAAATCCCATTGACGGTGGTGCGGCATTGTCTTCACAATCTTTACTTAACGGGAATCCACATAATGCTAGGTTCTCTCCGTATGAACTATTCTCAAACGTATCCAAATGCCTACCACAAGGAATGCGTCCAACTAGATGATTTTCCGAAAGGTTCAAGAATCCCAGGAATGTAAGATTCAGCAGTTCTCCCGGAATGGCTCCCTCAAGTTGGTTCCAAGAGAGGTCCATCGATTCAAGCTTATATAAATTCCCCAATTCTTGGGGAATATGACCACTGATGATGTTGCGAGATAAATTGAGCATTTCAAGAGAATGAAGGTCTCCAATTGACTTAGGAATTTCTCCTTCCAATTTGTTGCTTGAGAAATCAATGGCTGCGCAAGTTGTCAAGAGCTTTTCAAAGTTATATTTCACCCCTTTCAGCACCAAACTCACAGAATGGATGTAATAATTTTGGTGATCTAATCTAAAATCCATATATCGGTCTTCCAATGGTTCGCCGTACGGACTCATCATTGCTTTGAAGTTGCTAAAAAGTTCAATAGGTAGAACACTAGTGAGCTTATTGTAGGATACATCGATGATTCTTAGCTTATGGAAGGGACTTGCAGTTTTGCACTTGCCAATTGCCCCATGAAATCGATTAGACGTCAATATTAGAACCCGTAGATCAGGTAAAGTTTCTAACCACATTGGAAACTTATCATCTATCTTGTTGTTCTCTAAATCAAGGAGTTTCAATTCTGCACAATTAGCTAAAGATTGTGGCAATGGACCTTCCAATTGATTGTTTTTCAGAACAAGAAAACTCAACCTGCTGCCTGTCGAACATGCTGCTGGAATGGTGCCGAAGAATCCGTTATTTCCCAAATCCAGAAGACGGAGTTGCTTGCTTAAGTTTCCAAAGCATTGGGGGATTGCAGAAATCAAATAATTATGAGACAAATCAAGAACACTAAGTCGGCTTAAGTTACAGATGGAAGAAGGCAGTTGTCCCTGAAGCAAATTGGAATTCGTATCTAGATCCATTAAACTACCGGAAAGATAATTGCCACTTAGTAAGAGTACTTTAATGTTGGGCAAATGAACAAAAGTTCTTGGCAGATTCCCATGTATCCCACTAGAACGAAGATCTAGGTATGCCAACATGGATAAAGAAAAATTCATTCTTACCTCAGATGAAACGTTCACCAAAGCAAGTGAAAGCACATGTAATTGGGTTAAGTTTTGAAGGATGGTTTGGAAAGTGCAAGGTTGATGTCTGGCATACGAACAGGGACCCATGGAACATTCAGTATTCCCAGAGAGATCAAGCAAATTTAGATTGGATAAATGAGATATTTCTGGGGCAATTTCACCTTGGAAATTTGAATGTGAGAGGTTGAGGTATGTCAAGCTTCTCAACGAACGAAATTCAGGCGAAATTTGAGAACCAGTGAAATCATTATAGGCAAGGTTGAGTTCCTCGAGGTGGGAAAGACGGAAGAGGCTACAGTTAGGACGGATAGTTCCCTGAAGGCGGCTGCAACTGAGGCGTAGGCCAATTATATGACCGGTGACTCGGTCGCACTTGACGCCATTCCAACTGCAGCAATCTGTACTGGCATTCCAAGATATCATCTTTGGATAGGAATGCTGACCACAAATATGTCATGGTCAGCAATAGGGACAAACTAACCACAGAAGCAGCTAACCCAAGTTAGCTGAAATAACCAAACAAGTAGCAGCAAGAAAAGTTAGTTAGGAAGTTAGTTAATTAGAGCAGTTAGATTAGCTAAGGGAAGCTACAAAAAGGCGGGAAAAGGGGGGGGAAAAGGGGGAATGATCTGGTATCAATTTCTCTCTCAAAATTCAACTTCTTTTCTCAGCTGTAATCTTTTCCAATTTCTCTCATTTCTCGCATTTCTCATTCTGTATCACTTTTAACTCATTTCCTGCTATTGAATTCGGATACTTAGTCTCTCTTAGCTCTTAGTCTCTATAATTTTTGCTTAACATCCTGACAAATTGGTATCAGAGCTGAAGAATCCTTGGCCAAATCTGAAATTTGCGATGGCAGAAGGCACCAGGTTTAAAGCATTAGAGGAACAACTCAAGAAACAAGATAGTAAACTACAAGAAGTAGTAGGAGACATGCAGAAATTCCAACAGCAGATCAAAGCAGAAATGGAAAGGAATCACAAAATTGTTGAGAATCTCATCAATAATTTTGGTCTCAAATTCAATTCCCTTATTAAGATGATGAACAAAGAGAAAGAAGCCCACGAAGTGGTTGCAATAAGCTCTGGAAATCCCCCTCTACTGCCAACACCCTCAAATTTTCAAAAAGAGCTGCAAGAAGAAAGTCCAGTGGTCTGGGGCAAGAATAAGGTACATAGTTCTTTTAATCCAAAATTAGAAATGCCTTATTTCTGTGGTGACAATCCTAGAGAATGGCTGAGAAAATGTCATCAATTCTTCGTGAATTATCAAATTGAAGAAAATAAGAAATTAGATATTGCTGAGATGTACCTTGAAGGGAAAGTAGACGTATGGTTTCAAGGGATAAACTAGACAGGACTCAATTAAGTTGGGAAGAATTCAGTGATCTATTATGTAGAAGATTTGGAGATAAGGGGTTTCAAGATGTGGTGGAGGAATTCAATAAACTCCAGTACGAGGGTAATGTTGATAGTTATCAAGAAAAGTTTGAAGAGCTCAAAACCTTGATGATTATCAAGAATCCATCTCTTACTGAATAGTACTTCATATTTAGCTTCATAAGTGGGCTAAAAGAGGAGATAAAAACAATGACAAAAATGTTCAACCCCGAATCACTCACTAAAGTTTATGAGTTGGCAAGATTGTAGGAGAAAGCCTGTAGTTTATATAATAAGCAAATGAGAGGATAGGGTAGGCAAGTTATTAATCAGAAATTTGGGATGACCAAGATTACAGGATCTGGAGGTAATGGGAATTATCGAATTTCTTCAATTGCTAATAAAGAGAATCAAAACCCCATTATACTAGAAATCAAGAGGTTAATCCCACAAGAAATGCAGTATAGAAGAAGTAATGGACTGTGTTTCAAATGTGGAGATAAGTATAATGTGGGTCACTAGTGTAAAATGCGACAGTTGAATCTGATGATCAGTGAGGAAGAGGAAGATTTTAAGGATGCCATTGGAGAACAAAATGAGGAAACTGGGAATCCAGGGAAGGTTATAGATGTTTCCCTAAACACATTATCAGGTTCTATCAGAAGAAAGACATTAATGTTGAAAGGAGAATTAGGAGGGATATCTATTAGAATTCTAGTTGACACAGGGAGTTCAAATAGTTTCATCTTTCGTCAGCTGGTGAAACAATTTGAACTATCCTTTATATTGTCACAATCTTTCACAGTTACTATGGCTGATGGAAGTAGAGTTACCAGTCATGCTATATGCTCAAAAGTCTCCTAGAGGATACAACAATATCAGTTCCACCATGATCTTAAAGTGATGGAATTAGGAAGATGGGAGGTCATCTTAGGAGTAGACTGGATTTGTCAATTTAGCACCATCACCTTTGATTTTCATCACTTTTAACATCTTACTGCATAATCATGGAGATGTAGTTGAACTTCAAGGAGTAGTGGAGGAGCTTGAGCTACAGTTAATAAGGGAAAAGGATTTGAGGGAGTTCATAGAGTATAAAACCAGACATCTAGCCTCCATAGATGTGAAGGATAACAACAGTAGAGAAGGGGAGATTCCTAAGGAAATCCTGTAGCTTCTGAACAATTATGCTGCAGTGTTTGAAGAACCAAAGGAGTTGCCACCAGTGAGATCAGTAGATCATGATATCCCTCTAAAGAAGGATGCGCAGCCATTTAAGATGAGACCCTATAGGTATCCCTATTCTCAGAAGGATGAAATTGAGCAGGAAGTCACATACATGCTTAAGACTGATATAATTAGACCTAGCAGCAGCCCTTTTACCTTCTCAATATTGTTGGTTAAGAAAAAAGATAGAGCCTGGAGGTTCTATGTAGATTACAGGAGGTTAAATGATTTAACAATCAAAGACAGATTCTCAATCCCCAATATTGATGAGCTTCTGGATGAGTTAAGGGAGTTAAGATATTCAGCAAAATAGATCTGAGGTCAAGCTATCATCAGATCAAGGTGAAACCTAAGGATGTCTATAAAATAGCATTTCAAACTCATGAGCGTCACTATGAATTTATGGTGATGCCCTTTGGGTTAACAAATGCACCAGCAACATTCCAGAATCTCATGAATCAGGTCTTTCAACAGTGCAACAGAAAGTTTGTTTTAGTGTTTTTTGATGACATTCTCATATACAGCTCATTCCTAGAAGATCACTGAAAACACCTACAGACAGTACTGCAAATCTTACTGGACCAACAGCATATGCAAAAAGGTCTAAGTGTTCTTTTACTCAGAATATTGTGGCATATTTGGGTCATATAATATCAGCAGAAGGAGTTAGCATGGACCCCAGTAAGATAGCAAGCATTCAATAGTGGCCAGAACCAAAGATAGTGAAAGCCCTTAGAAGTTTTGTAGGACTCACAAGTTATTACAGGCGATTTGTTAAAAACTATGGTGTCATTTGCAGGCCCTTGACTGAATTACTTAAAAAGGATAGGTTTAAATGGAATGGGGACGCTAAATTAACATTTGAAAAACTTAAGAGAGCCATGATTACTGCACCAGTTCTTGGCCTCCCTGATTTCAAGCAGAACTTTATGATTGAGATTGTTGCTAGTGGAGCTAGCATGGGGGCAGTATTGATGCAAAATGGTCATCCAATTGCATATATATCAGTAAAGCCATATCCATGAGACACCAAGGACTCTCAACATATGAAAAGGAGTTAATGGCAATGGTAATGACAGTGATGAAGTAGAGACACTATTTGATAGGCAACTACTTTACCATAAAAATAGATCATCAGTCTCTCAAATTTTTGTTGAAACAGAAGCTCACCACAAGTCTGCAACATAAGTGGCTTACCAAACTGCAAGGCTTTGATTATGACATTGAGTATAAGAAGGGAACAGAAAATAGAGTAGCTGATGCTTTCTCCACAAGAAATGAGGAAATAGCAGGAAACCAAGAGCAACCACAGTTGATAGCCCTCACAACTCTCCAACCTAAATGGGTTCAGGAAGTGATTAGTAGTTATAAAGGAGACTCAAAATGTCAGAACCTGCTGGCTCAATTGGTGCTAGAGGATCAGATACAAGGAGACTATAAGTTGGAGAATGTCTTACTCAAATACAAAGACAGGATCTATGTGGGAAGTGAAAAAGAGGTTAGGCTGAAAATAATCACTACTCTTCATTCTTCTGCTATAGGGGGCATTCAGGACAGAAAGCATGTTTTCACAGTGTTCAATCTATTTTCTTCTGACCAAGCATGAGGAAAGAAGTGATGCAGTTTGTGAATAATTGTGACACTTATTAGAGGAACAAAGGAGAACGTGTGGCATATCCAGGCTTATTACAACCTTTACCAACACCCTCCCAAGCCTGGTCACATATCACCATGGACTTTATAGAAAAACTTCCTAATTCTGAAGGATATGACACAATCCTAATAGTGATAGATCGATTAACTAAATATGGCCATTTTATACCTCTATAGCATCCCTTTTCAGCTACAGAAGTAGCTCAGATTTTTCTGAATCATATCTACAAATTACATGGGTTACCTAATTCAATTATTACTGACAGGGATAAACTTTTTACTAGCTATTTTTGGCAGGCACTTTTCAAGTTAACTGGAGTCAATTTGCTATATAGTTCTACTTACCATTCACAGACTGATGGTCAAAATGAGAGATTCAATCAATATTTGGAAAGTTGTCTTAGATGTATGACCAGCTCTCACCCTAATCAGTGGAGCATGTAGGTATCAATGGCAGAATGGTGGTATAATTCCACTCTACACAGCAGCTTGAAGACTACACCATTCGAGGCTCTCTATGGGTACCAACCAAATCCTCTACTCCTAGGTCCCTATCAAGAATGCAACATCCCAGATGCTGAGAATATGTTGTAGACAAGAGTGAGAGTAATTTATTCTATCAAAGAACACCTATAGCAGGCACAACAAATAACGAAATTTTTTGCTGATCAAGGGAGGACTGAAAGAAGTTTTGAAGTAGGAGAATAGGTATAGTTGAAATTGCAACCCTATAAGAAACATAGTGTTGCTATCAGGAAGCATCTCAAATTAGCTTCCAAATATTTTGGGCCTTATCAGGTATTACAGAAAATAGGTGTAGTAGCCTATAGACTCAAATTGCCAGAGGAAGCTTAAGTTCACCCTATCTTCCACGTTTCCTTGTTAAAAAGAAAAATGGGACCTGTGGAACAGATTACAACAGAACTACCTCACTGGGATAAGCATGATTAGTGCCAACTAGAACCACAATTGAGGGCAAGTCCTTTCTTGAAGAGGGAAGTATTGTCATGGTCAGCAATAGGGACAAACTAACCACAGAAGCAGCTAACCCAAGTTAGCTGAAATAACCAAACAAGTAGCAGCAAGAAAAGTTAGTTAGGAAGTTAGTTAATTAGAGCAGTTAGATTAGCTAAGGGAAGCTACAAAAAGGCGGGAAAAAGGGGGGGGGGGAAAGGGGGAATGATCTGGTATCAATTTCTCTCTCAAAATTCAACTTCTTTTCTCAGCTGTAATCTTTTCCAATTTCTCTCATTTCTCGCATTTCTCATTCTGTATCACTTTTAACTCATTTCCTGCTATTGAATTCGGATACTTAGTCTCTCTTAGCTCTTAGTCTCTATAATTTTTGCTTAACATCCTGACAAAATAGAAGAAGGATTAATTGATGCATTTGTGTTGAACAATTCCTTGAATTGAAGCAGTGCAAGACGCTCATCATGATGGCACCTATGATGCCCCAAGGATGAGGAAGTAAGGAGTACAAAAGCATGCAGTAGAAAGAAGCAGAGTAATGTACTATAAAATGATATTTGTCTCTTCATTTTTGCTTGATAAATTTTGTAATTGTGGAGCTATATATCTGCTTGTCATTGTATAGGCTTAACTTCTGTAAGACCGCAACTAATGAAGGTCGTCCATCCTGAAAACGAATGGTCGTTTTCTTTTTTTTTCTAAAAAAGAAAACGACCATTCGTTTTCAGGATGGACGAATGGTCATTTTCAATGGTCATTTCTCTTTTATATATATATATAAGAAGTCAAATTTGAGATGAACAGTGATAAACAGTGATTTGTGTTCTGCCCGGATGAACAGTGCCACGTGAACAGTAGTTTTTTTTTTTTTTTTTCCTACATTAAATTTTTTTTTTCTGCCTACATGAAATTTTTTTTTGTAGGATTTTTTCCTGCTTTTTTTTTTTCTGCCCAGATGAATAGTGAATTCTGCTTTTTTTTTTCTTTTTTTGAAGAAGCACTTTTGAAGATGAATAGTGAATTTTTTAAAAAGATAAGTAGAGAAATAATTTAGACGCAAGAATTGAGGAAAACAATTTAGGAATTGAGGAAAAAAATTAAGAATTACATATTAAGTTGTAACTAATGGATAACGAAAAATAAATTATGAGAAAAATGTAAAATACATAACGAGAGAAGTAATTATAAAAGTAGGAATAATAAGCAAATAATTACACATTATGTTATAATGATTATTTTTAGGTTTAAAAAATATGCAATTTACACGATTAGAGAAATAATTAAGAAATAGAAACAGTTATGAAAATAATAAAGAATTAGGAATAACTATGAGATGAACAGTGCTCCGGATGAACAGTGATTTTCACTTTTTTTCCCTTGTTCTGCCTACATGAATAGTGCTTTTTTTTTTCTAGGGTTTTTTTCTGCTTTTTTTTTTCCTGCCCACATGAATAGTGAATTCCACTTTCTTTTTTCTTTTTTTTTGAAGAAGCACTTTTGGAGATGAACAGTGAATTTTTTAAAAAGATAAGTAGAGAAATAATTTATATGCAAGAATTGAGGAAAACAATTTAGGAATTGAGAAAAAAATTAAGAATTACATATTAAGTTGTAACTAATGGATAACGAAAAATAAATTATGAGGAAAATGTAAAATACATAACGAGATAAGTAATTATAAAAGTAGGAATAATAAGCAAATAATTACACATTATGTTATAATGAATTTTTTTTTGTAGGATTTTTTCCTGCTTTTTTTTTTTCTGCCCAAATGAATAGTGAATTTTGCTTTTTTTTTCTTTTTTTGAAGAAGCACTTTTGAAGATGAACAGTGAATTTTTTAAAAAGATAAGTGGAGAAATAATTTAGACGCAAGAATTGAGGAAACCAATTTAGGAATTGAGGAAAAAAATTAAGAATTACATATTATGTTGTAACTAATGGATAACGAAAAATAAATTATGAGGAAAATATAAAATACATAACGAGAGGAGTAATTATAAAAGTAGGAATAATAAGCAAATAATTAAACATTATGTTATAATGATTATTTTTAGGTTTAAAAAATATGCAATTTACACGATTAGAGAAATAATTAAGAAATAGAAACAGTTATGAAAATAATAAAGAATTAGGAATAACTATGAGAAAAATATCCTACATAATATATAAGAAGCACCCTCCATAGATGAACAGTGAATTTTCCTTTTGCCCACATGAACAGTGAATCCCACTGTTTTTTTCCTTCTGCTTTTTTTTTCCCTGCCCACATGAATGATGAATTCCACTGTTTTTTTTTTTTTTAAGAAATACTTTTGGAGATGAACAGTGAATTTTTTAAAAAGATAAGTAGAGAAATAATTTAGATGCAAGAATTGAGGAAAACAATTTAGAAATTGAGGAAAAAAATTAAGAATTACATATTAAGTTGTAACTAATGGATAACGAAAAATAAATTATGAGGAAAATGTAAATTACACAACGAGAGAAGTAATTATAAAAGTAGAAATAATGAGCAAATAATTACACATTATGTTATAATGATTATTTTTAGGTTTAAAAAATATGCAATTTACACGATTAGAGAAATAATTAAGAAATAGAAACAGTTATGAAAATAATAAAAAATTAGGAATAACTATGATAAAAATATATTTATCAAATAATTGCTTTAATAACTTATCAAATAATTACTTTAACTAGTTGCTTATATAGTGTGATGGCATTTTTTATTAGGTACATATATTATAGAAAATGTTTGAGTATTTCTTTTTCCAATAGTGACTTTATCAACTCAAAGATACGAACAATGTATTAATCTTCTAAATATAAAATCAAGAACTAAACAAATACTTTTTATTCAAGATTTTTCAATGATGATTGCATTTTTGGCCCAGGAAATTAAGTCAAAAAAATAATACAAAATAAAATTGTACATTACTTTAAAAAAAAACTACACTTTTACACTTATTATGCTTGTTATCTGATCTTGAAATGAATCCCATATTGTTGTGCTTAAGTAAGTATTGATTAAGACCCTTTATTCAATTAAAATTCTATTATTTGTTAATTATCACCCGACAGAATAAGTTTCAGTACTTCCATTAACTCCTATTATTGAATGAAATTATTAGATAAAAGATACAGGTACCAAATACCCGCGCCTTGCGCGGAACTCCCCCCTAGTTTTTAAAGAAAATTGCCACAGCGTAACATAAAGTTAAAGTTAGAGAGAGAATTCTTATTCCCTCAAAAAAAAAAATTTTTTTTTTGTGTACTTTGTAAAATTCTTCTAAAATGAACTGGTCTGTACCACAACTCCCCGGAGATCTGTGGTGTCCTTGTTTTGTTGGTCAAAATTTCAAATATCGGGCTGAATGAATCGCACTACAAAATTTAAGACACTCAACACAAACAATTCAGCTAATACAAGTAGCATTTGCAACTCCTTGTAATTTTTTTAGACTGAGAACTCGCCAACTGAGCAAATCAACGCAATCAAAATTTTCACCTTAAACATTTGTTTAGAATTTAATCACTATGTGAAGATTTTAGTCTCCACTATTTGCAGAAATTCAATCTCTAACTTGATGTTTGAGTTACAATCTAGTATTATTTGTTGGTTCATATATATTTTACCATTTCTAAATTCCCATCATTATGACAATGAAATATAATATTCTTGTGCCTAAAAACTTTCATGCTCACTTACCATTTATCATTGTACAATTTTTAGTTTTTAGCGAAGAGCAATGAAAGGTGCATATAATGGAAATATTCCTGCTACGTACAAACCATGTTTTATCATGTTTTTCTATCTTTTCTTCTACCCCAGTTAAAATGCAAGTCTAATGTTGAAGTCAACAAGAAAGTGAAAACAAAAGAAGATTAGCAGGAAATTTTCTTAATAGTATTTCTATAAAATAGGATAAAGTAGAAACGTAGAATTCTTTTCATCTTTTCCTTTTCAATACTCAAAAAGAGCATTTATCCTTTTGTGTTTCAAAGATAAATACATGTAGTATTTTATCTACTTTTTATGAACAACAAAAACACTTGTTGTTATTTGGAATATTTTGATAAGTTTTATTTACATAGCGCATAAAACCAAAAGTTAAAAGTACAAAATGAGAATTGCTTCAAACATTTGGGGGTACAAAGGTAAAATTAGTTTTTTTAATAGAATTTTGAATAACTGCTAATTACTAATAATTATGGATTTAAAGCTTAATTGGGGACCATAAACGGATGTTACTCATGATATCTGATGTATAATTAACTATTCTAAAAAAGTATTGGTATAACTCATTAATGGAATAAATATAAAATAGGAAGTACCACATAAATTAAATTGGGACGATCATAATGAATTTTTATTGTCAATTTTGAATTACTTGTATGTCCTTTTTTTAGTTCTAGCATATTATAATATAAACACTTATTATTAGTTATAATATTGATATTTTTTTGGACAAAAGTAATATCGATATGTTTTGCTTCTTCTTAAAGATTCTTACATATATTGGACATACATTTTGCCTAAAATATCTGACAAAAAAAAATCTCATGCATGAAATTTGTGTAGCAAATCTTAATACTACTCTACAAAAGAAAATTAAATATAACGTCAAAAATATTATGCCTAAAACAGTAATGTTATCAAACCAATAGCAATAAAATAAATCAGTGGTAACATACGTGTAGTTTCTTGGTGACACTTGATAGATACGCTAAAACATGCGCATTAGCTTAAAGTTATAGTCTTGTGCATTTTCTTGTCTAATCTAATTAATTTTCAATTAATCTAGCTAGTGGTTACATTTAATCAAAGTGCCTGAAAAGCACCCTCATGCTCTTCATTTTCATTATGTTCATATTCCTCACTGCAATCATTGGTTGATTTGTGTGGAGCTCTAGATATAAGTTTCCACCAATCTCAAATTTCTCCTAAATTTGTTGCGCGTTGTCATCTTCAAGTCTATTCAAGAACTAAATCCCCATAAAGTAACTTTAAGCTAGACAGAGTTTCATTTAGAGACAAGAATTGTGGAAGTGTTTATTTTTTATTTTTTATTTTTGTCAATAGTTAACCATATCCTATCTAGAGCTATAAACAAGTTGAGCTGAGCCGAGTGTTCCCAATTTGAGCTCGTGCTCATTTAATAAACGAGTCGAGCCAAGCCGAACTCGTTTATTGAACGAGTCAAAATTTGCGTTCGAGCTTGTCTCGGTTAGCTATACAAACGAGCCAAACTCGAGCTTTTACAAGTCAAGTCAAGATTTGTTCGGAATAGCTCGGTTCAAATAAGTGTAAAAGTATTATTTGAACCGAATATATCATACTCGAATCCATGGTCGGTTATTAAACGAGTGAGCTCAAGCTCACTTGTTTATTAAATGAGTCAAAATTTGTATTCGAACTCGGCTCGTTTCGTACTTTCACGAGCTGAGTCGTGTTCGTGAACGGCTGAATCCGTTTATAGCTTTAATTCTATCCTACTACTAATTCTATAAGGTGGTCCAATTGAACCCAAAGGAACCATTGAATTTTGGTCTAGTGACCACTGCCAATCCTTTAAAAGCAAATAGGGTGCCTTCTATAAAAAAGCGCATAGATTTATTCACGACCCATTACTCGTGCCCATCACTCATGACCCATTACTCACGCAAACGATTTATTGGAGCTATTATCCAGTCCTCTAGCTATAACATGAAATAATGCTGACACACCTTTCCTTATATAGAATTGTGTTGACCTCATCTCATGGCAATCTAGTAGTTGCATGTTGGTTCATATAAATTTTACTATTTATAAATTTCCATCTTCATTGCAATAAAATACAAAATTCTTGTACCAGAAATTTTCATGTTTACTTACCATTTGTCGTACTACTATCTTTAGTTTTTTGTGAAGAGCAACGCAAGGTGCATAAAATGGAAATATTCCTGCTACGTACAAACCATGTTAATCATGTTTTTTTCTTCTGCACCAATTAAAACGCAAGTGATCTAACTTTGATGGGCAAGTCTAGCTTTGATGTAAACAGGACGGTGAAACAAAAGAAAATTAGCAGGAACTTTTTTTGAACTTCATAAAATTTCAATAAAATAGGACAAAGCAGACACATGGAATTGTTTTCATCTTTTGCTTCTAGGACCTTTGTCCTGTGTCATTATTTGCCAGTGATAGATGCTTAGGTAGGAAAACGTATACAAGGGGGTAAACAACTTCGATTGAGAAAATACTGAAGTTGAAAGATTTGATGAGTGGCAGCGATTGTATACTTGAGGAGGGCACGGGGCCTCACAGGTTGGCCCTATGCCAATTAGAACAAGTTGGAGGTAGTAGAAGTGGCCAGTGAATATATGTAATTGGCTAGTAAATATATGTAATTGGTCAGTGAATATATGTAACTGATCAGTAAAAATTTAGAACCACTTTTTACTCTCAAACAACATTGTTATTTGGCTCCAAATTTGGCTAACATGGCTCAATCTCAATCATTCATTGTTGGGCTATTTAATTTAAACTGTGAACTTGTTACAAATAAAAATTGTGAGCCTATGCCCACTTGGGGAGCACATGAAAGGAAAATAATGAAGTTGAAAGATTTGATGAGTGGCGGCGACGGTAAACTTGGGGAACATATGAAAGGAAAATAATGAAGTTGAAAATTTTAATGAGTGACTGCGACTGTATACTTGGGGAACTTATGGAAGGAAAATAATGAAGTTGAAAGATTTGATTAGTGGTTGTGACTGTATACTTGGGGAACAAATAAAAGGACAATTCGTATGCTTTAAGCCGCCTCCCACCAACTTGTAATATATATATATATATATATATATATATATATATATATATATATGTACGTTAAAGTTTTTGTGGTATTGTATTTTGTCCCTCAAAAATTAACAAAAAAATTAACTATGTCCAAGCTGTTATCTTCATAAGTTACTTAGATTTGTATTTAATATTTTCTAACTAGTTGTTACTCTATACTCGCCCTCTTCCCCGGAAACAAATTTCTAACTCCACCACTGATCAGAGGAAGAATAAAATTAGTCTACACTAGAAAAACTTTTCAAGTATTTGGTGCCCATCGAAACATCTTTTCTTTGGTGAATTTATAGTCATCAAAACTGGTGATGACCCTTACCATTTCAAGGTTCAATCCATATAACACGATTTTTTTTAATACTAAGTCAAGTCAACATGTATTAAATTGTTTAAGTAAATGATTCGTGCACTCTACTTTTGATATGCACTTTACATTTTATCTTTTAAATTGAAAAGTCATCACTATTAAGACTTGAAGTATTATAATTCATGTGTATATTTTAATGCAAGTAAAACGTATAAATAAAAAATAAAGTGTATTAATTATTATATATAATTATTATATTTTCTTTATACTAGATTAAAATATCTTCAAAATACCGTTTTCAAGAGTGAGGGAAAATATCTTTTGGTATTCGCTGTTCATGGTCAAGGGACCAGAGATGACTTCATTTCCCTTTTACCAATAGAGAAGTCTCGGAACGTATTAAAAATTCACTGGAGTGGGTGCCAGCATTGCATACAATACCAGCTTAGTTAAAGGGAAAAAGAGAGAGAGATAGAAAACCATTACAGATTTCGAATTCACTAGACTGAGTTTTTGTATTCCCTCCAATGCATGACTTTTTATGAGGGTGTTTTTTGAAAAAAAAATATTAATATAGGTATATGATTTTTTGGAATATAATTATGTGAAAAGACATTTCTTTATTATGTTTGGATACTCTTAAAAATTGACATGAAAATTGTATAGATTCTTATTTCAATGTTTGGTTTATAATAACGGAACATAGATTGTAAAATACTTTCTCACAAGAGTTTTAAAAATGTCCCTACAAGCATAATGTTGTAAAAGCATGTATTCAATAATTTTACTTTCTAACGCAACCCTAATCAAGATATAAATTAATAAACAATGTAATTCTTTTTTTTTTTGTCTTTTCTCTATCTAGGATTTTAATTTTGCATAATAGAATAAGTACTATGTAACTGTTTTATTGTGTATAAAAATTATTGACAAATCTAAAAAATTAATTAATTTAAAAAATCAGTTAAATTAGTTGCGGATTCTTATGTCCTTTTCATTTTTTTTTATGCAAAAATGAGTGAATGTGAGTTAAGACAACTAATCATGTAATAAATAATAAAAATTTATCAAATTGATTTGTTTTTAAAAAGAAGTAGCAAATAATCATGTAACAAATAATAAAAATGTATCAAATTGATTTTTTTTAAAAAAAAAAAAGAAAGAGCAAATAGGAGTTGAGAAGAGAGATAAAGAATAGAGCTTTTAATGGGCCGAATACTCTCTGTCCAGGCTCTACTCGCTTAATAAATGAACAAATAGGCTTAGCTTGATTATTAAACAAGCTAGTTTTTGTGTTTGAACTTGATTCTTTAAATAAAATAATAAGTTTGAAATCGAATTCGAGTTCAATTTATTTAACACAAACGAACTGAGCTCGAACAAACTCGGCTCATTTAACATAAACAAACCAAATTTGATTGAACTCATTTCGTTTACACAAATAAGCTTAGCTCAATTGAGCTCGATTCTTTACACAATCGAATCGAGCTCGATTGAGCTTGAAATAACCTAAGCATGAAAAGACATTACTGTCCATGTTTGTGAACACATATGCGTTTTTGAGAACAATACTCGTGTTCATTTATTTAATAAATGAGTTTAATTTCTTGTTCGAACTTAACTCGTTTAAGTACATAAACAAGCTGCACTTGAGTTTCACAAGTTGAACCAAACTGTATCAGTGAATAGCTCGATTCGTTAACAACTCTAATAAAGAGTATTTTGTAAAAGTACATATTGATACTTGATAAGAGAAACAAATGAATTAAAATATCTTATTGTTAGTTTTGTGTAAATCCTAACAAAAGTAACCATAATAGTAGCAGAATATTAGAATTTATTATTCTAGAATTTTTTATCAATTTTACATGTTCTAGAAAATATTTTTACTTTCTCAAAAACATAAAAGTGAATCAAATAGTGAAATTTAATTTTAAAAAATATAATTTTTTTATACAAGAATACTTACCAGCCAAATGAAGCCTATGATAAAACAAGCATTATATAATTGTGGTTTATTATTGATTGGACCAGTGTTCTAAACAAACATTAAGTTGTGGTTTATTATTAATTGGACCAGTATTCTAATTATTCAATGTAGCTACTTTTTGGATGAGAGGCCTCTACAATTACAGTTTCAACCATAGTGAAAGGTTTAAGTTGGAGAATGAGTTATTTTAATTTGTTATTGAGGTGTCTAGAATTGGTGTCTAGTTGGGCTGAGATGAAGGGTTAACTGATCCTTACCAAATAATTCAAAGAAAGAACTACAAAACAGAAATAGTCAAAACTCAAAAGCACAAGGAGGGATATACCCCAATTGTCCTCCAATGTTTAAGTCAGTATCTTTCGCACCAAAATATGAGCTCAGCTATTTAGTTGTAGCTTAGGGAACATACCTCTTTCAAGAGGAAAATGAGGGTATTTATACTTTAAAAAGCTAGGCTTTGGGAGTTGACATTGAGATTCAGGTAGAGTGATTATGTCAGAAGTAGATTTATGCGTGCTCAGGTGACACAGATGGCGTGCTCATATAATATCATATGGTGACACAGATGGTGGCACAAGCAATGCTTTCTTAAGTTTCTATCATATAATATCATAGTGTTTAAATTATTTAGAGTATCGGTGGTTTATAGCTCAATCCGCTTGTTGAGACTTTTGAGATAGAAGGGGCTTTAATTAGCTCGTCACCCCCACTTACTGAGGAGATACTTTGGCTGAAACATGGATAAGAGGAGCCGAGGTCTACGTTGAATAAGATTTTGAAGACGATTAGTGAGCATATTCTGTACAGTTGTTGGGCTTAAGTGATGCGGTCATAAGATCTTCGTATTGGAGTACAATAGCGGTTTAGTCTCCATTAGCCCCTCAAGTCCAGTTGGACCATCCCCTAAAATAGGTTAGGAGGAGGCTAGTCTATTGAAACTTGACAAAAAAAAAAAAAAAAAAAGATCTTCGTACTGGAGTACAGAATTATCCATAATGTATAGGGTTCCAAAGAGTAACTTATTGGGCTCGGTTAAAGACTAATAGAGAATTGGGCCGCTCAGTTTGGTCCCACAAGTGTGCTTAAGATTAAAAGCAGGAAAACTATTTTCAAAGAAAATGCAAAGTTTGTTTTGACAATGTGCAACTTCATGACATGAGTGCATTTCCAGTCTGGAAAGTGCCTGTGGATCCAAAGAATTCATTAGACTTCAAAACTAAAACTTGGAGCTCCTTAAGCTTTTCCAGCCATGTTGGAAAATGTATCACTGACATTGTTGTTCCCTATTTGCAGTTGGCCGTTATTTTTCAAGTTTAACACGAAAGTTCACATATAAAGTTTCCAAAACACCATGAAAATAATTGCCCCACTGAAGTTTTTATTCGACATGTCAAGAACGATGGCTTCTTGCACATAGGCAGCGAACCTTGAGGTGATTGAATCGATTAGCCAGAATCATTAGTTTCTTCCAAGGTAAAGGGACCAGACTAGAAAGGGAATTGTGAGATAGATTTAGATAAGTGAATTGCAACCATGGATGTAAACCAACAAGGAATTTGACCAATGTTGTTGTTTTAGAGTTATTGAGTACGTAAGTTTCTTTGAGTTTCTAAGGAAATTTGGAAATTCCATTAGCCAACAAGAAGATAATCCCAAGATCGTATGACATTGTTTTAGAGCAGTAACGTATCTAAATGTATTGAGTTTCTGATGAAATTTGGAAATTTCTTCAGCCCACAAGAGGATAATCCCAAATCTGTAAAGTTGGCAGAGATAGGTTGACATCATTCACAATAGTTTTTTTTCTGATTTGAGAACATATTTGGCTGGACTATATAAACTCAAATAGTTTGATTGCAGTAAAAACTGATTTTAAGTTTAGAAGTTTTGAGATTGCCTTGTGAATTGCACTATACGGTTAATCATTAACGATGACAAATTTCCTTTGAATCCATTTGATCAGTGAAATTGTTACATGCAAGATCTAAACACGATGATGGACGATGAAACAATCACAACGGTAGTGCGCCATTGAGCTAGTTGTTCGCGAAGAAATAACAGTGAGCGTTTGCAAGCCACTGATGGATGGAAGTATGCCACTTGTTACATTGTCTCCAGTATTTAAATAACTTACATTTTGAAGATTAGTAAAAGACACTGTAATTTGGCCTTGAATTCAAGATCTAATGTTTCAGGTTGCAACAGATTTGAAATCACCTTTGGGATTTGTCCAATAAAGTTGTTGAGACTTAACATCAGCTGAATGAGTTTTGAAAGCTTTGCCAATGGATTCATGAAGACCAAAGAAAAGGCGGGCTTCCAACTTCAATAATGTTAATCATTTTAAGCAACCAATTGAATTAGGAAAATTTCCAGGAAAAATTTGTGGCAAAGAGATCTAATTCTTTCAGTGAAGACGCTGCAATTTATCATCAGAAAACTACCAGTGGGATAGTGATTGATAATATGAAAGTTTGCATGTTGGACAGTTTAAAAACGTTTCGGCAGCTTGCCATGGACTCCAGTGAGGCCAAGCTCTAGAAATGTCAAAGATGAGATGGGGACTTGAAATCAGATATTCTTCCTGTGTGCTGATTGAGATCAAGTGTTAACAATTTCGGACACTGAAGACTGAACAACCAATATTGTTGCGTGACTTCGGTTATTTACGGGCTACAAAAAAATTAGTCAGCTCCTGCAACCTGCATGCAATTTGAGGGAAAGTAACTATATAAAAGTTAATTTTTTGAAACGATTAAAAACATCAGGGAATTTGCCTTCAAACTAGTTCGATGAGAGGTCAAAGTACTTAAATTGCTTAAGATTGAAGATATTTAATGGCGAGTGACCACTGAAATTGTTAAATAAGAGGTCACTTTTAAAACCTTGGGTGAGGCTAGAACTAAAGAACTGGCAATTGACTAGCACTAGATACTTTAAAGATTTTGCAGAGCTTATTGAATCAGGCAGCTGACAAGAAAAATTAATGTAAGACTTCCCAGTTCCAAAGAGAATGAGAACTACTCCAATTGGACTTCCGTAAATTACCATGTGATCCAAATTTCGCATCAGAGTTTCTAAATTTGGTAAATGCCAAAACATTATCAGGAAACAGACCAGTCCATTGAAGATCCAAATGTACTAAGCAAGTGGAAAAATTCTAATTGATTGGCAGCTTTGAAGATAAATGGAGCCCCCAACTTCGTTAAGTTGGACAAGTAGAAATTTCAGTTACAATTTTTCCACAGACACCGTTTGAAAGGTTGAGATATGTCAAGCTTGTTAACAGAGAAACATCGTGAAGGATGTCTGGTCCTGCAAGATCATTAATAGCAAGGTTGTGTTCCAAAGATGAATAGATAAATTAGGCTACTTGGTTGGATGGTTACTGAGAGCTGACTAGAGCAATCTTTGCTCATATTCTAGGACATCATCTTTGGTTGGTGTTGAAGAAAATCAATAGGATGTTTCGTTGGTAATAATGAACATCTATTTAAACTGAAGCAAGCTGGGCTTTCTTCATGAATATGATTGTAGAGTGATTTGCACTTTTTGATGACACTATTTGAATTAAGAGAAGCAATGAATTAAGCCATAAAAGCGTCTACATTTTGTCTAGATATTTTCACTTTAGCAATGGAATTTTATTCATTTTTTTGCTTTCTCTTCTGTATCACTAAACAGAAATATCCGTGGATTGTGGTGGATGCCTGTAACCCAGGATGTTATTAATTACAACCACCTTTCATTGTATAAAAATGACAGAGTCAATACTCGTCGTTAGCTACACGTTCAACTTCCATTTTGTGGATATTTCTTTGGAGTTCGTGAATATATCCACTACCTCACTATAATTTTTTTTTGTTTTTGGTGAAACAGAAATTAATCCTGTGAACTTCAACTTATGCTAATTCTCACATGAAATAGCTTTCTTTACTTGATTTAATAGCTGAATGTTAATTACTCCATAACATTGACGTCAATGTAATACTTATATATTTCTCCTCATCTATAATATGCATGTCACAGGTTATGTTGTTTTTCTAGCTTTACTCTTGCTAATAAGATAAGATCATGCAGCAAAATGCTACGAAGTAGAAACTAATGCTAGCATACACAAAAAAGTGATACAAACTTCTTTATTTTCATACCTTCAATCAATATTGTCGAACATGTTGACATGCATTTTTCTTGGTTGTCTCCTTGTATAAATGTCCCCTTTTGTAAAAATCAACCAGGAAGCTTGCTGTTGAAAAGGTCCAAAACCTAAAAATAGCTAGAGCACCTTAGGAAATATAGGAACTCAGCAGACAAACCAGTAGATTGAAGACCCAAATGCACAAGAGAAAACAAACTTAAATGGATGGGCAGCTCTGAAAATCAATCCAGGCATGCAAGTGAAAGAACTCTCAGCTTTTTTAGGTACTGGGTAAATGAGAAATTTCGGGCAAGACTCCATCATAGAAGCTGTCGGAAAGATAATACAGCAATGTCGCAAAAAATACATGGTCGCGGCTTGCAAGATTAAGTTTCTGGGATGAGAAAGATGAAGAAGGCTGCTGTTAGGTTGGACAGTTCCCGGAAGCTGATCACAGCTCAGGTCTAGGCCAATTCACCGTGACCTGCGAAACCGTTGCATGTTATTTCATCCCAACTGCAGCAATCTAATCTTTGATTCTTGGACACTGTATATGGGTGACTGAGAAATTCATCTTATCCCTGAGCTTAATTTTGTACACTGAACATCTGCTTAAACTGAAGCAAGACAAGATTCTCATCTTGATGGCACAAATGAGATAAATTGGAAGGCAAAATTGACTTTTTTTTTTTTTTGGCTTTTTAATTTTTTAAACTTGTGGCGTGAAGTTTATCTCGATAAGTATTTTATTGTCATATATCTAATAAAGTAAATAATCTTGTTTTGGACAATTCATTTCTCGAGAATTATTTTGTAGTATTCAACAGATACATTTTTTTCAACTATCTTTTATATATCTAAATTTTTTTGTTTCACAAATGTCACATCCCAAAAGTTGTTATATATCATTTTAAAAATACAAATGAAATGGATACACTTTACTTTTAAATTCATACAATTTACTTTTTTAATTTGAGGCTTTTATTTTTGTACGAAAACTTGAAATGTTATAACTCATAGATATATTGATCTAAGTAAATGTATAAATCAAAACTATTTTCGCAAATACACTTGAAATTTTACATCTCATATATCTATTAGATTAAATAAAATATATAAATCAAAAGATGAAATGCATACCGGGTGGTTTGCTAATGAATTTTTTTTTTATCAAAAACTATTTTCTAGTCACTTTTTTCAACTACTTTTTATTTTATAAACTCGCTTATCTAACAAATATTTTAATAATATTTTTTAAAAAAATTCTAAAAAAACTTCATTTAAACATTCGGTAAATCATTACCCTTCAATAATTTTCTTAATTCAAATATAATTCGCCATCTATGGACACTCCTGGCCAAAATTAGCAGTATCTTTCCCGGATTTTTAATATACTGTCCCTTGGGTACAATACAATATCGCATATTTGCATTTGTTGGCCATCCACAAATTAGAAAAAGTAATTCAAAAAAAAAAAGAATTTATATATATATATATTATATAAGCTTTTGGTATTTCGCTACCAAAAATATATTCCCTCCAATTTCCCCCTTTTTTCTCACTCTCAAATTCTCCGGTCCTCGATTCATTTCTTCCACTACAAAAAATGACGCCTTAATAATTCCCTTCGAAATTTAGCCCTAATTCACTCAAATTCAGTATCAACATTCAAACTTTTGATCAAACGAAGAAAATCTATACTCACTCGCACACTCGCAGACACACAGAGCTAGGGTTTTACTTCCACTTTGAAGTTATTTGAGGTAATTATTATTTTTTTTTTTGGTAATAAGTTCTGTTTTTAGACTAAATTTTTGGTTTTCTAGCTGTGTGTGAAATTTTTGGTCCTGCTGTTGTTTTTGCAGGAGAATTTTGTAGTTGTTGACGGTTTGTCGAGGCATCATGTATATAAAGCAGGTAATTAATCGGTTTATAAAGTTTTACGGATTTATTAGTTCAAATGGTTGTGTATTTTATGGTTAATTGGTGGATTAATGGGTCTATGTTCGTGATTAGGTCGTAATTGAAGGGTTTAAGAGCTACAGAGAGCAAATTGCTACTGAGCCCTTCAGTCCCAAAGTTAACTGTGTTGGTAATGATGTTGTTGATTTTTTTTTTTTGTCTTTGTTTTTTATAGTTATTTACGTAGTGATTTACGCAAATTTTTCTGCAGTTGGTGCTAATGGCTCTGGCAAGTCTAATTTCTTCCACGGTACGTGACTGGAGTATTTCATTTTCTTTTTTTGCTAATTTAAAGCTAAATTAAGCTTAATTTATTGATCGTTTCATATTATTTATGTTTTGCAATTTTTCATGTGTAGCTATTCGATTTGTCATAAGTGACCTTTTTCATAACCTGCGGGCAGAAGAAAGGCATGCTTTACTTCATGTATGGTCTGCAAAACTGAAATATTTTATTCTCCAGCTACGAAATGTTGTAGGAGATTGTTTAAAGTTAAGATAAGTTTATGTTTATATTGAAATGTTTGTTTTTTCCAAACTTGTAGGAAGGAGCGGGACACCAAGTGTTATCTGCTTTTGTGGAGATTGTGTTTGACAACTCTGACAATCGCATCCCGGTACACATTTCGATGATTCTTTTGCCTGACAAAGTTCCTTGGATGTTGTTATTTAAAAGTTCTTGTATTAAATAGGTTGACAAAGAGGAAGTGCGGTTGAGGAGAACAATTGGGCTTAAGAAAGATGAGTACTTCTTGGATGCAAAACATATCACGTGCGTAGCTTTTACATTGTTTTGTATGCACATCTGACAAGGAATTTGTTAGTTGCCTTCTGCTTTCTTCCCTCTGCATCATGTTGTAAAGTTAAATGAGAAAATAACTACTGTTTTACAGGAAAACAGAAGTAATGAATTTGCTGGAAAGTGCTGGATTCTCTCGATCGAATCCGTACTATGTTGTGCAGCAGGGGAAAGTATGACACATTTCCAATAAGGGATAGATATTATTTGTCTTGAACTAATAATATGCTCAAATTATTTTATGTATTTTGCGAATACCGCTCATGCTGCTGCGCTTTTTCTGCAGATAGCATCATTGACTTTGATGAAAGATTCAGAACGCCTTGATCTGCTGAAGGAAATTGGCGGAACACGAGTTTATGAAGAGAGACGCCGTGAAAGTTTGAAAATTATGCAAGAAACTGGTAAGTTGTGGCTAGATGCATGCTTGTGACTTATCTTTTTCTTTTCGTTCCTAACCTCTAAAAATATATCAGGTAATAAGAGAAAGCAGATAATTCAAGTTGTCCAATACTTGGATGAAAGATTGAGAGAACTAGATGAAGAGAAAGAGGAATTAAAGAAATATCAACAACTGGACAAGCAACGGAAATCTCTGGAGTATACTATATTTGAAAAAGAACTTCATGATGCACGGCAGAAGCTGATGGAGGTCCGTTCTGTGACTTTATTTTATCAGTATGAATGGGAACAAATGTTGACTACTGGCATTCTATCTATGATGCGTTCTCTTTGTTATCAACTTCAATTGCTTCCTGGCTCTGGTCAATGTGCTTCTTGTTTTGTCTAGATTTCAAACTGAACACCATGTTAAAACTTGGTTCTAATGCATATGAAATGAGAATGGGATATAATACACAAAGGGCGTTCTTCATTTTCTTTTTTCACTCTCCTTGATTTCCTTCTTCTCTTCTTATTCTAATTTTTAACCTTTCTCTACTAGCTTTGTATTCTATTGTTGTCTCCCTTGTGTTTTATTTCTAGCACATCAATTCTAGCGGTCTCCTGAGATCTGAGCCACCTTTTATGCAGAATGTGATGCTCTTTTGGAGCTTAGTTTTGTAGCATTACAAATTTCTAGATCCTAATTTCTTATGTATGTGTTATGTGTAGCTGGTGCATTCGTTTTGTTAACGGTCACATGTTTTGCAGATAGAAGATGCTCGTAACCGGGTTTCTGGAAAATCTACTGAGATGTATAACAGTGTGCTGGATGCCCATGAGAAGTCCAAGGAGCTAGACAGACAGTATAAAGATATAACAAAAGAAGTTCAGATCTTAAGTAAAGAGAAAGAAGCAATTGAGAAACAACGCACAGAAGCCATTCAAAAGCGTGCAAAGCTTGAGCTTGATGACAAGGATCTCCAAGAGAGAATATCTGCCAGTATCAAGGCAAAGGTAAGAAATGAGACCGCCAAACTCTGCTATTCCTCTTTTGGTTGCTTAACAGTCTGTCCTGCAACTATGTATAATTTGGCATATACAATGTTCTCTTTCTGTCACCCTTGGGAGTTCAGGAGGATGCAACTAAACAGCTTGAGCTTTTGGAGAGAGAAATTCTGGAATCTACTACTGAGCTGAATGAAATGAAGCCTCTATATGAGAGCCAAGTCAGAGAGGAGGAGGAGATAACAAGAGGGTAAGTTAGGACTGTCTTTTCAGAAGAGTTCTATGATCTATTTGATGCCAACCACTCGGCAGTTTTTGGCGTAACTATTAAAATCCTACTTCAACTTTATTTGGCTTGGCAAACCAGAATTGCTTGTTATTCATGAATGTTAAAAAAAAAAAAAAAAAAAAAGAGAGAGAGAGTAGGTTATGCTATTGTGATACTTGATCATGCTTATGAGTCGTACTTCAAGTAAAAGGGGAAGAGATCTAGATGTCACTTTAATTTTAGTTTGCTGGTTTGTCTATTTCATAAATTCTGAAACAGTTATGGGGCAGTTACAGAAGAATTGCCCCATTCGCACTTATAAAATATTCTAGTTTTCCTTTTCTCAAGTTGACTTGTTTTTTATTGATTTTATTTTGTCGATCTTTCCCATGTGATATGATGTACTTGTACTGTGGTCTGCAGAATTATGGACCGTGAAAAGCAACTTAGCATTCTTTACCAAAAACAAGGCCGTGCCACGCAGTTTGCTAGTAAAGCTGCTCGTGACAAATGGCTTCAGAAGGAAATTGATGAGTATGAGAGAGTTCTTGCTTCAAACATAACGCAGGTGACTGTCTATACATGGAACTATGTCTTATCTGAAGTGTAATGTTCAGGTGTCTGGGAAGAAGGATGCATATTACTGTCACACATGGCCATCTTCCCTTGACCTTGTGTTCATGCACACAGATAGAGGAGATTCTTTTGGTGATTGATGCTGAATGCTACTTATTTAGAGGTCAAGCATATATTGCCTTCATTTGGCCTGCAGCTGGTACAGTAGTGATGAGTGAGCATCAGCTGCATTGCAATTAAGAAAGAAAACTATATGGGAGCAATCCAGTTTTGTCAAACTAGGGAATTGAATTGAGAAATCATGTGAATAAAAGTTGCTTACAAATTACTGTGGCATCATAAATGGCTCTTTTGAAACATAGTTTCAAATGGTATGGTATTTGATGAGCACTTTTAAGTGGATTGCGGTTAAATTTGATTGTATACATTTATTTTATATTTAGTGCGCTTTTGTAATTTCAGAATCTTCTATGGATTCCTGAATGTCTTTAATGATTTTTTTTTTTTCTGGGTTTAAGTTGGAGCATCAGAGGAAATCTTGCTGTTTTAAAGGAATATCTTTGTTGGTATTTGTTGTTTTAGCATCCTGTTTTAGAGTCAAATTAGAAATCCTTCGATAATTTGGATTAGCGTTGACACAAGTGAATGTCATCTGATATGGTAAGAGCGAAACTATAGTCAATGTAGGAATAGGTCAGGTAACTACAAATAAAGTACTTCTGTGTTAAATAGGGAGAGATTTGAGTTCAACACAATTCCTACAATTCCCTTTCTGTTGTTTTCTTCTTAAAATTCAATGCAGCTTTATCATGTTGTCAACCATTACTTGCTGTCCAGTTACTGTTTCTTGCATATTTCTAATGCTTGAAATCTATCTCGGAAATCAGTCTTCCTACTGGCAGCCTGGTGCTGTATCTGAACGTACATCACCTCTCTTTGTTTCCGGTGCTAAAAATTCTTTTTACCCCTTTTTGGGTTGCAGTGGAGGAATTGGAAGTTATGGGGAGTAGATGTTATGTTTGCTTAAGTATCTCCCGTTGGGTTAGCAACTTTGAGATCACACTATAGATGCTTGTAGTTTCATTATTGTGTCACTGCTTGGATACCAGAAGTAGGAAGATGCTTATAAGGAATATATCCATTTGTTGCTTATAAGCAGGAAATTTTCTCACAGTGACTAGATATTTATCATTGATTTGGAAATATCATCTACACCAAACAGATATCTTGTTTGTTTTCAACATCTTCTTTAAGGATTTTATATTTTGACACTTTTTACTTGCTGCGTTATGTATGATCAAATTGCTCTCCACTGTGAAATCTTTAATTCTTTTACAGGCCGCTTCATCTGATGTTCTCATGTGTGAATTGAAAAAAAAAATTCTCATGAATTTGTCCTTTCTCTGTTGCATATATGTTCCTTTTTCCCAGGGGTAAATGGTTTTGAAGAGAAAGAATATGTACATATGGTCCTGACTGTTTTTTGTTCTTGCAGGAGAAAAAACTGAAGGATGAAATTAATCAGCTCAGAAAGGATCTAGAGGAGCAGGACGCTTATGTATTTGGTCGGAAAAATGAAGCAACTGCATTAGAAAATCTTGTATCTGGATACCGAGAAGTCTACAGTCAATACAAAGCAGAGAGAGATAAGTTGCATGCTGAGCGAAAGTATGATCTGTTCTTATTTGGTAGGCTCATCTGGTAGATAGAGTTTTACAGATTAAAACTAATATATTGGTTTAATTTCAGGTCTTTGTGGGAAAAGGAAAGTGAACTCTCTTCTGAGATTGAACGACTTAAATCTGAAGTTGTGAAGGCAGAGAAAAGCCTAGATCATGCTACCCCTGGTGTTAGTACTCCATGATGATTAAATTTTGTTCTCTCAAAAATCATTAGTATTAAGTAATGTATTATTCAGATTACTGAGAATTCTTAATCAATATTGCCTTCTAATTTTCTATTACCTTTAGATTAGATTGGCTCCTTAAAAGTGCTTGCAAATCGGCTTGGGGTGTGATCTCAAAATTCATTAGCTGAAAACTTTATCTTTCTTTGCTGATAAAGTAGTGTCATAAACTTATATCAAGAGTTATGAGACACAGTTACACCCTGGAGACAGCGGAGATAGGATGGAGAATATTCCTTTCAAAATATATTTTCTAATCATTGCAAAAATGTTGCTCATGCTTGTGTCTGTTTTACAATTATCAAAAGAATAAAAGAACAAATTTGGTTTATAATTTTATTTGGAGCATGATGTCTTAAACTTATTAACATGAGAATGTTTATTGCCTGTGAGGTAGCAACAAATCACAAAAACTCCTATTGCTTTTTTACATGGTTTGTAAAACATCATATATTGGGAATCATACAAGTTCTAGAAATCTTTATGCGTACTGCTCCCTGATTGAGGTATGATAATTGGTTTCATCTTTGTTCCAACAGTTATTGCTTCTGGAATATTATTATGATTCGTTTCATCTTTTTCTGAAATTTTTAGGATATTAGGAGGGGACTAAATTCTGTTAAGGGGATAATTAACGAATATAAAATTTCTGGGGTACGTGGGCCCATTTTTGAGCTACTTGAATGTGATGAAAAGTTCTTCACAGCTGTCGAAGTTACAGCTGGAAACAGGTAAATTACATTATATTTTCTTGGTAAATGCTATACCGATTAAGTGTAACTTATTAGTTAAACTTGTTTACTGCCATTACATATATAGTTTTGTAATTGCTTTTGTTCTCTTTTGGTCAGTTTATTTCATGTGGTGGTTGAAAATGATGATATATCAACCCAGATTATCAGGCACCTTAATGCCCGGAAAGGTGGACGAGTTACTTTTATACCTTTGAACAGGGTGAAAGCTCCACATGTTAGTTACCCTCAGAGCTCTGATGTAATACCCCTGCTGAAGAAATTGAAATTTTCTCGGGACCATGCACCAGCATTTGCTCAGGTTAGCAATGCAGAAGTTCTCTGTCAGCCTCTTTTTTTTTTTTTGTTTTCTATTAGTTTTATGATGACTGGACCAGGTTCTGACCTGGATATTTAAGTATGGATAAAAAGCTTTCATGTTGGGAAAGTTGACTTGACTTCACACTTTTTTTCTCATGCAATTAATTGACTTACAGATTTGATGTTTGCTATCTTCATGTCCAATGTGGAGTTTGTCCTTGCTTCTGTGGGTTTATGCATTGCTCGTTTCCCCTTCTTTCAGTCGTCCATATATTATTGTTTTACTGGTGATAGGAAGCTGCAGAGTCTTCCTTATGTATTGATGTCACAAGTACATGAAAAGTTTTTTGTGACATTGCCAAAATCAAGTACATGTTGACGCGTCGTAAAGTTATTTGTGATTAAAGAAAACAGAAGATTAGTAATTATCAATTAAGAATTCTGTTGAATCTTGGTACATGATAGAAAATTGTAAAGACTATGGGTTTCTATTTGATGGGGAATAAAGAGTGCAAGGAAGTATGAACTTCTTGTCAGAATTCTGTGTAAGCACTAGAGTGGCATAGCCTTGGCATATGCTGTGCATTTGGATAAGTTACTTAAGTATTTATGAAGTATATTTACCAGGAACTGAATTTTATTGTTTTCTGGACTCCCTGAAATTTTATTTTTGAAGGGCATTAGGTAATTTCTGTATTTCTGAACTTGGTTGGTATTAGTAAGGGAATCTTTACTTGTGATGAGAGATGACTTCTAATCCAGTGAGAAACTGGATCAGGAGCCAAAAATTAGCGTGCTTCTCTTTTGAAAACAGTTTTTACTCAATGAAGTTTCCTACAGCTAATAGAAGCCTCTTACCACTGTCTACGTCATACTATTAATAGCCATCTACATTCAATCGAAAGCCTTTTTGAATGATTAATGCAGCCTGTTGCAGATATGGTATATTATCAATTAGTGATAGTCTATCAATTAGCATTAATATTACAGATATGGTATATTATCTATTAGTGATAGTCTATCAATTAGCATTAATTACTTGATTGTAAATATCTCAATTAGCCTAATTAGAATCATTAGGATTAGTTACCTTGTATAATAATGTCTAGATTCATTGATGTATAGTGTCTAGGTTCATTTTGTACAACATATAAATATAGGCTCTTTGTACTCATTTAGAGAAGTGAATACAATATACAATTTTCTTCTCCCTCTTAGTTTACATGGTATCAGAGCCATAACACCAAGATTAGGATTTGAATTTGGGTCACTTGGTTAAAGTGACTGTTTGTCAACACCGCCATTGGTTCAGCCAAGAACGCCACCAACCGACCGATTGGCGTTTCTCCAAAGTCTGGTGTTTTGTTTTGTCAAAACCAAATCTGGTGTGGGCTTCTCTGTGAGACAGGTTCTGTTATTCTCTACTCTTTTCAAGAGTTTGGATCTATCTTTTTGGTTCTGAAGTTTCATTTATTTTTTGAATAATGGCTGAGAATAAGTCTGTAGTTATGTCTGATGTGGTTCCTGTGATGTCTAAAATCACAGAACATAAACTTAGTATTTCTAACTATCTTGATTGGAGCAAAACAGTTCGTCTTTATTTGCGAAGTATTGATAAAGATGATCATTTGACTAATGATCCTCCAAAAGATGGTTCAAGACAGACATGGCTAAGAGAAGATGCAAGATTGTTCCTGCAAATAAGGAATTCTATTGACAGTGAGGTAATTGGTTTAATTAATCACTGTGAATTTGTTAAGGAGTTAATGGAGTATTTAGAGTATTTATATTCTGGAAAAGGGAATATTTCTCGCATTTATGAGGTGTGCAAAGCTTTTTATCGTGCAGAAAAACAAGAAAGGTCCCTCACAGCCTATTTTATGGATTTTAAGAAAACTTATGAGGAGCTTAATATGTTGTTACCGTTCAGTCCTGATGTGAAAATTCAGCAAACTCAACGGGAACAAATGGCTGTTATGAGTTTTCTGGCTGGTCTTCCGCCTGAATTTGAAACGGCAAAATCTCAGATTCTCTCTGGTTCTGAAATCTCTTCCTTGCAAGATGTGTTTAGTAGGATACTTCGCACAGAGAATTCCCAGTCCATTCAGCTTAGCAGTGCACTTGTTAGTCGAAACAACGAATCTGAATCTGGAAGACAACAATACAAAGGCACTGGTAAAGGAACAGATACTCGAGGACAGAATTCAGTAGTAGTGTGTCATTATTGCAACAAGCCAGGTCATATGAAACGTGATTGCAGGAAATTGCAGTATAAGAACCAGAGAACCCAATCCGCAAATATTGCCTCTGCCAATGATGCATCTGAAAAGTCTGTTTTGATCTCTGCAGAAGAATTTGCTAAATTCTCTCAGTACCAAGAATCTTTAAAGTCTTCATCTACTCCTATAACTGCCATCGCCGATTCAGGTAAACCGAACACATGTCTTGTATCCTCATCCTCCAAATGGGTAATTGATTCTGGTGCCACAGATCATATGACAGGTAATTCTAGTCTATTTTCTACTTTTCAGTCACACACATCTACATCCACTGTTACCTTAGCTGATGGGTCAACATCCCATGTTCTTGGATCGGGCACAATTAATCCTACTCCATTGATCTCGTTGTCATCTGTATTAAGTTTGCCTGAGTTATCTTTCAATTTAATGTCTGTGAGCAAACTTACTCGTACTCTTAATTGTTGTGTCTCATTCTTTCCTGACCACTGCTTATTTCAGGATCTTATGACGAAGCAGATTATTGGTAAAGGGCATGAGTCTGGAGGTCTCTACATCCTTGACACACAGATGCCAAAGCCTATAGCTTGTTCTGGAATCGTAACCCCATTTGAAGTACATTGTAGACTCGGTCATCCTTCTCTCCCCTTGTTAAAGAAACTTTGTCCTCAATTTCAGAGTTTGTCTTCATTAGATTGTGAGTCTTGTCAATTCGCCAAACATCATCGTGTTAGTTTGAGTCCTAGAGTCAATAATCGGGCGAATGCTCCTTTTGAATTAGTCCATTCAGATGTTTGGGGTCCATGTCCAATTATGTCTAAAACTGGATTAAAGTATTTTGTTACTTTTGTTGATGATTACTCTCGTATGACTTGGTTATATTTTATGAAAAATCGCTCTGAATTATTTTCTCATTTTTGTGCTTTTTGTGCTGAGATTAAAACTCAATTTAATGTTTTTGTAAAAATATTGCGAAGTGACAATGCCAAAGAATATTTTTCAGAAACATTTCAGTCTTATATGGTACAAAATGGGATTATTCACCAGAGTTCTTGTGTTAATACGCCATCTCAAAATGGTGTAGCTGAGCGAAAAAATAGACATTTGCTTGAAATTGCAAAAGCTTTATTATTTCAAATGCATGTTCCTAAACATTTTTGGACTGATGCAGTGTCTACAGCTTGTTTTTTAATTAATCGTATGCCTTCATCTGTTCTTAATGGTGAGACTCCTTATCATAATCTTTTTCCAACTAAACCTTTGTTTCCCATTGAGCTTAAAATATTTGGTTGTACTTGTTTTGCTCGCGATGTTCGTCCTCAGGTTACAAAGTTAGATCCCAAATCATTGAAATGCATTTTTCTTGGTTATTCTCGTGTTCAAAAGGGGATAGATGTTATTGTCCTAGCCTTGATAGGTACATGGTGTCAGCTGATGTTACTTTTCTTGAAAACACACCTTTCACCCCATCTTCAGCTCGTTCAAGTCAGGGAGAGGAAGATGATTTGTTAATCTACACTGTCACATCCTCAGTTTCTCCTCCTGCTAAACCTCCAATCCTTCAGGTGTATTCTCGACGACAAAATCCTCCAGATGCATGTCCTGAACCAGCTCCTTCGTCATCAGATCCTGTCTCAAATGATGATCTTCCTATTGCTATTCGCAAAGGTAAACTTCAGTGTACGTATCCTATGTCTTCATTTGTGTCTTATAATCACTTACCAGCCTCTTCTTGTTCCTTTATTGCATCCCTTGACTCCATTTAGTTTACACAGCCAAATAAACGCTTTGAGGTTTCAACCCAAAAAATAGAAATCAAAAACCTCTATTTTCTCAATAAAATCATACTAGTCGGGCTTACACCTTTGGCCAAAACTAAAAATCGATGTTACAAAAACCTTCTCTGGCTCCTAAGGATGCTAAAGCATTAATAGTGTTTCCTCCATGGTCCCGCGAAGATCTATATGTACTTGTCCAGTCTAGGACCAAGTGAGATCTTCCATGGGTGAGAAGGTCTCTAAGTTCAGTCTTCTCTGTAGCTGCTACGCACCACAGCAATAACACCAATTCTGTTTTCTCACGAAAATAAAAAATCTAAGGCTGCATTTCCTATTTTCTTGTTCTCCTAAAGTCAAGCATGTGGCAGTAAGTGGTGAATGTGGTTTGAAGACAAAGTACGTGAAGCCGCATTTCTCCTTTTTCAGGTTAGGATAGGAGAAGGGGGTTATAGTATCAGATGGGGAAGGTAGAAAAAGGATGAAGGGGTGAAAAAGATAAAAGGGATGGTAATGTCATTTATGTATGAAGTAAATACAGCTAGGTTTGATAGAATGAAATGGAACCTAATCAAAAGTAGTGGAATGACAAAAACTTGAACTTCCAGGAGTTCAGTGGGTTATTTGATATAAAAAGTGGTTTGATGGGCTAAGCTTTATGATTTAGTAGTTTAGTGGATTCCTACATTCCCTGACTGAAATAAAATAGCAAAACATAATTGTTTTCTGATACTTGGAACTTTCTGTTCACTTTCTTTATTTCTCTCCTTTTCTTTATTCTTCTGCATCAGACATTGTAATCTTTACGTGTGTTATATGACATCCAAAGACTTGTTGCTTCCTCCATTTGTTACTTCTATATGTATATGCATTTTTTTCCCCTTCTCTAGGTGTTTGCAAGGACGGTAATTTGTCGGGATCTGGATGTTGCCACAAGGGTTGCTCGCACTGACGGCCTGGACTGTATTACTTTGGAAGGTTGCTATCGAACTTCACTTCTGTTGATTGATAATATTTTGGCCTGTCTGGCTGTGGCCTTAAGGTTTACCCTTCTTGTTACAGGTGATCAAGTGAGCAAAAAAGGTGGCATGACTGGTGGTTTCTATGACTACAGGCGGTCGAAATTGAAGTTTATGAACACTATTAGACAGAATACGATCTCTACTAGAATGAAGCAGGAAGAACTGGATACCATCAAATTTAAACTTCAAGATATCCTTGATTGACTCCTATTGAATCATGTTTCTGTATCATTGATTAGATTTCTTTTTATAATTGAGCAGTTTATTTTTGATACTTGCATCTTTTCTTGCTCATGACAGCATCCAGATTTTATGCATATTGCAGCGAAAGGTTGTCAAATAAATTCCTCTTTTTCAGTTCTAAAATTTATACGGAGAATAATCTGATATCTAGTGGCTGCAGCTAATATGTTGCTAAAATTCAAATATTTAAAGTACTGTGAAGGTTAACTAGTCTAGCCAACTGATTGGACTTGGGCCAAATTTTGTTAGTCTATGATGTACAGGCAATGTATTAATTTGCATCACATAATAGAAAGTAGCTTTCTATTGTTCAGTTGTGAAGCTTTGTTCTTTTGTCTTCCCTGAACCTTTCTTACAGATTGACCAGAAAATTAATGAACTTGTTGCTGAGCAGCAGAAAAATGATGCCAAGGTAGCTCACGACAAATCTGAACTAGAACAGCTTAGGCAGGATTTGGCCATTGCCGATAAACAGAAACAATCAATTTTGAAATCTCTTGAGAAAAAGGTACTTAGTTGACTAAAAATTACTTCTTCCATTTCCCTTATAATGCTGATCTTTCTAATTGTCATTAAATTTTGCAGGAGAAGTTACTTTCAAATGTTTTGAATCAAATAGATCAGCTTAGGGCCAGTCTTACAATGAAACAAGATGAGATGGGTACTGAACTTGTTGATCACTTGACACCAGAGGAGAAAGATTCCCTGTCTAGACTGAACCCTGAAATAACGACTCTAAAGGAAAAGCTTATTGCTTGCCGATCCAATCGCATAGAGGTCTTCTACTGGATATCAGTAGCTGTTCAAATATAAGATATTTGACTGCTTGTGTATTTATTTTGTCATACTTTTCTATTCTTGATTGATAGACCGAAACAAGAAAAGCTGAGCTTGAGATGAATCTCTCCACAAACCTGGTAAGGCGGAAACAAGAGTTGGAGGCCATAAAATTGTCTGCAGAGGCAGATATGTTGCATAGCGAAGCTGAAATGAAGAGGCAGGAACTGATAGAGGCCAATTTACTAGTTGAAAATTTAACAGAGCAGCAAAAAAGTGAGCTTCGAAATTGATAATGAAAATTTGATATCTGTTATATTCATGTATGTTCTATCTGAGATATGTCAATTGTCAGGAGTTTCCCATAGTATGGATGAACGAAACAAGAAAATTAAGGGGATTAAAGTTGAAAAAGATAACATCAAGGTATTCTTCTTGTTTGTTAAATTCTTGTCATTTTGTCCAAATCTAATATGGTAAATTGTGTTTGTAGGGTTTAGAAGATGAATATCAGAGAATCCTTCAAGATGAAGCTAGAGAACTAGAACAGCTACTAAGTAAAAGAAATACCTTTCTTGCTAAACAAGAAGAATACTCTAAGAAAATTCGTGACTTGGGTCCTTTGGCTTCAGATGCTTTTGAGAGGTATCTTTCTTGTATTTGTTTTTCAATGGAATTTAGCAAGCTATCTACTCTATTTTGCTGTTGGCTACTCTAATTTCTGGACTCTGTTCATTTATATCATCGGGCCCTAAAGTTACCCTGCATTTGTATCTAGTAAACAGCATGGATAGAGATCATGTTGAAGTTTTGGTAGCATTACTTTGGTGTATTTTGTTACAGTTCATCTGATTGGGCATTCATGGTGGAGTAATTAATACATTAACTTGTGATCTTGGTCGTTATTTATGCTATGAAGTTGCTTATTTGCAAATATGACTGAAAAATTGTGTAACAGAACTGTAAGAGTGAATTCATCTAATGTATACTGGCGGACCATTTTTGCCCATTTGCAGTTATCCATATCTATCTAAAGGAATGTGGATTCTATGGAATAATAGGAATTCCCTGCTCAATCTCTATATGTCACCAACAATGCGTCACACTAATTGGTTCTAGATTGTTAGGATATTTTATGCTTCTTGTGGTATTTGTTCAGCCATATTATTTGAAAACTCGTGAGTTGGTTTTCAATAAAAAGACTAAGGATGAGAGCATTGATGCGCTTCATATTCAAATCTAGAAGGTGGTTATACCATATGTGTAAGCTTCCTATTATTTAATGATTCACTGGCTTGTGTAGGTATAAAAGGAAGAGCATAAAAGAGTTGTATAAGATGCTTCACAATTGCAACGAGCAGCTGCAACAGTTCAGCCATGTGAACAAAAAAGCGCTTGACCAGTATGTAAACTTCACAGAGCAACGAGAAGAGCTCCAAAGACGGCAAGCTGAATTGGATGCAGGGGATGAGGTATCTCCATTTTCATCAGATTGATTTGTCTTTTCTCAAGTTTGCAGCTGCTTATTCACAGTCGTTTCTGTTAACTTTGCCAGAAAATTAAAGAACTTATAAAGGTTTTGGATATGAGAAAGGATGAATCTATTGAGCGTACATTTAAAGGTGTTGCTAAGCATTTCCGAGAAGTATTTTCTGAACTGGTGCAAGGAGGTCATGGGATTCTAATCATGAAGAAGAAAAAGGTTGTTTTTATAAATAAATGCTACTACTTCATGGTGGCTTATTACTGGATACATTTCTTGTTTGGTGTAATAGCATTTCTGGATCTCCCCTTCATCAGAATTTTGCCTGTTCAATATTTAATGTTTTTATGGTCTTTTCTTAACTTTATTGATAATACTTCTGGCCTGGGTGTTGGCATTTTATTGATTGTTAAAACTTTTATGGATTCAAATTCTCTGAACGAGAATGAAGGGTAACTTCAAGGTGAGATGTGACAGAGTTTGAGGCCACTAAGTGGTGGTTTTCAGCGATTTTAAGTCCGCAAGAAATCTGATACCATTTTCTTTTTCATTTTTCTAACAACATATGTGCCTGTTGATTTGGTTAAACATCAAGTCGGCTTAAATGATCTACTGCAGTGGCTTGGCCCAAACAACTTGTCTTGACCATGTGAATTCTTTATGAACTTATTATTAATCTAGTATACTATTTTTTCATGGGTATAGACGAACCAAGATTATCGGTCTTCACTACATCTTTCAGGATTTAGGTGCTAGTTTTGTCTGATAATTTTAGGAAAATGTTTTTAGCACATCCTATTAAACCTATCGGCAAAGAATATTTTTGTAAGTTTTCCTTGGATAGAATTGTTTGTATATAACCATCAACACCTACTCAAGTAGCCTCCATGACCGGTCTTGTTCTGACCTTTAGTCCTCGTCTTTTGAAGACTAGGTGGGCTCCAATACTCTACAAGTATTACTAGTGCCTCAAATACCAAAGTCGCCAGTGTTGTTTTTTTTTAGTGCGTAAACCATTTGCAACTATTTTGCCTGATTTAAATGCAGAAATTTGTGGGACAAACAAAATCACAGATTGATTTCGCATGTGTCATCTAAATACTACGGGTTGAACTATGTTTTTCTTCTCCCCTTGTATTCTTTCTCAACAAAAGCATTTTGTGTCCACCAGTCAGAGCTTTAGTATAAAAAAAAATCATGCTGCATGCTTGTTCATTTATTATTACACATGATTTCTATTCCTTTTATTTACTTTGCAAGTTCCTTCATTCTATTTCTTCTCCTTTTGTGAATGAATGATTGTGAAAGAACAATTATGACCACTTTTTTTGTTGGTCCTGCTTAATCTGATATCCGGTTTTAAAGTGCTATCTTTGGTTTTCTGTTACACTACATTTACAGGATGGGGAAGATGATGATAATGACTATGATGAGGATGGGCCTCGTGCAGCTGATATGGAGGGAAGAGTTGAAAAATACACCGGCGTTAAAGTGAAGGCATGCACTTATGTTGAGATTTTCTTGCTTTCATAGTAAAAGCACTGAAGGTTTTTGACAAGAAATACGCAGGATTCTCAAATTAATTATAGCATTGTGCAGACTACATGGTTATGTAAACACCTGGAAGAAAGGAATCACTAGAGCTTAATTGCTTATTTGTCTAAAGGAAACTGTTTTTAAATCAGATGTACCGTACACAAAAGTAGGGCTGTTAAGGTAGTATAACTTTGTCTTTACTGTTTACACCTTAATGTGGCAGGTATCTTTTACTGGGCATGGGGAGACACAGTCGATGAAACAATTGTCTGGGGGTCAAAAAACCGTTGTAGCACTAACATTGATCTTTGCTATACAACGATGTGATCCTGCCCCTTTTTATCTCTTTGACGAGATAGATGCTGCACTGGATCCTCAGTACAGAACAGCTGTTGGAAGTATCCTAGATTTCCTATATTTTGTGCATACCCTGGCTACTGTCTTTGAATTTAAATGCATCTTGAACTTTCTGGTCACGTATTGCTTGCTTCTACATTACAACCTAGGAATGTGGGGTTCATGTGCCACAAAGAATAGCTATATCAGCTAATGGCATTTTCTTTATGTTGATTAGAGATGCCATGTTAGTTAAAAAGTCGAAGTAGAATGCACAAGGAAAATTTGATATTCATCTTAATGGTTGATATTACTGCAACATTCTGAATATCCTTTGAGCCCTGAATTAGCACCAAATGTCTTTTCCTTGTAATCTGATGACGATAAAGTACAATACATAAAAATCTCTTGTCGTTCATGTTGGTGTTCCAAAATTTTCAGATTTTTTTATTGGGTCCGAGATGCCTATCTAAGTTTCTCAGAACGTCTAAGCATATTGCAACTTTTATTATGGATGTATTTTTGTTATCACTTTTTATGATGTGCTCACCTGTTGATTTTCTTCTGTTTCTTTTGTTTCTCTTCATAAACATTTTTGTTGATCAACGTGTATTGATAGCAAATTCAGGCTCTTATATATCTTTACTTTGAGTTCATTCATTTTATCTTGTTCTGAAATACACGACACTGTTTTTAAAATAAAGAATCTGGTCCATGTATAATCTCTCTGGTGTTCTGTGTTTTCTGTGTCCATAGAGTTTCTCTTGATACTAGTGTGCCTTATATTGTCACTGATTCTTTTTGATTGATAATTCATCAATTTTCTTGTTACTATATGATCTTTAACGCTCATTGTACTTTCATTTTGCTTTTGGGATTAGATTGTTAAATCATATGTACCATTAACCTTGGGAATTATATGGTTTAGTTTGAAGGTTGTTATTTTTAATTAGATTGACATCTTTCAAGCTATTGAACTTCTATTTCATATGTTATTTATTATGCAAAGCATCTTTAGTTCGAAGTCAGCCTTTTTTTAAAAAAAAAATTGATGGAAGATAATGTTTTTATCTGAAAAGACCACATAATGACACAACCTTCTGTGGTGTAGAGTAGGACGCATGTGAGGTTGAGGTTACGTGCATTCAGCATTGAAATATTGTTTCTGTAGCAGAAACTAGATTAATGCCAAAGAGATATTATTCATTTTGTATTTGGTTGTGATTGGTCTGGAAATCTGTTGAAACTTGTATCTTTGGTGAACTTGCTTTTCAGGTGAACTTTTTATGCATCTGTTGCACCAAAAATATTACTCATAGTAATTTGGAATTTGCATGCATATTGGTTCCATTTGAAGCTTCTGGGTATATAATGTAATTTTGCTGAGAAAATCATGAATTTGAAATTCGGGGGTCCTTAACTTGTACTCCATAGATATGGTAAGGCGTTTGGCAGACATGGCAAGTACGCAGTTCATTACCACAACATTTCGAGCAGAGCTTGTGAAAGTTGCTGATAAAATCTATGGTGTAACACACAAAAATAGAGTTAGCCGGGTAAATGTTGTGAGTAAGGATGAAGCTCTAGATTTCATTGAACATGATCAGTCACATAATGCTGAGTGAGGTTAGCATTTTTCTTTACCATTGCATCTTTTTCGTTTGTTTCTTTATAAGTTGGGTTGTATCTTCAACAAAATGGATTGGTACTTTAAACAGTGTTTGAGTGAACTCCAATCTGATTGTTTCAAAGACAATAATAGGGGAAAAATGAAAGCATCCTAGCCTTTCTTCTCTCTTTAAGGAATAATAAGCCAACAAACAGATTGAATTCATTTTATATTTTCCTTTTCTTTTACTCTCTTTGTGCAGTGGCCTGGCAGATGTGGATAATTGGTGAAGGATATGCCACTTTGCGCTGGATTGTTTGAAGTTTTTTTTCTTTAGTTTGTTTTTAACTTCACTTGCCTGCTAAAAATTTAGTGCCTAGGTTGGACTCAACTGATGTATTACTTTCTTGATGCATATATGGTTGTGTATGGTTACTAGCACTTGCTTAACCTTTTAAATAGCCTCCAAAAGTCCCAACATTGTTTTGATGGTTCATTGCAAAGTTTTAGGTGGCTTTGTATATGACTTAACCATGCTTAAATTGTATATCATGCATTTGATTTGTAAATATTCTGGTGCTTGATGATAGAATTGTTTACTAGTAGAAGTCGGTTGTAGATCAGTTCTACCTAGTGTATTACTATTATTTACTATTCATACTTTTGGTGATGACGGGTAAAGTTACTGTTCTTGTTTTGATTGCTTTTTAGTAGTTCTTATTAATTTCTCCTCTTCTTTACCTTAGTTCTCTCTTTGTAATCTCAACAATTCTCCCAGTCTATTTTACGCCACACTTTTGTTTGGATGTTTGGATACAGAAAAGCAATGTCGGAGTTTAACCGTTTGCACTGATCTCGAGCACTTTTTGAGTAAATTTCTAGATCATGATTAAGTAGATTGCTCTTTTTACCCCCTTGTTCTGCCCTCTTTTTCATCTTGATACTAAACTTAGGGTCAGTTGTGATTGGTGCAGTAGAACAAGGTGCCTCACGGCAATGAATTAAAACTAATGTGCTCGAGTGTCTCTCCTCTCGTTCTCTTCTGCTGAGATACAAATCCTGATTTTTTTTGTTTGCCAAGTATCTTCTGTTTAGGTTGGGATCATTGTGCACAAGATTCTGTTATTATTTCCTCCTCCACCCAACTGAAATCAGCGAGCATTTGCGTCGTGAGTTCAACGCTTGGGAAAATTCTTACACGGAATTTTCTGCTTGCTCGGCACCTTGTTTGTGCCCAATGCCCATTAAGAGTCAAGTATCAGTCTTCATTTTATCCCCTGAATTTTAGCACAGCCAGTGGACAGATCTCATTATCATGTTCAAATTTTGAGTTGCGATCTTGAGTCATTTCCTCTTTTCTATCGGTATGGCAGCTTTTCTTGCAGTAGCCATGGATCTGTAATCCGCAGCTTTGTTCAGTTGTGCAAAAATAAGCCTCCATGGTCTGCCTGCCTAGCTCTTTGCATTCCGGCGCCATCAACCTTATACAGCCCGACAATTTCTGTAATCAAGATTTCAGTACAGGTTTTATAGTTAATAATCCTTGTTTGAATCGGTTTTTGGTTTTATAATTCCTCATAGTAAATAATCATTGTTGGAATCAGTTTTTTGTTTTATGGGAGTTTTCAAGACGTGAACCAGATTTTTTTTGTAAGGTTCTTGACCGTTGTTATAATTCTCGTGTCGTTCGCGAAACTGTTCAAACCTCAAAAAAATTAAACATAGCAAAGATTTTTTAAAATGTCTGCTTCTACAATGGCGGTGTTTACTTTCTAAAATAGCATGCAAGAAAGAAACCATTTAAACATACTGCTAGTTAGTGAAAGAGAATTTTTACACAGGTTTAGATTTTCATCACGTGTAACAAAAATTTATAGATTCAAGATTTGTTTATTTGTCAAGCGTCAAGTTCTGTTCGTTTTAAAAAATATATATATGAAACTGTACATGTTAGGTGCGTGTAAGATTAATTCTTAATAAGAATTACAAACTAATGAACCATAAATATGACCACCTAAGCCATCACCTGAAAATAATAGTAACCAAAATTATCTTTATCGTGATCCAATAGGCATAGTGGCCTATCCACGGCAAATATCACGTAAGTTTACACAATATTTAGAATAATTTTGAATAATAATTTGGAATATTATCTACATTTGCTTTTTCAACCACTATTTTATTACGGTATTATTATTCAAATAATATTCTAAACACACTTCAAATAATATTACAAAAAAACAATCCAATAGAAGCCTTAACTTCCATTATTACATTATTCTAGTCGCCGTAAGATCTTAATTTCCATTATTCTATGTCGTTGTGAGGTTGCCAAAATGAATGCACTATGGTCCTTACCAGAAATTCACAAAAAGTTTTATTTGTAGTCGACCATCTGCACTAAAATATGACATCAGCATTTGGATGCAAGACCACCAGGGAGAAAATGATGACACGATATTGATGGACTGGAGTGGGGTGCTGTTATGAGATCCACAAAGACAAACTTCAATTTTCTTCTCAATCCTGAAACCACTTCATTATCTAAACTTCTGAAGGAGCAAAACAGAAAAAGATAGAAAGATACCTGAGTTTTTTTTGTCTTTTTAATCAAAATTAGAGAAAAGAAGAAGATGAAGATGCGAAGAAGAGAGATCTTAAAAAATCTCAACCTAATTAGTCTTTTTAGCCAATTTGTTATATTTGGAGTTGATATAGACTGCCAATTCAAAAAATGCTAATAATATAAAAAGCTTAATTAACAATGAACCTTTATCCCAACAAACTGATTTTTTGGAGTGGACCGGGTCCACAGTGTGCACCACTCATGAATCCAATTCATGTAAGTATGCACCCAACAAAACAGAAGGTGAAAAATTTATATTTTAAGGATAAGAGATAAAGACAGAAAAATAATTTTAGAAAAATGAACATTGCAAATATTGTAGTCCAACTTCTTGAATACCATGCAAAAAAGAAACTGCCTACTCAACGTGTTTGCTAAGTTACTGAAATCCTATATCTAAAAAAGTTCTAATAAATGATAATTAATCACCAAACTCATCTCTATTTTGCGTCAACAGGCTCAGTTGTGAGGCCATATCCTAGAGGGAAGAGTGGATCATAATGTTCATCACCATAGTTCATAGGCAATTGGTCAACAGTCCTGAACCAAGTACGAGGAAGCTTTCCAGTAAAACCATAATCTCCAAAAAGCACATCAGCAACGCCATGGCCTTCAGTGCCAGGTAACCATGCAGCAACAAAAGCATCAACGAATGAAATGTAGGGCTGCATCACAATCGGCCGGCCGGATACAAGGACAACTACACACTTGACACTTCCACAAACGTTAATCAGTGTGCTTGTGCTTTGATCAGAAAGCATTAATCCAGGGTCGTCCCCAGCAGTTTCAGCATATGGAGGCTCTCCAACAACAACAATTGCATATGTGAAGTTGTTGTCCTTGACAAAATCATCGGTATCGACATTCTCCTTATAAATAACCTCTGTGCTCGGATCAACCGCTGATAAAATACCATTCAAGATGGTGGTTCCTAAGGGATTGGGAGGAAAGAATCAATTAAATATTTCGAAAATTTTGTAATTGTGAGACCACTGTGATTGCAAATTAAAGTGGTAGAAATTTACCAGCAGTGTTGTTGTTGCCATTGAGTCCCTGCCATGTAATTGTCCAGCCTCCACACTGGTAACCCAAATTGTTGGCATGACTTCCTGCAACTAAGATTTTATTTGCCTTCTTGGGGAGTGGAAGCAATGGAGGATCAGCATTGTGACCATTTTTCAATAGCACAAGTGACTTCCTCACGGCTTCCCTAGCCAAATCTCTGTGTTTCTGTTCAATCATAATATTATAGTTTAAATCATCAACTAAAAGAATCGAAGTGTCTGAAACTATTGTTTTAGGTAAAATTTCAGTTTACCTGGCTACCAAGTTGATCAACAAAACTATAATCAGCCAAAGGATTCTCGAAGAGACCCATGGTGAATTTGACTCTCAATATCCTTCTAACCGCATCGTCAATTCGGCTCATAGGGATATATTTGTTCTTAACTAAAGAAGTTAAAATATCAATAAATTCTGTGTGGTTGGAAGGAAGCATGACCTGTAAAATTCAAGCGCTCATAAGTTAGAAACTGTTAAAGAGTATTATTTCATTCAATTTATCAGCTCGGAAATGAACGCAGAATCTTTCCAGAAAACGAGCTACTAACCATGTCAATTCCAGCAGAAATTCCATCAAGAACAGACAATGTATAGTTTGCATGTGGAGGCGTTGTAATTTTGTCAATTCCTTGATAATCCGATATTACAAAACCCTGAAAGTTGTCACCAGAAAACATTAGTAAATTAGTGTACAAAAAATCAAAAAAATAAAGTATTTTTTTTTTCCCTTTACTTCATATTTCTAGGATTTGTTGACCATACCCTAAACCTCATTGTGCCTTTGAGGAAATTGGTGATGAGCTCGCGATTAGCATGCATTTTTACTCCATTCAAGCTCGAGTATGAGACCATGACAGTTGAGACACCCTTGATGATGGAAGCATCATACCCCGGCATATGAGTACTTAGCAATCCATGCCAATCAATCACTGTATTGTTCTCATTGATCCCCTTATTTGTACCACCATCACCAACAAAATGTTTTGCACAAGCTGCAACTTTGTCCCTGTGTGGAAATGTATCAAAAAAAGACATATAAGAAGGCTACTAAAGTTTTGCAACTTCACATCTAAAAAAAAGTCAAAGAAAAGGAAAAACATGAAGTTCAATTTATGCAATGTATATATTTAAATAATCGTATGCATGAAATATATGAAGTTTAGACATTTAAAATTTTAGAGAGTAAATGTAGTCTAATTTTTGCAGGTAATTGTCTCAAATAAATTACAAAAGCTTGTCAATGCCTCTCTTCCTTATGTACAGAAAATTTTGGGACTTACTGTCCACCAACATAAGGAACACCCTTTCGTTCCCCAGCAGGGATTTCGCCTTGCAAACCATTGATAATTTCAGTCATTTGTTTGACAATTTGAGGGTCCTCACTGTAACTCTCGTAACACCTACCCCATCTGGGATCTCTACAAACCTATAAAAATTATGCATAAAAAGAAACATCAAATGTTAGACACAAGCACATCAATTAATTGAGACAAAATTGAAAGACATTTTTAGACAATCTAAGTAGTTTACAAATTTATACACATCTTGAAAAATTAGTACCGCAATGCACGGAGCAAAAACATATGGAATTCCGGTAGCTCTAACTTCGCGAGCAGTTGCAGCTCCAATCCTCCTCACCAAGTCTGGGTCTCTGCAATAAAAATGTTCAAATAAAACACACAATTTGAAATGGATAGAAACCAAAAGAACTTTTACAGTTTTGGAACAGGAGATTTGATGTCAGCAAATAGGTTTGGTAAATCACATGAGACACCAAGGCATATTATACAATAACAAGATTATAGGAGCCATTGAATCCGAAAAAAGAGAATAGTTACTAAAATATTTTGTTTTGAAGTGAACTAGTAATAAAAGTTTTTGGTAAGTATTGTTTTTATATGAAGGCTAGTTTGCCAATTTATGGGACGCGTAAATTTTTTGGTAAACCATAAATCTCTATCTATGGGGAAATAATAAATATACTCTCATATTAGACTCCCAACATGACCTTTTTTTGTCCTAAGTGAAAAATGAAGCAAAAGAGACCATTTTGAGAATGAATTTATTATTTCCTTTCTAATATAACGAAAAAAAATTATCATTTGGGATATGGAATCAGTTTTAAAATCACTATTCTTTACCAAGTACTAACTAGAAAATATTATAATCTCATCATGAAAATATTGATCAAAATAGATACTTAATCTCAATAAAACTAATTACCTGGTGGCTCCAATACCAACGTTATGGGGGAATATGGTAGCCTTGTAGACATTATTATGACCATGGACAGCATCAATTCCATAAATCATAGGAATCCCAAGTCTACTCGAAAGAGAACCCTCTTGTAAATTGTTAATCATATCAACCCAATCCTTAGCACTTGCTTTAGGAAGAGGCACACTTCCTCCTCCACTGAGTACACTTCCAATTGAGAAATCTCTCATGGTCTCAGCAGTTGCGTAGACTCGATCAAGCTGAGCCATTTGTGCAATTTTCTCCTCAAGTGTCATTCGGGACATAAGGTCACGTATGCGGACACCTATGGGCTGTTTTGGGTCCTTATATTTCAAGCATTTTGCTTCTGCTGTAGCTACCCATGCACAGAGAAATAGAATTCCCAGTAGGGGGAACAAACGACTCGAACCCATTGCTCTCTGCCTCCTTTTGATCCTGAATTACAAGAAGATAATGATCGATATCTCAGGTTTTAAGAACAAGACAAACAAGACAAGTTAAATCATAATAACAACGTAGTATTCATTGTGTATTTTGCTAATTTATCCAAGACACATTGATTATGTTAAGGAAACGAAGAAAATCAAAGGACAAGGGAAAGAAACTTCTAACATGAGGAGGTACAAGAATAAGAGAAAAAAAAAATGGAAAGGTAAAAAATGAGAAAAAACAGAAAAGATGAGAAATACACAGGATACGTAGTAGTGAATGATAGCTTGCATGAATGGAGGAAAGTGGAGGGGAGTGGGTGAGTGGATGAAGCAATGAAAATAAAAATTACCAAAAAAATAGTTATTAGTTATCGTGATTGTAATTAAATTGACAAAAATGGTTGATAAGATGAGAAATAAATAAATATGTATGTGTGCTCTACGTTATTTAGGAAGTTATATACTTGTTAGAATTCTATACTTTGTTAAAAAAAAAAAAAAAAACCTAAGTACTAAAAGTTTATAAACAAAATTAAATATTGAAGTAGTTAGAATTAAAACCAAACTTAAACATTGAAGAATGGTTGGTAAGATGAGGATATATATAAATATATACGTGTTTTAATACGGAGTAACAAGAGTACATGATATTATCTAATCCTCTATCACATGCAAGAATCTCTTTAAAATTCTTGTTCAAGTCCTACTCATTACAATTTTCGATGCTCAACTCTGCTTTGTTTCCTTCTTTTTTGTCTTCGTTTTGTATTTCAATTTTCGGGTATTCAGAAACTGTAGTAGTATATCTAACATATTTTCATTTTGTTTTTAAAATTTTGGCTATTCAGAAATTGCAATACTATATCTAACATGATTGCCCGGTTAGGATAATTATGTAAATATTAGAAAACTTAGAGTGTCACAGAAGTTTTCAAAAGTTTATACTAACTGCTTGATGACACCCTTAACACAAAATAATCAAGTCAGAAGACTTAATTCATTGATTCAAAAACATTGTAAACATGTACATCTGATATATGATGCTATCCAAAATATTAAGAAATGTTTACTACTAATCAGATCTGTTTAACAGGGAACATTCTTCTACTTATTCCCCATTGTGTATTTATAAATTATACACAGTCCCAATCGAACTCAATATGGGTACACCCAAGCTCTAATAATGTAGAAAGTGACTATGTTTGGGTTGTAACTCATGCTATTTATTAATGTTGATCATTATTTAGTACTAAATTAAAGAAGTTAACACACGGTGAATGAAGAAACACGAAAAAGGGTTGTAACTCATGCTATTTATTAATGTTGATCATTATTTAGTACTAAATTAAAGAAGTTAACACACGGTGAATGAAGAAACACGAAAAAAAAAGCTAAGTTCACAGCACAAATCTCAAAAACAGCCAAATAAAATCACAAAAATGAAAAACCCAAGATTAAGATGAAATGACATGAAAAGTCGAAGATTATTATGAAAAATACTAACCTTGTACAGGGAGAGAAACAACAAAAACAAAGTCAGATTTTTGGTTGAAAAAGTATGCAACAGCAGATGACTAGATGCTTGTATATATAGATTACAATTCGTAACGTTATAAAAAAGCTAATACACTGTTTATAGAATTTAAAATTCTATTACAATAACAATTGTAAAGCAAATAAAAAAACACATGGATGACGGTAATGAAGAAGATAGGACAAGAGAATTAGATAAGGATAGATTTTCCTGGATATAGATTCTTCAATAACGTACTTCATATGAACTTGTTATTTTGGGCCACCAATGAATGTTACTCCCTCTATTTTTTGACACCCGGAATTTTCAGTGCAGGTCCTTTTACTTCCTCGTCTTTCATATTTCCTTGATTTCTCATTTTGTATTACATTGCCACCAGAAATTGCAATCTTTACTTGTGCTATATGATATCCAAATTGCTTACCCTTTTATTACTTCTGTATCTATTTATTATTTTTCTTTCCATGTGTCACGGTAATTTGTCGGAATTTGGACAATGAATCTTCTGCTATACTCAAAATATGTAACAGTATCTTTACACATGTTAATAAGATGAGATCTATACCTTTTATACTTATTAATGAAATTTAATAAACTTAAATTACACCTTTCATCTTATTTACCATGCATAACATTGTGTTACCGAAGAAGCGTAGCCCTGGCTTTTGTTGCAACAAGGGTTGCCCCCACTGACGGCCTGGACTGTATTACATTTGAAGGTTACCATCAAACCTCAGTTAGTTTGTTGGTTGTTTGACAATACTTTGGCCAGTCTATCTGCTGTTTGACCCTTGTTGTCACAGGTGATCAGGTGAGCAAAAAAAAGTTGGCATGACTGACGGCTTCTATATCTATAATCTCTATTAGAATGAAGCTAGAAGAACAGGATACCATCAAACATAAACTTCAAGATATCTTTGATTGACTCCTGTTAAATTGTGTTTCTATATCATTGATTAGATTTTGCACCTTATTATTTGATGTTTGCATCTTCTTTTGGTCATGATAGCCTCTAGATTTCATACATAATTGCGCCAAAAAAAGGTGTCCAGTAAATACCACTCTTTCAGTTCTAAAATTTATAGAAAGAGAAGAATATGATATCTGGTATCTGCTGCTAAGATGTTGCTAATATACAAACATTTAGTGTACGGTGAATGTAGACTAGTCCAGCCAATTGATTGTGCTTGAGTCCAATTTTATTAAGTTGCATCGCATATTAGAAAATAGTTTTCTCTTGTTGAGTTGTAAACCTTTGTTCTTTTGTGTTCCCTGAATTTTTCTTAACTGAAGAGGCAGAGGCAGGAACTGATGGAGGTAGATATGCAGGTTGAAAATTTAACAGAGCAGCAAAAAAGTAAGGAGCAAAAAGTCGGCAATATTCCTTTCTAATCTAGCTTCATCGTCCCTATGCCAGTGCTTCGAGCTTTAAGAGAAAGATAAATTAAGATTACCTTTAAAAACTAAAATGAAAGTGCAAGAAATTTTTGGTTCCAGCAAGGACAGTGCATGCTGAAGCATATATTATACTTATCAAATTACCTAGAAATCTACTCAGTCTACCACTACTTGAAACTTGATACAATTTCCTAGGAGTTGATACCATCCCAAGTTTTTGTAGAAAGTCATCTAGATTTGTGGCCTTTTTCCTCTTTTTTTGTTTAATTGTATTTGTCGGACCAAAGTCCCACAGTTTGAAAACTTTTCATTCGAGACAATAACATGATCGAGATCAAAAGTTAGTAGATGGATGACTCAGATTGAATACACTTTTACCTTGTTGATTCATTCTATACCATCCATTGTTAAATTGTTAAAAATGGTTAAATTATTAAAAATGGTACTTGTGAAGCCCTCTCCCCATATTAGCCAGTCGTGTGGGTCCTGTTTATTTATTAAATAATATGCTTCTCCAGTTAATCTAAGTCCATTAAAAGATTCAATTATTGATTAACGGACCAATTAGACAGCAACATGTTTTGAACTTTTGGCCCAGAAATGGAAAAATCTGCAACCCAGATCAGTCTGAACGTAATGCAGCCCAATTTCGGTCACCAATGGGTCAAACCCGTTCGGCCAACCGTTGTTAATTTCATTTAAATTTAGTCCATCTACATACATGTCTCGTTCTCAAGGCCTAATAAAAAAAAAAAAAAGATATGACGTTTTCTTTTTCCGTCTAATCTCTTACAATTATTCTTGACGATTAAAATTTCCCTTTGAGTTGATTTCAAGAATTAAGAAAGTAAAAAAATTAGGCTCTCTTAATAAAATGCATTCATAATGTAGCCCATTAAAATTTTTGCCCAATTTCGATAGCAATCATTACAAATACAATGATTGTAAGGTACATCTGATTTGATGGTTAAACAGAACCATTTTGCTGACAACAATTTTACACAGAGAACTGGACTTTGTTTTTGGTAAACTAGATCACTGTCAACGTTCACTGCCAGCTTTACTGCCCCTGAGAATTGAATCAATTGTGGATTTTTCTTTATCAAGAATAATATAGCACAAGGAAGATGCTGATCATGCTGGTACCAATTGCATTTTAGTTGCCTTTTGTTGGTTTTGTCGTAAGACCAAATCCGAAAGGAAATAGAGGATCATAATGGGGATCACCAACATTCATAGGAAGCTGATCAACTGACTTGAACCAAGTTCTTGCAAGTTTGCCAGTGAAACCATAGTCACCAAATAAAACATCAGCTACTCCCTGTCCCTCAGTTCCTGGAAGCCAAGCAGCCACCAGTGCTTCTATACCCGCAATATATGGCTCCACTACAACTGGCCGGCCAGAGATTATAACCACCACACATTTGACAACTCCACAGACATTGCGAATAGTGCTTGGACCAGGTTCAGGTATCGTTAGATTCATGCTATCGCCAAATACCTCTGAATACGGTTTCTCACCCACCACAACAATAGCATGGGAGAACATGTTGGACTTGACAAAGTTAGCATCAGGATTTTCATTATAGACAACTTGGGTTGATGGATCAACAGTGTTCTTTATGGCAGTCAAAATCGTGGTTCCTAAAAAAAAAAAATTTAATTCCACTTAGTTTGGCAACATGAAGATCGGATCAAAGCTGGATTTTGGATGCATGTGATAAAACTTCATCTTAAATTCAAAAGTGCAAGTAACACATACCAACTGTGATGTCATTGCCACCAAGCCCCTGCCATTCTATGGTCCACCCTCCACACTGATTACCCAAATTATGAGCATGACTTCCCGCAACAAGAATCTTTGGCAATTTCTTTGGAAGAGGAAGCAATGGCCGACTATCAATACCATTCTTGAGAAGCACAAGTGACTTTCTTACAGCTTCCCTTGCTAATTCTCTGTGCTCCTATCAGAAGAAATGTCATTTGATCCAAGAGTTAACTTCTATCCTAAATAAGAAAAAGACGAGATTAACTAACAATTGGATAAATAGCTGTGAATAATCACCTGGCTCCCCAGATGATTCACCAAGCTTAGATCAGCCAAAGGATTCTCAAAGAGACCCATGGAAAACTTAACCCTCAAGATTCGTCGAACAGCATCATCAATCCTACTCATAGGAATGACATTGTTTTTCACTTGAAAGGTTAGATCATCAACAAATTCTGTGAAGTTATAAGGAAGCATGACCTGAAATACATTAAACAACAAGTTTAACTACATTCATCAAGACATTTATCAAATGAATTCCCATGGGCATATTCTTGTATTATTCATTTTCTTTTCCTCAAATATCAGAACATAAATTGGGTCCACGTGGCCTGATTTCTGCAATTTAAATCACGTGGACTGACCATGTCAATTCCCGCAAGAACTCCTGCTTGGACAGAATAAGAGTAATTAGAATGGGGTGGGTCTGTTATCCTGTCAATACCCTGCCAATCTGATATTACAAACCCCTGAAATGCAACCAGAAAAGAACAACCATGGTCAGATCAGTCCTGCTTCTTCAACTGATGGGTTTATAAATTAGTTTAGAAAGATGTTTTAAAAAGTTCAGAAAAGCATTACCCTGAACTTGAGTTTGTTCTTGAGGAAACCGGTCACAAGATCATGATTAGCATGCATTTTTTTCCCATTCCAACTTGAATAAGAAACCATAACTGTTGCAACACCCTTCCTGATTGAATCAAGGTATGCAGGCATGTGAATACTAAGCAAACCACGGAAGTTGATCACAGTGTTATTCTCATCAATGCCCTTGACTGTGCCACCATCTCCCACAAAATGCTTAGCGCAGGCCGCAACTTTTGTTCTTCGATAATATAAAGAATCAATTAAAAAGATGGCTAATAGTAAAAGATTTTCATTAAAGTCTGACTCTTAGCATGCTAAAGGACAAATTCCAGATTCAAAAAGAAACAGTAATTACAACATAGGTCCAGCTAAAATGTTACTAATTTTAATTGATGCAATCAGAAGAACATTAGTTCTCATTTACAGGTCTATTAGTTTTCACAGGAAGAAAGACATCCAATTAAAAGATACCAGATCATATGAAAAACTGTTTCTATCATTGGGTAAAAAATGCAATTCATAAGGATCACATGGTAAGTAGGGATTTTAATATGTAAGTTTAGTGACATAAATGAGATCACAATTTATGGTACATGCAGCTACCCTACAAGTGTCTTTGTCCTTCTTAAGTTTATTTTGGAGGATTGATGGTCCACAAGGACGACCAAACACGTGACAAAACTAAATCAGTACAAGTGCAGTTATTCTAGCATCATGTGGCTAGCAATACAGATAACTTCTTTGGAGTACACCATAGCTCATTCCAGAGATATACCCATGTGAATGATATTGATGTGAATATCAGTTCTATGTGGATCCAGTGGATTTATCAATCAAATGAAAAGATACAAAAAATTTCAAATCCACAATATCCAAATTCCTTTTCTGAGACTAATAAATTCAATGAATTTCAAAGTGAAGCTAACAGGATCATACTTTCCTGCAACAAAAGGAACACCCATGGGCATATTAGCCGGAACATCTCCTTGTAAACCAGGTATAATCTCAGTCAGTGCTTGAACAATTTTATGATCTTCACTATAACTTTCATAGCAACGGCCCCATCTAGGATCCCTACACACCTAAAAAAACAGAATTATTAGGTATCAAGCTAATTCAAATAGCATAAAATAAAACGTGGATTCAGGTGCTTATTTACCGCAATGCAGGGAGCAAAAGTATAAGGGATCCCAGTTGCTCTAACTTCAAGTGCTGTTGCAGCACCAATCCTCTTCAGGAGTTGTGGGTCTCTGATTGCAAAATTGACACAATTTCAATAGAACATTTGAAGAAATGCCACGTTATCTCAGCAATCTAAGCATTTAACTGGCAAGTTCACCAAAGACAATAATATAACAAGGAAGAAGCACAAAAAAGCTCTTTTCTTTCTGTTTTTTTTTTTTTTTAAATAAGCACAATGATACTTGCCTGGTGACGCCAAGACCAACATTGTGAGGAAATATTGTAGCTTTATAGACGTTGTTGTGGCCATGAATGGCATCAATACCATATATCATAGGAATTCCAAGGCGGGTGGAAAGGGACCCTTTTTGGAAGTCATTTACCATATTGATCCAAGTTTCAGCAGAGGCCTTAGGTGCTGGTACACTCCCTCCACCACTCAATACACTTCCTGCCACAATCAAATCCATCTTACACCATACTAACAGAAGTGTCACAACAAAAAATTATCACTCAACATCAGCAATATAAATCTTTAATCGTTTCACAAGGGATAATCTAAATAAGGAAAATCCCATAAAAGATTAATTTCATAACTCAAACTAATTCAACACAAGTTCATTCACTTTCCCTTCCACTAAATCTGCAGGTTTTAACATAAAAAGATGGATTTTTTAACAAAGAAATTCAGAAATATGTGAGGCATTTAAGCTAAAAACTCATAAACTTGAATGAAACAGAGAACTGATACTTTACCAATGAAATACTTCTTCATGATATCAGGTGAGGCTAGTTGCCTCTCAATCTGAGTCATCTGGCCAATCTTCTCTTCAACAGTCATTCTGCTCATTAAGTCCTTTATTCTAACACCAATTGGCTGTTTTGGGTCCTTATACTTCAGATACTCTGCTGCTTCTGCAACTGCAGCAGCCCAAAAACACAGTAGAACCACAAATCTCATCAGGGCTAATGAAAATCTCCCCATTTTTTCCACCTTCATTAGCCCTTTGGCCAGCAAAATCAGAAACTGCAAAACAATTAGTTCAACAAGAAAACTTCAAAACTATCCACCCAACAAAAATGGCAAAAAGAACCCAACTTTGGAAGCTAGATTATATTAATGGGATTGAACAACTTACTCTTCCTTAAAACTTCAAGAATGTTAGAATGTGGTGAAAGGCGGGTTAGATAAGTGCCTTGTGTGTGCGTTGTTGTGCGATTTCTGCACCTATTTATAGGATGATTTGGATGGGATTTTGAGCTTTTTAGCTTTTCCATAAGCATCTCTGACATGAGCGGAAAAGAAGGTGGGCGAAGGACGCTGTTGGGACATTGATTGTACATCGGACCCAACGGATATTTTGCGAAAAAATTCATAGTTTAATAGGCTTTTTGACATTGGAAATCAGTCATTTCAAATTCAAAAATTGTACTAGTCCTATATATAGACAGATGAAGATGACATGTTTTATTTCTTGTATTTAATTATTTTTTGGAATAAAATTTTATTATAAAAGATTTAAGGGACCGTGTATGCATGGTGTTTTTTTAAGGTGCACAGTGCACTTTAGAATAATGTTCTGATATTATTTTAGATGTTCTCTAATCATGTGAGTCGATGCCAAATATCTATTTATTTTACATACATTACAATTTTGAAAATGTTATATAGTATAATTATTCGATAACATTAATAATTCATTTCAAATTGAAATGATACTACTATATATAAAATGAATGAGACATATTCCTTGCATCCCATCTGTGGATGTTTTTTCTATTTCTTATAATTCCTCGAAACAATTTTTATGTTTGTCTCATTTCTTAAGTACCTACTTATTTTGCAAATATTATCTCTAATAAATGTTACAGTAATTTTTTTTTTTTGAAAAGAAAATCTTATAGAAAGACATCATCTAAACTGACTCAATTTAGTTTCATTGGGTTTAAAAGATTCTTGGCTTTATAATGTTCTAAATTTGAGAAATTCACAAGGTTTTTTCATATATATTTAGTTTTATGTTGATAGCAAGAGCTATTAGAATTTTAATTTGAGTTTAGTTTATTTAAATTTACCAACTTATAAATGATATAAGGTTAGAATGACGGAGTTTCCACTAATGTTAGAATCATCTTTACTTCTTTGCAAATATTGTTTGGGTTCTCCTCCTCCTCCTCCTCCTCTAATTTTGCAGTAGAAGTGAACCACCCAACTAGCGTGATCTTATATCCCGATTTTATCTATTGTGGATCTCATTTGTTCCTTTCAATTGATTATGACCTAAGATTCTGATTAATAACCTTCCTACTCACAATCAATACATCACAGACATCACATTCATAATCATTGTATTAAATAAATAAATTAACACACAAACTCTCTTAAAAAAAATAAAAAATAAAAATGACAAAACTTTAACCTTTTTTTTTTTTTGAAAAAAAAAAAGACAAAACTTTAACCTTAAAAGCAAAGGCGTAAAATGACCAAAAATTCTATCTTTAAGGCAGGTATATGCTTTCTATCTTTAAGGCAGGTATATATGCTTGTTAAGGCCCGAGTGTGGATGCAATAATTTTTTCTAGTTTTTATCACTTTACCTCCTTAAATTATATTTCAACCATCACTTTAGTCCCTAACGTTAGTTTTTAGTCAATTAAGTCCATTGGTTAAGTCAAATCACATAATTGACCATTTTAAGACAAAAATATCTTCTCCTCATATTTTAAGTATTCTTCTCTCTTCTATTTTCTTAAATTGTTTATAAACTTTCTTATTTTTCGCAGTACTAAAATTTTATCAATTGTTTGCATGTCGTAATGATAATCTTAGAAGGAAAATTTTATACCTACTCCATTACAACATCTACTTTTCTCAAGTTTTGTGTTGGTAAAATTTTTTCCTTATGATACTTTTCTTTTTGTAATTTTTCAAACTATGAGAACACGCATATTTTTCCGATAGATGAATACTTAAATTTACAATAGGAGAAAAGTTATTGGAAGATGTTACTATCAGGGAACGGTGGCTATGTTGTTCTATTTTTTTCTTTTTTTTTGTATTTTTTTATATATTTTTGTCCCGCCACCTCTTGAAGGGGTGAAATTTCTTTTTCACAGTTTTATGAGCATATTTGAGTCTCCATAATTAAATTGGACCTAGACATGTTTTTTCACATGACTATTAGTTTGATCACTTCACAAAGGAGTGAACTTCTAAAAAAGGGGTGAAATTTCTTTTTCTGAATTTGATGGGCACATTTGAGCCTTTTATAATTAAACTGGATGTAAATGTGTCTTTTCACATAATTGTTAGTTTGACCATCAGTCCACGGAGTTAAATGACTAAAATTTAATATTATGGACTAAATTAATTTAGAATATAATTTAAGGGATAAAGTGATAAAAACCCTGTAATTAAATTATACCTAAACATATCTTTTTATGCGACCATTAGTTTGACCATTAGTTTAGGAATTTAAGTGACTAAAAATTAACCTTAGAGACTAACTACCCTAATAGTTGGGGCATAATTTAAAGGGTAAAGTGGTGAAAACCCAAATTTTTTTATTTATTCTTTTCGGAAGAAACATATGTTTCACTTGATCACGGACATGAGAAACATGTTCTGTAAAATGCAGTACATTGGCAGGTGCATATGCAATGTTTCTAGACATCCAATATCAAGATGAGATGTAACTACATACCGTAATTATCAACCTAAATTCAATCGTATTTGATGTGGTTTGATCAAAATCTCTGACTGTAATTTTTAAATTACTTCAAAAATAAATCTGGACAATCCAAATCGAGTCACATCTGACTACGAATTGATCTCAGCCGACCTTATAATTTGAGGTAAAATTACAAAATCCAGATCTTGCACCAACATTAGCTTGACATTTTGGGATGAAGTTGTGATTCTCATGGAATAACGTTTAAATCACCATTCACCATTCTATCAGTAATTGCAGTTGATGTGAATCAACAAAATCCTTTAGATTTTAAGAGAAGGGCAGATGAAGTATGGGGAAAGCCCAAAAGTGTAAATATGGTTTCTTTCACAGTTTAAGGGAAAACTACAAATGGTAACTTGATTATGCTAAAACTAAAGAGGAGTTTTTTTTTTTTTTTAATGATTATTACAAACCTCAAGCAAGATCTGTGGAATTAAACCGAAAGAGAACATAAAAAGATGTTTTGTTCAACAATTCATCTTCACAAAGAATTAGAGACTGATTAGCTAGTTCTTCATCTAATAAGTATTGATTAATATTCTTTTATAGAATTATACAAACTCTTTCTTTTATTAACCTAACACACAAAAGAAAAAGTAACTAACTTTCTTGCACTTTTTTTTTTATACAAAATTATTGAAATAACAACTCAGGAAGATTTCCTTGATGCCGAATCCTTTTCCTAATTAATAGCTTCATAGTAGCCGCATTTTGACAATAAGCATGTCAGTCCTCTAAATTGCATTGGATGGCCAACTTTTTTCCCCCCTAAACAACCATAAACTGTTTTTCTTTCTTAATAAGATGCCAAAGTTTGAAAGCAAAAAAAAAAAAAGGGGGGGGGGGGGGGGGGTCTATTTATGCATTTAATTTAAGTGAGCTCAAATATATATCATTAACTTTTTATTTTTCACATGAAATTCAAGAAAGCCAATGAAACATACATGGCTTTCCAGAATCCAGGTAACAGGCATGGCTAAATTACAGAATTTAATGTACAGACATTTGAATTGAGATTGCAATTTATCGGAAAGTTACAAGCACCGCGATTTGCTAAAAAAATCTCAAATTAGTGAATAAGAAAATTAAAATTAAGAGTTCAGGATCAAGACTTTCTGTTTGAATATTCTTCATTTTCACATGATTTGTTTATAAATTTACTCACCAGTGAATTGATCTGAAATTTAATTTATTATTATTTCCGCAGACAGAAAAAAAACAAAACAAAGAATACTTTATTGGTTTCTATACGGTGAAACATGCAAACTGAGAATCTTGCCAATCCTTACAGTTTGGAAGAATACTAATGAATTGGAAGTGGAATTGTAGTTGGCATCCAAATTTCTTTCTTTTGGCTGCTTAGTCTTGCCCTCGTCCAATTCACTGGCTGAATGATGAAACTCAGATATTTTTACTCATTGTAGCAGTGATGCTGCTACAGTTTACACAGTACACTTTTTATTGCTTACCATCAATTGATCAAATCCCTCTATCCCTTTGGACTCATTATGTACAAATCCTATACTTGAAACAGCTAAGAATTCACAGCCCTAATGTTGTTTTCTTTTCTTTTTTTTCTTTTTTCTTTGTGACAGTATTCTTAGTGACAGTATACCATAGAAAACACAATACAACAGAATATGAATGATTAATATAAATAGTTATGTTACAACACTGGTGGGATCTGAATATGCTTCCTAATGCAAAACAATTTGATCATTTTTTCTATATTCTTTTAAAATGAGAAATGTAGAATTTTCTGTAGTCTAAGTGTCTAATACAACAGAAACTGAAGCTATAAAAATGTGAACTCTAGAAGAATGAGGTTGGATACTGTAATATTTACTGAGATGCTCTTAGTTCTGTAGGTGAAGTTGTAAGGCCATATCCAAATGGGAATAAAGGATCATAATGTGGATCACCAACATTCATTGGAAGCTGATCAACTGTCTTGAACCAAGTTCTAGCAAGCTTGCCTGTAAAACCATAGTCACCAAATAGAACATCAGCAATACCCTGGCCTTCAGTCCCTGGCAGCCAAGCAGCCACTAATGCGTCCATTTTAGCAAGATATGGCTCGATGACCACAGGGCGGCCTGATATGACTATGACTACACATTTTACTGCTCCACAGACATTGGTGATGGTCCTAATGCCAGATTCTGGTAGTGTCAAGTTCATATTGTCACCGAATGATTCACAGTAAGGCGGTTCACCAACAACTACAATGCCATAAGAGAATTTGTTGGATTTCACAAATTCTGTTTCCGGATTTTCACTATATACGACTTCAGTAAATGGATCAACTGTGTTCTTGATAGCTGTTAATACAGTGGTACCTGCAAAACAAAATGAATTGCTGTCACTTTGCCATGGAATAGTCCACTAATATGCTTCCTTCAAATGATAGACTGAATGCGGATGATGTACTTGCAAACTGAGGCCTTGGCAAATAAGTGTCCCAGTGTGGACTAGATCACTACTAAATTTGGATCAAAGTGAGCAGCATATTTTAACTGGCTTTTCTCATGATTCTAAATGGATTACTTGTAATAAAACTTTATGCAAATTTGTAAGGCATTAGTAATAATCTCCATCGATGGTTACTTGATAAACTCTGTTTTAATTCATCTTAAAGTCAAATTAGCTAGTAATATATGCCATATGATGCTACAGCTTAAAATAGTCATGAAACATACCAATTGTGATGTTTCCAGGGCGTCCTCGCCATTCAATGGTCCACCCTCCGCATTGGTTACCAATATTGTGAGCATGACTTCCTGCAACAAGAATCTTTGCTGATCTTTTTGGAAGAGGAAGCAGTGGCTCATCAATATTTTTACCATTCTTCAGAAGCACAAGAGATTTCCTCACAGCTTCCCTTGCCAATTGTCTGTGCTCCTGTCCAACAGAATTGATTGGTTAGAGAGAATTTAATCCAAGCAAAAAACATAGGAGAAAGAGAGACTTCGTGTTGTACCTGTTTTCCCAATTCATTAACCATGCTATAATCAGCCATTGGGTTCTCAAAGAGGCCCAAGATAAATTTAACCCTTAATATTCTGCTCACTGCATCATCGATTCTGCGCATAGGTATAGAATTCTTCTTCACCAGCAAAGTCAGATCATCAATAAACTCAGTAAATTTCTCTGGAAGCATGATCTGCAATGAAACAATGGAGTTTCATTGTAACGGAGATTTGTTCAGCCAAAAAGAAATTGAAGTTACTATGTTATGCTGGTTCTTTCGGCTTACCATGTCTATTCCAGCGTAAATTCCGGCTTGGACAGAGAAAGTGTAATTAGCACGAGGTGGGGAAGTAATCCTGTCAATACCCTGCCAATCTGATATGACAAAACCCTGAAACAAAGAGACACGCAAAGAATTATGCTTAGCATTCGCTTAATATTTTGATAGACCAAATTAACAAAATGAGTTCTATAAATTTTCAGCTTGAGAACTGTACTTTAAATTTGAGCTGTTTCTTGAGGTATCTAGTTATAAGATTATAGTTAGCATGCATCTTTTCCCCATTCCAGCTTGAGTAGGATACCATCACGGTTGCAACTCCCTTTCTAATGGAGTCAAGATATGCAGGCATGTGGATGCTTAGCATGCCATTCCAGTCAATTACTGTGTTGTTCTCATTAATTCCATTGGTTGTGCCACCATCTCCCACAAAGTGCTTAGCACAGCCTGCAACCTTGTTCCTAATTGGAGATTAAAAATGAATTATGTTAGGAAAAACTTTTAACAATAGACAGTATTAAATTTCCAAGCTAATGTTATGATCCTTGTCCGATTTTGACCATTAGGACCGGACACAATCATGCAAAGTTTCTCTAAATAATCTATTGGAAAAACCTAAGTTTCCCATATCACAAATCAGTTTCATGAAACCATTTCTAGTTGATGTTTAAAATCAATTAACAAGCTAGAATGCCTTTGTAAGTCAAAGCAGAAATCCTTGACTTCTTGCATGAAAATTCAATCAATTTTTGGCACTACTTAACAAACAGTCCATCAGAAAGCAGTAAAAAATAATCCAGTGAATCACTAGACTGCAATTTGGAAATTCAAAATCAAAGTTCAGAGCTGATATCAATCTATCAAAAGGACAAAGCCACAAGATAGGAGGAAATTGGTGAATTATGCATTTTGCATTACTTCATGTCCAATACTCAGGAACCACATTGAACACCTCCAGATCAAGAGGATTAAATGAATTGCTCAGAAGGCAACATTTTGATCTTTGGGAGCCTAACATAGGCCAGGTATGTTTTCTTTAGTTATTGGTTTATTTGTTAAAAATTAGAATCTAGAAATGGAAGAAAATTGATTTACACTATCACATAATTGACATAACATGTAGCATCCTGATACTAATGCAACTATATGTTCCATGGATGAAAGACAATAAAACGTTTAGCCATTAAAGAATTACATAGAGACACAGATGACTAGATCCCAAGAACAGGTAAAAGCAAGCATAAGTTATCATCTTAAAAATTTCTAGGTAGGAGATCTTTGTTGGTGCAACTAGAGAATCCAGATAAATGATCAAAATTCGTAGAAATCCAAAATTTTGTCCTTTTCTCTTACCTTAAACATGATCAAATCCAACTTAACTAGAGAACCATATACTCCACCCCAATGTCAACGCTCACACTATTCCATCTATCAAAAATGTGCTAGAAAACCCGTCTACGATATATGTCCTTATATTATGGAAAAAAAATTGAAAGGAAAATGAGGGAAAGTACGTTATACCTTCCCCCTATGTAGGGAATGCCATTTGGAAAATTAGCTGGAAGATCCCCTTGTAAGCCTGGGATAATCTCTGTCATTGCCTGAACAATTTTATGATCTTCACTGTAGCTTTCATAGCAGCGACCCCATCTTGGATCCCTACAAACCTGTGAACTCAGAATCAGTCAATTGTTGGAGTCAAATCAGACAGCAAAGGACCAGTCACATGCCTATAGTTACTTACTGCGATACAAGGGGCAAAAGTATATGGGATTCCAGTTGCCCTGATTTCAAGTGCAGTTGCAGCACCAATTCTTTTCACAAGTTCTGGATCCCTGATAATAATTGATATCATTTCAGCCATTAACTACAGCATACATTTAGTAAAGCTAGTCCATAGAAAAATAATAATTACAGCCAAATTTTTATATGTTTATAAGATTTAACAAATAGGGCTGGAGCAAAAACAAAAAATAACGCTTTACCAACTATGCCTGTCCTTGCCTTGGGGCTATTCTTGTCTCAAAGGACTCGGATCACAAATTCTAAAGAAACTAATTTCCAAATTCACATCCAACAACCTCTCTCTTTTTAAAATACAGTTAATTTTCATACAAAAAAACAGTAGGAAATAAATCAATAAGAATCCTTTCATGCTTAAGTCTAGTAAACTAGAAGATCTATGAATAAAGAATACTTTACAGAAACATAATCTTGTATAACAATCTGCACAATAGTACAGAAGGTTTCAGTGATGGGACCAGAAATTTACCTGGTAACTCCAAGACCGACATTGTGAGGAAATATTGTAGCATTATAGACATTATTGTGGCCATGAATGGCATCAATCCCATAAATCATGGGAATCCCAAGACGGGTTGAAAGTGCACCCTCTTGAAATTCATTAACCATATCAATCCATGTCTCAGCAGAAGCAGTTGGAGATGGATAACTCCCTCCACCACTCAGTACACTACCTGCCAATTCAATTCAGCCAGTGTTCAGAAAAATCATATTGCCATTACTTTTTTTTTTTTTTTTTTAATTTTAAGGCTTCCAATAAAGAAGACAGTAAAGCATACGAAAAGAAGTTTGTTTAGCATTGACATCAAATTGCATTGTTAAAGGGTACATTTTCAGCACATTAAACAAAGCCATGCATCCAGTTCTTCAGATTTTTGGTTCCTTAGCACTAGCTATTCAATTGAGAAGAAGAGGGAGAATCTTGAATCAAAATTTTGCTTGCTTTAGACAGTACTCTGTACTTTATTTTTATCAAACCTTAGCATTACATAATTAATCATGGCCAATTTTCTATAGAAGTCCAATTACTGCGCAAAATCTCCTAATGGATACGTGACACCTTACCTTACTGGAAGTGTTATTTTCATTGGTACTATACTTCGAAAACAAATTTTAGGATTTCATAATTAATTATTCATTCTAAGTAGATTAACATATCATTTGTGAATCTTTTTCTTTGAATTTAGTCGTGTTATAGTTCTCTTACAGTTTCACACCCAAAATTCTAATATAAGTTAAGCTGTAATCAACCGAACTTTTAATCTTTTGAAATGGAACAAATAACAGTAGTGTTAAATCAAATGATAGTTTTTATCAAAAAAAAAAAAAAAAAAATCAAAAGATAGTTACTATCATAATTATTATATGTCTGCCCCGAGGAGCGGGGACGACATATTTGCAGCACTGCCACAGGCCACAGGTCCACAGCAGAGTTTAGGCCAGCCATACATTGTAATAAGTTGTCTATCAGTTTTGTCCTGTCCAATTTTGCAGAACATATTTTCACTCTATTCAAAACTTTAAGTGTAATATCTATAAAAAAAAAACCCGATTAAAATTCTCTATCTAATTTTTTTAGTATTTATCTGTGTTTAATACAAAACTACGCCATATCAATTGACCATATAACATTTTGTATAATTTCATATTTATTGACATAATTTTAAATTGAATACAATTGGACACCTTAAAAAAATTAGATGAAGGTTAAAAAATCTCTATGTCAAAATGCAATTGCATATACTCTGAAAAAATAGTTTATGTAAATGAGAATAAATCCATTATACATCTTGTGTCCCACGAAGCTCGCATGCTTTAAAAAGTACAAGGTAGGTGAATCTTCCAATTGAAAATAGCGACAAAAAACCTAGGCAGCAAAATACTTCAAGCTATTCATTCTCTTAACAACCTTTTTACCTAGGTTGTGCTCAAATCATAAAAAAGTCAAGATTGTTACACCATATATAATGTCTTTCTAAGCATGGTTGAAACATAGTTTTAAAGTATCTTATTTTATCTTCGTATACGTAAGAGGGTGTAATAAAAGAATAATGATAAAACAAATCCAACTAACAAGTACAAGAAGGCCAGATATATGAAACAGACTTTGTAATTTCAAATTTTCCCTTTTTTATTGGTTTAGATTTTTTTTTTCCCTTCGAACTCCTAAAAGTTATTCAAGAAATGTTCAAAAAAAAGGTGTTATCTGCCCCTTTATCCTGCATAAAGATACAAATCATCTTCTTGTATTACATTTTATACATTTCCACATAATCTGTTATTTTTCCATAAAAGTAGATGGTCATAATTTAGAGATAAAAGAATATACCTATAAAATACTTCTTCATGATTTCTTTGCTTGAAATCTTTCTCTCAATTTGGGTCATCTGCCCTATCTTTTCTTCAAGGGTCATTCTGCTCAACAAGTCTCTTACCCTTACATTCACTGGCTGTTTTGGATCTTTATACTTCACGTACTCTGCTTCTGTAACAACAGCCCCCAAGCACATTAACAGCACCATTCCCACAATGCACAGTGTACATCTCTCCATCCTGAAACAATCTATACCAAAGGTCAGTAAACACTAATCAGTGTTTTGTTTGTAAAACTTGAAATATATTTTTGAAACTCAACGAAGCATAATATAAATTAGCAGGGCAAAAGTTTCCTTCTATAAAATGGTTGAAACAAGGCTGGCAATGCTAATCGTGGCAACAGCCTTCACCCAAGTTTATGATAATACTAAATGCAGTTTCCTTATTTAATAAGATATTGAGTAGACACAATTATGGTTTATCTCCTTGTACAAAAATTGTTTTTAAGGTAATCCCTTGTTATGTACTTATGAACATTTTCATTCTAAAATCACCTTTTTCTTATAGTAAGTAATATTTCAAAATTGGATTCTCATAAATGTGACGGTACGCCACCTTTCCATTATCTTAACATGTAAATTAAAAAAAATTAAAAAAAAAAGAAAGCATAAAACTATAGACTAAGTTCATTGCCATTGGTATATGAATAAAAAAGACACAACCCTCATATTCTTATGCATCTTTAAACACAAAGATCAAACTCTCTCAGCCTTTAGTAAAACATAAATAAATAAAGAAAAGTTTGAAAACTTGAAGAAATTGATGAACAATGCAATGCATGAACTTACTTTGATGAAAGCCTTGGCAATTGTTTTACAAATTGAGAAACTGAGAAATGAACAGGAGTATTATGTTATGTGTTTATTAGCTTTGGATGTTTGCATACAAATGGACCCCTTTTATAGGGTGAATGATAACTGAAAACTGACTTGGACTTCTCAATCTTTGACATTTCATTGATTGTAGTAGCATTACACTTGCAGTTATATAATGTTATCCATATGACATAAAAGTCAGTGAATTTTCTAAACAAATTCTGACATGTGCATCCTATCTTGATTCATTCTAGCCAATTTGCAGCTGTAATGCCTTACAAGGTTTGCTTTCCCCAAGTGGGATGGGGATGGGGATGGGTTGCAAGTTTATAAACTATTCTGTCCCTTCCAATCCCTAAATTTTGGAATTTTTTATGAATTTTGCATTAATATTTTTTGATTCTACAACTTCTAAATGTTATTATCCACCTGTACTTCTAAAAATTTTCAGGGTTTTCAAAGATATTAGTTAAATTTGAACCAACCAAATATTGTGGTTACCATACTTTAGTTTCTAATAATAATAATAATAATAATAATTTAGAACCTAACTTTTTTGCTTTTAACTACTTTGACCCCTTTAAATAACTAAAATTTAACTTTTAGACAAACAAAAAAATTGAGCAGTACATTAATTTGAATAATGATAGTTAATTAATAATTCCAAAATTGATACTCATGTGCAAAATACAGTTCAAATCAAAACAGTTATTTACAATTATAGAATATAATTATCACAAATATGAACATTAGAATCATTAGCAAGCAATAATTTGAGGACTATGAGTAACCGAAGTATGTACAAGAAATGGACTTGGATCTTTTACTTTGCTGGTAATTAGAGTTAATTAATAATTATGCCATTAATGAAAAGTTAATTGGGACCCCTGAGGACTCGGCTGCTATAGAAAGATATAGATAAGTACAAGTATACGGTGACTCGTCAATTAAATTACGTATAGCAATTGCTGTACGTAACATATGTAAATACACGACTCTTGATATTTACCGAATTGGATAAGTAAATCTGGCGTGGAATTTATCTCTTAATTTTGGTTTAATGGATTGGATAAGCAAATCTGGCGTGGAATTTGTGCCTTAATTTTATTATCTTTGTAAATATACACTTATCGTTTTATCCTTGCCACTAATTGCTTAGTCATTTCGTTATCTAATTATTTTGGTAAGTATAACAAGAAAAATCAACAATTTTGATAAGCATATTTATTTCTACATGATTAGATGTAATTATTATTAATAAAAAAGTCGTGCCACAATTTTGGAGAACAATATAAACCCGTGAGCCATAATATCCACATAAATCATATAATAATAATGGGTTGCAATATCCATCTTACACATATTAATAAGCATGCTTTGAAGCCAAATTTTCTCAGTTATGTCAATTTAAATAACGTTTTTATGGTATGTACACTAAAGGGCATTGGATAAAACACACTCAAAGAAAAATGAAGGTGAATCTACCATTGAAATTCTCAAATATCACTCTCTTGACAAAGAAAAAAAAAAGTGATATTGGATCCTTTTTTTAATCATGTGCCATGAAAGCACCGATAGATATATTTGCATATATGAGAATTTTTCTCTGCACAATGACAATTGAACTCTTACATTTTGCTGAAAAAAAGGGGAAGATTTATTATTTCGGCCAACTTTACCTTTCACATAAAATCATTTTATTAGTAAAAAAAATTGTTCGCATCAAATAGATATCGTGCTCTGTGTTGTACCTGTAATGCTTTTAGAATAAAAGATCTCAACTCTATCTTCTTAATTTCATGTTTTGTTTGTTGCATATATCACTTTTATTTTGAAGAGAAGCAGTAAAAATACTTTGTATTTGTTGTTTAGGAAGTGTATTAACTCTTATCCTTTAACGCATCAAAGACTTGTACATTAGTGTTGGATCTTTGCAAGTTGTATATTCTCTATTTAGGATACAACTGCTTGGATTTAGACTATCTTGTTTTGATTCATAAATTTTTGGGTTTATTCTTTCTTTTAAACAGTCATAGAAGAAAAGGGCATAGTTATTGATTGTCCACAGCATCTTTCTATGAACTTAGAGGGACAGAGGAAATTTTAGAGACAGGATCTTAACGCAACTATAATATTTGTATGCTAAATTCTGTGAACATCTTAATAATTGCAGCAGAATGAATGAATGCTATTTTTTTGTATTTTAATTTGTTATATTATAAGCAATATGTTCATACTCGCACGTACACACGTATATTTAATTAAGAAAGTAAATTGTCTTATATTGTGCATTGTAATTGATTTGGTAAATAATATCAATGTCAAGCGGCTTAACTATAGGATAAAAGGGTGTGAATTTAAAACTTAACCACTCCTTAATCGAAAGGTAGAGAAGTCCAGTCTGAAAGTAAAATGAATTTACCATCCACATTATAGAAAAAACTAAGGTACTTTGTAGAACATCTAGGTTCATTCATTGGTGAATTCAGATCCATATCCAACCAATGAACAACTAGCAAACTTTGTGAAGTTTGGATCAACTTGGATTGTAAAAGACAAACAAAAAGGCTTATAAAAGTTTTGAAAGAAGATGGGTTTACGTTCCAATTCCAAGTTTTGGCCAATAAGGGCTAAAATTTGGATTTCTTAATGCATGCATGCGCCAATCCAAGAAGTGAAAATTGAAGCAAAATGCATCAGAAGCTATATAATAACCTTTTTCCCTTTGGCAGATCAAAAGGCAGAAAGTCTGAAACCACCACAGATTGTGTAGATGCAATCCTAGTTGCCAACTTGACTTAGCATTGGGACTTGGTAATGACAATATCGAGAATGAAGACGTTATTATTATCATCCAACAGATTTCCCCACTGTTTTCTGGTTGGTTGGTTGTTTATTACTGCTAAACCGCCAGATCCAACTTGGGTTTTGGCATACTTTAAATTCTTTTCAGGGATGCAGTCATCACCGACAAACTAGTGATGTTGGCAAGTCTTTCAATATTTGATCTATATTTGGAAAAAAAACAAAAGAAAAAAAGAAAAATTAGGCCATATAAAATTAAATTTTGTTAATTTAAGTACCAGAGATCATAGTTCTATGTACTTTCGGCTACCAAAGATGAAAATCTTTAGTTATATCACTGGATCAAAGAATAGGCTGTTCAAATATTCTTGTGAGACATCAAGCATTATAATATGCAGAACAAAGAGAATTATGTATATTTTTTATCTTCAATACTTGTTTGTTAATGTAAAAATATGAGCCAAAAAAAATTAATCGAAACAAACAAGTTCTGCATCTGAAATACTTGATTGAAACAAGGGACTTCATCATAATGATTGAAAGCTATCCAAAGAGAGAACTCATGAAAATTGATGCCATGAAAGACTGATTGAATTCTTGAAAAGGAATTATAAGGGAAATATCCTTAAACGAAGGGAATAAAAACGCAAGTGTGGAATAAAACAGTCAATACAAAAAAGCACCCCTTGGGGGATTGAAAATAAGTTAAAGAACTAATAATATGTTAGAATTAAAAACTCTAATATTATTTTATAAAGAAAATATCTAATACCACGTTAGAATGATAAATAAAGTTTAGGAATATACAATATATATATTGATATAACGATGCCCAACTACAAAGAGTACAAGAGACCTATATATAGGAATACAATAAGTACGGAATCAGAAAACAATAATGAGAAATATATGTGGATTCATTTACATAAGTAAATACTATATAAATATAACCAATCAATTAGAATTGTCAATATACAATCAAATATGTAATTTTGCATATTTACTGACACTTTGAATTTTTTATATCCTCAATGATGACTGCCAGAAAGCTTTTTTCTTAGCTGTATTCATTAATTTATCCACCATTCCCTTGTAGCTTGATTGAGTTTCTACCAGAGTCCATCCTGCTTCTCTTTCTTTGAACATTACTAGTCAAATACCATGATCGTCCTCCATTGCTGCATCCCTGCATTGTTGTCAAGCGACTGCCCCAACTGCTTACCTGCATTATTGCAGTACGGTTGACGCAAATGTTTTTAACTTGTTTTGACTACTGTTGGGCTGAAAAATTCATGCCAAAATGGACTCATGAAGAGATTTACATATCTGGGCAATATCCCTGCTCGGACTTCGACTAACTGTAAGAGAGGACCTCTAGTTGCAAGACCTGTATTGCATTGGCCTCCAGCCTCTCAATCTTATTAATCCAATAACTACATGTTGATAATTTAGTTACCCTATTTTTTGGTTAAAGAAACTTTTATGTCATGAAAAAATTTTGCAGTCATGTTACGTCATGATATCATAACGAAAAGTGCCTAATAGTAATGCACAAGTGGTTTAAAAATACAAAAGGATTGTTGAAATCATTAAACATTTTGTTGAAAGAAATATTAGAGACCAAAAGATGAATTTCGCCCCCCAAAAAAAATCAGAAGTATATATTACACCAGCTAGGCTTGGGGACATTTCAAGTTGGTTCAGTTTGCTTAATTTTCACAATAAATGCAAAATTACTCTTCAACTATAACGAAAAAGTGGCAAATTCGAATCAGGTAATGGAAGTAGTCAAACAAGATTCCCTGTCTGTCTTATTCCATAATCCACCAGTGATCAAAGAAACATGTATCCTTTATTCACCATGTCTGGTTCGAGGGATGTAAAATTCATATTTGCATGGAATTCGAAAATCAGGTTTATTGCATACACACATTAACACCTATTTCGATATATACAGTTTCAAATATACAAAGATACGATTAATTGCCTCTGGTATCATTAATCAGTAAGCAAACTTTCCAAGAATCTCTCAACATTATCCAAGCCACAAAGGTTCTTGACAACAGGCATAGTAGCTGGGACATTCAAGTGGAATCCTGAGTCAGGTTCATCAATTCTGGTCCAAGCATTTAGCTGTTTTCTAGCTTCTTTGATTGCTGCTCGCACCGCACAATGTACTGAAGTTGCCAGAAGCAATGGTGGTTCTCCAGAGGCTACACAATGGATTCATTCCAAACAACAAATCAATAACAGTTCCTTGCTTTGCATGGATATATAAATTTGTTTGTGTGCACGAGTCCTTCCAAGTTATCCAGGCGTGTGAGCGTGTGTGTTTGTTGTAGTAACATGTGAATGATAAATCACTTGTCGAGCTCAATTCTGATTTTTAAGCTAACTGCTTTCTTGCCCTTGGAGTAATTTAGATTAAACTATTGATACCACTAATGTTCATCAGTAAGGCTTTGAATCGATTCTTTCTGTTTCCACTATTCATTTTTCCTTAAACATCTGCACATATCGATAGTAAAAGATTTCATGAATTATTTATGTGGACTAATCATGTTTTAGGCCTATTTTTGTACATATGGACACCAAGTTTAACTAAATCAGGTAGTCTAATAGCTTAGGATAGGAACGGAGGATGAAACATTTACCTACCCCAATTTTAATCGATTAGGTGTCAGTTTCAGCACCAGGAACTTTGTTGTATATAGGCAGGAAAAATTACATAGAAACTTGTTGGTTATGATTTCATAGGAAAGAAGTAGCACACTAGTTCAATTGTTAAACTCATTCCACAACATCCGATCAAAATAGAGGCTATAAATATTCTGTGACAATGGAGGGTTTTCAAGAAAACATCTGAAACTTCTTTTTTAGCCTTGGAAAAAAAAAAAAACAACTAGAAAACTAGAATTATTCTTCATTCCTTTTCCCTTTTATTTCCATGCTTAAGCATTTATGCTTCCAGCAGATTAGGCAGCATGTGACACCAGAAAACATCAAAGACCATGATCTGTGTAGACTGTTACAATGTTAATTATGACACAGTAGAGAAACTTGAAGAGATACCTTTAGATGATAGAACACGTTTTTTATGATGTCCACTGTTTAACACTTCAACATTGAGCTGCATTGGTATGGTGTCAATTGTTGGGATCTTGTATGTCCATGTGTCATCTGAAATCATCAATCCATCTGCATTGATAAGGTACTCTTCGAGCATAAAAAACCCAATTCCTTGAACAAAGGCTCCTTCAATCTGTAATGAGAATATTTCAAGACATAGCAATCTCATTTTCTATTAACTCAGATTGCATAATAACATCAAATGTACATTGAATCATATACAAAAAATAAACTCCTATAAAGTAAGCATTAGAAAATACATTAGACATGGCGCCTTCCAAAGATTTGACAAGTAATAAGAAACAATTAACTAACCTGTCCTAGATCCACTGCAGGGTTCATGCTCTGTCCAGAATCATAGATAATATCTGCTTGCAAAATTTTAGTTTCTCCTGTCAGTATATTTATCTCTGCCTGCAAGATCAACAGCTTCATCATTGCATATTATCATTATGAGACCATGGGAGATACCTATTTCATGAGTTCTCCAATCTAAGAGTGTCTTGCTTAATCAAAAACATACGTCATTTTAAGCAGTTACAGTAATAGATTATAAGCTAACATAAAACTTCTTGTCACAGTCTCGTAAGGACAAAGCAGAAGGAAACAAATTTACCTCACTAACTGCAGCACCGTAGTTCAGATAGTGATTGAAATGGGAATCAGGGACATAGTAAAAATTTGCAGCCAAGTTCACATCTTGAAAATGTGCCTACAATCAGCGAGCCCAAACGAAAATTGTGAAAGTTGAAGTTACAACAATCAATGCAACCAATACTGTGACGAATAATCCTAGACGTAAAGCAAGTTGCAAAGAAGATATTAAAAAAAAAAGAGAGAGAGAGAGAATACAAGAAGAACAAGAAGGGGGATGAGTGGGAAAGAAGAAGCAAAAATAGAATGGGGGACGGCAAGAATTGGACCCTCATTCTAAGACAAGAAAAAGGCTCTTCATATTGGGCTATATTCTATTTCCTAGCAAAGGAAGATCACAGCAGGCTTGCAAACATATTTAATGAGCTCTAAATAGCAAAAACATACAATAAAACAGCCTATTAATACAATATATTAAGATTGACTATGTTTTCTGTTCAATATATGAAGTGATTGATCTATAATCATCTGACAAGAAAAATCATACAATAAAATAGCCTATTAATACAATATGTTAAGATTGACTATGATTTCTGTTCAATATATGAAGTGATTGATCTACAATCATCAGTCAAGAAAATACTGTTTCTTGTCCAAGTAGTTTCATCACAACACATAGCTCCAGACACTAGATCAAGTTGTGTGGTTAATCAGTTGACATATGCAGACCTCATTGTTGAACCCCAAATTTTGAAAAACTTCATTACCTCATTGTTGAACCCCAAATTTTGAAAAACTTCATTCAGAGCACTTGATTAATATAATTGACCATTTACTGTATATTTAACAAAAGGCAAACTTTCTCTCAACAAGACAAATACTGGTGGAAGACAAAAAGCTTTTTCGACAAATGAAATACAAGTAAGCTTAGATCAGCTTCACTTCTTGAGTTGTAAGAAGAAGAAGCTAGAAAAAGTATCTGACAGTAAGGGAAACATACCTGAAGTATCAATACGTCCCAGCTAACAGAACCCATTTGCTCCTGTAATTTACTTTTAAGCGGGGCTAGTCTTTCAACCAAGATCATGCAGCACAATCTGACAGCTTCACAGCTTGATTCCGATGCTGTGCTGCCAGCAGTGATACCCCCTTGCACTAAGCTTAAGGTGTCTGATTGTAAAACTCGTACTTTTTCCACTAGGTTTTCAGTCCCATTACATCCAGTTGAACTGAGAGCATATGCAGTCATCTGTTTAACCTTAGTCCAGAGCCCCTGGCCCAACTCTATTCCTCCAACTTCTACAACAATGGATCCATCCCAAAGAATGCTAACCTTAGCCGGGGTTGGTCTTACCATCACTTCATACACAACTGGAACCCGTGAAATACCTCTTTTTCTCCATTTGTTGCTCCTATTAAACTGCTCTATCATTTCTTTTCTTTGGAAAAAGCATGAAAATCCATGCAACTTATTCCACATATCAGCCAAAGTATACTCCTGTGCTTCCCCTGCGGACTCTCCATAGAAAACAGTAAGGCTTTCAAAAGTATGAAGATTTATGTTCCTAACAGAATCTACCTCCATGGATAGAATAGATGCAATGTGTTCTAGTATAGCTTCAGCAATATAAGATCCTTGAACCCCCCCGGGACCTCTCATTGCAGATTTGCTAGTATGGTTCGTCTTGCAAACTTTTATGTCAAAAGACAGAGCACCCCAATTGTACGTTTTCAGGGCACTAATAATTTTTGATGGTATCATGGGGCTTACATCTATAGATATCCCTGCATTAATTAGTATGTCAAGGTGCAAGGCGGTGACCTTTCCATTTGATTTGAATCCAACACTGTAAGTTATTTTCATGGGATGTCTTGCTCCGGTAATTATCATGTCAGTCTTGCGATTGAGATACATCCTGACAGGGCGGCATAATTTGTGGGCAGCAAGTGCACATGATGTAGCGACCTAAACAGAGTAACTTTTAAGTGTTTGCACCACTACATATAGGACTATGAAGACAGGAGAAACCATAATTCAGAAACCACAAGAAATTGACTCCAAAAGGTGACATTCACAGCTAATGGTTATTGTTTTGAAGTAATCCTTTTCCAATGAATTAGCTACAACAATAGCAAAAGTTTGTTTTTATCATTCCTTATTTAGGTGCATTTAGAATTACAATAATGCATGAATGAGCTCATTTCAGAATGCATTAGTTTGCCTTCCCTAAAAATTTATCCCTATATGTACTAAGAACATACTAAATTCTCATGTTTGTAATACTTACAGACATTGCTCCTTTTGTCTTGCCCCCAAAGCCTCCGCCAACCCTTCTAGTAATTACACGGATATTATGTTCCGGAATACCAAGACATTTAGCGATTACACTGTGAGCAAACTCTGGGAACTGAAATGAACTATAAACTACCATACAATTGTCTTCATCTGGGACTGCAAGGGCGGTTTGTGTCTCCATGTAAAAATAGTACTGTGAGCCAAGTTTGATCTGTAAATCGCATCAAAAGAAAAAACTTGATAGTTAGCATGCATTACCCAGAACCCAATCGTGGAATGGTGTTATTGACAATATGAAGACCACTTCAGGAAAATGCAGCAAAACAACTGAAATCACAGAAACAGTTTGACAGTACCTCAGCAGAATGGATCTTGTGATCAGCTTCAGCCATTCCTTTTGAGAAATCACCAACCCGTTTTGGATACATGGAAGCAGGGACCTCAAAGAAACTCGACCTCTCAACAGCTTCTTCAACGGTTAAAATTGGTGGATCCAAATTCTCAGTGTCATAGTTGACCAGAGCGGAGCTAGCAGCAATATTGGCAGACTTTTGTGTTTTTGCTATCTATAAATGTTTTTCCATTTACAGATATTAACAGGATATAATGAGACTCATCACCTTCATGAATAAAAATTATTTGCATTTAACATTAAGGGATTTAGAATAATAGAATTACCACTAAGGCTATTCGCTCTCCAGCACACCTGGTAAGCTCATCAGCAAATAGAGGTTCAAAACCAAACCTGGACTTAGATCCTATATTTTCCCCTCCTTCTGGGATATCTTTATAAGATATAAGAGCACAAACTCCACTTAGTTGATTGTTTGGTTTTATATCAACACCTTTTACCCTCGCTAAAGGTTTTGTGCTATAAATAAATGCTCCATGCAGACAGTTTGGAGGTGATGGGTTGTCATCAACATATACAGCCTCCCCTGGAAAATCAATCAACACAGATGCAGAACAAAAAAAGGAAATTATATTGACAATCAGTTTCAGAGCCATCATAAAACCATGTGGAGAGAGTTTGCAGGAACCATTAAAACGTTTCTTTGGATAGAAGAGGAGGAAAAGAAAGCAAGAGGTGAAGGAGGGACACCTTTAAATAAGGAAGACAAAAGAGAAGGAATATGACGATCGGCACGGAAAAAGGGTCAAGTTAAGAAGGTAATAAAAGATCCAAGGGAAAAAACTAATGCAATTGACGCATTCAAGACCAATCTTGAAACAACTTTGGCCTGACACCTCATATAATTATATGTTTAATCACTTTGCATGGAACAATGGTTATGCTAAGGCATTCATATATATGTCTTGAAGTTCCAGTATTATGGAGAGATATGCCTGAAGTCAATTTTGGAGGAATCTATTTAATTAAACAAAAACAACTATAACATTTCCAACACTGCATATGTACTTGCTGAAGATCCGATATAAGCCATTCCAAATGATCTTCTTAATTCCAATCTGGGACAACTTAGCGTTCACAAGGTTATAACAGAGATTTTCTTACCATACTACGAAACTTCACTGCAGATAAACTAAACCATTTTCTCAAATAAGTGAAAGCCCCATCTTAGAGACCATGACGCTCTAGTGTCTAACAAATGAAGAGATTAACCAATTCTAAGACAAACAAAGCATCATAGAAAAATTGAGAGAAAAATAAACCTGAAGCTTGGATGGAAGCACCAAACTTTATCAGTGGTTCTCCAACTGGATAGTACTCTCTACTTGATTTCACATTCTGCTTTGAAGACGACAGCACTGTTGAATTTGCCAATTGACCATGACGACTATCGCTATGGTTTCTGGAAGAATCCTCAGGCAAACTTGCAGTAAATCCATCACATAAACCATTACAAATACCAGAACCAACGTTTGCAAATGGCAAAAGAAACTGAAAAAGGAAACCAACGGCCAAGCTTGTCCTGTAAGCAGCATTTGAAGTGCCAAATTCAGGTATTATAGCTGCTTTAACTAATTTTACTGCTTCACATAGAACACTAGCACTTAGCATCTTTCCTGAAAGGTATTCCTCAACCTTTCTTGCCCGTGTTGCATGTTTTGTTCCATAAGCACCAAAAGCCAATTGGATATCATTTATCAGAACTCCTTTTACACAACAAGACACATCAGCCAGGAAAGCAGCATTTAGATAAGGCAAAGCATTTCCTAATGGTCGTGGTGAAGCACGATAGGTCTCAAAGACCAATTTGGAATCAGATCCAGTTCTATTACCATTTCTTTTTGGTTCCAAAAATGGAATACGGATGCTGAGGAGTACACTTCTTGAGTCCAAGGGAGGTCTTGCCAGGAATTCTTCCAATGCAAGACACTCATCCTTGTGACCGGTTGTCATTCTAACAGTCGAACCTACAGCAAGAAGTATAGTAGCTATATCTGAAGGAAAATATTTCCTTTGTGCCATCACCAGATTCCCACCGATGCTTGCTGAGTTTCTAATGAATCCTGAAGCAATTTTCTCCATATGGTCAGCAAGCTTTTCAAACACCTGCTTGCCATCAGAGGAAGAATTTACTGCATCATCCTCTCTCAGAAATGGAATAATTTTAGAGATGGTCACAGCCGCCCCAATTTCAATCTCATTATGATTTCTCCTTATCATTGAAAGCTCAGGTATATATCTCATATCAATGTATCTTTCATAGCGTTCAAGTTCCTTGTAGTAACCCATCCCAGTGTTACCAACTACTAGCTTAATCTGCATACTATCCTCAAAACCCCTGGAGTTTAACAAGCTTCTGAGCTCCTCAAGAGTAGTAGGACTGTACCAAGAATAATTTTCTGAATCCAAACTCTTTGCTGACCTGGACCTACTTTTCAAAAATTCTGGATATCTGCTAACCCCCCCGACATTAGGAGTATATAAAGGCAGTCTCCTTAATTTAACTTCCTTTGGCTCTCCTTTCCTCCAAAAAGAATTGAGTCCCAAATCCTCTAAATCAACATCTGTTGTAAAACTTTTGCAGACATCAGCTATTGGTCGATATCCAGTACACCGACAAAGATTTCCTGCTATAGCCTTTTCAGCTTCAGGAAACAGTCAGCTTAGAAAATCCTGGTGGAGGTTCTGGCCTGTCTGTTCTCTCAGCATTTGTGAGTGCTGAGTAAAGTGACATGCACATTCCAGGAGTGCAAAAGCCACATTGAGAAGCATGGAATCCAGCAAACCTTTGATGAATTGGATGGAAACCATCTTTACTATTTCCAAAGTCCTTCACTTGTACTAATTGAGCAACCATTTACACTACAAAGAAGAGTAAGACATGAACTCACACTAAAATCTTCAACTCGATCTAGTATAGGGTTGTACTTTGACAGCATAACAACACAAGCTCCACAACCACCTGCACCGTAAGAAAAAAGGATGGGCTAGTAGTTGGATGAACAGCTTTTACAAGTAAGCAAGCACAGAGAGCATCAGCTAATTTCAAAACAATAGTTACGTAAAACAGATAAAAGAACAGTTAAAATATGTTGCATTTGCCGATCAAGAGGAAATTTTGGACACATCAAGGTGCAGGCAAAATCACAAAAGAAAGGAGCTTCTATCCCCAAGAAATTTCTAAGGTTCAAGGCCATATAAAGCTCTTAGGTACGTTGAAACTTGAATCTCAATCACAATTCAGATTCAGAAAATCTTGCTATTCGCTTTTGGTGATATATTGTAAGCAAGATAATCATAGCATGGCACAAAAATAACAATGCATTGGCACTCAAACTGAGACCAACTGTCGGACGGTGAAGCAATAAAATCTCACTCTGCAATGAATTGGCTTATATATAATATGCACTCCAAAACTTTAATTCCAGAGAATCTGATTTCTTGGTAATTAGATATTATCAAGATCATTGCTTCAGAGTTATAACTGATATCTGTAATTGATTCGGCTTCCTAATCCCAAGCTTTCAACAACACCAATATACTCCCATAAAAATTCGCACAAGAAAGTAATCAGAAGGGAAAATTAACAAACAAGAGGAAAACACTGCATGATGGTCATTAGTCAAATGCCACAAGAAGTTCAACCTAAGTTTCGGATTGGACCAACATGATCATGCTCACTGTACGCAAAACAGACATAGAACCAAAGACAATAATCTAACTTTTAATATTTCAAATCTCAGCAGCGCTAAACTGAAAAACGCAAACTTTCAGAAACAGAAGAACCAATTTGTCTATAAACGCACATGCAAAGGGAGAGAGGCGTATACCTTCACCACAGCCAAGCTTGGCACTCTTGAAACGAGTATTAGTGCGCAAGAACTCAAGCAAAGTAGTAGAAGGATCAATAGATGCCACCTCAAACTTCTCCCCATTCACTGCAAACACAAGACTAGCACTGCCAGTTGCTGGTGCTGAAGCTTTGGCCTCACTTTCTCCCATTTTTGGTCAGCTGAGCTGATCCCAGATGGAATAGAATCTGAATCACTGGCTTACAAGATTATATAGGAAAATTCTGTCACGTAACCGTGACAGGGAGCGTGGGCTCCATTTTTGTTTTTCCTTTTTGGAGTATATGTAATATCAAACTCAGGCATCTTTCTGCTGTCCACATGACTAACCATATCAATGTTACTTCCAACAAAATTGCTATCTGTGGCTCCCATATCGGGAGAGATTAGTGCGTGAGTGTATAATATTTAAAGATACCTTAACTCATCTTCTAGTCAGCAATTATCTGGATAGTGTGAGTTAGTGAGTCCTACCTTAAGTTTTCTTTTTCCTTTTCTTTACCGTTTAAAAAAAAAAAAGAAGAAGGAACTAAATGCGGGCTCCTACATCGGGAGATTAGTGCGTGATTGTGTAATACTGAAGGTATCTCAATCCATCCTCTAGTCAGCAATTACCTGGATGATGTGGGTTAGTAGGCCTTATCTTAAGTTTCCCCTGATGGGAGCTCCACGTTGGGAGATTAGTGCGTTAGTGTATAATAGTTAAAGTACCTCAGTCCCTCCTCCAATCAGCAATTACCTAAATAGTGTAAATTAGTAAGTCTTACTTTAAGTTCCCTTCTCCTTTCCCTTATCGTTTCAATAAAAAAAAAAAAAATTGCTATATGAGTGAGCCCAAGTGAGAAATGACTACTCTGTTAGTCCAACGTTGGTGCATGTATTTCCTACATACGTCATTGATTAGCTCCACTCAAAGTTGGTGCTTTTTGCACTTCTAACCTCCAGAACTTTGATCAAATTGACACTAATCCCCCCATATCTGAAGAAATGAAGTCAGCCCTTTTAACTTCATGACACGGGCCTAACAATACTTCAAAAGGATGTACCGCCTTGTGTTTACAGCATATATTCCAGAGTCTATCTGAGGTACAGTTTTGTCATTAACATGTACATATGATACACTCTTGAGTTCATAATAGATTCTAATAATTGGAATTTCTCATCAGCATTTTAATCTTATTGTGCATACTATTATTGATCCTAGTTATAATAATGCCTTTGAATTAACTTGAACATATTGCGCATAAGGATCATGGGTTTACTTGGATGATAAGGTTACCCTTCCACTGCATAGATTCTACCTCGTTTGCCACACTAACTCCTATTTCCTTGACGCACTTTTTTTTTTTTTATTCGAGACACTGTGGATATCATCATAAAGGGAAATGGTATTTACATATGTCAAAAACCTTCTTGTACGTGATTATTGTTTATTTTGTCTATCATATATGCTTACCATTTTGGTCTACAAAATATTCAATAATGTGGTAGAACGGAAAAAGAGCATGGACTATGAATATCATTACCCTTTCTCAAAAATGAGCAGAAAAAATTGAGATGTGAGGCCATTACATTGTAGTACAATCATCAATTTTTTAGGGATTAAATTGCTTTAATTCAAACTCTAAGGACCCAAAAATGGTTTTGTTAAAATTTAAGGACCATAACGCCAAGTCGCACTTCGACGAACTCAAATGGCTTTATCACAGAATTATTAACTTAGCATCTTGGAGAGCAAGTTTTAGATTGTCAAAAAGGGAGAGGTTATAGGTTAGGGTCTTGAGGAAAAGATAAGAATGCACTTAATGTCATTAGGTTAAAGCTAATAAAAATTGTTAAAAGTTCAAACCATCAACAGAACCATAAGGAGTGCAATGGGGAACGCTGTGATCCTTAAGTCACATCAGTACCGACTGAAGGAGAATTAAGCACTTGAAAAATTTAAACACTCAAAAAGATGCACCCCTCGAATACTTGTGTGTATGATGTAGAACGGTGGTGATGAAAAATTCGTTACACAAACAAAATTTCTACAAACGAAATCAACGATTCAAGAAATGAGAAAAAAACTCTCAAATTTTATTAAAACCAAAAATAATGGCTCCGTTTGGATGGCATTATTTGGAATGTTTTTTGAGAATTATTTAGAAAAATTATTTGGATTGTTTTTGGTTAAGTTTTTTGGAAAAGTGAAAAAGTATTTGGATATGAAATTTTTTTTTGAAATGACATGATAATAATTTGAAAAAATCGAACGTCCACTTAAAAAAACTAACGTCCGTTCCTTTAAGCAGACGTTCACTTAACTTTTTTCAAACCGCCATCAATGGATCTCATTTTGTTCCTTTCAATTTTTTCAGTTTTGCTAAATAAATTTTGAACATAAACATGTTTACTTTGTGAATAATTATGTAATTTATTTGAAATTTAGAATAAAAACTTGGAGGGAAAATTGGGTGAAAAAATTTGACAAAAATTTTTTTTACTTTTTGACCAAAAACTTTTCCATTTGTCCAAACGGGTTTGGCAAAAAAATTTTCAAAAAATGACTCAAAAAATGTATCCAAACAGGGCCATATCGTCGAATCTAAAATGAGGCTAAAGAAGCCTTTTATAGTCCTAAAGATAGTCTAAATTCATCTAAGGAAAACCCTAACAACTACAATTTGATAAGGAAACAAAACACTTAAAAACGTAAAACTCATAAAAATTCCGTAAGTGAGCTGCTGCTTTTGGTAAACCAACCCTGCGGTTGGTGAAGAGTCACCCACGACTATTTTCTAATCGCGAGCAATGGGTGACACAAGCTCATACCATCTTGCCCGCGATTGAACATGTTCCTTTGGCCTGTGCGCTCCTCATCATTCCCTCCCACTTGAAAAAAACTCAACCTCGAGTTATAGGCGTCAACTAAATGTAATGGCTCTTCCATTCTTTTGTCTTGAACTCCACTTGAAGCTTTGGAATCTACAAGGAAAATTCCCTTTGAAAAGGAAACAATCAAGAAGTTCTTGTCAGATGTATTGTTACTAGTCGGACCAACCATAGGACGCTCACTTTCTCCTTTAGGTAGTAGAGTGATTTTCTTACCATTTTTTACAAGCTTATAGACATTATCCCGACCACAAATAGTGGCATCTATATTAAAGCACCACGGACGACCCAACAATAAGTGACAAATATCTATGTTTACCACATCACAGATAATATCATCCTTATAATACTTGCCTATAAACAAGGCAAACCTACACCTTCCATTTACTTGAACAGGTTCAATATGTTTAATCCAACCTATCTTATAAGGCTCAGAATGCTTCTCTACAGACAATTTTAAGGAATTAATCAAAGCTCTAGAAATAATATTTTCAGTGCTACTATTATCTATGACCAAGTCACAAATATGACCAGAAATTGTGCACCTTGTTCGAAACAATTTGTAGCGCTGAGACTCTTCACATTGCTTTGGTATTAGGAGCAATTTCCTCACCACCACGTGTTCCGTATTAGCATATCAAGCTTATTTCTATATATATTAATTCATACTTGAAATAGCCATCTATGGTATCAATTTACCTAACTCTAGGCTAGAGTTTCAACCCGAGATGCATTTCTCTTTCCTCTCTTTGGTATAATTATTCCCTACTACTTATAAAACAAGTATGCCCCCTTTGAGTACATTAAGCTTCCTGAATTCTTTTACTTATTAGAAATAACTACCAACTTAAGTATCCAAAAGCCACTCGCAAAAAAATTAAAAATTATATTTAGCTCTCTAAATTTAGCGGTTACTTTTAATATGATACATTCTTGACCCCTTCAAGCTTTTTCAAGATTTTCCTATTTCTCCGCTTACTTATATACGTCTTTAATAATATAAATACTTATGCACCTAACTACTTAATAACATAAGATTCAATACAAGATAAAATCAATTAATTTGAATAAATCAAGATACATATTGTTTTAATCATAAGAAACAAATGAAATAAGAATAAATTTTTTATTTTCTTAAGCACTATTCTCAATATCCAATTTTTATGGATTAGAAGAAGAGCATATAGATTATTCGTAATTGATTCATAAAAGAAATAATTCGGGCAACAATTGCATTTGTAAAACAGACATCTGTATAAACTTTTCTTTTCGCCAGAAGAAGGATAGAAAAAATATGGATGACGTCTGATTGAGCAGCATATTGAAAGCTTTGTGTTTGATGCTTGAAATAATTATTCCAAAACTTTCAAAGTAGCATATATGAATTGATAATCCATACCTTCGTTTTATCATCGTGGGATTCCCTAGATTCACCTTCATAGAAAACATTCGCATAGGCACTTATCATGCAGTTTGTCTCAAGAGTTATTGAAATCTGTTTGTAAACAATTAGTAGCATATTCGCAAGTAGGTTTTGTTAATTTCAGGATCATATATTGAATATGGTTAACACAGTATCTTCATTCGCAAGAAAGAATTAGAAATCATTGAATGTATCTATGTAATTTGATTATATATTTTGATTATATATGTAGTTTATTATTAAATACCAATTAGGATAATATTCTATAAATAATATCTTGTTATTATACTTATTTCAATTTGACCTCTAAAATAGTTTATTTTTACTCTACATATATATATGTCAATGTCACTCCCCAAATCCAAATACACGGCCACTAATTGCTTAGTCATTTCGTTATCTAATTATCTTGGTGAGTGTATATCCACTCATTTGGTAAGTCAGTAAACTAAGAACAATGTAGATAAGCATATTTGGCTATGCAATTATTTATTTAAAAAAAAAAACATGCTACAATTTTGGAAAGTACACACACGCACACACACAGAGACATGCATACATACGTACTACATATATATCCTTGAACCAACATGCCAACATAAATCATAGAAAAATGGACTGCTATACTTCTCTTGTGACATACTAATAAGCATGCTTTAGAAGCTAAATTTTCTCAATCATGTAAATTTGAATAAAGTTTTTCTATTCTGTGCTGCACATGATCAGACACCAAAAACGAAAAGTGAAACTAATAGTGATACTTCCAATCTCAAATGACCATATTATATATACTCTCTCTCACGAAAAAAAGTAACATCAAACTCATCTTTTATATGGTGGCATGAAGCCACAGAATAGTTGACTGATTTGCATACTTGAGAATTGCTTTTCTGAACAGTGAGCCTTTTATCTCTTCTTGTATATTTTTGAGAAGAAAGGAAGGTATATATTTTGGGCGAACTGTTGCTTTTACGTAAAATTATTTATTAGCAAAGATACTTCCTTATAGTAACTAGATATCAGGCCTTTATTTTTGTACATGTCGTGCATTTAAGATAAAATATCTCAACTTTATCTAACTAATTTCATGTTTGTTTGTTGCACCTTTCTTTTATATTTTGAGAAGAAGCAGTGGGAATACTTGTATTTGTTGCTAAGAAGCGGGATAACTGATAACTCTTATATTGTATTTGAATGCTATTTTTCGTATTTTAATTTGTAATACTGTAATCAGTAAGTTCAAACATGTATATATTTAATTAAGAAAGTAAAAAACGTTGTCTTATATTGTGCATGGTAATTGATTTTGTAAATCATATCAATGTCAACTGGCTTAACTACATTGTTGATTTAGGATAAAGGGTTGTGAATTTAAAAAGAAAGTAAAATGAATTAACCATCCACATTATAAAAACGATCAAGGTCTTTTATAACACTCATGAACACTAGAGAAACACCGTCAGTATCGATGGAGGGGATCAAAAACATACTAAAAGGGATTAAAAACTCTAATTCCGCATTTGAATTACAAATTTTAACACCACGTAAGAATATTAAACAAAGTTTAGAAAAGATAGAGGGTATAATGATAAAACAGTAGTCAATTACAAAGGGTTAAAAACATCTATACATGGAATCATCTACGTAAGGAAATACTATACAACCAAATCAATTAGAATTGTCAATAGACAATCAAATGTGTAATTTTCATATTTATTAACACTTGGATTTTTTTATATCCTCAATGATAACTGCAGTAAGCTTTCTTCTTGGTTGTCTTCATTAATTTATCCACCACTCCCTTGTAGTCTGATTGAAATTCTACCCAGTTCCATCCTGCTTCTATTGCTTTGATCATTGCTAGACCAATAACACAAGCTTCTTCCATTGCTGCATGCCTGCACTGTTGTTAAGGAACTGCCCAAACTGCATTCCTGCATCATTGCAGTATAATTGGTGTCACGCCCCATGCCCGGGACATAACATCGCCGTGACCAGGTTAAACTGAGTCACAAGGCTCTAAAAGGTCAAAGCGTCTAACATAAACATCCCAAATATCACACATACAAAGCCATTAACAACATCTCAAGTCGAATAATAACATTAGGTACAAGTACAATATCATCCACTACCATAGCCTTCCAAGCTATACATACATGATTCTAAATGTTTCTCACACTCACTAAAGTCTTAATCTAACCTAAGAGAGTACAAACATAGTCTAAAAGCATAAATACAAACCATTACTAGCTTACTAATATCTACTATCATGGTATGCTCCGAGTGTCAGCACACTCTCCTGCCACACAATCATCCAACACTGCATATCAATAAGAAAGAAGTGAGTGACAAAATCACTCAATAAACGGCAAAAGCATCACCTTGTGGCTTGAAGGTGTCATACATATAGCTACGTTCAAAACACATAGTCAATAGTTCTTATAAGTACGTAGGAGCTAAATAATGCACAATTTATCACAAATCCAATATCACGTATCAAAATCAGACAATGCACTCAAACAAAGCATCATTGCATTTAAACAAAGGTTCAAATCATTCAAACAAAGTCCTGGATATCCAGTCATTCACTGTACCCCGGTTGCTCGGTCATACTGACTTTTACCCGATCAGTTCGGTCCTACTGACTTTAACCCGGTCAGCTCGGTCATACTAATTTTAACCCAGCCAGTTCGATCCTACTGACTACCACCCGGTCAGCTCGGTCCAAACATGTAACATTGTGCATACATTCATTCCATTGTTCACATAATTCATTTAACAATTCGTTATTCGATATTTCATTTGTATCATATATATTATCAAGTTATAGAAAATGGGAACATAATCACCATCAAGGCATTTACTATAGCAAATATAGTCTCAAAACAATCGTACATTGACAATATCATTTTTCAAAAATCCAAGGGATACAGGACCCACTTACCTCGATCCGAACGAACTCAAAACTCTACAAAGGGTTGATCACGTTCTTCATCTAATACACACAATTAAACATCCAATTATACATTAACTCTACCAAGAAATCATAACTGAGGCATACATCTAACTTAAACGCAAAACGAAGTACAAGAGGGAGGAACTGTTGTGATCCGCGACGTCAGCCGCGCCGTGGCTCACCAACAGTGCCCATCCGCGGTGTCATCCGCGGCGCGAGTGATGCCGCGGATGGCTCCAGACGATCAGCCCTACTGAGCCGCGGCCTCATTCGCGGCGCGGATGGCACCGAGAATGAGCCCAGGCAACGCGATCTGCAACTCTGCAACACTCCCAAAATCAAATCCACTCACTCCCACTTGACCCAACACCATCCAAACACCAAATCCACTCTAAATGGGCATAATAAAGCAGTAGCAAGCCATCTCAAGCTCAAAAACACTCACTTACCCAAGACACCACTAACAAATCTCATAATCCCTCAAAGTTCTTTACCCACATCATCATCAATTAACTACCCATAATCACACTCACACACACACCCTCTAATACTAGTTGGCATATACCCATATAAGCATAAATAACTTTAAAACTTCCTACTCAAACCATCCATTTTACCAATTTCTCATATAAGCCAAACCAATGAAAGAAAAGTTAGACTTGGAGGAAATACCTTGGGTGGAAGTTTCAAGGAGGTTACTACTTGCTTCTCTTTGATAATGAGGTTGTCCACTTCTTTCTTCAAGGGAAAAAGAAGAGAGATTTAGAGAGAGAAGAGAAGAGTTTCCAAAGAGAGGAGAAAAAGAAAAAAAATGAAAGAGGAAGAAGAAAGCCCTAAATCCTTTGGGCAAAAGAAACAAAATGCAGAATTACACTTGAGTCCCTAATGAGCTTTCAATTTATATTGGTACCCCAAATCATGCCAAATTACATAATTGCCCCTAAGGTCATTGGTATTACAATTGGCACAACTGTTTTTATCTTGTTTTGACTTCTGTTGGGATAAAATTCCATCTCAAATGGACTCCATGAAGAGATTTACATTTCTCGGCAATATCCATGAAGAGATTTACATATCTTGGCAATATCCCTGCTCGGGTTGACCTGTCAGGAGGCCTCTAATTACTAGACCTGTATCATATTGGGCCTTCAATCTCTCAATATTATCCATGCAATAACTAATAAATGTTGATAATTCAATTACCCTTTTTCTGGTCAAAATAACTTTTATATCATGAAAAATATTGTTATATCATAACAAAAAGTGTCTAATAGTAATGTACAAGTGATTCAAAAATATAAAAATATTGTTGGAATCCAAAAGGAAACATTAGGAATCAAAAAATAAATTTTTCCCCCCCAAAAAAAAAAATTCGGGTGTACATAACACACGCTAGGCTTGAGGCCATTTCAAGTTATTTTTATAATAAATGCAAAATTACTCGTCAACTAATTTAAAAAAAAATAGTAGGCACATTTGAATCAGGTAATGGATGTAGTCAAACTAGATTCCCTTCTGTTTTTATTTCATACTCAACCATTGATCAAATAAACCTTATCCTTTATTCACCATGTCTCGTTCGAGGAATGTAAAATTTATATTTCTATGGAGTTCAAAAATTATGATTATTACAAACACACATTATCAACTATTTCGATATTCGCGATTTCAAGCATACAAAGAGAAGATCAATTGCCTATGGTATCATTATCAGTAAGAGTTTCCAAGAATCTCTCAACATTATCCAAGCCGCAGAGGTTCTTGACAACAGGCAGAGTAGCTGGGACGTCCAACTGGAATGCTGAATCAGGTTCATCAATTTTGCTCCAAGTATTTAGCTGTTTTCTAGCTTCTTTAATTGCTGCTCGCACTGCACAATGCACTGAAGCTGCCAGAAGCAATGGTGGTTCTCCAGAGGCTACACAATGGATTAATTCCAAACAACAAATCAGGACCAGTTCCTTGCTTTGCATGGAAGTATAAATATGTTTGTGGGCACTAGTCGCACAATTTATCCGGGTGTGTGAACGAACGTGTATGTCATAGAAACATGTGAATGATAAATCACATATCAAGCTTAATTCTGATTTTTAAGTAGATTGCTTTCTTGCCCTTGGGGTAATTTAGATCAAACTATTGATACTGCTAATGTTCATCAGTAGGACTTCGAATCCATTCTTTCTGTTTCCATTATTCATTTTTCCTTAAACCATTTCACACATATTGACAGTGAAAGATATCATGATTTATTTATGTGGACTAATGATGGATTTTGTACATACGGGCATACCAAGTTTAACCAAGCCAGGCCAGTCTAATAGCTTAAGACCGAAGAATCATACATTTAGCCACCCACACTTTAATCGACTAGGTGTTAGTTTCAGCACCGGGAACTTTGTTGTGTATAGGCAGAAACAATTACATAGAACTTATTGATTATGATTTCACGGGAAAACAGTAACTTACTATTTCAATTGTTAAGATCATTCCCTATCATCAGACCAAAAGATAGGTTACAAATTTTCCGTGATACAATGGAGGGTTTATAAGAAAACTTTTCTTTTTTGGCTCAGGAAAAAAAACAGTTAAAACGCTAGAATTATTCTTCGTTCTGTTTCCCTTTCATTTCCACATTAACAATTTATGATTCAACAGATTTAGCCAACATGTGATATCAGAAAACATCAAAGACCATAATGTTAGTAGACTGCTAATTTTGTTAATTATGACATGGTGGAGATACTTAGCGAGATACCTTTAGATTATAGAAAAATACCTTTAGATGATAGAACACGCTTTTTATGATGTCCACTATTTAGCACTTCAACATTAAGCTGCGTTGGTATGGTGTCAATTGTTGGGATCTTGTATGTCCATGTGCCATCTGATATCATCAATCCATCTGCGTTGATAAGGTACTCTTCGAGCATAAAGAACCCAATTCCTTGAACAAAAGCTCCTTCAATCTGTCATAAGGATTTTTTAAGACATAGGAATCTCATTTTCTAATGAACACAGCTTGCATAATCTATCTATTCTCTCTTTAAAAGTACGGTGAGTCTTGGAGTCTTTGCACCTCATATTGTTAGTTTTCAAATATGCCTAAAATGCCCTCATGTGCTATTTTATCATATTAATTGTGTTCTAATTATAGTAGAGTTACAAATTCTTTACATTCCTTTGTGAATTTCATTGAATTTAATTTTTGTTGTTAATTAAAATAAAATAATTTCCCATACAAAAACCATTTACCTACCCTTCAATTCAATCCTCAAGAGACCAATAATACCAATAAACTTTAACATTTGTTCATAAGTTAGTTTTGACTTTTTAAAAACCAAAGGATGATGATTTGTAAAAATGTCACTATAGATTCTAAGAAAACAAGCAAAGTACTAAATTGTACTAAATTATGTTAATAAAATATAACATAGCTTTAAATTTTATTAAATGATTACAGTATTATGTTTAACAAATAAGTTATTTCCAAAAATAATATATTGAAATTTGGGCTATGAATAAGCACTCTACTAGCAAGTTCTTTTTTGTCTTTTTTTTTTTAATACATCTATGTCAAGCTAAAGTTTTGGTGATTGATGAAATAATTCAAAAATAATATATTAAAATTTGGGTTATAAATAAGCACTCCTGCTAGCAAGTTTATTTTATTTTATTTTATCCATGCCAAGCTAAAGTTTGGTGATTGATGAAATAATTCAAAAAATTGTATACATTTTTCAAAGTTCAAACAACAAATTACATACTTATCTAAATGGTTCATAACTATTGACTTTAACAATCTATGAAGGATGCAAAAATTTTAGGTACATGTTTTTAATGTAAAATTTAAAATAGATAGAGCACTTATAACAAAAAAATAGTACAAGATGTATGATTTTACAAAACAAAAATGAGAAATAATTCAAAGAGTACTATTAACGTTGACTCGTAATTTTATTTGTGAAAGAAGCCCTTTTATTTCATTTTTTGAACAAAACTTCTTCGATTAGACAAGGATTTAAAAAATATAAAAATACGTAACAAACATTTGTAAAGTCGATTTCATAAATGAATACAACAAGATACTAAATGATATACTTGTACAAAAATAGAGTTTTCCATATCAATGATATAAAACAATTTTACTTGATTGCAATGGATCTTTTTTCACATTAAAAAAAATGATTGTTTGCATCATTTAGAAGGCAACTAAGTTAATTTTGTCAAATTCTTTTTAAGTTTTTTTACAACCATGTTAAATGTCTATCACGCAAATGACTATAATTGAAAATTCACCAATCTAAACACACTAATTGAATAAAGAACCTGGATTCTAAATGGGAAAAATATGTATCTTATTTATAACTATATAGTTAAATAAATAATTATTTTTAGAATCTAATATTACACATATTAAACAAAGTTTTTTTCACCAAATTAATAATTACTATTAAGATGTATGGGATTTCAAGTATTCATTTGAGTTGATATATTGATAGTACATTATAAAGTAAATAGGTTTTAAGTTTAATCATTAATATTTGTAGAGAAAGAACTTCAAAATATTTTTAACAACATCATTTTGTAAATAAAAAAATTTTAATATAAATTTTTAAGTATAGTGATACTTGAACATAAAATAGATTTGATTTATCATAATGCTAGCTATATATTATCTGCAAAGCTTTAAATAAAAAATTTAAAAGTTTTAAGGTTATGACTTCAAATTCAAACCATAAATTTCAACAACAATTATTTTAAGAAAAGAATAATAGATAATCAATTTAGCATGGTATTCATAAAATTATATAAAGTTTTAGTATCCAAGAAATATTATATTTTAAAATAAATTTATATTTACATTATCTCAGTTTAAAACTTGCTCCTTCCAAACAGCTATGTATGCGCGTTTAAATAACCATTAACATGTTTAGAAAAAAGAAGATTTATCCTTTTTTTTTTTTACTATATACAAATTAATTAAATAAAAAATGCGACTTCATGCAATGTTAGAGAAAGAGTTGTCAATTAGATATTATCTCTTACTTAAGTTCTTTTTATCTTTTATTTTTTAGACTATTGGTGCAATAAAATTTAGATCGAAAAAAGAATGTGACTCTGTCCAATGTACCTATGATGATAAAGAGTTACGAATTTTATTAAGTAAACTCTCCTAAAGTTTATCTTTTGTGTAGTTTTTGAAATTTATCCTTTTTTATTATTAATAAAATAAATTCAATAGAACAACGATGTGACTTATTTAATATAAGAGGAAGAATTTTGAGTTCAGTCAAACATATTATTTCCTAAATTTTGATAAGTAACTTACTCTGTGCACCCAAACACATTCAAATAGCATCATCTCACATATGTTAAATTGTTTTAGGAAGGGAAATGTTTACTATTTTAAAAGAAGGCATAATTCATTTTTTTGGTGGTCCAAGAGAATGGGAATTCTTTAATTTAGAAATATTATGAAGTTCTTTTAATGTATCGAGAGGCATGTATATACGCTATTGAAAAAGCCTTTTAAAACTACTTAAAAATGAAGTATTCATATGATCATTGTATGTAAGTTAAGAATTGTTCTTGAATTTTTTGCAAAATACTTCCTAATTTTTCTCTGAGTGGTACAATTTTGAATTGATTGATTAAACATTTTATTCTTTTCTGGACTATATATTTTTCAAAATTTTTTTGGGCATACTCTTCAAAATAAAAATAAAATTCCCATACACTTATGATTCATCTCACGTATTATTACATTATTAAAAAATTTTATAATAATATCATACTGTCAAAACACATATTAAGGATTTTGAAAAGGATGTAGAAGTTAATCTAATATTTTTCAATTTATTCACTTTGTTTCTAATACATTTCTTTATAAAATAATTAAATTTTTCATAACCACAATTTTTTTTTTAAAGAAAGAGGGCATCATATTCATGTGCAACGCACGTGCTTCATTACTAGTAACATCAAATGCACATTAAATCGCATACAAGAAATAAACTCCTATAAAGTAAGCATTAGATGACATGGTATCTTCCAAAGATTTGACTAATAACAAGAAACAACTCACTAACCTGTCCCAAATCCACTGCAGGGTTCATGCTTTGTCCAGAATCATAGATAATATCTGCTTGCAAAATATTAGTTTCTCCTGTCAGTGTATTTATCTCTACCTGCAAGACCAACAGCTTCATCATTCCATACCATCATTATGAGACCATAGCAGATACCTATTTCATGATTTCTCCGATATAAGAGAGTCTTGGTAAATCAAAGAAAAAAAAAATCTGTCATTTAAGCAGTTCTAGTAATGGATTATAAGATAATATAAACCTTCTTGTCATGGTCTCATAAAGACAAAGCAGAAGGAAACAAATTTACCTCACTAACCGCAGCACCGTAATTCAGATAGTGAATGCAATGGGAATCAGGGACATAGTAAGAATTTGCAGCCAAGTTCACATCTTGAAAATGTGCCTACAATCAGAGAACCCAAATGAAAAATGTAAAAGGTGAAGTTATAAAAAAACTATGCAACCCTTGCTGTGATGAATAATCCTACAGAGGTTAAAAAAAAGTAGCCAAGAAAGATTTCTTTTTTTTTTTTTTGAAATGAAAAGAAAAAAAGATGAAGAAGAACAAGAAGGGGTGGGGATGGGAAAAAAGAAGCGGAAAAGGAATGGGAAGGCCTTTACCATTGGGCTATATTCGATTCTCTAGCAAAGGAAGATTAAAGTGGGCTTGCAAACACATTTAATGAGCTCTAAAAAGTAAAACCACACTACAAAATAGCCTATTAATACAATATTTAATATTTGAATATGATTTCTATTCGATTTATGAAGTAATAAATCTATGATCAACTGACAAAAAAAGTCTTTTTCCTGTCCAATTAGTTTCATCACAGCACATAGTTCCAAACGCTAGATCAAATTGTGTGGTTAATCACTTGATAAATACAGACCTCAATGTTAAATCCCAGATTTTGGAAAAACTTCATTAAGAGCACTTGATAAATAGAGTCGATCCAGTTACCATATATGTATATTTAACACGTGGCAAACTTTCTCTGAAGGAAGAAATTAAATTCACAAGCAGATATGGAGGAAGACAACAAGCTTGTTTGAAAAATGGAACACAAGTAAGCTTTGATCAGCTTCGCTTCTTGAGTTGTGACAAGGAAAAGCTAGAATAAGCATTTGACAGCAAGGGAAAAATACCTGAAGTATCAATACATCCCAGTTAACAGAACCCATTTGCTCCTGCAATTTACTTTTAAGTGGGGCTAATCTTTCAACCAAAATCATGCAGCACAATCTGACAGCTTCACAGCTTGATTCCGATGTTGTGCTGCCAGCAGTGATACCCCCTTGCACTAAGCTTAAGGTGTCTGATTGTACAACTCGTACTTTTCCCACCAGGTTTTCAGTCCCATTGCATCCAATTGAACTGAGAGCATATGCAGTCATCTGTTTTACCTTAGTCCAGAGCCCCTGGCCCAACTCTATTCCTCCAACTTCTACAACAATAGATCCATCCCAGAGAATGCTAACTTTACCAGGGGTTGGTCTTACAATCACTTCATACACAACTGGAACCCGTGAAATACCTCTTTTTCTCCATTTGTTGCTCCTATTAAACTGCTCTATCATTTCTTTTCTTTGGACTAAACATGAAGATCCACCCAACTTATTCCACATATCAGGCAAAGTATACTCTTGTGCTTCACCTGCAGACTCTCCATAGATGACAGAAAGGCTTTCAAATGTATGAAGATTTATGTTCCTAACAGAATCTACATCCATTGATAGAATAGATGCAATGTGTTCTAGTATAGCTTCAGCAATAAAGGATCCTTGCAACTCCCCGGGAGCTCTCATTGCAGATTTGCTAGAATGGTTCGTCTTGCAAACTTTTATGTCAAAAGATAGAGCCCCCCAGTTGTATTTTTTAAGGGCACCAATCATGGTTGATGGCATTAGGGGGCTTATATCTGCAGATATCCCTGCATTAATCAATATGTCAAGGTGCAAGGCGGTGACCTTTCCATTTGATTTGAACCCTACACTGTAAGTTATTTTCATGGGATGTCTTCCTCCGGTAATTATCATGTCAGTCTTGCGATTGAGATATGTCCTGACAGGGCGGCGTAATTTGTGTGCCGCAAGTGCACATGCTGTAGCAACCTAAACAAAAGAAATGTAAGTTTTTGCACCAATAAATATAGACTATGAGCACAGAAGAAAGCATATTTCAGACAAACACCGAATTTGGCTCCAAAAAGAATCATACATAACTAGTGGTTATTGTTTCAAGGTAACACCTTTCCAACTAATTAGCTATAACAATGGCAGAAGTTTGTTTTTGTACTACCCTTAGATATCATATACTGAGAACATATTAAGAAAAACTAAATTTCATGTTGGTAATACTCACAGACATTGCGCTTACTGCCTTGCCCCCAAACCCTCCACCAACCCTTCTTGTAATTACACGGACGTTATGTTCTGGAATACCAAGACATTTAGCGATTACACTGTGAGCAAGCTCTGGGCACTGAAGTGAACTATAAACCACCATACAATTGTCTTCATCTGGGACTGCAAGTGCAGTTTGCGTCTCCATGTAAAAATAGTATTGTGAACCAAGTTTGATCTGGAAAGAGCATCAACAGAAAAACTTGGTAGTAAGCATGGTTTACCAGAACCTAATCATGGAATGGTGTTATTGACAGTATGAGAACACTTCAGGATAATGTGGCAACACAATTGAAATCGCAGAGACAGTTTGACAGTACCTCAGCAGAAAGGATCTTGTGATCAGCTACAGCCATTCCTTTTGAGAAATCACCAACCTGTTTTGGATACAAAACGGGAGGGACCTCAAAGAAACTCGACCTCTCAACAGCTTCTTCGACGGTTAAAATTGGTGGATCCAAATTCTCAGTATCATAGTTGACCAGAGCTGAGCTAGCAGCAATGTTGGCAGACTTTTGCGTTTTTGCTACCTATAAATGTTTTCCATTTACACATATTAACAGGATATATGAGACTCATGGCCTTCATGAGTAAAAATTGCAGTTAACAGCAAGGATTTTAGAATAATGAAATTACCACAAAGGCTATTCGCTCTCCGGCGCACCTGGTGAGCTCATCAGCAAATAAAGGTTCACAACCAAACGTGAATTTAGATCCTATATTTTCCCCTCCTTCTGGAATATCTTTATAAGATATAAGAGCAGAAACTCCACTTAGTTGATTGTTTAGTTTTACATCAACACTTTTTACCCTTGCTAAAGGTTTTGTGCTATAAATTAATGCTCCATGCAGACAGTTCGGAGGTGAGGGAATGTCATCAACATACACAGCCTCCCCTGCAAATCGATCAACATAGATACAGAAAGAAAATGAAATTATATTTACTAACAATTGCAGAGACCAGTTAACATAAAAAAATTTTGGAGAGACGGTGGTGGGAACCAATTTACAAACATTTCATTAGGAGGAAAAGAAAGCAAGAGGGAAGGAGGACAAAAGAGAAGAAATATGATGATCAGGTTGGACAAAGGGTGAACAAAGTAGTTAATCATCCAAGTAGAAAAAACTGATACAATTGACACATTCAAAGACCAACCTTGAAACAATTTTGGCTTGCCACCACATATAACTATATGTATAATCACTTTGCATAAATTACTGGATACGCTAAGGCATTCATCTAACATGTCCAGCAGTTTCAATATTATGGAGAGATCTGCCTAAAGTCAATTTAGGAGAAATCTCTTCAAACAAAAACAACTAAAGACAATTTCTGCACTGCATACAATGCTTACAGAATATTGGATATAAACCATTCCAAATAATTTTCTTATTCCAATCTGGGACAACTTAGTGTTCACAGGGCGGGAACAAAAATTTTTTACCATAATGTGAAGCTAACTAAACTGGTATTTCAAATAGGATAAAGCTTTGTTCCAGATGCCACAGAAATCTAAATGTCTAAAAATCAATCGACTAACCAATTTTCAGACAACTAATATCACAGAGAAATTGAAAGAAAAAAAAAAAAAAACCTGAAGCTTGGATGGCAGCACCGAACTTTGTCATTGGTTCTCCAACTGGATAGTACTCTCTACTTGATGTCACCTCCTGCTTTCCAGATGACAACAATGTTGAATTTGCCAATTGACCATAAGGACTATCAGTATGGTTAATGGAAAAATCCTCAGGCAGACTGCTAGTAAATCCATCACATAAACCATTACAAATACCAGAACCGACATTTACAAATGGGGAAAGAAATTGAAAAAGGAAACCAGCAGCCAAGCTCTTCCTGTAAGCAGCATGTGAAGTGCCAACTTCAGGTATTATGGCTGCTTTAACTGATCTTACTGCTTCACATAGAACGCTAGTACTCAGCATCCTTCCTGAAAGGTATTCCTCAACCTTTCTTGCCCGTATTGCATGTTTTGTTCCATAAGCTCCAAAAGCCAATTGGATATCATTTATCAGAACTCCTTTTACATGACGAGACACATCAGCCAAGAAAGCAGCATTCAAATAAGGCAAAGCATTTCCTAGTCGTCGTGGTGCAGCACGATAGGTCTCAATGACCAATTTGGAATCAGATCCACTGCTGTTGCCAGTTCTTTTTGGATTCAAAAATGGGATGTGGACACTGAGTAGCACACTTCTTGAGTCCATGGCTGGTCTTGCCAAGAATTCTTCCAATGTAAAACTTTCATGCTTGTGACCGTTTGTCATACTAACAGTAGAACCTACAGCAAGAAGTATAGTAGCTATATCTGAAGGAAAATATCTCCTTTGTGCCATCACCAGATTCCCACCAATACTTGCTGAGTTTCTAATGAATCCTGAAGCAATTTTTTCCATATGATTAGCAATCTTTTCAAACACCTGCTTGCCATCAGTGGAAGAATTTATTGCATCATCCTCTTTCAGATATGCAATAACTCTAGAGATGGTCACAGCCGCTCCGATTTCAATCTCCTTGTTAGTTTTTCTTATCATCGAAAGCTCCGGTATATATCTCAGATCAATGTAACTATCGTAGTCTCCTAGCTCCTTGTAGTAACCCATCCCTGTGTTGCCAACTACTAACTTAATCTGCACACTATCCTCAACAGCATTGGAGTTCAACAAGCTGCTAAGCTCCTCTAGAGTAGTAGGACTATACCAACAAAAATTTTCTAAAACCAAATTCTTTGCTGAGTTGGACTTATCTTTCAAAAATTCGGGATATCTGCTAAAGTTTGGAGTGTATAAAGGCAATCTGCTTAATTTAACTTCCTTGGGCACTCCTTTCCTCCAAAAAGAATTGAGTCCCAGATCCTCTAAATCAACATCTGCCGTGAAACTTTTGCAGGCATCCGCTATTGGTCGATATCCAGTGCACCGACAAAGATTTCCCGCTATAGCCTTTTCAGCTTCAGAAACAGTCAGCTTAGAAAATCCTGGTGTAGGATCTGGCCTGTTGGTTTTCTCAGCATTCGTGAGTGCTGAGTAAAGTGACATGCACATTCCAGGAGTGCAAAAGCCACATTGAGAAGCATGGAATCCTGCAAATCTTTGATGTATCGGATGGAAACCATCTTTACTATTTCCAAGTCCTTCACTCGTGGTAATTGAGCAACCATTTACACTACAAAGAAGAGTAAGACATGAACTCACACTAAAATCTTCAATTTGATCAATTGCAGGGTTATACTTTGACAGCATAACAACACAAGCTCCACAACCACCTGCATGGCAAAGGAAGGGTGAGCTATTAGTTGAATGAACAGCTTCAACAAATAAGCATGCACAGATCATCAGCAAATATCAGAAAAATAGCCAAGTGAAACAGCTAAAAGATCAGTTAAATTATGTTACATAATCCTATCAAAAGGAACTTCAGGACACATCGAGCTGCAGGCAAAATCACAAGAACAATGTGAAAGAATAATGTCCAGGAATTTCTAAAAGAAATTTTCGTAGTAAAGCAGTAACAGAGTCATAAAACCTTGCTATAAATTCAACCATATGATAGCAAAGCACGACTCACATGAAATCTGTATTTTCAGTTTTAGTTCAATAAAAATAAGCATTTAAATCCAGCGTACAAATTTTTTACACAAGTCTCTTAAAATGTAATTATATGAAAGCAATTCTAGTTTAGTTTAATTAAAAAAAAATTACATTCGAGAAGACAAAGTATGACACAGCACCACATTTGCTACAGAATTTGAATTTCATCAGAAGTATTGCTCCAAAAACATCTTTACGCAATTTCAGGGCAGTTTAGCTGTGTAAGCATAGGGTATACCTAGTGAACTAAATTAGTCTTTTTAAAGTCTTTGGAACTAAACAAAATAAATTGGCTTCTATCCTCAGAATTTTTTAAGGAATCAGTATCTCGTAAAGCAGTTAGATGCATTGAAAATTGAATCTCAATCACAATTCAGATTCAGAAAATCATGCCATTCACATTGGTGGTGTATTGTATGAAAGATAATCGCTCTCTGAATTGTTACTCGAACTGAATCAAACTGTCAGACAGCGAAGCAATAAAATCTTATTCTGTAAGGAATTGGTATATATAATATGCACTATAAAAATTGAATTCTAGAGAATTTGATTCCTTGGTAATTAGATGTTGTCAAGAACATTTGCTTCTGAATTATAATTAATATCCATAATTGATTTGACTTCCTATTTCTAAGCTTTAAACAACACCACCATACTCCCAAAGAATACACAAAAGAAAGCAATCAGAAGGGAAACTAAGAGATTAACAAACAAGAGGAGAACATGCAAGATGGTCATTAGTCAACCGCCACATTCAAATCATTCTCGTATTGGATTATCAACATGATCATGCTCTCCTATGCAAACAGAAACAGAGAGACAAAGCTACCAATCTATTTTATAATACGTCAAATCTCAGCAGCATACACAACTGAGCAACACAAACTTACACAACATACATAAAAATTTCAGAAACAGAAGAACCAATCCATCTATAAACATGTATGCAAAGGGAGAAGGAGAGAAGTATACCTTCACCACAGCCAAGTTTGGCACTCTTGAAACGAGTACTAGTGCGCAAGAACTCAAGCAAAGTAGTAGAAGGATCAATAGTTGCCACCTCAAACTTCTCCCCATTTACTGCAAACACAAGACTGCCATTGCCAGTTACTGGTGCTGAAGCTTTGGCCTCAATTTCCCCCATTTTTGTGTCAGCTGAGCAAATCACAGATATAAAATATAATCTGAATCACTTACAAGATTATATAGGAAACTTGCATTGCAACAGTTGTAACACCAAGGCCATTTGCTAAGGGCATTTTTGTAATTTTGTCAAGTTTGAGTGCATGTGAATGATTAATTATAGTTAAGGGCCTTAGTTACAATTTTGAGAAACTTTCATCCCAATTATTTTAGGACTTTCTTCTTTCTCTTTTCTTTCCATTTCATCACCTTTATTTCTCTCTATCCAATTTCCCTTCTTCTTCCTCATTCCTAGTGTTTTCTTGAAGAGAGAAGCGAAGGTGTAGATTTACAAGGACAATCAAGTGAGGAAAGTTTAAGAAAGGTTACCTCATCCTCAACTCAAGGTATTTCTTCTCCTTGTTCCTTTCCCTCTTAGATCTTTGACTTAGGAAGTAGGTTTTATACTTTGAGTGTTAGTTAAGAAAATTTGATGTCGTATATCCTAGTGATGATTTGTGTCTTGTGGTGATTGAAAGTGAGAGTGAGTAAGTGCTAGATGTGTGTGTATTTAATGCTGGATATTGGATGAATCCTTGAAGATGTATGTGTTTGGATGGTTGAATGTAATGTATATTGGTTTCTTTTGTCTTTTGAGGTTGTTTTGGGAGTTGCTTTGGTTTTTGGTTGGCATTTGATTAGAGTTGTTTGAAGTTGGCTTTTGGATTGTTACAGAGGTTGTAGAGTGTCTTTTTGGGCTCATCCGCAGTGTCACCCACTCTGCGAATGAGACTGCGGCTCAGAGGGAGCAACTCTCTGACTTCATCCGCGGCGTCAGCCGCGCCGTGGATAAAGTCGTGGATGGGTTGCTCCCATCCTCTGACCTGAGCCGCTGGTACCAGCCGCGTCACGGCTGGGACCGTGGCTGGTCACTGTTGGTGAGCCGTGGTGTGAGCCGCGCCACAGGTCACCCCAATGTTTTCTTTCTTTTCGTTCCGTTTTGCGTGTCATGTTAGATGTAAGTCTTAATTTGGCCTTTTGATAGAATTAGTGAATTGATCTAGTGTTTGTTTTATGTTATAGGTGAAGATATCGATCATTCCTTTTCGGATTACCTTGGTTAATTGGATCGAGGTAAGTGGGATTTTGTACTCTTTGCTCTTTTGAAAATGAATTTAATGAATGATAAATGTTTTGAATCAATCATTTGCTATATAAATGTATGGCTTGAGTGTGGTTAATTTCACTTGTTATAAAAATGATAATGTGGCCTACTTGAATGAATAGTTTGATGAATGAATTGACTGAGTTCTTGAATGTGGTGTACTTTTGACGGGACTAGTTCCTTAATTATATGCCTAATGTCTTTGGGACCGCACTAATCGGTTAAAGTTAGTTTTGGAGCCGCACCAACCGGTTAAAGTTGGTTTTGGGACCGTGTTAACCGGTTAAAGTTAACAACTGGATATCCATGGTCAATTGGAACCATTTGATAGAACTCATTGATTTGTTTATGAAAATGTATGTTTTGGTGAAAATGTGCTAGTGGCCATATTGCTTTGATGATTTATATTCTATAGTGACTTGGTTTATGTAATGTATATGTATGGATAACACTCTTAAGCCACAGGGAGTACTCTCACCACTTACTGAAGTGATTAGTTTCGCTCACCCCTTATTGTTTTATGCAGAGGACGATATTTTTGAAGAAGTTGATTGGACCGACTCGTGGTACTAGACTTGGAGATAGGGATGTGATACAAAGCAAAGATTCTATGTTAATTATCTTTGTATAAGATCTTCTATTTTGAAATATTTTGTGACCTTAGTGGAAGTGTATAGGATGATCCCTTATTTTGTTTGAGGGTTATCTTTGTAATGTATCACACGACTTTGTATTTGAGTCAGGTTCAATAAACTGATTCTTTTGATCAGTTTAAGTTTATTTTGTTAACCTTATGTCATAGCGTAGTTTTGGCATGACAAGTGTTATATTCCGAGCACGGGGTATGACAACAGTGACAGGGAGTGTGGCCCCACGTATGGTGCATTGCTAGATTTTTTTTTTTTTTTTTTTTGGTTTTTTTCCTCTTTTGGCGTACATATAAAATCAAACTCCGGCATCTTTCTGCTGTCCACATGACTAACCCCCATCAATCTGACTTCCCAGAAAATTGCTCTCTCTGTTAGTCCTAGGTTGGTCCACATATTTCCTATACACATGTCATTGATTACCTCTCTCAAAGTTGGTGCTATTTACATTCTAACCTCCTGGATTTCGATCAAACTAACACTAATCCCCCAAATTTGAAGAAATGAAGTCAACCCTTTTAACTTCATGTCATTGGCCTAAAAATATTCTAAAACGATATACATCCTTGTGTTTATAATATACGTTCCACAGTCTATCCGATGTACAGTTTTGTTATTAAGATATACATCTGATACATTTTTAAATTCATAATAAATCTTAACCATTAAAATGTCTCATCAGCATTTTAACCTTATTGGGAGTACTACTGATCCTAGTTAGTACAATGCCTCTGAATTAACTTGAACATATTGTGCATGAGGATCATGGGTTGACTTGGATATTAAAGTTACCCTTTCCTCAGCTAGGATTCTATCTCGTATGTGTCGTTTGTCACACTATCTCTGGTTTCTTTCATGTACCTTTTTTTTTTTTTTTTTGGGGAATAAAAATAGAGTGCATAATTTCATTAAAGGAAATGATATTTATATTTTTCAATAACCTTTTTATCCGTGCTTATTATTTATTTTGTGTACCATATATGCCTATCATTTGGTCAACAAAACATTCAATAATCTGCAGAAACGTAAAAAGATTATGTACTATGGATCACCATCACCCTTTCTTAAAAATGAGTGGAAAAGAGATAGAGATTTGAGTCTGACCCTATTACATTGTGGAATAATCATCAACTTTTAGGGATTGAATTGCTATAATTTAAATTTTAAGGACCAAAAAAAGGTTTTGTTAAAATTTAAGAACAATACCACCAAATTGCACTTCAAGAAATTCAATCAGTATGTGACAGAGTTATAAACGTAGCATCTTTAAATTTAGTCCCTTTCACCTACCAATTTAGAACAAGTCATTCTTTATTAGGATCTCTCACAAAACATTTTCTAAAGATTTAACATAATAAAGAAGAGATAAAGCTTCTAGATACTGCCTGGCTAACTAATAATTCTATGATTTTATATGTTTTGATGTGACTTCTTTGTTTATAATTGGAGAAGTGAACACTCAAAAAATTATATTCATCTTTTGCACCGTAAAATAGTAATTCAGTTTTATCTCTTTTTTTTTTCGTTTTCTAACATTTTTAAATTGATATTGTATAAACTAGAAAATAATATAGAGCTAAAACAAGAGGTAGAAGTCATATTGCACATAAAGAAAAATCATATCTGTCACTCTCCATAAAGAAAAGTCATATCTGTCACTCTCCCTTCTCAAATTCTAAGACAAATAAAAAAGATAGCATTAAAAGATAATGTAAGACCACGAAAGAGAGAAGACATTGATAAATTATTTGGAGTAGACCTCTAGCAGATACATATCACATATGCAATTGTGTGAAACTCTAAGAAATCCTCCGAGAACTGAAATAGGTTCTAAAGTTTCGTGATACTAACGTAAATTGAGAGTTGAAACACATCAAACAAAACCTACACGTAAATACATTGACTTTTTCACTTGATTTATTCATCTATCAACCACTACTGTGTTCTTAGTACTTGAAAGAAATTCTTGAAATGGCTGCTGGTTAAAAGGTCGACTTTTCTCTTTCTTGCTATACGTTAGAAGTCTGCTTTGCTTACAAAATTTTGCACAGTCAAAATCAGTACATACAGATTTTAACCCCCTCCCACGTTGTAAAATTTTTTTTTCTCCTATAAATTTTGATGTGTTACTATAACGATATTTCAGTGTCATAAAATTTATAAATAATCTAGGTTCTAAATAGAACCCAATTGCATTAGATAATTGACAAAATCAAAACCAGATTGAGTCAATTTTATACTCTCTGTCTTCCCTTCTTGTGTAGTTTTAGCTAAACTAGACTTGATAATCAATTCTTCTCAACCCTTGATCTATTAAACGAAATGATATTTTAAACAAAATTTTTCCTTTGTTTTAGGGTGAAAAAGAATTACTAGTTGACATGATTGCCTTTTGAGTTTGATCCAAATCCTTTAGAGAACATTGAACTGGGAATTCCTAATTGGTATAGGTAATTGTCATTCTCTGCCCCTCACATGAGCCAAACACAAAACCTTAATCCCGATACATGGCCAGAGTCTAAATTCTAACTGTGAAGTTTCAAAAGAATCGAAGTGTGTACTTACGTGGAAGAAATCCTCCTTTCACAATCTACAATACCTAAAATTGCAAATCCTTTTGTTTTGCTTTTTTGGCACTTAGAAAGCAAAAGATTACATAACACGCAAGCTAAAGTCTCCTTTTTTGCCCAATAAATAATAAACGCCTTTAATAGCTTTTCCATAGATAATTTAGCTAACATGTGATTGTTAAATAAATGACAATCGCCCTTCATTTGTACATGTTCATTTATAACGAGATGATAATTTAAATCAATCGTTTTCCTTGTAAAAATAGCAGCCATGGAGAATGGTTTACCTTAGATTTGAGAAAAGACTCTTTTTGGCATAAAAGATCTCCAAATCTAGAAAACTCTGTAGTGACAGGGATCGTTATTCTATTAGCCCTACATAAGCCAAAGATTGATCCTAGTATACATTGAACTTGAAAGTGCACGAATGCACGATTAAATCTTGACAAAGAAAGATAAGAGTGCGCTAATTGTCGTTAGGTTAAAGTCTAAAGGTAATAAAATTGTTGAAAGTTCAAACCATCAATTAAACCATAACAATTGCAATGGGGAAGGTGATCCTCAAGTAACATCATTCCCGACTAAGGATAAATTAGGCAATTGAAAGTGGAAACACGCCAAAAGTCAAGGCCTAATCAAAGACTCAGACAATTAAAAATTCTGTCATTGTCATCTTAATTGTGGTTAAGGATAGCAGTGTGCTATGAACTAAAGCAACATTTTCTAACTTTGAAAGTTCAAAGAAATATTGCATTGAAAATCACACATGTCCAACTGGAAAAAGCCAGAGAAAAATGCAATAGATTAGCTGCACAAGATTTTTCTTTGTTTTTGGCTGACATTTTTTCTAGGCATGTCTTAAGTCTAAATCCCTACATCAAGCTATAATAAAGTAGTCTCACAACGAAACCAAGGAGTGTGCTCCAGTGTACTGGAAATCAAAGAAACAAAAATCCCGAAACAAAACTGGGTCTGCTGATAAAAGCTGATAGTATTCGCATAAATGAGCAGCACAGCATGTGCTATTAATTCTGCTAGCCGTCTCAACTCTCATGAAAGAATGAAAGGATTGGGTGCCGCGGCTGGGCCCCCTCTTCCCCGCCGGGATGGGTGGTTTAGAGTTGAAGGGGAGAAGTGTAAGAAGAAGAAAAAACAAAGTATGCCACAGTATTCCCTGAATACAAGTTGGTAGTAGCAAAAAGAGCGCGGACTTAACGAGAAAAATAAGAAAATCAAAGCAAAGAAACTACAGGTTAGCAGACCATCGTACCAAAAAATTGCATACAACTTAGTATTTGCCTTCTCCGAGTGCATATACAGGGGAACAGAACAAATAAGAACTTGTTAGTATAATACATAAAAAAGCCTGTCCGTCTACACAAATATTACAAATATTCCCAAATGCACAGGTGTCCCACCTTTAATTAAATCCTCAATGTCCAAGAAACTTGATTATAATCCGTCTTTGCATCAAATTCCTCTCTCAATCAGATCTCATAAATAGCACTCCAAGAGCAAATATGTACACATCTGTAGACATTCAATGGCAACATTTAAGGCGTAAGAATCAGCAAACTGATCATGTCACACATATCGTGACATGAGCATACTTCTTAACCAATTTACTAACGATCTCATACAAGTGTGGTCCTGTTTGCTTATCCATCCCCAGCGGCTGGAGAAGTGTTGAGACAGAGTTTATAGGCTTTCTCTACCAGTCACCATTGAACTGAATTTGGGTGTGTTAAATGGAAAGGAAACTGTGGCCCAATTGTTTAGCCCTATCCTCCGAGTAAAAATCATTATAGTTGAGATAATCCCAGAAATGTGAAAGACCAATCTCACCATGTTTGGGTGACTTGAGGTAACACAAAAACAAATCGTTGAGGTTGTTTCTGAATGTTTTCTTTATGGCAAGCACCTGCAAGTCCATAACCACTACATAATCAGCTTTTCATCTTTAGTTAACCACATAGAAATTTAAAAAAAGAGGACCCGATTTCCACATTCAATAACGCTTCACAGCAATACTCAAATTCACACCTAAATTGCAATATGTAATAGACCTGACAATTCCAGCCTTAGTTAAGATAATATCATACATCATCCAAATACTTAAAAGGATATGCACATTGAATAATAATAATCCTGTATCTGTATCAAAAAGAGAATCCAGGAACTAGCTGCACAAAAAGTTTCCATATTTGATAAGATGTCACTGGTCCATTCAAATTGATATACAAGACTGCAACTAAATATATTGCAACTGACCATTCCAGCACTACGTAATATCAGACAGCATCCAAATATTCAAGGATATGCAGATTAATACCGTACATGCACATAAGAGAGACCAGGAACCAAACAAAATCCATTTGCAAACTAATATACAAGATAATGTGGATGTCACCAATAAACACAAGGAAGAATAACATAGAGAAGCTGGAAATATCATCAATGACTTTCATTTACCCAGTTCAGAGAATCTGTGGACATAATATAATAGGAATATCAAAATTATATCTTAGTCTCCCATTTTATCAATGGTTAAATTTATTACAGTTAAGTCAGTGATGTAGGACAAGATTGAAATAATCTTCCCTACGAACGCAAGCGGAAGAACAGAAGAATATGACACTGTTTCGCGGGTGAACAGTAACACGTACTGTAGCGTGAACAGTAACGATGATGACAAGAAAGAAGAAGAAAGAGGAAATTAGGGAAATCTGAAGAACAAAATTAACAAACTAAAACAATAAACTGAAATTTTATTAATCAATCTTTCTCTCTCTCTACTAGAATAGCCTAATAACAAAGGTATTTATAAACTTATGACTTACCTAAAAGAAAGAAATCTATTATAAATAGAATTCCTATTTCCTAAGAAAACAAAACACTTATAGAATATTCCTATATCAACTCTAACTCTAATTTGTTACCTAACATCATTGAATAACTAAATAAAATAAAAAAACATAGTTGCTGGAAAAATTCCTGCGAACATGTAAAAGACTAAAATACCTAAAATACCCTTAGATCTAAAATTCAAAATAACACTTTTAAGACAACTAATACAATACAAAGTTGAAGACAATTATGAAAAGCTTTAATTTTGCTTTTCCAGCCTTTTGTTGACTGCATCAGTCAGTTTAGATCATGTATTCCAGCAGCTCATTCTATAAGTTGTAGAATGTTCAGGAAATTTCAGAAAGGGTTATTACTTGGAGTCTAATGCAAAAACCATGTTGATAGGCTTAGGGTTTCTTAAATTCTATATGAACTCTATATATTGCGGTTTTCGTAATTAATCATTGCACAAGAAAAGTTCTTCAAAAAAGCTAATCAGAAATTGTGATGGGATTTTATTAATCCCTCCTCTTTCCTTCTCTGAGCCAACACCTAACCAAACTTGAGCAACCATCGGTAGCTTAAGCTTTGGGAAACCTAAAACCACTATTCTGGAACCGTTCACCAACCCCAGGAGAGGTTTTCCAAGCCCCTCTATTTAAATTCTTTATCTACCTACCTTTTCACCTATCCATTATTTATACACGATAACCCCTTCAAGCCCTCTATATTTTGTCAAGTTGAACTGACACTACAGATGGCCAGAAAGATTGTCTAAAGGCACCTAGAACTATCCTATGTCAAAATCACAGGTAATTTGAGCTTTCAAACTTCATCAACCTCATCTTTGTTCCTGTGGGCATTAACATAGCATTGACAATTATCATATTAACTGGATTAATAGAAAACTAAATGTTCTTAATCCACTACAATATTATTGGCACAGGCATATAAAAATGCTATAGATGCATATCCAGGCATGTATAAGATTATTCTTATGTAAACCTCTCATCAGCTCAAGTCCTCAAATGTCATCCATTGATATCTCTCGTTGCCTTGGAGATAAGAGCATACTGTATTAACCATGATTATCTTTGGCAAATAACATTGATAATAATAAGAAACCTCACCTGTACAATGTCGATTTGAGGAAGTTCAGAGGAGACCTTTCCACTAGGCCCAACCTCAAAAGTGCAACCAACCAGACAAGATCGGAAGTCAACAGCACATTGAAGAATGCTTTGGATGATATTAGCAATTGACTGTGCTTCATCAGACAAGAAACATCTGCAACATTTTCATTCACCGTTACGCTAAAATGATTTCGAGAAACATAGAAGCTCAGTTTGATCAAAATTGAATGTTAATTACCTCCAACATTGTGCATTAAGTCACTAAAACTATAAGCTGATGAATTTTCAGTGCTAGAAAGTCAATTCGTGCATGCTGATATTAAAATCAGCAAAATTATTTCAGAAAGATAAATGAGATAAGCTTATGAGGGTACCACAAACAAAAGAAAGAAAAAAAAAAAAGGAATTGGAAAAACATACTAAACACTCAAATGAGACATAATTTCATGTTAAATTCGTCCTTCAAGAAAGAAAAGATACTCTTCAACCCCCTACCCCCACCCCCCCCAACCCAACACAAAAAAAAAAAAGTGTCCAGATGAGGCAACAAAACACCCAATAGAAATCCTAACAGAAGAAAATGAGAAAACAAACAGAGCACATGCAACGGTAACTGAATGGAACTAATAGAACTTTACTTCAGTACTGCTAAAGAGTCTATGAATTGGAGTCACAATTGTAACATTCCTAATCTGCATCAAAGTTGATGGTTTCATTAATTTGGTCATATAGTAACCATTTGGTGCTAATTGTGCTTCATATGATTGTACAATTTGTAGTCAACTAATATCAAAGGAGGAAATTATTTCTTCAAAAATACCAACCCAATCTGAAGCCACCAAGTGAGATTGCTGAATGAAGTAGACACAAATTGACAAGAAGCACCTTATACACAAAATGAACCGTGTATTTCTTGTTTGTTCTGTTTTTCGAGTTTGCTTAAATAAAAGTAACTCTAGGCAAAATTATTTAATACTTCAAAAAGAATATTTATCTCACAAGTTTCAAAAACCAAACATTGTTTTGCAATGCTTCTTGTCAAAATCTTTTTTTTTTTTTCAGCTTAGATCTAGTTAAGATAGAAGTCAAGGCAAATAAGAATACCTCAGCAAAAATTTTAGCTTGAAAAATAGATAAAATCAACAATTGATGAACAACAAAACACAAGCCCAAATTATCTTCCAAAGTTTGAGAAGCCTTACTATAATTGCATATTCAATATTGAGTCAATGTGCTTCTTTTTTTCCCTCTTTTTTTTTTTTTTTTTTTGGGGGGGGGGGGGGGGGGGGGGTGTTTGGTTGTTGGATGAACTCACATGTGCAGTGACTCCGTAAGATATTCCATATGCACCGCCTCAAGGTCCATCATATCTTTGACCTATATGAGCAAACAATGCAATAAAATACACAATTGACTAGATAACAATCCATAATCCATAAGTACAGGCCAAAGCATACTATTTGCAGAGTCAAAAAACCCATCAAGTGAAGAAGGTAAAAAAAGGGTAAATTACTACATAAACGTCATCCTCTGCGCTAAACAAGTTGCTGATAGATGATCAACTTGACTGATCAACATCAAGCTTCTTATGCCAATATCAGTTACTAATAAGAAAAACTGAAATGTCTATATCTGCATAATTTAAGTAAAAATAAAATCCAAAACCAACCAAAAAAAAAGGTGAAGGTGTTGTTATTGGTTGCTAACTTCTGTTTAATAACCTCGTTCACAACAAACTGATCTTCCAGTAAACTTCATTTCCTAAAATTAGTTGATTATAAATCTCACAAGGAATGTCACAAACACTCTTATCCCCAGCAACGGCCTGATCCACCATGAAATATTTTTTAGCCGAACCCATGCAGAGCCTAAAAAGTTGGCTTGTCAGCACTTACCAAAAGGGGGGAAAAACAACAAAAAAGAATGTAAAATGTGATAAACAGTGCACAAACTGACAAGGCCAAGCCCCAGACTAATCCTTGATTTTCTAGAAAATATGTAATAGCATTTTATCTCATACAAGATTTAAACCTGCATTAGCTAATCCATTTGTTCCATTCTTAGTCCATGCGCAGCATATGCTGCAACCTCCATGCATGCCTTGACCGAGAACCTTGGTAACAGCACATTACTAGTCCCCTTCCCAGCTTCCCATTGTCAACAACTTCATGTCTTATAACCCTTGCGTATGCTGCCACCATATACACAGACTGAACTGTTTACTCTGACTGACTACTGTTCCATGATGTCTGCTTCCAGCAGCACTGTACAGATGTAACAAAACAGAACACCCAGGAGATTCATTCTGCCCTGGCACTGGACATGATTCTACACTGCTTAGCCAAATTTGCAGTACTGAACCATAACTATCCCAATCTCATAGCCTCGCAGGAAACGGCACCAAAGATACGTGTTTCAGGCAATGTTGGTAAAACGGTAGTCTACTTTAACGTAATGATATTTCCAAAAGCAAAGTCTTTTAGACCAAACAAAAAATTCAAGACCATTGGAAATGCGATGAAAAAGAAGCTAAAGACCAACCTGCCATGTCTTCAAGATATGCACATTAAACAAGAGAACTAGATTTATTGCACACTTCCAATGTCAGTTATTCAAGTATGCATATGCATATATGCACAAACTCACACAAACAGATCTAATAATATAAAACTCGAAAAAGAAAATAAAAAAATTAGGAGAGTTGATGGACTATAAACCTTGTGCTTAAGAGAGTTTGAAAACTTGCACCAAGATACATGGGATAATTTTGATTGAACATATTGCTGCAATGTGGATATGAAATGATTAATCTGATGCCTGCAATGAAATACATGAAATAAGCATGAATGTGAGCTATCCATAATTATAAGCTTCAAACTTGATTCCACAGAATTAGTGTTCTTATAAAAAGTGGAACATGATCAAAAAATTTTGTTCTCTTTTTTCAATCTTAGTTTGTAGAGGCCGATGTCAGAGTTAAATGTTCACATCAAGTGTTGGCGACCCTGTTCCTTTATAACAAGTCGACCTCGGTCAACATTCAACTTCGATGCACTGATCCAACTCTGGAAAATATGCACTCTAGGAAGAATTTCAGCAAACAGAAAAAATCTCAAAATATGGGCTTTATCTGTTCCAATCTCGGAAAAGAATATTAACAAAGATGCTTGCGCAAATTGACTTCCGATGAAATAGAAGACTTTCATCCATACCAACCACAGAATGGCTAGTGGCACCAAAATAATTAACTTAAACTAGAGAATTAGAATGTCAAGCGCAAACAATCTCCCATCAATTCTTAAGTGGTGAACAAGGATTTGGAAGAGCATTCATCAGAACACAATCTCAGGATCTTAACAATAATACTGAAAATCAAAAGGTAAAATTAAATAATCAAACTAACAGATAAAAAGGGAAACACAGCAATAATCAGTCTCCAACAGATTCCAAATGGCACATTAAAAACATCTTCATATAATTACTACTGAGGTACAAACATCATCAAATACTTTTCATGTAAATCCAGAATACTGAAAACCAGTATTCTCCAAGATTTATAAGGGATGACTGATCTGTGAGTCCAGATATTAGCCCCCATATTTCTTCCGTTACAACATCTAGTTTGACGATAAAGTTTGTTCAGTTTTTCCAGTTCCATAAATTTTCTTATGCAAAAAAACGTAAAGCAAAATCAATTTCCAGTCATGATATGTTGAATCTACCTTGTTTCAGTCAAGAGAGAAATATATTGTAAAGCAGGTCTAAGCCGTTCTGGAGGACTACACCGCCCAGTCAATTGTACTAAATCCTGCAAATCAAATATAAAAGAAAGTTAAAGATCATAAAATCAAAATTTCCCTTATCATGTTTATTTCTTATCATGTTTTAAGCCCCAGGCATCTGTTACCCTAAGTACATCAAAGAATGTCAAGTGAGGATATTTTTAGTTAACACTTAATGAAATACAGAAAGCAGAAGTTTATCAGCTTGGGTTGGATTTCTTAAATGGAAATATCACATATAGGACTTCAAATAAGCCAAAAACCAAGAATCAAATTATAGTTCATAAACGTCTCCACTATCAGCTTAAGATGCAAACTCTAAGCTGCTTCAAACTTTTTATTTGCTGTGTCAAGATAGGAGTACATAAATGCCTCCAAATGGTTAGCTTATTCACCCTCTTATTCAAGAATGAAAACATCGATATGACAGCATATATTAATTTTAGATTCCATAGGATCTTCCAGAAAAAATCTGTAATTCCTGCTTATTTGGATTTCCATAAAAGTGATAACTAGTGTTTATGCCTCTTGAAGGCAAGCTGTCTACAATTCCACATTGGAAATCAACTGTTGAAAAGTGAAATTAGGCACATATATGGCCCAAGAAAATCTAGCTGACAGCTAAATACTTAAAGATCAAAAGAACCAGCAGTGGCTTCACACGAGCAGAAAAGAAGCTCTCTGTTCAACTGGGCATCAATAACTTAAAGTATGTGCATCAACAGCTGGACGCATACAATTTTGCATCCCAGAATGCCAAATTGTTAATCACGTTTTCACATTTTTTTTCTAACCAATTATCAAACGCTAAGTCTGAACCAATTATCCCATTGCCTGGCACATTTAGTTTATGACAAATCATGCACCAAAGGAAAGTGAGGGTATGTTTAGTGGGTTCTTACTGTTGCAGATATGGTATATTATCAATTAGTGATAGTCTATCAATTAGCATTAATTACTTGATTGTAAATATCTCAATTAGCCTAATTAGAATCATTAGGATTAGTTACCTTGTATAATAATGTCTAGATTCATTGATGTATAGTGTCTAGGTTCATTTTGTACAACATATAAATATAGGCTCTTTGTACTCATTTAGAGAAGTGAATACAATATACAATTTTCTTCTCCCTCTTAGTTTACATGGTATCAGAGCCATAACACCAAGATTAGGATTTGAATTTGGGTCACTTGGTTAAAGTGACTGTTTGTCAGCACCGCCATTGGTTCAGCCAAGAACGCCACCAACCGACCGATTGGCGTTTCTCCAAAGTCTGGTGTTTTGTTTTGTCAAAACCAAATCTGGTGTGGGCTTCTCTGTGAGACAGGTTCTGTTATTCTCTACTCTTTTCAAGAGTTTGGATCTATCTTTTTGGTTCTGAAGTTTCATTTATTTTTTGAATAATGGCTGAGAATAAGTCTGTAGTTATGTCTGATGTGGTTCCTGTGATGTCTAAAATCACAGAACATAAACTTAGTATTTCTAACTATCTTGATTGGAGCAAAACAGTTCGTCTTTATTTGCGAAGTATTGATAAAGATGATCATTTGACTAATGATCCTCCAAAAGATGGTTCAAGACAGACATGGCTAAGAGAAGATGCAAGATTGTTCCTGCAAATAAGGAATTCTATTGACAGTGAGGTAATTGGTTTAATTAATCACTGTGAATTTGTTAAGGAGTTAATGGAGTATTTAGAGTTTTTATATTCTGGAAAAGGGAATATTTCTCGCATTTATGAGGTGTGCAAAGCTTTTTATCGTGCAGAAAAACAAGAAAGGTCCCTCACAGCCTATTTTATGGATTTTAAGAAAACTTATGAGGAGCTTAATATGTTGTTACCGTTCAGTCCTGATGTGAAAATTCAGCAAACTCAACGGGAACAAATGGCTGTTATGAGTTTTCTGGCTGGTCTTCCGCCTGAATTTGAAACGGCAAAATCTCAGATTCTCTCTGGTTCTGAAATCTCTTCCTTGCAAGATGTGTTTAGTAGGATACTTCGCACAGAGAATTCCCAGTCCATTCAGCTTAGCAGTGCACTTGTTAGTCGAAACAACGAATCTGAATCTGGAAGACAACAATACAAAGGCACTGGTAAAGGAACAGATACTCGAGGACAGAATTCAGTAGTAGTGTGTCATTATTGCAACAAGCCAGGTCATATGAAGCGTGATTGCAGGAAATTGCAGTATAAGAACCAGAGAACCCAATCCGCAAATATTGCCTCTGCCAATGATGCATCTGAAAAGTCTGTTTTGATCTCTGCAGAAGAATTTGCTAAATTCTCTCAGTACCAAGAATCTTTAAAGTCTTCATCTACTCCTATAACTGCCATCGCCGATTCAGGTAAACCGAACACATGTCTTGTATCCTCATCCTCCAAATGGGTAATTGATTCTGGTGCCACAGATCATATGACAGGTAATTCTAGTCTATTTTCTACTTTTCAGTCACACACATCTACATCCACTGTTACCTTAGCTGATGGGTCAACATCCCATGTTCTTGGATCGGGCACAATTAATCCTACTCCATTGATCTCGTTGTCATCTGTATTAAGTTTGCCTGAGTTATCTTTCAATTTAATGTCTGTGAGCAAACTTACTCGTACTCTTAATTGTTGTGTCTCATTCTTTCCTGACCACTGCTTATTTCAGGATCTTATGACGAAGCAGATTATTGGTAAAGGGCATGAGTCTGGAGGTCTCTACATCCTTGACACACAGATGCCAAAGCCTATAGCTTGTTCTGGAATCGTAACCCCATTTGAAGTACATTGTAGACTCGGTCATCCTTCTCTCCCCTTGTTAAAGAAACTTTGTCCTCAATTTCAGAGTTTGTCTTCATTAGATTGTGAGTCTTGTCAATTCGCCAAACATCATCGTGTTAGTTTGAGTCCTAGAGTCAATAATCGGGCGAATGCTCCTTTTGAATTAGTCCATTCAGATGTTTGGGGTCCATGTCCAATTATGTCTAAAACTGGATTAAAGTATTTTGTTACTTTTGTTGATGATTACTCTCGTATGACTTGGTTATATTTTATGAAAAATCGCTCTGAATTATTTTCTCATTTTTGTGCTTTTTGTGCTGAGATTAAAACTCAATTTAATGTTTTTGTAAAAATATTGCGAAGTGACAATGCCAAAGAATATTTTTCAGAAACATTTCAGTCTTATATGGTACAAAATGGGATTATTCACCAGAGTTCTTGTGTTAATACGCCATCTCAAAATGGTGTAGCTGAGCGAAAAAATAGACATTTGCTTGAAACTGCAAAAGCTTTATTATTTCAAATGCATGTTCCTAAACATTTTTGGACTGATGCAGTGTCTACAGCTTGTTTTTTAATTAATCGTATGCCTTCATCTGTTCTTAATGGTGAGACTCCTTATCATAATCTTTTTCCAACTAAACCTTTGTTTCCCATTGAGCCTAAAATATTTGGTTGTACTTGTTTTGCTCGCGATGTTCGTCCTCAGGTTACAAAGTTAGATCCCAAATCATTGAAATGCATTTTTCTTGGTTATTCTCGTGTTCAAAAGGGGTATAGATGTTATTGTCCTAGCCTTGATAGGTACATGGTGTCAGCTGATGTTACTTTTCTTGAAAACACACCTTTCACCCCATCTTCAGCTCGTTCAAGTCAGGGAGAGGAAGATGATTTGTTAATCTACACTGTCACATCCTCAGTTTCTCCTCCTGCTAAACCTCCAATCCTTCAGGTGTATTCTCGACGACAAAATCCTCCAGATGCATGTCCTGAACCAGCTCCTTCGTCATCAGATCCTGTCTCAAATGATGATCTTCCTATTGCTATTCGCAAAGGTAAACGTCAGTGTACGTATCCTATGTCTTCATTTGTGTCTTATAATCACTTACCAGCCTCTTCTTGTTCCTTTATTGCATCCCTTGACTCCATTTCTCTTCCTAAAACTGTTCATGAAGCCTTATCCCATCCTGGATGGCGTAATGCTATGATAGAAGAGATGAATGCTTTAGATGGTAATGGTACTTGGAACTTGGTAAATTTACCTGCAGGGAAGAAGGCTATTGGGTGTAAATGGATTTTTGCAGTTAAATTAAATCCTGATGGGTCAGTTGCTAGGTTGAAAGCCCGTCTTGTTGCAAAAGGATATGCTCAAATTTATGGAGTGGATTATTCTGACACTTTTTCTCCTGTTGCTAAGTTAACATCTGTCAGGTTATTCATTTCTATGGCAGCTACTCATAATTGGTCTTTGCATCAACTAGATATCAAGAATGCTTTTCTTCATGGAGATCTTCAAGAGGAAGTTTATATGGAGCAACCTCCGGGTTTTGTTGCTCAGGGGGAGTTTGGAAAAGTTTGCCATCTTCGAAAGGCTTTGTACGGGTTGAAACAAAGTCCTCGTGCTTGGTTTGGAAAATTTAGTCAAGTAGTTGAAAGATTCGGAATGCAGAAAAGCAAATCTGATCACTCTGTTTTCTACAGACAGTCTAAAGCTGGTATTATTTTGTTAGTAGTATATGTGGATGATATTATTATCACTGGGAATGATATTGCAGGAATTTCATCTCTCAAAGTCTTTCTCCACAGTCAGTTTCAGACAAAGGACTTGGGAATGTTAAAGTATTTTCTGGGTATTGAAGTTGCAAGGAGTAAGAAGGGGATATTCCTCTCTCAGAGGAAATATGTTCTTGACTTATTGTCTGAGACAGGAAAATTAGGGGCTAAACCATCCAGTACTCCAATGGTTCCTAATTTGCAACTCACAAAAGAAGGTGAATTGTTTGAAGATCCTGAGAGGTATAGAAGACTAGTTGGAAAATTGAATTATCTTGCAGTAACTCGTCCAGATATTGCATATTCAGTTAGTATTGTTAGTCAATATATGTCGGCTCCAACTGTTCATCATTGGGCAGCTGTTGAACAAATTTTGTGCTATTTAAAAGGAGCTCCCGGACGTGGTATTTTGTATCAAAATCATGATCATACTAGGATTGAGTGCTTCTCAGATGCTGATTGGGCAGGATCTAAGGAAGATCGAAGATCCACTTCAGGTTACTGTGTCTTTGTTGGGGGAAACCTGGTCTCATGGAAAAGTAAGAAGCAGAATGTTGTCTCACGATCGAGTGCAGAGTCAGAATATAGAGCTATGGCACAATCAGTATGTGAAATAATGTGGATATATCAGCTCCTAACTGAAGCAGGTTTCAAAATTTCAATGCCCGCAAAATTGTGGTGTGATAACCAAGCTGCTCTTCATATTGCATCTAATCCTGTATTCCATGAGCGAACGAAGCACATTGAAATAGATTGTCATTTTGTTCGTGAAAAAATACAGCAAGGCTTGATTTCTACAGAATTTGTGAAAACTGGAGAACAGTTGGGAGATCTCTTTACAAAGGCTCTAAATGGAGTTCGAGTTGATTATCTGTGTAACAAGCTGGGCATGAGTAACATCTATGCTCCAGCTTGAGGGGGAGTGTTGCAGATATGGTATATTATCAATTAGTGATAGTCTATCAATTAGCATTAATTACTTGATTGTAAATATCTCAATTAGCCTAATTAGAATCATTAGGATTAGTTACCTTGTATAATAATGTCTAGATTCATTGATGTATAGTGTCTAGGTTCATTTTGTACAACATATAAATATAGGCTCTTTGTACTCATTTAGAGAAGTGAATACAATATACAATTTTCTTCTCCCTCTTAGTTTACACTTACCAATACATGACGTATTAGTCACAATTCCATGACACTTTAAAATGTGTAAATATATGGTACCTTGTTTTCCATTTCAAAAGGATAAATAAATGGCATCCGACTATCCGGAATTAAGCAAAAATTATTTATGGGAATGACTGCCCGACAAGATTGAAAGTAGTTATATTTATGGCCATTCAAAGAACCATTTGATAGGCTTGTACTTAAGAATCTCAAGATCCCTAGCTTGTCTGGAAAGGAACCAAGCACATATAAATAATATTAACCAAGCCAACTTAATATCAGTTTACTGGAAGCAGCAGCATGATTACTGATGCAGACATAAACAGTTGAAATTTACATCTTTATGCACACCCACATCCTCTATTGTCCATTATATCTATATTTGGAGGCAGGAAAAATAAGGCCATTTAAAAAAGCCATACCTTTAATTTGCACCATACATCACTCAAAGAGAAAACAGCAAGCTTGACTTGTATCAGAAAATTGAAAATGTCAGAATATATCTTCAATGCATCAGGTGTCAAAATTATGCTGATAGGCCAATCCACTCGGTAGCCCAAACCTAAAAAATCAAATGAGTGGATTCCTGCCAAAAAAGAAAAAATTAAAACAACTGGAAAATTAAGCATGACTAAGGAAATGAAATCAAGAAATATGGTAAAACTTAGCACAGATCCAAGTTTCGAAAGCAAATAACTTTTGCAAAAATTAAATAATAGTAACATCAGATGTACCATTGGCAGAGGCTGGAAGTGGCATTATACCATCTCCTTTCATATACACATATAAACGATCTTTGTTAAGGTCTCCTTCACATGAAGACCTCTGAACTGACAATTCAAGAACCCCTTGGATTTCCAGAATCCTCTTATCTGCATCTGCGACTTGCCATTTCTGGTTTGTGAAAGAGAAGGAAAATGAGAGAGGAAAATTTATGATGCAGAACCATAAATGTACTACAGAGAAAAAAGTACATGGTGCCATAGAGACATGATAAACAAATCAGCCCAGTCTGCCAGTTCCATAAAATGATACCGCCGCAATGCTAAGAGATGCTCTTGCAAATCAAATCCTTCGTCAAACAATTTGAGTGTCAACCTGCTCACATACCAATATCTAGAAATGTTAAGGAAGGGACAAGATACAACAAGATAAAAGGACGCAGGTTGCAGGAAAACAAAAGCAGGAGATGCCAGATTTGAATATGTGATAGTCATTAGACGAGAATTGATAAAATGACACGGCAAGACAGATTTACTTTATCAGTACATATATTACCTCTGTTTAGTTTTGCACCCCAACAATATTTAATTACCCAAACATAAAACTGAAAAAATTAGACAAGGATACATGTTTGCAGGAAAACAAGGATTGATAAAACGACACGGCAAGACAGAATTATTTTATCAGTACGTATATAAACTTTCTTCAGTTTTGCTCCCCCACTATATTTAATTACCCAAACAGAAAGGTGATAATTTTGGAAGCTTATGAAAATTACTGCAGACATAGTCAAATAACTTAAACAACATAGAAATCTATACATCAAGTAAGTTTCCTGTCCAACATTCACATATCAGAGAGAGAGAAGGGGGGGGGGGGGGGGGGGTTCCTACTGACAGGATTTAATGTCCCTTTTTATCTTTTTATCCTTTTACGCCTTTATATTGAAGAAATGCAGAAAAGGGTTGTCCATGTTTCAAATATTGGATGAAGAACAGATGATTTGCTGATGCATTTCTGTGCTATGGGTTCTTTAGGTACTGAAGACATTTGCAGCCTTATGATATATATTGTGCTTTCTAATGCATGTCATGTACTGTTTATGGTTGAAATCCTAGCAGATAGAAAGAAGATATCTCAAGAAAATACCCAATCCTATGCCTTTTCCCCATTTCTTTCTTGTTTGTTAATGTTTATTTCAGCAAAGCACCAGAAGCAGAGATCCTTTATATACTATTTTCATCATGAATTTGTAACAGAAAAACCAAGAACAAGCTGTTAAGAGCAAAAACTACAGAAACAAAATAGAATAATTCCTAAATCACTAGAAAGTATATATAAGGAAAAATTGGAGACAGTTTTCTTTTCGAAACCAAAATGTAAACTAACTTTTCACCATCAACAGAAGGCCTCCCATTGCTTTCCATCAGATATAGTGAGATATCAAATGACTGCTATCTAAACAATCAATCCTCTAACTACCATGGCCCATTTTGGAGCAGTAGAAAAGGTTCAATAGAAGAATGAAGAGGAGGTTACAAACTTGCAATTCAGCTCTTTCAAAGACCAATTAGACATAGTTTTCACCATTCATCTCAAACTGCTAAAAAGCATAAAATTCAAAGCAGCTACCAGTTTTGGCTACCAATGTCAACATAAGGTATTTCACACTTCATTGACCATCCACCTTGCAAATACCAATTGACATGTAGAGTTAATCTACCAAGTATGATTTCATTTGATGTTAGTCTATTCTAAAAAGCAACTAGATTTATCACTAACTTCTTATCTTTAATAAGTAAATTGGTGAGCATCATGCTCAGTGGTTATAACTTCCCATCATAACAATGTCTATGACCTTCTAAAGTTGGAATCACAGGCAACCACGTTAAATTGCTTAAGCAAATGTTCCTGTAATCTAAAGTTGCTTTTCTGACTCAGTGTACAAGCTTAAATACCACAGAATGTCATTAAGTTGTCTGTACTTTGAGCACGAAACTACATGGAAGAATACCCAAGATTGACTAGAATTCTTAAAAATAAAGCATTAAAATAATATTGCATCTAAGAGAATTAGCTGTAATGCCTAAATAACATAGTCAAAATTTGAAGTCACTTTATTCATTTTCATGGAGCTAAGATATGCCAACACCACGAATATATGATAACAAAACTCAAACCTTCGACAATGATGGTTTATGCACATTGCTATCTATTCATATAAAGCAGCACTTTCTTATGTTTAGCAGAAAGAAGAAAAAAAAAATATTGTGCTAAACCATAAGGCAATAAACCAGTGTCACTGGTTGGCCAAAAGGCTGTATGATGCATAAGCATAAGGATACTGTTGCAAAATCTCCTCCCACAGGCATTTCTTAATAACATAGTCCAGCGGCATATCAAAGGCAGCCACTGAACCAGTTCCATAACCTCCGCTAGTAATGCTGAGACCGTTGCCAAAACAAGCAAGCAGAGTCTCCCACTTACTTCCCCCAGTAATGTTGGTACACAAGGCATCTTCCCCTCTGTCAGATTTTGAATCTGAGGATGGATAGAACAGAGATGTTTTGGTCTTTTCCTCTAAAACCTCATGACTGCATTTTTCTATACCATGGGGAACACTACTATTGATGGTAGCATCAGGGACTGTGTTGGCTGAAATGGAATATTCAAATCCAGATTGATGTCTAGAACTGGAAGCCAACTTTTCCTGACAAACCTTACAAGGATCTTTTACCGATGTGAAGTCAAAGTAAGACAAAGGTTTTTTATAATCTAAAAACCTATCACCTGGTCTGTCACTTGAATTAATTAAGTAGCCTTTCGATAATGTTGGATTCATGCTGAGGAAATTAGAACTGTATTGAGAGTTCCATGACTGTGGACAGAATGAATGTGATAATGCATAATTTCCATCTGCATGCTGGTGCCTATAATCGGCTGTCTCTATTGAACCATTTCTAAAGAAACTATTGTTGCTACAGCTCAACGTGCCAGACTTCAAGCCTCCAAGTTTTCTATTTCTCACCCCCACGTTGGAACCAGCCACATTAAATTGTGTACTCTTATCATTGCCTCCATTCATAGAGGAGGGACTTTCTGACATGCAACTGAGTTGCAGACATGCATGATGTTCATCATTAATAGTTTTGGTATCAGCATTGAGTAACAAATTTTGCACTCCAAATTGAAGAGGCAAAGAGCTTTCAACTGTACAAGTTCCTGCATGATAAGAATCCATGACATGACATTCTTCTGTTCTTTCACATATTATGGATGAGAAATCGTCTTTGGAGCATGAAATATCACTCCAGGAAGATCTTGGGACCAAATTCTCAGCAGAGAAGCTGAAGCTCAAAGAAGATAAATAACTTGGCTTAAATTCAATATTTCCATAACGCATCTGTTGAGAATCATTTTGCTCTTCAGAGCTATTAACAGACGAAGATTCAGATGACTCCAGCAGATCCTCTACACATGAGAACTCGTCTGCACTGCTAGACGCCTCATTATCTGTGATATTGACAGGCCTGAGCATCACAAAGATCTACCTTTTAAAACTGAAATATGTTTACAACAGAAAAGTAACAGATCCTTAAGACCTGAACCTTAAGCACCTAAATCACTGTATGCAGCAACAATAAAAGAAACTGGCTTGTGTATCTGACATATTCAAGCCTATTAAAAACATGCGAACAAGAACAATACAAAGATACATCTGCGTGCAACTATGGTCAAAGAGATGACAAAGTTTTGCTCAGAGATATATGCTTCATAGTATGTATATCAAGAGAATGAGGAAACTAACAAATTTTGTACTCTCTCATCCACTTTCAGCAGGGACCAGATTATCATCCAGCACAGAGTCTTCAGGCTTCAGGTTTCTTGCATGGGTCTTTGCAATGAAAATTTGACTAGCGTGTAGAGATCCCTGAAGGAGGAAGACAACAAATGGAAGATAATTATTCCCAATTAGACAAATAATTAGGAAAATCTAATTGAGCAGAATATATTAGAGTTTACCACAAGAATGAGAAAATACAAAGACAAGTGAGAAGATGTAAAGATATCAACACGAGAGCCACTTAAATAGCACAATAACCACAAGCAAGAAAATTAAAACATAAATGTTTTTTTTGTATATTTTACCTGTTGAGCTCTAAATTCAAATTTAGTCAAAATGTTTTCCACTTTTTCTAGCATCCTTTGGTAATAACTGTTTCTTGCAAGTGCCATTTTTTCAATATTTCCCTTGTCAAATGTCAGTGAGGAAGCAAGAAATGGATATTCACTTGGAAAATTGTCCAAGAAGGGAAGAATCTCCTCCTGAGCATTGTTGTATGTGCCAAAATTATAACACAACTCAAGTAATTTCATTACTACTTGAAGCTGCTGACCAGCTCTAAGAAGTGGAATTAAGAAATCTTCAAGAAAACATGGTAAAGTAATTCCGTCTCGCACCTGATATAAAAATAGAAACTTTATAAATTCACTTGAAGCAGCAAAAAAGAAAATCCCAAGATCATAAGCTTCTTAATTACAAAAGACAGCATTACCCTAACAGTGGTTAACGGGAATTCAATAGAAATTCCAGCGTTACCCTGTGCATAAGATGGTAAGTGCACAACATATTCCAATACAAACTCTTTGAAAGGATCACTCAATCTGCCTCCATATATCCAGGACCTAATATAGCAATAGTATGGTTCAAATGACTGGAGAAAGAGAAACTTGAGCAGAGCAAAATGAACTGGATCAACCACCTGTAAAATAGAAACAATAATGGGATGAAAAGGCAAAATTTGACAAACATGACCACTACATATAAAGCATAAGCACATGTTTTGTGTTTTATTAATGCCTTTAAGACAAAGTAGCCATAGGCCTTGCTAACCATCCATTTCCCAACTAACAAATAACTTCCCATAATTTCCATTGGCGTTTTGTACCAATCTTCTTTAAATTTTTTTTTTTATAATTGTTAATTCTTCATATATGGAGCCTACATAGGGTATGCCTTCACAATGGTGATGTTAAAGCAAGATGCAGCATGGGAATTCTGTATTGACGTGTACAGTAGATGATGGACAACCTCCAAGGGAGTGTAGGAGGAAGGCAAGATGAAATGTGAAGCATTAACATTAACTAGTTAAGCAACAACATATATGGCAGAAATGGATTTGTCACAATGCTGACCTTTAGTTGTGTATACAAAAATGTCAGCAGAGTACCACCTCTTGGAAAATTAGCAAACTCCAGGTTTGCTTTAACACTCAAATCTTCAAAAGGTGATACTGCAAAACTGTAAGCTATATCACGTATCTGACAAATATATCCAAGGGTTTCTATCTGAGTTCTCAGTCCTTTTGTGTGCAGATAAACCTCCAACACTGTAATTTCAGAATTACCAACATTCATAAGACAGCCTCCATCACTATTTTTCAAGGTACGCCTCAAACTCACTGATGCACATAATGTGTTGAGAGCAGAGATATAGCCCTCTAGGATCTTTTTTCGCAGCTACTGCAAATGCCTGATTAACAACACTAAATGTGCTTTTTGGCCATTCTTTATTCTCTTCATTATTCTCCTTTGGAGTTTCCGCAGATCTTGAATCTCCATCGGGTTTTAAATGAGTAAAATACAGAACAAATTTCTGGAGGAGGAAAACAATGCAACCAAACTGGCCGATAGATTTGAGTAGATTTCCCAAAGAACAAGTGCTTGAAGACCAGGTCCACAAACTTGTAGATTCGAAGGAAAGTTCTATCTGCTGAATCTGAACAAAACAATGAAGAGAGTTGGTCAACAGCAATCAGAGCTGATTCTACCCCTTGTAGAGCATTCAGCGCCAACCTCACTAAACTAGACTCCTGCAAAAATTAAAACACAGAAGTTAACAGAAGATCACATTCTCATGGAATTAGAAAGTTTACAAATAATTCAAAGTAAAAAGAATTAAAAAAATACAAAAAGGGCAAAAGTATATGAAGGAAGGACTAGACTCGATCTGCACAGCCCTCCTAATAATATTCATACATGACTTGGTAACAAATGCACAAAAATCCACACGTGAAACAACAAAACAAGAGAAATAAGATAATTCAAAATGCAGCCAACAATCTTAAATTTAGGTAAGTTGACTTGAAAAATTAGGAGAGCGAGAGCCAGAAGAGCGAGAGAGAGAGAGAGAGTTAACTGAAGAGCTGGAATACAGGCAGAAGTACGTATAACATAAATTAGCAAAAAGAAGAAAAAATAGAATACTTACAAGTCGCACTATTCAATAAAGAAAATAGAAGACGAGTGCATGTGATTTCTTTGGTGCCAAAGAAAACCTCTTTCTCTTGCTTGATTTGTATGTAAAAAATTGGAAGCAAGCCAAAATGCACACTGTGCTCATGAAATTTATGGCTTTTATGATAACAATGAGAAATCAGTATAGTAAAACAACTAAGAAGAAGCCTGTACCCATGAGTAATAACAGGCTATATACCTGGCACCACTGGTTTTGGAAGCTGCCAAGGGATTGATATCCAAAACAGGTGCTCTCTGACAAAGTTAGACAAGAGGTCCATTAAATGTTTCAACCAATTTAAGAAAGGACTCTGACTTCTAAAGGCAAACATTTCAGCACTCTTGATTTCCCTTCACTTCTTTAAAGCTACAATTTTGAAACAATTCCAACTAGCTCCAACACATGAAGATCAGCATCAGACCTTAATCAGCAACCAGTATGATTAAACAACTCCAGCACGCACTTCAGAAAATTTTTATCATATATAAACCACCACTAATGGCAGCGTATACACATGTATATGTGGTATACATTGGCTCAGGATTAATAAGATTACTAAGAATCAAAGAACATGGTTGTTGACGGAGTCTCTGATTTGGAGTTGTTCAAGCATGGTCAGATAATCAGGTTAAAATCAGCAATCCAAATTGAGAATTGGGCCTTTCGGCTTGGAGAAAAAGGACTAAGGAGGCATAGGAGTGGCTGGTTACATAGGAGCCTGTGACATGGAGTTGAATGAAGAAGGGATGCTACCAACCAAGTTTCCTCCATACCAAAGCCTACACTTCACTTTCTCCTCTAAAGTAAATGGGCCATTACAGTAATATGCTAACATTAGTACTCAGGAAGTAGCAAAAACAATACTCTCTCTTTTTACACATAGCATTAATCCAATTTTACAGCCCAAATTACAAGCAAAGGAATTAAGAAAAATTTCACATTTCTTTAATTTATCTCACTGCTTTCAATCTGTCACCCACCTACATTTTCATTTAATCACAAAAAAAAATCCAACATTACAAAAAAATTAACACCTTTAACAAAATGCATAAAAACCTAACGTAATTGAGAGCAAAAACAGCACAAGAGTTCATTGATAAAAATATGACTTCAACAAATTAATTGCGAAATGAAACAGTAATTTACTATTTCAACTAACTTACCGAGAGATTGGAAGTCTGATAGAAGCTATGCGAAGATTTTGAGTGAGAAGTCGAAGGCTTTCCATGGCTGCCACTTTCGGAAGGGATTGATTCCCAGGGCTTAGGTGGGACCCAAGGATCATCTACCTTGAGCTTCTCCAACAATGCCGCCACCGTGTTCGGTTCCACCGCCATTGTATCGCCGCCGGGCGACGGTGCTAAACTGCTAACTGCCAATGGAGAAGTAATACTCAAAATTCACATCAATTTTCTTGAATAATAACTTGGAATTCAAGAAATTAGGGTTTCGGAAAATTATCGGAGAAAAAAGGAAAAAGCCAAAATTGGTTTCGGGGGAAAGTAGCAGAGTGAACTGCAGGCCAGTGGTAAAAGAAAGAAAGAAAGAAAGAAACAGATTTAAATATATAATTGTAGAGTTTTTAATTTTTATGTTCCCTCCAATTTATTTTTAAAAATTTTTTACTTATGCATTTGAGAAATAATTCATAAAACTACTTTTGCTTTGTTAATTGTAAAAAAATAAAATATAATGGTGAAAGCATCACATATAAGTGATTTTTTTTTAGTATTTAAGTCCAGAAATGCATGCATGAAAGACAAAAAAAAAAAAAGGAATAAAAACACTAAACCCTTTTTAAGGAAAAAAATTAGCTTTTTAATAAGCATATTTATGATATAAATTAATTATGTTGGGGTACGTCTTTCTACGCTATATAGGAAAATATTTTTCTCATTATATTGCTAAAATTTTAAATTCTTAATAAATGAGTAATTCATGCTAATTTTTATTGAAACTTGTTTATTCAATATTGGTTTTTTCACAATTAAATTTAAGAATAATAATATTAGGTAAATCAACGATTGGTATCGTTTACAATAATTTTGAAGGTACCCAATTATTTGTCAGGTCTTTTCAGATAGACTCTTTCTTGGCTCTTCAAAGCTAAGACTATGGCTTGCCTTCACTCTATTCTGTTATCAGTGCAGCAAGGATTTCAAACGATCGTATTACATACAGATTGTCTACTTTTGATCCGGTGTCTTAGGCATAATCATAATATCCCTTTAGCTTTGAAAACTTTATTTGTTGATATCTCTGCATTAGTTAATTATCTATCGTCTCGTGTAATTACAAAAGTAGATAGGTTTATGATTCAACAAACTTATAACTTTGTTATTTCAAAAACTTCTTTGTAATATGTTTTGTGTTTATATTAGGTATATATGTGTTTTGGTTTCAAAAAAGGTAAACACTAAACGACAAGGGCATGTGAAGAAGAAAACCAAGTTATATATTTATTAAATGACTGTTTGAATTTTGACTCCAACTTTCTTTCGCAAAAACCATTCACTTTGCATTTCTTTTCTTTGCCTGTTTGTTGTTTTAGCATACAGGAATTTGTCATTTCAATCATGAATTCCCTTCCACAGCCCTTCTCCTACTGGTGGAAAAGAGCTTGATGCCACCAAACTATGATAAAATAACCACAGCCACAACAACTTTTAATACTTTTGATTCAGTCCAAACTCTCCAAATATCTCTCAAAAAATAAATAAATAAATCTTTCACCGAAGAAATTCTGACGTGGACCAAATCCACGGTTTATTTGTGAACCTTGGTTTAAAATAGATTAACGTGAATATAGTAATATATAATGATGTAAGAATGAAATGTAAAAATATTTCTATGATTCTCTTTTAAACTAGAATAGAGCTTTAGACCAGGATGAATGTGCTTGGGTGCACTTATTTAGAATCAAGAGAGCCTGGGTTGTCTCTCATTGTTAAGGACTGTGGACTAAATTTTGTATTCTCGTATTTTGATCCAAAAAATTGGACAACTTTTGGAAGATATATCTAAAGCCAACAAGAAATATTTCTATCATTGATCATCACCAGGTTTGAGGATGATTAGGATTTTTCTCCAATGCTCTCAAAAAATCCGTGGTTTGTGAATGGATTCTTCTTTATCAATTCGGTTGTGGGAGCCAAATTTCAATTCAATGACTGCAGTAGTATCAGCTGCTGCAATTTGGATTCGGCTAGCAGGTTGCCTATATGATCATAACATTCAAATGAGAGTAGGTCCACAACTTGGCAAACCCCTCAATATCAGAGCGAAGAAGAGGGATCACATCCGGAGAGGAAGTCATCGTCCAAATTATACCTATCATCAAGAAAACATTCCAACTCAACAACAGAGCTTTCAGAATGCAAAATGAACCTTATCCTTGTTCCCAACCGCCACCATCCTCCCCAGCTTGCAACGTACTCAATGGGAACTTGTTTACTTCTATTACTTAATCAATCTCTCCTGGCTGGCATGAATAAATTTTCAAAATTGAGAGAATAAAAGGAAAACAAGGCAAATTTTGTGACACCCTGGCACGTGATCAGGGTCTCAGCAATTAAATCTAACTATTTGGGTTCTATCGTCGCTAGCTCACAATGAATATTTCAAGTTGAATTTGAGTGTTTAGGCTCAACCTATACATTGGTTTAAGTTACTTGATTTTTTTTAATGTAGGACAAAGTATTACATTCACCTCTTCTTATTAGGTTTTGTTTTTTTGCAAAGCCCGTCCACTTAGTTTTGTCAGATATGCATGCATACTTAGTTTCTTCACTTCCTTGCGTAATCGGTCCAACACCATAAGCTTAGTCTCACCTCATGCAAAAACTACACAAGATTCGCTTTGATACCATTCTGTCACGCCTTAGACCCATTGGCCCAGCTAGTAACCAAAGTCTTAGCAGCTAAGTTCAACTATTTGGGCTCCATAATCGCTCACCCAAAATGAAAATTTCAAGTTGGACTTAAGTGCTTATGTTCAACTTATATGTTGGTCTAAATTATTTAACTTTTACAATGTGAAACGGTATTACATATTTGCTATCAAAATTGACTTGGAGAAGACGTATGATAATCTTGAACGGAGTTTGATTAGAGATGCTCTTGTTTGTTTTGATTTTCTTCAAGAGATTATCAAAATCATTATGAATTGTACTTGTATCTCCCAACTTGCAATATTTCACAATAGAACGCCCACAAGTTTGATATCTACTTATAGGGGTATTCATCACGGGAATTTTATATCCTGCTATCTCTTCTCTAGTGCATGGGGTTCCTATCACTCTCCATTGAGGAGAAATGCAAGGTCAAGGAATGGAAGCCTCTTTCAGTTTGGTAGGAAAGTGCCTAAAATTTCACATTGCATGTTTGCTGATGATATCACGTTGTTTTGTTCCCATTAAATCATCTTCATTATTTCCATCAAATATATGCTTGATGAATTTAGCATGAGATCCAGTTCAGCCATTAGCCACCAAAAATCTCACATTTTCTTCTCACCTAATACCTCCCAAGGTCTGGGCATTAATAAAACAGATGATATGGGAAAGAATTTAGGCTTTCCTAGTAGCGCATGTCACATTTTGGCCACTATAAAACGAAATAAAAATATGGATTATATGATATTGATGTATCATTGACTTCAATCCAGAACATGACGAATTCTTTAATAGGTTTATTTTTTACAAAACTCAAACTATCTGAAAACTTTTAAAAACGATGTGATTTCAAAAGACTTGCATATGGTTATTTACCAACATATTAGTATTTTTAATCAAAACAAAAAGAATTATTGATATTTGTATTTTCAAAATGGTTAAATCGATTTCTTGAAAATTGAGTTTGACGTTAATTGGATTCAAAATATCCGTTTCAGTCTAGTTCAAGGCAAAAGAATTCGATTTTCCTAAAAATCGATTTTAAAGTTTGGATTCTAGGGAATCGACTTATACAGTTGTTATTGTTGTTGTTGTTTTTTTTTTTTTTTTTTTGTCTTGTTTGATCAGAGACCTAAGTGGAGCCAATTTTTTAGTGAATTGGATTTTTTGGATTCGACTTTAAGGAAATCAACTTTCAATGCTTTGACAAGATGAATAAAAAGAGTGAATAAAATTTTTTATCTTGTTTAAAAATAACAATATTTAGTAAATACACCCTATAAGGGTGTGTGTAAACATAAATAGTTGAGAGACACTTTATACATATAATTCAAGTTCGATTTGATTCAATGAATTGAAATTAGGTGGTTGGATACATAAATAAAGTAATTCAAGTTCGATTTGATCCAATGAATTGCAACTAGGTGGTTGGATACATAAATAAAGTTAGCTTCAACTTCTCTCCAGTTTTCCTTGCCCATAAAAGGAAATTCAAGTTTGACTGGATTCTTTTTGTTAAATCAAGTTTAAACCTATCTCTTTTTCTGTTGGATGAAAATATTTTCCTGAAGGATATTTTTAAAATTTTTCTTGGCATCAAATACCGAAAAATATATTCCTATATAATATATTTTCAAATTTTCCTCCCTTTGATTGAAAACAACTTACGGGTTTAATGAGGATAAGTTATTTTTCGAAAAATTCAAGAATGACATTGAACCTTAAGCATCTACTTTTTTACTTTCAATTACAAAGCTAAATTTCGTTTTTAATTATTATCTTCCCATTTTCTCTTCATATTTTGTCTCACATAATACATCTATAGTTATATATACTTTACCACTACATTATTCTATAGATTTATTTAGAAAAAAAATCTCTACTGGACATTAATTACTTGTGAATCATGAATTGAAGTCTTTTTAATTCATATTAGCAATATTAAAATAATAAAAAAATTATTTTGAAAGATTTTCAAACTGTCATCTAAACATCGAAAAATTATAGGAAAATAAATTTTCCGTGCAAAATGTTTTCCTAAGAAAATAACGTCCAAGGAAAAACATTTCACCCAGCCAAGCGGATTTAATTCTTCTGGGCCTTGTTCGGCATGAAGTTTGAATAACATTTGTAGTTCATACGCTATATTTTACTTGTTTGACAATTAATTGAAAAGATTATAATGTGAATCAAATTTTGTATTAACCAAAAGTTACCAATTTCTAAAGAATTATCCAAAATCCTTTTTTACTATCTTTGTGAGGTGACACTTGGTTAATAAGATTATTATTAAATTTTACATGTTAGGGCCCCATTGAAAATTAACACAAAGTAAATCTAGACTTGATTTTTTTTTTATCAAACTCGTACTACTATAATTAAATAATATAAAATAATATTTAATAAGATTTGAAACTTTAACCTCCAATCTCTCTCTTGATTTGATTTGTCAATCACCCAAGACTGAATTACTCGGGGGAAACTTTTCTCTCTGTTGACTACCAATTTCGTATCGTTTACTCATGGGAGACTTTCATCCTGTAACAATAATTCTTTACCGTTTGTGCAGAAGGCAAGAATAACAAAAGGAACGGTTTGGGGGACCATGGGCGGTCTACATTTTGGACTTCAAGGACTTCCATCTTCTACTTTAAGCATCATTGCGTTCAACATTGTCAAGCTGGCCCTGTTTGGAGGAGAGGGCCCTCCTACACCAATACAAGACAGATAATTCCAATGTTCCTTAAGTTCTTACTCTCCTCCATCATTAATAATCTTCAGGGAAACGTATAGAAAGAAAAGAAAAAATAAAAAGACCCCAGCTTTGATCAATTATTTTCATCACCCTCTTCAGTTGGTGATGATTTTATACTCTCACCTAATCAAGACTTGAATTATTCAACCCCCCCCCCCCCCCCCGCCTCCTAGCCTTATTCTTTTTTTTTTTTTGGTTCATTCAAGAATTGAATTGAGGCTTCTGGGACAATACGATTCTGTTTCAGCTTATTGATGTGAGCATTCAAGAATCTGCGGCCAACCCTTTTGTCATTTTTCCCCTCAGTTTCAGAAATTTCGCAAATTTGATGTTATAGAGGTATGATTGGTGGCCCTTTTGAGCATATACTGCTTATGAATTGCAGGATGGTGCTGAAGTTGTAGATTTTCAATTTTTCTTGATTCTGGAATTTGCAATGATGTGCACATAAAGAAACAGATGTTTTTACTACCCAAGCTTGGGACTTTAAAGGGTGTTAAGTTGTATGTGTTTTGTTTATGTATAAATAGAGATCTTATCAGCTGAAGTTTGAATCCCAAGAAGGTTTCTTGTAGTCTTGTTTGGTTATGTTGCCTGATCGCTGTGGATTTAGCTTGCTTCTGGATCTACCAGATGATGTTTTAGTCACAGTAATTAGGTCCCTCACTCCTAAGGATTTGTGTAATCTTGGTCTTTGCTGTCGAGGGCTGTGTGAACTAGTTGCTTCTGATAAGGTCTGGCTTGTGCAGTGTGATAAGTTGGGGATAGTTCCTTATCAGGATCTCATTGAGTGGAGGAATGGAGTTTCTTCCTACAAGGCGTTGTGCCGATTTCTTGTCGGTGTCCTGCCTCTGCTTGGGATATGGGTTCACCAAAATCCTGAGCTTGGAAATGTAGTGTATGTTATGCCCGGTTTTATTTCAGTGGTTGGGTGTCGAATTATACCCCAGGAAGTTGGTCCGTTAGGTATTGAAGATGGTCCAATCCTTTGGGCACCTGTATTTGAAATTCTTTGTGATTTTGAGGGCTCTGCTCAATTTTTCTTGCACGGAAGGGAGAGAGAAGATGATTATGTTTATCCTGGTTCTCTCAAGGCAGTTGATAGGTCTTGCAACGTGCTTTTGCTTGAGGTTGAGCCTAGGCAGCAGAGAAATGGGGGTATATTGGACCATAGTAAGAGTTTTGCCCATGATTTGGATAAGGAATTATCACCTAAGATTTGTCGGTCAGACAGTGGTATTTCAAAGTCACAGAGAATAGTCGGACAAAATGCTGCAGTAGTGCCTTTTAGCCGGTTGGCATTTGGTGATAGGAGAAAGCTACTAGACCTTGTTACTAGGCAAGTTCGTATGAAGGTCCCAGATTCAAAAAATATGCTTCTGTTTCCTCGTTTGAGAGGTGAAGTTGATTTATCACAGGATATGGCGATTTTGTGTGAAAGGAGATTGCTGCTTATGCAGATGTATAAGCTTGGGGGAAGCTACAGTGATTGGAAAGCTGATTCTAGATTGTTGTTGGATCCTACTCAATTAGAAATGAGTGAGATCAGAAAGAATCTGAATTGTACACATGGCTGTGAAACTTCAGCCGGGGCTGATAGCAGTTGGAGTCAGTGTGCCAAGAAGAAAAGTTTTGCTGGATATTTCAGGGATAGTTTTAAACATATACTTGGGAAATCAAACTCATTCAATAGTAGCCGTGAAATTTTAAAAAAAACTTCTTCTATTGGTAGTAGACATGCGCAGCTTCACGAGTTTCTGCATTCGGGTGATACAGTAGGGCTGACATTATATGCTTCCACTGTGAAATTATCGTCTTACAGGGCGTGGCCTAATATGCATGACAGTCGGTTTGCTCTCTATAAGCTGCCTATGCGGGAACCAATAGCAGGTCAAGAATATGCTGGTCTGTGGGGAGGTACATTTGGTTGGCCTCCTGGGCGCCCTATCGAAGACAAGCTTGGAAGGGCTCTCTTTTTTCTGTTGCTGTCTTATGAAAAGTCACAAGGGCAGAATCTGCTCATAGCTACTAAGATATTGGAAGGTACTCACTACGTTCTTCATCCTAATGGTTCAGCTATGTTCATAGTGAACATTGATGAATCTTCACCGGACACATTTCCTTGGGAGACTGACATGGATGGCAATATTCTTGACATAAGACATGCTTATAGTGGGGAAGGTATTGCAAATGGATATGGTTTCAGATATCCTGGTTCAAAACCTGGTTCGCTTTTTGTGATTCAAGATGGATTGCTTGCTTTTGTGTGGAGGGAGTCTAGGTCAGTTTTAACCTTGCACAGGCTTAACTTAGAAAAGCTTTTGAAGAAAGGTGAACGGCTGCATGCACTACCTCCAGTTTCCAATTTTACATATTTAACACGGTCATACTCAAATGTGTTTGCTGCCTTCTCTAATTCTGCAAATGGTGGTCCGTCTTCACAAAGGTATACATTTTGAGTCTCAGATTTATTCTTTTTAGTCTTTGTTGTTTTACAAATGTTTATCATCTCTGAATCTTTTGCTTATAAACTTTTTATGTTATAACAATTGCTTGCTTGAAAATATATCAATAAATTTGTGGGTCAACAATCTTTTCTCCTTGTGTTTATAGTGTTTACATGTTTGCCAACTTGTAACATTATTCAGTATCTGCTGTGTGCGTAAGACATGATGCCTACTGAACAACTTACTTTTTCTGTTCCTCTCACATGTCACAAGAGCGAGGCCCTACTGCGAGAGGGAATTCCTTGTGTATGCTTTTCTTTTATTGTCTTAGCTGTATATATAATTTTCAAATAATGAACATCTTGACATGTAATCCATCCACCTTTAGATTTTATGCTCCACCTCCATCTCTGGAGTACTGTTTACTTGTGCTCTTGATGAGCCTTGTTACTTTTTTAAGCTGTAGATGTCTTCCATCCTCTGTCCATTTGTGCATCATGTAGGCTAGAAATTATTTATCAGGGAAAGAAAAATGTGTAGAAAGAGACTATTCCCATCTCTGAATTGAAGCTAATTTGCAAACAAAAAACGCAAGCTATCTATGTAGAAATTCACTCTTGGCCCTTAATTTTTTCTACTAAATACGAGATATCTTTCAGAATCATTCTATTGTAACATCCAATTCCTTGAGTATGATCTTATAATTAGAAAATATCTTAGTTCAAATACAGCAAATGATGGATATTCTACAGTGTCATGCGAAAGGCTCATCTCGTCCATGAGTTTCCAACATAATCGTTGATCTATTCAGAAAATATCAAGATAGTCCTCAACGTATAAATTTGAACTTTTTAGTCCTAATAAAAGTTTACCTTTGTAGCTCTTTGTTACTGGACCGAAGTATTTTCCATCAATTGTTAAACCATAAATCAAATGCCTTTCCTTATCTTTTTTTCCCCTCCTTTACTTTTTTCATCTTTTCTTTTTCTCCTCCTGTCTTTGTTCCTTATTCTCTATTGTAAAAAGGACACATTTACTTCTTCCCCCTCTGGATTTGAATATCTGTTTATCTGTCGTAATTGTTTGGTTAGGGAAGATGAAGAAAGTTGTAGGGTTATCATTTTGCGGATAGTTGAAATGGTGTTTTGTGTTTGTTTTAGTTGGTGAAAAGGCAAGCATACAGAGAGGGGAGAGTGCCACTAAGGTTGGAGGAAAAGGACAACTGGACAAAGGGGTGGGGTGAGAGGGCTTAACAAACTGCTGCCAGTATGCTGCTGCAGTTACATGAATATTGAAGGACAAAAGATTGAACTGAATAATAGGGATACTATTGCTATATCTACTCTATTAGAGAAACAATAATGAGTTTCTCCAAGAAAATATTGGAGGTGTTGAAGCCTAGGAGGTCAGGAGGTGTATGGTCAGCCACAAATAGGAAAGATTACATGCTACCTAGAAGATAAAAGAATTCAATAGAGTCTGGCTATCCTTTTCTGCTTCCCACTTTATTTCATTCATGAAGTCATAATGTATAGATATATGTATACATATAGCATTAATTATGCGTTCTTATAGCTGGACAGAGTGCTGTGGGACCTGGTTGAATTTGATGTTTTGTACCTTACGAATTTCTGCGAAGTAACAAATCCATATAGACTCCATTTGACATAATCTGCCGTGCATGCCTGAACATCACAATACTACACTACAGAAACGAGTGTTACCTGACATAGTCTACCATCACGCTGACTGGAGTTATGGTGGGGGTGGCAGTGGGTGGCTTGGGTGGTGGAAGTGGGTGTGAGGGGAAGGAGGGAAGTGAGAACTGGTCTTGTTACTGGTTTAAGGATAGAGGAAAAAGCAGAAGAGACAGCATAAAATGGTAAGAAAAAAAGAAAAGAAAAGACAAATTTATTTGAATTACCATTTTAATTCTTGTAGTACCTTGAGATAAAGCACTAAAAACTACCTTGAGATTTTGTAGCTACTTCGAGGAACATTTTAACTACTTCCCCTTCATACAAACATAAACTGATAAAATCAAGGAAAAATTGGCTGGGACCACAAACATTAAAAACTAACTATTAAATATCAATATAATGCAGTCGGCAATGCTGTCCTTCAGTTGTGTTTCTTGAAATTCCAGCTAACTGTCACCTCTTGGAAAGTTGGTGAAGTCGAGGTTTGCTTTAACACTTTATCTTAAAAACGTGAACAAGGAAACTAATGAGCTATCTGTATCAATATTCGACAAATACTTCCAAGAACTTCTATTCAAGTTATCACTTCTCAGTCCCCCTTCTTTGCAGATAAACCTCCAAATTGTAATTTCAGCATTCCCAACAATTGTGAGACATCCTCCGTTATTGAGGTTAAGGTATGCCTCAAATTTACTGATGCATATAATGTATCTAGGAAGGAGATATAACCATCTACAATGCTTTTCATAGGAACTGCAGATGCGGACTAACGTTCTAGGTTAATGATAACATTTCTTCAGTCCCTTTATGTGGTTATTTCCTAGATTTAATTGTGTCAATTTTTTGAGGGAACTGAAGGAATGTATAATGTGAAAATATCCGTCTATGCCATGCTGTTCTTAGATTTTCTTCTCTCATACTGACTGACAGAAATCAAAGTTTACCCTCCTCTACTTCCTGTAGGTATTAATTATGAACATTTACAGTGGAGGTCACTCGAGTTATCTGCAATCGCTCTCTCTTTCTTTATCGTGGTTATCCTCTGTAAGGTAATTGTGATCTGTATACACAACATCCCAAGGGCTTCCAAGAGCACCTAGTGATCTCAAGTATGATGGAATTCAATCATCTAGTGGTAACGTTTACCACCACTGCCTCGTGTTCTCTGAACAGCATATGCATTCTCTACTTTTGACAAGAGATGCTATTTGAAAATGGCAGAAGTCCAATATTCATTGTTTTCCAAAGAATATCATGGGGGGTATTTTTTGTATCTTCTAGATGATCAAATATGAATCACATGGGCATAGAAGTACCATAATGTAGATGTATTTGAAGTGACAATTTTGCAGATTCGTATGTACACTTTTTTGGAATGAAGTTATAGCAATTTTCTGTTTTTCTGATTCTGTAAAACCTCAAATTTGTTCCACATTCGGATTAAAGCGCCAAAGTTTCTATGGTCCTGAAAAGTTTAGTTTGAATAAACCACAATAATAATAATAACATCGAAACATGTGTAAAACTTCAAAATTTACATATAAGCTTGATACGCTGTTTTATCAAGTCAAAACTACACAATGATCAAATATCTATCGAAACTTGTTAGGAAAGAATTTAGCCTGATGCTTTGATGATTGGGTCAAATTCCTTAAAGAAAATATTTGGTTGATAAGTGAGATATTACAAGGAATTAATTCTCTGAATACGATTCGAAATAGCCATGGTGTATTGAAAATCTAAGGCGGGGACTGTACCCAAAGTTGTTGAAAATTTGTTGAAATTACTTATTGTAGTTAAATTCATGGAATTAAGAATTAGAACACGGATTTAATGATATTGGAGAAAACTCTCCCTTCACAGATCTAATTAAAGATGAAGAGGCAAGATTATTTTAAGCATGAGGTATGATCCACCAAATTTCAAAGTGTATGAATCAGGAAAGAGAAGCCACTAATGAGGTAGTTTTCTTTGTTTTCCAGATATAAAAGGGCATAAAATGATGAGAAGAATATATTTCAAAGCCAAGCAACCAACAATTATTCTTGAAGGAGTGTCAAGAAAACAAAGAATACTTCTACTTTGCCATGCAATAAGAGACCAATGCTAGGAAACTAATACCCACATGGAAAACTAATAGCTAAAGCAATAAAGTCTTGGATTTCTGCCTTTCTCCTGAAGAAAAAGTAATGGGAACAAGACAGCCCAAGATCTTCAAAGGAAGAAAGGGAAGATATAGCTAACAAGAAAATAAAGGTATATTTAGTATCAAAGAAAACTCAAAATTGTATAGAGCTTCATGAACAATGAGTACATACATATAAATAGATGACCTGACTTTCATTATACATCCCACTGATAGCAAGAGTCTTTAGAAACCATCAAATCTATTTGGGAGCTATTAAAGCAATTCTTTGGATTTACACTCATTCAAAGTATGGATGCTGCTGCAACTACCTCGTATGAACCAAAAGTTGAAATTGTGCGGGAGGAAGATTGTGACACCATTCTTGTCCATTTACCTGGTCTGCTCCCTACTTCTCAAACTGTTTTTTTCTTTTTTTCTTTTTTATTGTTTTGGGTTTTTGGGTGCAGTTAATGCGGGACTCGAACCTTTTTCCTCCTTCCCTCCACCTAAACTTTTTATCCGAAAAAAAAAATGAAATGAAAGAAAGAACCTTCGACCTTTTCTCTTAAGATTTTATGCTCATCTTTATACAGATGCACTTGATTAATGTCTCAGTAGCTAGTAACTGTTTTGTTACTAGATCACTGTCTCAATTAGCATTTCAAGGTTTTATAGTGTTTAGTATATTTGTGCCTGTTATATCTACAAAGAACATATCCTCTATGTTTGTGGTTTACTAATCATTTTGTTCTCAGTCTGCTGATTATTACTTTTTTTGTTTGGCAAAACTTATGTTTGAATATATAGTTCTCATGAACCTTTATTAATTTATTAATTTTGATTAATATCATCTTTTCCTTTTGTTCCAATGTTTTTCAATGAACTTGGCTTGTTGTCCCTTTTGGCAGATTTTATAGTCCCAAATAGTTTTCACCAGTTCTCAAGCGGAGCAAACATGTAATTAACAAATAAACCTTCCTGTGAATTTTAGTCCTTCACTTTCCTTATCTGTTTTCCAGCATATCACTATTTTTCCTTCGCAATGTTTCTGATGTAACATTGCTATCCCTCATCTTTTGGGATCAAACACTCTGCTATGGTCCGTATCATTCTGATATATGAGAACTGCAATAGTATTCATCACAAGTTAAAGCTAACAAAATGAATTCTGCAGATTTTAAAAAAGAAAATCTGAGGGTTCAACTGACTACAAACAAAATCCTAAGGATCAGCGGACAGAGAAAGACTGAAAATGATAAACTGATCAGCTTTCAGAAAGAATTTCCTCTTTCTGCTATTTATGATCCTAACAGAATCACTGCTAAGTTTGAAAAGGGTATATTATCTGTTAGACAACCAAAGTTGATAACTCCAGAAGACAAGCAGGATAAGAAATTGCCTGTTCCTGAACCTGCAACACCGCAAAAGCCTGCAGATGAGCCACAACCTCAGAAGATGGTTCAGCAGAAATCCATGGAAAAGACCAGTCCAAGAGAAAGTTCAGTTAAGAAGACTAATGTTCAAGATGCTCCTCAGAAGAAGCCAGAGAAGGAGCAATCAAAGACAACAAATGAGAAGGGCACTGAATCAAGAAGATCCAGTAGCCTTAAGGAAAAGTTTGAGGAGGAAAAATCTGGTAGCCTGGATGAGAGTAAGAAGCAAACAAGTTTAATGCATGATAAACGTGAGAATGATGCTACCAAGGCTGCAGATAAGATAGAAAAAGGAACTACTGAAAATGGGGATGGGAGTGGCAAAGAAGGAAGAGAGAACTACGGGAGGGATGCAGTTGATATGGCAGCAAAACTAAAGATGTCAAGAAGAATAATGAATGTTGTTCTCGTTGTTTTGTTGGCTGTTGTTCTTGGCCTGTATGTCACCAACTTCATTAGGTCTTATAGGAAAGCCGAAAACTGAGACTAATACGTAATTTCATAATGGTTTTATGATTCTGGATTGGTATCTGTAATTCCTGACTCAAGAAAGTGAATAAAAGAACTAAAGAATCGCATTAGTTTGTAAGAAATTCAACAAGACTTTGGTTTTCAAATGTGTAATTCAGCAGAAAAACCGAGATACCTAAGGCCAGGAAGAATATGTCCTATGTCAACTAGGCTTTGTTTTAGTTTCATCCATGATAAAGTGAGAAATCATGCCATCATTAGGTAAAAACAGGAAACTCTATGAGAGAGATCAGATGAAGAACAGGAAAAGAGAACACCAAAAGCAAAAGGCCAGAGATTGCTGCACATATTATGTATATTGGTCACATAATACTTAAATCACAAGTAGCTATTGTTTGAGTTGATTTCAGACTAATAATTAGACAAGGAAATGAGTCAAACCAAGATAAATTCTCATTTCTGAAACTATTCGTTATGCATCTTTTTCTTTGGGAAACTCCAAATTCACAACCACCCACTTGCCCTCAGCAATTGGTAGTGCTACATTGCCCTTGGAGAAGATCATATCTGGAATGCATGTATACACTCTCACCCTGTTACAAAGAAGGTAGGTTTTGATCTCTTTTTGTGTCTTCTCACTTGAAGAATCTGCAGTTAGGGACAGCAAAACGGTAAGAAGGCATGATAAATTGACTTTCTTTTGTCAAGCAGCACATCCATTTTAGACTTCAGAGGAGCATCTGATGAGTTCTTGTAATTATGTCATTTACCTGTGCCTGATAATGTTGCACCAGCAATGACCTCCTGATTGCTGAATTTAGCAGTTTTAGTTTCTGTAAAATCAGTTTCTTCATCTTCATCTGCCAGATGCATGGATTCAAAGACTATGTTAACAAGCATTAATCTTGAGATGAGTAAGGAAAATCAAGAGTTGTGAAATAAAATGGCCAGTTACGGGTAAAATTGGGTCGGAAATGATTCACCTTCAGTTTCTTCAACCTGAGATCCAGTTTTGGAGCTCCTTTGGTGATCAGCAAAGGTGAAAGAGTCCAAGCAAGGAGCAAGTTCGAGGATTTCATCCTTTGAGGGACTTGATGAATAGTCACCTATCAAACAAAATTTTCCTGAATCAGGGAAGAATTAATCCATCAAACAACATAAGGAATGCTTGGAGGCCAGAACATCAGTTTTGAGACACCTGTACTTGTGTGCCTGAAGAGAATGCTAAAAAAGGAGAAAGCAATAATCAAAACTGACATCATTCTCCTACCTTTTTTTTTTTTTTTCATAAACAGCTCAGATATTTGACAGGATGCAACAAGGAATTATGAACTATTTTGACTACTAGGCTCTTGTGAAAAATCAAGAAAGATAAAACACTCTAAACTAAGCTTCCATCTATACTGTAGTTGAATTTCCCAATTCTCAGTCAGCAGAATAAACAACTTAAAGCTTCCATTTCATTATAGGTTTAAGCTTCTGAAAGTAGAACATATTCCCTGGAGGAACATATATATGTTAGGTAATCCTTTTCTTTCCCCTTGAATTTTCTTATCTACAAGTTTACATTTATCTTAAATCAGTCATTTAAGCTCACAAAGTATGATTGTTTCACTGCAGAAAGTTTCCATATGTTACTATCAGTGAGGAAATATTATAAAATCTACCAACTTACGCTGCATGAAAGCAGTGTATGCAACCTTTGCAGCATTAATCTCTGCAAGTTTCTTGGACTTTGCTGGATTGCCGTGGAAAATTTCTCCTCCTAATTCCACAGTTGACAAGAATGCTGACTCATGATCCTCACCATATTTGACATTTTTGTACTTTGGCAAGAAATATCCATTGTCCCAAGCAAATTCTCGAAGCAGATTCTTGTATAAACAATCATCATTCTTAACAGAAACAAAGCAAAAAGTTGGCAGAGATGCAACGGTTAGGACTTAGGACGATAGGATACTGCTAAAATACAATTCGTTATTGCAGCCTTCCCTAGTAAAAAAATGCACCTGACATGTCCCATGTTCCTCCCATCTTTAGAGACAAAGAGAAGGTGAATTTGAGAATGTAATGTTAACTTACCTCATGAAAGGCATCCATTGACAGTGACATTAGTGCAGCCTGTGCAGCAGCATTCTCTGCATGTTTTGCTGTCTTGTAGGAACCTGGACATTCAAAGAGATCTTTACCGACTGTAACTGTAGCCCTGAAGCAAAGAGCACCTGATTGCTCCTCCTTTTTAGTTTGATATAAGACCAAACCAACTTTCTTCCTCTGAGCATACATCTGCAGCTTCATCTTGTAATTTTCTTGCACTTCTGCAAATATGAAGCAATCAACAAGAGTGGAAGTGAGCAATTCCCAGAGAGAAGCAAGATGATAGTGCAGAGCTTAAATCTCAACTTAAAGAAAAAGCTGTCTACGGCACCACAAAACTAAAGTGCAGAAATAGCATTCAAAGAACTATAACTTTGAAGTGGCATGGAAAAATCGATAACATTAGCAAGCTTTGACAGGTGTTAAAGAAGCAGAAAAAGCTTATGACATGACCTATCAAATGAATATGGCAAAGAAAGGAAAATCCTCAGGTTACATGTCTCACACCACGGTTTGATCACTTCGAGTTGAACCTTGTAAGAAAGATGCAACTGATACATTTACTCTCTGCAGACAACTACAAGGGATCCAGGAAAGAAATCAATCTATTCTGCTTGCTAATATGTTAAAATATTTATCCTATTCAAACCAGACCTTTCAGCAAAGGCAGCATGGTACTATATATTTTATTCTCTTCCATTTTAGTCCTAAAAAAGCAGAAACATTTGCCTGAGTTCTGTGCAATCAGAAACTTTTTCTCCCAGCAACTCTACTTGAAAGAAAATATTAGCAAAGGAATTATGGAAAATTTCACATCAAGGATATTAGGTGATACTATACAACCAGTCTAATGCCAGGATAGTAGTACAAGTAATTCACAAGCAAAGGCACTGATATATTATGTCAGGAAAAATAAGTACGTTGATTTCTTCAATATGTTTTGTGTCCAAAGAATTCAGAAAAAATCATGAGCTCAATGCATTCTAATTCTCTTTAATTTTCTGGCCTCAGATTTAACACTTGCATTTGAAAAACCAGGGAGGTGGGAAAATATATGTCTGTTGGCACTATAGTAGTTTGATACTTCACCATGATAGGTTAATATGATATTCTATGCATAGTTTTGTTTCTTTCTAATACATCCTGTTGATAAAAGGCACTCTAACTTAATGCCAAAAATATGCTATATCATTTTCTCTGCAATGCTCTCTTTGAACAAAACACTCCAGTGCCATCTTTTAGAGAGTTAATCCTGGGTATTGTGGAAATTACAAATTATCATATTGCATTGAATTGATGTCGAAAAAAGTCTAAATGATTAATTAGGATCATAACATATAAAAATATACTTGATCAATTGTGCAGTCTATTTACATTTTGAAGAATGCCAGCATAATGTATTAGGAAAGGCGACATATCCTGACTTACAATTAACATTCAACAGCTAACACTAAGCTTTCAAATTTTGCATTTGATGATGATGTCTTTTCTGTTTTTCTAAAGGAGAAAGGTTATTTGATATCCTGTCTATGACTATGACCACTTGTTTGACAATTTCCAAACAGATGAGAGGACAACTTTTTGGGAAACAGCAGTGCATCCTAATATTTGTTAGTCCATACTAAACAAAAAGCAACAGTAATAACAACGTCATATCAAGTGGAACAAAGGCATATGCTGTTTGCATGAATTGAAACAATAAAAGGAAGGAAATGATTAGCAATGAAATAGAAGAGATTGATGAAAAGTGTCAGTTATATGCAGTGTACAAAGGTTTTAGAATGGCCATCCATTATCTTACCATTCTCAATATTCATAGTTGAGTTCATATCCCAATCCTTCAGTGCTTGTTCATTCTTTGGTCCTCTACAAGTTGCTTTATCATCCACCATAAGTGAAATGTAAACAATAGTTGAATAATGCGAATTTAGAGAACAAATCAAGTCATTCACACAAACAAAGATAAGAAAAGGAAAAGAAAGATTGGTGAGAGAATATAAAAAGCTTGACCAACGCATGCAAGTGAAAGCAATGTCCAAAGATAAGACAAAGGTGATTAATTTCTTACCAGCTTCATTACTCAAAGCATTTGAATTCATTTCTGAATCCTTCACTGTTCCCTCATTGTTTGATTCTTCAACTGTTGCTTTATCATCTACATCAATGAATGAGAACAACATGAAAGTATTGAAATAAGAAAAAGTTACCTGTAAGTGTCAAAAAAAAAAGAAGCTACCTGTGCCCTCCATTCAATTAACAAACCTATGTGGCAGGGGAGTTAAATCATGCAAGCTTAATTTGAGCATTTTAGAAGTGACTGAATTAGGACCTTCATAACAATCTTTCATACGGTAATCAGAATTCTTGAAATGTTGAAATTCTATGCATCCTATTATTATTCATCATAGTTTCATAACATATTTGAAGGAAAAAAAAAAAGTTACAGTGACATTAAATATGATCAAAACTCAAGAAATCCTAGTCAATCCACATCTGAATCGTGCGAACTTGAAAATCAAACATGATCTCCACAACCTTAGTGATAAATATTGAAGGCAACTCAGAGAATTTGAGTTTTGTTTGAAACTCTGTTGGGTGAAGGAATTACTAGAAAATATTCTTGTCAATCAATTGAATATTTGAAAGCCATATAGAGCACCATTAAGCAAGCAAAAATCATTTCATCCTGCATTTCCAATTTAATGCTTCCCATGAAAAATCTAGCCTATTTGTTACCTCACCACAACTTGAAATTGCGTTGGAAGGTAAACAAAATAGGAAATGAACAACACATAAAAGGGTCTAATCTAAACTTTTGTTAGTTGAGCACTCACCAGAAGTGAAGTGGAGGAAGGCCAATTTAGCAGCCGCATTATGCGCTTCTTTCAAGGACTTAGAAATGCTGGTAGTGTCAAAATTGATGCCATTAACCACAACTGAAGCTTTGAATTGTGGGTTATGGTCTGCTCCATCTTTCATGCATGAATATATTGGTAATGACCATTTTTTCTGGTGACATAATTCTTGCAACTTAGACTTGAACATTTTCTCCACTTCAATTCTTCTTTTCGTCTCTTCTTCAACTGTAATTGAGTGAAGAAACGTTTTGTTTTCAGAAGAATTCAAAAGGGTCGTCAATTTTTTATATAAGCAAAAATTAAACAGATGAAGACCGTTGTTTAATTATTCCATGATAACAAATCCATCACAAGAGTCGTATTTGCATTGCATGCATTTCTGTGTGTGGTTTTTTGGGTGAGAGAAAGAGAATAATGCAAATTCGCATGTGTACTTTTTACTACAAGTCGCATTTTCTTATTTTTGTTGTTTTAAATATTGCACATTATGTGCAAATATTTTGCCTTTTTTACGTGAAGAGAAATACTCAAATATTAGAAACCATTCTTCTCTATTTCATGAAATCAAAAGTAAATTTTTATGCATCTATCATTTGATTTTGTGTCCTTTAAGTTTCCGTTTTATTTGACTAGTCCCATCAAGTGTAATTTAGGTTTCCATGCAAATGTACATCCTTACATAAAGCATGTACATCCATAAAAAGGTGTGTAACTTAGGTTTCTATAATCATGTACATCCATAAAAATTATTTTAATTACGATTAGTATGTAACCCTAAAGGTTGGGGGTTAAAATCTCACCAACATCAATTCTTCTTCTCATTGTAATAGTATAGATTTGGTCCAAAAAAAAAAAGGTGTTTATAACAGTTAATAGATTGGCAACCGGGCTACTAACCATCCCACTTGTTAGAGAAGGAACATTATATAGGGAGGAAAATATAACTATTTATCTCTTTTGCCTGCATGAATTAAGTATTCATATTTGTAATGTTGTATGATATGAAGGTCCATATAGTTTCACAGATTATTTGATAAAAATAAATGCTTGGAGAGGAGTTCCATGTATCAAGAGATGTTATTAGTGGTAATTTTTATTTTTTGGATGAATATTTAAAACAATTTGCATGTAAATGACTATCGAACAATTCTTGTGATATAATGTAAGTTTGATTTAGCTTGATCTGAAATTCATAAATTTTCAGTAGACCAAGATAAGTTATCTAAGTCCAAAACCATTTACTTCAAATAAGAATATATCTATAAAAATTAAAGTCTAAATCATGTTTTATGACGCTTTAAAAGTGACTAAAAGAGACACTATGTTGATATTCTTTGAATTAGTTTTCATCTAGCCTTATCAAACAAAGAATTGGCATTATGAAGTGTAAAAAAAAAAAAAAATTCAAATTGCTAGCACCTAAATAGTCTTCAAATGATTTGGATCTAATTTATATGTAAGTTTTTTTTCACCACAAAGCAAATGACCATATAGTTCATCAAAATCTCATATTGCAACTGGTTAAATACATAATTAATATGATCTTCAACTTTCATCGTCTGCTGGATTATTACCCTCACTTCTTGCTGACTCTTCCAACTTGGTTCCATCTCAACCTCTTGAACTCATATCTCCATTCAATCCACCAACATTGGACCTACACTTTTGTTCATGATTGGCACTTCTATCAATCATGTAGCTCTCATCTTCCACAAACTCATTACTTTCTTCCAACACACAACTAGAGGCACAACATTCATCGTTTCAACATACAGATGAATAATTCCATATTTTCGATACATGAAAAACATTAATCGCACATCTTCATCGGTGGACATTTTCATCCTTCGTGAGGTTCCAAGGAATTCATAGCTAAGATCTATCACAAGGGTCTCATCTTCAGGCACGTCATGAATTGAAGCTTCACAGACATCATTCACCAGACGAAGAAAAGAGTAGGCATTAGGATCCACATTACTAATTCTTGCTTCTTGATTCATGTAGTGCACAATAATGTCACAATTATGAGGGCTGGCCATCTACAAGAAAAAAGAATAAAAGCACAAGTTAAATTGGAATTGAAAAGGAAAATAGCAATCAAGAAATAAAAAGTAGTTAATGTGACCATTATTAAATTCATGTACCTTAAGAATATTACAAGTATTTGTCTAAATCCTCAATCCAAAATAATCTATCTAGCAGGTCGGAATAGAGGTCTGTATGCAATCAAGAGACTCTAGCAGTTAACGATCAAAAAAACATTTTATTCCGTAGAGTATCAAACTAAAGTCAAGGACGGACATAAATTGTGTTAATTATATCGGATCTCACACCCTAAAATCTACCAAAAAGTAGATTTCAAAAAAAAAAAAAAAAAAGTTCAACAGAAGTGTAAAAGTGTTTCTCACAATATAAATCTCTATCGTCTTGTTCTCTTAGCACCAATTCGTGGGTTTACCCTTTTGTAGTCACTAACAAAATTAGACATCAATTAGCAAGGATGAAAATATACGTTGCATCAAAATAAACCTTAATATATGTACAATTTCACTAATAATGATATTTCCTTGCTACATAAGATAATATAAGAACATGAAATTCTAAGTGCTTTACTTTGATAGCAGTAATAATGTTGCTCAACTTGAAGCCGTGACGGAGAGTAGAAATTTAGACGTGTAAAAGAAATTATATGAAACACAATGAATGTTAGTTGGAGATGTAAGATCCATAAATAGACTTCTAACTAAATAGTTTGAGAAAAACTAAAACAAAAAACAAAAATAGAACAAGTAAGAAAAAGATTGGAAGATTTTTAGAGAAAGGAAATAAATGGATGGCAAAAAATTCCTTAAAATACTAAGTTTGATCTCTTACCAATTTAAACTATATTCACATTTATAGACATATTTTGAATTTAGACACTTTCTCGTTTAGTTTCACCTTTTCCAAAATACTACGTAGTTTTCTATTTAACTTTACATGTATTCCACAGCTAAAACACCAACAATTATTCTTGGAGTGTTAACGAAACAAAGAATAATTCTACTTTGCCATGCAATAAGAGAACAAAGCTACTATCTTCTGAAGGAAAAAGTAATGGGAACAAGACAGCCAAAGATCATCGAAAATAAAGGTATATTTAATATCAAAGAAAACTCAAAATTGTAGAGAGGTCCATGAACAATGAGTACATGCATACAAATAGATGACCCGACTTCCTCTATATATATATACCATTGATAACAAGAGTCTTTAGAAACCATCAAATCTATTTGATAGTTAATAAATCAATTCCATAGATTTACACCTATTCAAAATATGGGAACTGCTGTACCTCCTAAGCATGAAACATTCGATCCAAAAGCTGAAATCATGCGGGAGAAAGATTCTGACACCATTCGTCTCCATGTACCAGGTGTGCTCCCTGCTTCTCACATATTGTTTTTCTTTTTTTGTGTTATTGTTTCAGAAGTTGAGGGGAGTTTATGGGTTGGCGATACTACCAGAGTAAGGATTTTTTAATTAAAAAAAGATTTTTCTGCTATAGTAATTTTTATGCAAATAATATTTCTCCTAACAAGTCAACACCATGTATTATCAATAATTTTTATGGGCCATTTTATTTTGTTAATTACTCCCATTCTCCTCTTTCTTCTTAATTGTTTCTTGTCTCTCCTCATTTTTGGTTAATTTTTCTCTTTCTCATCTTTGGCCTTTTTTTTTTTAATTTGGCGCTTACTCTCTCTTATTCATATTTATGTATTACTTTATAAATCTACTAATTTAGTTTTGTGCATCACGTTTCTTTTATTCTAATTGTTTAGCTTCGATATACTCTTTTCTTTTTTTTGGTGTGTATTTGAAAAACTTTTTTAAATAATAAACCTGATTTATCTCAAACAAATAAACAATTGAAAAAATGTCAAAAAAAAGGACTTATACCTATTATATTTTTTTTGGCTTGTAATATCTACCTGTTTCTCAAGGTTTTTACAGTGTTTAGTATTTTTACAGTGTAAAAACCTTGAGAAGCAAACTATCTCAAATTAGCTTCTCAAGGTTTTTACAGTGTTTAGTATTTTTTTGCTTGTAATATCTACCTGTGAACATATCATCTATGTTGTTTGCTGATTATCATTTGTTAACAAAACTTGTGTTTGAATTTGTAGTTCTCACGAACCATTAGTTGTATACTAATTTTGATCAATCTTATCTTCTTTTTTTTTTTATTCCAGTGTTTTCCAATGAACTTGGCTTATTGTCCCTTTTGGCACATTTTATATTCCCAAATATTTTTCACCTATATTATGAGATTAACACCAGCTGTCAAGTGAAGCAAACATGTAATTAACAAATAAACCTTCTTGCGAACTCAACTTTTTCACTCACCTTATTAGTTAGAAAATACAACTATAACTACATAAAATTAGAATATGGCTTGATGTACATGAATAGTTTCACTTTTCTAAGAAAATTTGCCCTCACTATTTTGCTACCAACGTTGTGGCAATTCTTTTCAAAAGGGAAAAAAAAAAAAAAAAACGGAGACTTGGTCAAAACTAGAGTGTCCTGACAACAATATAAAGAGAATTTTGTTTTGATCAAAAGTAGTTGAATGAAAGAAACAACAGAAGTCAAGTTTTCTGGGTGTCTGAACCTTCTTATTCATAATGTACACACACCCTAAATCAATTAGGGTGTTACACTCATGTTACACCACTTAAGTGATTGATAAGTGTATACCCACTAGTATACAATTGTCAATCACTTAGGTAGTGTAACATGATTGTAACACAAAAAATGTGTAACAGAAGAGCCCAAGCCATCAATTGGCATGTCTTTAGAAAACACCTCTAAATATATAGGCACCTTTTCAAATGAATTGACACTTTTTTAGACACAACTCCTAAAATTTAACTAACATAATTGTTAATTCGAACAAAATCTTAATACGAAATTAATTCTCTTTTTTGTTTTATGGGATCAAATTCTCTGCTATAGTCCATATCATTCTGAGATGTAAAAACTATTGCACAAGCATTCACCATAACTTAAAAGCTAACGAACTGAAATCTGCAGATTTTAGAAGGGAAAATCTGAGGGTTCAAATGACTCCAAATAAATAAAACGATCCGCTTCCTGAAAGAATTCCCTATTTCCTCTGATTATGATACGAATCACTGCTAAGTTTGATAAGGGTGCATTTAATGTTAGACAAGTAAAGTTGATAACTCCAGAAGACAAGAAAGATAACAAATTGCTTGTTCGTGAACATGCAGCACCTCAGAAGCCTGCACATGTTACCAAGGCTGCAGATAAGATAGAAAAAGGAACTACTAAAAAACCTGCAGCACCTCAGAAGGCTGCAGAAACTACCAAGGCTGCAGGTAAGACAGACCAAGGAGCTACTAAAAAACCTGCAGCACCACAGAAGCCTGCAGATGCTACCAAGGCTTCAGCTAAGATAGACAAAGGAGGAACTACTAAAAAACGTGCAGCACGTAAGAAGCCTGCAGATGCTACCAAGGCTGCTGGTAAGACAGACAAAGGAACTACTGAAAATGTGGATGGAAGTGGTAAAAAAAGAAAAGAGAACCACGAGGGGGCTGCAGTTGATATGACAGCGAAACTGAAGATGAACTACGGGGGGGCGGTAGTTGATGTGGCAGCGAAACTGAAGATGTCAAGAAGAATAGTGAATGTGGTTCTGTTTGTTTGCTTGGCGGTTGTACTTGGCCTGTATGTCACCAACTCCATTGGGTCTTACAAGAATGCCGAAAAATGGGGCTAATATGTTATTTCATAATGGTTTTATCATTCTGGATATATATATCTGTAGTTTCCTGATTCAAGAAAGTAAATATAATCAAATTTTAATTTCAAAACTTATTCCTCAAGCACTAACAATTAAATAACGGAGCCTACAATCAAAACTTACTCTTCAGTATATGCATGGTCTTAACAACTAAAGGTCTCCGCTGTCCAAGATTTTTAAAAATGGATAAAGTGCCTAATTTTTCAAAAATGCAGTTCTTAGGTAGCACACTATCATACAAACCAACAAGTTGAAATCCTTAGTGTCACTTTTTTCAATGCGAATTGAGTGTCATTCACAAGAAAATATCACCTTACATTCACACTCTAATAATTATTTAATTTATCTAAGTGTGAATGCAATGTGGCACTTCCTTATGAATAACACTTAAGTAGCACTGAAAAAATTAGCACAGAAGATCTCCACTAAATACAAACCCCTCTAAGACTCCACGATTAATCCTAAAGCGAACCTTTGATGAACGACTCGCAATACAAGTTAGATTCACCCAAAGACTGTCTTGAATGTTTGAGTGTAATTTAATGCCAAAAACAATGTTGATTGAAACTAGACTAGCAATTAGGAACTTAGACCCGAACCAAACGATCTTGATAGGAACCTAAGATATAGAATTAGATCGCCACAAGCATCGACTTCATCAAACCTAACTAGTTCTCCCCTGAGAACTAAGAAAGCCTTCTCAATAGAGAAAGCTGGAATTTTATTAATTCTCAAAACATTATGACAAAATTACTTATGAAAAACAATGCAATAGTTGGCGTTTTATAGGCATAAAGTCACTAGAAACATACATGGAAAAAAAAAACTTAAAAACAAGGGAAAACAATGGCTAAAAATCCTAAAAACACAAAAAAATGTAACTCCATCGCCAGAAACCGAGGACTTGCTCGCCCAGAAATCTTAGAGCTTCTCCTGCGGCAACTTTCTGTCAAGAAACCGTGGTTGAAAACGGAAGCAAAATAGCCACTTCAGTTGGATCCGCAGACTAGAATCCGTGGACCTCACCCTGCAGATCCATTCTGCTGATTGTTCCTCTTGAACCATTCTGAGTTGTTCCTCTTGCTTCCTCCAAGCTTGCATGACCTTCCAAATATGTTTGTGCTTTAAAACTAACTCCAAAGTATCCCTTAAAATGTAATTATCCATGAACAATCTTCTCCGCAACTTGGAACGAAATCTTGAATATCAACTCTTGCAATCTAAAGAAGATATTCCAAGCCCTTTTGTCATGATCCATAACGCATAAATAAATTATCAACCCTGGTGAATTTGGATTGGTAGGTTCGAAGGCTACGATGCACGTGTCACACTAGCTGCGTGATTTATTTTCTAAATATAAAATTAAGACAATTAAAACTCGTTTTTAGTTGAGGTTTTAGCTCAAACTCTAATATATTTGACATCAGAATCCATGTTCAGAGATTGTAAGAAATTCAAAAAGACTTTGGTTTTTGAAATGTGTAATTCAGCAGAAACACCGAGAAACTCAGATGCCAGGAAGAACATGTCCTACGCCAATTAGGATTTATCTCAGTCTCATCAATGATAAAGTGAGAAATCATGCCATAAATAAGTAATAACAGGAAACTCAATGAGAGAGATCGAAAGAAGAACAGTGAAAGAGAATACCAAGAGGAAAAGGACAGCATGTCACTGCACATATTTTGTATCTCAGTAACGTAATAGTTAAATCATAAGTAGATATTGTTTGAAGGCGATCTCAGCGGAATAAATTAGACAAGAACAGTAAGTCAAACCGAGATAAATTCTCATAGCTGAATCTAGTGGCTATGCATCATTTTCTTTGGGAAGCTCCAGATTCGCAACCACCCTCAGCAATTTGTAGTGGTGCTTTGCCCTTGGGAGAAGGTCATACCTGGAATGCATGTGTACACTCTAACCCTGTTACAGAGCAGGAAGGTTTTAATCTCTTTTGCTGTCAATGACGGCAGAGATAAGAAGGCATAATAATACGAAAAGATAATTGACTTTGTTTAGTCAAGTAGCACATTGATTTTAGATTTTAGAGAATTCTTGTAATTATGTCATTAACCTGTGCCTGATAATGCTGGACCTCCAATGACATCCTGATTGCTGAATTTGGAAGTTCTAGTTTCAGAACAATCAGTTTCTTCATCTTCATTGGCCACAAGCACGGAATATTAAAAAAAAAAAAAAAACCAAGAGTCTCTGAAATAAGTAGGCCAGATACAAGCAAAGTTTGATTGGGAATGATTCGTCTCTGCTTTCTTCTACCTGAGATCCATGTTTGGAGCTCCTTTGCTGATTAGCGAAGGTGAGTGAATCCAAGCGACAAGCGAGTTCAAGAATTTGATACTTCAAAAAACTAGATGAATAATCACCTATCAAACAATATTTTCCTGAATCAGGGAAGAACTAAACAATCAAGGCAACACAAGGAATGCTTGGAGGAAAGAGAACATCAGTGTTGAAACAACCATACCGTGCGTGCTTGAAAAGAATGCTATTAAAGAAGAAAGCAGTAATCAAAATCAACATCTAATTATTCATAAGTGTTGTGTCTATCAGGTTCTTATGAAAAATTTACAAAATTAAAGCACTCAAATCTAAGCTTCCAACTACAATGTAATTTAGATTCCCAATTATAAGTCAGCAGAAGTGATGTGGTGATAAGCCATTAAAAGTCTTCATATTTCATATTAGATCCAAAAATTTGAAAAAAAAGTAGACCATATCATCAGAATACCTGGAAGAACATAATCAGTCCTTTCGGCTAACAAAGTATGATTATTTGACGACAGAAAGTTTCCATATGTTATTATCAATAAGGAAATATTGTAAAATCAACCAACTTACGCTGCGTGAAAGCAGTCTATGTAACCTTTGCAGCATTAACCTCTCCGAGTTTCTTGGACTTTGCCATTGCCGTGGAAATTTCTCCTCCTAATTTCTGAGTTGACGAGAATGCTCTGCCATGACAAATTGTATTTCAGAACTTTCCTATCATCCTAGTCCTAACCGTTGCATCTCTGTCAACATTTTGCTTTGTTTCTATCAAGAATGATGATTGATTATACAGGAATCTGCTTCAAGAATTTGCTTTGGACAACTAATTTTTCTTGCCAGAGTGCAAAAATATCAAATCTGGTGAGGCTCATGGGCTCTAGTAAAATATGTACCTGACATACCCATGGTTCAAAGTCGCGGTGGCGGTCGCGGTCGTGGTCACGGCGTGTATCGTTCCACATCGGATTCGGGGTATCGGTCGCGGTCTCGGCGAAACGTATATTTTTAAATAGTTTTTAAAAAAATTATAAATAATAATTTAAAATATAAAAAATGCTAAAAAAATAACTGAAAATTTTAATAAAGAAAATCCCTAAAATATACTATTTTAACCGATATAAAAAAAATATACCTATAAGCATTAAACGAAATGCTATCACAAATAAAATCAAAATAGCACAGAACATAATTTTAAAAGTAATAATTGTAGAAATAATATTTACCGTTAATATCAATTGTATATTTATACTCAATTTTATAATTTAAATATTATTATATAATTCAATAATTTGTTAATTCTTAAACAACTAACTCGGTATTACCTATTGGTACCCAATAGTTACTCAAGACTTGTTTAAATTAGCAGATAATTGACCGCTCAAAAAAAAAAACAAATAATTGTCTCTCTTTAGATCCATTAAACTTTAATTTGAATATAGTTCTAGATTTTTAGATCCGCAAATTTTTAATTTTGAATCTAAATAAGGGGTCTGATTTTATTTACCCAATTAATGAACTAAAAGTCCAAAATATCTAAAGGCTACTGCCACCGCAACCCATCTTGGTCTTAACAATTTGCACTCCTCTTTTCCCACAACCGTCTCTTTCCTCTTCTTTTTTCTTCAACCCTTAGCTCCGTCTCTTTCCTCTTCTCACCAGGAGGAATAACCATCCATCCCTAGTTAGTTCTTTCGAGCCCAACTTGTATTTTGCTTCCTTTTTTGTGCGTTTTTAATGTGAAAAAGCCAATTTTTTGTTATCAAAATTTGGTTTTGTTTTAATTTTCTGAAGGAGATAATTGTTCTGCTAGGACTCCAACTCTTGGATCCACCCATCCACCCACTGAATCATGATTCAATACATCCACCTGAGGAGCCCAAGAATTCACCACGAAACTCCTATCCTTTGTCCCTGTCCAAGAAAACATACGGAGTAGGCCATCTGGAACAAATTCTCCATCGGAGAGTGATTGCAAAGCTGTTGGTTAGAGGGATTCGAATGTGTTAACCAGAATAGCAGGTGATCTTCGAATTGGTTTGCAACATTAACATCTACAATGCAATGGTTTTTCTGGTTTTTTTTTTTTTTTTCGTTTGGTTTTCGGCTCGGGTTGACTCGAACGAGTTCGCCTGTGAATCGGCCGATTCTCTTCGACTCGGAGACAACTCGGACCGAGTCTACCGAGTCCGGACGATTTCTCGGCGAGTCTGGTGTCTCCGAGTAGAATCGGAACGGTATCGGACCGCCATCCTCCGTTCCGGTGACGACTCGGCCGAGTCGTCTCCGACTCGGCCGAGTCTTTGAACCATGGACATATTCATGGACCTCCCATCTTTAGTGACAAAGAGAAGGTGGATTCTTGAATGTAATGATAACTTACCTCACGAAAGGCATCCTTGTGGAATTAGATTTGCTTAAGCCTAGTTTGGGAGTTGAGATAGAAAATAAAAGAAGAGAAAAGAAGAGGTAAGAAGAGAAAAGAAGGGAAGGGAAAGTTTATTTTCATTTCCTTCCATTCCTTCCCAAATTTGGGAGAAAAATTTTTGCAAAAGAAAGAAGGGATTTTCCTTCCATTTATTTTCTTTTCCTTCACCATTTTTCCTCATAAATTAAGGAAACTGGTTAATAATCCTTTCTTTTCTCTTCCTTTCTTACTCCCAAACAAAATAATTATTTAAAAATCCTTTCTCTTTCTTGTTTTTTTCCTTGCTATTTCCTTCCTTCCAAACTAGGCATTAATTTATAAGCTCTCAAAAAGTGGCTTTTATTTTTGCTCTAGTTAGGGATAACTCAGTACTCAATTTGTAAGTTTACTAGAAATGAAAGAACTTAGAATTTATTTCTGCAATGATTTTGTCTTTCAAAAAGAGCAAGTATCACGTATTTTATCCCAATTGGGTAGCATCCATGAAGATTTTAGTTTTTTCTTTGACAACTTCTATGTAACTTATGCTATATTTGTTTGGTTCTATTTTTTAAAACTTTAAACACGATTTTATAAATCAAGTCCAAAACCAATTATTTCGAACAACAGGAGACCTATAAAAACTATTGTTTAAATCATGTTTTATAAAGCTATGAGAGGGACTAATAGAGATACTATGTTGATATCCTTACAATTAATCTTCACCTTGCTTTATCAGACAAAGAATTGGCATTATGAACTGAAAAAATTCACATTGCAATCACATAATAAGTATTCAAATGATATCGATCAAAATTCACATGTAAAAATTTTCTTTCATCACCATGCAAATGACCAAATAGTTCATCAAAATCTCATATTGCCAATAGGCAAAATACATAATTAGTATGATCTTCAACTTTCATCATCTGCTGAATTATTATCCTAACTTGTTGACTTTTCCGACTTGGTTCCATGTCAACCTCTTGAGCTCATATCTCCATTCAAACCACCAACATTGGAACTACATTTTGGTTCATGATTAGCACTTCTATCAATCATGCAGCTCTCATCGTCCACAAACTCATTACTTTCTTCCAGTACAACTAGAGGCACAACATTAGTTGTTTCAACATATAGATGAATAATTCTATATTTTCGATACATGAAAAACATCAATCGCACATCTTCATCGGTAGACATTTTCATCCTTCGTGAGGTTCCAAGGAATTCATAGCTAAGCTCTATCACAAGGGTCTCATCTTCAGGCACGTCATGAATTGCAGCTTCACAGACATCATTCACCAGACGAACAAAAGAGTAGGCATTAGGATCCACATTACTAATTCTTGCTTCTTGATTCATGTAGTGCACAATAATGTCAACAGGACGAGGGCTGGCCATCTACAAGAAAAAAGAATAAGAGCACAAATTAAATTGGAATTGAAAAGGAAAACAGCACTCAAGAAAGAAAAAGTAGTTAATGGAACCATTATTATATTCATGTGTCTTAAATATATTACAATTATTTCGACGCAAATCATAAGGTCTAAATTCTCAATCCAAAACAATCTATTTAGTAAGTTGGGATAAAGATTTATAAGCAATCCCAAGACTCTAACGATTAAAGACTATCAAATTCAAGTCAAGGACGGACATAAATTGTGTCGATTATATAAGATCTCACAAAAAAAATAAATAAAAACATATGTTGCATCAAAATAAACCTTAAACCTGTACAAACTTACTAACAAAGATATTTTCTAGCAAAGAAGATGCGATGAGAACATGAAATTTTAAGTACTTTACTGTCGGCCGTTGTAATATTGTTGCTCAACTTGAAGCCGTGACGGAGACTAGAAATTTAGACGTGTAAAAAAGACTATGAAAAACAGTGAATGTTATTAAGAGATACGAGATCTATAAATAGATTTCTAACTAGCTAGTTTGGGGGGGAAAAAACAAGAAAAAAGTATAGAATAAGTAAGAAAAAGATTGGAAGATCTTTAGAGAAAGGAAATAAATTGGTGCGAAGAAAAAATACAAGAGAAAATAAAGTTTGTTCTCTTACTATTTTAAAGCACATATACACATTTATTAATATCTTTTGTATTTAGATACTTTCTCCCTTTAACGTTACCATTCCCAAAAAATAAAAAAAAAAAGACAGTTTCAGGTATTTAGCTTTACTCTTCTAAAATACTAACACCTCTTATAGAAAGTCTCGTATACTTGTTGGACAAGCCCATGAACGAAACAGCATAAATTAGAGACCATAAGTGAAAGGTACAATACAGTTTATATTACCGATTTACTCATCTCCATTTAGACTGGGGAGACTTTGGAGATGGAGGGAGAGACAAAGAAGAGCTTTCTTTTTACACATTTTTTTTCCCAAAAAAAAAATTATGTTTTTTCTTTTCATCTTTTCCAATGAACAAATGGTAATATGTGCATTTTATGGTCAGACAATGACTAGATAAGTATCCAGAAACCAGTATTTTGCATTCTCTTAAACTAGTAACGTCAACATAGACAATTTGACATTTTAATCAAAATTTTGATTCTTGCTTACAAAATTTTTTTTTTTATTCTTACATATTCAAATTTTATTACAATCAGCCAATATGAGCTTTTCTTTTTAGGGACATCACATTTTAAAGAATAAAATTATAATTATTTTCTTTTATTAAATAGGTAGGTAAATTATATATAGTATTCTTCCATTTAGGATTCGTTGACAATTACATTCGAAATTTAGAACTTAAAAAAGCAAGCTAGATCACTATAGTCAAATACCTTCTTTCCGTATCAGAAAAATAAGAAAATAAGATGCCTCAGAAAACATTCTTATTTTTTTTTCATATCTTTCAGAATTAAAAAAAAATTAGGAAAAAAAACATATTATTTCAGAACAGTATCAATTTTTTTCACCGATGCTGAATCCTTCTTTCCTTTTCCTTTCTTTCTTTTATTTGGACGCACTAATTCACGTATTTTAGACTAAAATGCAGCTCTCCAGCCCAAAATCTTCTGACGAATCCCTGCTCTAATTTGGCCCAATTCTAACGGGCCCAGACTAGAAAAAGTAAGTACTCCATGAATCCATTGGAGATAAGATAAGCACGATACGAGCTTTTTATTTATTTATTTATTTTGTCGAAAATTGAAAACGTCTAAATTAAAAAGAGAGAGAGAGAGAGAGAGAGAGAGAGAGAGAGAGAGAAAAGGTACAATTATCTGGAGCTTAAACGAGTCAACCCGGCAATCAATATCATCACGTGCACCTACCTTTTATTTTAGTTCGTGGGCATCATTTGCCGCTTTGACCCGGCAACGCTACTACAACTTATTTCTTTTTTTTTTGTTTTCTTTAGAATTTTTTAATTTTGTAATTAGACGGTAATAATTCCAAATAAAACATAAGGCTAGAAAAAATTAAAATTTTCCCAAAGAACTAATATTAACATTTCTTCATTTCTTGTAGCTGAAAAGTCATAATTTCATAGTTTTTAGAGATGTTTTAGCACCAACTTTTGTTATATATAGTTTATAGTTTATAGATTTTCCCAAGAAACTTATACTAAGCTAAAAAGTCATAATTTAAAAGTTTTGAGAGATGTTTTAACACAAATTTGTGCAAAAGTACAAAATTAACCATCCTATTATATGTTTATAGTTTGTAGAAATAGTCAAGATTTAAGAAACAAAATAAACCAAACGAAAAAATTATGCACAAGGTATTTTAATTTTGAATAACAAAGTATATCTTTAGATTTTCGAAGAAATGTACAAATTTGTATCATTTTTCATGCTTATATTATCAATAATTTTTTTTAGAAAAAAGAAAAAAACTTCTTAGTGCCTTAAAAAATATATCGTTTTGCAATAAAAATAAATGCATGAATGAAATTCTATTTTATTACATGCTTGTACAGTTTCGATAATACAATTTTTTTACGAAAAGAAAAATTTTCCAGAATTTAGCTAAAGCCTATTGTCATTTTTAAACTAAGTGAAATGTCAACATCTTTGTCCAATGTCCAAAAAGAAAAATCTAAAACCTAAGGATTACGTGTTCTAAATGATTCTTGTAAGAAAGAAAAAAATAGAAATCAAATGTGGGCTAACACAAGAAAAAAAAACAAAAGTAGTTCTATTGTCAATATATTTTGAAACAATAGACCTTTGTCAGTATCTCAAGAACTTGCTAAATTACTTCAAAATACAAAGGATTTCATGATGACTTCCCATGTTTATCTTTTATCTTTTGACGTCTTGCACTTCTAAAGAATATCATGGAATCTAGAATAAAGAGTTTTTTTTTTTTTTTACCTCTTGGACTAGTCATTAGGAGCAACATCACTTGTATAGGAATATTTAAATTTGATAAAACAGTGAAAGAAACAAGAAATATTAGTCAATCTCTATATGATATTTTGAGCATAAGCAAAAGATTGACTATTGAAAAGTCATAGAACAGAATAATTAATAATCTTTTAGTAGTATATAGTTTTTCATTCATTTTTTTTCTCATGTGTTTGGCCTGAACAATTGAATAATTTAGTATGGCTAGAGTTTTATCCAAGAATAAATACACCTACCCAAAGTAATAATCACTTATAAAATTTCTTACAATTATTTTATGATTTCTAATTGACCCTCGTAATTTTTTTTCATAAACAAAAGTATTAATTAACTAATTAATTAAGAGAACTCTTAAAGCATTTCATTTTTAACTTCATTTAGTTACTAAAAAAACACTAAAATGTTTATCTCACAGTTTTTGTGTTAGTTTATAATATTATTGAATTGTAATCAATTTGTATTGATCTCATGATTGTTGCTAAAAATTCTAATCTTATGAAAAGTAAATAAAAACAAGCTTGTGTACAAAAATGTCTAGTGAATAGCATTTAAAATAGTAAAATCGGGGGAAAAAAAAACTCAGTTCAGTTCCACAATGAAACTAATACCATATTGCATTCGTATTCATACATACCAAGTGCAAGCCATAAACCAACATCATTACAATTTATACCTGGTTATATTCCTTCTATTGATTTTCTTTTATAAGGTATAAATTAGTACTGGACCTAATATATACAGGAAAATTAAGTAAGCTATGTTAAATCTATATAGACATCATATTAATAGAAATATAAGGAAAATATACTAAAGAAGAGTCATAGTTGTACTTCTTTCTAATGACCCCATATAGAAGTTGAAAATCGAATGAATTAATGATTTTTAAATTGTAAAATATAAGTTTATTATCTGCTATTAATGAAATTTAATTTTAACATTGAATATCTAGATATATGTTTTCATGGCAATATTTGTAGGTAAATAGGTGATAGATTTTTTATTTGTGCATTAGTAATATAAAATAGGTGATAGATTTTTATTTGTGCATTACTAGTATAAGTTTTCAAAAATTATAAGAAAGAAAAACAATATAAACTTCTTTGAGAGCAAAACCACACAAGAATTAGAAAATTGTGTGACATAACATTATTTAGCATAGGTGAGTCATGTAACTTGAAAGATTATAAACAGATCATTTTATTAAATGACATGGAATTGAAATTTATGACCGGGCATATTTATGGCACAATATGAGTTATTTTATTTCCAAAATTTTTGGTATTAAACACCTTAATTACTTTTACATACATTCCATATTATTCCTTTAAATAAAAATTACAGAATAAAAATTAAACCAGCACCTGATTTATTTTTCTTAGAAAAAAGAAATTCATTAGTAATATCTCTAAACCTTGTTTCAAGGAATCGCGTGTGTATGTAACGTTTTTCATTAAATCTCATTTAACATTTTCGCAATGTCATCATATTATGGACAAATATCAAATTGTATAGTGGCAACAAATTTATGAACGAACAAAAAAGGCCCTGTCAAGTGACAAAAGCAATCTTGTAAGGGAAAATGATGATTTTTTTGTATCTTTAGTTGTAATAATAAAACAAAAATAGAATTTCTCCAAAATTAATGAATCATATTCAAATGTCGAATCATAATTGAAATTATAGTCTTTTATCGAAATCAATTGTGGTCAATTTAGAAAAAAAGTTAAATATGTTTCTTAAGCATAATTACTTCCAAACAAGTAGATTTTTTCTTTAAGCAACTTAATAATTGATTAAATAATAAACAATTTTATATCGTCCACTAAATTTTAAACACAACATTTCTTTAATGCAACAACACAATAAAAAGAAAAACTCCTATGGCAAAAAATGAACCACATATCTTTATTGCGTTCATAACACAAATGGATAACCATCTAAAATCAATGAACCACATTATACGTTAAACCAACTCGTACATCAAATTAAAATACCCTTTATTTGATTTATGGTAGAATTAGAAGCCAGTAAGTTTAGAATTCCACATAAAATTATGTACTAAGAAGCATATTTTTTGCCTTGAGCAGCCAATTAACCTCTTAAACAACAACAACAAGAAGAATTCATATTTGCTTCCTTGCTTGACCATCCTTCCCATCTTTCCTTATGGAGCCAAAACCAAAAAACACCAAGTCTTTTTTACTAGCACAAGAAAAAGGAAAAACTCCAAATTTGAGTTATGACCACATTTTTTTTGGTCTTATCCCCTATCAAAAATTTATTGCATCCTTCACTATGCAAACAAGCCAAAGAAGATGGACGTTTGAAGAAGACCACAAGTCACACACACACACACACACACACACACTACTCTCCTGACAAACACACACAAATATTATATATTAAATGTCTTTCATCTTTTCCTCATCTCTTCCCAAAAGCGTCCCCAACTCCAAAACTCTTATCACAATCCCAATGAACAAACAATAAATAAATAAATAAATAAATTGCTGTTTTGTATTGGATAAGAATAAGCTGGCCCCATTTTGTTCATCTTCCCTCACTCACATAAAATTAAATATCAGCCCTTCTATTTTTTCAAAGAAACAAACAAAGTTTTCATCGATAAATTATTATTTCTTTATCAATTGGACGGGCCGACACTTTTCACCTCCCCATACACCACCTCAGAATACTGAATAGTGCTTTTTTATGCTTGTCACTTTTCGAAATTCAGTCAAATTTATTAATTTTTCTACACTTAATATCCTTTTTCGTTTTAGTACTATTAAGAGTTTTACATTACTTAACGTAGTTTTTACCGTATATTTTAACATATTTAAGTAAGTATTATACTTTTTTAAATAAATTATATAAATTAATATAATCATTAATTACATTCAACACGATAACAATGTTCGTTACACAAAAAAAATAATACTTATTTATTTTATTATATGCTCTAAGAGCACATAATAAAGTAACATTTATTTCTAGAAATAAAAAATTAACATTTACTTTCTAACGCGTAAACAAGCCTGTTATAAAAATTGATTTTTTTTTTTCAACATTTACTCTTTAACGCGTAGGAACACTTCATAAAAATTTACCGTTCCGTAAAAAATGACACCGATTTCATACTTTATCATGCGCCTAAAATACACGCAAAAAAAGGACCCATATTTTAACATCGATATAAATATATACACATAACAGTACTACTCCACCATTTCTCTCTCTCTCTCTCTCTCACTTTCCTCCCTCTTTCTTTTGTTTGCTTTCTTTCTTTTCTTTGTAGTCTTATAGTCTAAGGGGTCAATTATTCTGCAAGAAGAGAGGGGGAAGTTGAAGCATAGTTGGAAGATAGAACTCGGAGGTGAACAAAAATTCTCTTTTTTAGAGTCTTGAAGATAAGAAAATGGTTTCTTTTGTTTTGTTGTGTATATGCTATGCTTTTTTGTGGTCAAGTTGAGATCTTTTTGTTTTAGTATGTTATGCTGGATAACTTTTGTTGTTTTGAGGTTAGCTCTGGACATCTCAGATGGATTCTTGAATGAAATTTAGAGTTTTTTTGGTTCATCATGCTGTCTTGTTCAGTGGTTGAACATCAAGACTCTAGCTTTTGATTTAATATGTGAGCTTTTTTGAACCTTTTGTAATCTGGGATGTTGTTGAATTTAGTCAGAATTATCTCTTTTTGGTTTTTGTATCAAGATGGATTTATTTGTTTGTGATGGAGTTAATTTTTTTTTGATATATTAGTATTATTTGTTTGATGGTTGAGGTAGTATCAAAGATATGTTAGATCTAGGTAAGTCTGCAAATTTGTGAATCAGTTTTTCTAATTTAGGATTTTTCCTGTTAAATTTTCTGGAAAATAATCTGCTAGATTTTTGGGAAAAAATTTGACGTGTTAGATCTGTCTTCTTTTTGGTGATTGGTTTCCTGTCACGGATGTAAAGATGATCTGAGTTAAGTCTCTAAAGGAACCCTTTTTCAGGTTGTTTTTAATAGATATTCATGTGATAATTCTGATGTTTCACATGGTTATACTTGTTTGTTTCATTTTTAACTTTACTTTAGCATGGAACTTCTTTCATCAGTTTTGGTCCCTTTTTGCTTTATATGAATCTGCTTGAAATTAGCCATGAGTTCGTTTGTGGTTTAATTAAGCATTTTAGAGGGTATAACACTGAGTCATTTTTTTTGAGATATGTGTTCTTGATCTATGTTTGCAGGTGGGAAGACTATGTGAATTTCTTCTGAGTTTTAGTATCCAAGTATTTACACTTCTTCGCAGAGGATAGATTGATTTAAGGCTTTGAGGTTATCCAGTTGTATAACTTTTCGAGTCCTTAGAAGTTTGGTGTCGATTTTGAGGGTCTATTGCTGTGCACAATGATGATGTTCGAGGACATGGGATTTTGTGGTGATCTGGAGTTTTTTCCAGCTCCACTCAAGGAAACAGATGCAGGTGCTTCTCAGGCCGAACCCGAATCAGACCAGGTTGTCGATGATGATTATTCCGATGAGGAGATTGATGTGGATGAACTTGAGAGGAGGATGTGGAGGGATAAGATGCGTCTGAAAAGGCTCAAGGAAATGAATAGGGGTAAGGAAGGTGTTGATGCGGCCAAACAGAGGCAGTCTCAAGAGCAGGCAAGGAGGAAGAAGATGTCAAGGGCACAAGATGGAATATTGAAATACATGTTGAAAATGATGGAAGTATGTAAGGCTCAAGGTTTTGTTTATGGGATTATTCCTGAGAAAGGGAAACCAGTGAGTGGGGCATCTGACAATCTCAGGGAGTGGTGGAAGGACAAAGTCAGATTTGATCGTAATGGCCCTGCAGCAATTGCAAAATACCAAGCAGACAATTCAATCCCAGGCAAGAATGAGGGTTCTAATCCTGTTGGTCCTACCCCACATACTCTGCAAGAGCTTCAAGATACTACTCTTGGATCATTGTTATCAGCCCTGATGCAGCACTGTGATCCCCCACAGAGGAGATTCCCATTAGAGAAGGGTGTTCCACCGCCATGGTGGCCCACAGGGAATGAGGAATGGTGGCCTCAATTGGGCTTGCAGAAGGATCAAGGCCCTCCACCTTACAAGAAGCCACATGATCTGAAAAAGGCTTGGAAGGTGGGTGTTCTAACGGCTGTGATCAAACACATGTCTCCTGATATTGCCAAGATTCGCAAGCTTGTAAGGCAATCCAAGTGCTTGCAGGACAAGATGACAGCCAAGGAGAGTGCAACGTGGCTTGCTATCATCAACCAGGAGGAAGCTTTGGCTCGAGAACTCTTCCCCGATCGATGTCCTCCTTTGACCTCATCTGGTGGTAGTGGATCCTTTGCATTGAATGACAGCAGCGAGTATGACGTGGAAGGGGTGGAAGATGAGCCTAACTTTGATGTCCAGGAGCAGAAGCCAAGCAATCTCCATCTGTTGAATATGGGTACCGACAGATTTAAAGAGAGGCTGCCAGTTCAGCAACAATCCCATGGAATCAAAGATGAAATCATTACTAATTTAGACTTTGCCAGAAAGAGGAAGCCACCTAATGAACTGAACATAATGATGGATCACAAGATCTACACGTGTGAGTTCCATCAATGTCCTCATAGCGAACTTCGCCACGGCTTCCAGGACAGATCGTCCAGGGACAATCATCAACTATCTTGTCCTTTTAGAAACCCTTCACAGTTCGGAGTTTCAAGTTTTCACGTCAATGACGTCAAGCCAATGGTCTTTCCTCAACCGTTTGTCCAGCCAAAGCCAGCTGCCTTGCCTGTTAATACGAATGCACCTTCCTTCGATCTATCAGGAATTGGAGTTCCAGAAGATGGGCAGAGGATGATCAGTGACCTTATGTCGTTCTATGATTCAAATGTACAAGGCAATAAGAACTCAGACTCTGGGAATGCTGCTGTCATGAAAGAGCAATCAGTTCAGCAACCTAGCATTCAGTGTCAACCAGACAATTACCTGCACGGCCAAGGGATTATGTTGGAGGGTAATATGTTTGAAGACAGTAACATAGCCAGCAATCGTTCTATTTTCCATCAGGGAGATCGATTTGAAGAGACTAATATTCCAGCTAGTCGTCCCATGTTTCAGCAAGGGGATCGATTTGACCAATGCAAGATGTTAAATTCTCCCTTCAATACCAACTCCAATGAGAATTTCCAGTTCATGTTTGGGTCGCCATTCAACATACCCTCTGTTGACTATACTGAAGGCTTAACTGGAGTTTCGAGGGATAACATATCAAAGCAGGACATCTCAGTGTGGTACCAGTAAGAAAGATTAGCTCAAATCAGTACCAAGTAGTCAAGCCTTGGGGATTGGTGGATGCAAGCTCGTTCGCAAAGAAGGGAAGAATCAGCAGATAATAGGTCTTTCTGCTCTGCTCTGGTGGAATGTTAATTGCCAGAATATTATCGTAGTTTGTCGTTTTCCTTTCATTGTAGTAATAGAAGTTGTAAGGCTAGCCATGGTTGTAATAAACAGGTGGGGATGGTCCCTGAACATTTGACCATGTTGTTGAAATTGTTAGACTAATAGCTGTTATATATATATAGATATATATATAAATATATAATATATTTTGTTTGCTAATATATTTGTGTTTTATGCCAAACCACAAGGATGAAAAATGTCATTCTCATCCACTTGGTGTCTTAGTCTGGTTGTATTTAGTTGAATAAAGTTTCCCTGTTTATTTAATTCCTGAGTCTGGTCAAATATCTCTTTGAGTGGAATAGTGCTTGGAAGGTGCCAAGTTGATTCCTGCTTCAATCAAGTTGGCTGGGAGATGTATGTAGCGTCTGCCAAGTGGTAAAGTGTGTCATAATATGGCATCTGTCTTATTAGTTTGACATTAAAGTTCTTTTTGATTGAGAGTGAAATAAGCAGGATAGCTGTAACAATCAGCTGGCCCTTGAAAAAATGGTGAGGCCATTTATCTGATTAAATGCATTGTTGGAGGCTGAACTGTACTTGTAATACTTATCTGTTTGATGTGCTGAAAGAGAACCAACCTTCTGTTCATGGTCTGCCAAAACACCTCCAAGCATGCTCTGGCCAAACCACTTTTGGAATTAAGCCACGGATTCATATTCTTGTTTTCCTTTTCTTGATTTTTGGGTAAATAAAAGTTGGTGAAACATAAATGAGTACTAACTATAAATTTGAACAATTAGAGAATCATATTGATATTGACATGACTAATAACACCTTTGGCATCCACATAATCAATAAATTTATGCAGCGTTGCATGCATTAAAGGTTAGATGAACTAATCTTATTTAGTATTTGTGAGTTATCTGCCATCTGGCTGGCTGTTTTTGTCTCCAACTATACACCTAGAAATATTTAATTTTCAGGATTCTGTAGTCGCTTCTTGATCTGTCTGTTTTGGACTTATTTCTTGATGAACAAGGATAAAAGTAAATAAAATAAAATTAAAAGTCCTCCACAAACATTGTTGAAAATGGGCAATGTAGGGAAAAGAACAAAAAGATTATGAATGAATGTCCTCATATTCATCAGCTATTTTTCTTTTGATGCGTTTTTTGCTTTTCTGGCCAAAAGGCTATTCATTTCCTTGCCTCATTTGCAACCTAAAACACCAACGAGGTCGGCATAGATGGAGGAAAACCAGGAAAGAGGAACAATTAAATACTAATTGAACTTTTAGAGTCAAAATCCGCAATGGTTCTCCACAACTCACTCCTTCACATTTCTCTTCAAGAAAGTTAGTTGCTCCAAAAACTAGGTGAGCAGTTGACAATGGAAGGATACGATTAGCTTGCATTTTAAACAACCAGATTGATACCGAAAGCGAAAGCTTATCAAGAAATTATTTGACTTAAAAACCCGCAAAAAACTTTGAACTAAAACAAGATATCATAAAAAAATCAATTGACCTTAATAAAACATAATTTAAATTAAAAAGATGATATTAAAATCCAGTCACATTCATCTTAATCAACTCAAGCAGAAACCAAATGTCGATAACCGATATTCAAAACACAAATTAATTGAGAAATTATTTGACTCCAAACATCACTAAAATGATTAAAACTAAAACAACAAATTAAAATCTTGGCCAAACAACAATAATCGGAATCTAATTAAGCATAATTGCTATCATCATTCCTCATATGCTTCAATAATTTAGGGGCAAGATTGAAAATCTCAAGGACATTTGGGGCCTCCTCTTTTAGTCTTCCAGTTATTGTAACAAGGGCAGACTTGTTTGTTGCCATAGGTCCCGGGAGGCACACATCTACATTTGAAGCAACATTTCTGACAAAAGAACATGCAGGGCTTCTTGTAAGCTGTTTTTGAGCATCTATATGTGCATGCACCAGGACACTCTGCATCAAAATTTGCAAACACAAGTTCAAATATCCTAATCCATTAGAACTTGTTTGTACTTTCCATGTAACAAAATTGGTAAATTGTTGAGTTTTGATAGAGTAATCTAGCCACGTAGATCATGCATTAACTTCTTTTACTCTTCTAAAACGTCTAAATTTTTACTTTATATGACATAAACTCGTAATGCGTATCATATTGATGAACCAAGTATTTAGAGTTTTTTTCGTTATATACGTATAATACGAACTTTTAATGTATATAAATTGAGTTCATATTAGAGTTTTGTTAGTACAAAAAGTTTCATTGCATAAAAAAGTAATGGTACTGGGGACAGTAATGTGGGGAGGTGCTTGTGTTTGATGCACTGAGAACTGTCTGAAATGAAGTAGACAATCTGTAGTGAAGGGCTAAACCAATGCTGTTATTGGGATTAAATTATGATTGAGCACTTTGATGAGCTTCTGATTCTTTCAATTAATCTAATCAAAGAGGCAGAAAAATAATATATTTGTCATGATTATTGTGATCTGGCTATAAATTTTTAAATGACTTCGTGGCGATCACCCACAGGTCAATACATCTCATGCAAATTTCACAAAATTTATTAATACTTGGAGGACTAAGTTATTCCTTCCTCGTTTGATGATCTGATCAAGACTTATAAACAATTGCTTTCTGTTCAATTATGCTCAATTTTATGTCCTAAAATGTCACAGATCTGAATGTCCTAAAGCAAAACTATCTGTACTGTCTGATAAATAGGTGTCCAAAATTATGTTGCGAAAACAAAAAATGTTGGAATAAAATCAAGAAATGCCAAATTTGACAGAGATGAGATGAGGTGAATTCAGATTTGATGTTTCATTATCCTAGCTAATTTGGTGCTTTGTGCTCCCAAATCCTGAACACATTAAATGTGCATGCACGTACATGAATGGACCTGGCTAGATTAGACATATGCTTTGAAGAATTAATTAGGACATTAAAAAGCCAAAGTGAAATCACTATCAAGATAAATCTCATGCATTGAAGATATTACCATTCATTGAACACTTCTAAAACTTGTATTATGTATTTTGTTCAATGCATGCTGACGTGCGTTTTAATGCATTGGGTAACTATAATTAGTGACACCAAAGAAAAAAGAAACAAAATTTTATAAGTAATTCTATCTTGAACGGTTTGTATTGACATCAAATTTCAGCCACTCCAAAAATGTTGTTATAAATTTTACAAAGATTCCATACATTCGTTCAGAAAATCATAGAAAATGGAGAAAAAGTTGTGTACGTAGTTGGCCGCAAGTGATTGATACAAAAACTTGACAAAATGATTGGAGTTCGATGTCTTGTTATGATTGGATAAAATTTAAAGATTAGCTAGCTAGTAGACTACCATGAGTATTGATGAATCAATGTTTGGTCTACCTACCCAATCATTATCACTAGTTACCATTTTTTTTTTTAATTTGACCTTTAAAGTTTTGAAGTATATATTTTTCTGATTTACACATGTCAAGTTAATATTTTGTTATAGGTCAACACTTTTTTAATAATTTTTAAGGAAGTTATTGGTAAACACTTTTAGCTATAACAAAGTAATTAATCGAGGGAATATTGCACCTCCAACATTTGACTTTTTATATTTTTTTGTTAGAAAATATGATTTCTTGATGAACTCCACCATTATATTGTAAAATTTTTCCCCCTAAAGGTAAGGTTTATTAATAATTTGAGTTGCAAAGAATGATTTTGCTTGTTCAAATATTCTTTTTATTAGCAGTAGTAGTAGTAGTTGTAGATGATTTGGGCCTTTGGCCTTTTTCTCAGTGTGTCTTTTCAAGTGTTCTTTTCTTACAGTTTCAACTTATCCCATGATCATTGTTGGCCACATCCAATCAGTTCATCATCAACTTCAACACGTCAAATGTTTCAGCAATTCCTTTGTTTTTAACATGAATGATGGAAATATTGCCACAAAAGATTTTCAAAAAACTCTTGCTTCAATTAATATATTCGATTTATTAATCTTACTTTTGCCAAAATATCAAAATCTAATGAAGCAACTAAGACAAATACAATGTTGATATTAGCTATGGAAATTGTGATTTTATGATACAATAATGTAAATCATCCAATAAACAATAAAAATTCACATCACACAAAGTTATAGCATTATTAACAATTTCAAAGTATGTCTTTATTACGTTTCTCTTGCCCTTTCCAATGAATTTAAGACAACAAAATGTTATGTATGATTAAAGTTAATCAAATAGATTCATTAACACACAAAAAAAAGGTAAAGATTCATTGTTAAAACTTTTCATTAACTTCTTTTTGACTTTTTTTTTTAAAATTTGGACAGATTCATTTCAACTTTTCATTAACTTCAAAAAGTAAATAGTATGAGGTTCAATTATTCAAGAATTCCACAGTTTGACAAAACTTTGTTAGAAGTCTTTTCATGTCGACAAATATTAGAACTCATTGGAAAAAGTTAGTAGCACCTAATTATCTCATGCGCACTAACGCACATGGAAAGCAGGGCCCAATTCATATCAATTGTTTCAGAAGAAGTTAGGCCTAGTCTTGACTTTGGGCCCTTTTTCACTATTTTGAGTGCCGAGGCATAGAAGCAAACTTACTATTTTTGTTTTTATCAATTATCCTCATTGATCTGAGTTTTTAACTTAATTATTCAATTTTTACTATGAGACAATGGTACCCTCCTTAACTTTTAGATGGCTTATAACAAAATAATAGATTTATATTGCGAACTTCGTAAAAAAATGTTTATGTACATTTTTAGGTTTCTGTTTTGAAGAATATCTTGAAAATTAAATATAATTTAGTGAATAAATTGACAAGTTTAAATTAATCTTATTCTTTTTTTTATTGAAGTACAAATGACATAAAGTATTTTGTAAGCATAAAACTAAGCAAACAATTTGGGACAAAAACAAAACAATGTTAAAATAATTTGATTAATAATTGTGATTTTATATACCATTGGATTTCTACAAAGTTGCTTTTTTTTTTTTGTTATTTTTAGTTAACTTTGAAAGAGATACTCACTGAATTTGAAAGGATTTATGCATGTTATAAAAGGTTATTACTAAGGATGGAATCCTAATTGTAAAGGGGGGAGGATGGGATAATAATAGTGGAGTGAAAATTATCATTGCACTTCAATTATTAATATAGAAACTTTTTAGACAGACCTCTCCACGTGCTTTTGATTTTGCTATAAAACTAACAATTATAGACAAAGGCCAGTGTAAGTTACATATAAAAGTACTTACAAAAAAAAAAAAAGTTACGAATAAAATTACGTAAATTTATATGGCATATACTGTCAGCCACCCAGCTCTAATTTTAGGTTGTACTATATTTACTTTATTATTGATTTTTTCCGTCAATAAAAAAAGAAAAAAATAGAAACAGGAGCAGTGTAGTTATTTTTTACAACAGCAGATTTTATAACTGACTATGATTTTTATAAAATCCAAGAAATGCTTATTTCTTAAGGATCTAAGTCTGCTGGTATAAGAAACTTTTTACTGATGTATAGGATAAAATCATGAAGAATACTATACAAGTTTTCGGTTTATAACACATTGATAGGAACGATGAAGTACACAATGAAATCTTAAACAAGTCTATGAAGTAAATCAGCAATATTTAAACTTTTTAACCTCTCTCTTTTTCATACACTTTTTATCTTTGTAGCTTTGTGATTTCTTTTTTTTTTTTTTTTTTTGCACTTATATTGCATTTTTAACTTCTTCAAACACTTTATCAAGAAGGGTTTCTAGAATGATTACACTTTATTCCCTATCGCACTAAATCACAAACTTTTGGAGATTTGGAAAGGATGAAGCTTCTGAGGATTCCTCCTTCTTTTCCTCTGATTTTTGGGTACAAAGGATTCCTCATTCACTCACGTGAGCCATAGTCACATGTAGTGTTAGTGAAAGATATATACATCTACCTAAAGAAAAGAAAGTGATATAGATCTTATGATATTAATTGGATATTTACTACTATGCTATGCATTTTATAAATATTAAACTCCATCTGTCCAAGTAGTTAATGGAAACATTTAGTAGAATTTTGGATTGGCTCTTTAACTAGAGAATAGTAAAAAGAAAGTATATCATTCTTTGTGCGGATTTCTTGGCAAATTAAGGTGTCAAGACTGATGCTCATTTCATCGTTTGTACACAACCACCTGCTGGTTTAGGTTTATTGATTAATGTAGATATGGCACAGGTTAACTAGGAGACACGCATATAACTTGTTTAATGTGAATATTTTTGTATAGTCTTCCATTCACTACCAAAAAAAAAGAAAAAAGAAAGTATTCATAAGAAGGCTAGGATTTATGACTTTCTTCCTGATTTTATTTTCTATTTGTGTGGTTTTTAATTTAACTTTCTTTTATTTCTTTTTACAATTTCTTTCATCATGTGTTTAGTCAATAATATGTTGGCCAATTTTTCATTTCTTTCTCTTTTGAGATTACGACCACACTCAATTAGCATATTTATGTGATTTTTGTAGAGGTTATGAATTAAAACATGGTGAATATGCCAAGTCTTGAGTTTTCCAACTTCAAATACTTCAATTTCTTTAGATAATGTCTGACATTTTCCCCCCTTAATTTTTAAGAACAGGCCCGATTTAATTCTGCTGTTTTCTACAATTACTAAATTTTAGAAAGTTGACTTGCTTTAAATTGTAAACTTATGTGCAAGTTACAGTTATGATAGATTTAAATTTTATACAGGTCCCAAATAATGAACTCTGGTTTGTGTTAATTTGGGCCGAATCAAGTTTATAATCATTTTTTAGCGTTTGAGACGTACCTTTCTCCTCTTACCCATGAGTCATTTTCTGAAAACGAAACTTAAATGGATTTATTGAAGTGTCACCAGTCCAATTACAGGCAAAAGTAATGAACATTGTCCAGGCCTCTATTCCTTCATTGACATTTTTTATTAAATTAATTTTTTCTTTGCTTTTCTTCTTCTTTTTTTATCCCCCTGCCTCCTCCCAAAAAAAAAAAAAAAAGAGGAGAGAGAGGATAAATAGTAGTAATTCACCTACCGCTTGTGACCCAATATTTATATATCACGAATGAAACGTTTTACTATCTTAAATTGCACTTTTTTATTCCATATCTTAAAAATATCATATACAATTATTTTTCTATCGGTCCAAATCCTCGTGTTTCAAACTTCATGGTGCTTCTATGCTTATAGTTAATGAAATTTTGTCTTCTTCTTCCACTTCAAAAAAAAAAAAGTAAAACATGCAATGTAATTATGGTAACAAGTTGAAGCAAAATCTACCTCATGCATTTTTCTTCCCCTCATTGTGTGTGTGGGTGCATTTTTTTCCTTGCTTATAGTAAAGAGAGAGAAAGCGAGGGAAAGAATACAGACCTGCCTCAGAGAAGCCCGAATGCTTGTGCTTGTGATGCTTCTGCAGATCAAAACAACAAAAGCAAAAGACTTGAGAACAAAATGCAAACTTTTTTTTGGTAGTAGATATTCTAACCAGTGTTAAGTCTATTACTATTGGAAAATAGGGAGGAAAAAAAAAAAAAAAAAGAACCCCACAATGTAGCTAGGAACTAGCCATTTTTGACAATGCTAACAAATCTTCTACCATGTCATTAATCTCCGAATGAACCATATGAAAAGGAATCAAAATAAAAGGAAACTAAAGACAACAATGTAACATTAAGTAACAATGTAGTACTAAAAAATGTGCCAATTTTGGTGAAAATAATTTGTGGGATGAAATGGAGTGAGTCTAAAAAATAAGGTTCTTACTTGAGCTGCATCAGTAATCCCAGCAAAGGAGATAAGGAAAATGAGAAGCAGAGCAAAGAGATACTTTGCCATGTGAACTCAATAGCTACTCAAACATGAGAACTGAAGAAGCTGAGAAGCCCACATTTATAGGCTTTTGAAGTGAAAAGAAAAAGGAAAAGCTAAATGTTATTCTCTCTGTCTCACAAAAACTGTACTGACTGTTGTTTAAATTGCATGTACTGTAACTCTTTTGTAAATTTAAGGTTTTAATATGTAGTAATTTTTGGTTGAATATGCATCTTTGAGGTTCTATGACAACTGTGGCAACTTTCATAGAATAGGAGTGAGTGGTATTTCTTGTTTTTTTTTTTTTAAGTACAAAAGAATTTATGTTGGATAGGTGAAATTTAGTTTATGATGTAACTAAAACATTAAAATGCACATGATCACTAATGGCAAAAACAATAATGTCATAAAAATTATTATGTCTCCATGCCATAGGAACCTCTACGCGGCAAGCAGAACCAGACACTCCCGTACAACTTATCTACAAAGCAGAAAGCTGAAATAAAAGCGACGGTTGGCATAGCATTTACTTTTTTCCACCGACGCTCCAGTGTGGTTTCCAATATACCATTTCTGATTCATAAATTTCTTGAGACTTGGGAATAGATAAGCCGTTAAATTTCTTGATTCACACTTAATATTCACTCAGTTTGTTTGGTTCTGTTTTTTTTTTTAAATTTTAAATATGTTTTTCGACTAATTTTTATTTTATATATATTTATCTAAAAAAATTTTACGTTAATTATTTTTAAAAATATCTCAAAAAATAACTATCTAAATAAACCCGTGGATTCTCCATAGTGTTATAGCGAGAAAATGTTCATTAATAACGGTAATGTGACTAAATAATTAGGAATAAATATATTTTAATATATACGATATTATACTGTAATGACACTGTAAAATTTTTTAGAAACAATTGTTGTTATGATGTGGTTGCCATGGTCAAAGCAATAGGAATTGGACAGGTAGTGAATGACTTGGTTGCTCAAGCAATTACGATATGATTCTCACATATGTTTTATATGTTTGTACGATTTTTTCGACAGGTGATTGATGAGAACTTTTTAAACACACATAAATTATTTCCTTAAAAAAAAACACACACACACACACACGCACGCACGCACAAAAAAAATTATTGTAAATAAAAGAAATTATAACTGCCATCTATCTGCAGGAAGATGGGCCACTTCAATTTGAGCCTGCCTTCAATTTGGGCTATTTAATGATGTCCAGAGAAAGGAGACCAAACTCAAAAACAAAGAAGGCCAGAAAAGGCCCATTAAAAAGAACTTAAGTTACAAATATATCCTGGAGATACGGATATTTTTATAAGTTCTTTTATTGACATAGGAGATTAATATAATCTTACGTGTTGCTAATTGTATTTGATTTCACTTGTTTGTTTTGATCAAGTGGATGTTTGTTTCGAATGGTGTTGATTACATTAGGTGGCTTACTGTTGTTGTCATGATTATTGCGGATTTAATTTATAAAGTTGTTTTCTAGAGTAAATATTATTAGAGCTCATGACATTTCAATAGGTATATAAATTTTCAATTTTGGTGCATATTGTTTTTGATAATAATGATAGTTGATTTAGAGAAATAGTAATGCGCAATATTAATATCAATGATGAAAACGCTCAATAAACGATTTTTATGCTGATGGAAGTAGTTAAAAAAAAAAATCCAACAAAATTATAGATTTTTTATACTAATTCTGCTGCTATTCTTTTTCCTTTGATTTTGAATTGTTAGATAGAGAAAAACCACTCTCATTCAGTTTATTTTGTATTAGTTCTTAAATTCATCGTCAAATACATTTTTTATAATGCTTAATAATGAGGGCATATTTCCATTTTTTTTAATAGTTAACAAAACATGAATTGCTCTACAAGATAATCTCATTCAAGGCATAACATGTTATTTAGTATCGCAAATACCCATTGGACATTAGCATATCCAGGCCATATGAGAGATTTCCTAATTGATTCTTTCTTTCATTCATAAATGTAAAAAAAAAAAACCCCCCCACCCCCCCCCCCCCACCCCCTTATTCATCAAAGAAATCAGTTACAACAGCATAGCGCATAACCAATTTCATGTGCATCATAAAACTTCAAAGCTACCATAATCCCTCTTGTTACCTTCAATTACTATTATTATTGTCCCCATGATTATCCTCATTTTCATTAATGGTGAGCTGGGAATTTTTTCTTTTGAGAAATTCAATCCTTTGTTTGATTTTACTCAAATGATCATCAAGAAACTGTCTCATATCCTTGAGATCATTATCAGCAAAGTTTTCAATACTTTCACCTCCAAGAAACTGAGACATCAAATTGGTGACTTCCCTATTGCGATTCTTGATTTGCAGCTTCTTCAGTTGCTCCTTCACTTTCTTGATCCTCTGCTTGATGAAGGATTCTTGGTTCACCATGTTGCGATTTTGCTCCCATTCTGACATGTTCTTGAACCTCGAAATCATTGATTGAACTTCAGAATGTGATGAAGGCCATGTCTCAAGTTTCTCACCATCTTGGCTATAGATAAGGAGACAGCCCTTGATGTCACAAAGGAGTGCACAATTCTTGTAACTTTTTCATTAGGTTCTTTTTTCTCTTTTTAAAAGAGGCCTTTCTTTCGGCATGTTTTTCGATATAAGCTAGCCTTAACTTCTTCCTAGCCATGGCAGGAAGAAGAAAAAGGATTGAGGAAAGAAAATTGCATGTAATGTAGAATTAGAAGGGAGAAATTGGTGGGGAAAAGGGAAAGAATAGACATGTCTATTTATAGTTGAGAATAAGAATTGCTCTACAAAATGATAAGGAAATATGGATATGAATTTTGGGACTTGAGTTTACATGGAAATATGGATATAAATTTTTATCATTAATTGCCATAACAATATCTATTTTTACACACTTATGTACAAAAATTTAATTGCACAAAGTTAAATTAATTGTTCCCATGCATTTATGGACTTTCCAAATTTAATTTACTTACCAAAAAATTAACACCTAATCTCCCACTTAATTACTTTCCATTCATTGACACTTGTTGAGATTTTAAATGTAACGTAGTTTTGTTTTCATTCATAAAATATTATTTCATTTGGCCCACATTAAATATTTTCCTTATTTGTTACAAAATAATATTCACTTTCTATAAAATGAAAACATCTTATTACAAAGCAACAACTCTCTATAAATAACTTTCCAAAAGATTAAGTACCCCACTTATTTTCTCCACTATCTCTAAATTTTTTTTTTTTTTGAGAAGTGTATAAATTTTAATTATTTAATATGGTGAAATCTACATATGTTTCCTACCTACTTCTTCAATTATTATACACACAAGGACTTCTACACTTTTACAGTTTTAACTTTGTGGTAAAATATAGACCTTCTGTCAACAACTTCAAATTCTACCATACAAGTTGTACAACTATGTCCATGGAGTGTACGAAACAATACCACATTTTATAAACCAGTGGGTAGGTAGAGTGTGCTTAAGACTTGAAATAGTGAATATTTGTAACCTATTAAAACCTTGGGCGAAGAATATTTTTGAAAAAGAAAAAAAGTCACATTTCTGAGTCAAAGAATACATACAAATGATAAATAATGTGAGCTACAATAGTAATTCGACTATTAGTTTTTTATGGGATTATTGCGAAAATAAACAAAGTATAGCTTTAAAATTTATTTAGCTTTTTCCAATGAATATATTGGGATTTCCATTGCATGCCCACTGTTTCAAAACTTAGAAATCAAAACAAAATTTTCACGATAAAAAATAAAAACTGTCCCCCTTTCCCGCCGGAACAAAAAAGATAGAAAAGAAAATAAAAAAGAAAATAACCGACTTCTCCAAATCATATGAATATTTCTTAATCATTAACAAAGCATGGAATAACTACAGAATCAGGCAGGATTTTTCACACGTTATCTCTTTTTAATTGCTTTGTCGATGCATTATCGAGCGATTATGTTTTTACAAAGTTCAAGAATTTGTTAACAGGTTTTAATTTTTGGGACTCAAAAACTTTTAAGAAATCACTTCCAGAACTGGATGAATCCAGAAAATTATTTTGAGAGGACTAAAATATATTCATGGAGTGTAATATGAATCTCTAATAAAAATTTGTAGGGACAAATCTTTAATATTTAATAATTTTTTACGGACTTTTAAATTTTCGAGAAAAAAAAATGCATAATTTTCTGTATCTTTGATGGAGAAGGGCCCTTCTGCCCTCCCTAAATCAGTCCTTCCAGAAGTCTATTAAAAAAATAAATAAATATTTATTTTATTATTTTTTTGCCAGTTGTCCCTTTTGGTAGCAATTTTCTCCCTCATGATAGAATTTTTGGTGCTGTTATCCTATTTCTCCTAGTTGCTTAATCATTTTTCTTTGTTCTCTGGGGTTCTTCCTTCTTCAACTACAGAGATTTCAGATTATTAGTTTGCCTTGGTTTTTTTTCTTTTTCTTTTTAACAAAGGCTACCTTGTGATTTGTCATGGACACTTACCACTCCTAAATTACAGATTTTATACAAAATAATAAAATTGCCCCATCTGCATTATACCTAGCCTAACAAGATGATTAAAGAAAAAAATTCTTGATAAAAATACCCTATCAAGGACACAAAAATTAAGCAAAAGTACATAGAAAAATAAAAAGCAATTAAGATAAAAATGCTCACAATTTGCCCTCGAGGAAATTAAGATGAGTACCTTGAGGAAATCGTGTTCCATGGCTTGCTATTCTTTTAGGGATTTCCCCGGCCGAAGTCGAAGAAGAGACACTGCACCACAGCACTTCAATCTTCTATAGGGTAGGTACATCTCGGAATAGGCCTTTGAATAATTGTTGTCGCGAATAATTGTATTACATACGAGTTTAAGGTTGACGTTTGTACCATACCTCATTAGTCAAAGATTTATTGTAAATTGGTTTTACAATTAATATACATTTGTTGATGGCGGTGTACATTTTGGACACTAGAGTTGTATTGTTCACAATGCGATTCTCTCGGGTCTTAATTCTTGAGTTTCTCATAACTAGTATGGATCTCCTAAATTTGCTTTCATCTGTGAAATACTAAGGACTTGTTTTTGATTGCTTCTTGAACCTAATTTTAGATTTTGATTCTTTAAAATCTAGCTGTAGTGTTTTCAATTGTTTTTTTTTTTCCCTTGTTTTTGGATTTTGAAACTAAAAATTAGAAACAACTCTATACATCCTTTTGGGTTCCGACTATTTTAATATCAGTTTTTACAAAAATTAGAATCAATTGAGAACATATTCCGGTTCGTTTGGTTCAGGGACAGGTTGAGATGGGATGACTCATCTTAGGATTAATAATCCTTGGGATAAGTCATCTTAGGATTCACAATCCCACCTGTTTTATGTTTGGTTGATAACGGATTTGGTAGTTTAAATCCTAGGATGAACCATTCGGTATTTGCTTGAAGGCTAGATTATCATTTTATTGATTAAAGTGCCCCTAAATTTGTGTAATTATATTTATTTGGTAATTCATAATGCTATTTTAATAATATTCTAAGAATTATAATATGCTAAAATATAAATATGGGAATCAAATAATTTACTATTTTTATTTGTAATTCAACAAATAATATTCAAAATAATATTATAAGAATTATCATATTAATAGCATAAATGCAATAGCTATAATAAACTATGAATAGAAAACTGGTATTTTAAATAAATTAAAGTTTGTAGTAAGGAATTTGTTAGGCAGATTAGTTCTAAAGAGAATTCGAAAAGAAGGCTAATTAGTTTTGGTAATGAGATAAGGATAGGATTAAATTTGTTTAAATTTTTTTTATCTCATGTACGCCTTCATTCCAGGATAACTAATCCCAACCCATCTTATGGGATTATTTTATCTTATAAACAAGGGATAATATTAGTAAGGTATGATGATTAATGCCACTTAAAAAATCCAACCAAAAATGATCATTGCATGCAGCTTAATGTGAAAAAGCCTGTTTTGGGAGTTCGCCCTGAGCGAGATGGCTAGAAAATGCCTTCAGGCAAAGAGGGGAGGGTGTAAGGTCTCGATGGCTGTTGCCCTCGAAACGCCTCATATTGTTTAGCTATCAAATTATTTTATGAACACTTCTACCGGAAATAAATCTTTACTAGTATAAGGTGTTAAAATAACTGCAAATTTGTTTTAAAGCTGATCGACAAGATTAAAATTATTGAATTTATCCTAATCAAATTCACATATAAATTTTTGGCTTACTTTTTTTTTTCCCCAACAATTATATGAAAAGATTAACTTATTTAAAAGCTTAATTTTTATTTACAACATTTTTTAATAACTACTATTTTAGAAGAAAAATATAATCTGTACATTGCACGGGATCATGGCTAGTTTAATTGATGAAAACTTAGGAGCCGCTTGGTTCAAATATCTCAATCACTATTACTATGATTATTCATTAATTCTAGTTATAAGTATGTGTTTTGACGATTCTCTCCAACATGTTTAGTTTAGTAATGGAATGTGTATTATTCTTCTCTCAAAAGAGTTAATGAATTTGATAGAATAAGTATTTTAAAAGGAACCTATAAGGAACCCCAATGAAGTACTGAGTTTGATAGAATAGTATTTTAAGGAGAACCTATAAAAACTCCAGTTCATCACTTTCATTCAGATTAAGTGATAGTGATAAGTTATTTTCTAAACATCAACGATGAGTGTCATTATTACTGATACCCATTTTCCTCCTGATTCCCCTAATTTTCCTAGATCAGACACCCCCTTAAAATTAATGTGACTTGCTTACTCCCCATGCTTAGAAATTTTCGTCTCAACCTGGAGAATAGAAAAGGACTCGTCCAACGTCTCTGCCTTTTACAACATATATTCTATTGGCCTAGGTCACGGAATCTAAGGTTGTATGCAACTTAAGAATTCCCAAATTGGGAATTGAGTAATGGGAGATACTCGAAGGTTGTATACAACTTCAAAATAAAATAAAATAAAATATAACTTTTCTATTTGTACGACAGTTAATTACAATTTGCCCTTGAACTCGGGCATCAGTAACACTTTGCTCACTGCAATTTGAAACTTTGATTATATACATTTTGCCCTTTCTGATGATAAGTCACATGTTAAAAATAACATTTCTATTAAAAAATGCGCTTAAAATGACATTAATGCCTATCAATAATAGTTGGGATTAATTACAATTTACCAGTTGTGAACTTGGGACGGAGTAACACTTTGTTGCCTAAACTTGATATATATACAATTTTCTCCCTTGAGGATCAGCCCATGGTTAGAAATAACATTTTTTGTCCAAAAAGATGAGTAGATACGGTAATACCCACATAGAATGGTTTTATGATCATAATACAGGGAATATAATTAAATATGTAATCATATTTTAAAAATGCCTATAAACTTTAAAAGATCACCATTATATTCATAGAAAATTTTACAAATAAAAGCAATCTACAATAAAAAATTCAAATGAAAAATTCAAAGCAAAAAACCACCTTGAGAAATGTGGCCTGATGTAGCAATACAAAACTTTGGAATAAATGGAAAAAAAAATTAAAAAAATTAACCAAAATATATGAATATATTTAAAACCATACAAAATGAATTTAAGAATTAAAATTATTCAAAAGTACAATTCAGTGCTAAAAAAGATTTAAGTTGCAGCTAAATTAGAAGAATAGATATTAGTGCACAATGTCAAATAAATATAGTGCAATTGTATTGCTTTTACACTCTAACAACTATTCAAAGCTCATGGTTTGTTAAGTTGCAACTTCGGCATTTAATTTGTCATCGTTATCTTTTCCAATACAAATTTTGACAAGATGCTCACAATTTTGTTTATTTTTCGATTTATTTTTATTATTATAACAGCAAACAAAAAAATGTATACAAGACTATCTAGAATATAGTACGATAATTAATTGAAGAGCTAGCTACATCTCGAAAAAAGTAAATCATAAAAATAAAAATTAAAGAGATTTTTGTGAAGCTACATCAAATTTTTTAATTATTCACAAACTGCATTACATTTATATGAAGAAATTATTTTAGAATGAAGTATGTTTGGTTTAAGAAAATTTATATACACACACATACGCACATGTGTGTAATAAAATTATAAATTGTTAAATACAAAAAAAGTGTACAATCTTTTAAAAATATTTGGTTACGACAAAATATGAATTCATGCCTTTCGTTAAATAGAGTTGGCGACGTTATCATTGAGGGCCAAAGTGTGTATGTTGGGAGTTTAAAGGGCAAAGTGTTACTGAATCCTAAGTTTAGGGTATAAAAGTGTAATTAAACCATTCAATTATCAACAGGGATATTTTCGTCATGCAAAATTTGCTAATCTATTTCAAAACAAAATATTTATTTAATATATTTTTTAATAACCACTATTTTAAAAGAAAAATGTGATTCAGGAGATCATGGCTAATTTAATTAAGAGAAAATTGTAATTTTGGTACCAAACGTTTGAGGCATCAGCAATTTCAATCTCTAAAATTTGGATGAAAGCAAATCTAATATCAAATGTTTCAATTTTTCAATACATTTAGTCATATTGACCAATTTTGTCAAAATTTTACTGGAATCTAGTCACATAATACTCTCGTGCTAGTTACAAAAATTTTAAAAAATAATTAAAAAAAATTTTAATTGTCATAATTTGTAATTAAAAGCACATGCATGAATGCACTATCCAGATGGATTTTTTCAGTTTTATCTGCTTATTTATCGTGTATGAACTTAAATTAGTGCCTAAATTATAAATTATGGCAATTAAAATTTTTTCTTTTTTCCAATTTTTTTTTGAAAAATTTTATAACTGGCAAGTGAGTATCATGTTGCCGAATTTCGGTAAGATTTTGACAAAACTACTCAATGGGAAACTAGTCAATGGGACTGAATATGCTGAAAAATTAAAACATTTGGTACCAAATTTGCTTTCGTCCAAACTTTAAGGATTAAAATTACCGATACCCAAAAACATTTGGTAGCAAAATTATAATGGCTTCCGTTTGGTTACATTATTTGAGCCATTTTTTGGAAAAAAATTTTTCCAATCCGTTTGGATTGATGAAAATTATTTGGTCAAAAAGTAAAAATTTTTTGGTCAAATTTTTTCACCAAATTTTCATTCTAAATTTCAAATGAACTTTAGAGACTTTTTACACAATTATTCACAAAAGCAAACATGTTTATGTTCAAAATTTGTTTAGAAAAACTGAAAAAATTACGAGTGACAAAATGAGATCCATTTTCGATAAGTTTTGAGGTCGGATGACGAAGCGGACGTCCGCTTCTTTAAGCGAACGTCTGTTAAGACACAGAAATGTCTTAGGGGACGTCCACTTCTTTAAGCGGATAATGAAGTGGACGTCTGCTTCTTTAAGCGAATGTCCGCTAAGACACAGAAATGTCTTAGCAGGACGAGCAGGACAACGAAGCGGACGTTCGTTCTTAAGCAGACGTTCGCTTTTTTTAAACTACTATTATGTCACATCAAAAAAATTTTCACATTCAAACACTTTTTCAACTTTCTAAAAAAGTCAACAAAAAACAATCTAAATAATTTTTCTAAATAATTCTAAAAAAACACTCCAAATAACACTATCCAAACTGAGCCAATTTTTTCTTTAATTAATAAAAACTTAAAGTTCATGGGACTTCGTTTATGCTCCATGCCTCGAAACTTTCGCTCTACCTTGGAGAATGGAATAGAAAACCACACGTCTCTGCCTTTCGCAACATGTGCATTCTGCTGGCCCAGTGTCAGCAGAACCGGTTTTCAAGAATTTCCAGCTCAAGGATTGGAGTATTCCTCCTTTTCTCAGCTGTACAAGCTTTATATCACCAATTATCTACGACGAATTATTAGTTGTAGTGGTGGCCCAGTGGAAATATTGATATTAAAACCAAAACGACTAAGCAATAAATTAGTACAAAACAACAGCAATAATCAAACGGTCCAGTTGACAATTGGATTGGCTGGCTATGATTGGTTGGATAATTTGCTTTACATTAGATTAGACATTGCAATACTTGAAAGTTATTGACTGGTGAAGTCTCTTTAGTTAATCTTTGCATAGAAAATCTGAGAGCGGAAGGTAGATTCAAGAAAGATGGCATCCATTGCTCTTGATTTTCTCCTGGATGAGCTAAACAGTTTGGGAAGGTATCAGCTTCGTTGCCTTTCCAGGATAAAATTCCAGGATAGCATAATATTCCTACAAACTTCTGCTAGATGTGTTGAAATGGCGAGTTCTTTTCAGGATGTGCAAATTGAGGGCGGATTGTTGCATAGGATTTCATATGAAGCTCATAATTTTGCCCAGAGAATTAATGAATTCCCATATACGGGTTGGATTCGAGAGGCCTATGATTTTTTAAGACTCGCAGATAATTTTCAGCGGGACATTTATGAATTCTTCACGAATTTGCTGGATCCAACGTCAAAATCCAGTCCTCCCAGGAGAGATGAACTCGTGGGATTCATGGATTTTCTTGTAGGGATTCTGATGGATCGTATTAGCCGGGGTAGGTGCTTGGGTTTGGATGAACTATTTGAAGCCCTTGAAGAGAAGTTAGTATTTTTGAAGAATCTGATTCAGTTTGCCACACTGCGAGGCGTTAAGGATAGTGAATTGGATAATCTGCTGACTCACGCTAGAACTGTGGCAATTGATGCAGCACACATTTCTTCCTCTGGTTGGATTCGGAATTTAACCAGCCTTCGGTGGACTGAAGCCTAGGATTTTTAAACTGCTCGAGAAGATCAAGCCAGTTGACCTCAAAGTCCGTCAAACTTATATCCAAGTGCTGCTGAAAACTTCAAATTTATCAGAATCATCACACTCTGTTGCTCAAGAGACGGATGAACACATAGTAGCTTTAAATTTATCAGAATCATCAGACTCTCTGACTCTCGAGACGGATGAACACATAGTAGAAGGAAGGTTTCCTCGACTCTCTGCTAGGCTTTCAATGGGAGCTGCTAAATTGCGATACCAGATTTACAGTTTCTGTGAAGGATCAAATGGAAAATCTCTACTGGGACCTAAGGTTCTTGAGAACCATTCTCAGGGATTATGAATGATCAAATGAATGAGCAAGAAGTTAAGGATCTCATCAGACTTGTGATTAATGAGGCTGGAATTGTAATTTGCCTCCTTTTTTGGGAATAAAATGAAAGCAGGCTTGACCAAGGGAATGAACATTGCACTTTCTAATTTGCTGGAAAAGATTAAGGCGTATCAAGGCGGAGGTCACAGAGATGTATCCAATTTCATCAACATATGGCTTCCCTAAGACGAACTGAACTGGGCTTTCTTGAATCTTTCCTAGAAAGTTTGAAGGAATTGGAATGCTTAGGCACTCCTGAGTATAGTCAAATGGAGAGGAATTTGTCTAATTTCAAATTTGTATTCTTAACAAATAGAAACTCTAAGGCTGATCTAATTCCTTTTTCAAAGGATCAAATTCAACCGGTTCGAAAAGATTTTGAGTTCTTCAGATCATTCCTTGAAAGACATTGTGGAGCAACGCAACCATCACGAAAAGCTACAAGCATCTTTGGAATCGTGTCATGGAGGTGACATACAAAGCAGAATTTATCATCGATTCCCTAGTGGTCAATCGCATTCCAATTTTTTCTCCTTTGTTGCCCAAAACCATCACAGAAGAAATCAAGCTCATCAAGATTGAAGTCACCGAGATCCATGACTGCAGGAAGCATGACAATCAAGTCCAGAAAATTACCAAGATTTACAGCCACGTGCCATCATATCACAGTATCCCAAGAATCAATGAAGTTGTGGTGGGTTTCGATGATGAGGCAGAATCAATAATTCGATCAGCTTACTCGAGGATCAACACAATTGGACATCATTTCCATTTTAGGTATGCCCGGAGTTGGTAAGACAACTTTAGCCCAAAAAGTCTACAATAATGTGTCCATTGTGCGCCACTTTCATATCCGTGCATGGGGTTATGTTTCTCAAATATATTCCAAGAGAAGTTTATTGCGTGGTCTTTTAGATTATTTAGATTCAGACAAAAATTTTGAGATGGATGAAGACGAATTGGCTGAAAAGCTCTACAAATGTTTGAAAGGGAAAAGATATCTCATCGTGTTGGATGACTTGTGGGAAATTGCAGTATGGAATGAATTGAAATTACTGTTTCCAAATGATTCCAACGGAAGTAGAATTTTGTTTACCAGCCGCCATCAGAGCATGGCATTGCAAGGGAATCTTAATGGTAGGCCTCTCATTCTTTGCCCACTCACTGAAGAAAAGAGTTGGGAATTATTTCAGAAAAAACTATTTCAGGAGGAAGGCTGCCCTTCGAATCTATGTGAACTTGGGATGCAAATTGCGAAAGATTGTAAAGGAGTACCCCTTACAATTGTCCTTGTTGCTGGAATTCTTGCAAGAAAGGAAGCAAGACGATTGGAAAGAAGTTGCTGAAAGTCTAAGTTCAGGCATTGTCTGTCGAACAGAAGAAGGCATGACTACACTAGAATTGAGTTACAAAAATTTACCAGACTATCTGAGGCCATGCTTTCTTTATTTTGGAGCATTTCCAGGAGGCCAAGAAATTTCTGTTCAGAAGTTGATGCGCTTATGGTTGGCTGAAGGATTTGTGCAACAAAATGAATTAAAGAATTTAGATGAAGTTGCAGAGGACTACATGAAGGATCTAATTGATAGAAGCTTGGTTATAGTTTCCAAACAAAGGTCCACAGGTGAAGTCATGACTTGTCGCCTTCATGATCTATTACATGAGTTCTGTGTAATGAAAGCCAAAGAAGAAAGTTTTCTGCAAGTGTTACATGGGTATGACGGGATTTTCAGTTTTAATGGGCCAAGCAGGCTACGTCGTTTGTGCATCTACTCGACGCCAGAGCATTTTAAGAAGTCAAGGCTCTATTGTCCCCAGGTACGCTGTCTATTATTCTCTATGCATGGTTATAAACAGAGCATGAGGACGTGTAACATCTCGTTCATTTTCCGTATCTTCAAACTTCTTCGAGTGTTGGATTTGATAGACATTGACGTGGGTAGTAAATTTCCTAGTGAAATAGAATTCCTTGTTCAGCTGAGGTACTTGGCATTAGGTGGTGGTAAGGATATGGGCAATCCCGTCATCAATAGCCCACCTCTCGAATTTACAAACATTTGTTTTGAAAGGATCATGGAAGGGAATTTTATTGCCGGATACTATCTGGAGTATGAAGAAATTGAGACATATACATTGTACTACAGGCTACTTTAATTTGCCCAAAGACGATCTTCAAAACTTTTCTCCTTTGTATAATTTGGACCTCTTTTGCACTCCAGTGCTCGATGAAAACATCGGAAAGGTCATGAGAAACTTCCCAAATATCCGCACATTAAGATGCTGGATCTCCAACTTAGGACCCTCAAGGGACTCGAACAGAATTCTGGAATTGGACTTCTTGAATCGACTATTTTCCCTCGAGTTGTTTTCACTTGGTTGGGAGTATGATATCGAATTTTGTCTCCCATTGAATCTAAAAAAGTTGACTTTATCTGGTTTTCAGCAACCGTGGGGCAAAATTTCAACAATTGGAGCGCTACCTAATCTTGAGGTTCTTCAAATAGTCTCACAAGCCTTTATGGGGGAAGAATGGGAAATGAAAGAAGGGGAGTTCCCGAAACTGAACTTCTTGAAATTAGGATCATCAAACATAGTCTGTTGGACAGGTTCTGATGATAATCTTCCCTGTCTTCACACATTAGTATTACAGGATTGTGAGCAATTAGAAGAGATCCCTTCTTGTTTCGGGTGTATTGCAACTCTTGAAGTGATTGAGGTGTGGAACTGTCCCAAGCCTGTTCAAAGATTAGTACGAGAAGTCCAGGAAGAACAAATTGACATGGGAAATGACACTGTAGAGGTCTTTATATATCCACCGCAGTCGGAAAGCACATCGTCTTAATGTTGAAATGTTGAGATGATAGCCCTGTACTCACATCACTTGCTGAATTATGAAGTCAGTCCCTTTTTTTTCCTTTTCTTTTCTTAAAGATGTAAAAGGGATTTGGAAGGAGAGTTCATGATATTTCAATAATTTTTGTTAGTCATCTATTTCTGTGTTAGAGTTGAATTAGTTAGCTGTAAATTTATGTCATTAACAAATAATTACTGGCTATTACCTAGATCTTTTATTTGGACTTCGTAACTTTGTTGATGCAGTTGCTTGCGAAGATGTCAATTCATGAATCCTGAGTAATTCATTGTTGCTGTTGACTGAATATCTCATTTGCACGTCTGCTTTTCCCTTTTTCACTTTTTGCTGTGGTAACAAATTAATTCAACTCATTAGCTAGAGAAAGGATGGGTGACTTTTAAACTTGTGCAGTAGACTACGGAAAAGGCAGCCGTTACTGGCACAAGTCAAATTGATTGAATATCATGCTGATAATTGATACTTGAAATAAGAATATCATATCTGCAATCTGTGCTTGCTTAATTCAATATAATGAATGCAAGTCCAGTTGACGTATTTTTTCATTCAATTCTTTTTTTTCCTCAAGAAACCACAACAATATTATCGATACTTACAAGCAAGGGGGTACTGTCTGTGATCTTAAAATTTTGCTGCAGCAATAACTACTCGTACTGGTTCCTTGATCACTTTTCTTTGTTATCTTGTGTTACTCCTTTTTGACAATACAGATTTTAGACTACTAATGCGAGATTGTTTTTGGTTGAAGATTATCATGAATTGGCGTTAGGACCGAAATGTGGCGGGAAAGATTTCAACTCCTTTTCTGCACTGCATTAAGAAATCTTCACTCAATTGGTGCAGATATAATATAACATAAATATTTTCAGGATTGCACTTGGTTGCCACAGTTGTTTTTCATTTTCGTCTTAAAGAAAGTCACTTGTTAGGTAGGGATCTGGCATGAAGATTCACCACTCCTATTCATTATTAGAGAAACAGATAAAAATGAGGGTACAAAATAGCCTTACCTCCTAAATTTCATTGAAGACAAATTCTAAAACAAGCTCAACGCATTGTTTTCAGCCTAACAACAATGTCAGAGACGAAAGAAAAGTTATTCTTCAAATCCTCTATTGCAACCCAAATTAAGCTTAAGTACAAAGAAATGCAAAAATGCAATTATGACAAAATGCTCTTAGCATGAACACAAGTCCATGGCCATCCTGTATTTGATCTTGAGGAGATGATATGTGTTAGGGTGTTAAATTGTCATATGAATTATATCTAATTTCCTCTTCTTTTGGTTAGGAATTGTGTTTAATACTTCCATTTATTCACTTTTTGGTATTTGGGCCTGATGTAGGAAATTGTGGAGAAAAGACTTTAAATTCGCCAAAATTTCAGAAGACTATATCTGCTAGAGCGTGACCACAGTCTACTGGTATTACTGTGTAGAATTCTGGACGTGAATTAGAAGAAATTTGCAATTGGAGGGTCCCACTTTCTTTTATGTGGTGAATCTGAATTAGGGAGAAGTTAAGAAGGCATTAGAGTTGACTACAAAAGAGGAATCTTTCCAAAAAGTAAAGATTATACAAGGAAGTTGAGTTGGAGAAGTAAACAAAGAAAAAGGAAAGAAGGAAGGCAACAAAAGAAAGCTTTTGAGGGGTCTGCAGGACACAATTTTTCCAGGAAAAAACGCACGCAGCTTTGAGAAGATTTATAGAGCCTTAGTTTTAGAGTTTTTCATTAGTTCTTTAGTTTTTCTTTTTCTCTCTATACAAACAAAAAATTGCTGTTAAATATTTTTAGAGATTTGAAGCCATGATTCGTGGCTAGACTCTTCTATCTAGTTGAAGGATAATCGAAACTCTTGGTTCATCTATTATTTTGAGATCTAATTGTTTTTATTATTTTCTGCGTTTATGGGTATTTATTCTCTGTTTAATTCCAAGGTGATTGTGTTCATTCTTGTGTGATTATTCTTGCGCAATTAAATAATTGGCCACTATTTAATTGTCAAATAATCTAAAGCCATCTAAAACGTCAAATCCGTAATTGTTTGATAGTTTTAGTATTTGTGGCAAGTGATTAATTCAATTGTAATAGAAACTTTTGGATTATATCACGAGAATAAATAATCTAATTTGAACAAAGCCTCTTAGGTATTTGCTGGTTAGAATTAGTAGATTTTCTAGATTCAAAGCTGTTGAATAATTGAATCCTAAGGTCTTACCTAGGGTTATTATTTGATTAGGAAGTAATTAACGGTCTTACCTTGATTACCGACACAGTAAGGAAGAGCAGGTTGTTAGAGCTTTCTCAACAACCATAACCAATTTATTCATGAACAGTAGGAATTTATTATTGCATCGATGATCAGTTAAATTGAACCAGAGTTAAGATTATTCCTTTGACTAGAGCTTAGTTAATATTTGATTTCGTTTAAATTAATTTTGCGTTATTAAACTTCTTTATTTGAATCCTTGGATTTAGTTAATTATTAGATTTCTTAAATTGAATTTTCTTTAGATTAATTCTTGTTAAATCCCCCTTCCTTTAATTTTTAGTTTTAAAGAAAATAGATCTACTAGTCCCTGTGGATACGACCCTACTCATCACTGCACTTCATTTTATTTTTATTTGAGTAGGTGAATTTATTTTGCTGGTTTGACACCCAACAAATTTTGGCGGCGTTGCCAGGGATTGGTATTGGTATTTATTTTCTTTTTGGTTCTATTTAGTTGCTAGTTTATGTCTCGTTCTTCTCGTATAGGTGAACTTCAGTTTGACCCTAAGATAGAAAAGACTGCACGAAGATTGAAAAAAGAGACTAAGTAACTGACTGAACTAGCATCCTCATCACCTGGACTAAAGTTGGCAACCGATCTAGCTGAATTCTCTAACGACTCAGAGGAAGAAATCACCATGGCTAACGAGAGAATTCTGAGAGAATTGGCTACACTTGATTTAAATCATCAGCCTCTATACATTCAATATCCTGCTTTAGATGTAACCTTTGAATTAAAATCTGGTCTTATTTACTTACTCCCTTCTTTTCATGGTTTACCAGGTGAAGACCCTCATAAGCACCTCAAGGAGTTTCATGTGGTGTGTTTTACCATGAAACCCCAAGGAGTTAATGAGGAACAAATCAAGTTAAGAGTATTCCCATTCTCTTTAGCCGATAAAGCTAAGGATTGGCTCTATTACTTGCCTTCTGGATCAATCACCACATGGAATGAGATGAAAAGGCAATTTCTTGAGAAATTCTTCCCTGCTTCAAGAGATACAAACATACGTAAGGAAATATGTGAGATTCGGCAGTACAATGGTGAAACATTGTACGAAATATGTGGGATTCGGTAGTACAATATGGAGTCTAGATCCATAGGATGGATGAGTACCGTCTAGATCCAACGGATGGATGAGTACCTTCTTTAAAGGAATTAATTCTCATGCCTTATTATTGCTACCCCTCGAAGAAAATGATATGGAGTCCAGATCTGGAGGATGGAAATGGATGAGAGTTTGGAAGCAACCATTTCTTATTTCTTGCAATTCTGCTTGGCTTTCCCTCGTTGAATTTAAAGCAGAGATGTCATACCCTATTTGCCACCACTACCGCTCAATCTTCTGTAATGCAGTTTATTTATGGTAGCTAAAAAATTTAACCCCATGAATCTCCAATGTGTGATTGGCAGCATATTTTGATATCTCCATAGAATATATGAAAAAGAATAAAAAAAGAAAAGAGAAAATATAGCTTTCCTGATGGAGTATGCTCAATCATGTAATAAATTGCTACTCCTCCATGTGTTCTCATCATTTTAAGCTACACTAACAAAAGTATCTCTAATCTTTTCTTTGTTTTATTGGTTTTGAACATATTCTTTTCAATGTCGGTGGAATATTGTGGTTCCTGGCATCCTTGGTAGGGGTGGCAATTTCTGACACGACCCGAAAACCCGACACGAACCTAACCCGAAAATAGCGGGTTTGGGTTGGGGGTTTGCGGGTTCGCGGGTCGGACCCGACTGACCCGTGAAGAAAAACAGGTCGGGTTCGGGTCGACCCACGAACCTGAAAAAAAAAAAAAAAGGAAGGAGAAGAAGAAGAAAAGAGGAAAGAAAAGAGATAAAAACACATGAAAAAAAATGATCAAACACATTTTTTACAAATAGTAATATCAAAGTTGCTCATTAACATACACTTAATTCCTCCTACAATTTACTTTCATAAACCTAAGTAGAATTCTTAATTTTTCTTACAATTTACTTGATTAATTATCCAATGAATAAAATTTGTGTTTGAATGTGAATAAGTGGAACAAGGCATTAATTATCCAATGAATGAAATTTGTGTTTGAATGTGAATAAGTGAAACAAAGCTACAAAATGTTAGTAGTAGTTTTATTTCTTTTTGTTTGAAGAAAAGAGGAAAGAAAGACATTAAAACACACACAGCACACACACACAAAATGATCAAACACATTTTTTGCACATACTAATATCGAAGTCACTCACTAAAATACACTTAATTTCTCTTACAATTCACTTTGATAAATTTAAGTAGAATTCTAATTTTTCTACAATTTACTTAATTAATTATCCAATGAATGAAATTTGTGTTTGATGTGAATAAGTGAAACAAAGCTAAAAATGTTAGTAGTAGGTTTTTTTTTTTTTTTTTTTTCAGGTCTGCGGGTCGACCCGCCAACCCGCCAACCCGTTTCGGGTCATGTTCGGGTTGAGCATTTTCGGGTTGGCGGGTCGGGTTCGGGTTGGCGGGTCGACTGTTATACCCAAGTCTCAACCCGACCCGCCAACCCGCCAACCCGACCCGTTGCCACCCCTAATCCTTGGTACAATGATGTGCAGGTTATAATTTTATTTCTCCATTCTTAGCCTTTTCATTTTGACTCCGTCAATTCATTTGTTTCTCTTATGAATATTATGTTAAATTTTACCTTTTGCCATCAATTTTGTGTGGTTAAATTAATCTTTGTACTAAAAAAAATTCATGCGAATTTTATATCTTGAGTGCCTTAATTTCAATTCAACCTTATTCTTGGGAAAACTAATCTGCATATTTTTGGTTTCATCTAAGTTTTTAATGTCCATGAACAAGTGGGATGTTGATTTGTTTTAATTTTTAATTTGCTTCATTACTTCAACAATGGATTTTAGTATCAAGAGTTTTAGTAAAATAATATTTAAATTAATTTTTTTAGAGGTAGATAAATTAGATCTCTATACATCTTCAATCTATCCTCTTTACATGTAATAATTGAAAAACTATAGTTTATAATCAAAAGATTAAAAAGCATTAATAAATGAAAATCTAAAAAAAATAATACAAAAACCAAAAAAGTTAAAAATTTATTGAGGTTAATAAAAGAAAAAAATAAATGATATAAAAAAATATTAATGTTAAACTAAAAAAAACTAAATGATTACTAAAAAAAAAAACTAAATGATATAAAGAAAAGAAATTGATGAATAAGGAAAAAATAGTTTAGAGAAATAATAAAATGAGATCTATTAGGCATTTGAGTTGTATTAAAATGGGACTAGCCCACTTTAGTCCCTCCTATAGTGATCGCATAACAAATATGGAATTGTTTGGGCATGCCCAATATTTCACAGTCCCAACTAAATCCTGTCCAAATCCTACTCATCCCGTCCATTTGCTATCTCTACCACTACCGCTCAAGCTTCTGTAATGCAGTTTATTTATTATAGCTACAAAATTGAAGCCCATGAATCTCAAATTCGTGATTGGTAGCATATTTCTATACCTCCATAGAAAACATGAAAAAGAATAATAAAAAAAGGAGAAAACATGGCTTTCCTGATGGAGTATGATTAACCATGGACTAAATTGCTACTCCTCCATGTGTTCTCATCTTTGAAAGGTGGAATAAAAGATTGGTAAATGTACTTAATCTCTTGTTCTTTTGTAACGAATTGCTTATCAACTAAAGAATTAAAAATATGGGTTGGTATGTTGTTTCCCTACTGGATTGTGACTGCTAACTAATTTTGTCTCAAAGTTTGGCTTGTAATGAAGCACAACATATTTTAAAAGGAAAGTAAATAAAAAATCGAAAAAAAAAACATTGACTACTTTTTAAGCTTAATGAACATCTAGTGGTATCCTTGAGTTCCAAAAACAAAAGCAAATTTGATGCCCCCAGATATGAGGCAATACTACATCCTTCCCTAAATTCGGAGTTTGCATCATGACACCATAAAACCTGAATATAGGAAAGATTTTTGGTGCATTTAACCCTTCAGTGGGTGCAATAGGAAGAAAACAACATATACTTGCTGCATTTTTATGGCAATATTGTGATGATGTTGATAATTTATTATCATTCTCATAATAAAACTTACAAACTCACATGGCATAACTTACTATTTATGTCTATGACTAGGGATTTTCATGTAAAAATCGTGTAGACAGGATTTTCATGTACTACTAAAAAAATACAAAAAGGATGTATTTAACATTAAATTTATTTAGAAATACATGAAAGTTAGGATTAAATTATATTTTGTCTCCTGTAATATGGAGCTTGCCTCATCGTCAACTCTGCCTATCTGACTAACAGTCAAAAGGAATAGTTAATTTGATCATTAGTTTTAAAAAAATAAATCAACCTGCAATATTTAATTGATACAACAATTTTATCATTTTGAATATTTGTGTTCTATTATTACCTTTTATTACTGAAAAAATAACATGCGAATGGCTAGTGACCAAAAACACAAATGAAGTTGTACAAAGCGAAAAAAAAAAAAAAAAAAAAAGTAGCAAAAAAAACCTTGAAAGCTTAAAGGCAAATCTTGGATTTAAGCTGTTAATTATTGAATTGCTCGAGGTAAAATTCATTACACATATATGTAGCACTATTTTACGATGCTACATATATTTAAATGGTTAATCTAACGCTCCTGTCAAAGGGAAAAAAGTGATGATAAATTTTTATAGGAATGAACTAAGACAAGCTCCAGACTACAAGGTACTAGAGTGCAATTAACCCTAAAATTTAGTTAAAAATACATATAGGTGCATACATACCAGTTCAATGCTAAATGAGCTTATAATATTCAAGCTTGGACTATTCTTTAAACAATTTTGCAAGGATGATAACCTATATATACCACTCTTTGATTCATACACCCTAATTCTTATATTTTAGACAAAAAACCTTTATTATCTGAATTTCATATATTTACATGAAACCTTGAAATGTTAAAACTTATGAGTAAACCAAAAAGTCCTTATTATCTTGGCTTACTTACTTTGTATGAAGACTTAAAGTGTTATAGCTTATGAGTAAATTAATCTAGGTGGAGTATATGAATTAAAGAGTGAAGTGCATAAATCAACTCCCTATTAAAAATCGTGTTAGAATTTGCTTTTTGAAATAATGACGTTTATTGAGCCACCTTCAAATCAAGTTGTCAATTTTAATCGAGTTTAGAAAGTTAAAAGTACTAAATCTTGTTGAAACATAAAATTTAATAATTAGTTAATTAACTAATTTCTTACATACTGGCGAGCCGACCTTGATTCTTAATTAGATTATCAAACAGCAAACAACAAATGTAAAATTGTGTTGGTCATGATTGGTGGAAAATATGCTGACTTAGTTTCACCTCGATAGTCTCGACTTGCAAAAACGCGTTGCTGAAATATTCAATATAGCGACGTGGGGTTACTGCTATTTTCTTGAGAAAACCGCTAATTTTTTTTTTTTGACAAAATTTACCCATAATTTAGGAGTGAGTATTGCGTGCACCACGCGCGCCACGTGGCGTGTCACGTGGTGCACTAGAACCAATCACACATCGCCAAATAATACAAGGTATGATCCACCATTACCACATGACGATAAATTATTGGTTCCAATACACAACGTGACAATGCACGTGTTGTATTATATACTTTTCCATAATTTAGTGCAAAATGGGCACCGGACCATTTTCCAATGTTTTAGCGAAAGACTTCATTGTCAGAGTTCTTGACTGTGAAGTTTCTTCAATTAATTGTTGCACAGAAAAAGTGCGAGAAAGGTAGATTCGAGAAAGATGGCATCCAGTGCTCTTGATATTCTGTCGGATGAGCTAGAGAGGATGGGGGACGATCATATCGTCCATCCTTTGGGACGGTTTAAGCAGCAGATAAAATTCCTACGAACTTTTGTGAGGTGTGCTGAAATGTTGGGTTTGGAATCTGATGAGAATAAAGGAAGTAACCTATGGTCTATCTTGTTTAGCATTGAAGATGCAGCTCATAAAATTGTTCATGAGAATCCATTTGAAGGTGAAAGGTCAGCCATTGACATCTTTTCTTACCCATTTCCAAAAGATATCAATGAATTTTTCATCAAGTTGTCGAATCACTTATCAAAATCAAGACCCCCAGGAAAGATGAACTCATGGGATTCATGGATTTTCTTGTAGAGAATCTGGGTGATCTCGAAAGATATGGTCCACCAGATCTTCTGGAATCCCTTGAAGAGAAATTCACTTTCTTTAAAAATCTAATCCACTTTGCCACATTGCGAGGCATTGAGGATGGAAAATTGGATCACCTGTTGATTCGCGCTAGAAGTACGCCTGTTGATGCAACACGTCTTTCTTTCCTCTACTGGAGTAGCAGACAATACAAACCCGAATGTGATCAACTGGTCGAGAAGATTAAGCAAGTTGATGACGAAGTTCGCCATACTTGTATTCAAGTATTGACAACTTTGAATTTATCGGGATCACCACACTCCCAAACTCCAGCAGTGGATGAACAAATAGTGGAGGACTTTCTTGATTCACTTCGACGTAATCTTTGGGAGCTGCTAAACTACAATACCAATTTTACAGTTACTGTGAATGATCGAATGCAGAAACTCTACGAGGACCTTACGTTCTTGAGAATTTTTCTCAGGGTTAAGAGGACTCAATTCATTGAGCTACATGGAGTTAAGGATCACATTGAAATTGTGATCAATGAGGCAGGCATTGTAATTTGCACTCTTTTTGTGAATGAAATGAATGAAGAGTTGGCCAAGGAGATGGATCTTGCAATTTGTGATTTGCTGTAAAAGATCAATCATATTAAGGTTGAAGTTTCAAAGGAGCATCCAAGAACATCAACATACAGCTTTCCTAGGACCAACGAGCTGGGCTTTCTTGATTTTTAACTCAAAATTTTAAAGGAATTGGAGAGCTCTAAGTCTGATTCAATTTCTTGTGCAAAAAATCAAATTGAAACATTTCGAGAAGACATTATATTCTTGAGATCTTTCCTCGAGAATATTGTGGAGAAACACAACCGTCATGAGAAGATTCAAACTCTTTGTGTCACACCCCGTGTCTCGAGGCGTGACACCCGCCATGCCCTAGACTATGCTTGAACGCAAGGCTAATCGATACAAGACATCAACATTCAACCATAGCTTAATACAAGAATAATAATGGCCCAAGAGAATGTCATTCCATTCATTTCAAACATACACCATCCATTTACATTTTCACTACCTCATCAACAAAAATAATTGGGGATCACATGTATAACCTAGTCTATATAAAAAATATGGCTATACAATGAATAATCTCAAAAATAATCTCATCTACATCTAATGCCTATAGATACAATTCAAGAGGCCCAAAAGACATTCCAATCTTCTTCAACAAATTCATCCCCTGAGAGAAATAACAAGAATGGAGTGAGTGATAAATCACCCAATAAGTAGCAAAAGATCTCTTTGGAGCTTAAGCTTGTTATACATACACATATAGCTTTTCACTTCAAAACCATAATTCATTGCCATTCATAAAGATACGTGGTCAAGTCATACTCAAATAACATTCAATTCATAGTCATAGGCAAAACAAGGAGAGCTCAAGTACTTAGTAGACAAATGACCCTAGATATCTAGTTATTAACTACGACCCCGTTAACACAGTTCAAAACCAACTACCACCTGGTTGGTCCAATTCAAAACTAACTATCACCCGGTTAGTACGGTTCAAAGATTTTACTACAAATACCAAAGTTAAGGAATTAGTCCCGTCATAATCTATTTCACATACAAGAGCTCAATTCCATAGTCATTTACACAACAATTAAACCACATATAATGATTTCATAGCAAAACCAAAATATATCCAAACTCAAGCCCAATTATATGTAAACTAGCATTTCAAATCAATTAAGTTGTCAAAAATACTTTTACAACGGCAAAGAGATGCAAGTACTACTTACCTCGATCCAAGACTAGTTCAAGTATTCTGAGTAGGGATATACACCTTTGTCGCCTAAAACACCAAAACAACACTCAATTATATGCTTTTTCTATCAATAGTTCTTAATAAACTTAGTCATAGACCCTATAAGTGAAAAAGAAATCAACGCTCAAAAAAGAACTGATTCGTGGGTGCCGGACAGCAATCCATGCTCGCAGATCCAAACAGCTGACCCGCGGATCCCTGGCCAGAGGCCGATTCACGGCCTCCCTCAGCGGCTGGCTCTAGCTCTGCCTATGGCTCGGTGGGCAGAGACTAGATGCGACCATGCCAGACTCGAGCCGCGACCGCGGCTCCAATGGCCTTACCCACAGCTCGTCAGGTAGAGAGTTGACGCGGGTAAAGGCTCATTGAGCCTTGGCCACGTCTTAGCACACAATGCCCACAGGCTCACCTGCGAAAAATCTGTAAAACACCCTTCACTCACCCATCCCTCAATCTATTCCATTCCAACCTTAATCCTACCTCAAAGACATGCAATATAGCAAGATAAGGCAATAACAAAGTGCATAAAACTCAGAGCACTCATAAATCATGCATACAAGTCACCTACACCCCTCAATCCCCAATACATTTCTCCCACCAACCTTTTAGCAAAGCACTCACCAACGCCCCTACACACTCACATGTTAGAACACAATGTACCAAGCTAATAAGACATAGGTAATCCGATACTCTTCAATCACCCATCCACATCACTAATTCTTGCATACTAAGTCAAAGGAACAAAGATGGCTTTACGGGAGTTTCCTTGAGTTGGGAATTCAAGAGCTCTTCCACTAGCTTCCCTTTGAGAGTGAGGATGAGGCTTTTCAATGCCTTATTTAAAGAAAGAGGAAAGGGCTTTAGAGAGGAGAAAAAGAAGGGAAATTGGGGAAGTAGAGTGAAAAAGAAAGAAAATGCCCTAAGCCTTATTTGGGAAAAATTCATTTTGAAAAATTGCACATAAGCCCCTTATCAAATTACAAATCACATAGTTGCCCAAAGGTCCTAATTACTAAAAAGCCCATGTAGAGCCCTTGGTATTACACTTCTCGTGTTATGCTGGTGACAATTGGAAATTTTCATTGACTTCTTAGTGGTCAAATATATTCCCAATTGTTCTCCTATATTGCTCGAAACCATCCAGAAGAAATCAAGCTCATTAAGGATGAAGCCTTGGAGATTTGTGACAGCAATATGCCCGATAAAGAGGTCCAGAAAGTTGCCAATACAGACAGTCACATGCCATCATATCACAGGTACACCACGAAGCAATCAAGTTGTGGTGGGTTTCAACGATGAGGCAGAATCAATAATTGATCAACTTACTAGAGGAACATCATAGTTGGACATTGTTTCCATTAGTGGGTATGCCTGGAATTGGTAAGACTACTTTAGCCCAGAAAGTCTACAATAATTTGTCAGTAGTGAGGCACTTTTATCCCAAGGCATGGGGTTATGTTTCTCAAGTATATACCAAGAGAAATTTGTTGCTTGGTCTTTTAGATTGTTTAGATTCAGACAAAAAGTTTGAGATGAATAAAGATGAGCCTGCAAAAAGAAAAAAATTTGAGATGACTGAGGACGAATTGGCCGATATGCTCTTTGAATGTTTGAAAGGAAGAAGATATCTCATAGTTTTGGATGATTTGTGGGACATTGCAGTATGGAATGACTTGCAAATAGTGTTCCCAAATGATTCTAACAGAAGCAGAATTTTGTTGACAAGCCACCATCATAGGGTGGCTTTGCAAGTTAAACTTGATCATAGACCTCTCATTCTTGACCCGCTCAGTGATGATAATAGCTACGAGTTATTATGGAAAAAAATATTTCAGGAAAAAGGATTCCCTCATGAACTATGTAAACTCGGGATGCAGATTGCAAAAGATTGTAAATGACTACCTCTTACTGATTGTGCTTATTACTGGAATTCTAGCAACAATAAAGGAACAAGATGGGTGGAAAGAAGTTGCGAAAAGTCTAAGTTCAAGCATGGTTTGTCGTACAAAAGAAGGCATGACTACATTAGAATTGAGTTACAAAAATTTACCAGACTATTTGAAGCCGTGCTTCTATATTTTGGAGCATTTCCAGAAGGCCAAGAAATTACTGCTCAGAAGTTGATATGGTTGTGGCTGGCTAAAGGATTTGTGCAACAAAATGAATTAAAGAACTCAGAGAATATGGCGGACTAATACATGCAGGATCTAATTGATAGAAGCTTGGTCATGATTTCTAGAAAAACGTCCACAGGTAAAGTCGATACTTGTCTTATTCATGATTTGTTACATGAATTTTGTGTGACAAAAGCCAAAGCAGAATGTTTTCTCCAAGTGGTACATTAGAACAATAAGCATTTTGATTTTAATGAGCCAAGCAACCTATGTCATTTGTGCATCTATTCTATGCCAGAGCATTTTAAGAAGTCTAGGCTCTACTGTCCCCAGGTACGTTCTCTACTATTCTCTAATTATGGTTACAAACAAAGCATTAGAGCATGTTACATTTTGTTTGGCTTCAAACTTCTTCGAGTGTTGGATTTAGGAGATACTATTTTGGATATATCTTTTACTTATGAAATAGAATTTCTTATTCACCTGAGGTACTTGGCATTAAGTGTCCCTATGATTTTCATTCCATCATCAATAGTGCAACTCTCAAATTTACAAACAATTATTTTGGGTAGATGTTGGATTGGAATTTCGTTGCCTGATACTATTTGGAGTATGAAGAAATTGAGGCATATATGTTGTGCTAGAGGCATTTTTGTTTTGCACAATGACAATCTTCAAAACTCTTCCCCTTTGTGTAATTTGGACTCTTTTTGCACTCTAAGGCTTAGTTTAGGTTCAAACATGAGAAAGATCATGAGAAACTTTCCAAATATCCGCACACTAGGCTGCTTGATCTCCGGGATAGTTGAAACTGGGCTCGACATTCTGGAGTTGAACTTTTTGAGTCAACTAGAATCCCTGGAGCTGTCTTTATATGAGTCGAGAGTGTTTTGCGATATTGATATTTGGTTCCTAATGAATCTAAAGAATCTAACTTTAAATAATTTAAGGCATCCATGGAGCAAAATTTCAACCATTAGAGCACTACCCAATCTTGAGGTTCTTGAATTACTCTCCCAAGCCTTTGTTGGGGAAGTATGGGAAACGAAAGAAAGGGAGTTCCCGAAACTTGAATTCTTGAAATTATATGACTTGGATGTTGTCAAGTGGATGACAGACTCTGACGATAATTTTGCGTGTCTTCAGAAATCAGTGTTGCATTATTGTGGGCGTTTGGAAGAGATCCTTTCCTGTTTATGGTACATTGCAACTCTTGAAATGATTGAGGTGTGGAGATATATAGAATCTGTTGTAACTTCAGTAGGAGAAATTCAGGAACAGCAAATTAACATAGGAAATGATAGTTTGAAGGTCCTTATTCTTTGAAAATGTCCAAAAAGCACATGTTCTTAAGGTTGATTGATATGGATGGGGGTGTAATCACATCTTATTTTCGAAGACGTAAGAGGAATTTAGGAAGAGTCAATGTATATGGAATTTCAATAAATTTGCTAGCTACGTTGTAATATTAGAGCCCTTCATGGGCATATTAATAATTTAGACCACTTGGATCCAATAGTGAATTGAAAACTTTGAAGGACTTGAATGCAAATTTTCAAACTTGATTTTAACCCTAAAAGACTAGGGTTCCTCTTCTTCATTTTCATCTTTTCTTCTCTCTCTTTGGAAGACTTTGTCTCTCTCTCAATCTTTCCCTTTTTCTCAATCATTCTTGAAAGAGGAATTGAAGAGCATCATTCTCCAAAGGGAACTAGTACAGGGACTCTTGAAGCTTTTACCCCAACTCTCACCCAAGGTAATTTCTCTTGAGCTCTATGTCTTCTTCCTTTTGTTAGTTGTGTCAAGGAAGGGTATAGATGGTTGATTAGGAAATTCTTGGGTCTATATGCTTTGATGAGTATGTGTTTGGTATTGTAGTATGTGGGTGTATGTGAGTAGTGTGGCTTCTTGGCATTGATGAAATATGGGTATAGATCCCTGAGGATACTGTGTGATTCATGGATGTGATTTATGATATATGTTGTATATTGTGTTAATGTAATATTTCTTTTACATTTTATGCCATTTTGGAGTTGTTTTAGTGTTTGATTTGAACTGGATGAAGGTGAATAGTGTTGGGTGTGAGTGTTTAGTGATGCGTGTCGTTTCTAGGCATTTTCTGGTGCCAGCCGTGACACCATCCGCACCACGAATGGAATCATGGCTAGGATTGGCCAAAGTTTTTGGCCTAATCCACAGCATCATCCGCACCGCAAGTCAGTCCACAGATGGCGAGCCGCAGCCGCGGCTCGTGCCCTTCCCACCTGCGACTCAACCATCTGCTGAAGCCGCGGGTGCTTGTGATCTGCGGGCGCGGATCATCCTGGTCCACCCACGGATCACACTCTTTTGGTAGTTTTTGTTTCGTTTTGTGTGCATGTAAGTCTAGAATTAGGCTTTATACAAGATTTATTGATAGAGTAAGTATGTAATTGAGCGTTTATTTGTGTGTATAGGTGATGACGATATGTATCCCTACTCAAACTACTTGAACTAGCTTCGGATCAAGGTAAGTAGTACTTGAATCTCTTTGCCTTTAAAATGTACTTTGATAACACTCGCTATCATGAAATGTTAATTTCTATACAAATTGGCTTGAGCTTGGTTATCTAATGTTTTTACTATGAAATGAAAATACGTGGTGTATTGACAATTGTTTGAATGATGAAATGCTTGAGTTCTTGTATGAAATGGCTATGACGGGACTAGTTCCTTAATATGGTGATTGTGATATGACCTTTAAACCGTACTAACCGGGTGAAAGTTAGCTTTGAACCAGACGAATCGGGTAAAAGTTGGATTTGAACCGTGTTAACCAAGTTGTAGTTAACAACTAGATATCCAAGGTCATTAGTCCACTAACTACTTGAGCTCTCATTGTTTTATGACATGGCTTAGAATATGATTTGAATTGCTTGTGTATTGACCATGTATCTTTATGAATAATGGGAACTATTGTTTTGCATTGAAAACTATATGTATATATGTAACGATCTCAAGCCACAAGGAGACCATTTACTATTTATTGGGTGATTTGTCACTCACCCTATTCTTTCAATTCGCAGGTGATGATTTTGTAGAAGAAGATTGGGATTATTTTTGGGCCTCTTAGGTTATACTTTTGTATTTGACATAGAAGAGGTTATTTTTAAATTATAAAATGTATAGCCATATTTTTTATATAGGTTAGGTTATACATTTGATCCCCAATTATTTTGTGATGGGGAATGGAAGATGTAAATGTATAGTATATATTTTGATTTGAATGAGATGATTTTCTCTTGGGTGCATTACTTAAGTTATGAACTAGTATTGACGATTTGTTTCGATTTAGCCTTGTATTCTAACGTAGTCTAGGGCATGATGGGTACCACGTTTCGGTCATAGGGCGTGACATACGTATTATGTCTGTAATGAATCAGTATCTGTACACGTTGTTCTGTTTTCCCTCTTCAAGAATGTCGACAGCTTTTTCAATAATGTTTATAAGAAAAAACATATTTCATACAACATATATTCATAAAACTTCAATTAGAGAAACTGATCTTTATTTATATTTTTTTTTCCTTCTAGTTTTTCTTGCTTTATTCTCTCCATTTATAATATGAATTTGGGCGTGCGAGTTCGGTGCATCAGTAGGTAGTTCAATGCACCAGTATCAATTTATATGGATGATGCTCTAAGGACACAAAAAATAGGATATAATCAAAGAATGAAAGGTAACCACAAGTACCCATTACAACGTATAGTGACCAAAGATGTATAAGAGAATAAATCCTTTCTATCATATTCAAGGAGAGGGGAAGGGGGGGGGGGGGGGGGAAGGAGGGGACGTTACCTATTTTTAGTCAGGGTATACGTATATATATTTTATATAAATAAATTAAAATAAATATGTATATAAATTATATATAATATTATATGCATAAATGTAAAGATAGAAGTATGATTACTTAACTTTGTATATCATATACATTCATAAGCAATAAGACTGTTAAATTGATTATTATCGAATTTATTACACATATATACTATAATTGAAGTGGCACTACTATCATTATGTACAACTCCTTGTAACATACAATAAAAAAAGAGTGACACATTAATAAGTTAATTATTAATACATTAATCTCGACGCTTACCGAAATTTAAGAAATGAACAAAAGTCAAGCTTTATAATTCATTTGCTTTTTCCAATGAACCTATTGGTATTCCCTTTTTCTGTAATCTAGCACTCCAATCTTTCTTCAGGAAGTGCAAATCCAAAACTATCCATCGTTTTCGAACAACTCCTTATTTTCTTCAACTAATCCCTTCATTCTTTTGATAACATTGATGTAATTTTCATTTAAAAAAGAAAAGAAAGAAAAGAAAATAACCAACTTTCACCAAACCATATGATTATTTCTAATTCATTAGCAAAGCATGGAATAACTATATAGAATCAGGAAACATTTTTCACATGTTACCTCTTTTGAATTGCTTTATGCATTATCGAGCCATTTTGCTTTCACAAAGCTTCGAGAATTTGTTAACAAGTTTCCATTTTTGGAAGTCAGCTTAGCTTTCAAGAGGTCACTTCCAGAAATGGATGAATTCAGAAAATTACTTTGAGAGGACGAAAATACATTCATAAAGTATTATATAATATTCTAATAAAAAATTTATAGGAACAAATATTTAAATTCTTAAGAATTTATAATAACTTTTTAAAATTTTAAGAAGAAAATGTATAATTTCTTGCACGTTTAACGCACGGGGCCCTCTCCCCTCTTCCTAGATCTCCTATACATACAGATTTCATATTATTATTTTGAGATTTTTTTTTTGATAAGTTTAATGTGAGATTGTTTGTTTCGGTTAAAGACGATAATGGACATTGTTTGTTTCGGTTAAAGATGATAATGGACTTGCCTTCTGCATTTCGTTAAGAACCCTTTACGCGATTGGTTTATGTATAAACTGATATAAATCTTTTCATCCCTTCAATCGGTTATCATACTTGTACATTTTTTATTTTTTCATATTTTAAATGAAGTTCAACTTAATTTTTGTCATAGACACTTACCACTCCTAAATTACAGATTTTATACAAAAAAAATAAAACGACCTCATGGCATTCTACCCAGCCTAAGAAGATGATTAAATACAAAATTATTGATAAAATTCTCTATTGACGGAAATTAAGGTAAAGTACAAAGAAATACAAAATGCAATTAAGATAAAACGCTCACTATTTGCTCTTGAGAAAATTAAGATGAGTACCTTGAGGCAATCATTTCCCACGTCTTGCTATTGTTTTGGGGATTTCTTCAGCTGAAGTTGAAGAAGAGATGCCGCATTACAGTACTTCAATCTTCTATAGAGTAGGTACACCTTGGCACAGGCCACAGAATAATTAGTGTCGCGAATAATTGTATTAAATACGAGTTTAAAATTGACATTTTGTGCCATATCTCATTAGTCACGATTTATTGTAAAGTGAGAGTACATTTAGTTTACATTTGTAGATGACGGTGTACATTTTGGCCACCATGTTCAAAAAGCGATTTTCTCGGACCTTAAATCTTGAGATTCTCACAACTAGGATGGATCGGATGCTGATCCTCAGCTCCATTAACTGAGTTTTTACCAGGCCTCATTCGTGTAATGCTGTTATGTGTATTTAAAGTTGAATTATTTTATTTATGATGATCGTTGATAAAATTTTTGATACACATGACAGCACCACATGAACGATACCGGGTAGAGACTCAGTTAAGGGGCTGAGAATCATATCTTAGATGAATCTCCTAAATTTGCTTGCCTTTCCACAATACTAAAGACAAATTGATCACTGCAAGCAGCGTTGTAAAAAGGGCAATTAAGGAGAAAAAAAATGAATACAAGTGCATGCCAATTATCTATTTGCTCTTAAGGAGATGATCTGGGGTCAAGATCCGGAGGATGGAAATGGATGAGAATCTTAATTTGAAGCAATAATTTCCCATTTCTTGCAGTTTTGCTCCGATTTCCCTGGCTGAATTTGAAGCAGAGATGCCATACCACATTACCACTATAGTTCAGACTTCTGTAACGTTGTTTATTTATGATAGCTAATAATTTAATTTACTCCATGAATCTCAAATTCGTGATTGGCAGCATATTTTCACACCTCCATAGAAAATATTATAGAGAGAAGAGAGAGAGAGAGAGAGAGAGAGAGAGAGCATAGCTTCCCTGATGCTGTATGCTTAATCATGCAATAAATTGCTACACCTTCATGCGTTCTCGTCTTTGAAAGGTAAAATAAGAGATTAATAAATTTATTCCCTCACTTGTCCTGTTGAAACGAATTCCTTATCAACTAAAGAATTAAAAATTTGGGTTCCTACTGGATTGTGACCGCTAACCAATTTTGTCTTCATGTTTGCCTTCACTACTTTTTAAGCTGAATGAACATCTGGTGGTATCCTTGAGTTCTAACAACAAAGCAAATTAAATTTGATGCGTCCAGATACAAGACAACATTGCATTCTTCCCTAGATTTGGAGTTCGCACCATAACTAACATATTTATGAAAGCTGAATGAACTCTCAATTTATGAAAGATATTTCCCGCAATAAATCCTCCCCCCGGGTGCAATAAGGAAGTAAACTAACATATATTTGCTGATTTTTATGATAATGTTGTGATAGCATCCGTTATCGAACCTTCTTATTATTTTCATAAAATAACCTTATCACTTATTGACACAATTTACTATTTGTTTTCATAACTACCGTCACTTTAGATTTCCTTTCTGTGCTACTAAAAGGTACAAAATAAATATAGTTAACTTAAAGCTTTTTTTTTTTGAGCAAAATTATGTATATTGTATTGATGAAGCAATGAGGATTTACAATTCATAAGGCAGCTTAAGACAAGCCTTCAGAGAGAAGGTTATGTTTAAGCTACCCCTGAGTAATACTAATTCTACAAGAACTAATGTCCACACATTCCAAGCTCATGTACAGCTTCTGTGTATAATATTAATACTAGCACAGAGAAAAAAAAAATCAAAATATCAAAATCACCAATCAAAAACCTTCTACTGATCAAATATTTTGAGTGACAAACCCCGTTCTATTGCCAGTTCCCAATTTCGATGGTTAAGGGGCACTTTCCTCCGAGAAATCACTGCATCTGAAACTGATTGCCTTACGTCTTCAACTAATCTGCATGTATTTCTAAAATTACATAAATTTTAGGGTTAGTTAACTCTTTGCTCCATGTAATATGCAACTTGTTTGATTTGTCTCGTACAAATTTTATTATGGCTTTGTCTGCTTTGATTAATAGTCAAAAGGAATAGGTAGTTTGATCGTTAGCCAAAAAGGCAAAATGTTTAAATTAACCTCCAACATTTTGTTGATACAACTATTTTATTGCTTTGAAATTTATGTCCTGCTATATTTTTTATTAGAGAAAAAATTAACACGGGCATGTGACCGTAGGAAAATGAAAATAATTTAGTTTGTTTTACAAAAGTAAAAAAAAAAGAAGCAAATAGATGAAAAATCTTTAAAACTTAAATACAAATCATAATTTCAAGCCGTTCATTATTTAATTGGTGCAGATTTAGTGTCAACTAATAGAGGTAAAATTATATACATACATACATACATATATATATATATATATATATATATTACAAACCGAAAATATTAATTTAATTGGGTGAACTGGGAACGAGTCATCAATTTGGTCAGGCACCGATTTATTTGGTTCTTATTGTTTTATTTTATATATTAAATATTTTTAATATTTGGGGGCATATTTTTTTTCATTTTGAGTTTTTTCTCTTTTATACCACAGACTATTCTTTTTCTTATTTTTTCATGTTGTATGTCAGTTTTATCTCGAATAAACGGATATAGAGGGAGTAATAATAAAACAAAAAAATTTGCTTAAAAATGGTAAAGTAGTCGTATAAGCTGAATATTCAAGGTCATTTTTTATTTTGCGCTTTTGATTAACGACTAGACTAACTCTTCCTTTTGCGCATTAGTTTAAGGGGACAAAGTAATGATAAACTTTATTTACAAGGACAAGGCGAGATAAACTCCATATTACATGTGACAAAGTACAATTAACCCTTAAATTTAGTTAGAAACACAGGTGCATGCATAACAATTCAATGTTAAATGACTTTATAATATTCAAGCTTAATTTTGTTTAAAGTTTTAAAATGGTAAAGATTTAAACATTTCAATCTTTGATTTATACACTCTCATTTATATTTTTTTGGATGAAAAAGTCCTTATTAGCTAGAAGTGTTAAAACTTCTAGATAAACCAAAAAACCCTCTTTATCTAAGCTTTCTGTTTTAGTGTGAGAACTAGTAATATTACAACTTATGGGCAAATTAATCTGAATAGATTGCTTGAATTAAAGAGTGGAGTAACGTTCACCTAGTAGAAAGTCAAAAACACTAATCATGTTCAAACTTAGAATTGAATAATTATTGTTTAACTAATTTCTTACGTATTGCCGGCCGAACTTGATCATCGATTAGATCATCAAATGTAAAGCTGTCTTGCTCATGATTGGTGGATAATTTGCAGACATGATTTCACCTGGTCCAGGCTTGACTTGCAAAAGCTCTTGTTCCTGAAATATTAGAATTAACGAATAACTTCATTGGCAGAGTTTACAGCACACTACTACACCCCAGTTCTTGACTGTGAAGTTTCTTCAATTAATTGTTGCATAGAAAATTTGCGAGTGAAAGGTAGATTCGAGAAAGATGGCATCCAGTGCTCTTGATTCTCTTTTGGATGATCTAAAGAGGTTGGGGGATGATTATTTCTTCCTTCCTTTGATACCGCTTAAGGAGCAGATAAAATTCCTACGAACTTTTGTCAGATGTGCCGAAATGTTGAGCTTGGAATCTGATGAGAATAGTGAAAGTAGCCTCGGGTATTTCTTGTTTCGTATTAAAGATGCAGCTCGCAAAATTGCACCAAAAATTCATGAGAATCCATACGAAGGTGAAAGTGCCAAGGCCATGGATATCTTATTTTACCCATTCCCTGATGAAATCAATGAAATTTTCAGCAAGTTGATGAATCTTTTGTCAAAATCAAGGCCTCCCAGGAGAGGTGAACTCATGGGATTCATGGATTTTCTTCTAGGGAATCTGGGTGATCTCGAAAGATATGGTCCACCAAATCTTCTGGAAGCCCTTGAAGAGAAATTCACGCTCTTGAAAAATCTAACTCGCTTTGCTACATTGCGAGGCGTTGAGGATAGAGAATTGGATAACCTGTTGATTCACGGTAGAAGTATGGCGGTTAATGCAACATGCCTTTCTTTCCTCTACTGGAGTAGCAGACACTACAAACCCGAATGTGATGAACTGGTCGAGAAGATTAAGCAAGTCGATGTGGAAGTTCACCAAACTTATATTCAAGTATTGACAACTTTGAATTTATCGGGATCATCACACTACCCAACTCCGGCGGTGGATGAACAGATAGTGGAGGACTTTCTTGATTCACTTCGAAGTAATCTTTGGGAGCTGCTAAACTACAATACCAATTTTACAGTTACTGTGAATGATCGATTGCAGAAACTCTATGAGGACCTTACGTTCTTGAGAATTTTTCTCAAGAGGACTCAATTCATTAAGCTACATGGAGTTAAGGATCACATTGAAATTGTGATCAATGAGGCAGGCATTGTAATTTGCACTCTTTTTGTGAATGAAATGAATGAAGAGTTGGCCGTGGACATGGATCTTGCACTTTCTGGTTTGCTGGAAAAGATCAATCATATTAAGGTTGAAGTTTCAAAGGAGTATCCAAGATCATCAACATATAGCTTTCCTAGGACCAACGAGCTGGGCTTTCTTGACTTTTTTCTTGAAAATTTGAAGGAATTGGAGAGTTATAAGTCTGATTCAATTTCTTTTGCCAAAAATCAAATCGAAACAGCTCGAGAAGACATTATATTCTTGAGATCTTTCCTCGAGAATATTGTGGAGAAACGCAACCATAATGAGAAGTTTCAAACTCTTTGGAATCGTGTTGTGCAGGTGACGTACAAGGCAGAAATTGTCGTTGACTCCTTAGTGGTCAAATATATTCCCAATTGTTCTCTGTCACGACCCGAACCTAAAGGCCATGACCGGCACGTAGTTCGAGGTGGAATAAACCGCCCCAAACCACGTAAGCCTAACTTTCCTTTAATTCTACCGAAATTTCGGCAGCATCTCCTCTGTATTTGGACCTTTCCCAAAAATTTAAAAATACCTGCACAAAATTTCAGCCAACCCAAACAATTCCAATACATTCACAATACACTATATCACCTCATTCACAAGCCATCAATCATCCATTTCAATCATAAAGAGATATGCCCACAAGAATTTCATATATTTCATATAAATATCCCAACATTCATAACATTACAACCAACGGAGTAACTATTCCAAAAATAACATTTACAATACCAATATTATACTACATGGCCACAAGTGCTAAAATAATACTTGTACGATCCTATACCCGGAACAACAAAAATAACCGGGTAATACCTCTGAATTAGGGTGGCTATGAGGTTCTCCTTTTTGTTCTAACTTCTGCACTTTCTACAAAATACTGAAAAATATTGAGGGGTGAGTTTTCACACTCAGTAAGCATAATACATATTGTAAAATATTTCAAACAATTTACTCAAAATTATACTTTTGGCAGAAAAACCGTATAATCATCATATATGACATAAAACATTCAATAAAATCACATTTTTATAGTTTCATAAACAACTTTTGTTATTTCTCGAAGTCAGCACTATGCAGAACCTACTATCCCCCGAAGGGTAACTCTGTCCCCGAAGGGCTATCCCCCGAAGGGTATCTGTCTCTGTTCCCCGAAGGGCTGTTCCCCGAAGGGCTATCCCCCGAAGGGTATACTATCCCGCGAAGGGAGGGAATCACTGCGGACATTCCCTAGCCGGCATATACTAGGTGCACCCAGACTAACAATAACCCTGTTAGTTTTAGTTAGCTCTGCACAGAGTTACTTCCAAATCATTTTCACAACCTAAAATCCTTTCAATCTTATTTGACAAAAATCATTGTCATAAACAATCATTTTCTTTCTCAATCTTTATGTCAAAATCGTAACAATATATGAAAATAAACTTCGAAATATGCCAAATGCGTTATCTCATAACTCAACATAAATCGACAACTTTTAAATACTTTGCAACCTCATTTAAACTTTCATTTACAAAATAAACTATTTTGTATGCATTCTCTCAAAGTACAATCCATTTAACAACAAATATGTATATCAATTTCAATTTATACAATTTGCATACTTTAAAATACTCACAAAATGTTTTGCAAGCAATACATAGTACTAGTGATTCATAATATGTATTACACTTACCTCAATTAGGCTATATACCAAAATCTCGTAGTAGAGTCTCCTTCTTAAGCGGTTTCCTCCGCCACTTGCTCTCTTGAATCTATTATATAACATAACCATCAAAATTAACCACTAAAAATATATTAGAAAAATAATATTCTAACTTTAATCTAGCCCCAAGGCTTAACTCAATCACTTCCCCATCTTACACGGCCTAAACCATAATCAAATCTCAATTTTAACTTCTCAAATCAACTTTTCACTCCTCTTACTAGAAATTAACACCATAATAAAACTATTAACTCTAGATATACCAAAAAAATTATTTTTCTCTAAATTTTCTAAAATTTCTTAAACTCTAAAATTCTATCTACTCAATTTCTATTCCATGCATGCTATTATTTCTACCAAAAACATCACATACTTATCATAATCTATTTAATAAACAAGATTAAAGGATAAAAATTTACCTTATTTAGCTAAATCCAAATTTTCCTTTTTTTCTTCCTTTTTTTTTTCTTCTTTTCTTCCCTACTTCTCTTCTTCTCTCTCTCTCTCTCTCTCTCTCTCTCTCTCTCTCTCTCTCTCTCTCTCTCCTGCTGGCCGGACCTCCTCTTTCTTCTTCCCCTTCCTTCTCCTTCTTCTCTCTTTCTTTTCTTTCTTCTCTCTTTTCTTTTCTTTCTTTCTTCTCTCTTTTCTTTCTTCTTCTTTCTCGCTGCTTCCCTCCTTTTTGCTGCAGAAGTCCTGCTGACTTTTGTGGGAAAAATCCCACCGACTCACTTTTCTCTTTTTTTTTTTTTTTTTTTTTTTTTAGGTCAAATGACCTTTTTGCCCTTTACTAATATTGGGTATTACATTCTCCCATACTGCTCGAAACCATCACAGAAGAAATCAAGCTCATTAAGGCTGAAACCTTGGAGATTTGTGACTGCAAGACGCATGATAAAGAGGTCCGGAAAGTTGCCAAAACTGACAGCCACATGCCATCATATCACAATACACCAAGAAACAATCAATTTGTTGTAGGTTTTGATGATGAGGCAGAATCAATAATTGATCAGCTTACCAGAGGATCAACACAGTTGGACATTGTTTCCATTGTGGGTATGCCCGGACTTGGTAAGACAACTTTAGCCCAAAAAATCTACGATAATCCATCAGTAGTGCAACACTTTCATATCCACGCATGGGGTTATGTTTCCCAAGTATATTCCAAGAGAAATTTTTTGCTTGGTCTTTTAGATAATCTCAATTCAGACAAAAAGTCGCTGAATAAAAATGAGCCCAAAAAAAGAAAAAAATTTGAGATTAATGAAGTTGAATTGGCTGAAATGCTCTACAAATGTTTGAAAGGGAGAAGATATCTCATCGTGTTGGATGATTTGTGGGACATTGCAGTATGGAATGACTTGCAAAGAATACTCCCAAATGATTCCAATGGAAGTAGAATTTTGTTGACAAGCCGCCTTCGTAGGGTGGCATTGCAAATTAAACCTGATGGTGGACCTCTCATTCTTCGCCCGCTTTCGAGTTATAATAGTTGGCAGTTATTACGGAGAAAACTATTTCAGGAAGAAGGATGCCCTCCGGAGCTATGTAAACTTGGGAAACAGATTGCAAAAGACTGTAAAGGAATACCCCTTACAATTGTGCTTGTTGCAGGAATTCTGGCAACAACAAAGGAACAGGATGGTTGGAAAAAAGTTGCAGAAAAGTCTAAGTCCAGGCATGGTTTGTCATACAAAAGAAGGCATGATTACAATAGAATTGAGTTACAAAAATTTACCAGATTATTTGAAGCCATGTTTTCTTTATTTTGGAGCATTTCCTGAAGGCCAAGAAATTCCTATTCGGAAGTTGATATTGTTGTGGCTGGCTGAAGGATTTGTGCAACAAAATGGATTAAAGAACTTGGAGGATTTGGCGGAGGAATATATGGAGGATCTAATTGATAGAAGCTTGGTTATAGTCTCCAAACGGAAGTCCAGAGGTACTTGTCGCATTCATGATTTGTTACATGAATTTTGTGTGACAAAAGCCAAAGAAGAAAGTTTTCTCCAAGTATTACATTGGTACGATGAGCATTTTGATTTTAATGAACCAAGCAACCTACGTCGTTTGTGCATCTACTCTATGCCAAGGCATTTTAAGAGTTCCAGGCTTTATTGTCCCCAGGTACGTTCTCTACTATTCTCTAACTATGGTTACGAACAAAGCATTAGAACATGTTACATTTCGTTCGTTTTCGGCATCTTCAAACTTCTGCGAGTGTTGGATTTAGGAGACCTGTTTCTGGATGAATCCTTTCCTAGTGAAATAGGATTTCTTGTTCACCTGAGGTACTTGGAATTAAATGGTTTGATGAGTTCCATCCCATCATCAATAGCCCACCTTTCAAATTTGCAGACAATTATTTTGAGTGGACATTGGACGGGAATTTCCTTGCCTGATACTTTTTGGAAAATGAAGAAATTGAGGCATATAATTGGTGTAGGCCATTTTGTTTTGCCCATTGACAGTCTTCAAAACTCTTCTCCTTTGTGTAATTTGAACTCTTTTGGCTCTCTAAGGCTTAGTTTGGGTACAAACATGGGAAAGATCATGAGAAACTTTCCAAATATCCGCACAATATACCTAGAGTGCTTGATCTCCGAAACACCTGAAACTGAGCTCGGCATTCTGGAATTGGACTTCTTGAGTCGACTAGAATACTTGGAGCTGTCTTTATCCTGGTTCCGGAGATTTTTTTTGTATTGACATTTGGTTCCCGGTGAATCTAAAGAGGTTGTCTTTAACCAAATTAAGGCAACCATGGAGCAAAATTTCAACAATTGGAGCACTACCCAATCTTGAGTATCTCGAGTTACTCTCGGAAGCCTTTGTTGGGGAAGAATGGGAAATGAAAGAAGGAGAATTCCCAAAACTCAAGTTCTTGAAATTACAAGACTTGGATATAGTCAGGTGGACAGATTCCGATGATAATTTTGCATTTCAGAAATTAGTGTTACGAGGTTGTAGGCGTTTGAAACAGATCCCTTCTTGTTTATGGTACATTGGAACTCTAGAAATGATTGAAGTGACGAAGTGTACAGAATCTGTTGTAAGTTTAGTACAAGAAATCCAGGTAGAACAAATTGGCATGGGAAATGATCGCTTGAAGATCTTTATTCGTTGAAAATGTCCGAGAAACACAGCCATGTATTGCATCTTGTGTTTGACGATGCAAGGGGATTTAGGAGAAGAGTCAATGTATATGGGATTTCAATAGTTTTCTGTCATTTCAATAATGAATCATTTCACTAGGAAATTGATTCACCTCTGTACAAATAATTGCTGGTGGTTATTACCTACATGTTGTTCTGTTTCATTATTTCTCTCAAGAGTGTCACAAAATGATTAATGCTTATTACGTTTTCTCAGTTGGGCCTCTTGATGGGAATTTCCTATCTGATTATCTAAAGTGACTTTCTCCCACATCTTGGAAATTGGTTCCATTATCGCTAATCCAACTAGTTCCTTGGTCATTTTTCTTTGTTTCCACATCATTAAGAAGCCTTGAATTTCCCTTAATTTGATATGCATATAACACATGAAATGCAGTTAAAGGTGATAATATAGCAGAATTTAAGGTTTTGGCCTATCTCACAAATTGCTGGGGTAATTAATGGAACAAACAGAGTATTCTTCGTGTTGAATATCTGAAATTCGAAAATTCGTGCAAGAAACATTAATTTCAGGTCAACTTCTAGCATATATTTTCTATTTTTACAAGGGTAAAAAAGTATATCCTTGTATACTTGTAACACCAAAGCCCTTAGTAGGGACTTATGTGTAAAATGCCCAATATATAGTGTATGATAGATGATTAGTTAAAAGTTGAGGGCTTTAGTTGCAATTTTAGGAAAAGTATATCCCCAGTTGTTTTAGGGCTTTTCTTATTCTTCTTCTTCTTCCCAATTTATCTCAATTTCTCTCTACCCAAGTTCCCTCTCTCTCACCACTCCTAGCTGTTTTCTTTTCTTGAAGAAAGAGGTAGAAAAGGAGATTTGCAAGGAGGATCAAGGTAGGGAAAGCTATAGGAAGAGTTTCTTCATCTCAACTCAAGGTAATTATTCTTTCCTCCTATTAATTCTGTAGCTAGAGGTAGTGAGTGTGTTTTTGGGATCATAGATAGCAAGTTTGTGTGTGGTATGTTGTAAAGAAATTGTAGAATGAGATGATTATGGATGTTGGGGGATTAATTAGAAACCTTATTTGATGATTAGTAGATAAATTAGAGGCCATGTATTGTATGATGTTTGTGTGAAGGTTTGAGTGCTTAAATGCTTGTTTTTGGCTTGTGAAGATGTTGAAAATCTGGAAAAATGAGTGGTTTGTGGTGTGTGGGAGACAGGGAGTGTTTAGGAGTGATTTTGCAAGTTTTTCATGTGTGAGCCGTGGATTCTGTGAGGTGAGCCGTGGCTGGGTGTGGCTTGGCTCTCACCCGCGTCAAATCTCTATGAGTGAGCCGCGGGTGGGGTTGCTGAGTCGCTCCTGCGGCTCGAGGAGAAGTTACTCGTAGCAACTCTCTGTGAGTGAGTCGCAGGTGAAGCCTTGGGCCGAGACGCTGGCCGCGTCTCGCAAGAGCCGTCAGCATCTCGCTTTCTGGGCTCGGCCAGGGCCAGCCTCGGCCACATCTGGCCGAGGACAACCCAGTTCTGCTAGGGCCAGCCTTAGTCCACGTCTGGCCGGAGGATAGCCCAGCTCGGCCAAAGCCAACCTCTGCCACGTCTGGCCGAGGACACCAGCAGTGTGTGTTGTGTTTCGTTTTCGTCTAGGACTGTAGGAAATAAGTTTCGTATACGGTTTTCTCAATAGATATAGTGATTAATTTAATGTTTATTGTTGTGTTTTAGGCGAGGACATCGACCCTACCTTCTCGGATTACCTTAGATAGCTTGGATCGAGGTAAGTGGGATTTGTACTCTTTGACATTTTGAAAATGAGTTTGGTGAAATGATAAAAGTTTGGAAAGATTATTTGCTATATAAATGACTGGCTTAATTGTGGTTAATTGCTTTTGCTTATAAAGTTGATAATGTGGCCTATATGAATGAATGTTTGGAAATGAATTATTTGAGTTCTTGAATGTGGTACTCATTTGACGGGACTAGTTCCTTAAATTTATGCTTGATGCCTTTGGGACCGTACTAACCGGTTAAAGTTAGTTTTGGGGCCGTACCAACCGGTTAAAGTTGGTTTTGGGACCGTGTTAACCGGTAATAGTTAACAACTGGATATCCAGGGTCAAATGGAACCCTTTGATAGAGCTCATTTATTCATTTGGGAAAATATATGTTTTGGTTTAAGTATGCTTGGCCATATTATTATTTTGTATTTGTATTCGATAATGACTTGTGAATGAAATGTATATGTATGAATAACACTTTTAAACCACAAGGAGTACTTATACCACTTACTGAGTGATTTAGTTCGCTCACCCCTTAATTGTTTCTTGCAGAGGACGATACTTTTGTAGAGGAGGATTGGACCAACTCATGGTTTTAGTTGGGAAGATAGGATGTGATACTTAGCAAAGTTTCTGTAATGTATTTTGTATAGGATCTTCCTACTTGGTAGTATTTTTGTGATCTTAGTGGAAGTGTATAAGATGAACTTTTATTTTGTTGAGAATTATCTTTGTGTTGTATCACATAACTTTGTAATTGAGTAAGGTGTAATGAAATAGTTATTTTTGATCAGTTTAATGTTTAATGATTGCCCTTATGTCATAGCGTAGTCTTGAGCATGACAAGTATTATATCTCGGGCACGGGGTGTGACATCTTTATTGGTATCAGAGTTTAGACTTGAATTTTGTCGGTAATGCTTTAAGTGTGAATTTTGGTTAAGGTTAAGACCTAAGTCCATTCCTATTGTCTTATTGGGTTTGTAGTTATTATGTGTAGTTTAATAGATCGTACGTAGGACGACATGATATTTATGTATTTAGTTTTGCCAAATGCCGCCTAAGAAGAGATCGAGAGCGGGCATCCCCGAGGAGGGGAATAGCAAAAGAATTGCGGACGATGTCGACGTCTCGGTAGAGGAATTCGGACCGGACGATGAAGAAGATGAAGAGAAAATGAATGTTTCTCTTGGAAGCTTTATGGCAGACGCTCGCCGCCCTACAAGTAGACCAAGGACGGAAGAGATTCCTCAAGTTGATCCTTCGGTAAGACCGGAGAATCCTAATCCTACGATTCCCCACTTGGACCCAGCTACCCTTACCATAGCCTACCAAGTCCGTCCAAGGGCTTACAACAATTTCAACAACAATCCTGACCTCAACACGGATCCAGTTCTAGCGGTCAAGATGAAGACCGGACTAGTGTTCGGTACCACTTCAAGGAACTAAGTAAGGTCAATGTTCCTACTTTTGACGAGGGGCTCAAACCCGGATGTTACAGAGCGATGGCTATCGCAAGTTGAGAAGAAATTCTAAACAATGCAGGTGCCGGATTCCTGTGCGACCTCAAGTGGTGACTTCATTCTTGGTCGGAAAGCCGAGAAGTGGTGAGATGGCATGGCTCTCACCTTGGCATCTTCGGGCCATACGTTGACTGTGGGAGGACTTTAAGGAGATTTTTCTCAAGCACTTACTTTTCCACCGGCCATCCATATCTAGAAAATTCAAACTTCAACAACCTCAAGCAAGGATCTATGACGGTCGGGGACTACTACACCACTTTCCTTGCCTTGGGACGATTTGTTCCCTCCACGATGGCCAATGAGAGGATGAAAATGGTTTCTTTCAAGGGGGACTCAATGGTAGAATCCTAGTCCAAGATCTTCCGGGAACTTCTACGCCAATTGTGACCAAATGTACGAAGCTTGCTTGGATGCGGAAGCAAGACATCAAGCGAGAAGAAGCCGAGTCTAGGCAACAAAGGAACCGGCCATTTGTCACTCCTGGAGCTCGACCACCTCGCCAATCCTTTCCACCAAAGACTTTCGGGAGCTCAAGCAAGTAGCGGCACTCAACAATCATCGGCAAGACGGGCTCCCCCTAGCAACATTAAGACTTGTGAGTCATTGCAATCGGGTACATGCGGGAGAGTGTAGATGGTAAGACCGGGGCTTGCTTTGGTTGCGGTCAAATGGGACACAAGATTAGCAATTGCCCAAATCCTAAGATGCCAACCGCCAAGCCAATTGGAAGTAGCAACAAGCGGGAGCTCAATCGACTGCAAGTGCTAGCCGTGCCTCTTCAAATTCCAAGGTGTATGCCATGATGCCTCAAGATGCCGAAGAGCGGAAGATGTGGTAGCAGGTATAGTAGTCGTTAACTCCACACCGGCCTTTACATTGTTTGATTGTGGGGCATGTCACTCGTTTGTCTCTAGAAAATTCGCACCTTTAATGAATGTTCAACCTAGACCTACTTGATGAACCATATAGAGTAGAAACTCCCAGGGGAAAGATCTTGGTTTCCAATTGCGTGTACTAGTCGTGTGTGCTAGATTTGGGTGGAAGAGAGTTTCTAGCTAACTTGGTGCAGTTGAATATGGGAGGTTTTGATATCATTTTGGGCATGGATTGGATTGTCCGAAATTTTGCCCATGTAGATTGTAGGGGTAAGAGGGTTGACTTTTGTGTTCCGGATACACCATCCTTTTCATTTCAAGGGTGTGTGAGGAGGTCGGTAAAAGAAGAAAACCATCCCTATTCTTTTCGCTTTGCAAACTTCGAAGGCTATTCAGAAAGGGTGTGAGTGTTTCTTGGCATACGTAGTGATACTAACAAGAGGAAGGAGATGAAAGTAGAAGATATTTCCGTGGTGAACTGAGTTTTCGGATGTGTTTCTCGAGGAACTACGGGTTTACAGCCAAAGAGGGAGATTGACTTCGAGATCAATCTAGCACCTAGGAGCAGAACCGATTTCCAAGGCCCGTATCGCATGGCTCCTACCGAGTTGAAGGAACTCAAAGTGCAACTCCAAGAATTGCTTAGACAAGAAGTTGATTCGACCGAGTGTCTCACTTGGGGCGCTCGGTCCTATTTGTGAAAAAGAAAAACAGTAGCATGAGGTTGTGTATAGATTACCGGGAGCTCAACAAAGTCACAATCAAGAACAAATATCCATTGCCACGGATCGATGACTTGTTTGATCCAGTTGAAAGGAGCAACGGTATTCTCAAAAATCGACCTCCGTTCGGGCTATCACCAGTTAAGGATCAAGATGGAAGACATTCCGAAGAGTGCTTTTAGGACGAGGTATGGGCATTACGAATTTCTTGTGAATGCCATTTGGACTGACGAATGCCCCTGCTGCCTTCATGGACTTGATGAATCGGGTATTCAAGGAGCAACTTGATAAATTTGTGGTGGTATTTATTGACGACATCTTGGTCTATTCATCTAGTGAAGCGGAGCACGAGAATCACTTGAGAGAAGTATTGGAGATCTTAGAACGTGAAAAGTTGTATACGCCAAATTCAACAAGTGTGAATTTTGGCTTAAAAGCGTGTCCTTTTCTAGGACATGTCATTTCAAAGAAGGTGTATCGGTGGATCCAAAGAAGATAGAAGCAATAGTAGACTGGCCTAGACCGACCAATGTAGCGGAAGTAAGGAGTTTTCTAGGCTTAGCCGGCTACTATCGAAAATTTGTTGAGGGTTTTCCAGCATGGCTTTGCCTTTGACTCGGTTGACTCAGAAACGGGTCAAGTTCGAATGGACTCCGGCGTGTGAACTGAGCTTTCAAAAGTTGAAGGATAAGTTAGGTATCGGCACCGGTTCTCGCCTTGCCTTCGGAGACGGAAAAATTTGTTATTTATAGCGATGCGTCGAAGAATGGCTTGGGATGCGTCCTGATGCAAAATGATCGAGTCATAGCCTACGCCTTTCGTCAGTTGAAGCCTTATGAACAGAATTACCCAGTGCACGATTTGGAGTTAGCGGCAGTGGTCTTTGCCTTGAAAGATTTGGCGTCACTATCTTTACGGGAGCAGTGCGAGGTGTTTACGGATCACAAGAGCTTAAAGTATCTGTTTACCCAGAAGGAGCTAAATATGAGACAAAGAAGATGGCTCAAACTCTTGAAAGGATTACGACCTTACCATTAGCTATCATTCGGGTAAAGCTAATAAGATCGCCGACGCTTTGAGTAGAAAGAGTGCAGGAATTATGGCGATGATGTTGACAAAGCAAATGGAGCAGTTGAATTTGGAGCTGGTAGACTCTACGCAAAATGTGCTTGTAGCTTTAATTGCTCAACCGTCCTTGATTGCAAGAATCAAGGAGGCTCAAGCGAGAGATGAAGATTTGGCTAGATTAAAGGAAAGGATGACAAATGAGGAAATAGCCGATTTTCACCTTCACGAGGACAGTAGCATATGGATGAGGGATAGATTAGTCGTACCAAAGGATGTCGATCTCCGAGAGGAAGTTATGGCGGAGGCTCATTCCTCTAAACTTTCCATTCATCCAGGTAGTACCAAAATGTACGGAGATTTAAGAAATCATATTGGTAGAGCGGAATGAAGATGGAAATTGAGGAATATGTGTCTAAGTACTTGATATGTCAACAAATTAAAGCTGAGCACCAAAGACCGGCAGGATTGCTTAAAACTTTGGAAATTCCGGAGCGGAAATAGGAACACATAAGTATGGATTTTGTAGTAGGATTACCGAGAATTAGGCGAGGCAATGAACACAATTTGGGTGATAGTAGATCGATTGACAAAGTCAGCACATTTCGTACCTACTACGACTACTGCATCCATGGATACTTTGGCAAATCTTTATGTGGACCGCATAGTTCGATATCATGGAGTGCCCATGAGTATCGTTTCAGACCGAGAACCCTCGTTTTACTTCGCGATTTTGAGAGAGTTTCCAACAAGCCATGGGGACCCAGTTGAACTTGAGCACGGCATACCATCCTCAGACTAACGAACAGACCGAACGCACAATTCAAACCTTGGAAGACATACTTAGAGCGTGCGTGGTGGATTTCGGAGGTAGTTGGGAGGACTCATTGGTGCTAATTGAGTTCTCGTACAACAACAGCTACCATAGTAGCATTGGTATGGCGCCGTTTGAAGCATTGTATGGAAGGAAATGTAGGTCGCCGTTGTATTGGGATGAAGTAGGAGAGAGAGCAATAACTGGACCGGAATTGGTACAAACTACAGTTCGAAAAGTTAGCTCTAGTCAAAGAAAGAATGAAAACGGCTCAAGATAGACAAAGGAGTTGGGCTAATTTAAAGAGGAGACCATTAGAGTTTCAACCGGGGATAAGGTATACCTCAGAGTATCTCCAATGAAGGGGGTTATGCGTTTTGGGAAAGGTGGAAAGTTGAGCACAAGGTATGTGGGACCATTTGAGATATTAGAGAAAGTTGAGGGAATTGGCTTACAAAGTGGCCTTGCCACCTTGCCTTGTCCAAGGTGCACGACTGTGTTCCACGTGTCTTCAGTTAAGGAAGTACGTCTCGGACCCCTAGTCACGTGATCGAAGTATGAACCATTGACCATCTGAGAAGATTTGTCCATTATGAGAAGAACCTTCTCCGAATTGTGGACCGAAAAGATCAAGTTTTGAGGAGAAGGACCATTCCCTATGTTAAAGTGCAATGGACTAACCACTAGTGTTCGCGAAGCTACAGTAGGAGCTCGAGGAAGAAATGCAGAAGAAGGTATCCTAGCTATTGTTTGAATCTTTAGATATGTAAGTTTCGAGGCCGAAACTTTTATTAGAGAGGAAGAATGTAACACCAAGGCCCTTAGTAGGGACTTATGTGTAAAATTGCCCAATGTTTATTGTTTGATAGATGATTAGTTATAGTTGAGGGCCTTAGTTATAATTTTAAGAAATGTATATCCCCATTGAATTAGGGCTTACTTTTCTTCTCTTTCATTTCATTTGATTTCCCCTTCCCTCTTTCTTTCCAACTTTCACTCATTTCATCTCTCTAATTGCTACCATTTCTTGAAGAAAGAGGTAGAGGTGAGGAAATTCAAGGACAATCAAGTGGGAGAGCTTAGGAAGGATTTCTTCATCTTCAACTCAAGGTAATTATTCATTCCTCCTATTAGATTCTTGATTAGAGGTAGTAAGTGTGTTTTAGGTCCACAGATAGGAAGCTTGGGTGTGGTATGTTTTAGGGAATGTGTAGTATGTGATGATTATGTATGTTGGGGGATTAATTAGAAACCTTATTTGATGATTAGTGAGTAATTGGAGGCTATGTGTTTATATGATGTTTGTGTGAAGGTTTGAGTGCATAAATGCTTGTTTATAGCTTGTAGTGATGTTTGAAATCTGAAAAATGAGATGTCTGTGGTGTGTGAGAAGTTTGGAGTGTTTAAGGGTGATTTTGCAGGCTTTTCGTAAGTGAGACGTGGGCCTGGTGAAGCGAGCTGTGGTCGAGTGTGGCGTGGCTCTCACCTGTGTCAATTCTTTGTGAGTGAGCTGTAGGTGGGGTTGTAGAGTCGCGACCGCAGCTCGAGGAGAGTTACCCGTGTCAACGCTTTGTGAGTGAGACTCGGGTAGATTGGTCGAGCCGCGGCCGCGGCTCGGTGAGGTCTATCAGCGTCTACCTTCTGTCCATCGAGCTGCGGGCTTGGCCTAGGTCAGTCGCAGCCATGGCTGGCCAAAGATAGCCTGCGAATCAACTCTCTGGAGTGATTCGCGGGACTAGTTGTGGGGATCCGCGGGGGACCTGGCTGGGTGTGCTCACCTGCGGATCACCAATAGTAGAGCATGCTTGTCTCGTTTTCGTCAAGGCTTTAAAGATTAAGTTTCGTATATGATTTTCTTAATAGATGTAGTGATTAATTTAGTGTTTATTTTTGTATTTTTGGTGAGGACGTCGACCATACCTTCTTAGACTATCTTAGTTAGTTTGGATGGAGATAAGTGGGATTTGTACTCTTTGACATTTTGAAAATGAGTTTGGTGAAATGATAAAAGTTTGGAAAGATTATTTGCTATATAAATGATTGGCTTAATTGTGGTTAATTGCTTTTGCTTATAAAGTTGATAATGTGGCCTATATGAATGAATGTTTGGAAATGAATTATTTGAGTTCTTGAATGTGGTACTCCTTTGACGGGACTAGTTCCTTAAATTTATGCTTGATGCCTTTGGGACCGTATTAACCGGTTAAAGTTAGTTTTGGGGCCGTACCAACCGGTTAAAGTTGGTTTTGGGACCGTGTTAACCGGTAATAGTTAACAACTAGGATATCCAGGGTCAAATGAACCCTTTGATAGAGCTCATTTATTCGTTTGGAAAAATATATGTTTTGGTTTAAGTATGCTTGGCCATATTATTATTTTGTATTTGTATTCGATAATGACTTGTGAATGAAAATGTATATGTATGAATAACACTTTTAAGCACAGGGAGTACTTATACCACTTACTGAGTGATTTAGTTCGCTCACCCCTTAATTGTTTCTTACAGCGGACGATACTTTTGTAGAGGACGATTGGATCGACTCATGGTTTTAGTTTGGAAGATAGGATGTGATACTTAGCAAAGATTCTGTAATTTATTTTGTATAGGATCTTCCACTTGGTAGTATTTTTGTGATCTTAGTGGAAGTGTATAAGGTGAACTTTTATTTTGTTGAGAATTTTCTTTGTGTTGTATCACATAACTTTGTAATTGTGTAAGGTGCAATGAAATAGTTATTTTTGATCAGTTTAAGTTTAATGATTACCTTATGTCATAGCGTAGTCTTGACATGGCAGGTGTTATATCCCGGGCACGGGGTGTGACAATACTTTTGGAAATCAACAATTAAAATGGCATTTGTACAAGCCTTCTTTTAGGCTATTTAGACGAAATGAACAAATTTACCTTCAAATTTCATAAAAAGACCGAAAACATGCGAGCTAATAACACGAATAAACTCACCAGTCAAATATTAAATTTATTAATTACCTTTAAAATTCATAGAACTTTTTAAAAGACATGAGCAAAAATGTTATTGAGATAAAATTATTCCCAAGTCAAATATAAAATTTACTAGTTTGTGGCAGTATTTTCAACAATTGTACCCTTGGACCATAATTCTTCTATTTGGGGTTGAGATTGCTAGGTGACTAGCATCAAACTCCTACCTTATACTCTTTATTTTTCATTTTCACAATTAAGTCAAGATAATACTTACCTAAACAATTAAATTAGGAACTAACAGTCACGAAGAAACCACTCACCTAAGCACACTCCACGAGTGAATCCCAAAAGGCAATTGCTGACTTTCGAGACCACCCATGAAACTTAAGTGCAGGGACACTACCTCACACAGTTTCGATGTGGGACAAGGGACACTCATCTTTTGCTGTTAGCACTCAAGCTCGCTGAAGAGGCTTTTTCATTTTAACAGTTAAGTCAAGATAATACTTACCTAAACAGTTAGATTAGGGACTAACAGTTACGAAGAAACCACTCACCTAAGCACACCCCACGAGTGAATCCCAAAAGGCAATTGCTAACTTTCGAGACCACCCACGAAACTTAAGTGCAGGGACATTGTCTCACACAGTTTCGATGTGGGACGAGAGACACTCATTTTTTACTGTTAGCACTCAAGCTCGCCGAAGAGGCTTTTTCATTTTGACAATTAAGTCAAGATAATACTTACCTAAACAGTTAGATTAGAGACTAACAGTCACGAAGAAACTACTCACCTAAGCACACTCCACGAGTGAATCCCAAAAGGCAATTGCTAACTTTCAAGACCTACCTTATACAATTATACATCATAAAATAAGCATCTAATTACTGGACTAGGGATTAACATGAGTTATTTTTTGTGCATGGGCTTTGCAAGATGGACAACAATATTCAAGCCCAATTACCAATGTGTAATACAATAACAATATTAAAAAAAAAAAAATTCACGACTCAACTCTATTGAAGATGATACAATGTTAGTTTGATCGTTAGGTGAAATGTTTAAATTAACCTCCAATATTAGTTCATACAACTATTTTACCGTTTTAAATATTTATGTCCTACTATTATCTTTTATTAGAGAAAAATTAACATAGGCATGTGGCATGTGACTATAAGAAACGAAGTTTGTTGTACAAAAGTGAAGAAAAACCAAATAGAAGAAAAATCTCTAAAACTGAAATGCAAATCTTGATTTCAAGTGTGTATGTGTGTATATATACCGAAAATATTAATTTAACTGGTTCAATTGCGAACGAGTCATCAGTTTGGTTAGGCATCGATTTATCTGGTTCTTATTGTTTATTTTATATATTAAATATTTTTAAAGTGGGGCCATTTTTTCATTTTGACTTTTCTCTCTTTTATACCACAAACTAATTTTTTTTTCTTATTTTTTCATATTTTATGTCACTTTTATCTCTAATAAAAGGAAATAGAGGGAGTAATAATAAAACCAAAAAAATTTGCTTGACAATGAAAAAACAGTTGTATAAGCTAAATATTCAAGGTCATTTTTATTTTGTCCTTTTGAATAACCACTAAACTAAATCTTTCTTTTGAGCATCTATTTAAGGAGACAAAGTAATGATAAAGTTTTTTTTTATAGGACAAGGCGAGATAAACTCCATATTACATGTGACAAAGTACAATCAACCTTTAAATTTAGTTAGAAACACAGGTGCATGCATAACAATTCAATGTTAAATGACTTTATAATATTCAAGCTTAATTTTTTTAGAAGTTTTAAAACGGTAAAGATTTAAACATTCCAATCTTTGATTTATACACTCTAATTTATATTTTTTAGATGAAAAAATCCTTATTATTTACGTTTACAATTTTTGTATGAATATTTGCACTGTTATAACTTTTTGCTAAACCAAAAACCCTTATTATTTGGGCTCTTTATTTTGGTATGAAAACTATTGGTATGCGCATAAATCAATTCCCTAATGAAATTGTGTTATAGTTTAATTTTTGAGCATAATGACGTTTATTGAACCCGGTTCAATCTAGGTGTCAATTCAAATCGATTTTAAAAAGTAAAAAAACACTAATCATGTTCAAACTTAGAATTGAATAACAATTATTTAACTAATTTCTTAGGTAGTGCCGGCCGACCTTGATTGTCGATTAGATCATCATAGTAAACAATAAATGTAAAGCTGTTGTGGTCATGGTTGGTGGATAATTGTGTAAATTACACTTTACCCATGTGGCTTTTCAAAAAAACCATATAACTTTTATGGTTCAAAAAACTATACATCATTCTTATAGATTGGTTTAAAGTGTCAAACAAACTAACATGTCGAAATTACCTCTAGTGCTTAACTATTTCATCCCTTAGTTTGCATGCATTTTTCAGTCAAAAAACACTTTACTCTATGATTTTTAAATTAATCACATAGCCCGTTTATAGTTTTAAAAGTTACACATTATCCCTGGGCCAATTTAGAACTTACACTGGGATAATTTGAACATTTTACTTGCGGATCATGATGGAAGACAATATTTGTTTATTTGACACTTTAATTTAAACCACAGAGTGATTTATAGCTTTTTAAACCAATAAGAGGGAACGTGATTTTTTCAAAAAATGCACGAGGGGTATTGGGTAATTTACCCTGGACAATTTGCAGACCTGGTCTCACCTGGTCCAGGCTCGACTTGCAAAAGCTCTTGCTGAAATATTAGAATTAGCGAATAACTTCATTGGCAGAATTTACATTACAATACTACTCCCCAGTCCTTGATTGTGAAGTTTCTTCAATTTATTGTGGCATAGAAAATTTGCGAGTGAAAGGTAGATTCGAGAAAGATGGCATCCAGTGCTCTTGATTCTCTCTTGAATGAGCTTGAACAGGGGCGGGTTGGTTCTGTCGTCTATCCTGGGGGACGGTATCACGAGCAGATAAAATTACGACGAACTTTTGTTAGATGTGCAGAAATGTTGAGTTTGGAATCTGATGAGAATAGAGGAACTGACCTCGGGTCTTTCTTGTTTAGTATTGAAGATGCAGCTCGCAAAATTGCATCGAAAATTCATGAGAATCAATTTAAAGGTGAAAGAGCCAAGGCCACTGATATTTTATTTTACCTACTTCCAGAAGAAATCAATGAATTTTTCAGCAAGTTGTCACATCTCTTGTCAAAATCAAGACCTCCCTGGAGAAGTGAATTCATGGGATTCATGGATTTTCTTATAGGGAATCTGGGTGATCTCGAAAGATATGGTCCGTCGGATCTTCTGGAGGCTCTTGAAGAGAAATTCACGTTCTTGAAAAATCTAACTCGCGTTGCTACATTGCGAGGCGTGGAGGATAAAGAATTGGATAAACTGTTGACTCACGCTAGAATTACAGCTGTTGATGCAACGCACCTTGCTTTCCTGTATTGGAGTAGCAGACACTACAAACCCGCATGTGATGAACTGGTCGAGATGATTAAGCAAGTTGATCCCGAAGTTCGCCAAACTTATCTTGAGGTGTTGACAACCTTGAATATGTCAGGATCATCACACTCCCTAACTCCAGCGGTGGATGAACAAATAGTGGAGGACTTTCGTGATTCACTTTAACGTGATCTTTGGGAGCTGCTAAACTACGATACCAGTTTTACAGTTTCTGTGAAGGATCGAATGCAGAAACTCTACGAAGGCCTTACGTTCTTGAGAATTTTTCTCAGGGTCAAGAGGGATCAACTCATTGTTCACATTGAAATTGTGATCAATGAGGCAGGCATTGTAATTTGCACTCTTTTTGTGAATGAAATGAATGAAGAGTTGGCCGAGGAGATGGATCTTGCACTTTCTGGTTTGCTGGAAAAGATCAATCATATTAAGATTGAAGTTTCGAAGGAGTATCCAAGATCATCAACATATAGCTTTCCTAGGACAAATGAGCTGGGCTTTCTTGATTTTTTTTCTAGAGAACTTGAAGGACTGGAGAGCTATAAGGCTGATTCAATTTCTTTTGCAAAGGATCAATTTCAAAGAGTTCAAGAAGACATTATATTCTTGAGATCTTTCCTCAGAAAATATTGTGGAGAAACGCAACCATCATGAGAAGTTTCAAACTCTTTGGAATCGTGTTATGCAGGTGACGTACAAGGCTGAAATTGTCGTTGACTCCTTAGCGGTCAAATATATTCCCAATTGTTCTCCCATATTGCTCGAAACCATCACAGAAGAAATCAAGCTCATTAAGGCTGAAACCTTGGAGATTTGTGACTTCAAGACGCGTGATAAAGAGATCCAGAAAGTTGCCGATACTGAGAGTCACATGCCATCACATCACAGTACCCCAAGAAGCAATCAAATTGTGGTGGGTTTAAATGATGAGGCAGAATCAATAATTGATCAGCTTACCAGAGGAACAACACAGTTGGACATTGTTTCCATTGTGGGTATGCCTGGACTTGGTAAGACAACTTAAGCCCAAAAGGTCTACAATAATCTGTCAGTAGTGAGCCACTTTCATCTCCAGGCATGGGGTTATGTTTCTCAAGTATATTCCAAGAGAAATTTGTTGCTTGGTCTTTTAGATTATTTCGATTCAGACAAAAAAAAAATTGAAATGAATAAAGATGAATTGGCTGAAATGCTCTTTAAACATTTGAAAGGAAGAAGATATCTAATCGTGTTGGATGATTTGTGGGACATTGCAGTGTGGAATGATTTGCAAATAGTGCTCCCAAATGATTCCAATGGAAGTAGAATTTTATTGACCAGCCGCCTTCATAGTGTGGCTTTGCAAGTTAAACCTGATGGCAGACCTCTAATTCTTCGCCCGCTCACTGATGATAATAGTTGGGAGTTATTACGCAAGAAACTATTTCAGGATGAAGGATGCCCTCCGGAACTATGTAAATTTGGGATGCAGATTGCAAAAGATTGTAAAGGAGTATCTCTTACGATTGTGCTTGTTGCTGGAATTCTGGCGGCAACAAAGGAAAAAGATGGTTGGAAAGAAGTTGCAGAAAGTCTAAGTTCAGGCATGGTTTGTCGTACAAAAGAAGGCATGACTACAATAGAATTGAGTTACCAAAATTTACCAGATTATTCGAAGCCATGCTTTCTTTATTTTGGAGCATTTCCAAAAGGCCACGAAATTCCTACTCAGAAGTTGATATGGTTGTGGCCGGCTGAAGGATTTGTGCAACAAAAAGAATCAAAGAACCTAGAGAAGGTGGCGGAGGAATACATGGAGGGTCTAATTGATAGAAGCTTGGTTATGATCTCCAGACAAATGTCTTCAGGTGAAGTCGAGACTTGTCGCATTCATGATTTGTTACATGAATTTTGTGTGACAAAAGCCAAAGAAGAAAGTTTTCTCCAAGTGTTACATTTGTATGATGAGCATTTTGATTTTAATGAGCCAAGCAACCTACGTCGTTTGTGCATCTACTCTATGCCAGAGCATTTTAAAAAGTCAAGGCTTTATTGTCCCCAGGTACGTTGTCTACTGTTCTCTAGCTATGGTAATGAACAAAGGTTGAGAACGTGTTACATTTCGTTTGTTTTCCGCATCTTCAAACTTCTTAGAGTGTTGGATTTAGGAGATATTGTTCTGGATTCCTTTCCTGGAGGACTAGAATTGCTTGTTCACCTGAGGTACTTGGCATTAGGTGGTGCGACGATTTCCATCCCATCATCAATCGCCCACCCCTCAAATTTGCAGTCAATTATTCTGGCTGGATATTGGAAGTTGCCTGATACTATTTGGAGTATGAAGAAATTGAGGCATGCTGAAGGATATTTTGTTTTGTCCAATGAGAGTCTTCCAAACTCTTCTCCTTTGTATAATTTGGACTCCTTTCACATTCTAAGGCTTCCTTTGGGTTTAAACATGGGAAAGATCATGAGAAACTTTCCAAATATCCGCATATTAGGCTGCTTGATCTTCGGAACACGTAAAACTAGGCGCGGCATTCTAGAGTTGGACTTTTTGAACCGACTAGAATCCCTGGAGCTGTTTGCAGATCGTTCGGCAGGATTTCAGAGTATTGACATTTGGTTCCCAGTGGATCTAAAGAAGTTGGCTTTATATAATTTAAGGCAACCATGGAGCAAAATTTCAAGAATTGGAGAACTACCCAATGTTGAGGTTCTGGAGTTACTCTCGGAAGCCTTTATGGGGAAAGCATGGGAAATGAAAGAAGGGGAATTCCCGAAACTCAGATTCTTGAAATTACACGATTTGGATGCTGTCACGTGGACAGACTCTGATGATAATTTTGCATGTCTTCAGGAGTTAGTGTTACAAGAATGTGGGTGTTTGGAAGAGATCCCTTCTTGTTTATGGTACATTGGTACTCTTGACATGATTGAGGTGAGAGAGTGTACAGAATCTGTTGTGAGTTCAGTACGAGAAATCCAGGAAGAGCAAATTGGCATGGGAAATGATAGTTTGAAGATACTTATTCTTTGAAAATGTCCGAGAAACACATGCCGTGTACCGACATCTTATATCTGAAGGTGGAAGGGAATTTAGGAGAACAGTCAATGCAGATGTGATTTCAATAGTTTTCTGTCATGTCAATAAAGAATCAGTTCACTGGGAAATTGATTCACGTCTGTACAAATAATTGCTGGTGGTTATTACCTACATGTTGTTCTGTTTTATTATTTCCCTCAAGAGTGTCACAAATTTATTAATGTTTATTAGCCTAAATATAGATTGTATTGTACAGCAAATAGCAATTTGGTGATTCTGTAACAAAGTTGCTTTATTTTCTCTGTTTGTACAAGTTTCTATTAGTTTTTCTCAGGAGGCCCTCTTGATAGGAATTTTCTCTCTGGTTATCTAAAGTGATTTTATCCCACATCTTGGAAATTGGTTCCATTGTCGCCAATCCTGACTCGTTCCTTGGTCATTTTTCTTTGTTCCCTCATCATTAAGAAGCTTTTAATTTCCCTTAATTTTATATGCATAGAACACATGAAATGCAATTACGTGTGATAATATACCCCAATTTAAGTGTTTGGCCTATCTCACATAGCTGGAGTGATTAATGAACAAAAATAGAGTATATCATGCAAGAAACATTAATCTCAGCTCAACTTCTAACTTATATTTTCTTTTTTCACAAGGGTAAAAGAGTATATCCCATATATTTTTGGTAATCAACGATTGAAATGGCATTTGTACGGGATTTTTTAGGTTATTTAGACGAAATGAGCAAATTTACCTTCAAATGTCGTAAAATGACCTGAAACATACCAGCATAAAATGACCTGAAACATACCAGCAATAACATGATCGAGATAAATTCCCAAGTCAAATATTAAATTTATTAGTTACCTTTAAAATTCATAAAACTTCTTAAAGACATAAGCAACAATGTTATTGTGACAAGACTTCCGAGTAAATATAAAATTTACTAGTCTGTGCTCAATATTTGTACCCTTGGACCCTAATTCTATTGGGGTTGAGATTGCTAGGTGACTAGCACTAAACTCCTACTGTATGCAATTATACATTATAAAGCAACCATCTAATTACTGGACTAGTGATTAACATGAGTTATTTTGTTGCGCGAGCTTTGCAAGATGGACGTAGCTACAATATTTAAGCCCAATTATAGATGTATAAAACAATAACAATCCAAAAGAAAAAAATTTTCAATGTCCAACTCTATCGATAGGGATATTGATAAGATAAACGTTTAGTCTTTAATAAAACTTTCAAATTTGGGCATTAGCAAGATAGAAATAGTTGCAATATTCAAGCCCAATTAGCGATATGTATAACAATAATAATTCAAAAAATGACTTACAATATCCAACTCTATTGATAGGGATATTGATAAGATAAACGTGTAATCTTTAGTTAAAAGCTCAAACTTACTTTTTGTCATTTTTTGTTTACCTCACTTAAACAGACAAAAAGAAAACAAAAAGAAAAGCACAAACGTATCATAAGGTAATTGGAATCTTTAAGCCAGCATGCACAGGTCAGATTTGCTTCGCCCCACTACGATGCCATTAGTCCATTGCCATATTGCACTAACCTTTTTCATTTACACCCAAAACAACCACATCTTGGATCTTGGTGACCAAAAACAAGTCAATAATCCAACTCATTTTACATCAGTTTCCCACACCACTCAGCTTTTTCTTCATTCTTTACAATACATCTGCAGGTGCAGTTAATTAGCACACTCACCTAACTCTCACTTTCTACTCTTTACTCTTCCACTTTCGTGCTTGGCTTCTGTCCCTTTCATGTCCTTATCATATGCTCTTGCATTACATTTACTCCCCTGCTGCATTATTGTATCAATCTTCGGTTCTTGGATGCTTTTTGGGTTTTTTTAATTGGATGCTTCTTGTTTTGTGGGTTCTCCTCAACAGCTCTCCTTTCGTGTAAATAAGCTTTTTGGTTTTTGGTTTTTAGTTTTGTTTTCTTTTAACTAACTGCTGTCTTTCAGCTATACCTTTTTTTTTCAATTTTTTCTTGTTATCGAAGGTGTAGGGTCTAATTTAGTTATATTGTTTGTTTCCTAGCATTTATTTGCTTTCAATTGGTCACCAAAAAGTCTTGTTTTATCCTGTCAAACATGGGCTTTTGTATTTGTAGCGTTTCACATTTTGCTAGTTTTCTTGATTTGTCGACCTCATCCTGTTCAGTGGTTGGTTTATAACTTATTTCAGTCTTTTTCTCTTTTTTTTTCTGGTTTATTGTAGTTGCAATATTGTAACTTTCTGTGTTATTTTTGGTTTCTCTTGATTGCCTGCTGCATTTTAGCAAGTCTTTGAAGTTTTGCTTAGTTCTTTATTGAAAGTCAGTTGGCCTTTTTCTTCTAACTAGTTCCAGATGCTTTTCTTACTAGTCCACATTGTATAGAATCAAATAAAGTGAAGCTGGTTTTGGGAGCAAAGGTACTGAAGTTGAGAAATGCAGTTCTTTTGTTTGGTATTATTTGTAATTGTTGAATTGGCAGTGGGACAATCAGATTTGGAAGCACTCTTGGAGCTTAAAAAGGGATTTGAGAAAGACCCTTCAGGGAAAGTTCTGGTTTCCTGGGATTCTAGGTCATTGGCTACCGATGGCTGCCCTCGGAATTGGTATGGTGTCAGTTGCAGTCAAGGTCATGTAACTTCAATTGCACTAAATGATTTGGGATTAATAGGAATCTTCAGTTTCCGTTCTACATCCGGGCTCACAATGCTTCAGAACTTGTCAATATCAAACAACCAGTTCAGTGGCAGTGTAACTGAGGAGCTTGGATTGATTAGTACTTTGGAATATTTGGATCTCTCAGGCAATCTTTTTAATGGGACAATGCCATCTCAATTAACCAATTTAAAGAGCTTGGTCCTTCTAAATCTTTCACTGAACAACATGGAAGGTATAATTCCCTCCGGTTTTGAGAGTCTTGAGCAGTTGAAGTATCTAGATTTGCACTCCAATGGTTTTTCAGGGGAAGTTATGGACCTGTTAGCCCAATTGGGAAGTCTGGATCATGTTGATGTCAGTGGTAACAGTTTTTCTGGATCCTTGGACTTGGGACTAGGAACTGCCAGCTTCATATCTTCAATTCGGTACTTAAACATTAGCTACAATAACTTGGCTGGGGAGCTATTTGCTCACGACGGAATGCCATATTTTGACAATCTTGAGGTTTTTGATGCAACAAATAACCATTTTGTAGGCAATGTTCCTTCCTTCAATTTTGTGGTTTCTCTTCGAGTTCTTAGGCTTGGAAGCAACCAGTTATCTGGAGCAATACCAGAAGCACTGCTGCTAGAGAGTTCAATGGTGTTGTCTGAATTGGACCTTAGTTTTAATCTACTTGAAGGTATGTGAATTCTGATGTTTGGCTATATCTTTAAGCAGTTTTGGCATGTATGAAGTAAAATTTTCAGTTAAAATGCTTCAAGAATGTTGATTTCAAGGTTGCTCTATTTGTGCTTCTGTTTAATTTACAATCTCTAATACAATACTTAGGACCTCAGGCTTTATGTATTCAACTGCATAAGACTCTAAAATAAGAGTTGCCACAAGCAATTTAAGAACCAAAACAAGAAAAAGGGTAAAAGAGAAATTTTAAATCTAAATTTTCCGTATCACGTTAAAATTCAATATTGGAACAGGAGTACGATAGAAAGAGAAACGGTTTAAATGTTCCCTCATCCAGTACCCATTTTTAGCAAATCTGTTATCAATGCAAATGGTTTGAGTATCATTACAAGCTAAACCAGAGTGGCACTTCTTAATATAGTTTTCTTTTCAATTTCTAATTATAATATGCTTTTCAACTTCTTACTATAATTTGCTTTTCAACAGGTCCTCTAGGAAGCATCAGCTCTGCAACTCTGAAGAATGTTAATCTGTCCTCTAACAGGCTGTCTGGCCCCTTGCCTGCAAAGATAGGGCATTGTGCGGTCATAGATTTAAGTGACAATATGTTCTCAGGAAACTTGTCCAGAATACAGGGTTGGGGGAATTATATTGAAATCATTGACTTAAGCTCCAACTTGCTGACAGGACCACTTCCAAATCAGACTTCTCAGTTCCTGAGGCTTACTTCGTTAAGGATTTCCAACAACTCACTGGAAGGTGTTCTTCCTCATATTTTAGGCAGCTATCCAGAGTTGAGAACAATTGACTTCAGCTTGAATCACTTTAGTGGTCTCCTGCTTCCCAGCCTTTTTAACTCAATGACACTAACTGATATTAACATATCTTTTAACAACTTCTCTGGCACCATACCTATGGAGTCACTGACTACTCAGAATCTGAGTCTGGTATCTCTTGATCTGTCACATAATGCACTAGCAGGCCATTTACCTCCAGAACTGGGTGAGTTCCGAAATTTGGTATATCTTGACCTATCCAATAACCTTTTTGAAGGAAACATCCCCGATGATCTTCCAAATGCACTGACTGGGTTCAACATCTCATATAATAATCTCTCTGGATCTGTACCTAAAAACTTGCAGAGGTTTCCTCTTTCTGCATTTCATCCAGGAAATGCCCGTCTCACCCTCCAATACGAGTCATCTTCACCAATGAATGAACCAAATATGAACTTGAGAGGGCATGGTTCACGTACGAAATCCACTATCAAGACTGCCCTGATTGCTGGTTTGGTTGGTGGTGCTTCCACTATTGTCTTCTTAACCTTGATCATCTACTGCAAATTCCATCACCAAGAAGATAGCAGGTCAAGTTCTAGTGGAGTTAATAAAAAGAAAGGTATTCGGCAAATTCTTTCTACTGAACTAATACATCTGCTTTTTGTAAAAATCTAAAAATTATTCATTGACTTCTTTAACCTAATCTGCAGAACCTCTTACTTTATCACAAATAGAGTCTGCTGCTGATCCTAAGGGCAATTCATCTGTTGAACAGAGGCTAAAAGATCTTGGCCAGCCAGGAAAATTGAAAACAAATAAAATGATGGATTCTCCTTTACCTATTGCGTCATTTCCTAATACATCACCATCTAATGTCCAACACCTCTCAGAATATCCTAGTCCACTTAAGGTCTGTTCTCCAGATAAACTTGCTGGAGATCTTCATCTTTTTGATAGCTCATTGAGATTCAGTGCAGAAGAACTCTCATGTGCTCCTGCAGAAGTTGTTGGGATGAGTTGTCATGGGAAGCTTTACAAAGCTGTGCTTGGATCTGGTCATTTACTGGCTGTGAAATGGCTAAAGGAAGGAATAGCAAAAGGAAGGAAAGAATTTTCTAGAGAAGCAAGGAAACTAGGAAACATCAGACATCCAAATTTAGTTTCCCTTCAGGGTTATTACTGGGGCCCCAAGGATCATGAAAAACTGCTCATATCAAATTTTATAGATGCACCATGTTTGGCTCTCTATCTTCACGGTATTCTCCTTTCTACTTTTATTGCAACTAGACTTGTGTCTATGTTTTCTTTCATGGTAAAATATGTCAGCAGCCAAAATATTCAAAGAATATCATGACATTCTTTTTAGTAAGAATTGGAGCATTCTAGCGCTTTAGTTTGCTGGTTTGATCTATTAAGCTTCAAAAGCCATTACTGTAGGATTCTAGAATAGGACTGAACATGTTAACAAATTCTTCATGGTGAAAAAAATTTATTCTTTATTTAACAGGCTTATTTTTTGGTCCACTAGATCAGTTGATGACATCAGGATTGTAACTGAATTTATTTTCTGATTGCATTTTTTTTATCCGAAATTGAATTTCAGCTCACTGCATGCTTTCAATGTCTTCCGTAGATAGAGATGTCAGAAAGTTCCCTCCTTTGGCTCTTAATGACCGGCTCAAAATTGCTGTTGATGTTGCTCGATGTCTGAACTACCTTCACAATGACAGCTCCATACCTCATGGAAACCTGAAATCAACAAACATCTTGATAGAAATACCTAAATTGCATGTACTCTTAACTGATTATAGTCTCCATCGTTTGATGACTTCTGCTGGTACAGCTGAGCAGGTACTGAATGCAGGTGCATTTGGCTATCGACCTCCTGAATTTGCAACCACAAGTAGACCTTGTCCATCTTTGAAAAGTGATGTATATGCTTTTGGTGTTATATTGCTGGAGCTTCTGACCGGAAGGAACTCTGCAGAAATGGTTACAGAGAACTCTGAAGTGTTGGATTTAACAGAATGGGTGAGACTACTGGCCTTGGAGAATCGTTCAAATGAGTGTTTTGATAGGTTAATCTTTAGCATGCAAGAGCGGCCATTTAAAGTCCTTGATAACACGCTTCAAATTGCTCTAAGATGTATCCTTCCAGCAGACGAGAGGCCTGACATGAAAATGATTTTTGAAGATCTTTCCTCCATAATATCAGAACATGCACAGAAAAGATAGAGCAAAAAGCTTAACTGCAGCCAACAAAATTAATTGAATTTTCATGTTTATGTTTCTGTCTGGTCACTTTTAACCGTATTCAGTGATCATTTGGTTCAAATTCATTTCTTAGGTAGCCGTAGATTGACTTTTAGAATTTGTTACATATGATACGTCTTGGTAAAGGAATAAGATTTTTCTTATTCATCTTTGGTTATGTTTCATCCCTCGAAGAAGATTGTAAATGTGTACTCATGGAGCATTTGTCTAGTATGATTTCCGTGACTTGTGTTCGTAAAAAATCTTTTGCAATTCAAGAGATTGGTATTCCGAAGCTTGGCTTGGTTCATGGTCAAATTATGTGATGGATTCTAAGTTTTTGTCTAGCTGGGGAAAAGAACTAAAGATGGTCGGGATATACAATCTAACGGGTGAAATTCTGATCTATCAGAGGATTACAGTTGCATAGGAAATCATCATCAGTCGTGTGATTTGATTGCTTTTTCTTTTTCCAAAAATGCCTCTCATCCATACTATCTGCGTAAGAGATTGCGTGATGTCAAGAACCCGTGAAAATTCAAAAAAAAAAAAAAAAAAACTATTTGAACTCTTGACTGATTATGGAACTCATCCAAGCTTCCAAGACGTGGAGTTGGTTATATTTCAAATCTCATTAACTTCATTGAGTCCATTTCTTTAGGAGCAATCTAGACAACTCAATCCTATGAATAAATTCTTAGTTAACGACTCTAAATGACTGAAATCAAATCCATGTAAAGAACCTTTAAGCTAAGATTTGGTTAACAAAATCACTTCATTAAATCAAGAGTAGTTTTACCACGGAACCAAAAAGGAATTTCAACATGTGACGAAACACGCAATTTTATGGATGAATTCTTAATCTAAAAAATGTCAAAATGCAGCCTTATTTACAGGCTCATAATTTGGCACAAGAAAATTCTAGAGTATTAACTAAAGTGCTAACAACTAAAACACAAGTTGTAAACTAATTGAACTACTTAACAAATACAACTTGTAACCAATTAAGACTTTTTAACAAAACAGGCAAATGAGACTCTTGAAAACATGCAGCTTTGGAAGGATTGGTTAGTTGTGCCTCTTGTGGGCTCCCATCTGGCAACTTGGGCTTTAAGGCCTTCAACTTGAATCTAATAAGGCATTTGGCCCAAGCTTTCAACCTCATGATCTTCAAGCCCAATAGCATTCTTGAGCTCGTTTGTCGTTCTTGGGTAGTTTTGCACGTCTTGTCCCCTAACGAACGAAGCCTCCTTAAGCTTAGCACAAGCATTTGATTCTTCAATTAGACGCATGAAAGCTCCAAATTGGCTTCAATGTTTAAATTCATGGTCAGCAAAATTGAGAATCGCAAGTACTCTTGGAGTCCTATCATGGTGGCTGACCCTCAAAAACTCACAGCTATGCAAATGTAAACTGCTTATGCAAGAATTTGCTGAGAATAGAGCAATAACTGAATACTCACTGTATTAAGTTGTTGAATTAGTAACATTATATTAGTTTGATAATTAACTGGATATAAGTATTGAATTTAAATATCTCATCTCGTAAACATAATAATGTTAACAAAGATGGATCAGTTTAAGAATAACGCATGTTTATGAGAGCGAGAAATAGAGAGAGTTATATATGTGCACATGTATATAAGAGAGAGAATACTATGTGGAAGTGTAAAAAAAAAAAAAATTACGCATGTTTGTAGAAGTGTATGTCCAAGAAAATATATGTGTGTGAAAGAGATAATATGATGCGAGAACAACGACTAGGATCTAACTTGAGGTCTTAGGTTCCAAAGGCACTACCCCACATCACCCTATGTGCATGGGAGAGAGAAGAGATTGTATGTATTTGTATGAAGGTGTGTGTATGTGTATATATGACAGTGTGTGTATGAGAGAATATGTGTAATACAAAGAAAGTCTATGCCTTTGCATGTGTGACAGAGAAAAACTAAGTGTGTGCTTGCAAGTGTGGCTATGTGCAAACATGTGTGAGAGATTGTGTATATATGAGAGGTAGAGAGCATACTATATGTAATCAAAAGTTAGCAAATTGAGTAAAAAATTTTCACTTAAAGGTTTGTACACAACTTAAGTAGTGGTTAGTGTATTAAATGATAAATAAATTTTGTTATCAAATATAATGAATTCAAAAATCTTTTAATTCATTCATTTTTAATATTAAATTGAGTTATTTTTTAATTCATTTTTAATTCATTCAAACAGTCCTTAAGTTAGGCTAAAATATATTCAAACTCAAAGCAAGAGGCACTTTAACCGGAGATGCTCTGACAAGGGATTGCACAATTTATTACCGCTGGACCCATTAAGATGCAAAATGGTTAGTTTGGATGATAATTATATGATTGACGATTTGTATAACAAAATAAATATTTTTATAAAAATAATTTTAAAAATAAGTATTCATATTTTATAGATTTATTGTTTAGAAAAATAAAAATCTAATTAGGCTATATAAGACCCCATGAAATTCATGATTTTGGTATCAGTTGAGCCTCATATCACAACTAGACACCATCATCCCTTCTAAGACTCCAAAACCGTAGGAATGGTTTTCACAAAAATTTCGTCCCTGGCGGACGAGAATTGGCTTCCTATGCTTGTGGAGGAGCCATTTCGAACTCTTAGCTGAAAGGTGATAGATAACGACGTACTAACTATAATGGTTTTTACTTTTTCCTTTCCTTTTCTGACTTTTCATGGTCCGTCCAGTTTCCATGGGGTGTTGGTTTATATGATCCACAGGTCACTTTTCATGGTGCGTCCGGTTTCCATGGGAGATTTTTGGTTTGTATGATCCACGGATTCCAGCAATCTATATCATCGTATCTTTTGACCAAACAAAAAAAAAAAAAAAAAGAAAAGAAAAATCTATATCATCGTATCTAGAAGGATTGCCGGCCTCTCAAACAGCAAATTTAATAATTTCTTGCTCACTTGCTACAATGGCTATAATTAAAAACTACTCTGCTTTGCGAGCTAAAATGCACACAGATGATACCCCAAGGTAACGGATCACATTCAAGACATGTAATACCATGTTACAGATAGTAACAGAGTGACATGAATAACAAGTCATTGATTATCCTTTTTTAGTGTCGTTTTCTAAAAAATAAAAGTAAAAATACGTCTACCTTATCAGATGTTGTAATATGTCAAATTTGTTAAGATGTGTAAAGGAAGTACTGCGTGCAATAAGTATAACGGAGACACTTGCATTAATTTTGTCATATACATCTAACTTTGACATTGGTAAGATATTCTTTTTGGGTTTTTGGAACCAACTAACAGTTAACGAGTTAATTTGAGTAATTAGTGAATACGAAAAATATATAGTAGTAATGAATCTATAAATTGCGATTGTGAAAAATACTAGAGAACAGTGAATGTGAAGAGACATTATCCCATCTATAATCTCCTTCGACAAAAAAAAAAAAAGAAAAATTTTACTATCTATAATCTAGAAGTAATGAGAATTAACGAGACTATAACACAACTGATAGTCTATGCAGTGATAGAGAGCCTTTGAAGTCTATCATACCTCCTTTTTCCCCTTTGACAATTCAATGATATGACGCTCTGAAATCTAGAACCACAAAAAATTAACTTTTAATCAAATTCACTTCTAATTTTCGCAGAACTTATTTTTCAACCGCAAATTTTCTCAAATATATCATCCGGTAAATGATACTCCAAACTGATGACCCTTTCAACGAAAAGGGGGCATTTCTAACCTCTTTTAATGACATCAAACCAAAGGAAGCCGTCCTTATTTGAGACACGCATGCATTGCAAACGGAGCTAATATCCAAACTTATCGTTCATGTTGTCTGCCAGATGTTGTCGTCACATGTCCCTGCTCTTAACAGATCCAGTACAGGGCTTAATGCATCATCAAGCATTTTTTGTTTTTTTCTTTTGACTTTTTGGGTTGTAGAGGACATTAGTCCTTCTCTCGTACTTCCTTGACAGGCATATTTTCATGTCTTTTTTGGCAACGCAACATCAACTTTCTCTTTCCTATCATTTTTTTATGGCGGGTTATTGATGGCCAGACGATTCAACCCGTTTAATCAGGCAAGCACAGGGGCAAAACAGATCCAATGGGTTCGCTTTCCTGGTCGAGTTAGGCGGAAGCCTTTTGTCACCATTTTCGTTCTTCAACATTTGTCCTGCGTTCAGTTGTTTTCTAAGGATGCTGGAGAAGTTGTTTTCCCGGTTCGATTGTGAAAAACGAATCTGTACTGTTTAATTACGTTCTTTATCAGTTATTCTACTAAAAACAGGAACATAATCTCGTTGAACTTTTGTTTTAATCATCAGGTGAATTTGAGGATTTCGATAAAAGCAGTTGAATTCCACTAAGGCCAACAAGCGTCTCTAGCTCAACAATTCGAATTTTTTTTTAATAGAATGAATTCCGAAGTATTAGAACCAGAGTTCTCTACAATGATAAAGCAGGATTCCGAATGAAAACACACCGAGTAGGGGAGGCAAAATAGATATCCCATTATATTCAATATTAAATTACGTAGTATCAATATAAAATCAATATAAAATTGTACGAAACTAAATAATACAACTTAATTTTGCATTAGACAAAGTTAAATATCAAAACAATTGGACAGAGAATTTGAGCCGTGATATACTCTTTGACGTTAATCTGAGTATTTTATTCTGCATTTATGTGCAGTGGGTACAAAACTCATCACTATTCATTATTCCTGTCTTGGGCTGATTGAACCGGGCCATTTTTCTTTTGGCAGCTATGGAAGTTCATTCGTCCAATTTGACTCTCCAACTTTTATGCATTCAAATAGTACGGTATAGGTGTCAAAATGAATAAATGATTGATAAATGTTTTGAATTGGAGAATGGCGAAAATTCTTCTGACCCTTTAATAATCATTAGATAAATAGATATAAAAAGATGGATTTAGATGGATAATATAGATATCAGTTATCATATGTAATTTATCTAACCAGTGTGTTTAGTAAGTTTTTCCTCACTACACTTTTACCCACTCTTACATCTAAAATCGACTTTAAATTCGATGACATTTTGGGAACATGAATAAAGCGTTAATGGCTTCATTTGGATTCATATTATTTAGAGAATTATTTAAAATAATTATTCAGATGATTTTTGTTGATTTTTTGAAATAATAAAAAAGCATTTAGACTTGTGAAAAACTTATTTAGAAAAATTTGTTAATTGTTAAAATTATTATGAAAAAATGTTTTAATGGTTCAAAAAAATTTAACAATTTTTTTTTTTACTTTTTTACGAAATTTTTTCACAAAACTCAATAATTTTTTTTTTGATTAAAGAGAAATTCAAAAAAATTAAAATATTACAATGAACGAGATGTGTTCCACTAACACTGAGTTTGGAATGAGCACTAGACGATGGACACTTGTTACGATACGAGCATCCAGTCTAGTCAGAAATTTGAAAGCACAATCTATACAGATTATTAACAAAATAATGCCCTATACGATATCACCACAAACTCAGTCCAATCGACAACGAACAAAAAATCACACAGCTTAATGTCTTTAGCCAAAATACAAGAGAAAACAAACAAAATACGATAGTATTTTGAAAGTTAACAATAGGAACACTAGTCGCTCGACGCTCGTCTCCAGGCAAGCATCCTTAATAGTCGCTCGCTGTTGTTCCACATTTGTCCTAAATTTACATCAAACACAAAAGATAATTTCCGTATCAAAACAACAACAAAATCACTCAACTCCACACCCTAACATTATATGCAACTACAAAACAGCACAATCAATTTATGCAAACTAGCATGGTAAGAAACAAATCGATGTACCATTACAATGTGGAAGATATCTTCAACCCTCTTCCTCTCTTCTCATTCTTCTTCTGCTAAACCTTTGCCCCCACAATTTCGCTAGCAAAAACAGCCCCACCACAACTCATCTAACTATAAATTGAGTATCAACTTCAAGCCCTAAACAATCCCAACCTAGTGAGCACAAATATTGGCCCGATCTATGAAGGTTGATGAGGGATCTTGCAAAGGAAGATTCAAGAGGAAAAAAGAATTTCTATTCGTTTGTGAACTGAAGTGAATAAGTTGACCCATTATTTCAAAAAATGAACAGTAATTATTTTGACTTTTGTGGAAAATTTTTTGGATCAATCCATACATAACTCCCAAAATTTTTTGCAAATAATGTTGAAAAATTGTATTCAAACAAGGCCAATATTTTTTGCATTTTGAATAAAAACAACAATATTTAAATAAATATCCTAATATAATATTATTTTAAACTAAAAGATTTGATTTTTTTTTAAAAATAACTCAAAGGATTAAGGGGGTGGGGAAAGAGGAAAACCTAATATAGATTCCACTAACTCACTCCATTCAGACAATTGCTAATTAGAAGAGGAACCAATAAACCTTAAGTACACTCTCAACTCACAAACTTTGCCCGATGTGGGACTTTTTTCTTTTAAAAATAAAGGGAGAAATTTGATGTATTCAAATATATTATTTGAATGTATGTTAAATATGACATCATAATATATTTATACTTTAATTCTTATCACAAATACACCAATCACTTGCAAACATAAATTTTTATTCCTACTCCAACTAATTACAAAAGCCAAGATGTGTACTTCACTGGGCCATGATGGGCCCCTGCTTCACGTGGTCCAAAGTCCAAATTCCTGGTGGCTCTCTTTTTAGAGTAGGTGTTTATATGTTAGGGGCAAATCCTAGTACACGTGACCTGATGCAAGTGGTCATTCTGTTTTGACCTTTTTTTTTTTTTTTTTTTGAAAAGTCTATTTAGACCAATTATACGGGTGTATCTAATTAAGTTAGCTTACGTAACACACTCCTCCTTCCAAAGAATGATGTATAACGAGAAAAAATTATTATTGTTGTGACGAAAATATTAGTGCAATTAGATGACCAGTAAATACAACCCATTTTTAATATATTTTGGAGTCAGCTCAACTCTTTTGTTCAGATACTGAGGACATGGAGTCCAATAATTATCAAAATCAACCATCTTCTCAAGTTTATGAGGATGAAAATGACTTCATTAATAAAGTCGAAAGAAAGAAAAGAAGGCACAAGAATTAATCTAATAGCGCACATTGCACAAGTAGATAAGTTGATTGAACATATCTAAGAGGAAAAATCTTACATTTGTCTAGTTCATGGTCCCATCTGTAAATCTTGTAGTCGAAAAGTGAGTCATATAAAAATTTTTGTATCTCCTTTTTGCATCAACATGCATTACTATGATTACGTATCTCTCGTTTAGATAATAAAATTTAGATTTACAAGTGTAGCCGTAAATGTAATACACCTAAAAATTTCCCATGCTAAGAAATGAAAATTCCCACGTGATAATTCTTTTTAATATTGGGGCAGAAGTAGATGATAGACTGCACTGGAAGTTGGAATGATATACAACTGAGGGAGGGTGGGGCTTAGTCCAGTTAAGGCTCAGTCGTCCAAGTTCAATATCCCTTCTCTCTTCTCCTCTCTTCTCATATCCTCTAATTGCTTACTATTTCAATGGAAAACATTCTAGCCTCTTCTTTTCCTCCCCCTCCTTCGCCCCTCTGCGAATCAACATTTCCTGCAACCAAACAACTTTTGCAGTTCATCATGCAAAGCCAGCGAGAATGGTGGGTTTATTCCATCTTCTGGCAAGCAGGAAGAGATGGAGATGGCCTCATCGTTTTATCATGGGCTGATGGCCATTTCCGGGGTGCTAAAGACTCTTTCCCAAAAGCTAGTAATATTGGGAATGGACTGAACCAGACGCCAACTTGCGAGACCAAGGATATGGAGAGAAGGAAGATAGAAAGAGAAATTCAATCATATCTCTGGGACTCTTCCAACTGTGATGATGGATTTTGTGATGCTGCTGCTGTTGCTGATTCTGAACGGTTCTACATGTTATCACTCACAAGGTCCTTTGTTGCGGGAGACGACCTTTTTGTCCGGACCTTCTGCTCGGATTCGTATGTGTGGTCAGTGGGAGATTATTATCAACTACAGTTGTGCAACTCCGACAGAGCTAAAGAAGCTCACTCCCACGGTATTAAAACATTTGTTTGCATTGCAACTCCGAGAGGAGTTCTTGAATTTGGATCCTCAGATACAATCAAGGAAGACTGGGGATTGGTGCAACTTTGCAAGGATCTGTTTGGTTCAGATAATAGTGCCATTTATCCTGATCATCGAAGTCCAGGACTCTTCGAAGAGGAGCTAGCACAGAGCAAGGTAAAGAAAGAAGCAGAGCATTCTCCCAAGTATCTGGAAAAACATTTCATGTCCGAGGGGGCTGTCTTAAACAACCAATCACCGTCCTCATCATCGTCAAGAAAAAGAATCAGAAAGTCATCCGTGACTGGACAAGAAATGCCTCTGAACCATGTGGAGGCAGAAAGACAAAGGAGAGAGAAGCTCAACCGGAGATTCTATGCTTTGAGAAGCGTGGTCCCTAGCGTGTCCGGAATGGACAAAGCCTCAATTCTTGCTGATGCCATTAGTTACATAAACGATCTCAAAGCCAAAATTCAAGACTTGGAGGCAACAGCTGGAGCTCGAGTTCGAGTTCCAGGCCAGAAACCTAACAAGGCTAAGATTAATTGCACAAAAACTAGTACTACTTGCGGGAGGGACATGCAAGAGCCTCAAAGCACAGTAACCACTGTGAATCAGAAAGTATCGTTGTCATCTTCGTACTGTGTTCCAGTTCCACCAAGGACAACGAGTACCATTGATATCCAGTTTCTAGGATCAAAAGCCATTCTCCGCATACTATGTCCCGATGTGAACTACCCATCTGCCAAATTGATGGATGCACTCCGTGAACTGGAGCTACAACTCTGCTCTGCAAGCGTCTCAAGCGTTCAGGACATGACGCTGCACGATGTCGTGATCAGGGTTCCCGATGGTATGACAAGTGAGGACGCCCTCAAAAGTGCACTCCTGAGAAGGTTGCAACTCTAGATTTTTACTGTTTCACCAAATTTAGAAAGTGTCCCCGTCCAAGAACCTCCCTCTGTCTCTGTGTGTGTGTGTGTGTGTGACAAATTTGCACTATTCTATGTTGAATGGCTTTTCAGTTCAAATCGTAAATATTTTATCATTATATTACTTTCTGAAGAATTAAGGTTTTGGTCTTTCAGATAATAAATAAATAAAGGGGTCCACGTTCTTCATGCTCGAGGAAATTAAAGCAGCTAGATTCAATGTTTTATGATCTCGGAATGGATCTGATCACAAATATTCAATAGAGCTGTTATTCGAATCGAGTTGTTCGCTAACACAGTTCGGTTAGGCTCGTGAAAGTTCGAGTTCGGCTCGTTCGTTTAGCTAAATAAGCTAAGCTCGAACAAAAAATTGAGCTCGTTTATTAAACGAGCGAACACGAGCCTTGTTCGCAAACGCTCGTTTGTGTTCGCGAACAAGAGGCAATAATGTCTTTTCACTTCTATTCTTTACACCTTAATTTATTAAACGAGCTCGTTTGTGTTCGCGAACGCTCTTTTCACTTCTTGTGTTAAACGAGCCGAGCTCATACGAACTCGTTCGAGCTCGGTTTATTGGCGTTAAACGAACCGAGCTTATTCGAGCTCGTTCGAGCTCGGCTCTTTAGTGTTAATCGAGCCGAGCTCGAGCTCGAGCTCGAACTTCTTATTTTTTTAACAAGTCGAGTTCGAACAGAAAATTTAGCTCGTTCAATAAACGAATCGAGCCGAGTCTGTTCGTTTATTAAACAAGCTCGAGTTCAAATACCAAATACTTCGACTCGGCTCAGCGCGAATAACACCTTTATATTCAATTGATCATTTGTGTCTTTAGCCCTACTAAATTAGTCAAGGGCAATAATTCATTAGGGTCATCCGTACCAATATTTGTCAACAACTTATGGGAGCATCGTAGTCATCTTCAGACTTTAATAATGTTCGAGATGCACGATTGGATGCTTGTCCTCTCAAACTTTTCAAATGAGGATGCTTGTTTGTGGCTCTAAAATTTTCAAGTGAACGTACACCAAGAAATTTGTCTGCTTCTTCTTCAGTCAATTTTAAGCCTTTGGTCATAATTTTCCTTAGCTTATGGACGGAGCTATTTTACACGCAGTAAATTCTTTTTTCCCTATGAAACAAATGCTGTTAGTAGCATTTGATTTAGGTACGACTAGTAGCATATTTTTCTACGTTTTATTTATTTATTTTTCAATGTTGACAATTTTATATTTTAGCTCTCATTTAGTTTTCCTTAAGATCTCTTGTCTAATTTTTTTTGGTATTCAATTATATTTATTGTAAAACTATATTGTATAATGTAGATTTATATAATTTTGCATTGATAAGACATAATTTTATATTATACATAATCAAACAATTAGGTAGAAGATTTGAATCGGTTTTATTCTGCCCACCCAACTTCTTCATTAATAATAACGGACTACAAGTTTACAATTAGATTTTCTTGACAAAGTGACAGCTTATTCATTTTTAACGCCCATGAATGAAATGTAAATAGACTATATCATCTTTTCCATTTGTTTTAGTTTTTTTCAAATGGTAATCAACTTTTTATCACATAATTTCTATATTAACTTCTTCCATTTGTAAACGCACATGAATGAAATGTGAAATATCACTATATCGTCCTCCATCCACTACACCCTTCTCTAATCTTTCAAGCTTGTCCTTTTCCCACACTAACCCTTGCTCTCTTGCCTGTGCCATCTCGTCCCTTGATGCAGTATGAAACCAAAAAGGAAAAAACAAGCAAAATTCTTTAGTTGCAGCTGCTGATGGTTGAAACTTGAATGTTGTTGAGTCATTTCAACGTCACCAATCATCACATATTTGTAATTTGCATGTGCCATTTCAAACTTAGATGGCTAATTCAAATGAGGACTATAGCTTTGTGAGTTACGTTCATTGTTTTGGAAGATGAATTCACTAGTTTCAAAGATTCTTTTGAGAATCAGATGGTGATTTGACATTTATGCAGCCAAGGATCATTAAAATATTTTAAAAAAATATATTTTTAAAAAACTTGAAACACGTTTTTCGATTATTTTTCTATCACACGTACACAATTTAAAAGAATCTTCAAAATGCTCTCAAGGAAGTGTTAAAAATCATAGGGAACATTTCTAGCCATGAACAATAAACATCTCAACGGGCAATTAAAATTGGATTATCTATTATTACCATTTTCATAAACATAATTTAAATTATTTCAATAGCTATATTTATTTCTCTCAAAGTTTGAGTTATTTCTTTGCTGTTTGGAACTAAAGTGATTTTTTCCTTTCGAGCAAAGGTGAGCTTGCATTCATAAAAAGAGAACACTTTACATCCGTTTAACTAGCTTACTCCTGTTGTTCAAAGAATAAGTACAAAGAGGGCAGATTTTTTTTTTTTTCCGGTTTAAATTTTTTTCCCCGGTTTTCCTCGAGTCCCACCAGTTTAAGGTCATCAATCCGTACCTCCAAAGTGAACAGTTATATTTAGTCTTGAGACTTCTTCTAACAGCCATGAGAAAGAGGAGTGCTTTTGAATGTCTGATCTTTTTGCTCACTTGGAATCTTGGTGATCATTGGTAAATCCTGCCAATAAGCGTTCAAACTGGGGTACTTTGGGGCCTCAAAGTAATAAAGGTAGAGCATAAGAAACACGTTGCACATCGATTTGGCTATGCAAAAGATCATATTAGCAAAAAGACATAAACTAGTCGTAAAAAGCAGCACAAAAACTGTAGAAAGATTTGTTAAAAGTAGTCCAAGAAAAAGATTTGCATGCCACTTTTGTTTTTATTTATTACTAGACCCAAAGGTAAGGAAAAATCGGAGAAAGGGATATCATAAAGTGGGACTCGATAACTCACTTCATCCAAACAATTGCTGACTGGAAGAAGAGTCAATGGATCTTTTAGATTACTCACACACACTTCAACCCACCGATGTGGAACTTGCTTTTTTTTTTTTTTATTACAAAACCCGAAGGTTAAGAAAAAGAGGGGAAAGGGATACCATTTTTGCATGCCACTTTGCTCTATAACTGTGCAGTCTATATAAATCGATGTGAGCACAAAATCTAGTTCACAAACATAGCTCCTATGTTCTCTTGCATGGTTTGTACACTTTGCATCAAGTATATTTCAGATTATTTGGTTGTCCTTCGCTTAAAGGGGTTGAAAAAGGTTTATTCACCTTAAAAGAATTATAAATGTACAGAAAATATTCCTTCTTACCATCATTAATTCTTTAATATAATTTTAATTAATCAGTTTATACATTTTCTACAAAAGTTAGGCATTGTCGCAAGAAAATTTATTTTGTAGTAAAAAATTTATTAATGCTAAGAAAAGATTAAATTGCTTGAATACTCAGACAATAATGTATGTAGATATATGGCCTATGTTGGTACAGTGAAATGTTCCAAAATAGAAAGGTCTTTTTATCTAAAATGTATTTTCACCCAGAATTACTAAATTTTTTTTTCAATCTAGTATCTAGTAACCCAAGATAGAATGGAACGCCTATTCCTTTTTCAATATTTGGTATAATCATATTTAGATGTCAGAATGGAAAAAAAAAACTATAATAATTTGACTTGGTTGTCCTAAATTCTTTGTGCTAGAATATAACATATTTTTATTTTGTTTGTTTTTAGTATGCATTATTTTTATGCCTACAAGAAATTTAACATTTTTATTTTAAAATTCTTGATATTCTTGTTAAAATTAAATTAGTTATACTCTATAGTTAATTTTAAAATTTAAAAAATAGTAATGAAACTAAATGTTCATAATCTCTGTTTATTCTATTTGCATTTAATTTATAGGAAGTTTAGTTTTTACACATTTGTATACAAGTTAAAAGTAGTATCATAAACATTGTTATACCAAAAGGGAAAAAAATATTCTAAGTATATATTAAATTGATTGTGATTTAAAAAATAAGGGTTAATAACACTGTGCCCCCTAAACGTAGGGGGTTGTCACACTTTACCCCCCTCAACTTTAAATATATACACTTTGCCCCCCAAAGACTAGTCAAAATTAGAAATTAAAAAAAAAAAGAGTAAGTGTTGTGACATTATTTCCCTTTTATTAATGAATATAGTTATAGCTTAATATCATTTTCTTTCATTTCTAAAAGATTTATATATTTTCTATCTTATTAATTATATAAAAATATCAAACTAAAAAATTTAAAAAAAGATAATATTTAATTTATGCCCTTAAAATTTTTTATCTTGGATTAATATTTACTTCTATATATGTTTTGTTTAATTTATTAGACTTTAAGTCGAACAAAACTAATAAACACTAAAAATAATTTCAATTGTTAAGGTTTATATAAAAAAGGCAATACCAAATTCATTTATTTAAATAAAATTTTAAATCATTTTAATTTATTTAAACTTTTAGACTGATATCAGAGTCATTTTTATATTCATCAAATTAGTCCAATATGAAATTCTTAATCAAAGAATATTTTGGAAAAAAAAGAAGAGTTAGCCCATTTATATAGCACTACGGCAAAAAATAATAAATAAGTAAAAAAAACTATAATGTTTAGTCCAAAAGAATAAATAAGAAGAAATTCTTTAATTAAGAATTTCATTATGGACTAATTTCATAAATATAAAAATGAAAATGATATTAGTCTAAAAGTTTAAATAAATTAAAATGATAAAAAATTACTTTAAATAAATGAGTTTGGTATTACCTTTTTTATATAAATTTTGGCAATTGAATTTATTTTTAGTGTTGTCTTATTTATCATTTTTGTTTAACTTAAAGTCTAATAAATTAAAAAAAACATATATAGAAGTAAATATTTATCCAAGATTAAAAATTTTAAGGACATAAATTAAATATTAACTTTTTCTTAAATTTTTTAGTTTGATATTTTTATATAATTAATAAGATAAAGAATATATAAATCTTTTAGAAATGAAAGAAAATGATATTAAGTTATGAATATATTCGTTAATAAAAGGGTAATAATTTCATAACACTCGCTTTTTTTTTAATTTTTAATTTTGAGTAGTCTTTGGGGGGCAAAGTGTATATAATTAAGGTTGAGGGGGGTAAAGTGTGACTACCCCCTAAGTTCAGGGGGCAAAGTGTTATTAACCCAAAAAATAATAAATAATTATTAATTAATGTTATAAATAACCGAACATTTTTATAAAAAAATTTTAGACATAAAAAATTAATGAATATATCATGAGTTAAAAAATTGTAGAAAGAAATATGCGTAAGGATAAAATTGACCCCTATTGTTTTGGCCTTTCCAAGATAAAGTTGGAAAGGGCTTTTCCAAGGTCTTCTTGAGGAATGAAATTCAAATAAAAAGTTGAAATGGGCATTCCAATGAGAAAGGGCTTTCCAATTTAAAATATGTATACCAAACATGATAATAAAATGGACAAGTTAAAAAGATCTTTCTATTCCAACCCATTCTCGCATACCAAACATAGGAATACACAATTCATAAACGATCGTAGCCGTTTACTAAGAGATCTTAGTTTCGCATGATAGAATGTGGAGGAAAGTACTTGAAATAAATGGTGATGTGAAATACACTATTCTTAGACCTTCAACATAAGTAATCTACCTAATTTCTCATTTTTGACAAAAGAATTTAAATGGTGAAAATTTTCCAAAAAATAAAAAACATCATGTAACCATTTTAGAAACCATATATATATATAGCGAGAGAGAGAGAGAGAGAGAGAGAGAGAGAGAGAGAGATGAATGAGTCGGCAGCTACTTTGGATGAACAAAAGTATTGTGAGACTGAAATAACTTATAGGCAACGATGTACAGTATCCAAGGAGTTTTTGTGCAAACAATATATGATTCGAAACTTTGTCAATGTACAGAAGGAACTTAGACCAAGGCGCAAATTTGATACAATACTAAAAATAACATGAACATTCAATTCAAAATGTATAATTAGCAATGATTAGAAGGATTTGGTACAAAGGACTTTATTGAATTACTTGAGAGCAAATCAATGTGAAATATTTTTCTCTTTAAAAATATTTAGGGATAATTTCACATATTCTCTTGAGGTTCAAGATTTGTTGCAGTTGTAGCCATCTCTCCTCATATTTTAATAACTATATTTACACCTTCTATGTTTATCTTTCTCAAAACACGAAAACTAATTTTAATAATGAAATTTAAAAATACCAACCAAATATCCTAAAATATCTTAATTACTTTTAAAAAAACTTAAAAATTAATTAATGTCTATGAAGATATCAAAGGTACCCTTACTCTTATACCAAATTTTTAATTTCTAGCAGATTCTTTTCTCCAAAATCCTAATATCTAGCTAATTAAAATAAATCTACTATGTTTACCAAATTTTTTAAACATAACTCCCTTTGGTTGCACCAAAATGACTTTAATAACCTGTGATTTGGAATGCAACCAAGCTCTCACCTTCCAAATAAAAAAATGGAAAATAGCAAAAAACAAACAAGAAGTGAAAAAAAAAAAAGTAAAAAGACTTTAACTCCAATGTCTTCCGCCCTCCAATTGGGCCTCATAAGTTGTTTATGCATACTTTTTTTATTAAATTGGTCATATATTTCTTATCAATATATTTCTTTGTAAAATTTTGTGGATAAAAATGTTAAAAATGGGACAGTAGTTGTGAAAATTATGGTAGATAGGGTAGATTTATTTAGATTAGCTAGATAATTGGATTTTGGATGATAGAATGCGGTGGAGATTGAAAATTTGGTATAAGAGTACTTTTGACTTGTTCATGGACTAACTAATTCATTTTCATTAGGTATGTTTTTCGTTTTTTAAAATCAACTAAGGCTACTTCTGGGTATTTGAGATGAAGATCATCTATTGATTTTACATCTTCCACCCAAGCATGCCAATTTACCAATATGCCCCCAAGAGAGAAAGAGAAAAAGAGAGGAAGGAAATTGAGATGAAAAGAGAGAGAGAAATGTTTTTACATCTTCTACCCAAGCATGCCAATTTACCAATATGCCCCCAAGGTCTTGGGTATCACATTGTTGGTTTGGATGGTTGTGCTTCTACTATTGTCTTCTTAACCTTGATCATCTACTGCAAATTCCATCACCAAGAAGATAGCAGGTCAAGTTCCAATGGAGCTAATAGAAAGAAAGGTATTCAGCAAATTCTTTCTACTGAACTGATACATCTGCTTTTTGTATTCATTGACTTCTTTAACCTTATCTGCAGAACCTTTTACTTTATCGCAAATAGAGTCAGCTGGTGATCCAAAGGGCAATTCATCTGTTGAACAGAGGCTAAAAGATCTTTGCCAGCCTGGAAAATTGACAAAAAGTGAAACTGATGGATTATCCTTTGCCTATTGCGTCATCTGCTAATTACATCACCTTCTAATGTCCAACACCTCTCAGACTATCCTAGTCCACTTAAGGTCTGTTCTCCAGATAAACTTGCCGGAGATCTTCATCTTTTTGATAGCTCATTGAGATTCAGTGCAGAAGAACTCTCATGTGCTCCTGCAGAAGTTGTTGGGATGAGTTGTCATGGGAAGCTTTACAAAGCTGTGCTTGGGTCTGGTCACTTACTGGCTGTGAAATGGCTCAAGGAAGGAAAGAATTTTCTAGAGAAGCAAGGAAACTAGGAAACATCAGACATCCTAATTTAGTTTCCCTTCAGGGTTATTACTGGGGCCCCAAGGATCATGAAAAACTGCTCATATCAAATTATATAGATGCACTGTGTTTGGCTCTCTATCTTCACGGTATTCTCCTTGTTTCATGGTAAAATATGTCAGCAGCCAAAATATTCAAAGAATATCGTTACGTTCTTTTTAGTAAGAATTGGAGCAATTTAGGAAAGGATTAAACATGTTAATAAATTCTTCATGGTGAAAAGAAATTTATTCTTTAACAGGCTTATTTTTTTGGCCCACTAAATCAGTTGACAACATCAGGATTGTAACTGAATTTATTTTCTGAATGCATATTTTTTTATCCGAAATTCAATTTCAGCTCACTGCAAGCTTTCATTGTCTTCCGTAGATAGAGACGTCAGAAAGTTCCCTCCTTTGGCTCTTAATGACCGGCTCAAAATTGCTGTTGATGTTGCTCGATATCTGAACTACCTGCACAATGACAGCTCCATACCTCATGGAAACCTGAAACCAACAAACATCTTGATTGAAATACTTAAATTGCACGTACTCGTACTGATTATAGTCTCCATCGTTTGATGACATCAGCTGGTACAGCTGAGCAGGTACTGAATGCAGGTGCATTTGTCTATCGACCTCCTGAATTTGCAATCACAAGTAGACCGTGCCCATCATTGAAAAGTGATGTATATGCTTTTGGTGTTATATTGCCGGAGCTTCTGACCGGAAGGAACTCTGCAGAAATGGTTACAGAGATTCTGAAGTGTTGGATTTAACAGAATGAGTGAGACTACTGACCTTGGAGAATCGTTCAAACGAGTGTTTTGATAGGTTAATCTTTAGCATGCAAGAGCGGCCATTTAAAGTCCTTGATAACGCGCTTCAAATTGCTCTAAGATGTATTTTTCCAGCGGACGAGAGGCCTGACATGAAAATTATTCTTGAAGATCTTTCCTCCATAATATCAGAATATGCACTGAAAAGGTAGAACAAAAGGCTTTAACTACTGCAGCCAAAAAAATTAATTGAATTTTCATGTTCCTGTTTCTGGCTTGTGACTTTTAACCGTATCCAGTGATCATTTGGCTCAAATTCATTTCTTAGGTAGCTGTAGATTGAGTTTTAGAATTTGTTACATATGATACTTCTCAGCAAGGGAATAAAATTTTTCTTATTTATCTTTGGTTGTGTTTCATTCCCTCCAAGAAGATTGTAAATGTGTATTTATGCAGCATTTCTCTACTATGATTTCCGTGACTTGAATTGCAAAAGATTTTTTACGAACACAAGTCACGGAAATCATAGGATAGAATGTAACGGGTGAAATTCTGATCCATCAAAGGATTACAGTTGCATAGAAAATCATCATCAGTCGTGTCATTTGATTGCCTTTTCTTTTTCCAAAAATGCCTCTCTTCCATACTTTCTAGATAGAATGATGCGTAACAGATTGCGTGATGCCAAGAATACCTTGAAAATTCAATGAACAACTCGTTGAACTCTTGCTTGCTATGGGAACTCATCCAAGCCTCCAAGGCATGGAGTTGGTTTTACTTTAATTCTCATCAACTTTATTGAGTCCCTCTCTTTAGTTGGTTTTACTTCAAATCTCATCAACTTCATTGAGTCCCTCTCTTTAGGAGCAATTTAGACTACTCAATCCTATGAATAGATTTCTACTTAACAACTCTAAATGACTAAAATCAAATCCATAGAAAGAATCTCTAAGCTACGATTTGGTTAACAAGATCACTCGTTGAACCAATAGTTCTATCACATAACCAAAGAAGGGGCTCCGTCTAGATAGTTATTTTTTCAAGTATTTTTTAAAAAATATTGTTGTAGTAGTTTTAAAGATTCATCTCGATAAATGTGTTTTTGAAATAAAAAATTTGTTGAAAAACGTGTATAAAATTTTTAAAAAATATGTTTCTAAAAAATAGAACCAAACAAACGGAGCCTAAGATAAAACATACAATTTTATTGATGAACTCTTAATCTGGAAAACGTCACAATGCAGCCTTATTTACAGGCTTAGGATTTGGCACAAGGAAATCTCAATATTAACTAAAGTGCTAACGACTAAAACCCAAGTTGTAAACTAATTGAACTACTCAACAAATACAACTTGGAACTAATTGGGACTTCTTAACAAAGCAGTAAAGGTGCTTTTTGGTAAAACTGAAATTTGAAATCTGAAGTTTGAAGTCTGAAGTTTGAAATTTAAGCACTGAAAGTATTAAGTTACTGAATTGAAAAAGTTTTACCTGTTTGATAATTAACTAAATATATGCACTGAATTTAAATGTTTCCCCTTATAAATATCTTTAAAATTTAAAATAATTTACTTATAATGTATATGAGAAAAAAAGATATTGTTTGTTTGTGAGAGAAAGATAAGTGTATTTATGTATGAGAATATGTGTGAGAGAGAAAGTATGTATATATATGTAAAAATCTACGTAAGTATGTGAGAGAAGAAAAAATTAAAATATGTGTACGTGTATATGAGATATAAAAAATTATATGTGAAAACATGTGTGTGTGCGTGTGTAAAAGTGCATGTGCAAGAAAGTATGTAGGAGTATGTAAAAGAAACTATGTGGGAAGAGAGAGAGAGATAGAGAGAGAGAGAGAGAGTGTGTGTGTGTGTGTGTGTCAGAGAGAGGGAGAATGTGTGTATTGTGTGAAACTGTGTGTGAGAGAGTGTATATATGTGTAAGAGAGAGTGTGTGTGTGAGAGGGGGAGAGAGTGTGTATGTGTAAGAGAAGTGTGTGCGTGCGTAAGTGTGTGTGTGTGTGTGTGTGTGAGAGAGAGAGAGAGAGAGAGAAATTGCGCATGTGAGAAAAACTATGTATATATGTGTGCATGGGTGAGTGCGTGTATGTATGTGTGTGTAATGGGAGGAAAGAGCATTAAAATTCAACAAATTAAGTAAAAATGTCACTTAAAATTTTGTATACAAATTAAATAAGTGCTTAATATATTAAGTGAAAAATGAATTTTATTATCAAATGCACTGAATTTAAAAAAGTTCTTAATACATTAATTTTCAGTATTAAGTTGTTTTATCAAACACCTCCTAAATAAGACTCTAAAAGAAAACATACAACTTGGCTGTGCCTATCTTGGGCTTTAACATATTCGACTTGAATCTAGTAACACCAGCAAACTCTTGTGCTTCATCCCTGGATCATATGATATTCCTTCGGCCTTTTTTAAACACATTTGATCCAAATATCCAAAGAATAGGCTTTTGGCCCAAGCTTTCAACCTCATGATCTTCAAGCCCAATAACATTCTTGAGGTCGTCTGTGGGCCTTGGACAGTTTTGCACGTCTTGTCTCTTGAAGAAAAAAGTCTCCTTAAGCTTAACACAAGCATTTGATTCTTCAATTAGACGCATGACAGCTCCAAATTGGCTTGAATGTTTAAATTCATGGTCTGCAAGATTGAGAATTGTAGGTACTCTTGGATTCCTATCATAGTATTTAACAAAAAACAAGTAGTTTTGAATCCAATCTTGCTGATCATCAAAAACTCACAGCTATACAAATGTAAACTGATTGTGAAAGAATTTGATGAGAATAGAGGAATAATTGAATGCTCACATTATTAAGTTACCGAATTAGTAAAGTTATATCAGTTTGATAATTAATTGAGTATAAGTATTGAATTTAAATATCTCATCTCGTAAACATAATATGTGCAAGAAAATATATGTGTGAAAGAGACCCTATGTACATGGGAAAGAGAAAGAGATTGTTTGTATTTGTATGAAGGTGTGTGTATGTGCATGTATGACAATGTGTGTATGAGAGTATGTGTAATAGAAAGAAAATTTATGCATTTGCATGTGTGATAGAGAAAAATAAGTGTGTGCTTATAGGTGTGGTTGTGTAAACATGTGAGAGAGAGAGTGTATATGTGAGGGGTAGAGAGCATACTACATGTAATAAAGATATAGCAAATTGAATAAAAAATTTTCACTTGAAGGTTTGTACACAACTTAAGTAGTGGTTAATATATTAAATGATAAATAAATTTTGTTATCAAATATTTCAAAGATCTTTTAATTCATTCAAACATTCCCTAAGTTGGGCTAAAATATATTCAAACTCAAAGTAACAGGCACTTTAACTGGAGATGCTCTGACCAGGGATTGCTCAATTTATTACCCCGTGACCCATTAAGACGCAAAATGGTTAGTTCTGATGGTAATTATATGATTGAGGATTTGCATAACAAAATAAAAATTTTTATAAAAATATTTTTAAAAATAAATACTTATATTTTATAGAGTTATTGTTTTAAAAAAATAAAAATCTAATTAGGCTACTTACGAACCCCATGAAATTGAAATTCATGATTTTTGTCTCAGTTGAGGCTCATATCACAACTAGACATCATCATCCCTTCAGTCCAAGCCTCCAAAACTGTACGAGTTGTTTTGTCACGCCCCGTGCCCGGGACGTGGCACCGTCATGTCCAAACTACGCTGAGGCACAAGGCTACAAATGGTCAAAGCATCTAAACAATTTATCCCAAATATCACATATATAAACAAACATCAATCTAAATTTGGCATAAATACCCAATATATCAATAGGAACTTCAAATACAAAAACTAGAGTTTCAAACATATTCTAACAGATTCTAAACCATACTACCGATAGATTACTAACCAAGCCATCATTTTCAATCCTAGCTCCAAGAGCTAATCCATCTCCTTGACCTCAAAACCATCATTCTCTGCATATAGAACAAAAGGGATGAGTGAAACTCACCCAGTAAGTAGTACAAGCATCACTCTATTAGCCTGAGCATGTTACATATACATATACATGACATCATTCAAATAATCATCGTTTCAATCATAACACATACAAATAAATGTGGTCCACAAACATTTCATATAGATACTAAAGAGAGAGCCCAAGTAATAAAGCACATTGACCCTGGATATCCAGTTGTTAACTATTACCGGATTAACACGGCCCCAAAACATTATGCTAACTCTCACCGGTTAGCGCGGTCCAATATCATTTCCTTCATACCAAATTTAAGGAACTAGTCCCTTCAATAATTACCTTATACAAGAGCTCAATCACAAAACATTCATTTATTCATATTTGACCACATTTACATATTCATGAGAAATTATCAACATATGCATACTCATGCCACTTTAATATACGCAAAATAATTTAGAAAACATCATTGTAACAAATATATTTTCAAAAGCATAAATGACACAAATATTACTTACCTCGCTCCAAGCTACACCAATTAATCCGAATAGAAACGATCACCTTTTTCACCAAATAACATAAGAAACCCTCGATCATATCCTAATTCTATCAAGAAACCACAATTGAAGCTTCAGTCTAACTTAAAATGCAAAACTAAGCAAAGAGAGCAAAAACTGACGCGGATGGCACCAGAAAAACCCCGGTCGAGCCGCGGCATCATCCACGGCGCGGCTGGCGCCGCCGATGAGCCCAGACAGCTCGATCTCTCCAGACTGCAACATCCCAAATCAGATCCAAGGTGTTCCAACTGCATCTAACACAATCTAAACACCAAGCCAACCCTAAAATGGCAAGATAAAGCAGTAATAAGGCACATAAACATAATATACTTCACTAATCATGAATCACACCCATCAATTTTATATTATCTTCAAAGTTCTCCACCCATAACTCATCATCATGCCACCCACTCACACACACATGTCGCGTCCCAAAAATCATGAGGAAAGGGTGTAAGTGGAGTCGTTGACTGTTGCGTCCCGAAAAGGATGGTCTGGTCTAATGATCCTTTCGAAAATAAAGGTTTTTTAGAAAACCGTGCGTGTGTGAGAAAAATCAAATTTTAGTAGAAAAAGTGTATTTTGAAAAAAATGGTGCTTTAAAAGAAAAACAAGAGCCGGGACTAAAAGTGCGACAAGTTTGGCCAAATAACTTTTGAAAAAGGGTTTTATTTGAAAAATGGAGTCGCCACTTGGTACTGAGTTAGGGTGTACCAAGTCACCCAAAAAATCGTTTAACAAAACAAAAATAAAAATTTTAGAAAAATCATTTAAAACCCTTTTTCGACTCCGGTCTACGAAAAACGAGAGAAAAAAGGTCTGGGAGTCACATTTGAAGAAAGGGAAGGCAAAGTCTTGCGCCTAAGACAACCTTTCAACCTAGCCGAGGCTAGTTGCGAGGTTTAATCAATATTTCCTAGATTAACCCTAAATTCTATCGCGTTCGGATGTATCTAAATGAATGCAAATTCTAAATCTAAATGTGAATAGCGAGAGGGTCAAATGTTCCGTCGAGGCTTAGTCGTAATTATCACATTAATTGCGAAACCCGAGTCGAGACCTTAAGGGAGTCACGAGTGTCTATGCAAAATGAAATGTAAAAAGAAAATAAAATAATAATACATAATAAGTGATTGAAGAAAGTGGGGATGCAACATGACGAGGTGGGGGGACTAATAACTCGTGACTGTATGTTTCTACTCACGGAAGGGGAAACGACATTGTACACCACTGCTCCCACGTGAGTAAGCGACTATTTCTAGTCGAATCACACAAATATCCTAAAGTCTAAGTGAGATGCAACCTAAATGTCATGCTTTTGAATATGTGTTAAAAATAAGTAAATAATAATAATAATCATGCGAAAATGGAAAGAAAACTAAAAGTGTGTGAAGTAAAATGTAAAATATACACGAATGCACCTAATACTAAACTGCCCTAACAGTCTAGCATTGGACTAGCCCGTTCTAAAAAAAGTCCCACTAGCGTTGGACTAGCGGGAAAAGAATGAAGCCACAACTAGCGTTGGACTAGTGTGGTGACGGAATATCATAAAACATGCATTTAAATAATAAAATGTGAATTAAAAAATAAATTAAACATATAAAGACATATAAAATCAAATAGGAGCACATAACACATAATCATAATATTCTGGATGCAAAAATCCTAAGGAAAGCGGTAAAAGAAATAAACACGTAAGCACTCAAAAGCAAATGAACCCTAACTATTACACCGGGGGACTTGATTTACAATTTTAAGGGGGAAAAATTTTAAATGCCCTATCCATTACATTTTCTATCTAATTATACAATTTTTGCTAAAATATGCGAAAAATAATCTAACTATTACATTGACTAGCTAAATACAAAATATTACAATTTTCGTCAAAATAATAAAATTTAAAATTAAATAACACAAAGTAAATAAATATGCAAAAAGTGCATAAAATAAGAAATGCATAAAAAATTGCATAAAATATCACATTAGAGCACGTTGGAGCACATGAAGAAGAATTAAGAAGTAATAGGGGTACCTGTTTTGAAGACTCGGTACTTAGCGCTAAGAAGATGAACAAACATATTAAAAGTATCATAGTTTAATGAAATAAATCACAAAACACAAAACTCTAATCAAATTGAGAGAACAGTGCAAATTCTATTAAACTAAGTGCTTGAAAGCAACAATGTAAACCTAAGGGGGCTTAAGGGCAAAGTTAGAAAATTTAGACTATTTAAGGGGCGAAATTAGAAATTAAACCAAATTGAGAAATTAAACTGTAGATTCAAACAAGTATAAATCAAATTGCAATTAATTCAATATATAATTTGAAAGAAATGAAAACCTAGGATCAATCTATATTTATTAAAGACATAAATAAGTAATAATAATAAAGTGCTAAATTAACTAAAGCAAATTGCTTAACTAAAGTAAAATAACTGAAAAAACAGCATCCCAAAATCAGTTACAATTAATTACCTTAAATTCAAAAGACTAAAACAAACAAAAAAAAACAAAAGCAAAAACAAAAAAGGTAAAAAAAATACTAAAAGTCAGCAAAATTAGAAACAAACCCATATCATAAAAATCGGATCCTTCTTGACCCGAGTTCTATTCCCCTAATTGATTTTTCTTCATTTTCTCCTCACCTATTTTCTCTCTTTTCCCTCTTCTCTTTTCCAATTTCTGATTCCTTTCATTCATGGTTTTCTCCTTCTCTCTGCTTCACTCTCTAGCTCACGTTCTATTTCTCCCTTCTTTTTCTGGTTCCATCTGCTCTTCTCTCTTTCGTTTTCCCTCTATTGTTTTTCATCGTTTCTTTCCTCTGATTTCTTCTGTTTTCTCTTCCCCTCTGATTGTCTCTGACTTTGTCCTCTCTTCCTTCATTTGATTGCTCTTTCTTCACTCTTCTTTCTCTCTCCTTTCCCGTTCCTCTCACTCTCTAATCACTCTCTCCGCTCCTCTCTTTCTCTATGTCTCTCATGCTTTGTCTCAGGCTTTCTCTAATTCCCTCTTCTCCAGCTTCATTTCACCTCTTTTTCTCCGCCTCTTTCTCCCTTCTTCTTCGCTGTTTCTCCTTTCTCTACCTCTTCTCTTCATCTCTCTCTGTTTCAGCGATAGCCTAGGGGGATTTGGGGCTGCTGGTGTCATGGGGACAGCGTGATTTTGGAGGCAAAGATGTTGAGAGGTGTTGGTAGCAGGTGAGTTTCTTATGGGTTGGGTGCGATTGTGATTGGGTCAATTTTCTTTGCAGGTTGTGGAGGTGCGACTTGATGTGTGTGTGTGATTGCAGCTTGGTGGTTTGTAGGATGCCTCGATGGTTTAATTTGGTGGAGAAGCTTGATCTAGGTGTATGTTGTTATGGGCAGTAGGTTCAGAGGAGTTATTGGGGCTTCAATGATTGTTTGGGTATTTTGTTTTTTATTTGATTTTGCAGGTACTGAATTGTGGAGAGGGATTGTGAGGGCTGTGACGGTGAAGGAGGAAACAGGGACGGTTGGTGAGACGGAAGAGGGAGGCAGGGGCAGGTAGTGATTCTGGTGACGAACTGTGGGTTTGGGCTGATGAGAGTGACAGCTGGCTGACTGTTGTGATGGTGGCCAGGGCTGGCAATTGGGTTTGATTTTGTCTGAAATTGATGGTGATTGGATTTGTTTGAGGCATGTGGTGTGGTTTGTGAATGCCCATATAATGGTGGTAGATGGGCAATGGCTGTGAAATGGGTAGGGGACTGATGACTCTTTAAATTGATTGTTTTTTTATGTTTCTGCAGGTGGTTGCGATGGGAAGAGAGGTGTGGGCGTGAGAAACAGGTTGTGGGGGGTGTGTGCTGGCAGAGGAGTTGGGGTTGCTGGTGAGGTTCTTGTATGTCGGTGAGATTGATGACGTGGAGAAGTGTTGCTGTGGGTGGTAGAGGTTTAGATGGTAGTATGATGATGCTTTGGGGAAGTGATTGTTGTGGTTGGTTTTGTTTTTTCAGGTTGTGAAAGGCTAATGAATCCTGTATATGCGTGTGATTCTGGTGGAGTTACTGGTGGTTTGGGTTCAGTCTTTGGCAGGAGGTTATTCTTGGTAAGGGATGGAGTTATGGAAACATGGAGACTATGGATGGAATTGGTTGTGGCCGTGGGTTGCTGACTGCTTGGCTCAGTGATTTTGGGGCTGTTGATTTCTGAGTAAGGACTGGATTTTAGGTGGAATCTGATTGTGGTTGTTTGAGTGTTTTGTTTTGCAAATGGTAGATTTAGTGGTTTGTGAATTGTTTCTGCAGGTGGTGGTGCGTGGTCCTGGCTATGGTGGTTGGGCAGTAGTCTAGCAGTGGTGATAGATAGTTAATGGTAATGAAGATAGGCGGTGGGAAGAGAGAGAGAGAGAGAGAGAGATTGCAGAGAAGAAGAATAAAAACCCAGAAAAGCAAATCATGAAGAAAACTACAAGAACTCTCACTAATAAAAATCCAGAAAAACAAGAACAAAGATAAAGCTGATAATGTGATTAAAATTTCTAATAAATAAACACAATTAATTTGATTTGGCTTGGAAAAATAGAAGAAAAGAATATCAATTAAAGATAAGAACTAACCTTTTTTAACGTTTGAAAACGATCTGATGAACAGTGATGTAATCTTGAGGTTGAAGATGATGAACAGTGAAGGAAGAAATGAGGAACGGCGGCTTTCTCTTTTTTTTAGTGTGTTTTTTTGGTATTTTGTGCTATGTTTTGATCTTCTAGGGTAAAATCAAGGTGTGTTTTAGGGTTTTTTTTTTCCTTCCTTTTCTAAGTGGCGTATTTATACTGCACAAGTCTTAACCTCCAAGAAATAATTAAAAGACTTAAAATACCCTTGATTATAAAAATTACAACTTTATCTTTTAAAACAAATCTATTCCCTCTCACAATAATAAAAAAAATTAAAAAAAATGTAAATAATAAATTCATTAACACTAATTCACTACGAAAAAAGTTAGAAACTTAGAAACATGCTTAAAACTTAAAAAACAAATTTGGGACTCAAAAATTGGTGAAAATGAGTTTGAAATGTGAAATGACAATTTTGCCTTTGGATGACGAAAATTCATAGAAAAATAGCTATTGACCTCAAAAAATTATCAAACATTACAAATAAGTTTAAAACACTAAAAAATGCATTTTCGACTCAAAATTTGTGAAAAATGAATTTAATTTGTAGAATGACGATTTTGCCCTCGGACAATGAAAATTCACAGAAAAATAGTTATTGTTCTCAAAAAATTATCAAAAATTACAAATAATCTTAAAACACTGGAAAATGCCTTTTCGATTCAAAATTTGACAAAAATGAATTTAATCTGTAAAATGACTATTTTGCCCTTGGGCAATGAAAATTTGCAGAAAAATAGCTATTGACCTCAAAAAAATTACCAAAAATTACAAATAAGCTTAAAAAATTGGAAAATGCATTTTTGACTCAAAATTGGTGAAAAAATGAATTTAAATTGTAAAATGACGATTTTGCCCTCGGACAATGAAAATTCACAGAAAAATAATTATTGTCCTCAAAAAATTATCAAAAATTACAAATAAGCTTAAAACACTAGAAAATGCATTTTTGACTCAAACTTGGTGAAAAATAAATTTAATTTGTAAAATAACGATTTTATCCTCGGGCAATGAAAATTCATAGAAAAAATAGAAATCGTCTCTGAAAAAATCAAGAAAATTCAGAAACATGCCTCAAATTGAAAATGACTCAAGAATTTGAAAAATGAATTTGGAACTTAAAATGAGCTAAAATGGTATTCGCGAGACGAAATTACCATTTTGCCCTTATGCTGGTAAAAATATAAAAAATACCAATTAAATCTAGAAAAATCATAAGAAATTAATAAATTCATATAAAAGTAAAAATATGAATTTAAAACCCCCAAAAATTGATAGAAAAATATTTACAGATAAAATTACTATTTTGCCCCCCGAAATTATTAAAATTTAAAATTTGTCCTAAAAAGTGCAAACATGCCCCCCCAGTGTTTGAAAATAAATGGTGTGTCAAAATTTGGTGTCTACAACACACAAACACTACTACTAAAAAGCATAAGCTCATAGAAGCATAAACAACTCCATAATCCTCTAATTATGCACTAAATACTCTTAGCTACTATCTTAAAGAAAAACCCATAAAGAGTAGAGTAAAATAGAAGAAGAATACCTTGAGTTGAGGGTTGAGTTGAAGCTCCAACTTCCTCTTCTTCTTGAGAGTGAAATAGAAAGAGGGGGAGAGAAAATAGAAGAGAAGGAGAAGAAGTAGAAGAAGAAAATAAAGAAAAGAGGGAAAAATGAAATAAAAGAAAGAAGAAGACCTAATCTTCTTTTAAGCTAAAGAAAATAAAATTTCTCCAATTGCAATTTAGTCCCTCAATAATTTGGAAATTACATTTTCTACTCAAATGCCAAACTACCAAAATACCCCCCTTAAAGTCTTGGGTATCACATGTTTTCACCTTAAAGCTGATAGATAACGACGTACTAACTATAATTGATTTTATCCTTTTCCTTTCCTCTTCTGACTTTTCATGGTGCGTCCGGTTTCCATGGAAGAGTTTTGGTTTGTATGATCCACGGGTTCCGGCAAACGTTATCATCATATCTAAAGGGTCGCTGGCCTCTCAAACTGGAGATTTTGTAATTTCTCGTCCACTTGCTACGATGGCCATAATTAGAAACTGCTCTGCTTCGCGAGCTAAAATGCACACATACGGTATCCTCCATGAGAGACGGTACACGTGGTAACAGAGTGACATGAATAACAAGTCATTAGTTATACTTTTTTAGTGTTGTTCTCTCTAAAAAAACACGTTACTTTATCAAATGTTATAATATGTCAATTTGTTAATATGTGTAAAGAAAGTATCACGTGAGATAAGTATAATGGAGACACTTGCATTAATCCTGTCGTGTACGTCTAACTTTGAGGCTGGTAAGATATTATTTTTGGGTTTTAAGAACCAATTAATGGTTAATGAGTTAATTTGAGTAATTAGTGAATACGAGAATCTATATTAGTAATGAGTTTATAAATTGCGATTGTGAAAATATTAGAGAACACAGAATATGGAGAGACATTATACTCTCTATAATCTCATTTGACAAAAAAAAAAGAAAAATTATAGTATCTATAATCTAGAAGTTATGAGAATTAACGAGACTATGACACAACTGATATTCTATGCACTGATAGAGTGTCTTTGAAGTCTATCATACCTCCTTTTGCCCCTTTTGACAATTCAATCATATGACACTCTGAAATCTAGAACCACAAAAAATTAACTTTTAATCAAATTCACTTCTAATTTTCGCCGAACTTATTTTTCAACCGCAAATTTTCTCAAATATATCATCTGGTAAATGAACTCCAAACTGCTGACCCTTTCAACGAAAAGGGGGCAGTTCTTTTTTTGACAATTTGGGGAAAGGGGAAGGGAACCTACCTTACTCAACCCAAACTGAAAGCCAGAATGGGAAGAGCACCTAAACTACACCTCACAAACCCACTCCAAAAGCCATGGTAACTTTTAGAGGGGCCGAAGGAGCTTAAGTACTACTACCCTAACAAGCAACTAGTCGATGTGGGACTTTTTGTTTTTTTGACAATTTGGGGAAAGGGGAAGGGGAACCTACCTTACTCAACCCAAACTGAAAGCCAGAATGGGAAGAGCACCTAAACTACACCCCACAAACCCACTCCAAAAGCCATGGTAACTTTTAGAGGGGCCGAAGGAGCTTAAGTACTACTACGCTAACAAGCAACTAGTCGATGTGGGACTTTTTGTTTTTTTGACAATTTGGGAAAAGGGGCAGTTCTAACCTCTTTTAATGACATCAAACCAAAGGAAGCCGTCCTTATTTGAGACACGCATGCATTGCAAACGGAGCTAATATCCAAACTCATCGTACACATTGTCTGCCAGATGTTGTCGTCACATGTCCCTGCTGTTAACATATCCAGTACAGCTTAATGCATCATCAAGCATTTTTTGTTTTTTTCTTTTGACTTTTTGGGTTGTTAAGGACATTAGTCCTTCTCTCGTACTTCCTTGACAGGCATATTTTCATGTCTTTTTTGGCAATGCAACATCAACTTTCTCTTTCCTATCATTTTTTTTATGGCCGGTTATTGATGGCCAGACGATTCACCCCATTTCATCAGGCAAGCACAGGGGCAAAACAGCTCCAACGGGTTCGCTTTCCTGGTCAAGTTAGGTGGAAACCTTTTGTCACCATTTTCGTTCTTCAACATTTGTCCTCCGTTTAGGTTGTTCTCTAAGGATGCTAGAGGAGTTGTTTTCCCGGTTCACTTGTGAAAAACGAATCTATACTGTTTAATTACATTCTTTATCAGTTATTCTACGAAAAACAGAAACATAATCTCGTTCGAACTTTTCAGGTGAATTTGAGGATTTCGATAATAGCAGTTGAATTCCACTATGGCCGACAAGCGTCTCTAGCTCAACAATTCGAACATTTTTTTGAATATGAATGAATTCCGAAGTATTAGAACCAGAGTTCTCTAGAGTGATAAAGCTGGATTCAGAATGAAAACAAACCGAGCAGGGGGAGGCAAAATAGGTATCTAATTGTATTTAGGGAAAATTGAAATTTTAGTCCCTAAAGTTTGGGACATTGGCAGTTTTAGTCCTTAAAGTTTGGATGAAATCAAATATAGTACAAAATGTTTCAATTTTTTAGCATATTTAGTCCTATTGAGGTAGTTTTAGTCCCTAAAGTTTGAATGAAATTAAATTTAGTATCAAGTGTTTTAATTTTTTAGCACATTCAACCCTATTGACTAATTTTGTCAAAATCTTAACGGAATCTAGTTATGTAATACTCATGTACTGGTTACCAAATTTAAAATTCGATTTGCTACTTATTTTTTCTCTTTTGTTTCGAATAACAATTATAAACAGTCACAAGGTTTTTAAATGAATTTTCTAGAGACATTGAAGAGCAAAATTTTATTTTTTAAGTACGATATTATTTTTTCTTTTAGGAGAGAAAAGAGAAAATGTGGGAATGGGAGGGGGGAGGAGAAAGAGAGAGAGAGAGAAAGAGAAAAAGCGAATAAAATAGCTTATTACCTATATGAAGATTAGAGTTTTTTTCATGTTTATTAGCTTTTTTTAAAATTTTTTTGAGTAAAGACTAATTACCCAAATTAGTGACTTTAAATAGAAATTATGGCAAGTAAGTTTTTTCATTTTTTCTATTTTTTAAATTTGGTTATTGGTAGTATCACGTGATTGGATTCTGAAAAGATTCTAACAAAACCGGTCAATTGGACTAAATGTACTAAAAATTTGAAATACTTAATACTATATTTGTTTTTATCCAAACTTTAGGGACTAAAACTATTTCAATAGGATCAAATGTGCTGAAAAATTGAAATATTTGATACTAGATTTGCTTTCGTCCAAACTTTAAGGGCTAAAATTGCCGATGCCTTAAATATTTGGTACCAAAATTGTAATTTTCTCTTTTTTTTAATATGATATTACATTGTATCAATATAAAATTGTACGAAACTAAATAATACGACGTAATTTTGTATTAGACAAAGTTAAATATCAAAACAATTGGACAAAAAATTTGATCCGTGACATACTCTTTGACATTAATCTGAGTATTTAATTGTGCATTTATGTATAGTGGGTATAAAACTAATCACTTTTGCTTATTCCTCTCTTGGGCTGATTGAACCGTGCCATTATTCTTTTGGCAGGCTACGGAAGTTCATTCGTCCAATTTGACTCTCCAACTTTTAGGCATTCAAATAGTACGGTATAGGTGTCAAAATGAATAAATGATTGATAACTGTTTTGAATAATTGGAGAATGGAGAAAATTCATCTGATCCATTAATAATCATTTGATAAATAGATATAAATTGATGGATTTAGGTGGATAATATAGATATCAGTTGTCATATGTAATTTATCTAACCATGTGTTTAGTAAGTTTTCCTTACTACACTTTTACACACTCTTACGTCTAAAATCGACTTTAATTTCGATAAAATTTTGGGAACATGAATAAAATGCTAATGGCTCCATTTGGATTGGTATTATTTAGAGAATTATTCAAAATAGTTATTCAGATGATTTCTGTTGACTTTTTGAAATAATGAAAAGCATTTATATTGTGAAAAATTATTTAGAAAAAAATTGTTTAAATAGTTAAAAATTATTCTGAAAAAATGTTTTAATGGTTAAAAAAAAATGTAACAATTTTTTTTACTTTTTTACACAATTTTTCACAAAACTCAGTATTTTTTTTTTTGTTAAAGAGGTGTTCACAAAAATTTTAAAAATTGCAATGATCGAGATGTGCTTCACTAACACTGGGCTTGGAACGAGCAATGGACAATGGACACTTGCTACGATACGAGTGTCTAGTCTAGTTAAAAATTGAAAGCGCAATCTATACAGATTATTGACAAAATAATGCTCTATACGATACCACCACAAATTGGAAATCCAATCGACAACGAACAAAAAATCACATAGCTTAAAGTCTTTAGCCAAAAAACAAGAGAAAAAAAAATATGATAGTATTTTGAAAGCTGACAATGGGAACACTGGTCGTTCGACGCTTGCCACTAGAGAAGCATCCTTAATAGTTGCTCGCTGTTGTCCCACATTTGTCCTAAATTTACAGCAAACACTAACAATAATTTCCATGTCAGAACAACAATAAAATCACTCAACTCCACACCCTAACATTATATGCAACTACAAAATAGCACAATCAATTTATGCAAACTAGCATGGTAAGAAACAAAGCAATGTACCATTACAATGTGGAAGATATCTTCAACCCTTTTTCTCCCTTCTTATTCTTTTTCTGCTAAACCTTTGCCCCCATAATTTTGCTGGCAAAAAGAGCCCCACCGCAACTCATCTAACTGTAGACTAAGTATCAACTTCAAGCCCTAAACAATCCCAACCTAGTGAGCACAAATACTGGCCCGATCCGTGAGGGTTGATGAGGGATCTTGCAAAGGAAGATTCGAGAAAAAAAATTTTTTTTCCGTTTGTGAACTAAAGTGAATAAGTTGACCTATTATTTCAAAAAATGATCAGTAATTATTATGTTGGCCTATTATTTCAAAAAAAATGAACAGTAATTATTCTAACTTTTGTGAAAATTTTTTTGGATCAATTCATACAAAATTCCCAAAATTTTTGCAAATAATATTGAAAAATTGTATCCAAACAAGGCCAATATTTTTTGTATTTAAGCCAATATTTTTTGCATTTTGAATAAAAGCAACAATATTTAAATAAATAACCTCACATAATACTATTTTGAAACTGAAAAGGTTTGATTTTTTTTTAATAAAATAACCCAAAGGGTTAAGGGAGTGGGAGAAGGAGAAAACATAAGGTAGAACCCACTAACTCACTCCATCTAGACAATTATTGATTGGAGGAGGAGTCAATGAACCTTAAATACACTCTCAGCTCACAAACTTTGCCTACCGTGAGACTTTTTTCTTTTGAAAATAAAGGGAGAGGTTTGATGTATTCAAATATATTATTTGAATGTACGTTAAATATAACATCATAATATATTTATACTTTAATTCTTATCACAAATACACCAATTACATGCAAACACAAATTTTATTCCTACTCCAACTAATTACAAAAACCAAGATGTCTACTTCATTGGGCCATGATGGGCCCCTGCTTCACGTGGTCCATAGTCCTAATTCCTAGTGGCTCTCTTTTTATAGTATATGTTTCTATGTACCATAAAGCCTTTAAAGGCTATATGAGGTGCAAGATCAAGAGTTCAAACTTTGCTCCCTATTAAAAAACTAAATGGGTGCATGACGCACCCGTTTGGTTCGATGGTGGTTCAGTCCCCATCAATTCCTCTGGGGTTCAATTGGGCCCTACTTGTATAGTCTAGATTAGAAGTAGGATAGTATACTGTTGAGTATTGACAAAAAAAAAATATTATATGTTAGGAGCAAATCGTAGTACAAGTGACATGATGCAAGTGTGCCATTCTGTTTTGACTTTTTTTTTTTTTTAATAGATTGAGAGGTCTATTTAGACCAATTATACGAGTGTATCTAATTAAGTTAGCTTACATTGCACACTGTCCTTCCAATGTATAACGAGAAAAACTTATTATTGTTGTGACGAAAATATTAGTGCAATTAGATGACCAGTAAATACAACCCATTTTTAATATATTTTGGAGTCAGCTGAACATGGAATCCAATAATTATCAAAATCAACCATCTTCTCAAGTTTATGAGAATGAAAACGACTTCATTAATAAAGTCAAAAGAAAGAAAAGAAGGCACAATAATTAATCAAATAGTCCTCATTGCATAAGTAGATAAGGTGATTGAATATTGCTAAGAGGAAAAATCTTACATGTGTTTGGTTTACAGTTCTATCTGTAAACCTTGTAGTCGAAAAGAGAGTCGTATAAATATTTTTATATCTCTTTCTTCCATCAGCATATATTACTATGATTACGTCGTGCTCATTTAGATCATAAAATTTACAGGTGAAGCAGTAAATGTGATACACCAAAAAATTTCCCATGCTAAGAAATGGAAAATCCCACGTGGTAATTCTTTTTTAATATTGAGGCAGAAGTAGATGATAGACTGCACTGGAAGTTGGAACGATATATAGCTGAGGGAGAGTGGGGCTTAGTCCAGTTAAGGCTCAGTCGTCCAAGTTCAATATCCCTTCTCTCTTCTCCTCTCTTCTCATATCCTCTAATTGCTTACTGTTTCAATGGAAAACATTCTAGCCTCTTCTTTTCCTCCTCCTCCTTCGCCCATCTGCGAATCAACAATTCCTGCAACCAAACAACTTTTGCAGTTCATCATGCAAAGCCAGCGAAAATGGTGGGTTTATTCCATCTTCTGGCAAGCGGCAACAGATGGAGATGGCCGCCTCGTTTTATCATGGGGTGATGGCCATTTCCGGGGTGCTAAAGACTCTTTCCCAAAAGCTAGTAATATTGGGAATGGACTGAACCAGCCGCCAACTTGCGAGACCAAGGATATGGAGAGAAGGAAGATAGAAAGAGAAATTCAATCATTTCTCTGGGATTCTTCCCACTGTGACGATGGATTTTGTGATGCTGCTGCTGTTGCTGATTTTGAATGGTTTCATATGTTATCACTGACAAGGTCCTTTGTTGAGGGAGACGACCTTTTTGTCCGGACCTTCTGTTCGGGTTCGTACATGTGGTTAGTGGGAGATTACCAACTACAGTTGTGCAACTCCGACAGAGCTAAAGAAGCTAACTCCCACGGTGTTAAAACATTTGTTTGCATTTCAACTCCAAGAGGAGTTCTTGAATTTGGATCCTCAGACACAATCAAAGAAGACTGTGGATTAGTGCAACTTTGCAAGGATCTGTTTGGCTCAGAAAATACTGCCATTGATCCTTATCATCCAAGTCCAGGACTCTTCGAAGAGGAGCTAGCAGAGAGCAAGGTAAAGAAAGAAGCGGAGCATGCTCCCAAATATCTGGAAAACCATTTTATGTCCGAGGGGGCTGCCTTAAACAACCAATCACCAACGTCATCAACATCAAGGAAAAGAATGAGAAAGTCATCCGTGACTGGACAAGAAATGCCGGTGAACCATGTGGAGGCAGAAAGACAAAGGAGAGAGAAGCTCAACCGCAGATTCTATGCTCTGAGAAGCGTGGTCCCTAATGTGTCCGGAATGGACAAAGCCTCACTTCTTGCTGATGCCATTAGTTACATAAACGATCTCAAGGCCAAAATTCAAGACTTGGAGGCAACAGTTGGAGCTCGAGTTCGAGTTCCAGGCCAGAAACCTAACAAGACTAAAATTAATTGCACGAAAACTAGTACTACTTGCGGGAGGGACATGCAAGAGACTCAAAGCACAGTAACCACTGTGAATCAGAAAGTACTGTTATCATCTTCGTCCTATGTTCCAGTTCCACAAAGGACAACGAGTACCATTGATGTCCAGTTTCTAGGATCAAAAGCCATTCTCCGCATACTATGTCCCGCTGTGAACTATCCCATCTGCCAAATTGATGGATGCACTACGTGAACTGGAGCTACATCTTTGCTCTGCAAGCTTCTCAAGCGTTCAGGACTTGATGCTGCACGATGTCGTGATCAGGGTTCCCGATGGTCTGACAAGTGAGGACGCCCTCAAAACTGCAGTCCTTGAGAAGGTTCCGGCTTTAGATATTTACTGTTTCACCAAATTTAGAAAGTTTCTCCGTCCAAGAACCTCGCTATATATATGTGACAAATTTGTACTAGCTCCAATATTCTATGTTGGATGGCTTTTTAGTTCAAATCGTAAATATTTTAGTATTATATTACTTTCTGAATAATTAAGCTTTTGGGTTTTCAGATATTAAATAAATAAAGTGATTCACGTTCTTCATGCTCGAGGAAATTAAAGCAGCTAGATTCAATGTTCTTGTGACCATGGAATGGATCTGATCACAAATAGTCAATCGATCATTTGTGTCTTTAGCCCTTCTAAAATAGTCAAAGGCAATAATTCATTATGGTCATCCGTACAAATATTTGTCAACAACCTATGGGAGCATCGTAGTCATCTTCAAACGTTAATAATGTTCGTGTTCTTCTTCTCACTCAATATTAAGTCTTCGGTGATAATTTTCCTTAGCTTATGGACGGAGCTAAATATACACGCGCAGTAAATTCTTTTTTCCATATGAAACAAATGCAGTTAGTAGTATTTGATTTACGTACTTCTAGTAGCAATTTTTCTGCGTTTAATTTTTGTTTTCTTTTCAAGTTTGACAGCTTCGAATTTTAGCTGGCGTTTCGTTTTTACTTAAGATCTCTTGTCTTTTTTTTTTTTTTTTTTTTGCGTTCAATAATATCTATTGTAAAACTATATTGTATGATGTAGGTTCATATAGTTTCGCATTAATAATACGTAGTTTTATATTAGACATAATTGAATACTAACTAAAAAAAATTAGACGCAAGAATTGTTATGATTTTGTTTTAGTTTTTTTTTTTTAATGGTAATCAACTTAGATGGTTAATTCAAATGAGGACTGTAGCTTAATTAGTTTCGCCCATTGTTTTGGAAGATGAATTCTTTAGTTGCAGCTGCTGGTGGTTGAAACTTAAATGTTGTTGAGTGATTTAAAGTCACCAATCGTCACACATTTGTGATTTGCATGTGCCATTTCAAACTTAGATGGCTAATTCAATTGAGGACTATCGCTTAATTAGTTTCGCCCGTTATTTTGGAAGATGAATTCACTAGTTTCAAAGATTCTTATGACAATCAGATGGTGATTTGACATTAATGCGGCCAAAGGATCATTCATACATTTTTAAAAAATATGTTTTTAAAAAACTCTAAACACGATTTTTATTATCTTTTTATCTTATATACACATTCTAAAAAAATCTTCAAAATGCTCTAGACGAAGTGTTAGGTAGAAACCATAGGGAACATCTCTCTAGCCATGAACAAGAAACATCTCAAGGGGCAATTAAAATTGGATTATCTATTATTACCATTTTCATAAACACAATTTAAATTATTTCAATAGCTATATTTATTTCTCCTGTCAAAGTTGATTTAGCTAATATTTTGTTTGAGTTATTTCTTTTCCTGTTTGGAACTAAAGTGATTTATATATATATATATATATATATATGTATATATAGATATAAGGTTGATACTCGAGTCCCACCAGTTTAAGGACAACAATCCGTACCTCCAAAGTGAATACTTATATTCAGTCTTGAGATTTCTTCTAACAGCCATGAGAAAGAGGAGTGCTTTTGAATGTCTGATCTTTTTGCTCCCTTGGAATCTTGGAGATTATTGGTAAATCCTGCCAATAAGCATTCTTTGGGGCCTCAAAGTAATAAAGGTGGAGCTTAAGAAACACGTTGCCCATCTATTTGGCCATGCAAAAGATCATATTAGCAAAAAGACATAAACTAGTCGCAAAAAGCAGCACAAAAACTGTAGAAAGATTTGTAAAAAGGAGTCCAAGGAAAAGATTTGCATGCCACTTTGCTTTATAACTGTGCAGTCTACATAAATCGATGTGAGCGCAAAATTTAGTTCACAAACATAGCTCCTATATTCCCTTGCATGGTTTGTACACTTTGCATCACGTATATTTCAGATTATTTGGTTGTCCTTCGCTTAAAGGGGTTAAAAAAAGGTTTATTCACCTTAAAAGAATTATAAATGTACAGAAAATATTCCTTCATACCATCGTTAATTTATCTTTAATATAATTTTAATTAATCAGTTTATACATTTTCTACAAAAGTCATGTATTGTCGGAAAAAAAATTATTTTTTAGTAAAAAATTTATTATTGCTAAGAAAAGATTAAAGTGCTCGAATACTCTTACAGTAATGTATGTAGATAACACATGCCTCATGTTTGGTACACTGAAAATGGTCCAAAATGGAAAGGTCTCTCCATCCAAAATGTTCTAAGTATGTATTAAATTGATTGTGATTTAAAAAATAAAAAATAATTATTAATTAATGTTATAAATAACCTAACATTTTTTATAAAAAAATAAAAAATAAAAAATTAATGAATACATCATGAGTTAAAAATTTGTAGAAAGAAATTTGTGTAAAGATAAAATTGACTCCTATTATTTTGGCCTTTCCAAGATAAAGTTATAAAGGGCTTTTCAAGGTCTTGTTGAGGAATGAAATTCGAGAAAAAAGTTGAAATGGGCATTCCAATGAGAAAGGGCTTTTCAACTTAAAATATCCAAAGATGATAATAGAATTGATAAGTTGGAAAGACTTTTCTACTCCAACCCATTCTCGCATACCAAACATGGGCATACACATTTCATAAATGATCATAGCCGTTTACTGAGAGATCTTAGTTTCGCATGATAGAATGTGGAGGAGATTACTTGAAATACATGTTGGTGAGAAATACACTATTCTTAGACCATCAAAATAAGTAATCTACCGAATTTCTCATTTTTGATAAAAGAATTTAAATGGTGAAAATTTTCCAAAAAATAAAAAACATCACGTAACCATTTTAGAAACCATATATATATATATATATATATATATATATATATATATATATATAGAGAGAGAGAGAGAGAGAGAGAGAGAGAGAGAGAGAGAGAGAGAGAGATGACTGAGTCCGCAGCTACTTTAGATGAACAGAAGTATTGTGAGGCTGAAATAACTTATAGGTAACGATGTAGAGTAACCAAGGAGTTTTTGTGCAAACAACATATGATTCGAAACTTTGTCAATGTACAGAAGGAACTTAGACCAAGGCCCAAATTTGATACAATAATAAAAATAACCTGAACATTCAATTCAAAATGTATAATTAGCAATGATTAGAAGGATTTGGGATATGGGACTTTATTGAATTACTTGAGAGCAAATCAATGTAAAACATTTTTCTCTTTAAATATATTTAGGGACAATTCATATATTCCCTGGAGGTTCAAGGCTTGTTGCAGTTGTAGCCAGCTCCTCTCATATTTAATAATTATACTTACACCTTTTATGTTTATCTTTCTCAAAACACGAAAATTAGTTTTAATAATGTAATCTGAAAACACCAACCAAATATCCTAAACTACCTTAATTGCTTTAAAAAAAAAAACAAAACTTAAAAATTAATTAGTGTCTATGAAGATATCAAAAGTACCCTTACTCTTATGCCAAATTTTTAATTTCTAACAGATTCTTTTCTCCAAAATCTTGATATCTAGCTAATTAAAATAAATCTACTATATTTATCAAATTTTTTAAACACAACTCCCTTGGTTGTGCCAAAATGACTATAATAACTTTTGCTTTGGAATGAAACCAAGCTCTCACCTTCCAAATTAGAAAATGGAAGAAAGTAGAACACAAATAGGAAGTGAAAAAAAAAAGTAAAAAGTCTTTAAATCCAAAGTCTTCTGCGCCTCCCATTGGGCCTCATAAGTTGTTTACGCATGCTTTTTTTATTAAATTGGTCATATATTTCTTATCAATATATTTGTTTGTAAGATTTTGAGGATAAAGATGTAGAAAATGAGACAGTAGTAGTGAAAAATATGGTAGACAAGGTGAATTATTTATATGAGCTAGATAATTGGATTTTAGATGATAGAATGCGGTGGAGATTGAATATTTGGTATAAGAGTATGAGTACTTTTGCCTCATGGACTAACTAATTCATTTTCTTCAAGCATGTTTTTCTTTTTCAAAAGCAACTAAGGGTATTTTAGGGTATTTGGTTAGTGTTTTTGAGTTACATTATCAAAATAGATTTTCTTGTTATAAAAAATATAAAGATAAGAGGTGTAAGTATAATTATTAAAATTTGATGGGAACTAGCTATAATAATGAAAAATGTCCTGGGAGGTATGTGTAATTATCCCAAATATAATAAACACAAAAACCATTGTGGCATCTTGACTAGTACATGTTCAACTTAAAAACAAAATCCAATTAGTTGTCTTGTCAATTTTCATATTCGAATATGCAGCTATATTTTCAACAAATACATGGACCCTAACATTCTAACATGGCAAGCCGGACAGGATCCAGAGTCTAACTAACACTACTATAGACAGCCAAAACAACCAAAAAAAAAAAAAGGAAAGAAAAAGGAAATCAATCCTTCTTTCTCTTCCTTTGTTTTTTTTTTTTTTCCCTCCTTCTGCCATTTTGATCTGTTCGTTTTGTTGTTTAGTTCTACAATCTAATTTATGCCAGATTATTGGATATCTACAAATTATAATGCATATAGATAAGAGTCATACGAGTTTTTAAAAAAATGATTCATTCTGATGTAAATAAAATCTATGTATTTTTTTTTTTAAAGAAAAATCGATGCATTTCTTGTTTAAGTTAAACTATGATCAACATGTGTACCATTTGCTAGTGTATGCAAAAAGATAACCTAGCATATCTTATATGTCAATGTGAGAAAAAAAAATCCAAATTAAAGTAATCCGCGAGATGCCCCTCGAATGAGGGAAGGCATAAAAAATTGTAGCCACCAGACTGCCTTCCAAGAGGAATCTTACAACAATTGATGTTGATGTTTCCTTAGACGTGTGTAAATCACAATTCAACCCAGAAGCCTAGTGCATTGACGCCAGGGTCCACGAGGAGGCCAATAGGTTATAGGAAAAAGTAATAAATGCACTACGTGTATTGTCACGTAATGCAATAGAATTAATAATTTATCGTCACAGGATAATGGTGAATCACGTTTTATGATATTTGGTGATATATAATTGCTTCTAATACATCACGTGATGTGAAGCATGTAGTGCACCCAATACTTACTTGAATAATGGTTGATGAAATGAAAAGATAAAATTTACCTTTAGATGTCAATTATAGAAAACATGGTGTTTGTCTTGGGCTCCCAAACTTGGAGTAGCTAAAGTAGCTTCCTAGGAGGTAAAAGAGAACTAAATGCAACCGGCTTACACGTGGGAATCTACCGAATGTAAGAGTGAGAAAAAAATCCGTTGACTCGAAAATTCTCCTAATCCAAATTGATCCAATCCGAAAAGTAGAGTACCCGACCTGTCTTTCTAGAAAAGTAGAGATCTCTCAATGGGGCAGACGAGGTACTCGCAAATTTCGAATCGGATACGGATCAAAAAACAAAAACCCGCAGGTACCCAATCCAACTCAAGGGTAGATGGGTGTATTAAAAATATAGGGACCATCTTGTAATTTTATAAAATTATTAAGTTAAATTATTAAAAAAATCATAAGCAGAGTTTGAACTAATATTAAAAGTTAATCATGGGAAAAATTAGCTTAATAATTTGTGTTGTGGGGATTATGAGTTTATTGTAAATAATTTATACAAACGCATCACTTGAACCACCTACAATAATAATTGAACTTGAAAAGGTGATGACTGATTCAATGTTTCAAAGAGACTACCATGCTATTACAAATTATTTTGGTTGCATGCATCTTCCTTGTACCAATAATAAAATTAATACTCATTTGACTAATAACATTGGAATTGTTCAGTTGGCCTGGCTGAATATTGATTTTGTAGCTGGATTGTATCTACTGTTGTGCCAGGTGGATGAAATAAAAAAATATATTGTATAAGTTTTAGAAATATTATGGAATATGGTAGGAAATCATTGAAATAAAATTATAAGGACAAAAGCTTAAAAGATCAATGTTACTATATGAATCAAATAGAAATAACCGAATCCAATTTAAGTACAACGACCCAAATTTGTTGGCTTCAAAAATATTTTAATAAAATTGCATAATTTTTTAAAAAACTAATTTAGATAAATTGCAAATCTAAGTAGGTTTATATGCTTTTGAGTTCTTGAAACATGTATATGAGGATTTGAAACTATTATAATTTTATAACGACCTTTTGAGGAAATAATTTTATAAAAAGTTAACTGGACAATTTTTTAAATCTCAACATCAGTCTTCATTCATTTGTTCCTCAAATAAAAATAACTCTCTACACAATTCATTAGTTTTGGTCACCAAGCCTATATTTTGTCTATTAGATATTCTAATTCTAGTGTATATTGAATATTTGAGATTGACATGTATTAGGGTGCTTTTTGGGTAAGTATATACTAAACTGTTAGATATAATGCTTGAAAAAATTGATACTTGATATATTGTGTAGAGATTGTGATCTTTTTATTTAGAGTATTGAATTTTATTCTTATTAAATGCAGGCAGGTTGAGTATCCTATAACCCGCCGCTATTTTATCAAGTACCTGAGGAGCAGGTACTCGAAAATGTTAGGGACTGGTTAGGGTCACAAAATTGTTAATTGAACATGATCAGGTCTAGTAAGATAGATCCCCTTAGGGGCACGTACCCAACCTACGTCCACTATTTTACATGACCCGTTACAAGGGGCATGTGTCAAACCAATTCATGGATGGTTCGATATTTCTAGATTTTCTTTAGAAAACATTAATGTAGTAGATTCTGAAAAACTATTTGAAAACGTGTTCTTTTTTGGTAAATATGTTGATAAATATGTATATGTGAGATTAAAAAAATAGTTGAAAAATGTGTTTAACATTTTCTAAAAATATCTTTCTAAAAAATATGCCAATATCAGTACTGTCAAGTTTTCGAAATTCATATTTCAGCAAATCAGGCCGTGACCCTGCAAGTGCAACAACTAGGGTTGTGCAAGTTGACTCGGTGACCCGAAAACCCGACCGATCCAATCCGGACCCGATCCGAAAAATGCGGGTATCCGACCCGGCGGGTTTTAGCAGATACGGGTTACATGCTGGTTACTCTACTAAGCGGGTTGGATACAGATCATGATTTTTAAAACCCGGCAGGTACCCGACCCGACCCGCATATGGGGTTAATGATATAATTTTATAAGGTTTCCTAATATTAATATGTGATATTATTATGTAATATTACTATGTGATATTATTATTATTATGTAATATGCTATTAGATATTATTATGTGAAATTACTATGTAGTATTTGTTATTTTTTATTGATATTAATATCAATATCTTTTATTCTTATAAGGTTTCCTAATATTAATATGTGATATTATTGTGTAATATTGCTATGTGATATTATTATTATTATGTAATATGCTATTAGATATTATTATCTGAAGTAACTATGTAGTATTTGTTATTTTTCATTAATATTAATATCAATATATTTTATTCTTATTTTGTAATCCTAGGCAGTACGGAGTACCGCATTATCAACATTGAAATGTGAAGAATTGAATATACAGTACTATAAACTCTAGTTATGATAGTTGTCTTGTGTGTTTTTTTCATTCTTTGCCTCAAAAACATGGTTGGTGTTTATGTTATAATATTTGTGTGTATAGTGTTTCTCTGTCTCAAAAAATTAAAATTTTCTTTAGTACTTGCGATGAATTCATGGTTTGTAATACTTGATTTAATATATGTTACTTAAGTTTATATTTGTTATAAATGACACTCTAATTATTATTAGATTATCTAGGATTTGAAGCAAATTTAATAGTATGCGGGTATGACCCGAAAAATGCAGATATCCGACCCACCAGATATCTCCATATGCGGATACGAATACGGGTTACAACTTTACCTAACCCGCATGTAGCGGGTCGGGTCAGAAAATAACTCATGCGGGTCGGATATCCGACCCGTGCACACCCCTAGCAATAACAATCACAAGACGGCTGTTAATAGGCCCACCTCCGGCATTGTCATGTGTAGCTGGCCCTCTAAGTTGTTTGAGCTTAGCGATCATTTCAGAATTCCGTAATGGAGTTAGCCCATAGATGAGCTTGGCCTAAGATGGCTAAAGGGACAGGCGGAGGAAATATTCCTAATTAGTATTGAAACTTTGGATAAGAGAAAGAGGAGAGAAAAGAACTTCAATTGTATGATGGCATGAATGGAAAAGTAACTGGAATTCTAGGCTACATGATTAGAGAAAATTGCAATACCTTTTTTTTTTTTTTGAAATAAACAAGAAAATTGCAATACTTTATTAGGAAATTAGTTTCAAAGGCCAAAAGTAACTTTATTCATATATAGAATTAGTACAATATTTCCTCACCAAATTGACAAGGATTATTACCAAACTTTATACCGAAGTAACAACACCTGAGTATTTCACATGAAATTTTCATTGGTAAACTTTTCCTATAGGCGAAAACAAAAATATCAATTTGTTAGTTTCAAGATGTTCTTGGGACAATATAGTTGTGACAGATGCAACTTTGTTCCCATTGAATTCCCGGGCAAAAAAATAAAGAAAAAGGAATAAGATAATATAATGTCTTACTAGTGTTATTTTTCTTTTCCCGAGACTAAGTTCATACTATTACTTTTATTATAAACACAAAAAATGAGACAAAGTACCGAATATGCATCTAAATTGCAACTTGATGTCTTCGTTGAGCACTGTAATTAGTGATGAAATTACCAAAGGCTATATTCTACAGAAGCTTTTGGTCAATACATGCCTTACAATGTCATCTATAACTACACAAATATTGAGCTAGTAAATAGGCATCAAAGATGCAATCGAGACTACGATGATAGACTTCAACAATACAGAAGATGGTATGCAACCCTTGTCAGTGCGGAAGAAGAGTGCTCGGTATACAGGTACATTGATCGCCATTATTAATCCAGAAAGGATGATCTGTGAGATGAAATGCTGTAAGACCCTTGCTGATTCTTCAGCCAAAACAACTGTTATGATACCCCAGAGGAAACTGGAAAGGTTCAGCAATGCAAGTGATGCTATGATAGTAAACATAATAGATGAACTTCCAAATTCCATGACTTCATCCTCATATCTCTTCATTACATCATCATCAACCACCTTGGCTGTAACGATGAATGTTGTTTGGGAGAAGCCTAATTGGCTAATGATTGCATCTATGAAGGCAAAAAAGTATGAAGTGGTTCTTCGAAACAACCACATTCTTTGTGAGTTCCACCACGATGTCAATGTGCCACCACAGCTAAGAGCTTCAGCCATACCGAATCCATATTTTGTTATAAAAACGTATGCAAACGGAAGAAACCATCGGCTTGACACCTGTGAATAAACAGAATGGTTATGGAAGATTCTTATTGATTGGACGTGAAAATATGAAACAGAAATTCCTTGATAATGTAGTGCTAAAGATTTGCTAATTATTGATGATAAATGCAAGGAATTGAAGGTGATCAGCGTACATACCGCAGGAAATATGTTGATGCCATGAAGCAGGCAAAGGCTTGGGGCAATTGCATAATAAAGTGTGGTAATTGAAATGGGAGCCCATAAGAGGTAGACACAATATCCCATTTGGGCACCCAAGTTGATCTTGCCATGGCCATATATAAAAGGGCAATACTTGGATAAGAAAATCTGAAAAAAGCCTTCAGACCACCTTTTGTGCTGAACAAGAGCTTGATCTAAAGTTATGGCAGCAATTCCCAAGAAGGCATATCTACTTGGATTGTAATAAACTGGTTTCCATCCCCTGCACTGGATGGTTAGGCCTGTGACATTATCTTCCACTGGACATCCATACACCAACCCCATCTGCAAATGCAACAAATTCACATGTATTATTATCTTTGTTGTCAAAATCGTGGCATCTTTTGTTAATGCATTTCTACGAAAGTGGATTAATGTTCAAATTATTTGTGTCAATAGATACCTCTTTTCCCCATTGGGTTCCATCTTCATAGCTACAATTTGCAACAACTTTTGATATTTCCTCCAGTTCTTCAACAGATTTACCTTCAGTCTCATCTTTCGCACTCTTCAATTCACTTCTATAATCCTCTGAGAACTTCATTCCACAAAGACATACCCTCCTGTGGAAGCATCCAGTGCCACAGTAAAAGGCACTGCCATAACCATCAACTCCAGCGAACTCAATCTTCTCAAGAGGACAAAAACAATGTTTTAGTCTGTCAGGTGACGAAAATGGTAAAAGAGAAATGGATAGAGCGTTAAAGTGACAGTAAAATTTTACCTGGTGAGTAACTCTGGCAACACTCTCATAGATATCATTTTTACTTATGTTATGGTATCGTTGTGGATACTGCACGTAGGATGTTTTGTGGCCTTGCCTTTCATCCATAAAGAAGCACAATGAATCTCGAACTGCATCTGAATCGTTTGAGTACATATCACAATCCAAATTGAGGATGATAGGTGCGTTGCTTATTTTTGATGAAACTCTTAACTGCAAAAAAATTCAAAAGTTGTTTTGACTAAAGTTTAGACAGCTTCACAATGCCTGTGTAATGCAGAAGCTCCTCAACCAAAATTTTGCATAGGTGAAGGGTGCAGAAATAATCTTTGGAAGGAGGGGGAAACTAAGTAATCTACCAATGCATTCATAGATCCGGCCTTGAAGTTGTGTGGCCGCTGTAGCCTCTTCTCCCTGGACAAGTATACCAGCGTAGGAAGCTGATGTCCGTCAATATCAACAGAGTTGGGATTCCTTCCATCGATTAAAATCTGTAAATGGAACAAAGATTTTAGTTCCTAATTTGGTCGTTATCTTTAGGCAAAGACGAAATAAATTGAAGCTAACATTCGCCATAGTACTTCACGGATGGCTGTGATCTAATTAGTGAATACCTGAACAATTGATTGATGATCATTCCTTGTAGTTTTAGAGTTCCATTCAGAGAACCCCTTGTGTTTTTCCTTTATCTCTGTTGAGATGCCTCCCTTGCTAACAACTGATTCTATCCTAGTGTTCATGTCTTCGTATAGTTTCTGAAGAAACAAGAAAAGAGGAAAAGCATTTCAATATATTGCAAAGCAAAGGATTAAATTTAGATAAGATAATTCCTTTTTCGTTAGTGTCTCACCATACATTAATTGTTGTTTGAATGAAGATTTCAGTAAAAACAAAACCAATCTCAAAAAATTCCATACAAAATAGGCATGATTACAATCACTACTTGAGGAAGTCACACATAATTTTGTCCATATTCACCTTAACTTTGGACCATTCTTGTGCAGAAACATGTTTATCTAAATCAAGATTCCTCCCAAAGTAGGCTGCAGGAGCCCTTGGCTCCACCTGGAACTTCTTGCAAAATGGCAGCCAATACGTCGCGAATTCAGAGGCCTCCAGAAGAGCATAGAATGTAATTACTGATCCTCCATCGTCCGAAAGGTAAATGCTCAATTTCTCAGGCGGATGGTTGTATGACATGGTAGACAATACTGTGCTAATCACCATCCTTGGCGGCTCAATTACAGGGTCTGCTGTGCAAACAAAAATATCAACATCTGGCAATTTGTCCTCGCATCTGCAATAGGGCAAAATGTTCAGAAATATCCATGTTAATCAAGCATTCTTCCTTTTCAGTGTCACATAATTTCTTAATATGGTAAGCTGTGTAATTATTACACAACCGATACATGTTGACATCTCTACCTCAAACTTATCAGTACCATAGTTTGAAGGGATTCCTGTTGTAGGTTAACTTTGAGAATCATAAGTTTCAAGAAGTACTCCAACAATATTCTTCCGGCTAAACTTCATCAGTTCAGTGTTTTGAGCCCAGAAAGAAAAGTAGGGAAAAAAGCAAGGAAAATTGGACCTGAGTGAAAGCCTGTCTTTGAATGGACGCCTTTGAACAACGTTCCAGCGAACAGACTGAGTAAGAATCCAGTAAAAACCAAAAAAGAGCTCTGAAATAAACATGCCAATCCAAACCCATCTTCCAGGATCTCCAAATCCGGGGATACATGTCAATCTGTACAACCATATTAGTACTATGCTCCCAAAAACTGTGGAAGCAAAAACCTTGTAAGCAACAGCAGCAACTGATCCTACTTTTGCAGCTTTTGTCTCAAACAAAGGAAGACTCCTGTTTTCTTCTCTGGCTCCATTTTCAGTACTCATTTTTTCTCACTCCACAGACCATTAATTTTATCCTAGACCTGTTTTTCTGAAATTTGCATGGTCGGAGGTCTACTCATCATACATAATCTGTTGGAAGAAATTCATCCCGTTGGTCAACTTGTCATTTTTCCTGCTGTACATATTCGCAATTATTGAGACGTCAATACAGTCACTAGGACAAAGTGCTCTATGGTCGATAACAATTACCAAGTTTTTTCAAAGAATTGATCAATTGTGTTAAGGGAATAATAAATTTTATTTATAAAAGCGAAATCAGTAATCTAGATAAATATATATTATTTCCTCAAAAAAAAAAAAGATAAATATATATTTATTCTTTTGTCCGTCATGTCTCAATTAATTGCTATCTCCATTGATTTTTTTTTTTTTTTTTGGATGAATTGCGGGCATCCCTGAAGTTTGTAAATCCCTGAAGTTTGTAAAGTTGATAAATTTCCTCTTTTTCAGTTTTTTTTTTTTTTGGTTATATATTATGAGTTTCCTTCTAATTTTATGAATCTACAGACTACATCAACTTTCTTGTCGATTAGTATATATTTTTAAACTGCTGGAGGCATAGTCGGAAGAATTATATCCTTTCTCGGGTTAATATATTTCTGTTTGCAATTAAGGGTGGCTAATTTTAGTATGATAAAATTGTTTTTTCCTAAATGCTTGCACCCAACAAACAACGTTATTTTAGTTAGAATGATCTGAAATTTTTTTTTAAGATACTGTAATTTTAAAAAAATAGAAAAAAGAATTGTAATCGCAATTTAGACTAAAGATTTAAGCTTAATTTGCTATTCTAGTTAAATTCCATAAAATAGGTTAAATTCCATAAAATATACCAACACATGGTCCCAATTCCATCAGCACAAAAGATATAAGTAAACAGGAATGAGTACATCATCTCGGATTTTTTTGAAATGGATCGGATCTACGAGCTCTACTAGAGTCGTAGTGGCTCCAATATTCACCATTGCATTTATAGGTAGAGTCTCTAAACCTAACCCATATAAGATTGCACCCAGCATCTCTTATATATTCTTTATGTGTTATTACTTGTTACTTAATTGATCACTGAGCCTTAGTAACTCTAATTTTCACCGTTGAGTTTACAAGTGAGACTCGTAGACTTGGTCATCTAAAAATGTGCCCATCATTTACTTATGTGTTATTAACTGTTACTTAATTGATTTTTAAAATGTCATTTCAGTTTACGATGCACGAATTTTGAAGTGAAGAAATAATGTCTGATTTCTTATCGTTCATAAGAATATGCTCTGTTCCAAAACAGCACGGAAAAAATGATAAATTTTAATAAAAGCTTGTAAATTCTTGTAAAATTTACATTTATATTTGTCTTTAAAATCTTAGCAGTTTTGTTAGTTGTTATGTTATTATCATATTTAGGCTCCTATCGCATCCTAATTTTTATTGGGCGGAACACAATAACTGCAGAAGAGAAGGAATGCCTAATTCTCTTGTCTATGGTCACATGGTGTATCATGCATACTATGCAGCAATGATTAATTGTAATTTGGAGACAAAGTCAAGCTTGAACCACTCACGAGCAGCTATTTTAAATAAATAAATAAAAAAGTACCAGTACATTTTTTAAATTATCCCTTTAACGAGTGTGGTGCCTAGGTTTTCAAAGCATCTTCATCTGGCAAAATCATAAATTTAAAAAAATAAAATAAAAGAAGAGCTAGAGATGGGCAAATTTCATATTGGAAGTAGTTAGGCCTTTTAATTGTTTGTTCTGGGAACAAATAGAGAGTCGAGCAGTTAGAGTTTTATAAATTTATCTTAGAGGTCGGGAGTTCAAATCCTACCATCACTATCTCTTCACCCAATGTAATAATGTAGGTTTGATTAAAAAAAAAATTGTCTGTTCTCGTATCTATAGAAAAAATAAAGAAAGAAAAGAATGAGACCAGGTTAGAAAATCCAATGGGGCTTTTTAACTAGTAGCTAAACAACACATGTAAGAGGCAATCAGCATGATTCCAAAATACCTCACCTAAACTTGATCTGGACAGTATAATCCATGTCTTCTTGACCCTTATTTGCAAGATATAAGCTGCTGGATTCGGTGAAAGTTATGATGTACAAATTAGTTTTAGAAGTTTGAAAGTCAAAATTACAGTTTATTTATTCAAGTATGAATGCGATTTCCACATTCCCTTTTCTTTTCATCTACTTTATTATTCTTGAATCTTGATATAATTTAAGTGATGATGAACGATTTAAATCACTTAATCCATATTTGAATTTTTTTCAAAAAAAATTTGCACATTTTTAAACGAGTTTTTGTGCATCTTTGCTACTATTTTTATCCTATTGATTAAGCCACATTAGAATAACAAAAAATTAAAATTATTTCTTAAAAAATTACAAGAATAGAAGATGAGAAATATCCTTTACAACATGTAAAAGGTACTCGCACGGTATTCGTATAGGTCTGAGACCCCGAATGAGCAACCGGCAATAGACTTTTCGATACAAGTGAACAACCCCTTAATTTGTTTAATGGGCCAGGTTTTATCATTACTAATAAAGACAATGATTTGCTTCAAAGAGGACAACAAAAACAAACAATCACAAAATCAATAGCAGCATTTTTTGTGATTGTTTTCAAAATTAAAAATCCACCCAACATTATTCAATTTTCCTTTTGTCCCACATCTTCTTTTAACATAACCTAAAGTCCTTATACTAGCTTGTCTAAATTACAAAATGCTCCCTATAATGTTGCATCAATAGTAAATTGTCTCGTGTATTTGGGAAACACACAAATTAGCCCCTTGAATTAATAAAGGAGATTTGTGCATTTCTATACAATGTTTTGACCATTTTGTCTTTTTTGTGCTAAAACTTAAAATTTGTACACCATCCATGAGTGAGTAGTCCAAAATAATAATGGAGAGAGAAGTTTCAAATACATGAACTACAAAAAAAAAATTAATTTTGCTACTTTAGTTACTAGATGAAATTGGTCTTGCGTTGTTTTGGTTAGAAAAATAAGTTTGTAATTATTATATTTTTTTATTGTTATCACTAATAGAAATGAAATTTTCAGCATTTCTTGATGCTCTGTTTTGAATTTATTTGATAAAAATCACAAATTTATCGAAACTTTGCAAGCTACTCATTATACATCATTGGAAATAATAATAATAATAATAATAATAATAATAATAATAGTAATAATAATAATAACAATTCATGTATTTTTTCATACTTTTCTCCATCTTGAATACAAATAATAAGAATAATTTGTGACAAAAATTTTTGCAATTTTGGAGTCATGATTTTGGTTTTAAATATAAAATGCAACAACAATATTAGCTTGGACTAACCATATTTTATTTCTATATAACAAATTAACAAGAATAGCAATGTTAAAAAAGGCTTAATCTAAAAATGCCCCCTTGTAATGTTAAATCAATATAAAATTACCCATTGTGTTTAGAAAATACACAAATTACCCCACTACTTTTAGCTATTGCTATTTTTGTTGATTTGCTATGTAGAAACAAAATAAGGCCACTACTCTAGGCCAATATTATTGTGACACTCTTATATAAAAACCAAAATCATGACTCCAAATTTGCAAAAATTTTCATCACAAACTATTTCTAATATTTGTATTCAAAATGGAGAAGGGCATGAAAAAAGACATTAATAATTTGTTTTTGTCATGATGTATAGCACGCAATTTGCAAATTGAAGATAAAGTTGTGACTTATCTTAAATATATTCAAAATAGAGTATTAAGAACGCAATTTGCAAATTGAAGATAAAGTTGTGACTTATCTTAAATATATTCAAAATAGAGTATTAAGAAATTCTAGTAATGACATTGCTACTAGTGACAACAGTAAATAAATCAATATATATATATAACACAATTATAAACCTATGTTTCTAACCAAAAACTATTTTTTTTTTTTAGTTCTTGTTTGAAACTTTTCTCTCCTTTATCAGTTTGTTCTACCCCTCATGGGTAAATTTGGTATAAAAATTTTAGGTTTTGGAACCCAAAAGGAATCATCAAAGCAATATGCATAAAAGGGCATAAATGTCTTATATCAATTCAAGGGGATAATTTGTGTGTTTCCTGAACACAGGGGGTGATTTGTTTTTGATGCAACATTACAAGGGGCATTTTGTGATTTACCCATTAAAAAATTATGAGGGCAAATTTGTCCTCATAATGGCTAATATTTTGAGATTCCCATAATAAAATTCCTCTCTTGTTTGCTCAAGCTTAGGTTAGATAAAGCTAATGATGGGCAAGGTCTGGTACTCAACCTATCCGAGCCGATTTAGTAGGTTATCAAATGGGGGTGTCCATTACATGTGGACTAGTTGATGATTCAGTATTTCATCAAACCGGTAGGACCAGTTTGGTTTGAAAATTATGTATCTTGTCCATGAACACCCTTACCCATGACAAGAAAACTGACTTTGATAATGTGACTCAAAAACAACACATCCCCTAAAATATCTTTAATTGCTTTTAAAAAAGAAAAACAAACCTTATAATTAATTGGTTGCCCGTGAAAAATATTAAAAACGTAGTCAACTCTTATATAAAATTTTTAATCTTCAACAATCTCTAAAACCAGGTGATTTAGCTAATCTAAATAGAGCTACTTTATCTACCAAAATTTTTTTACAAAACTCCTTTGGTTATGCAAAATGACTTTAATAATCCTTACTTTAGAATGAAACCAAACTCCCCCTTTCCAAAAAAAAAAAAGGAAAAATAAAACACAAAGGATAAGTTAAAATAAAAAGTTATAAGACCCTAAACCCAAAGTCTTTCGCTCCTCCAATTGGGCCTCCTAAGTTATTTACCCATGCTTTTTTCATTAAATTTGTCATCTTATTAATATATTTTTTGTAAATTTTGTGGATAAAATGCAAAAAATAAGACACTGACAATGAAAATTTTGGTCGATAAGGTAGATTTATTTAGATTCGTTAGATAATTGGATTTTGGACAATAGAATATGGTGATGATTGAAAATTTAGTGTAAGAATATGAATACTTTTGATATTTTCATGGACTAACTAATAATTTTTTTTAGATTTGTTTTCTTTTTTAAAATTAATAAAAGGAATATTAGGATATTTAGTTGATTTTTTTTAATTATATTATTATAATGAAATTTCTTGTTATAAAAAATACAAAGATAAGATGTGTAAGTATAATTATTAAAACTTGAGAAGAACTAACTGCAATTATGACAAATCTCTAGAGATGTATGTGTAATTATCCCCCAAATATAACGAATACAAAGATCATTATGAGAGCTTGACAATTACATGTTCAATAACATCACCATCGTTGCTACTTAAAAACAAAATCCAATTAGTTGTCTTGTTAGTTCCATATTCGAATGTGCAGCAATATTTTTAACGAATTCATGGACCCTAACATTCTAACATGGCAAGCCGGACAGGATCCAAAGTTTATCTAACACTACTATAAAAATAAAAATAAGAGAGAGAGAGGAAATCAATCCTTCTTTCTCTTCCTTTTTTTTTTTCCCCGTTCTGCCATTTTGATCTGCTCGTTTTGTTGTTTACAATCCAATTTATGCCAGATTATTGGATAGTTACGAATTATATTGCGTATAGATAAGAGTAATATGAGTTTAAAAAAATGATTTACTCTGATGTTATTATAGATTTATTTCTTCTTTAATTTAAACTATGGTTAACATGTAGCCCATTCACTAGTGTACAAAAAAAAAAAAAAAACTGTATATTTACATGTCAATGTGGGAACAAAATCCTATTAAAGTATTCCTAAAAAAAAAAAATCCTATTAAAGTAATCCGAGTGATGCCCCTTGAATGAGGAAAGGCATGATAAATTGTTACCACCAGACTGCCTTCCGGGAGGATTCTTACAACAATTGATGTTAATGTTTCCTTAGACGTGTGTAAATGACAATCCACGTCGGGCCCGGAAGAAAATCAGTGGGATTCATGGTTGGTGAAATGAAAAGAGAAAATTACCCTTTAGATGTTACTTGTATAAAACATGGCGTTTACCTTGGGCTTCCAAACTTCGAGTAGCTAAAGTAGCTTGTCTTGCCCCTGAGGGGAGAAAAGTTGAGAACAAAGTGCGAACGGCTTTACGCGTGGAAAAATCTGCCGAACCGTTCTGACAAAATTTGAAGAAAGCTAATGGAAACAGGTCGTCACAAATTTAAGTTGAGACAAGTTAATGCTACTGATTTAAGAGAGTAAAAATGAAAAGAACGAAGTCAATTTTAAAATAAAAAACGATATCATTTTGATTTAAAAAATAATTACATAATATTTTAATAGAGTTACACATATTAACTGACTTATTAATTACATTTTAACTTGTCCGAAAGGGGATTTTCACATATATTGAATTTACGACTTATAGATTATATAATGTAAAAAGAGAGTTAAGGGAATGTAGTGACATGTGTTGATGTAAAAAAATAAAGCAAGAATATTTAAGTGACTCTCTTTCAAATCTTAAAATTTACATATAAAAAGTCGTGAATCGAGTTCATGTAAAGATTTGCTATTCTGGAGGGGCAATTATCGGAAAATCTTGGCCAATGGACGAAAGCAATATCACGTGAGTGAAGAAGGGTTAGTAATTTGTTTTCATTTTAGAGATAAAAGATGATAATAATTTTATTAAGTTTCTGTTAGAGAGAAAACAGGTTTTGGATAGAAAGTTCCCACTTCGAGGAAAGGAGTATGGAATGTCATGACATTCATTGTACAGGGGAAAAAATAATATATAACTAATTGTGAACTCGGATGTGTATTGAAATCAGTTTTCACATGCCTAACATTTGGACCAAACTTGCCATGTTCCCCGTCTAAGAAGAGGCGCCAGCAATCTCATGCCTGGCTCTTGCGAGTAGGACCAAGTTTATCATTCCCTATATGAGAGTGGAGCTTTCCACGTACCAAATTTGGGTACAAAATCTACAAAATAGACAATCATGTTACACTTATACCTATTTTGGGAGGATAGAAATAAATAGAAAAGAAAGAATTTGTAAGAATATGATGTTGTTTCAATTGTTTGGGAGTTAAAATGGGAAAGAAAGAAAAACAAGAGGAAGAAAAGAGAATGAATGAAACTTGAGTAAATTTTATAAAAATTTTCTCCCCAAAATTGGTCAAAAAGAAAAGAAATGAAAAGAAACTTATGTAAATTTTTTAATATGACAATATTGCCCTAACAAATGTGATATAAAAAATTTTATTAATCAATAAATCTTTTTATTTCCTAAACTTTCAAATAATTTATCAATATGACAATATTGCTATGAAAAAAGTGATACAAAAATTTTATTACCCAATAAATCTTTCTTATTTCCTAAACTTCCAAACAACTTAAAAAGAAACTTTGTATCCTTTCTTTTCTTTTCTTCTTCCTTTTAGCTTATCTTTTCTCTTCTTTTTTTTTCTATCCTAAACTCTCAAACTAGATTAATGTCCGCAAGTGATTTTAGTATCCTGCAATATGATATCGTATATTAAACCTCATTTCTTGCAAGTGATGTTGGACGCTACATTAACAGCTGTACAAATGTAAAATTTTCACAAAGAATTGCATATATTAAAACATTTGTCAAAGCCAGATAGTTATAAGTAATATTGATTTAAGGATCTATTCAACCGATAAAAGAAAGGGCAAGAATTCATTTCAAGAATTCATTTCTACAGTGTATCCAGATCTATATCACATATACATAAAATTTTACTTTCCTCCTTTTGAGTGTAGGACAAGGTTAATTTTGTCCGGCAAGCCATTTAGGATTCTAATGGCCATTAACCACAGAAATGTGTTTCAGAAGCAGTTAGATTAGAATTAGATTAATCCCATTTCCGCAGCAAATGTCGCCTGATTGATTAAAGTACTGTTTTAAATTAGATTGTGACAGTGAAAGAAGAAAATTCCCTCCTAATCTTTGACAATTTCGTTTTCTACTTCCACAGGTTTCTTTTAATCTAAGTGATCTTGACACCAAACAATGAACTGTATTATTTGATACAAGAAAGAGATTCAATTTATATATAAACATAAAAAACTCAGCCCAGCAAACAGCTCTAAATAGTATATATACACATCGAATATTGACCGACTGTTTCTCTTTCTTGCAAGCTCAAGAAACTTCAATTTCTGTGACCATAGAAGAAAAGAAAAGTGTTCTTTATATTTGTTGCAAGTCCTGCTCGACCATTCCAGCTAATTTCAGGTAATTCAGATCTCTGTGTAATTAAAATTTTTTTTCATACGTTATGTTTTTTTTCTTTCTTTTTTTTTTTTGTTATAACAGGGTGCGCGATAATTAAACCTTCGTTACTTTTTTAATTCCATAAGAAATGTTATCTGAGTTTATGAATGACCACTTGAACATTGCACATAACTGATCTTTGTTGTTGCTCTTTTACTTCATGCATAAATGATAAATGTGCACATATGGTACGTAAACTTCATCTAGAACTATTCTAATTTGTCAAGATAGATAAAAAGTCATATAACCTGATAGAAATCAATTTTGATTCTTTAAAAATCAAATATAGGTTGGTGCAAGTTGTATCTTGCATGCTATATAGGTTGATTCTTTGAATTGGTACGTTTGAGGCATGTTTATCAATTTCCAAGTTTAGGTAGTGGAAGATAATGCAAGCCATTTTAATTTTATGTCCTAAGAAAAGAAAATCAACCTTACATAAGCTGCCTAAACAATTTCAATTCTTATGGGGTCCACTTATAAGAAAGTTTTATAGACAGCTATGTTGGATTAGTCAAGTTTTATTTTTCATTGATTCTTTTTATCAAATTTTGAATTGTGTAATCTTGAAGCGTTTCTCAAGGGTACAAACTTTGAAGTTTAGAGGAAGAACACACATACAAACATTAAATCTTGAATTTCCTCGTACTAGCAATCCACATATTAGCAGAATTTGTAATTCCCACTACAATAAATCATGCCAACTGAAACCTAAAAAAGAACAACACTCGATTGTTTTGTCCATTACGGAATGTAGCCATATCCATATGCCAACATGGCTGATTTTATTTCGCTTTCGTGCCCACCTTGTGGTTAGGTAGTTGGGGATTTACATGCAAATATGCACTAAATTAAAATCAGACTAGCAAAGACTTTTCTTTGTTAATTCAAAGTTCCAACTGCCATGCTTTGAACTTTTCTCTGTTTTCTGTTTCTTCACTTCGATTTTCACCACATCATCTTTTTATTTATTATTGGATTTCCCCCAATTATCTAAATGCTTACAAACCCACCTTCCTTTAGTGATGCAACCGTAGACCTTCAATTAAAATAGTACAAAAAGATGAACATTGCCAATTTAACTAACCAATTCTGTGTGGTGACATCCAACCTTGAAGTTAACCAATAGCCAATTGGCAATAATACTTACTCAGAAAACTATTTTATCAATCATTTAATATCACTATAAGCAAAAGATTTGAAAATCATATTGTTGTTTTTGTCCGTAAGAGACATGCACATGGTAACATATTCAATGACAAGGTAAGATAAATCCTGTAGATAATACAAGGTTTTCAGTTTATAAAAAGTTATCATGGATTCGTATTCAACGGATTAGCCACATTTATCATTATAATTCAAAACCAATTTCAAATATTCTGTCATTATCCACTAGAACTGTTCAAACTTTATTCTCATGCTTGGTTTTCAAGGGAATTAATTAATCCTAATGCTCATGCAGGCTCCTAATTAAATTAATTTAATGACGTTCTAAACTCTTTCTTGGATATTAACTAAATATTCAATCAGATTACATAACCCCCCACCAAAAGAAAAAAAATAAATACATTTTAATATTGCAATTGTTGACACGGCTAATTCAAAATCTGTCTCACACGCTTTGTGAAACGCGGCCTACATGCACTCGCATATGTATATATATTCACATTCGTTCTTAGTATTTCCAAAAAACACGCACAACACACACTGCCATCACTACTTGGTCAAGAAAAACACACACAACACACAGTATTAGAGCCCTTCTTTCCTATATATCGTTTCAAGTAAAAGCCCACACAACACACACTACAAAGTCTAGAAAAACACACATTAGCATCACTACAAGTTCAAGAAAAAAACACGCACAACACACACTATCTTATTCCATTCTTTGAATGCTTGCATCGGATATTGAGAATTTAGCATGCAGAATATAATGGCGGATAAGAAAGTACACCCTGCTGCGGCCGGAGAATCATCATCGGAGCAGGCCCCATCATCCGCCACCGGAAAAAGATTGACAAGTCAATCCTCAGAAGCACTGCTACCACTGGGATCATCGCCGTCGTCATCGTCGCCTCCAAGGCCGTCACAACCGCCAGCTCAAGACCCGGTGCCACCACCGCCGGGAACTTACGTCATCCAGCTTCCAAAGGATCAAATACTGAGCTACCCTCCACCTGAAAATGCTAAAAGATTCCAGTATCTATCTGGCCGGAAGCCTCGCCGGAGCTTCTGTCGGCGTTGCTGCTGTTACACAATTTTGTTCCTCATTTTACTCATTGCCGCCGCCGCTATCTCCGCAGGTGTACTTTACCTCGTTTTCCGGCCAAAAGCTCCGAAATATAGCGTCCTGGATGTGGCAATTCGAGGCATGAATATGACGTCATCATCGGCGATATCACCTGAGTTTGACGTCAGCATCCGAGCCGAGAACCCAAATAAGAAAATTGGAATATATTACCAGTCAGGAAGTGAAGTCGAGGTCTCATACGACGACGTTAGATTAGCTAACGGCCGTTTGCCGGCGTTTTACCAGCCGTCAAACAATGTAACGGTGTTTCAGACGGCGTTGAAGGGGTCTAACGTGATTCTAGCTAACGGCGTTAGAGCGGCCATGGAAAAGAACCTGAAGCAAGGGAACGTGCCGTTTAGATTGCGCGTTAAAGCCCCCGTTAAGCTGAAAGTTGGTTCCGTTAAGACGTGGAAGATTACCGTTAAGGTCAAGTGTGACGTCACCATGGATGCTTTGACTGAGAAGGCCAGGATTGTTTCTAAAGATTGTGATTATGATGTTAAATTATGGTAGAAATTCATAACAATAATAATTGGTTATTTTATAAATAACCAAGACTCCAACTATTATTTTGTACACAGCCCCATTTGGATGACAGTTACTAGAAGGTTTTTTTAGAAAATCCTGAGTGTAACATTTTTTGGATAATCGTGCTTATAAAATAAAAACATAGTTTGCGAAATAAAAATTAGCTAAAGAACGTTAAAATATCTTTAAAAAAAAAAAAAAAACCCATAACCAACATAGCATCATGGAAAAAGGCCATATCTCTCTTTTTTCTTTGTTTCCTATTGATACAGTCATTAACTTCTTTTTTCCTTTTGTTTCTTGTTTGTTTGTTTATTCTTTTTATTTTTTGAATAGACAAGTTCTTGTTCTTAATTAGTACTGTTTTTTCAGAGCCTCTAGTCAGCACCATTATTGCTAGTTATAGCACTATGATAACAAAAATTCAATCTAATTATTAAAATCGCAGCACTGCTATAATATAGCTGAAGAGAGTGAAGAATTAGTCAAATTATTAGAAACAGAAATGGTGCTGTAGAAGAAGAAGGCATTAAAGCATTATGGGAGAATTTGCTTCCAACTATTCAAAGATGTATAAATATTAAGTTCACAAATTACATGCATACTAACAATTTAGGCTGTCTCAATCACCAATCCCCATCACTTTTTCATATCAACTTTCTACATGGTACAAAATTACAAGGAGCTTCTTTATTGTAGGTGATATAAAACATAGGAAGAAGCTCAACTAAATCTCTCTCTTATTTTTCTTCGTATACAAAATATATAGTGTACCTGCCTTTCCACACCTATTTATCTTTCTTTGCTTTCACTTTTTGTTCAGCTAAGTCTTTGTGCAGTATTTGCCAATAGTCTTCACTTTACTTTCTTTGCTAATAGTCTTCCAAACACTACACTTTCTTATTGGGACTCGACTGTTCGTAAGTCTTCTTTGCATCTTCAATTGTTTTCTGGAGTTGTGTAAACATATTCACAGAAGACTTTGCAAACTTGCTCATTTCACTGAGGAAACCTACCATACTTATGCGGAACTGATCAAGTCCTCGTGTCCGGTTGTCTGAAGCTTCATCTATCAACATATTTACACCTGGATCGCTATTGAAATTAGCTTGCCCTGTTGATGAATGAGGATGGTTTGCACTTTTCCCATGGTTCTTTTCTTGACGGGGTAAGAAATGAGCTATTTCAGCAGCTAACCTCTTCACTGAATCTGCAACTGCTTCCGTAGGCAAACCATTGAGCAGTTTCAACCATTCATCACAAGTAGCGTATATAGGTGGGCCATAGTACCTAAGGCTAAGGGGTGGATGCTGACTCCTTTTTTTCCTCTTGGAAGATTTCTGCGACTGCAAAACACATTTATAAAGCCAGTTGTTTATAGCTTCAATATATGTCTTCTGAGCACTAATCCACTTGGTAAAACTGGAGGATAGAGAGCTCAGCTCATTCTCAAGATAGATGACAATTTGTCGACGGAAGTCAGACTGTATGGAGATCTTGGTCTGACCAGGTGTATAAGCCACTGATATAATGTGCAACTGAAGCTTGTGACAGTCAAACATCACTTCCCACATCCTCCTCAATCTAAAATCAACAGTGAGAGGAGGTGTTAGAAGATGAGACAGAACCAAAAATACTTCAAAATGATGACCATCATGTAAATGGATACAGCAATAACCAAGGAAAGTACAGAAGTTCAGGCAGAGGGGTTTTAACTTGCTTTCTGTTTTTGCTAATAGAAAACAACAAAAGGAGGTTTCACCATTTTCTCCAACAAAACTCGAGCCAAGCAAATGAAGCAGCAGTTGTGGCAAAAAAAGCACTTGTATGGCATCCAAATGAAGATATAACTAATGGTTGCAGCTTTGACAAGAGTATTTGCATGCAATTCTCTCCACGTAACAATACTGATATCTTGTTGGCCACTATTTACCAGCAAAATACTTTGGAAACCAAACACAACATTAATTTCAAGTCCAACTTGTGATATATTGCATCTGACCACCAGTACTTGAAATATCTGGCGTTGCCATGATAACTATGTATCTGCATTCGTGTTTGTAAATATAATATGCGTGAACTATAGACACAGGTAAATCCTTTTCAAATTCATTCTGTAGGCAAAGAAAGTGATGAGAAATTGCATGTTGAATGTAACAAGCATCATATATTGTTTCCCAGCAGTAAAAACAAAGTTTTCAGTTCATAAAAACAGCATTAATAATATATACACAAATAGGATTTCGAAGAGAATATATCAAATAACAGTTCAAGGAATTGACAAGTACATACCCTTCAATCAACTCTTCCAGTTGTGGCTGGAGCTCTCTGTCTCTTAAGTCCTCTATTTTCTTGGATATAGAGTCAATCCTATGAATTGCAACTCTGATTCTGGAGTGCAAATCTTTGACAACTGCACGCGTCTTATCAATCCTGAAGAGACTTTCTCCATTAGATTCCTGTTGCCTAAGAAGTTTACGCTTCATATCATATTTCCGTCTAACCATTTCACTAGCCTGGAATCCACAAAGATGCATCAGGTGATGTGACTATAACCCAGAGGTGCTCATAAATATGTTATAACATCATGGAACTTCTTGGCAACTTGAATATCATGAGAAAAGAATTTAAATCGAACTAACAAAAGATTACAAACTTTATCATTATTCTACACACAAATTAATGTCCAAGCTGGAAAAATTAAACAAAATAAAAGGATTACGGAATATTGCAGCTGTTAGCAAGCTGCAAAATTCAGAAAAAAAAAATGCAACCTTTCTGACATTTGGCCATTATTAGTACGAATTTTCACCTGCATATATATATGGGAAAACAAGCTCTCATTGAGTGTAGCTCACTATTGGATTTAGAGTCAACCAAATCTAATTTAGTTGGACTTACATCATCATAAATGTGGGAGACAAGTCTAGTAATGTTAAGAACTAATCACTTAAGTTTAAGCCAGCAAAACTCAATTGTGACAGTAAGACGCAATCTCTCAATGTCAACATCCATCAACAACTCTTATTTCCCCCAGTACCCCCTTCTTCAAACCCAGAGAGAGGAAGGAAGAATGAATAATGTATATAGGCAGTAACAATGTTAAAGATCGCAACTCCAAGCCAACTCGCGATGATAATGAATTTTACTATTCATCATAAAAGAAAAGGAATCTTGTCTAACTGGATAAGAACCCATAACAAATTCCAATTATGATGTCACTCCCAGGATCAACACCACATCATGCAGCTGGTTTGACAAAAATACCCACCCAAACAAAATTATGATTACTGTATAACCAAGTAATTTGTCACTTTTCATTATTATTCTAACTCAGTATGCTGATAGACAACCATCATCCGGATTCAAAGTTTAAGGAACTACTATGTGCCTGTCCTATAACACATCCTCTCCATAGCCTCCCAACATAAGCAATTTGACCAATTAAAAATTGAAGGACTTTTGATCAGATCTACAATTTTATCACCAGAGACTGAATAATGCTTCAACTAAGAAAACTCTATCCTCCCACTGAAAAATGAATGACCATGGGTAGAACAAATGATGAAAAAAGGAAAAGAAAAAGTTATGCCATGAAACATCGATCATTAAATCCTCCCTCCAAAATATACAAGCTAAACAGGACAATAGAATGGATTTGAAAAGCATGCATACCTTGACTTCATCGTAAAGCTTCTTCTCCCAAGCATATAATCGATCTATAGTTGAGGCATGGCTTCCAGAGATCATACTAAAACTATCAAGGAGATTTTTGGTAAGGTCCTCAACATCATCAATGGAGTTTGCACCAGGAAGATTCCTAGATGAAGAGGACCGAGATGAGGCGGTCCGATGCCAAGTTAAGTACTTCACAGTAGTTTGGGGAGGCTCTGAGTCAAAAAGCAAAGTATGAGATCAGCTATCTATTAATAAAAGCTTAAACAGGCGGGTCATTGGGACTGCAAAAGAAGATAAATATTGTGTATTCTAGGAAAAATATGTAGCATAAGTAAATAAACTGCAAGCACAATCTGAAAGTATAAAATTCAAGCTATCAACTGGCAAGCCTGTAATCAACATCTAGACACCCATGCAGAAGCTGACATGTGTCAGTGCAGGCTTATTTTTTCATAATGTTGTTTGTTTGTGTTTGTGACCTTAAAATTTTACCCATTTAGCTGATTAATATGTATGTCACAGCCAACCCACATTAGTGAAGGCACATTTTCTCCGTCTTCTCTTGTTAAAGAAATTAAAAATCCTTCCCATTGAAATATGCCACCTTCAATTCAAATCCATCATATCTCACCTTGACTACTATACTACTTTCTAAAAGAGTGGAACTATATCAATTTATTACAGTAATTTCCAGAAAACAAAAAGAGTCATTCAAGCTTCAATGACTTTGCATCAGCAACAACCAATAATCAAAAAGTCTTTTGAGTTTTTCTTATCAGCAAAGATCTATTAGACTCTAAAAGGGAACCGTAGTCAAGAGCAGATAGCAAGTTAGGAACTCATTAGGTTTGTAATACGACTTTCAGGTACCTAGTTGACATGCACTTCTCATTTATACTCCCTTCTCACGCTGAGGCGACCCTCAATGGGTTCTAATTCTAGGAAGGGGAAGGTGCCCTGAACAAATCTGAAGGCTTTGGTATTTGATTGAAGGGAACTAAGACTAATAGCTTAGATTTCCGGGAGAATCTATCCATTTAGTCAGCTCATAACGATCTTTATAAAGCAAAGGCCAAAGCTTCTACCAAAGCTTCCCCCCTCATGTAGTCATCAATCTTTCCAGGCTGTGGCAAAGCTGCAATCCTTAAAACAACCAAGGGTTTGATATAATACAAGAAAAAGTGAATCAGAACCGCAAGCAGAATCATTCCCATTCAAAGCATTCAGTGTGTGAATGAGATGTATTTGCTTTTGCAAGATGTCATCTGCAGATATCAGGATTCTCTGACTTGACGTAGGTCTGATTTTCCTCTAAAATTTCTTTTTTTTCCCTTGACCAAGTAAAAATAAACTTTTGCTGGGTAATAAATTTCAATAAGGGATAGCACTCAACCAAAGCTGTGATTTTCAGGATAAGATTGCCTAAGCAATTCACCTTCACTTTCAAATTTCCTGTGGAAGCCATCATAAATGAATAAAACCTTCCATGAATAACATGCAGAAACATAAAGGTGAACAAACTTACAGAGTAGAGATGTCAAAGAGCCTTTTTCAACAAAAGTGATTAATGTGTGCATTGGTTAAAGATGAAAGGAATATAGTAGATAGTTACCCTATGGCACATGACACAACTCTAAAGTAAAAAACTCTGCTGACTTGCTCAAAATTGTAAATGACCCATCAGGTCTACTTCTGTGCTTCAAAGCTTGAGCCTCCAAATATTTAGAAGAAACATTAAAAGCTACTATAAAGTCGTAAAAAAGAGTAAAATACAGATAGCCATTGTGGCATTATATGAATTCATCATATATTTCAAAACAATTTACATTGACAAACCTACCTTCCTGAACCTGGCTTGGATCTTCCCCACAAGAGAAACAGGACTTCAATAATGATGTAGTTAATGACTCATCTGCCACAAAAAAAAATTCAATATTATTTTCACCCACATATCTTGATATATCGTCTATCTCAAAAGAAGAAAAATCACTAAACAAACTCAATGTGAAGTTTAAAAATGTGAACTTGGGCTTGCAGGCACCTTTTTTTTCCTTTTTTTAACACCAATGACAGTTATGCATCAGTCAAACACACTTGCAAAAAGGTTACTTCAAAATATGCACCCTAAAGTAGTCCTCAATTTTTCATCCCTGAACTACTCAATCTGACATGAATCCTGACTAATAAACACTAATGCACATTATACAACTAGTATAGAGATGAGCAAATAGAAATATCTTGGAGGAGAAAAGAGATCATCATCTTCCATCTGAAAATGTTCAACTTTCAAAGCAATGACTGGCTCCTAAGTTGACTAAGTAGGAAAGGAACATAGTAATGATAGAATATACCAGTACAGTGCATAATTGTGTATAAAATAATAATGTTAAACAAGTGAGCAAGATTAAGGACAAAGAGAATACTTTCTTTCCCCGGGATGATTGGACGAAAATGAAATTTATTTGCCTCAAGCATCCGAGGAACTTCTCTTCCAGATTCAGAAGCTTTTCCAAATAGATATTCAATATCTTTCATGCTTGAAACAAAGTCCTTTGGAACAACTTTGTTTTCAACATCATTATCTTCCATTGTTGTTGTCTTTACATCATTCACAGCTGCAGCTGCTGAAGAAAAGGCTCTTAATGGTGTCAAGTTGGGAGATTTGTTTTTCAAACTATTTGAAACCTTTGATTCCAAAGCTATGCTTTCCGCAGAAAGGGCAGCAGGCGAATCATTAGCATCAACATTCTCTCCTCCCCTATGAACATTTTCAAAACTCCGGACAAGGGTTGCTGTAGAAGGCTCGTCAAACTCATCTTCCGACTCTAGTGACTCTTCACTTCCAGGAGAGGAATACTTCTCCTCATCACCCCCCAATTCAGAGATTCCCTCCTCCTCTCTTAGCTGTCTAATATCATCCGCATACTCCAAATCTTGGTTAACTTTCCTCCGTTCCAAGGAAGAAAACTGATTATCCACTGGATCAGAGAGACCAAAATAATCCCATGGAGTTTCAGGTGGAAGAGGAGGAGGTTCAAATGGTGGTGTTTCGGGTCTCTCGAGGGAACGAGGGGTGGTGCTTTGAGGGGTACCTGATGTAACTGACACTGTATGAGGAATAGAAGGTTTCTCTTCAACTTTCTTGGAGAATGTTCCTCTAAATTTCATAGGATTTGACCGGTAGTTTTTTGAGGTTGGAGGTGAAGGAGTTGGTGAGATATTCCCATTTGCATCTGGATGCTGAGATAGAGATGGAGAAGAGAATGAAAAATGGGAAACAGACCTCTCAGTATGCACAAGTGGCTCTGGTGTTGCACTTGTGGATGTATAAATGGAAGATTCAACAGGAGCTTCAGGTTCAACAAATCTCCATAAAGCAGTTCCGGCAACTTTCAATGCCTCTATATAAGAATTATGGTTGGCTGCCAAAGAGCACCTAGCATCAAGTGCTTGTCCAATGAACTTCTTTCTCTCTCGGCAAAGCTGCAAAGCCTTATCTTCTTCCATTCTAGAGTTTGAAGCCCCCATGATTTATGCACCCTGTAGTTAGTTTTAGAACCAACCTTGTCTCTTTGTAGCAACCTGAGTGGAGGCCTTTCTCTGGATACAGAAGCAATGCACAGTATATCAGTAAGACAACATAAAGGAAAGGGATAAATTTTCTTACATTACAAACTCAATGAAAAAGTTTCATAAGAATCTAATGCAATAAAAGGAATTAACAGAACTATTGTCCAACTTACCACATCGATTACTTAATTCTTTCATTGAATAGGCAGAAATTTAGTTCAAAAGCAGTTTCAAATCAGCAAATTCAGAATAATTCAAATCTAAAAACACAAACCAAAAAACACTATTGTGCAATACAACCTTGGAACCTCAAAAGTTACTAATTAACTGTACAGTTAAATCCCATTGAAAAATCTAGCTGACGAGCATGCAATTATTCTGCATTTATACTATCATAGACCCAAAGAAAGGGAAGCCACGCTCAAGAGAACAAGAGAGAGATACAAAATGTAAGAGGGGGATGCCAAAAAAAAATAATGATAAAGCACCACACCTACTATTTGCTTAGACGCAGCACCACAGAGCAAGCAGAATTACAAAAATACCAGTTTTCAGATTTTTTTTCCTGTTTGGCAGGGTAGCCAAACTTTGTCACAGTTAAAACCTAAACAGCTAAACTTTTGGAGCAAAAGAACATGTAAAAATCACATCACATGAACCGCTAAATTTCAAGGGGGAAGACCAAGATAGAACTGCAATTCCATTATTGCCACCACTGCAGCAACATAAGATAAATACAATACATGCTGGTCACCGACAAAAAAAGCATGGTTTGGTAACGTGAATGGCTTGACAACATGAAACCAATCGGTATCTAATAAGCTACAGGCTCAAAAAATCTTTAAAAAGTAGACTTTATTGCAGTCGAAATTGATAGAATCCATCTAGATTAGTCCATAAGCATAGATATGATTACTCCTCAGTAAAAAGCGTGGCAAAAGCTTCAGAAAGGGAAAAATAAGAAAAATTGACAATAACCGAAAAGGGAATATAAGAAAAATTCCCAAAAAATTAAAATCAGAAGCCTAAAAGATAAACTTCACACAAAGGGAATCACCAGATATATTCCACAAAAAGCAGAGCATTGGAAAACTACAATCAACTTACAGATTTACCAGCAATTCAGCAATCAACTCATATAGAGGAAAATGCCAGCTTGAGCAATCCAGCAAACAGAAAATTCACAAAAATCCGAACCCTGAAATTCATCAAATTCAAATCCAATTCAATCCTCCAAAACCACTCATAACTAATAAAAAAATTATAACTTTCCAACGTTTAGGCCAATCAAGATTCAATAAATGATGAAACTGAGCACTAAAAACATTGAAATTCTACTGAATTCAAATAAATCTATATTAAAAAACCAACCTTTCAACCATAAAACCAGAAAATTTTAATTAAAACCGAGAATCAAGTACTAAAATAAAAAATTACCAAGAAAATTTCCCTAAAAATCCAATCTTTGAATAAATCTCAGAAACCCAATTACCTGACAGGCTTATCCAAGGCAATTCAACTGTACGCTGTCGAAAATCTTGCACTTCAGACCAAACCCATTTGAGAAAATCAGCAGAATATTCCAAAATGAAAAGAAAAAGAAAATATAGCTGTATGAATGTACAGTTGTACTGAGAGGCAAGATGGATGTGAAGTGAACGAAGAGGAGATGACTGATGAAGGTGGGGAAATTGAGTTGGACAAACCTTTTCATGCAGAAAAGGTACAAGAAAAAAAAAAGGCGCAAAAAAGGCCAAAAATGGTGATGTGGGAACTGTGGAGCCCACTTAGCATAGTTCCATTTTAGCAACTGCAATTGTATCCAAGTCAAGTGTTCATTTTTTATGATCTTTGCTTTGGAACATTTTTTTTTTTTTTGAAAAATTGTTTTGAGAGAGAGAGAGAGAGTGTGTGTGTGTGTGTGTCTCTCTCTATATATATATATATATATATATATATTCCTTGGAAAGGATTTGTGGAGATTCTTAATAGCGTTACCTTAACGCGGTGGAGGGAGGAGATGAGCTGGACTTGCTGAATTGGAAGTGCTTATGGTGTAAGGAAGCAAAGGCAAGAAAGGAGTTTTGGACTAATGAGGTATAGGATGAGGACTTTGCTATGTTGATGATAATATGAATGGCTGAAGGCTAAAGCTAGGAAAAGGACTGGAAGACTTGTCTGAGAGTGAAGTACTATGTGAGAAGGTTAATAAAAGAATAGCCAACTGTTTTGGACTTGTAGGATTGGACTTTGTTTATTTTTTGTATTCCCCATCTTTACTAGTTATGATCAAGACTAGTATGAAGTTTATTCTTAGAGGAGAATTTGTTTCAAAACTAAGAAATTCCATTAGAATTTGCAATTTTTTTAGCCTAAATAGCTTGTCCTTCATTACAAAATTATAATAAGCTTAGTCCGTTTATGACCGAACAAGTTAAGAATTTTAAGCTCAAGAATTGAAACCACGTAGCATATACTTCTTTCATTTATCTTTTTGTATAAAGTCGAGTATAATATAAGGTTATTATGCATGTTATATATTTGCAAAAGACCAATTCTCATTACATTTCAAACACATATATGGGGGCGTGGGGGGGTGGGGTGTGTGTGTCTGTGTGTGTGTGTGTGTATTCTTTCTCCAGTTATATATGTATTACACAGTTTGGAAGTACGGTTGGCAAAATAGCGCCAGTATTCTTCAGGGTTGACAAGACAAGAAAACTAATCACTAGACAAAGAGAATGATATAGACAATAACTTAGTACAAGAAATAAGTATCTAAGAAATATAAGCTTGAAAATGAAAAATATGTTCTGAGAGTCACTTTCTGTGGTGCCTGAGGATTGAATATGAAGGTTGGGATTAAAAAAAAGGGTTGGCCTATATTCCCTTCCTTTCTTAACACAGCTTAATTTGTAATAATATTTTACATTATTTTATTTATCATTTTAAAGAATATAATTACATCATATTAATGTTCATATCATAAAATTCCAAATTCTCAAAATTACTAAAAAAATATGTAAAATATAAAATTCCCGAAATTAAAAAAGTTTGCTAAATTTTGGAAAAGGTGACAAATTTTGAGACAGATGTAATGCTAAATAAATTCAGGTTAGTTACGTAAAATCAGATATGAAATCCAGTTTAACTTTCCGCTCATATACATTTGCGTATTGGTCAAGGAAACTGTACTTTCTTCCCCACATCGATGTTCTCTCACAACTTCTCTCACATTCTCCTACCTAGCAAATTAAAGATTTGGTTTTTGACCCAAAAAAAAAAAATTAAAGATTTGGTGACTCAAAAGATTTCCAATTCTAATCGAGGCGTCAAACATTAAAGGCTTGTCCCCATAACTTCTGATTTTTATAAAAATTAATTTAAAAAGATAAAAATCGATTGCTTCTGATTTTTATAAAAACTAATTTTATAAAAGATAGAAATTAGTTACTTCTAATTTTTATAAAAATTGATTTTAGAAAAGATAAAATTAGTTGCTCCTAATTTTAGTTTAAAATTTTTAAAATATAGTAAAAAAATAATTAAAAATAACACAAAATAGATTTTTAAAAAAATTAGAAGCTAAAATTAGGTTAAAAAATCTATTGATAACGGGCCTTATGAAGATTTACTCTAACATGTTTCTTAACTTTCTTTTGAAAATTTTAAGTTTTTATATACTAATATTCTTTTAATATTAACTTTGTTTTGCAACTTTTTTTTATAAGCGAGGTTCACCGACAGATAACTATAATGACATGAATGAATCGACGACATTTATAAGGTTGAGGGTTGCCTGGTAAATCTTAATCGGTGTAAGTAACCATTATGATCACATGTCTACTAAATAAAATAACGAAAAAAATTATAATTTTGATATCAAGTGTTTAGGGTATTTGTAGTTGTAGTTTTTAAAGTTTGGAAGAAAGCAAATTCAATACTAAATGTTTTCATTTTTCATTACATTTAGTCTTATTGACCAGTTTTGACAGAATCTTATTGGAATTCGGTCACGTGATACTCATATGCCGTTGACCAAATTTTAAAAAAATATATAAAACAAAAAAAAATTTCAATTGACATAATTTATAATTAAAGGCACAAATGAATGCATTGTCCAAGCAATTTTTTTTTTAGTTTTATCTGCTTATTTATCGTGTGTGAAGTCAAATTAGTGCTTTTAATTATAAATTATGACAATTAATTTTTTTTTTAAAATTTGGTCACTGTACGTGAATATCACGTGATCAGATTCCGCTAAAATTTTGTGAAGACCAGTCAGTAGGACTAATTAAAAAATTAAAATATTTGGTATTAGATTTACTTTTATCCAAACTTTAGGGATTAAGACTGTCGTGTTTTAAACATTTGATACCAAAACTGTAAATTTCTCTAAAAAAATAAACTATCCATGTAAAAAGGTTAATGGTGAGGATTATGCAACCTAAAATCTTTACTCCATTTTTTTCCTCCCTTAAACACCACTTCTCAATTTGAAATGCTATTTGAATAATAACATTATAGCATTTTACGAAATGTAACATATGGAAATAAAGAAGTAGTTGATAATATAAAAAAGTTTAAAAGCATGTATAGATAACATTTCAAAATATTATTTTGAATAATGAATCTTCTGAACAAAATGCTTTCCTCACAATTATAGATTGGTGATTAGTTTAGACTTTTTTGTTTTCTTTATATTTTCATTTTTCAACCTGAGATTACCTCAATTTCCTATTCTAGCTAGCTAGGATTAGTGATAATTTTATGTTTTCAGTTTGTGAATTTTGTTATCCAGATCTACCATATCCTGCCAATCAGAACTTCCATGTTTCATGTCAGTTTGAAATTGAAGTTTAATTACTAGTGGTCCAATGATACATCATAACTATATAGCATCCTATGCACTTGGACATTTCAATATTTATTCAGTTCAATTTTCTTATCCCACTAATTAACCGATTGCATTTCCTAAGAAAAACATAGCAAAAGCATGAGTTAAACTTTCTTCCTTATATCGAAGGAGTAAATATTTAATGCGCACGGTACAAACATTTGAGGCATTATCATGCCATTTCAATGGGGACCATAAGAGCTTTTTTTTCTTTTCTTTTCTTTTTTTTTGTTGTGGGGGTTTTTTTCTTTTTTGTTTTTTTGGTGTCTTTTAGTGGGGTGGGGTTTTGTTTTTTTTTTTTTTGTTGTTTTTGTTTTCTTTGGGGGGGGGGGGGGGGGGGGGAAGCAGACAACTAATATAATTTTGCTATACAAAAGAAGAATAACCTTTTGCTTTTTACACTCATTTGTTTATACATCCATTCATGCATGAATCCATGAATCCATGTTCCAGATTCCAGAAGATTGCCAAATTCCTAAAGTCAACAAGAAAGATATATAAACTAATCAAAAACAAATGACCAGAAATTTCATAGTTGTGTGGGGTTGTGTGTGTGTGTGTGTGTGTGTGAGAGAGAGAGAGAGAGAGAGAGAGAGAGAGAGAGAGAGAGAGAGACTGTGTGTGTCAGTGATTCTTTCTCCCTTGGATGTACTAATTCAAAAGTTTTTACAACCTTTTACCAATAATCAATTTTGTTTTACTTTCCACCCCAAGAAATGTTCTTGAAGTTAACATGCATTAACAGTAGCACAGTACCATTTTGCATAAACAATCCATAAGCATATAGTTAATTTATGTCTCAAGTAGTACATAGTACATCTTTGTCCATTTTTTATAATTTTAAGTATACAATTACACTTCACATCATTGTTGGAAGATCCTCAAGGGCACATGACAGGCCATTGATAAATAATTTTTTAAGGATTTAAGCCACCCCTTTTTTGTTTCTTTGCTTATAAATCAAATTGCAGCTATTAATGTATAAATAAACAAGTAAAAAGTATCCAAAGAAGCATCTAATGCATTTGTTAGAAAGTGTATAGACATTAGAAAAATAAGCAAATCTTGTTTGCACATAAAATCTTGCTTTATTTCACTCGCTTAATCACATGGGAGAAAAATGTTTGTTTGTGAGAATATTTGCATAAGCCTAGATATGGAGTTTGGCTGTAATTTTTATTAATTGTTTTAATTGCAAAAAAAAGTACTGTTATCTTTAATATATTCGTCGTATTAGCAACAATTCTTAGTGGGGAGATTATTTTATTGCTTAAATGGATCTGAATATTTGAAGATGATATATTTCATTTTTTAAGAGGAATTTCATTTAATTAGAGAATTGAGAAGCATTGGCATTTTGATCTTCTTACTAATCTCCTAACTGAAATTTCTGGGGGAAAAAATACCCTCAATATGTCTCAATGAAGTTCTATAATGTTTCAGTTTTGCTCGTTCCAAATAATCCATCTGTTATGATTTACCAGCAAGTTTTGTACCCTTCAGTTTTTCCTTCGTAGATATTTCTGCTATTTCTTGAATGTATTTATAACCACTTGTTTTTCTCTCAAAAAAGAATTTTTTTACTACCACTGCCTATAAATTATAATATGACAAAATCCTTTAAGATTTGCCACTTTCTTACCTATGATACCAAAGAAAATCTTTCGAAATTGTTCTGCATGCCGTTATATTATAAAGTGGGAAGATTAGAAATATTATGGACGAATATGGTACCCAATATGGTCCAATCGATTCCTCACAGAATTTGTCTTAATCTACAAAGATCATGTCATTGAATAATTGAGAGCTGCATGTGGCTACTTTTTTATAAAGTCATCCTCGTCATCTCCAAGTTGCAAATGAGGCAACCAATCCACGTCTTTCTTCTCCATTTGTTTCATTATCACTGTTTCTTTACACGTCCTTGAGGAGGCCTGGGGGAATAAACAGGTAAGAAAGAATGAGAGAAATTGTCTTGAATGATTTAACTTATCTGCCTTGGGACTTATGTCCTAACCTTTAGTGTAAAACCAACAGTCTTTCCAGAAAAGTTTTATGAGGATGTGACCACATTAAACGCTGTAAACCATTCAGGAAAATTTAGAAGCCAACCGTTGTTGCCTAACCTTTAGAGCTACAGAGGATAAAGTGAACAAACAAGGTAGTGCGTGTCCTGTTGATGGTTACAGTTGTTGCTTTGAGTTCTTCAGATCTTTGATTGGCTGTATTTTGCAAACTTCAACACTTACTGTTCTCATTTTTGCTTATTCTTTTATTATTGAGAGGGGAGAAGATGCTCAATCTGAGCTTGAAGACTTCATCCCTTTTCAGTCTTTATTTGCTTGTTTTTGCCATACTCCTCATCTGCTGACTCGAGTGTGCTTAGCATAAAAATCTGGAGAACGTCCAAATGTTGAAAAGATTGAATGTACAACCAGCAAAGCAAGTAAATAGAAGCCACATGACCAGTGAAGCCAAAAAAATCATATACCCAGATGAAGATTGTTCTTAGGTACAAGCGGTGGTAGCGAGCAGATATTAATTCCCATAATGGCATAATAAACATTTTTGCTGCATTCCTTTGGTTAACACGCATAAAGGAGCACCTCAGAGTGTTTAATTCCCACTATAGGACCTACAGATTTAAAGAAATTTCTCACAAAACAATCAGTAGTTTCCTATGATGCTCTCCAACCGAAGTCAAGTCTCCATCATGATGATGATCGTGGAAAATAAGAGTCAGAATTCCAACTAAACAAAGTACTGAACCTACAAGGAGCTTGTCATAGCGCTCCACCCAGTGGAACTTCAGCTGACTTGCACCATAGAAAGAGAGAGCCACCAGTGAGGTCATTACGGTTATGGTACTGCACATTCAATATCCTCAAGTCAGGTCAGAGTTACGAAAATGAAATGGAAGATTAGGCCACAAGAATATCTTATGATACATAAATATCATCAAAATAGCATTATGGTCCGTAACTAAAAAAGCATCCAGGCTCTAACAAAGAATTCTTAAATATCCCACTCTAATTAAACAGTAATTTAAATGCTATACCCAAAATTTGTGACAGTGCCAACTTTCAGCTTGCACTTGGTTCCATCCCAAATTACAATTTTCACTGCTTACAGACTATTTCAGAAAAGCCTCTGGGGCAAGTTGCCTGGTACATTGTCATTGCAGAATAGCTAACAATATGAACGGTTGCAACAAATGCCAAATTATAGACAACCACAAGATCCATAATGCAAATGACACAGGTATATCAAATTTATCTTTTGAGCTGACATTCCAATGTATAAAGTACAAAGATCTTTACAAAATTTCAGACAATTAAATAATCAAACATTGGGATTTTTAGCCAGCAATATATTACCTGAATAGTAAAACAATGATCGCAAGTACCATCATGGAGGATGAGTTCCCAACAGCAAGGAAAACTGGAAGAGTGGTTGCACAAGGAGATAGTGCAGGAACCAAGACAAGCCCAGCAACAGCCATTTTCTCCATGGGTTGGTTATGGGAATGACTATGACCACCCTTTCCAGTTAGAAATAAGATGACATAGCTTCCACCAAGAAATACGAGTAGGAGTGATGCAAGTTTGTGAACAGTTTCTTCTCCCGCAATGGTGTTTGTTATGGTGATTGCTGTTATACCAAGGAGTGAAGTGGATACTACGTGCAAAACTGCTCCAAATGCAGCTGCACACAAAAAGTAGTAATGAAACAAACTAACATGAGCAGAAGCATTTCTCATATTTCTTTTCAAGGGTGAAAAATCCACATAGTTTCTATCTAGCACTTGTATCACTTATTTAAACATGAGAACTTAAATTAATTTCACAGGTATGCATCCAATCCAGAATAACATTTATGCATAGTGCAAACCAAAACTCAGAGGCAATACATGGTATGTCTCAGGTTGTAGAGAGTAACCGTGCACTGCCACAAAAAAACCATTGCAGGATAGTTCCATTAATTGTACTACATTCAATTTAGCCTTCATATCTGAGAATTGGAATTTGAACAAAGTGGGGATCAATTCCTACCAGTTCCAAAAAATATTTTTAATGATTACTCTCAGCTCAAACAGGATCTAGCAGTTTCAAAAACCAAATAAAAAAAAAAAGAAAGATACAGTCAACTAGTAACAATTTGATTCTTCAATCTGTGGCCATTTAGCACAAACTATACCCCACAATCACCTGATACCATAATGCCTCTCAACCATAGAACCACACAAAAGGCATCAAATTCCATAAAGAAGCACAAAAAACAAAAACAAAAACAAAAACATAGCAATTGAGTTGCAAGTTCTTTTTTGTCACTTTTTTCCCTTCATGGTCATCAAACGATTTTACATCTGAGGAACAATTTCAGAAGTGGAGATTCTCCACTTTTAGGTGTCCCATTCCCTTAGGTCCGGAATGTCCAGTCGAAAGTAATCATGCACTGCCACAAAATAAAGAAAGTTCTCGGAGAAAAAAGCCATTTTAGTAAAACTCCATTAGCTGTATTTCATTCAATTTAGTCTAAGAAATTTGGTTCATAGTTGGGAATTGAAATAGGAACAAAAGGAGATGAACTTCTGCCAATCCTGAAATGTGTTTTAATAAACTGGAATGGATGCTATTATCACTCAGTTGAAACAGAATTTAACAGTTTCAGAACCAAATCACAAAGAAAGCTACAATCAACTACTAATGTTTTGCACCTTCAATCTGTGGCCATATTGACAGCAACTAAACCCAACACCACCTGATACCACCTTCAACTAAAATGATTCTCAACCGCAGAACCACACAAAAGCAGCAAATTGCAATACTAATACAAAACATAGCATTTGATATGTGATCTATTATCTTCATGGTGGCAATGTGTGTATGTGTGCATTCGTACCCACACAGAAGAGTTGCTGGTCGTTTGTTTTCTGTTTTCATCATTCTTTTTCTTTTGAACATGGGCACCAAACAGTTTTAAATCTGAAAAAAGTTTTGGAAGTGGAATTTCTCCACTTCTAGGTGTTCCATTCCCATAAATCAATACATGATTATCAACCCAACAAAAGAAAATGTTGCTAGATAACTCTAGCACCCATGCTAGCTACCAATATACCCCAGGCAAACAGACCCTGAATACACAGCATGAAGAAATATTAAGATACTCAATATTCTGGTTGCAAACTTGCAATTGACTAATAAAAGAACCAAAATTGGAATCCCTAACAATTAAATGTTTGTAAAACTAGTAAAATAGTGCTTCAAAGTACAGCATTTGGCAATTCAACTCTTTTTATCATTTATTTTCAGACATTTTCCCAGCTTTATTTTATAAGTTTAAGTGCAAAATACAGAATATATGTATAAGAATTCTACATTAAAATTGATGTCAACACTTTCTCTTATTACTGTATTATAAAGTTTATTTGACAAAGAGTTCTCAACTAAATAAACAACATTCTTCTGACAAATTTCCCATTGAAATTTTATCATTAAGTATAACTATAAAACCAAGCTAATTCATTCTACTACACAAAGGGGGAACAAGCAGTTTTCGTGCCATTCAATTCATGAAACATATTCATAAAGATGTTCTCCTACAACTAATTTGCCTTGCAGAGTTGTAAAATTTATAGAATTATGTAAAATCAGATTAAAAAGTTATAAATACTAAATGCAAGACAACAAATTTACTCATAATATCTCCCCTGTCCTGTTCAAATTGGACTTTTAATAGTGTAATATCTCTTCACAAAAAATGAATTCCAGACTACTCAATAAAATATAGATTACCCATAAACATTCATCACCGTTCTTAGTTTTGAAATTCAAGAAGCAGTTCCACAAGCTTCCATCACTACATCAATTAACTGGTTCGTGCAATTCATTTCATGATCCAATTTCCTAACATGACTAGGCATGTCTCTCTTCGAAACTAACTTTGTAACAGTCTCAAATATGTGTAATGTCTGTCATATGCATCAAATTTCTATTTGTAATATTACTCCTTAACATAGACCAAACAAATACTACTTCACAAACATCCCCCATAAACATTCTTTTTAAAAAAAATGCAGCAGAAAACAACATAACAGAATCATAAAACTATACAGAATCAGGCTAAAAATACAATAAAATTGTAATAAAGATAAATAAAGTCTTAAAATGTTCTGCTACCAATTCCTGGAGGAAAAACTCAGATCAATCACGGATAACCCAAGAATCATCTTTGATAACTGATCAAAACCAGTTGTTCAATAATCTTCAAGACTAAAATGTCTTTTCCTTAATAAAGCAGATAAGGACAAGAAATGTGAAAGCACATTCAATTGGCAGCAATACAAACCCAAAAAAATCAATACCAATACCCTAAAATCTCACAACCGACATCAAATTTCTTCAAAATAACAGAACCCACATGCCCCATTTCCTCATTAAGCAAGAAAATCACATTCTTCCAAACAATCCCTCAGCAGAAAATAAAGAAAACCCAAAATCAACCCATTATTATTAACACTAAAAAAATTCAATCTTGCAAAAAAGACACACATTTCACCATTATCCCAGAAAGATCTACACTACAAAAACTGAACCAAGAAAATGGATATAAGAACTCACTAACGAGGAGGGTCCGGGAGAGGGTCCATTTCTGGGCACGGCCAACAACGGAGAAAGGGAGCCAATGGGTTGGAATGAATGAGTGAAGCAATGAGACCGTTGCTATGCCACCAATTGTTGATAGATCTTCCGCACTGAAGCTACCTCCTTCCATTTTTATTTATTTTTTCTTTTGGTTGGTGTTTTGACGCTTTTATCTGGGACTTTCCTGTTTTTATTTTTGTTTGGAGGAGAACCGGAAATGAAAATTGAGGGATTTGGTCTTTTGGGCTTGCTGGTTATATATTGGCTATGTTTTTGAGTTCTTTTACAGTTTGCAAAGAGTAAAAGGGTTAGTAAAGTTGAATAGAAATGACAAAAGAGAGCTAAAAAATAGTAATTTTTTTTCCTTACATATTTTAAGCTCATAGTTTTAATAGGGTGTTTTTGAACTTAATCGAACTGTTTGAGTTTCATAATTGTGCGATTGATTGATTCAATCAATTTTATTCGCGATCAGCTCAATACATTTCTACTTATAATTTAAACACATTATTTTGTGAGAGAGAATTACATAAACAAGAAAAGAATATAAATTTTTCCTTTTCTTTGTACATTTTACAAAAAAAATAATAGGAGAAGGTTTAATGACATATTGAACCCTACATCTCAAATTTGTTGAAAAGATTTTTTGAGTTTGTTTTCCTTTTTTATGAAGTTGATTTTAGGCATTAACAAACATACAGACGTAAAAAGAACTATGCAAGGAAAAGGGCATATTGCTGAAATAGTTTCTAAACTATAATTACACATAATCTTAGTCTGTAAGCTTTGTATTAGTTTGGCTGCAGTCATACAAACATCACAAATTCTAGGCAAAATTACTTTTCCATGTGACATATTTCATTTCGCTTCCAGCCAAAGGGAGAAAATGAAGAAATGAAGAAATTGCTTTGCCCATCTTTGAGACGTGTGTTACGGAAGCACTTTAGTTGCACCTCTAATGAAAGTTTCTTTTCATTTTTTTTTATCATCAATTCTCATTATATGTATGTTTTTGTCTCACACGATTGGGGTGAGATTCTCAAATTAGTGCTAAGGAGGATTTTTGCCACACACGATTAGGATATGACTTTCAATCCTAAATCTACTCATTTTTTTTCTTCCCTTATTTTTTTTTTTTCAAGTATTTAACATTCTAACTTATTGCTAACCTATTATATCATTTTTTTTCTTCCCTTATTATTTTTTTTTTTGTCAAGTATTTAACATTCTAACTTATTGCTAACCTATTATAAGGGATGGTCCAATTGGATCTGAGGGGACCAATGAAGAATTTTTGAAACAATACATATACTGATGCAAGTGAGATTTGAACCCTCTACCTGCAGAAGGAGGAGGGAGCTTTTTAACTGCTCCCCTTGACCACCGAGTCGTTGACTTTATGCCTTTTTCTTCCCCCATCTAAATACCAAAATTAGAATTTGAAACCCCGACCTTGGCTTGGAGAGCACCTTAGGGGTGCTCCCCTTGCCAACCCATCAAAGCTGGGTTGGCTAATGAAAGTTTCTGAGGTGCTCCCCCGACCAACCCAAATGAAGGTTTCTGACTCAATATTTGACCCTTGTGTGAAGATTGTTAGATACAAGCTCAAACCACTCGTAAGATCTTTAATAATAATGTTGAAAATTCAGAACAACCACGTTTCCATTCTTATTATCCAACCGAATGTTCTTCCACCTGCCGTTTCCATTTCTTTCTTTTCAAAACTTAATCAAGTACTGTTGCACAGTTCACCTGTTAATATATCATTCTCTTTACCTGTTATTTTTCTGGGTTGATTTCAAAAACTCTCCTTAATATTTAGTCAAAATTATAGTTTGCTCCCTAACATTTAATTCTTCTCACTTTGTCTCTAATTTCAATCCATTTCATTAACTTAATATTTAAAACATTATGAATTAACAAAAATATAACCTCCTAAACAATATTTCAAATTAAAAATTAGTTCCCACTTTTATCTTTACAACTTTATAATTGAAAAAAATTGTTTAAAAAACTTTCAAAACTCATCACCCATAGATTTATTTGATAACTTTAAATTCTTATTATACACTAACATCCGGACAAAAACTTGTGTTTGATTAATATTACAAAAATTCCGGACAAAAACTTGTGTTTGATTAATATTACAAAAATTTCGAAAGTCCAACCATTTAAGAACTTGTTCAAGATAAAAACTACTATAGTTACTTTTTCTTTATTTTTTTCGGGAAAGAGTTTTAACTTTTATAATTAGTTTTTGGAGTCTTGGATGGTTAAAAAAAAATACTTAAAGAAAAGAAAATGTATTTATTTAGGAGCTTGAATAAAAAGAATAAATTTGGATATATATTTTCGTTTCATAATCTTTGGAAAAAATTGATAATTTAAAAAATTATTTAAAATGTGACATTTTTGTCAATTCATAGTATTTTAAAAGTAAAGTTGATGATAAGGTAAACTCAAGATAAAGAGAGAAGAATTAAAGATTAGATAATAAACTGCAATTTTGATCTAACTGGAGAGTTTTTGATATTAACCCTATTTTTCTACACTAACTATATTTCTTAGTTATGTCAGAGCGAAGGACAAATTCATTAATAACCAGGTGCATTATACAGCCGAGGAGAATTCTGCAACTTCAAATGTAAAAGAAGTTTTAAAAATGGGTTTCTGCTACTAGTATTCCAGATTGAAGATTGATAGTTCACACACAGCATGGCAAAACAAAATTTCAGTTCAACATCAAAGAGAATCTTCTCATTAACATCAAAACTTTCTCAGAGGTCATTAATCACATCTACAGTCCAATGCTTCTCATGAGAAACTAAAGGAAATTTTATCAAAAGAATCAGAGAACTGCCTATCTCGAACATTTTCTACCACTTGAAGGTTCTCATTGATCACCAGGCATGCTCTTAATAATGTCAGAATCACCTGAAAGTGACGACAAAGCACAAAAAGTTAACAAAATTATCAATTAAGTCAAGAAATCAAAGTTAAGAAAAAATACACCAACTGCACCTGGATCAATAATGCTGAGGCAGCAGACCCTAAAATATTTACCACAAGCAGTCCCCAAATCGACATTGTCTGAAATGGCAGAAAAGACATCAGCACATGGAATAAGATTTTTTAAGAAAGAAATTTTGGAAATAAAATAATGCAGGCAGAAAGAAACAAAAATGCAACTGTAAGGCAAAAAACAACATCAGGATGTCACAGACATGACATATGCAGCCAGAAAGAGTTGCTTTTGCCACTTGGGCTAATAATCAATTGCAAAAGAGCGTTGACCGAACTATTTCCATTCAGTCCTAACTTGATTGGCAGTCGGTATAGATGATGAACAACTCAGTCCCTTAGATGTTCAGATAGAACTGAGATCATATTCGCAAGTCATTACAGGTCTGTAGAGCTCATCATTGTCATTCTATATACTCTGCAGCATAATCAAATCATAAATATGATTCTGATTATAATCAAAATGTGCATGTACTATGCTTATGCAAACAGCCTACTGCTTATTTGTACATATTTTATCAAATGAGTATAGCTGCCCCCGTGTTCTCCAAACACAATGAGGAATAGTGATGAAGGAAAGAGAAAAAAAGAGCAGCACGCTTGATTTTGCTTCAAGGGAACGAGTTGATCAGAAACAAATCAATTCTGCCAACCAGATAGCGAAGCTTGACAAGATACAGCTTCTCGTGGAAAAACCGCAATCCACGTTGTACATGTGATTTGAAAAAGATTAACAAACAACATGCACAATATAAAAACAAATACAATTACATAAGTGATGCAACATAAATGAAAAGTGAATAGACATCCTAAGAGTAATAATGATATAAAGCCCGTTATTTAGACAAAGAAGATTGCTGCTGCATCAACCACTATGATATTTACATTAAGGTTAAAAATATTAAATAACATAAAAACAAAAAGTTGTATACAGCCTGATATTAAAAGCCATGTAATAAACCAGATAGGTACTTACTCCCATTGTAATGGTGGACTCCAACCTTCGCCAACATTGCGTAGTACTCTATTTCAGACTTCCTAAGAGGAGGGCAGTTGTTTGCAATGATTATCAGCTTCCCTGTTAATAAACACAACAAAACCTCATCTTCAAGTTGTCCAAACAAAACAACTAACCACAAAGCTACAATCTTGACAACTGGAGAACATTTAACCACAAAAGTCTAGCAAATGATATGAAACTATGCAACTCAAAAGGAAGAATGTCTATGAATATGAAGAAGTACAGTCTATCTCCTAATCATATCAAACCTTGGATACATAAGAAAAACCATAATTTCACTCATTCTTCTAACTCCAAACTAAGAACCTCAGCTCACTAAAGAAGAAAATCAAACTCTTTAAGTTACTAATAAAAGAATGATGATCAAATATATGCTCAACATAAAACCTCATTTCCCCCTTCCATATCACATTACTCATTCCAACGCAAACCCATCTCAAATTTCAATCAACATTTACCAATTTCTTTTACGTCAACACCAGAAACTTCTAAAAAATCAATAAAACTAATATTCCATAACAGATCCAACTGAAAACAAGTAAATTACATTTCAAATTAATATTTTTCACATTCACACAAAACATTTATAAAATTTTTACGAAAATTAAAATAAAATTTCACCTTTCGAGCTCCTGAGGGACTTGAGAACAGTCTTGTAGCCCAAGGTATATTTGCCGCTCTTCATCACCAGAGCCAGCCTATTGTTAATACTCTCATGAGTCTTCTTCTGCAATTTATCCAACAAAATTCATTAACATTTTCGTACAAGCAAAACAAAAAATTAATCCGATTTAATCTGCATAGCAAAATTGCAGATAAAAAAATGGAGATTTCTTACGGTTTTCTTGGCTGCCACCATTGTGGATGGATTGATCGACAGATGGGCGGACTTGGCTGAGAGAGGTCGAAGAAGAATCTGAAGCGTCGAGGGGCGGCGATGAAACCCTAAAGATTGGATAGAAGCTTCAGTCTATATAATGGGGGGGAAGGGAAGAACGGCCCTCCAGTTGTTAGGGTTTTAGTCAAGTTAAGATAATGGGCTTGGGCCTTCTTCAGTAACTAGAGATTCTCTTTTTGGGTATTGTTTTTGTTTCGGAATAGTTAACCGTTTTAATCGGGGACGGTTGTGATGGGCCTTGGATGGACAACCCTGCACAAAAATTTTAACTAGTGATAAAATAGACTCAACCAACCCAACTTGGTTGGGTTAGTCACCACAAAGACTTTAAAGGTTAGGTGGGGTGAGAAGTCAAAAGTTCAAATCTTCCCTCCCATCAAAAATCTAAATGGGTGTATAATGCACCAGTTTGGTCGGATGGTGGTTCAGTCCTCATCAGTTCCCTCAGGGCTCAATTGGGCCCCTTCCCTTTAGAGTAAGTTCGGAGTAGGATAGTATACTATTGACTATTGACCAAAATAAATAAATAAATAGACTCGATGTGTGTGCAAATAATAAAAATTAAAATTATTTATATAAATTAATTTTCATAAAAGCGCATATTACACGTGAATAATAAATATGTAAAAATTTTATGAAATATAAATATGGTAATAAGTAGTTATTTTGTCTTTAGTTATTATGATGAATGCTTACCAGTGTAATTAAATATTTTTAAAGTTCTTTGCAAAAATAAAGATTAAAATAGGAAACATGATAAGTAATGCTCTTTCTTTATATGTATAGCAAGGTAGGATTTTAAAGCGATAGACATCACAAGTCTTGTTTCATTCAACATACTAGGCAATATACATTTGAATACCCTTAGGAAGAGTTTAAGGGAAAAGAGGCAAACAATCAAGGCTTTATCCAACATACTAGGCAAGATGCATTTGAATACAATATGCAATATACAATTGAATACCCTTAGGAAGGGTTTAATGGAAAAGGGGCAGGTTGTTTGGAGCTTCATCCAACATATTAGGCAAGATGCATTTGAATACAATTGTGTGACAAACAGTTGCGCTTCATCCAACATACTAAGCAAGATACATTTGAATACAATCGTAATTACTCAAAAAAAAAAAAATCCTTTATGCATCATATCTTATTGTTGCGTACTACATGTTAGTCTTGGAGACTCCATTTTTTTAGAGACTCCATTTGTGCCTTTTTGTCAATTGAAAAAGTCAAGGTAAATACAAGAGTGTAGCTACAAATTATTTATGCGTGCACTAAGTTTTTTGAGATTTATAAATTGTTCTTTTGTTTTTACTGAATATAATAGAAAAATATAATGCATATTCTTTTAAAAGAAAATAAAAAGAGTAAAATGTTGATTTTAAAGTTTGACTAAAACTTTTGGACTTCAATAGCTCACAAAAAGCTAGAAAAGTAAGTTAATTTTAGACTTCAATTTGCTGAGAAGTGACAAGACCATTTCCCCAATGAACAAAAGCCTTTTTTTTTTTTTTTTCCTTTTTTGACTTCACTCATTACTCATTACTCAGTATTTTTCCGTAGCTCGAAAAGTAAAAAATATATAAATTAATTAATAATTTAATAATAAATAATTAAAAAGAAAACCCAAAATGTCGACTCACTCACTCCTCGACTTCGACAGCCCAAAATCTCCTCTTATGCATCTCGCCTCTCTCTCTCTCTCTCACATACACGCACACGCACACACGCACACACGCACCCCTAGTTAGGGTTTCAATCTCCACCACTACCGGCACCGCCGCTTCCAATGGCGGAAGTCATAAACACTCCGGTTGACAACATTGACCGTCGTCGCGACCGCGGTAACAATAATAATAACAATAAGGATACAACCAACCCTACAAAATCCCCCGACGAAGACGGCGGCGGCGGCGGCTCTTCGCCGCCTCCCCCTCCGCCGCCGCAGGCAAGGAGGGGAAGGGACAGGGAGAAAGACATAAGAGAGCGCCGAGATGACCGGGAATTCGATCGTCGCGGTAGGGATTATTACGATCGGAATCGTTCTCCTCCACCTCCTCCACCTCGAGAGCGGGATTACAAGCGAGGTCGACCTAGCCCTAGTCCTCCACCTCCGCCGTACCGTGACCGTCGTGGAGGTCATTCACCGCCACCTCGAAGGTCGCCTCCATTTCCGCCTTACAAGAGGTCCAGGAGAGATGATTATGATGGGAGGCGTGGTAGCCCTAGAGGTGGCTATGGACCTGGGGATCGAAGGTCAGTTCTTCAATTTCTCGTAGTCAAAAACTTATAGTATTAAAATGCTAGATGATAATGTTTATTAGTTGTTGGGGTTCTATTTTGCTTGCTATTGTGGTTTTCTTGTTTCTTGTGTTTTTCTCATACTTAAATGGGTCATCTTTCGTACTGAACAATGGCTAACTTTTGCTTATTTATGAAATTTCAAGTTGGTATTGAGTTGGGAGTTGCATTTCATTTGAACTTCTATGGTATTGAAGTTGGCAATGAGTTTCTTAAAAAGCGTTGTGATTTATTCTTTTTTGCAGTTTGCGTTGTAAAATATTGGCTTCCCGTTTTGAGTTTTGGACATCATTCTGTGAGCAGTATTTGGGGAATGTCCTAATTTTGATAGGTCACAATTGTTTGGTGTGATTATCTCTTGCATTATAATTAGATGTTCAGGTAACATATATGCAGGTGGTACGTAAGACAAAACCTCTGCTTTGAGTGCCTTCCTTATTTTGTCTTAGGATCTGTTAACCAGAGAAATTGTCATCCCGAAAACATATAATCGGGTATAGATCCAGGGTAAAATTCTAAGGATGCTTAACTACTTGAGTTGCGCTATATTTGCATGCACAAAGGCTTTCTTATCCGTAGGCCTTGGTATTTTGTGCTATTAATCTGTATTGCTTATGCATCATAATTGTATTATTTTCTGATCAGAATATTGTAATAACTTAAAGTAGTTGCAGTAAAATGTTTATCTCATGTTGGAATCTGTTTTTGTGAGCTTCACATCGTCAATTAGACAGATGGAAGAAAGACAGAGTTACAGGACTTGTCTTGTGATCTGGGACTAGAAGCATTTTTGTAATAATAATTAGTTTTTAAAGATAGAACCTGTGGTTATTCCGAGATTATTAAAGAATTTTTGGGGAATCATGTGGATTTTCTGTTTCTTTGATTCAGATGCAGATATGATAATTGCATGGTAGTGGCTAATGCATGTATGTTACTGACTTTGAGTAATACTGGCTGCTTTTTTTTTTTTTGGGGGGGGGGGGGGGGTTTAACTTGGCTGCTTGTTTGTAGGAATTTAAAATACTTAATAAGTTGGTTGGAAAGAAAGCTAATAAGTCCTCGAAGAGGCATGAGGGCTTAGGCATTGCTGCTGTTAGAAGTGAATGGTGAATGAGAGCACGATACTATGATTTTTTTTTTCTGAGTGTGTGAGATATAGGATTCCTCTAATTCAGGGTTTTATGTCGTAAACAGTGTATGCAATGACGGACGGTCTTTTCATTTAGAAAAACAGGTGTTCCTTTCTTCTTTTATGTTTACAGCAGTGATCCTATTGTAAATCTTGACAGTTGCCTGGTTATGTTAATTATGACAACAAATAACTAAGCAAACGTACAATTTGGGTGACAGGAAGTCTTACCTTTACAAAAGATTGCTTCATTATAGTTAGGCTAGATTGTTCATGTTCACTGAATGCATATATATTGGTGTGCTAAAAAGCTGAAGCTACATGTCATGGTAATAATGCTCTGTCACTGCTCAAAGAAAAGAGACATGTAAATGCATTTCATTACAATTCCAAGGAAATCTCAAAATATGAGTTCAAAGACTTGGCAAAGCGTGAAATTCTTATTTTTCTAAGGTTGAAACTTTGCAATCATTCACACCAATATTAAAATGTCGGGTATCTTGAAATACTGTCACCTTTTATAAATTTCTTCAGTTGCTGTCACTTAAAGTGGAGTGATGAGAGTAAATGAGCAAGTTCTTTTCCTCTGGCTATGCTGGAGTATGGTTATGATTTTATGAGGAATCCTATGTTACGATTGCTCTTACTGGGTTGGGAAATGCCCAAATATTTGGTTTGTACGAATAATTATCTCTGTTGGTAAATTTCTGAAAGATAGTAATATCTCTGAAGGAGATAATTCTTATCTGATATCTGTCTATACGTATCGGAGAATATTAATATCTTTCAGGGTTAATTTCTAAAAGAATGGTACTTTCTTTCTTGGTAAGTTTCTTGAGGATGGTAACTTTTGTTAACATTAATATGATTTGGTGAATATTGTTTGTGTCTTTGTTGGACATTGTCAAACTTAAAGCTTTTGTCATAATGGAGATATGTTATAAGATTTATGTCCAACTTCCAGTGTCTGGACTATTTTATTTTGTTATACAGTGATTTTCTGGATCTGGTTTACTTGAATACTTGCTATGTGATGTTTGGAGAACTAATCTATGCAACTCTTGTCGTGCATTGGAAAAGTTGATGTTGATGCTCATTTAGCAAAATTTTACTATAAACCTATTAATTTTTGGGAATTCTTATTTGTTGAACAAGATACATTTAGCAAAATTTGACGATAAACCTATAAATTTTTGGGAGTTCTTATTGGTTGAACAAAATAATAGGGAATTGGTTAGTTTGTGACGTGGTTAACCTGTTCTGTTGATTGGTTTTTTGCTTAGAAAATATCTCAAGTGTAAGATTGGGTTCAATTTGGAGAAATTTTGCGATTAGTTTGGTTACCCATATGACCCTGGATACAGTTTTGGCTATTTTTTGTTCTATCAAGCATCTCTTCTATCTCTGTTGTCTTTTTTTTTGGCTGTATTTCCAGTTCTTAATGCTGTATAGTTAAGTTGACATGGTGCTTGTGCCAGTTGCTGCTTTGCTTTTCTTAATTTTAATTTGCACGGAAAATACAATTTGGATTATTGCTAACGTCCAATGAAAAAAGAGGTTTACGGTGTAAACATCATAAATGTAGTGATAGTGCTATTACTTATAAAAACAAGAAAATTGCGGGAATAGTTTAGTGATGGAGTCACGATCTTGAAATATGTTATTTGAAGTTTTGCATTCAAAAGCATAGATTTTGAAATTTAAAGTATAATTATTCGTGATTAGTAAAGCCACAATATATGATTTTTTTTTTTTGGGTGTTTGGTTTGGTGGGGGAGATGTTTTAGGTATCTAATGCTTTCAAAGGCTTTTCTGTTCTGCTCCATTATTCTAGCACTCTTCTTTAAGCTGCGTTCTCTGCCCCCTTTCCATTGTGTTTTTATTTCTAGATTTCCCAAATACTGAACTGAGCATGTTATCCACGTTATATGAATAAAAGCTATCTATTACCAACTTGCGATCGTGGGGATTTTTTTTTAGTTTAGTTATGATCTTTATGTTACTTTTAAGTACTCATATTGATTTTGTTCATCAGATTTTATGATCATCAAGGTGGATATGATCGTGAGATGGGGGGCAGGCCTAATTTTCCAGATGAAAGGCCTCATGGTCGATATATGGGTCGTATGGCTGGTGGCTACCAAGGTGGTCCATCTGAAACACTAATTTTATTCGTTTTTTCCCCCCCTTCAAGATTGTATCTTTGGCTACATCTTTAACTTTGTGTGCAAGCTTATTTATTGTGTCTGAAGTAAGAGTCAGTAGGCAGGTGTTCTGGTATGTACAACAACTGAAGTGAGAATTTTGGACTAGTTTGTTACGTGACAATGAGGATTCAAAATTCCCCTAATGATATATTGTCTGTATGTTATTATGGAAAAAAATGCATTTGATTGGAATAGGTGATTTGATTTGTCCATGGGTAGCACTTGGATTGTGTGACACATGTAGATCTTTGTTGCCTTCAGATAAATGAAGAACAACAGAAGAAAGTTATTAGCAAAATGAAGAAAATTGATTTAATATAAATTCTGGCTATTAACCATGCACTTAAAGAAATTGGTTGTAAGATTTTTAGCATTTTGTGAATCTCCGATACAAATGTTGATATACTTGAAGAAAATTAGGGAGATGGTTGCCAAAATTCTATTGTTTGTGTCGTACTTGTTCAAAACAAATCTTAGACTTGCTCTTGTCTCTGTCCAATCTCCTTTTACATTTCAGCATTATTCTGTTATGGTTTAGAACCTGAATTGCATCACAGATATAATCTCTATTGCTACATTATGTAGCATAGGTATTTATGCATATGGTTCCTTGTTTTTTCCCTTAGAAGTACTATATTAGGCCAACATGGAGAATTGTTAATATTATGCTCTATTATTATCGTATTAAAACATTGACATATTTTTTCTTTGACTTGCTTGCTTGTTCTAGTGCAGATTGGAGAAGCTTTAGCCGAAGTCCAATTAGAGAATACCAAATCCCAACCTTATCATGATTGAAAAAACCATTAGAAGGAGATTTACATTTAAGAGATGAGGAATTTTGTCTAGTGTCTTATAAAATTGAATGTAATTTTTCAATTTTAATTCACATTATTGCTATAGATAACATGTCCAATGTGCAATACATGTTCTTGAATTGGAGAATAAATGAGTAGATTATTTCCTTCTCAGACATTTTGTCACTTTTGGTGTACGCACTTGTTTTTCTTGTGGGGTTAATTTTTCTCCTTTTGTAAGCTTCTGCCCATGAGTTGGCTATGTTACACAAAGATATAAATTGGTTTTTGGAGTTGTGGCATTAGCTTTGCTGAGTATGTTCTTGCACTGAACATTTACTTGTTTTGGCTTTACACGTATACCTTGTGTCCTGCATGTCAATGACTTATATTGTCCATGTACTCGTGTGACTTTATCTGCAGATTGGGATTCTGGCCGTGGTGGTATAGCTGATGGTTTTGGTGCTGGAAGTACTCAAAGGTACCCATTCAATCATACTCCAGATAGTTTTAGTGGATTACAGTTGATCAGGATTTTGATTTGATTTGTGGCTTACAGGACGCCTTGAGTCATTTTCTTTGTCTGGTAATGTTGAAAGAGTGCAATGTGGTCCTCGAATAATCGAATATAATATGCTTTTACTGGTTTTAGTTGATTTAATGTCTATACCTTGTGAGCTAAGCTTATATTGCCATCGGTTTATTTGTTTGAGAAAAAGAATGTCATATGTTGTAGTGTAAACTTAGTAGAATTATTAAGTTGGTTTGATGAAGCATCATAAGGAATATTTTTTTCAGGGAAGGATTGATGTCTTATAAGCAGTTCATTCAGGAGCTTGAAGATGATATCTTGCCTTCTGAGGCTGAGCGCAGGTTAGAATTACAATATCTTTAATTCATAGATGTTTGGATTGAACTGTACTTGGTTGGACCTCTTTCAGTAATTTTTTTTTTCTTTTTTTTGTTTGTGCCATTCTGCCCCTCCATTCTTTCTGTATGCTTTGCATTTAAAAATAACTGCATGGCTGATTATTGATTTCTCTTACATAGATATCAAGAATACAAGTCAGAATACATATCAACTCAGAAAAGAACTTACTTTGACGCACATAAGGATGAAGAATGGTAAATTATGTGTTTGGCTTGGTTTTTCTTCTGTTCCTTTTTTCTCCATTACTGCTTGCCTTTAATGAGCTTATTGTCAATGTAGGTTAAAAGACAAGTACCATCCAACAAATTTACTTTCCGTCATAGAAAGGTGAGTTTCTTTTTTTCAATTTAAAAAATTATGTAAGTTTGTCAGAAGACCTTGTAATTGGCATCCTATGTATGTCCATTATTATTATTTTTTCAATAACGTCTGTATAACATAGTCATGTATTATGATACATTTAGGAGGAATGAGGCTGCTCGTAAGCTGGCAAAGGACTTTCTCCTTGATTTGCAGAGTGGGACACTGGAATTGTAAGATTTTTATTCCATATTGGACTCCTTGCTTTCAGATTATGTTCACTTTTTGCATTTGATGAAATTTATGGATGTATCTTTCATCTATGAATCAGAGGTCCTGGAGTTAATGCTTCATCTGTAAATAAGTTAGGACAGTCTAGTGATCAGAATTCTGATGATGAAGTAGATGCTGGGGGGAAAAGAAGACGGCACGCAAAGGGGCCAACTAAAGATACTGCTCTCCTGTCAGCTGCTCCAAAGGCTCACCCAGTCAGTTCTGACCCCCGAAGGATACAGATAGATATTGAACAAGCACAGGCTCTTGTAAGAAAGCTTGATTCGGAAAAAGGAATTGAAGACAATCTATTATGTCGAGCTGATAATGAGAGGATGAACAGAGACAAGTCTTATGGTGGTTCAACTGGACCAGTCATCATAATCCGTGGTTTAACTTCAGTCAAGGGTTTAGAGGGGATTGAGCTACTAGATACGCTTCATACGTATCTATGGCGTATTCATGGATTGGACTACTATGGGATGATCGAGACTAATGATGCTAAAGGTCTTCGACATGTGAGAGTTGATGGCAAGAACTCTGATGCAAGTAGTAATGGGGCCGAATGGGAAAAGAAACTAGACTTGCACTGGCAAGAGAGGCTGAAGGGACAGGATCCTCTTGAGGTAATGACGGCGAAGGAGAAGATAGATGCGGCTGCAGTCGAAGCGCTTGACCCCTATGTTCGCAAAATTAGGGATGAGAAGTATGGGTGGAAGTATGGTTGTGGAGCCAAGGGTTGTACAAAGCTCTTCCATGCTGCTGAATTTGTTCACAAACACTTAAAGTTGAAACATCCAGAACTTGTGTTGGAGCTGACTTCTAAAGTGCGTGAAGATCTATACTTCCAGAATTACATGAAGTAAGCCAGTTGTTCTATAGCATGTTAATTTCCGTGAGACATACCTTGAGACAGGTTACTTACTTTTATGCATTTACAGTGATGAAAATGCACCAGGTGGAACACCAATCATGCAGCAATCTATACCGGTATGATATTTAGGATAATTAATGCACACTTTTCTTGCCTTTTGTATGACATGCCATATTTGTTGAGCTCCTAAGGATGTTTTGGGCAGGACCAAGAACTATATGGGACGTTAAGAAATTAGGCTTTCTAAATACATCAATACACAGAGGATTTTTATTGAGAATATGCTCAAAGTGTGGGATTTTAATGTTATTTTCATGCCTTTTGGTGCGAGTAAACCAGTGAAGTCTTGGCATGTTTCACACCTATGATTCCCCATATTTGAGATCTGTTGTTTTATGCTTCGTTGGAGGTGATGCTTCACGATCCCTTCTTGAACCATAGTTAAAGGGGAATAATATTCGCTTCTCTTTTGACAAAGTTTGTTAGATTGGAATTTCTCTTGTGATTTGAAGAAACTGTGGGGACCAGTTCTAAATGAAGGAGCTTGACAATAAATGGATATGCAGGAAAGAAGCTGGAAAGTGGTATTCTATATTTGGCAAACTCATACATTCTCAATTAGGGTTGAGTAGCATTTGCATTTGTAATGGAGTTTTCTTCTTGTCTGGTTGTCATGCTGGCCTCAAGTTAAACTCAGAGTATGATAGGTTTAGGGGAAATTAGCATTCTATCATCGTTCTGGCTTCCCCTTTCCCATTTGCATAACAGCTACATTTATCTGTGGTGAGTCACAGTTTATAACCTGATGATACTCTGCGTGTTTCTTGTCCTTACTTTAGCCTTTTGACATCTGATCTATTATTTCTTGTGAAGGTACTACTGCTCAAAGTTTTTTATCTTCTATTGTCTACCATACAAGTATATGTGGATTATACATTCTCATATCTGTTAAAGTGCTCATGTTATGTGGTTCTTCATTGTGGCTTTTCTTGTCATTTAACATCTCAATCTTAGCAAGTCTTCTTTCTGGCAGAAGGAGAAACCTCTACGGCGTAGGCCTGGTTTAGATAATCGACTAAAGGATGATAGAGGAGGCCGTAGAGAACGTGACAGTCGAGCTGAGAACCCCTTGCAAGGGGATTTCCAGTCAAATAATGATGGTGCAGCTGGGGTCAATCCTGATGAACCAATGTTTGATACTTTTGGTGGACAAGGAATACCTGTTGCACCTTTCCCTTCTGATATACCACCTCCCCCTGTACTGATGCCCGTACCTGGTGCTGGGTAATTGAGAATGATCTAAGATGGTTTTAATTGATAGTTTGTGGTGATTGTATTGCTTTGATATTATAGCTTCTGTTCTGTTAACTAGTATGCTTTTGTGATTGCAGTCCTTTGGGTCCCTTTGTTCCTGCCCCACCTGAAGTTGCTATGCGGATGTTGCGAGAGCAGGGGGGTCCTCCCCCTTTTGAAGGTGGTAGAAATGGGAGATCGGGGCCACAGTTAGGTGGTCCAGCTCCTATAATTGCTATGCCTCCCGCATTTAGACAGGATCCTCGACGTTTACGAAGGCAAGTTGCTTATGCAAATTTTTTGAATTTACTTTTACTCTTGAATAAGTTGAGTAATTTTGATAAGGACAGTGAATTACTTAATCCTAGTGAATAGTTTTTGTCTTGAGGTACCAGCTAAATTACTTATCAGTCTTAGGTGGGAGCCTCCAATACTCTAGACGTGTTTAATGTTGTGTCCACTGTCCATCTTATGTCATTTTCCATTCATTTCAGCTAATATGTTTGGTCTTGTACTTCTGAATCAGTTTCTTCATCTAATTCATTACTCTACTGTACAATCTGATATATGTCGGAGTAATCTGTTTTTATGCTGCAATTGCCATTAAAAGGCTTTGCCCTTTGATAGATAGAAATGGTGTTTTGTAGCACAGATAAATCTTCATGACTCATTCTTGGATAATGGAATTGGATCTTTTTATAAGAAGCATGGACATGAATAGTAGAAACTTGTATATGAGAACACAAGCATCCCAGCACATCCATTTCTCAAAGTGGGCATAACGATGGATCACGTTTAAGCTCTGGGAAATGTTAAAAGTTTTTATGGATCTGAAATTTTCTGGCAGAGGATATTTTTTTTTTCCGGATAATGTTGTTGACATTCGTATATGTTCTACGTGAGCCAGTTAATACATGAATAGGATTCTCTACCAATTTACCCATTCTCTACCTGTCAAATGTTTTGGCTTTATTAACCTAACCTAAACATTTTGTGCAGCTACCAAGACCTTGATGCACCTGAAGATGAAGTAACTGTGATAGATTATCGGAGTTTGTAGGGCTAATATGAAATGCACAAGGATATATGTTATTATTGTTTGTAATTGAAGTTGGATTCTCTGCCTTGATATGCAATAGTCAAACTATAGGAAGCAGGAACTGTGCTTCTGTGTCTGTGAAGGTCAGTCCTGTTAGCTATTCTGCTGCCCAGGTTTGGCTTTTGTGCTGCTTATAATGCCTGCTTTTCCCGTTTCCAGGTTCATAATATTTGTCATGATGTTAGAATTTTCCAAGTTGTCTCGTCACCTGCCCTGGTTTGACTTTTGTGCTGCTTATACTGCCTTCTCCTCCCCGTTTCCAGGGTATATAATATTTGTCATGATGTTAGAAATTTCCAAGTTGTCATGTCACCTAATTGTGGAAAATTTATGATGGAATGCGTTGTAGCAAAATCTAGTGCTGTGTAATTTAATTTTGGGACGTTAGTTTGGTTTACTTGTTTATCTTCCTTCAAGTGGCTCATAAAGTTGGTGAAATGTTATGTTTGTTTGAATTTTCAGTTATGTTGTAGTACACTGTTCTTTTTAAACCTTTTATTTCAGAATAAAAACTCAAATTTATGCTTCCTCTCTTATCTTTTAGTTGTGTTTTGGCATCTCCTTCCTCCCTGTTCCTGCAGTTTAGTTTTGTATTCTGAAAGTCTTACTAGGCTTTGAGGAGCTGAGAACATTTTGGTCCTCCGCAAGTTCTAAATTGTTCGACAATTTGGGAAACTGGCAATACTGCATTGGTGTATTCTAATGGATTTTTGATTAAAGGATTAAATAGCCATAATTCTATAAGCATTATGGTTCAAGTTAAACAACACATGGTCTGGGACCAACAACTGGTCAAGAGCCGTCATCTTGATCATAAGTTTAACAACATATTATGGAATTCGAAAACGATACTAGGGTCTCCCTAACTCCTTACAATAACGCTGTAATTGAAAATGCCAAAAAAGATCTACTGACCGCTAATATTCACTTGTGGCAACCCAGTTGCACGCTGCTAGCTAGTAACCGAAAATAAGGAATATGCAGTTCTAAACAAGTGGATGTGCTTGGCTATGGTATGGACCTCTTCAAGTTGGATGCAGCAACAATCCGATGCTTCTGCCTGGGGAAAATAGTTTGCTATGCGTTTATGCTGTTGTGAAGTATAGGAAGTTCAAAGTTCTTTTTCCCCTAGATGGTTCGATCAAGAGCAAAGAAAATAATTGAGCTTCTTTGGTTGATGTGCCCTTGTACATTTGCTCGACTCTTATGTTGCACCCAATCTAATCGAGTTTGTTATTCGTGCTTGTTGCGTACTTTAATGGAAAATGACACTGATTTGTTAGTTTTGTCTTGGATAAGATTACTTGATTAGATTTTCATTGCTTAGACACGGTTACATGTATCAAAATTGTCGAACAACTCCAAAACTAAAAAGTAAGCCCAATATCATTACAAATTTAATCAATTGCTAATTGCTGTTTGTAGTGTAGAGCTATAAACAAATCAAGCTGTTTGCGAATGCGGTTAACTCGGCTTATGAAAATTCAAATTTGGCTCGTTCGTATAAGTAAACGAACTGAACTCAAATACAAATTTTGCCTTATTTAATAAACAAGCGAACTTTAGAATTCAAACATGAGATACTCGATTTGAATAACACTCTTATACTAATTTAAATCAAGTCGTTCGTGAACACAATTTAGCTCGGCTCGTAAAAATTTGAAGTTCAACTTGTTTGTATAACTAAACAAATCAAGTTCAAACACAAAATTTTGACTCGTTTAATAAATGAGTGAGTTCAATCTCACTTCGTTTATTAAACAAGCACGAGTCCGAACATAGACATTCTACTCGAATAACACCTCAGTGTCTTGGAAGCTCTCTACTCTTCAAATCAAGATCTAGAAACTAGCATCACATAACAACGTCAGTCATTTGTGCTGTCTTGGAAGCTCTCTACTCTTCAACCATTATCTGAAAAATCCAGAACTAATTGCGAACTAGCAACAACAGAAGAATTGAATTTAATCTTCTTAGACAATTCTTTCAGCACGCATTTCAAGATAACTTGCATCAACAAAAGAATAAAATTTCTAATGTAAGATAATTCTTTCAGCATACGTTTCAAGATAACTTTCGCGATGGTTTGTGTGCGCCAAATCTCGTATAGACATAAAAATATAAGAATAGTAGCATGCCAAACCTAAAATCATAGCACATATAGCATTCGGTTATCTGCAAGAAAAGAGGCCATAGCCTACTCATTTTCCTATAAAGATATTTAATAGCATACAAAATATTTTCATCTATACCACCACACGGTTTATGCCACATAACGCCTGAGGAAAGAATTCAGACCTTTCTCCTTGCATGTACAAATAAATGGCAGAAGAAAAATCTTCTTTGAAAGGCAAGAAAACCTACCTTAATTTATGAACAGAAACATGCCCACCTGGGGGTCAAACATATAGCCAATCACACCCCTTGCTAATCTACAAAGTCAATATAATCACAGAGCTAGCCTATAGAGCACAAACCACTACGATATTTATTTCCGTTGCTTTTTCGACATAACTTGCTGTTGCGGTTCTACCTGTCACAACCAGATCATTCATGGTCAGAAAAGAATATTCCCTGTTCATTTTGGTTAAGGTGAAGTACCTTTAAAATGCACAAAACATATCCATGGTCATCCTTACTACATATAATCTCAATATAGGAATTCACAGAAATTGTCCCACCACAAGGATTACAGTTTTCTCAAATTGATCCCTAGTGTTATCTTCAACACCTAAAATCCAAATTTTTAGAAATCAATTTCTGTGCTTCCAGCAGTTTACATTTCATTTCAACTTCAAAATCATTCTATGAGGATTTGGACTAAATTTGCACAGATGGTTAATTTTAGGGAAGATTCAGTTTAACTAGTCCAACTCACAGACCGAATAAAATTAGAGGGATAAAAGTAGAGGGACCATCACTATCTGCTAATACATCTTACCTATAGTGACAAACTTGCTAATTCAGTAACACTTAGAAGCATATAACCCTGCGTTTGGAATGGAAAGATCTTTTTGACTTGTCTATTTTATTCTCATGTTTGATATGGACCTGTAAGCTGGAAAGCCATTTACCCAGGTAATGCCCATCTCACTTTCTTCCTAGAAATCTCATTCCTCAACAGAACCGACGAAAGACATTTCCAACTTCAACATGCAAAAGCAAAAATATTAAGGGTCAAATTTACCCTCATATGTTTTTGACAATTAATATTTGCTTTATGAAATTTTAGGCTATTAGTGATTTTAACTAATAATCGTTTGTGACTTTTAAATCATAGAAAAATACTAAATCACAAATATAAGGTACTATTTTTCACTTTTATGAAAATGTGTAACAGCTTATTAAGTTTAAATCAAATGAAAGCACAATACATAGAGAACATGAATGTATCGTTTTATTATTAAAATTTTCATGCTGCTAAATTGTATTGCTAATGATTAAAAATTAAAATTAATTAAAAAAATATAAGTAATTTATTTTTGACAAAAATATCAATAATTCCTAATACAAATAATGTTAAAAATTTCTTGTAGGCATACAAGTTAGTACATAGCACAACAAACCAAATAAAAGGAAAAATATATTTTTTTCTAGTGCAAGGGATACAAAACAATCAAGTCAATTAATATAGATTTTACAATGCTAATATGTAACATGATTATGCCAAACATTGGAAAAGAAATAAACATTCCATTTTGATTAAGGTTAGCAAACAATGAAATGACACATTTTTCCCTATTCATTCCGAGTGGAAAAATATTTCCATTATGAGCTATTTCCACGTACCAAATGTGGAGTTAAGGAGCAATTTTCAGAGGCAAACATTGTGAAGCACTTCAAGTGAAGTTATGAAAGAAGCAAAAGACAATAAATGTTGTCCTAGTGAAAGGAGGAAAAAAAAAAATGATTGGCAAATTATAAACATAGTTCCATAAAGTAGAAGAGAACAAAAAATATAACTGATTACTGTGTGAATGCAGTTAAATAAATACTGCAAGAATTTTTTGTTTATGCTATACATTTTGAAGGGAGCCAATGGAATCTGTATACACATCATCATGCTGATTTTTGATTTTACACTTATTTCAGCTTTAGATTGAGAAATGCTTGCTCACCACAAATTGACAAGTGTGGCTTTGAAGTAATGACCATGACACAAAAAATTCAACTCTAAAAAGATCAAAGCTCAACAAACCAAAAGAGAGATTTTCTGGAGAACACATTATTTGAAATTCTATATCGTCATGGAAAAAGCAGGAGGTGAAATGGACAAATTCTTGTCTAAATTCAATTTCATCATTTCTTGCTCAAGGCTCAAGCAGGGACAAACATCTTTTCCTGGTGACCAAATTCAACTTGTCCTACAAGGCCACTAAAGACAGGAAACTTGCATCACCATTGACTCCCTACAGATGTATGCAAACACATGGAACGATGTGTTTCCATGTACCAACAACAGGATATGAAACATTATCATAACAATATGGTACAGTACAATTTAATGAGAACTGGTTCGTTATGGGGTGCGAATGCATGAACTACAATGGGATACTCTGGAAAGCAATATACTAAGTATTAATAACAATTCGAGAAAGAAAAAGAGCAAACCAAAACTTAAATTCACTCAATCTTTTCAAAGTCATATATTTCTCCTAATACATTCCTATATTTTTTAAGGTAAAAAAAATCAAACATGGTTTCCAACTTAAGACCAAGGGGGCAAAACCATTTTCATTTTTTAAAGTAAAAAAATAAAATACATAGTTTCCACCTTAAAACTAAGGAACTCCTATGGCCCATCCAAGAAATAAATTGATATTTACGCAGTAGAAAACTTTGAAGTACAATTATGAACAGAATGAACCATAGAAGAAAGCACTTAATAATTTCTTTGAACAAGGAATTCGAAAGGCATTTCTGGACTAGATAAAAGAGATTAACTTCATTCAAGCATGTGGAAAAAGCTTACTGCAACCCCCCCCCCCCCCCCCCTCCAAAAAAAAAAAAAAAAAAAAAAAAGGCTTACCACACTTGATAGCTGCTCGCGTATATAGGCCATTGATCTCAACATAGCACCTAAAGTATCCCTGGACACTTGGAATTTCACCTCTGACTCTCCTGAAGTTGTTTCAGTGTCTTGAAGCTGAAAAAAGAAGAATAGAATCCAACAAATGATAATAGAAGAAAGAGTCATAATAGCTATCTATTTGATTCAACTTAAAAGTCAAGTTGTCGAATTGGCTCATAATTTATTAACTTCAGTTTATTCAGGGCGTTTCAGTAGTTTAATAATTTGCAATTCAACGAATTAAAATTCATCTAGATTTGTAAGTCAAGTGAAAGATTGTAATCTAAAGCCTAGAGATAGTAATCAAACATGATTCTAAAATTCTCTCACCCAATTTTGAACTCTCAAGCTTGCTCGAGTGTTCGATTAGTTTGGCCCCCAGACTTTTACTCTATATCGACTTCTTGTACACACACTATCAATATGAAATTTACATATAGAAAAAAACCTCTGCTTTCAAGACTCAAACTTTCACCCTTTTCTCTAAATATTCTACAAATGCAGTTATTACTTCCAATCAATAAAAATGAAACCTAATATGATTCAAGATTCAAACAATTAGCCACTTTTCTCATTTAAGTTTACATTAAAAGCCTACTTATTCCTGTATTAGACTATGCATCCTTTTCCGCCAATTCCTCGGGATGGAGAAATATAAAAGAGAAGTCTGATAATATTATGTGTCAGCAAACAAAGGAAAATATGAGCAAACACATGAGGGGGAAAAAAACAAAGGCAGAATATGTCCAAACAAAATAAAAGAGATGTCTGATGTCATTATGTGTCAGCAAACACATAACAAAACAAAAAAAAAAAAGGGAAGAAAGAACAGAATATGTCGAAATAGCCCAAATTGAAGCAAGAACATACAGAAGGGCATGGTCGTAAAAATTAAACCAAGGCAACATCTAACTTCAGATGAACAAATCAAATCATGGGGGTAAAAGACTTTAATGGGTCCCAGAACATGGGACCTATTTCTTCCAGTAACACTGTGATCATATTGTCATATGCTGTATGGATAACAATCTTCTTCTTTTGGGAATAAATGAAATAATAAGAGCTCATAATAAGAAAAACAACCAATCCATTCCTATTTGTTAGACAGAAGAATTTAGGAGGAATTCTCAAATCCACATTCCCCTGACCAAAAAAGGGTCAGCAATTTGAGCCCCATCCATTATGCTGATGGTAGAGTAAATACCCAGCACTGAAACAAATAAGAAATGACAAAGCTGAATTCAAGTTAATAAGCCTCACAAACATATATTTGACGTGCTAACCACTGGGCAACTTTCGTTCAGCACTTTACAGAAGCCCTACTTTATCTGACCATATCCATCATGAACTCCACATTTGCTGATTCTATCAGGGCAACTAGGTGTTCCATTCTTCTAAATAAACAACAGTAAAATGCAAAAGAATAGCATTGGTTCTGAGTTTAGTTTTCTTATATTTCAGCATGGCAAAGAATAAGGTGTTTGTGATTAATTAAGCACATCTTTTTGCCCCCTTTTCTTTCACTAGAATTCAGCCTCAACTCTATTTACCATGATGCACCCTCATCAATCCTTTAGAAAAAGATGGGAAATAAGCCCGGAATAAAAGGGGAAAAAAAAAAGGAGAGAAAGTGAACTCAAATGACATTAAAATGTGAATGTTTGTGAAGAAAGAATGAACTCACTTGAAAAAAGAACGAAATCATTATATAGTAAACTAAGGTAAAAATATAAATTGACACACACCTTTAGATTGATAACAGCAACCTTATTAGCAGGGGTGGAAAGCTGCTCACTGATGTAGGCCATGGACCTCAGCATGGGCTCTAGTGTGATCCGTGAAAGGTGAAACTTTACCTCTGATTCTCCTGATGGTGTCCTGCTATAATCTTGCAACTGGAAGCAAGAAATTTCAATTACCATTGAGAGAAACTAAAGTGATTAACTTTAGTGAATGTCACCAGCAAACACTTATAATCACAACAAGTTGATCCAATTGAAGAAATTGATACACAAAGATCTAGAAAAATACCTTCAAGTTGATTACGGCTACTCTATTTGCAGGTATTGAATTTTTATTCTCCATCACCCAAGTCATTGACTTTAGACAAGGAAGAACCATCTATGTGTAACAACATATGACCAGAATTAACAAAGTTATAGTTCTTAAATTGAAAAAACGCCCATGTCTTTTTGTATAAAAAAACTCAGTGAAAAGAAATGTAATACCATATTTTCAGCAGGATTGTCCCCACGATGAAGAGAAACAGGTGCCATGCAAGGAAGATTCAACTCAGCAGATTGAGCACCAGCATCATTAAGGTTGAAGCGTCGTATCATTTCATCTTGTCGTGGCCACAATAATGGAGTATCTGATGCTGATGTAGATGTCCTATGATCATCATAAGCCACTCCCATGAACTGTGAGCTGGGAGGTACAACCTTGGCAACATTTTTCTTTGCTGCACCAACTTTCTTCCCAGCCTCTTTAAGAGCACCAAGCACAATATGATATGTCTCTGGAGCTATAGCTCCTTCCTCTGCATATCTGATGGCTTCCCTACATAGATTGTTGTATCGCTGTGTCAGTGACTCATGCCCACTCAACTCCCCACAACCATCAGAACCACCCCCAGTTCTTGCATTTCTAGTCCATCTCTTCAAGATATAATGTGACGGCAAAGTGAGTACATTAGTTACAGTAAAAACAGTCAAAACATGTCTACAAAGGATGCCACAGTACTCAAACATCTGGCAACTGCAATTTGCTTTCATTTCTGGAACATTTAATGAGACAATATAGGCCTTGTGGTCATCCTCAAATTTTGCAACCCTATATGTGCTAATAGCCCCATCACCATCAATCCTATTTGCAGTGTACACAAATGTCTCAACTAATTCTTCTTGAAATTTTGCAAAAATTCTCCTGGTATAAAGATTTGCAGCTTGCTTTTCCATAGGCGATGGAGTCCTCAGAACTGGAGAGGTGCATATTGTATCAAAATCAGCTTCTACTTCCTTTTCAAATGAACTTTCTAACGCTCTTTCATACTGCCTAAAGAACATAGGTAAGGTAGTCTGCTGGTTGACATAACCATCAAAAAATGAACTCTCAAATCCCTGATTGGGCGAAATAATTGCAAAAAAGGAGTCTCGAAAATAAACTGGCACCCAATGTCTGCGAATGTTATATATTGACTGAAGCCAATCATTTCTATTGAGATCAATATTTATCAAGGATAGTATCCCAAAATGATTCAAATTCCTCAACTGTTTGAGTCAAGTTAATGCAATTATACAGCTCTACTTGGAAGTTAGGATGCACATGACATACAGAAGCCATCTTCTCTTGGCCTTCTCTTAAAACATCCCACCTATTAATACAATGACGAGCTTCTGGAAACACTTGAGCCACTGCTGCCTGTATAGCTTTGTCCCGATCAGTAACTAAAGAAGCAGGGGCACGGTCATTCATGGCAGCAAGAAATGTCTTAAACAGCCACAGAAATGTAGCCTCAGATTCATCTAGGAGCAGTGCACAAGCAAATAAAATTGTCTGACCATGATGGTTCACTCCTGTGAATGGAGCAAATGGTACTTTACACTGGTTCACTCTGTACATTGTATCCAATGTAACAGCATCCCCAAAATGGCTATACACTGTTCTTGACCTTGCATCTGCCCAGAATACATTAGCCATGCGATTATCCTCATCAAGTTGTATTGCATAATAAAATCCCGGATTCTCAGCTTGCATCTTCTTAAAATAATCAAGCAGATTTTGAGCATCCCTCCCTAGTGTCCTTTTCTGACTTGGATGTCTGGAGGTAGAAACCAAGGGTCCTGTATTCTTAACTGCTCGGTTTAGTTCAACAGGAATATATTTTACTCCATGATTAATTTCTGCAGGAATATTGTTCCCATCCACTGAGACATACATGATACCACTAGGAACTGTTCCAAGGCCAGGGAAACTTTCAGCATTATGCTTCAGAGAACCTGCAAAATGCCTGCGAGGCCTGAGGGAGTGCACCTTACCAGAACCTGTGTTTGAGTGATTATGCTCCTTTTTAAATTTGGTCACCACCCATTTACCATGACCCTTTACTTCTACCCTAAGCATTGCTTCACAGCCATCACCAGCTCTTCTTTTTGAGCCCATAGCACAGAGATATTCCCGTGCACTAACAAACCCATCTGACCTCGGACGACCATATTGGCTAACACGAGTACTAAAACCTTCCCGCCTAGCATATAAATCATAAAATGACCTAGCAGCCTCCTCAGATTCAAATTCCATTCCCACATATGGCTCAACATCCCCATCCTCATTCAATTCCGCCACTTTCATGGGGATCTTCATCCCCATCATCCGTAATGCTCCCACGTTGCCCCATAATCCCATCTTCCGAATCAATAACTTCAATATTCATCGCAAACCCACTTCACCAAACCTTTCTCACATCCAGGTTAACCACTATAACAACAATAATACAATCTTCGACGTCATTTTGAATCTGCACAACATTTTCCAACCTTCATGCACAAGTCTCAATAATCACTTAAACAATAATAACCAAAAACCCAAAAAAAAAAAAAAAAAAAAAAAAAAATTCTTGATCACATACGTTCTAATTTCTCGTAGAATTTTGCCTATCTAACAATACTTTAAAAAAAAAAAAACCATGTCTTATATAATTGCATAAAATTTTTAATATAACAAGCAATTAATGTACATCAATAAAACATCAAATACTCTATTTGCCTAATTAAGATTAGTGTCAACATTTTGACATATTATAAGTATCATAAATCAAATAATTCTAGCTTGATACCTTAAAATCACCAAATATTGTAAACAACCATGCACATAGTAAACACACACAAAAACACACACTTAATAGAAATTAATAAAGCTTAAGTTTTACATGAAAAGAAATGAATAAAAAAATTAATTAACAAAAGAGAGAGGAGAGAGAAACCTGTGATTCGAAGAGGAGAAGAGGGAAATGGATTTTTTTTTTGTTTTGGGGGGAATTTGAATTTTAAGAAAATAAGTGGGTGAGAATTGCGAATAACATATAAATAGGGTTTCAGGAGGGAAAACGACGACGTTTGGAGGGAATTTTAATCGGCGACGTAAAAGAAGAAACAGGAGAAGCGGAGAGAAGAAGAAGAGAAGTGGGAGAGAAGTGAAGAGAAGAGGAGAGAGTGGGTGGGTGCCGCATAGATTCCACATGACCTAAACTGCACGTGAATTGTGATCCGTCCGATGGTGAACTGACGGTTGATATTTAACAAGAACTAACCCCACACGGGACTTGTACTATCATGGAGATGTACTATAGGATTGGTATTAGGTGTAGGCCCCACAATTAAGTTTTGTATTTTGCTCCTGCAGATATATCATGCTACTTGCAATGCATATCCACAGTTTCTCCGACGCAATGCACGACCGTGAGCTCGGTCTACGGACTCACGAATCTTGTAATTTAAAATAAAATGATATAATAATATTAATATTTGTATATTTTTTTATATGTATCATTATATTTATATAATATTTTTTTAAATATTATATTTATATAATATTTACTTAAAAATTTTATGACTTTTTTTAATTATTTTTTCTCTTTTTTTCCTTTTTCTTCTTTTTTTTCTTTTTTTAATAATATATTTGCAATATTTAAATTTACTATTTTACCCTTGCATATCATGGAAGCACACTTGTAAGAGTGGCAATTGGATGGTTGCGGTATTGGGCGGCGTTGGTACAGGACTCCAATATGCTGGATATTTTTTCGACAAAGACAAGGTCCATAAATTCATGAGTGAACCTTGTGGGTTTTAAGTCGTGTTCTTCACTTATTAGTTAATTTAACATAGGGTTAATAACACTTTGCCCCCCTGAACTTAGGGGTAGTCACACTTTACCCCCCTGAACTTTCAAATATATACACTTTGCCCCCCAAGACTAGTCAAAGTTAGGAATTCAAAAAAAAAGTGAGTGTTATGACATTATTGTCCTTTTATTAATGAATATATTTATAACTTAATATCATTTCTTTTCATTTTTAAAAGATTTATATATTCTCTATTGTATTAATTATATAAAAATATCAAACTAAAAATTTAAAGAAAGTTAATATTTAGTTTATATCTTTGAAATTTTCCTCTTAGATTAATATGTACTTCTATATATGTTTTGTTTAATTTATTATACTTTAAGTCAAACAAAACCTGATAAATAACACGACACTAAAATATATTTAATTGTTCAAATTTTGTATAAAAATGGTAATACCAAACTCATTTATTTGAACTAAATTTTTATCATTTTAAATTATTTAAACTTTTGGACTAATATCATAGTCATTTTTATATTTATCAAATTAGTCCAATATGAAATTTTTAATCAAAGAATATTTTGGAAAAAAAGAAGAGTTAGCCCATTATACAGTACTAGGGCAAACAAGAATAAATAAGTCAAACAAAAAAATATAATATTTAGTCCAAAACAATAAATGATTAGAAATTCTTTAATTAAGAATTTCATATTGGAATAATTTGATAAATATAAAAATGACAATGATATTAGTCTAAAAGTTTAAATAAATTAAAATGATAAAAAATTACTTTAAATAAATGAGTTTGGTATTACCATTTTTATACAAAATTGAACAATTAAATTTATTTTAGTGTCGTGTTATTTATCGGTTTTGTTTGACTTAAAGTATAATAAATTAAACAAAACATATATAGAAGTAAATATTGATCTAAGAGGAAAATTTCAAAGATATAAACTAAATATTAACTTTCTTTAAATTTTTAGTTTGATATTTTTATATAATTAATACAATAAAGAAGATATAAATTTTTTAAAAATGAAAAGAAATGACATTAAGTTATAAATATATTCATTAATAAAAGGGCAATAATGTCATAACACTCACTTTTTTATTTTTTGAATTCCTAACTTTGACTAGTCTTGGGGGGCAAAGTGTATATATTTGAAGTTCAGGGGGGTAAAGTGTGACTACCCCTTAAGTTCAAGGGGGCAAAGTGTTATTAACCCTTTTTTTTAGGAAAAACTTATTTTACATAGGTGAGCCTAAATCATGTGACTAAAATTCAACCTGTAAAATTGTTAAGCAGATCATAACTCAGGTAAAAACTTATTTATATGGGCGTGTGTCGTATGTAAAATTTTGGGTTAATAACACTTTGCCCCCCTGAACTTAGGGGGTAGTCACACTTTACCCCCCCTGAACTTCAAATATATACACTTTGCCCCCCCAAAGACTAGTCAAAGTTAGGAATTCAAAAAAAAGTGAGTGTTATGACATTATTGCCCTTTTGCTAATGAATATATTTATAACTTAATATCATTTATTTTCATTTTTAAAAGATTTATATCTTCTCTATTGTATTAATTATATAAAAATATCAAACTAAAAATTTAAAGAAAGTTAACATTTAGTTTATATCTTTGAAATTTTCCTCTTAGATTAATATGTACTTCTATATATGTTTTGTTTAATTTATTATCCTTTAAGTCAAACAAAACCGATAAATAACACGACACTAAAATAAATTTAATTGTCAAATTTTGTATAAAAATGGTAATACCAAACTCATTTATTTGAACTAAATTTTTATCATTTTAAATTATTTAAACTTTTGGACTAATATCATAGTCATTTTTATATTTATCAAATTAGTCCAATATGAAATTTTTAATCAAAGAATTTCTAATCATTTATTGTTTTGGACAAAATATTATATTTTTTTGTTTGACTTATTTATTCTTGTTTACCCTAGTACTGTATAATGGGCTAACTCTTCTTTTTTTCCAAAATATTCTTTAATTAAGAATTTCATATTGGAATAATTTGATAAATATAAAAAATGACAATGATATTAGTCTAAAAGTTTAATTAAATTAAAATGATAAAAATTTAGTTCAAATAAATGAGTTTGGTATTACCATTTTTATACAAAATTTAACAATTAAATTATTTTAGTGTCGTGTTATTTATCAGTTTTGTTTGACTTAAAGTATAATAAATTAAACAAAACATATATAGAAGTACATATTAATCTAAGAGGAAAATTTCAAAGATATAAACTAAATATTAACTTTCTTTAAATTTTTAGTTTGATATTTTTATATAATTAATACAATAGAGAAGATATAAATCTTTTAAAAATGAAAAGAAATGATATTAAGTTATAAATATATTCATTACTAAAAGGGCAATAATGTCATAACACTCACTTTTTTTTTGAATTCCTAACTTTGACTAGTCTTGGGGGGCAAAGTGTATATATTTGAAGTTCAGGGGGGTAAAGTGTGACTACCCCCTAAGTTCAGGGGGGCAAAGTGTTATTAACCCTTTAACATAATTAGTTTTCATCTCAAAGTAATTAAAAGATGTGACTCTTTTGAAAACACTTCTTTTAACTTGCCATTGACTTGCTCTTTTCTAAATGCAATACAATGACATTAAAGGGGAAAAAAAGAGAGCAAAAAAGATTTTTTTTTTTGGGAACAAAATAAGGAAAATAAATCCATTATCAGAATTTATTAGCAAAAATATTATCAAGTATTATTTGCGCTTACAGTATTTATTTTTCCATGAATTTCTTTTTTCTTTAACCTTAATTATTTGTATAATACAGTTAATACTTAGTTAATGATTGTCAAAAATCATGTGATTATATTACCTAAGTAGCAATAGATTGAAAGGTAATTGCCTTCCTGTCTTTAAGGTTTTGGCAAGTTGAAGGCTTCTTGCTTCAAGCAAATGATATACACTTTGAGTGATTCACAATGTCTTTGTTTTATCAATATCAATCAATTTTCAGTAATATTCGTCTTTTGTTATTGTAATATGATCTTGAAAAATTCAAGTTTCTCTCTTTTGAAAATTATAAACCATTCTCAGAGTGGACCCTTTGAGTGTTCTAGGAAACCCTCTACTTAGTGCTACTTTAGAGTGGAGAGTCAAATCTACCTTTGTAACTTTAGCAATCTTGAACCTACCTTGTCTCGTGGTGGCTGTTTCCCTTTTTTTTTTAAATTAAACCTATACTATTACACTGGGAGAAGAATGATATTAGAGATATTCGAACTCCTGACCTCTAAAGTGAAGTCATAAAACTCTAACTGCTAAATCCTCTATTCATTCTCATGGTTGGTCTTAAGTTGATGAGGCAAACTTCAGAAAGTTTGCCTATGATTCTTTCCCAGTTAGAAAGTTATGTTGCTCTTTTGAGATGGTAGAATCACCTCTCATAATGTCCCAAGTATAATTTCTTTCTCTAAGAGAAGATCTTTCTGCTTGAGAGTTGTGGAAATAAAGAGCTTCATCTAGTGTTTGCTTCATTAGTAGGAAGTTTCCATCGTCTTCACCTCCTACTCAAAGACACTGGTATATAGATGCCTATATCTTCTATTTGGCTTTTTTCAAGGTCATCTACCAGGACTTCGACTGTTATGTCTTGAAGGAGTGTGATAGCGAGCTGGGTGATTTTCTGACTCGCCATAAGTTCCACATCATGATTATTGTTCTTGAATATATTATTTATTTTGTTTCTTATTGGGAGTGACGTTTAGTGCAAGCAGGTTAATGGTTTGAATAGTCATTTTGATGGTTGCTGCTAACTGTTGGTATAAAAAGTGGTCCACTATATCATCTTCGGTTAAGCTTCATCCAATATTTAAGCCTACAACGGGAAAGGCAAGATGGTCTCCAAGCTGGACTCAATAGTTAAGTTAGTAATGAATTTTAGAGAGAAAAAGCTAGAGAAAGTAATTTTCAAATCTCTCATAAAATGAAAAATCAAAAATAAATTTAGGAATAGTTACACAGATTTCCCTTGAGTTATATGACAATTGCAGGTAGCTCCCCAAATTTGTAAAATTACACATAGTTCCGTTGGTCACTTGAAAAGACTATTGTGCCCTTAGCAAAATATTTAAAACAATTGCTTAAAAATCCATTTATGCGTGTGCCACATATATGTTGCTTGTTTTTATTTTTTTTAATTTTTTTATTATCAATTTCAAATATTATTGTCTACTTTTTTTTTTTTTTTTGTAATTGTTATTGTGGAGATTCAAAGACAATTGTGAAGGAAAAATTATTAAGGTTGATTTAGTAAGTGACGAATCAAAAAAAAAAGTATGTAACTAATTCATTCTTTTTGGTTGTTCTTTGACTATAAATATGGTTAATATTTTAGTTTTTTCTTTTGGTGGGCAACAATCATATTGCTTTTGAAATGGAGTGGATGTTGGATTTAGTGTCTGTTTTGGATATTGAAATGGAGTGGATGTTGGATTTGGTATTTTTTTTTTTTTTTTACTATTGTGGGGAAGCATTGAGGCTCCATATAAATGGTGTTGGTTCTTAAAATGTTTTGGAAGAGGAGATTGTTAGCGTTTGGAGATTTATATATACGATTGAGTTTGAAATTTGAGTGGAATAATTGACAATGGTAAACTGGGATTGGAGACTGAAAATTGAGTAAAGAAAATTAAATGATTTTTTAATTTTATGTTCGAAAGCTTTTTAATTTGTTTGGAGAAAATACTCAAAAGGGCATTACGCTTATGCTATATTCATCTATTTTTTTTTAGCTTACATCAGTAAATTGGACTTTTTTGTTACTAAACATATCAAAGAATGGAGGCAAGTGTAAATTTCTAAACACAGAGGGATTTGCCTGCAATTATCATAAACCTCAAGGGAGGTTTGTGTAATTATTCCATAAATTTAAAAGGAAGTTAATCTTGACTTTTTACTTTTATGGTGGATTAATATGGGCCTTGATGGCCTGTTGACTATTGGGCCTGTTCCATATTTAGGCAGAGGCTTGTAGTATTTTTTTGATGATCCAATAGACGAATATTTTTAGGCCTAACACTACGCAAACTTCTTTTAGCCAGAAAAATAATAACCTCTTCAATAATTAAATATTAATGCTAATTGTGGTATCCATTTTAAATGATAAGGACTAATTATTTCATCTTAAAATGTTATAAACTAATATGAGGATTTAGGAATGTGTTAATAATTGAAATACTTTATCTTCTCTTTGAACTCTAAATACGGAAAAAACAAATATTAATTATTAATTAGACAAATTGAGTAAGTATGCGATTATTTAAACAATTGCTGATTGGACAAATTGAGTAGGCATGTAATGTTTAAAACAATTACTGCTAAATTTGAGTATTTCCATATTTGACTAATGTTTTATTACTTTTCAAATAAAAGAAAAGCGTTACTATTGAAACCCAAGAATTATAGTTCCCTTTCTTAAAGATTTATTAAACACGTTTTTTAATTAGTTTTTTATACTTTATTTTTTTTATTTCACGTAAAATATAACAAATCTTTACAAATGTTATAATATTATTTTTAAAAAATGTTTTCTAAAAAATGCGATTCAAATTGGACCTTTCTGTCATGAATAGAAGCAAAACGATGTTGCAAGAAGAAAGACAAATAGCGGCTGGAAGAAGTCAATTCGTTAGTTAGTTGGAGACGGTTAGTTAGGAAGTTAGTTACGGAATCAGTTGATGATGTAAGTATAAAAAGAAAAATGATGAGAGAAAAATAACCATTCGTTGTGCATATTCTCTCCCTAATAAATTCTCTCAATCTATTCTTCTCTTTCATCTTCTTAATCTTCTCCCTTTGCCACCAATTCTTGCTATTTGCACTTCACCTTCAGATTTCTTCAATTTCTCTTAAGAAATCTGACACTGTCTTACCTACGGTTGAAACAGTCAAATCATTATTCTTTGCGTGCATGCAATAAACTTTTTGGTGCTAGTTATGACTGAAAATTGAATGTCATAGCACAAAAAACATAATAGTTGCAAGAATATTACATTTTAATTTGACATAAAAGTAAGTAAGATGCATAAATAGGTAAATAATACAGGTCGAGACATTAACAAAATAGGTAAATCTCACACAAAACACCATTTTATACAAAATAGGTAATAATATAGATCGAGACATTTGCAGTTGGGTTGATAACTTTTTCAAACCTTTATGACAGGTGCCTCTAACATTGAAAATATACACCAAAATACGTGAATTATACATTTTGATTATTATAATGTATTGTTTGTGCCAGTTTAACAAAGATGCACTATTTGTATATTATATAACAAAAGATGTACAATTATTGTAGTTAAGGGTATAATATTGACTTAAACTTCAACTTTTTCGAACATTGAAATAACAAATATCCTAATAGTATCCTGTCAAATTTGACGTAAAAAAGATATTCACTACGGCCTGCACATCTTCCATAAAACAGATGTTGCAATGCCTATAATCGACCATAATTCTTTGGCATCAGATTGAAGTTTATAGTGAAAATTTATGCAGTGATTGAAGATTGCTGGCTTTTTGACACACTTGGTTCAAAATGTAGTATTTTTAGTTGGAGATGCCTCCCAACATTTTGTCTTCTTAAACAGCTTTGGCTTCCGACAAAACTACCAAAACAGGAATTGTGATAAATTTTGAGAATCGTGAAATTTTGGGTTCTTTGTTTTCTGATTTTAATTCTATATTATGGTCTCTTTTTTTTTTTTTTTTGCGCATATACTAGAGTAAGGAAATTTATTTGACTGTCTGTTTCATGAGTTCATCTGTTCTTTATTTTCTTAAAAAGTTTTAGTGAATATTGATGGATGATGTCGAAGGATATTAAATAAATGAATATTGCCAATATTGAGGCATTCTTGTTACGTGGACTTGACAGTCTAATATTAAAAGGCTTGTATAAAAATTTAGGCAACTAAAAAAAATGGTTCAAAGAAAAGGAAGAACAAATAACCCTAGAAATATTGGGAGACTCATCTACTTTAAGTTTTACTTAAAATTTCCATCCCCTCAACGTTTAAAAAAAATTTCCATTTCATTGAGCATTTGTAAAGAATCATTAGTTATACGATAATTCTATTTAATAAAATAACTCAAAAGTTTGAGAAGATACCGTTTAGCACCCAAAAAAAAAAAAAAAAAAATCAAGAAACTGTTGTAAAATATTCTCCAAACCTATTTTTCAAACACATTTTTATATTCTCAACAATCTTTTTATCTCACATACATCATATCATAAAAAATGATGCAATATTAAGTTTATATAATATTCCAAAAAATGCAGTCCCACCGGAGCCATAATTTTTTATTCATACTTGATCAGAATTTTTGGATAACATTTATTCGTCAATACTTCCTGTGGTATATGCATTTAAAGGATGCAGTCGACCGTGAAATCCAATCCGACCAGTTCCATTCGGCTGTAAAAGGATTTACAATTTAGTTCGTGACGAGTTCCATCCGGCTGAAAATGGAATTTATACTTGTTTATGTGACGAGTTCCATCTGGCTGAAATGGAATTTATACTAGTTTTTGTGAAGATTTCCATTCGGCTGAAAATGTCCTCAATTATATCAACTATCTATACGAGGCAAAATCCCAAAAAGTGAAGAATATCTTGTGAATTTTATTTTTTAAATAAAAAATTCACCCAAAAAAAAAGTCAAATAAGAAACAAAATATATATGCTTATAGTGTGATTTGTTAAATTCAACTTTTGAGGTCTACAACAAGGTCTGCCTTCATAATTTTCGACATGATCCCTTTCTCAATTTATACTTCATTTTCATCACCATTTCTCAGTTCTCAATTTTATTTGAAATATTCTTTGTCTAAAATTAAAAAAAAAAAAAAAGAGTTAACTATTTGACCATAGTATAAAAATTAAGGGTAAATTACTAATAACCCCAATGAGGTATTCATTTTGATCACATAACTCCCTTATAGTTTTAATATAACCACATGACCCTTGTGGACAATAAATAGAATCAATACTCCATCACGGAATATTCTCGGAGTATTGCAAATCTCATTTTACCGATGCAGAATATTTCGTGATAGTGAATGGTTTATACACGCCTGGTGTGGAATATTCTATTCAATTTTATATTCTATAAAATTACAAAGGGTTATGTGGTGATACTGAGAGTATAGGGGGTTATGTGTCAAAGTCGATATCACAGGGGGTTATTAGTAATGTACCCAAAAAATTAATTAGGAGGGGGAAAAAAGAACCTCAACCAAAGAATTGAAGACAACCTTATACTAGATTCCTTTAAAAACAGTCCAAAAATGAGAACAAAATGAAGAAAGACAGATGCATAGAAGTTTAATCAATAGCTGAAATTAAGATGGATAAAAGGTCATCAAACAAATTTTCTACACAATATTAAGGCATTCGGTTATCCATCATCAAAGTCAAACTCAGTAATACGACAAATGAAAGAAAATAGCCAGTAGTATGATTAACAATTTAATGCTGCCAACATCAAGAATATCTTAACCAGTTTTCAAATTTCAGAGTGTTGAAATCAAGGGCGGAAAGTGCTTATAAAAGCGAGAACACAGTAATTATAGATACAGCAAGAAAGCAGGACTACCTGCTGCACCGGCTTATCATTTTCTGAAATTTGAGTCATTTCCAACAGCTGTTGATTATATAGTGTTTTTTTTCTTGAGAAGAAGTGGTAAAATAGGAACAAAGCTCATTAAGATTCAAAGGGTTACAGCAATGGGAGACATTGTTGTGGGTTCTCCTGTTAGGTATGAGTTATTACTTTTATTGACAAGTTAAAGACTCCTTAATTACTACTGCTAGAAAAAGAAAATAGTATGTTACAGATGCTGTGATCTTGAAAGTTGAAAACACTTTTAACTTGACTAACTTATTTCCTCAATTTCTCCAGACTCAACTTTTAATCTTTTCTTATCTTTAAAATTTCGTAATAGTAAGCGCTTTTGTAAATCTCACGCGTTAGATAATAACAATTAGAATTTTATATATACTTCTGTAATTTTCAAAATTACAGTTTCTGTATTACTACTAGGACTCGTTAGAAAATGTCGCGTTTTATCCAATCCACTGGAGGCCTTACGGGTATGCAGTTGTTACTGGAGCTAACAAGGGCATTGGCCTGGAAATTGTCCGGCAGCTTGCAATTGCAGGCGTGACCGTCATTTTAACAGCTAGGAATGAGAAGATGGGAAAGGAGACAAATTCTGTGCTACATCAATCAGGATTATCAAATGTAATTTTCCATCAACTCGATGTTCAAGGCACAGAAAGCATAGAATCATTGGCCAAGTTTATCGAAGCAGAATTTGGAAGGCTCGACATATTGGTGAGTAAAAAAATATCACTAAAGAACATGGACTAATAGTTTACCATCAATTTGAAAACCGTGAATAAGATAACCGGGAAATTTGATTAAGTTTTAGGCTGCAGAGCAAGAGCAAGTAATTGATCATTGACCCCTGCAGGTAAATAATGCTGGAGCCTCATGGAGTTGTAGTTGATGGAGATGGCCTAAGGGCCTTATCCTCAAGTATAGATCCTGCATCTTGGGTAAGAGAGTAGATTGAATCATGAGAGATTTTCTTTTCACACTATTTATTGGATGCTTAGGAATTCAACTAATTTCTTACGCAGCTAGCAGGAATGGAGGTTAATGTTATCCAGGATGTGGTTAAAATTACCTACGAAGCAGCAAAAATATGTTTGGATACCAACTACTATGGCGTTAAGAATGTAACTGAAGCTTTGCTTCCACTGCTGCAACTTTCAACTTCAGGAGCAAGGATAGTGAATCTCTCTTCCCTAAGAAGTGAACTAAAAGTCAGCAGATTACTGCAACTACTGTTCTTTTTCAATTCTCACTACTTAAATCTCCATTAAAAGTCCTTCACTAATGGTTTTCCATCACCTAATATTTGGCTTTGATTCTTGTTCTGAATGCAGAGGATTCCAAGCGAGCAAAGGAGAAAAGAACTTGGAGACATTGACACCCTGACAGAGGAGAGAATTGATCCAATCCTGCAACAATTTTTGCACGACTTAAAGCATGATGCTTTTGAAGCAAATGGATGGCAAAAAATGGTACCAGCTTACAGCATATCAAAAGCTACACTTAATGCCTATACCAGAATTCTAGCAAAGAAGCATCCCAATATGTGCATCAACTGTGTCCATCCTGGATTTGTGAAAACAGATCTTAACCGTCGCACAGGCACAATGACAGTGGAAGAAGGAGCTCAAGGCCCTGTGATGTTGGCTCTTCTACCTCAAGGAGGTCCCACTGGTTGTTATTTTGATTGTACAAAGTTGGCTGAGTTCTGACTTCGCCCTTTTAGTAATAAATCAAGGAACCATCTTGGATCAGTCATCCTTTCTGTTCAATCTTGGATCAGTCATCCTTTATGCATCACCTTGGATCAGTCATCTTTTCTGTACCTTGAGGCTTTCAGTAACACCAGGAATTGGACATGCGTGCATGCAGGTTGGCTCGACATTCAGTTTAATGAAGCGATTATTGTATGTTGTTCGTTGTTTTAGATTATATAATAGCACGTTGATATTACAAGGAATATATTTTTTACGAAAACATTAATGGAAACAAAGTAAGAAAATTTGACAAATTTAATGAGATCAAGATTTCTCAATCTTACTAATTCTTTTTGGGATTTCTTTTTTTTTTTTTATATATAAAGTGTTAATTAGTTACAACTTTTGAATATTGAGTTCTAGTACTGAATGAATTTGCAAAAGCTTGGAGAAATAAGAATATTCATATGATGCTTTTCTTATTCTTCACCTCTTTATTATTGCACAACTATTCTTATAGTACTGTAATATAGGACTGTTAATGGGTCGGGTCTAGTCCCAGACTCGACCCGAACCCATTAAATATTTCCGAGTCTGGATAGAGGTAGAATTTCGTTTATCAAGACTCGGACTTGGACCCAAATCCGAACCCGTTTTTTCTAATAAAAAACGGATTGGGTACGGAATAATCAATTCTGACTTGACTCGGATCCTGGACTCGTTAATAAAATAAAATAATATATATATTTTATAAGGTGGGCTTTAAAATAAATAAGGCATGGTTTTTAAATTTGGACTCTAATTTTCAAAAAAATAAGTGGGCTTTAAAAAGAAAGAAACTTGGGCTTAAAAGAAAAAAGAGACAAATTTGATAATGTACCTTTGGGCTAATAAGATATGTATGTATATATTATAAAGTGGACTTTAAAATAAATAAGTGAATGGTTTTTAAATTTGGGATTTAATGATTAAAAAACAAGTGGGCTTTGAAAAGGAACAAAACTTGGGCTTAAAAAAAAAAAAGAGGACCAACTTGATAATGGATCTTTGGGGTGATAAGGTGATTTTTTTTTTTATGTTCATCGGAATTGGTCTATCCGAACCCGGACTCAGACCCGATTGGTTCCGGATCTAGGACCCGATTTGTGAGACCCATCAGACATACGGGTCCGCATTTGAAACATCTCTCCTTCCAAGAGGGTTCGGGTCCTGAATGTCTAATTTCGGCTCGGACCCTTCCGCTGACAGGTGTACTGTAATACATGGTGCATGAGGAGGCAATGAAATTATGAAAAAGTTACTGTGAACAAGTAAACAAAATCTCTTCACTTGTGATCAAAACTTGGGTACATTTGTGTCTATGTAATATGTTACTTTTATAGAACACGTATCTACTACAAATGCGTTAATAAATATGATTAGATTATTTTTTTTCCCACAAATATGAATACTGTAGCAAATAGATAAATGAGACATAGGTCATTTTTTCTTTGAAATACGAGTATCTTTTAGCCTCTTAACCTTGTTCCTCAGCAATTTTTAGGAAATCATGATCTAAAGTTTTGACAAAACTCAATAAAAGATATAATGTTGTTCTAGATCAATCTAGTCATTTGGGATCAATTGAGGAAGGAATTAAAGAATGAGAGAAGAAACTTAATCATATATCTCCATTATTAAATTGTCTATGATGCTAACAGCTATTAAAAATTGAAGTTCCTGGAGATATTTCCAGTCTTGATTTTATCGTATTGGATAAGTGTTCTGCTAATTTTTTTCAGTGATGTCCACATATTAGAATCATGCAAATAATAAGATTTTTTTTCTTTTTCTTTTCCTCATCATTTGCTAACTCACGACAAAATTTTATGTATAGGTTATACTTTTATAATGTTTAATAATTCATATGCCAACAAGCATTTTCTGACTCCAAAAGTAAGGTGCCATTGAAACCCCAAATAAAAAAAAAAAAGCACAATCAATATTAGAAGGCTAATCAGATCGAATATGAACTGAATCTATATTCAAGACGTCGTTTAATTTTTTTTTCCTACTATATCTTTAATACTGTCTTTGTTCTTTTCATCTTGATGCCATTCAACCTAGTATTTCTGAAGTAATATATGGGACATTTAACAATGACATTGCAATTATTTCTTGCAAATAAGAAACTTCCTAGAAATTCTGTGTGGAGATATCAACTACGTTAAAAATATCCCAGCAAGGATTTGACAGAATTAATTTACACAAACAGACTCATTTATTATTATATTTGAGTTTTCTCCTCCATCTCGGAGAAGCCATCTCTTAATTATATGCTAAATTACAAAACCTACTACAAGGCTTATTCCAACCAATTTGTGTACGCTTTATAATATCCTAATAAGCCTGTGAATTCATCGGAGTGAAAATACAAAACTTGGGAAAGAAAATAAATCTTTTATACAATAGCTGTGTAAATGTTTTTTACACATGAAAATATTGATTTATTGTATTCTTTATCTGTTTCGATCAATGGATTTGGGAATATTTGGATATTAACTCCTGTAATTGAATTCCCTTGGTTGGTCAGATTTTCTATTAGATTTGGATTTAAAGTCCTTGAAGTTGAGAATGAATTTAAAAAGTTAAAACTAGCGGATTTCACTCAATTTTGATGTTATATAAAATCCTTTCTTTTTCAAATCCAATCATTTTTAAAATCCTTATTTGAATACTAATCCATCAATCCAAATAAACGGCAATAGAATTCTAAAAGATTAATCCTTGTTTTTAATATATGATTTTCTCATAAATAAGAATACATATCATTAGTTATTGTGGATCTAGGAATGTTGAGTGAATTGATCTAACCCGAGCTCCCAAAAAAAAAAAATGTAATTACTTCGAGTAACTTGATTACTAGCAATTAAAGCTAACATAGTTGTGAAGATGTATAATAAATAACACAACAAACTTATTACTAAAATGACCAAATGTACTCAAACGGTTCACTAAAATGATTTTCAGTCCAATTATTTATTATACTCAATTGTGCCTAGTTTTAAATTACGTTGTGTCACTAAGTAATATAATATAATTTTGTATTAGACACAATTAAATATTAAAAAAAATTAGACAGAGGATTTGAATCAAAGAGTAGAAGGAGGGGGAGATGAATAGGTGTACTTGTAACTAACCAATTACTTTGAAGTATATTGAAATATTCCACAAGAATAAAGAATTGCAAATATGTATAGTCCAACTCACCTCTGTGAATAGCCCAAAGATTTTGCTGAAGGTGTAAACTGAAAATTACGAAGCATTTACAAAACTGTTTCCTGGCCCAAAAAAATAATAACAGTACAATCACTGTTGTTGAAGAGGATTGAAGAAAGAGACTTGAGAGATAGAAACTAGAAATTACGTCCAACTTCCAAGTCAAACAATGTAACGACCATTGAAATATCAAACTAACACCGCGTCGTACTCCATGCATAAAGCATAGTCTTCTAAGTTATACATTTGAGATTGTATGCTACATTTATTTTATAATAACATTTATTTTTAATTTTAAAATTTTATTCTGTCATGAACTTGGACCAAGAGAAGGCTCACAATGTGGCAAAGTCTACATTTACGTTAGTTAAGAATTTAAAATTATTCGCGAAAATGAGATGGAAGAAAAGTTAAAGATGAATAAAAATACTGAATGCATGAAGTTTTCATAAAAGAATTTATATTCTTTTAAGTGTAAACGTACATTTTAACATTTTAAATGCAATTAAAATGCAATAATATGATAAGATAATTATTAGTTACAAAATTGACAAAACTTTTTAGTATAATGCACATAAACTCAATTTTATTTTCAAAAAAGAAAAAAAGCTCCCACGAATTCAAAAAAGAAAACAAAGAAGTGCATATGACAACAAAGCAAGTTAGGAGGAAATCATAAAAATGTAAAATAAATAGTGAAAATGGTCTTCAAAAGTCTTTAAAAGAAATTTATTATGTTATAACGGGGTTTAATGAAATGACCGTTTGAATTTCAATTCAATTACTTAGGGCATTTTTTTTACGTGTTAGTCTACTATGCTGTTACTTGAATATAATCTATTAAATCATGATGGATGAGTAATTCAACTCCTATTTAAGTTATTTATTAAACGAATCGTGTCATTCGTTCTAAAATTTGAAACGTGATCGATGTCAATTGATTGTGCAATTAATTAATTAATTAAAAAATAATTAAGAATCCTATATGGCCATTGCTGATTTTGTTCCATGACCTGTACCCCAAGGCGGAGGAAAGCCCCCTCCAACTTGTAAAATTTTTTTTTGTAAGTAAAAGAATTTTGTATTATTATATTTTTGTCTCCCTAAAAATTAACCAAAACATCAACCATGCCCATTCCTAAGCCATTGTCTTCATTATTTACTTAGATTTGGCCTAACATTTCCTAACTATTTACTACTCTGACTCAACTATGTCCCTAAGCCATTATCATCATAAGTTAGATTTGGATATAAGATTTCTTACCTACTTGCTACTCTAACTCGCCCCCTAGAACACATTCTTCGCTCCACCAATGGCTATACACGATCATTTTTATGTACTTTATAATGTTACGATAATTTTCCTTTTTTTTGGCACTGAAACTGAAAAAAGAAATTGACAGGTTTCGAAACTTCAGTTAAATTTCTGCCCCCATTTTCTCATGGAAAAATTGGTGAAAGCCTGAATGATTACGTATCGATTCATTCAACGTACAAAGAAAAGGTCAAAATAATGGAATTTTTGGACGATTCCGATTGTAACTCATTGTCCTTTTCTCGTGTGAACAAGATAGTATACAGTCAATTTCATTAAATGCCTATTCCAAGTTTCTCCCACGTTTATGAAACTATAAGGCAGTTCTTGGCAGCTGTTTTGAAGGTGAGTAAAACCATTATACACGGTGTATATGGGCGATCATGATTTGATCAATAATTTGCCCCTAAGTACTCAGGCCAGAAACAAACAGACGTCTCTCTCTCTCTCTGTATATATATGTGTGCGCGCGCGCGTACATGCACAATTTTTAAAAAATTTAAAAATTTTAAAAATTAAAGGATTGTCCCTAGAAATTCTTATAAGAAGGTTATATTACAATCTGCTTATGTATCTTTACTCCTTTAAAAAAAATTTTTTAGATACGATCCCGGGACTGGATGATGAGTTTGATATGATTTTTATAGTTTATATACTGCAAGTGGCATAGTTACGATTTTTGAGTGGTTTTAATTAGAAAACTTTTGCTACGTATCATTACACCACTTGTTATAACTGGTCAAGATTCGTTACTCAGACAACATTTGAGCTCATGGGAAATCAACTCCGCCAGTCTATCTTTGATTAATATTATTCAAAGAGATTCCTGTTCTATTTAACCGCGGAAGGCAGACTTCTTCAAATCGTACGAACAAAGGAGCTGTACTAAAGCAAACTAACAACCTTAACTAATTACTTTGTCCTAATTCCTTGCTGTCTTTCTCTCTGCTTTCTTCTTTTTAGCAATTAGTTTGGCTCGGGGACTCTGAATACATTCTTAATGTTAAGCTTCTTTAGATAATTCCATGAAGAATCCGGTAAGCATTAGTATTAGTAGTCATTCCTTTTACCATGCTAGTAGTAGTATTTTTTATGATTAGCACCTGCTTTGTGCCATTGAATGGTGAAAATGTAACAAAGGTTGATGTTGGATTACTTCTTGATATGAACACCTTGGTGGGAAAAATTAGCAAAACTTGCATGCAAATGGCACTTGAAGATTTCTACACCACTCAAAATTACACCAAAAGGATTGTCCCTCACTTCAGAGATTCAAAATCTGATGCTGTTGAAGCTGCTTCTGCAGGTAATATATGATGAATTATTCATGCATATGATTCAGTAAAAAGAATCAATTTTTCAAGAGCTTAATTCTTGGTTTCAGCTCTTTGATTTACTGGCTTGGATTTGCACAACTTTGGCACTATGTCCAGTACTAACAACAAATTTCGTATTGACTATACATCTTATATGCAGCAATAGACCTGCTGAAAAATGTCCAAGTAAAGGCAATATTAGGCCCGCAATGGTCCACGCAAGCAGAATTTGTTATTGGTCTTGGGAATAAAGCAAATGTTCCAATAATTTCTTCAGTCACAAGTCCATCTTTTTCTCCGAAGGAATCTTCATTTTTTCGTCCGAGCAGCACACTGTTCGTTCGACCAGGCTGAAGCCATAGCAGAAATTATCAATGCTTATGGTTGGAGGCAAGCTGTAATTGTGTATGAAGACACTGTTTATGGTCGCGGAGTTGTTCCCTTTTTAACAGACGCCATGGTGGACAAAAGTACCTTAGTCCCATATCGAAGTGTGATATCTCCTTCAGCTTCAGATGATCAGATTCTTGAAGAGCTGTACAAGTTGAATGACTATGCAGACTAGGGTATTTGTGGTTCATCTGCTGCCATCACTTGCTTCTCGATTTTTTGTGAAAGCTAAAGAAGCTGGGATGATGAGCCAAGGATATGCCTGGATTATTACAGAGTCACTCACAAGTCTATTGGGTACGGTAAATTCTACTGTTATTGATTCAATGCAAGGGGTACTAGGATTGAGGCCTTATGTCCCTAAATCACATAACGTAGAGAACTTTACGCAGAGATGGAGGAAGAGATTCAGGAAAGAGAATCCGGAGATGGATAGGTTCGAACTAAATGTTTACGGGTTGTGGGCATATGACGGTGCCATAGCATTGGCAATGGCACTCGAGAGTAGTCGGTAAGGCTCTCCCACATTTCAAGAGAACAGAAAAAGGGAAGAAGTTTTCAGACTTGGATGCAATTGGAACTTCGGAAATGGGAGCTGAGCTTATTGATTATGTCCGCAACATTAGATTCAGGGGATTAAGTGGTGATTTTCACATTGTTGATGGACAGCTGCAGCCATCTGCCTTTGAGATTGTGAATATAATTGGTAAAGGAGAGAGGAGGAATTGGTTTCTGGAGTAAGAAATATGGCATTTCGAATAAACTGAAACCGAATGAACATGTACATCAGTCTAGTAAGGATAATCTTGGCATCATCATATGGCCAGGCGAATCCACCGGTTGACCCAAAGGGCTGGGAAATACCAACAAGTCCTTTGGAGAAGTTAAAAGTTGGGGTTCCCGTCAAGAGTGGATTGCAAGAATTTATTAGGGTGGAAAGGGATCCTTTAACAAACGCTGTCATTGCAACTGGTTTCTGCGTAGATGTTTTCAAGGAAGTCATGATGTCACTCCCATACGCTGTCCCCTACGAGTTCATTCCATTTGAAACCCCTGATGGTGAAAGTGCAGGAGATTATAATGATCTTGTTTATCAGATCTTTCTCAAGGTAATCAATTTAATTTGTTTAGACAGAGTTTGCATTATTGTTCTCCAATGTACTCTACTATTTCTTTTCTTTGGATGGGGAGATGAACTTAACAGACTTCTATATCAGAAATATGATGCAGTGATTGGTGACGTGACCATTTTAGCAAATCGATCCACATATGTGGATTTCACGTTGCCTTACACAGAGTCCGGTGTTTTGACCATTGTACGAGTTGAGGATGATGAGAGGAAGGAATGCCTGGATTTTCATGAAACCTCTGAAAACGGAACTCTGGTTTACTATTGGAGCATTTTTTGTCTTCACTGGATTTGTTGTTTGGGTACTTGAGCATCGTATCAACCAAGAATTTCGGGGTCCACCTGCCAAGCAAGTTGGGATGATTTTCTGGTTCTCATTCTCAACTCTTGTTTTTGCTCATAGTAAGTCCAATAACTCACCTAATACTCATCCGTGATTCTCTTGCAATCTTTATTTTTTAGTGATGACTGATCGAATGATTCTAGAGCCATTCAGTTGGCATTGTTATTTTTCTCACAATCAATTTAATATATTTTTTTGGTTTAATCGCAGAGGAGAAGGTTATGAGCAATTTATCACGATTTGTAGTTATCATCTGGATGTTTGTAGTGCTGGTACTGACCTCAAGTTACACAGCCAGCTTAACATCATTGTTGACAGTACAACAACTACAACCAACTGTTACTAGATCTTTTTGATCTCATGAAAAATGGTGAATACATTGGTTACCAGACTGGTTCCTTTGTTTATGAGTTGTTGAAGAGTAAGAATTTTGATGGCTCCAAATTAAAAAACTATACCTCCTTTAAAGAGTATGACGAGGCCCTTTCTAAAGGTAGTAAAAATGGAGGAGTTGCTGCTATTGTCGATGAACTTCCTTATATCAGGAAATTCCTAGCAGATTCCTGCAAAAAGTACACTACGATTGGTCCTACCTTCAGGGCTGCTGGCTTTGGATTTGTAAGTCCGTAATACCTATTAATCATGGTTTCTTAGTTCTTAACTTCTTATGTCAATGTTGTTGTCACAATGTAGCTTTGATTAGTTTCCTTCCTCTTTCAAATTCTTTCAGGCATTTGCAAAGGGTTCTCCGCTTGTACCCCTTGTTTCAAGAGCAGTCTTAAACGTGACTGAGGGAGATAAAATGAAGAGAATTTTAAAGGAGTGGTTTGGTGAAGAAACAAATTGTTCTGAGCAAAATGGAGCTGTGGCTACATCTGATAGCCTCACCCTAGATAGTTTTAAAGGGCTTTTCTTAATAGCTGGCTTATCATCTTCATCAGCTCTGGCCATATTCTTGATTATCTTTTTTTATGAGAACAGGGAAATTCTAGCATCTGATGGTTCAGTTGTCCAGAAAGCTTCTTCATTGGCAAAAATCTTTGATGAAGAAAGAAAGAATTTAAAGATGGACTCCAAAAAGCATAGTGCAGGTGACGAAGAAGCAGCAAGCAATGTAGTTTCTCCAGGAAATACTCCGAGATCTGCACAAAGCCCAGTTATTAGTTTTTACCATAATCAGGAAGGCGTTTTCTCTCATGATGAAGGCTCCTCTTCCGCAACAGAGCCGGGAAGTCCAATTCATGATGTTATAATAATTTCACACACTGCAGAACAAAGATGATAGGAGAACCAGATATACTGATACACTTCTGTACAAATTTAGGCTGTTGTCTCTCTGTTCTAACGAACTGTAACGATATTATCTTTTCTTTTTTTGTATTGGCACACTATAAATTTGTTGAAAAATTTAGAAAGGAGATTAAGTGTCAATAACAAGCTCAAAATTGTGTCATCTTTGTTGATTAGGCTTTAAGAACCATCCTGGATGAGGCAACAATTATGTTATCTGAGGTTTGATAGGCTTTTGGTGCTATCAAGCCTGAGAAGTTAATCTTTGGCATCTTTATTTTGCATCTCAAGTGATAAACTGAAATTAACCAAAAAAAAAACCAATTGAGGTCCTCAGTGCCAGTTTTTCTAATACCACTTCAGCGACATTCATCAGGGATTGCCACCTTGCATTCATACTTATCACGCTTGAGATAAATCAGATAACTATCATAGTGTGAATCAAAGTCTCTGGTGAATGGCACTAGAATGGTATTAGAAAAACTGGCACTGAGGATCTCACTGGATAAAAAGGGCACAATTGGCTGCACATGCATCTCACTTTTCTCCATGAATGGTTGATTATATTAGATCTCCCCACAAAACAGATACTTGTGCAATTAATTGCTCAGAAGAAAAGTTTTGTAAATATAATTACCATATAAATGCACATATTCGCAGTTAAGGTATCAATATTGTCACTCTATTTTTTACTATTGACACTCTATTTATTTTGTTTTTATGTGTGTGAAATTGAAATGCTAATAATATGGAATGCTAGAGTGTAAGTAACAAAAGGTAAAGTGTTTTAGTGATGATTCCATTACGTTGAGACACTTATCAATCCACTGACACTTGAAAACCAATGTTACTCTTCAGTGGCGAAGCCAAGAATTTTTTTTTTTTTGGAGAGGGGCCGGTCTAGAATAAGTAGTCAGGAATGTTAGGTCTAAATCTAATTAGTCAGGAATGTTTGGGGGGCATAATTGATTTTTGGTTTTTTGGGAGGGGGAGCAAATTATAATAGGGATAATTACACATACCTCCCTTGAGATTTGCCATAATTACACTCATCTCCCCTTAGATTTTGAAAATTACACTCACACCCCTTGTGTTGATATTTTTTCATAACAAAACAAGTCTGTTTTAATAATGTAATCCAAAAACATCAACCAAACCCCTTAAAATATGCTTAATTGTTTTTAAAAAAGATAAATAAATCTTAAAAAATTAATTAATTAGTCATAAAAATGTCAAAAATACTTATATTCTTACATCAAATTTTCAATCTCCACCAAATATTACTTCTTCAAAACTCAGTTATTTGACTAATTTAAATAAATTTAATTTATCTATTAAAATTTTACAAACAAATATATTACTAAGAAAGAGATGATCAATTTAAAAGCAATTAAGTATTTTAAGGTGTTTGGTTAGTGTTTTTGGATTACATTATCAACATGGACTTGTTTTGTTATGAAAAATATAAACATAGTGTAATTTTTAAAACTTAAAGAGAGGTGAGTGCAATTACGACAAACCTTAGGGGAGGTATGTGAAATTATCCCATTATAATAATACAAAATTTTTTACAAGTGGGAAAGAAGGAGGGGGGAGGGAGAGAGAAACGGGGGGCTGCCTCCCCTGGCTTCCCGTTAAATTGAAAAGAGGGTTACACTTAGCTCTCTGTAATATTTATACTATGTCGTTTTGCCCCTACATAAATTTTATCATTATTTTGCTATCTTTGACTAATAGTCAAAAGAATGCTTAATTTGATCGTTAGTCAAAAGGGGCAAAATGATCCAAAAAAAAAAAAAAAAAGAGCATATTTAGTTGCCATAACTATTTTATCATTTTGGTGCAACACTGTTATCCAACTACGGGAAAAAAGAGCATAGCATGTTACCTAAAAAAGGATTTAGTTTGTTATAACAATGGAAAATTTTTAAAGGAAAAACTCTTTAAATACAAATTCCAATTTTATGCAATATTATATATTTAGCATAAAATGGTAGTAATTAAAAATTTATGCATTTATATAGCTTCATTCTACAGCATTTTTCTTTAACCAAATTATACCAGTCAATTCAACCAGAAACTAGTCATTTCAGTGAGATTTGGAACTATTTATCATATTCTTTATTAGGTTAATATTCTACTATATTAATATCTTTTTGAATTTTATACCGTCACTTAAAATATTTTGTTTTTATTTAAATTTTAGTCTTTGAAAAACCAAAATTTGATGATGTGATCTAATTGATTATATTATGAACCAATTGACCATCGGATTAGGCTTAAAAATATTTCTATTTTACCACATTTTGAAATACAAATTCATCAAGAGATCAACGAATTTTTAAACTATTTCTTATTTAAGCTTTGAAGTTTTTTTCCTTTTTAATTTGATATTTTCCCCTTTAATAAAATAAACTTTTTATTTTGATTATTTTTTTTTCAAATTGCCCGTCAACATGTCATTTGAACCTCCAATAGAGGGGGTGATGATAAGACAAAAGTTTTATGTTTTTTTTACCCTAAAATGGTAAATAGTCTATTAACTAAATATTCAAGGCAATTTGAGTTATTTGATGCTCTTAGCTAACAGTTAAACTAATATTCCTTTTGACCATTTGTCAAAGGGGATAAAGTGATGTTAAAATTTTTACAATGAGTAAGATGATTACAAAGTTTACATTACAAGTGTAAAGCTAACCAATCTAAAAAATTAATATTGTATATTTAGGAACGACTAAAGGATTGAATGGTTAGAGCTCTACGAAGTCACTTCAGAGGTCAGGGGTTCGAATCGAATCCTATCAACACCATTCTCTTTTCTCAATTAAAAAAAAAGTATATTTTGTATTAATATTCACGCCAAAGCATGTGAAGACACCTCATATTTAGATTTGACAAAAAATAGAGTGGTGAGCAGATCTTATAAGAAAATTTTTATTATGTTATTATATTCATAAAATTTTTTATTATGTTATTAAATTCATAACTCTCATATAAGTCATCGTTTTTAAACCAAATAGGACCAGATTGCTCATTAAAATAATGCTCGTGTAATAACTCACATCCTTCCATGAAAGAGAAAGAGTTGTTTACATTAGATCTCCCCACAAAAATATATGTTGATTGTCACAGTGCAACCATAAGTCGGGGTCACCATATGGTAGTCTTCTTAGTGAGAATTGATCCAAAATGATTGATATTTTGGTTGTTGGTCTTTTAACAAATGGTCCAACTTCTAGTCGCAGCAGCAGGAATGCAGATGGCTGCAAGACTAGCTTACTAAAGCAGTAATTCTCATTTTCAACTCCTACTATACTAGTACTAGTAAAACACTAAGAGTTGTTCCTTTCTTTTTCCAACCGCCACCAAAAAATATTTAGGTGGACTAGGGTTACGGGCTCCATCCGTGGACCTAACAATTTAGATTAAGCCGCAAGGGTTCAAAGGGTCCCTGAACCCTTGTGGCTTAATCTAAGCTGTTAGATCCACGGGTCCATAAACTTTTGGATCCACCTAAATATTTCCTACCGCCACCCCACGTTAGATCTCTATTGGGTTCATTATCACCTTCTCAGGTTTGCACTCTTTCTATTTTGTTAGTAGTTCTTTGGCTCAAAGATATACTGCTCAAGTGTGAATTTCTGGACTTGGGATTTCCTCGGTAATAACTTGGCATAGACAATCTTGATTCTTGAAGTTGTTGGTGGGATTTTTGTTTTTGGGTTTCTTTCATTGTTTTCATTTTTTGAATTCTATTAAGGCAAAACAAATTTATTTGGATGGGTCATGAGCTTATTAATGGTTCATTTTTTAGTTAGTTTTTGGAAAAAAATATTAATGGGTTCCGTTTATTTGGTATGTCTTTCAAAAACTTCAAATACGTTTTCCAACTAACTTTTTATCTCACAAACAAATATATCGAGAAGAACCTTTAAAACTGTTAGAATAATTGTTTATGAATGTTAGTCCAGAAACGAGAATAAATTACAAGAAGATGTGTATATAGTTGAAGCTTCTCTTTCTAATACATGGATCATGAAAGTCCTTCTCAGAAGATAAAATTAAGACAGTTAAAGGGATCAACAAACCATTTTCTACATAATTTTGAACCATTATGTTATCTTTCATTAAAGTCACCGTTCATATTCACAGCTAATGAATGAAAAAGATGACTAACGATTGACAAATGAGAAACATTGCTCTCAGTTAGGGAAAAAAATTATGTAAATGTTAGTGGAGCCAAGTGTTGAGATCAAGAATAATGGATAAAAACAGAGAATAGATACATTATGCAGATTGCAACATAAAGAATTATCCACTTTAAATTATTATGTTTTGCGTCTTGAGTGATCTTCAGAGCTGCTTTTCTGGATTGTGTAGTGCTGGTTATACCTAATTTTTAGCAACTGCTGATTACATTTTTTTTTCTTGTAAAGAAGTCATAAATTAGCAAGAGAGAATCTCATACTGTCAGCATTGAAGGTCCTCTTGTGAGGTAATGAGTTCTATGAACAATTTCCTAAAGATATTGTTGCAAAAGGCTTGATCCCAGTTTTGTCTAATCTGCTGAAGGTACTACAGGTATGCAGTTGCTACTGTTGCAAACAAAGGTATTGGCATAGAGACTGGCAGCTTGCAACTGAAAATTAGGTTAAATCACAAAATGGCCCCTATAATGTTGTATCAGTAACAAATTGCCCTCCGTATTTAAGAAACACACAAATTAATCCATTGAATTGATAAAAGATATTTGTGTCCTTCGATATACAATGCTTTGACAATTTTCACTTTTTCGTGGTAAAATTTAAAATTTTTTATACCACTCATGAGCAAGTAGAACAAGATGATAATGGAGAGAAAAGTTTAAATGCGTGAACTATCCAAAAAAAAAAAATAGTTTTTTTACTAGATGAAGTTGGTCTTGCGTTATCTTGGTTAGAAACACAAGTTTATAATTGTTATAGTTTTTATTGTTGTCACTTACAGAAATAACATTACTGGCATTTCTTGATACTTTATATTTGACAAAAATCACAAATTTATTTTCATTTTACAAGCTGCTCACTATACATCGTGGCAAAAAATAAATAAATCATGTTTTTTCCATACTTTACTCCATCTTCAAAACAAATAATAGGAATAGTTTGTGATGAAAATTTTTGCAATTTTGGGGTCATGATTTTGATATTTCATATTAGCCTGGATTAATAAACTTATTTTGTTTCTATATAACAAATTAACAAGAATAGCAATATTAAAAAATTATGAGGGCAAATTTGTACTCATAAAGGTGAAATGTACATGATGGGGTAATTTGCTACTAAAGTGGGGGGTAATTTGTATGTTTTCTAAACACAGAGTGTAATTTGCTACTTAACATTAGGGGGCATTTTGAGATTAAATCTGAAAATAATGGAGCATTTTTTTCCTTCAATAACAAGCAAA